>JBBGZY010000076.1:7290000-8695000 GCA_037952925.1 Lithobates clamitans | reverse complement strand
CAAGAATTGTGGGAAAAAATTACAACTTCAAAAAACTCACCATGCCTC
Source organism: Lithobates clamitans (assembly GCA_037952925.1). NCBI lineage: Eukaryota > Metazoa > Chordata > Amphibia > Anura > Ranidae > Lithobates > Lithobates clamitans. Next base: position 8,694,952 of record JBBGZY010000076.1, on the reverse strand, counting down.
TTACTAAATACATTGGACTGTCTACTTTCCAAAAAGGGGTCATTTGGGGGTATGTGTATTGTCCTGACATTTCAGGGCCTTAATAAATGAGATTGGTTGTCAGTACATCAGGTGTGATCAATTTTTTATGATTTGCACCATAGTTTGTAGACTCTATAACTTTCACACAGACTAAATAATATCCAATAGACATGTGCACACTGAAATATTTCGTTTGGGAATTTCGTTTTCGTCCGAAAAATAAATTTATTTAGCTACTCCCGAAATTCGTTTTTATTTATTTTGTTTTTCGTTAAAAATTGCATTAGTCCGAAAATCCAAATTAATTAAGGTCGAATCTGTCATTGAAGACTCATGGTGTCTGTTGAATGTTCAAAGAAGATTCGACAGAGCAGCTAAACTGTACAATGCCGTATAGTTTAGCAGCTCCGTCGAATCTTCTTAGAAATTTCAACAGACACCATAAGCCAAAGATTCAACGTTTGTATGTTTTTCACTGCTTTGTCGAATCTTCGTCGTTCATGTTGAATGTATATGGTTCAAACAGAAAATGGACTGGTGATAATGATCACTGATCAGTCAGGTAACAAGATAGGGTATATAGAATCTATATAGAATCTCAATCTATAATATAGAATCTATAATAATAAATCCTCCCCCCCCCCCCACAACACGGGCAGCCTCTGAGGCTATCACAACACTAGCAACACTAGTATCACTGTCAAGTTTGCAACACTAACACAATAGCAGCAGATTATTATGAAAAAGTTAAGTTGAACTGTAGCTTGCTTCACTATTGTTCTGCTGCTGTGCTTATGCTTAATTGCTAAATAATTCAGGTTCTCTGAAAAACGGACCAGCTAAGATTGACTGTCTTCTGAAATGATCCAGTGTGTGTCTCTCTCTGCTATTAAATCGTAAGTGAAAGTAAGTTGGCTGTACGTGTGTACTTAGTTCTAGCTATTTTACTGCTCCTACTCTTTGGTTACAATCAGCCAATAACATTCATCATCATCATTATTTTTATTTTACTTCCCCCACCCAATTCCAGCAGCTATCTTTTCTCCCCTATGTCGAATCTTTTCTCTCTATGGCGAATCTTTTCTCTCTATGTAGAATAATCTTGGACTAATAGAGCTAAGGTTAGGCACATTCGACCACAGGTTCAATGGACACACATTGTTATTGTCAGCATCATGTCGAATCTTCTATCTATATCGAACTGTTGTAGCAACGAAAACGAAAATAAAGCATTTATTTATGTCGGATCTTTCGTTTTTCGGATTCTGCACTTTCGTTATCGTTTGTTAAAACAATAACGAAAATACCTGAAATTCGGACGAAAATGCATTCGGACGAAAACGAATGCACATGTTTAATATCCACTAATTTGGGTTATTTTTATGAAAGATATGTAGCAGTATAAAATTTGGCAAAAATTTATAAACAAAAATTACTTATTTGCAAAATTTTATAATAGAAACTAATAAAAAGTATTTTTTCTCTTAAAAATGTTCGCTCTTTTTACTTATATCGCAAAAAAGAAAAAACTCTGTGGTGATTAAATAACACCAATGAAAGCTCTATTTGTGTTAAAAAAATGCAAAAAATTTTGTTTGGGTACAGTGTTGCATGACTGAGTAATTGTCATTCAAAGTGCAAGAGCACTAAAAGCTGAAGATCTGGGTCTGGGCAGGAAGGGGGTGAAGGTGCCTTGTATTGAAATGACAGAATTAAGAAAAAAAGGCGCGGGGTCCCCCCTAAAATTTATACCAGGCTCTTTGGGTCTGGAATAGATTTTAAGGGCAACTCCATGACAAAAAAAATAAAATGATGTGGTGTCCCCTCCAAAACCTATACCAGGCCCTTTGGGTCTGGTATAAATTTTAAGGGGAATTTCACACCTAAATTGAAAAAAAATGGCATGGGGTCCCCCACAAAGTCCATACCAGACCCTTATCTGAGCATGCAGCCTGGCAGGCCAGAAAAAAGGGGGGGACGAGCGAGTGCCCCCCCTTCCTGAACCATACCAGGCCACTTGCCCTCAACATGGGAAGGGTGCTTTGGGGTGCCCCCCAAAGCACCTTGTTGCCATGTTGATGGGGACAGGGGACTCTTCCTATCATCCCTGGGCTGTGGTTGTCGGGGTCTGCGGGGAATTATTGGAATCTGGAAGCCCCCAGATCCTGGCCCCCCTTATGTGAATGGGTATCTGGTACCCATTCACCAAAAAAGTGTCAAAAAGTAATAACCACAGGAAACAGTTTTTGACAAGTCATTTATTAAAAAAGGAAAAAATAAATAAAATAGTGTCCCTCGATGTAATCCATTGTCAATCATGACGCCAGCAAAAATAGAAAAAAAAACCCAACCCTGCTGTCATCTCTTGGGAGGCCTCAGACCAACTGCATCCTCTCTGCTTTAACAGCTCTTTTATAGGCAAGGGGCAGGGCCAACTGGCTACAACACCCGGTGGCACCGCCCCCTTCTGACGTTACGTGACGTCATGTGATGTCATAAGGGAGCGGTGCCACCAGGTGACATAACTGGGTGGCCCCACCCCTTGCCTATATAAGAACTGTCAAAGCAGGGAGGATTTTTTTTTCTTTTTTAATAAAGGACTGTTTCCTGTGTTTCTTACTTTTTGACACTTTTTTGGTGAATGGGGGGAAGTTGGGATCTGGGGGCCCCCTTGTTAAAGGGATCTTCCAGATTCCAATAAGCCCCCCACCCACAGACCCTGACAACCACAGCCCAGGGTTGTTGGGAAGAGGCCCTTGTCCCCATCAGCATGGGGACAAGGTGCTTTGGGGTGGAGGTGCAGAGCCTCCTGCTGCGTGCCAGTCGTCTCCGCCGCTTACCAGATTCGTCGTTAGCGGTGGAGACGATCCGATGCTGTCCCCTGTGAGACAGAAAGTCGAGTGAGGAAATGATGGCCCCCACTCGATTCAATGCCATTGGATGACGAAAGAGACGTCAAACGTCACTTCCGCCCAACGGCCTTAAGGGGACTATTTTTTTTTTTTTTTTAAAAGACATTTTTTTTTATTGCATTTAAGTGTAAATGTGAGATCTGAGGTCTTTTTGACCCCAGATCTCACATTAAAGAGGTCCTGTCATGCATTTTTTCTATTACAAGGGATTTTTACAGTTTTTTAAAGGGACAATGTAAAAAAATAAAATAAAAAATAAAATAAATAAATAAGAAATTTTTATTTTTTTTAGAGAGCCCCCCGTCCCTCCCTACTCATGCGCAGAAGCGAATGCATACGTAAGTCACGCCCACATATGTAAACGGTGTTCAAACCACACATGTGAGGTATCGCGGCATTCGTTAGAGCGAGTGCAAAAATTCTAGCAAAATACCTCCTCTGTAACTCAAAACTGGTAACTTGTAGCCATTTTGAAACATCGCCTATGGAGATTTTTAAGTGTCAAAATTTGTTGCCTTTCCACGAGCAGGCGCAATTTTGAAGCATGACATGTTGGGTATCAATTTACTCAGCGTAATATTATCTTTCTTTCACATCATAAAAAAATAAAAAATTGGGCTAACTTTACTGTTTTCTTATTTTTGAATTAAAAAAAAGTGTATTTTTTCTCAAAAAATTGCGTTTGTAAGACCGCTGAGCAAATACGGTGTGACATAAAGTATTGCAACGACCGCCATTTTGTTCTCTAGAGTGTCTGAAAAAAAATGTTTGGGAGTTCTAAGTAATTTTTTGGCAAAAAAACTGATTTAAACTTGTAAACACGAAGTGTAAAAAAATAGGCTTGGTCCTTAAGTGGTTAAAATCACTGCTCCTTTAAAAACGATTGTTTTAAAAACTTTTTTTTGCATTGACTAATACATGTTCCCTAGTGCAGTACCCGGGTCCCCATACACTTTTTATGAGGTGGAGAACCTCAGGTATAAGGATCAAATAAATAGATTACAACTATTGACTCTGGAGAACAAGGACTTCAGAACAAAATAGCACTCTTAGCAGAAGCCAACCTGCTATTGAGACAAACTGGGCACATCATAGCAAAACCAACAAGCTGACCATAAGCCAAACAGGTGATACATCAAATTAGATACATTTCATAACAAAAGTAATATCCCAGGCTGTCCAACCACTTATCTAAAACTATTAAGCAGAGGGGAAGACATTATCCTGAAAGGAGTTTGTCCATTACTAGATCAAGTGGGCTCAGGCCTGGGATGTCCAACCATGGTCCCCAAAGGTTATCTTATTTACAGGGGCAGCCCCTATGCTGGTATTTGTATTTTTGCAGCCTAATGCCGCGTACACACGATCAGACTTTCCGACAACAAAACCGTGGAATTTTGTTCGAAGGGTGTTGGCTCAAACTTGTCTTGCATACACACGGTCACACAAATGTTGACCAACAATTACGAACGTAGTGACATACTAGAAATACTACGTGTTTTTTCAGCTCTTTAGTGCCACACTTTGGGCTCCTTCTTCTAATTTTGTGTAAGTAGAAGTTTGGTGAGTGTTGATTTGTGCTTTTAAGTTCATTTCTGAAGGGCCGTTCATCAACCAGACATGTTGCGGAATCAGAGGAGGTATCGTGTTATTTATTATTGCCCTTGGAGTTATTGCTTTGACATTATTTTTTTGGTTGAATGATGATTTGATTTGGTATATTTTCTATATTTTTGGATACTTAGAATGCACTTTTTGGTTAAATTCTATTGGCAGATAGCATGTCTAATTTTATTTGTTTTCTTTTTTTAATGCACAATAAAAAAATAGTGGAGAATATTACTTGGCTATGTGTTTTACTTCAAATGACAGTTTGTGAGTAGGCAGTTACATTTTAAAAAATACAATGTAAAATTCACAAGGGACACCAACATAGTCGTATCTTTGTTCCTAAAAACTAGGGGATAATGGTGTTGTGGTAACTTGCACAAATAATAAAAAAAGCATAATAATATTATTCTTGATATCACTAGAAAAAAAAAGCCTTTGAAAATTCGTTTGCAATAACTCCATCAGTATCACCAGCAAAGCAGCTTCATTATTATCCCATTAAAGAAGAAGAGAATTGTGCGCTGCATTTGGAGATTACATAATTTGCCACGTCACAAATGTTAACTCTCCATTACAAACGCTAGTTTACAAGACTGACCGCTTGTGCTTTCGAGCATGCGTGTTTGTACTTTGGACTTTTGTCCGACGGACTTGTGTACACACGATCGGTAAGTCTGACAACACACATTTGTGTGGGGAAAATTTAAGAGCATGCTAGCCAACATTTGTTGGCGGAAAGTCCGACAACAAATGTCCGATGGAGCATACACACGGTCAGACCTACCGCCAACAAGTTACATCCAACATTTCCCGTCGGAAAATCAGATTGTGTGTACGCGGCATTAGAGTGTCCCCCATAAACTGTAACCATTCTCTGTGGGAAGGGGGTCTGGAGGCTATGAATGTCGTAGAAGGACTCTCCAAGCTTGGAAGAGGGCTCTAACCACTGCTTCTCTAGTAAGGGCTGGTAACTAAGGGTCATCTAGAATGCCCAATAGTCAGTGTTTTGGGTTGAGTGGGATGGAGACCTGGAAATGGCATTCATTGTGCGCACTACCCCCCCCTACATATGTAATTTGGGGCATCCCCATAGTCCCCGTGGTCCCGGCAGTATTTACTCCAAGCTGGGTTGTCTAGGAGGCCCATTTTGTACAGCCTATCCGGGGTATAGTGGACCATAAGAGGTATATACAAATGCATAAGCCTCTGAGTCACATTGAGAGAGCATTGTGGCACCACCTGTAGAGCATCTTCCCACTGGTCCTCCACAAAGGGCCAAGGTCAGCCGCCCACTGCCTCTCCACCATCAAAGGGAATGACTTCAGAAATGTTGTCAGCAGCATGGCATAGCAACAGGAAATGAAACCTTTGCTGGAGGAGGTAATATACATTATATAAAACAATGGAGTTGGAGACTGGCTCCACTTCAAAGACGAACCCTGCGCTGCTACAACATATCTGGGTTGAATGTAGAAAAAATGCATAGTCATTGGGAGAGAAAACCTATCACGCAATTCCTCAAAAGTACGTGGGGCACCTTTGCTGAAAGTGAGTGACACCAAATTTTTGTCACCTGAGGACTTGTTTCAGCTTAGCCTTCTGGGTAGTTATCATTATGCCAAATGGGGCTATATCCACTTCCAGACAAGGCCTTTTTCTGATATTTGTTGTTTACAAGTTAAAATCAGGATTTATTGCTAGAAAATTACTTAGAACATAATTACTTACGCAGAAACCTTAGAGAACAAAATGGCAATTGTTGCAAATATTTTATGTCACACTGTATTTGCGCAGCGGTCTTACAAACACAATTTGTTTGGAAAAAATACACTTTTTTGAATAATAAAAAAAAGAAAACAGTAAAGTTATCCCAATTTTTTTGTATAATGTACAACGGTACTTGAAAATCTCCATAGGCGATGCTTTAAACATTTTTACAGGTTACCTGTTTAGTGTTACAGAGGAGGTCTAGTGCTGGGGCTAGAGCCCATAGCAGCGAAGTAAAGAAAGTCATACGCTTCGCTTGGGCGGGCATACACATGTATATAATATACATGTGTGTGTGTGTGTGTATGTGTGTGTGTGTATATATATATATATATATATATATATATATATATATATATATATTTAAAAAACACTCAATATTACATAAGGGTCCCCAAAGCCCCCCTCATTACATCAGGGTCCCCAGAGTGCCTCCCCCTTACATCAGGGTACCCAGAGAGCCTCCTCCTTACATCGGGGTCCCCAGAGAGCCTCCTCCTTACATTGGGGTCACCAGAGCTTGTCACGTCACCTGCCACCAGATGCGGATTGTTACATACAGAAAGGCTAGGGTATATAGAAGAGAGGCTAGTGTATACAGAGAGGCTAGTGAATATAGAGAGGCTAGTGTATATACAGAGAGGCTAGTGTATATACAGAGAGGCTGAGTATACAGATAGGCTAGTGTATATACAGAGAGGCTGGGTATACAGATAGGCTGGTGTATATACAGAGAGGCTAGGTATACAGAGAGGCTGGGTATATACGAAGAGGCTAGGTATACAGAGAATCTGGGTGTATACATAGAGGCTGGGTATACACAGAGAGGATGGGTGTATGCAGAGAGGCTGGATGTATACAGAGAGGCTGGGTATATACAGAGAGGCTGGGTGTACACAGAGAGGCTGGGTGTACAAAGAGAGGCTGGGTGTATACAGAGAGGCTGGGTGTATACAGAGAGGCTAGGTATACAGAGTTTTCCTCCCTCCCCCATGGTCTGCACTCACCTGCTCAGGAGCTCAGTGTAAGAAACTTACTCCCGACTCTATGATATGGGCGGAGCAAGGAGGAGACTCGCTCTCACACTCATCTCCCTTCTCTGGATGTCAGTGAAGCACGGAGTGCAGACAGCGATGTGTCAGGCAGGCGGGACACTCTCATTATAGGGCCATGGACTCGGGGCTATGGGCCCCAGATTCGGGGCTCCAGCCTCAATAGCCACTCCTTAGTGACGCCACTGGCTAGAATTATTGCTGTTGCTCTAACGATCACGGCGATACCTCACATGTGTGGTTTGAACATGTGTGGGCGGGACTTATATATGCGTTTGCTTCTGCGCACGGGATCGGAGGGACAGGGCAATTTTTTTTTCTTGTTAATTTAAATTTAAATGTTTTATCTTTATACTGTCCCTTTAAAAAAAAATTGGATCACTTTTATTCCTATTACAAGGAATGTAAACATCCCTTGTGTTCGAAATAAGCATGACAGGGCCTCTTTTATTGCAAGATCTGGGTTCAAAAAGACCCCAGATCTCACATTTACACTTTAAAGCAAAAAAATAAGCATTTAAGAGATGAAAAAAATTATCCCTTTAAGGCCAGAATGCTGAAGTGACGTCAGACTTGCTCTGTTCCTCCAAGACCATAGAGCCGAGTAAAAGCTATCCTTGTCCTCTCTCGGCTTTCTGCCCAGCCACGGATCATCGGATCGGATCCAGTAAGCTCAGAGACGACTTTGAAGTGGCGATAGGGAGGGGAGAGCACCTCTCCCGCCGACTCTAAAAGTTATCCCGTGGTGAGTCCGCCACCGGGATCACTTTTATGATAAAGAGAATTGCTCACAGTATAAAAAAATACCAGGGTTATGGCAGCTAGCTGCTGCCATAACAATGGTATATAACGTCAAAGTAATGACGAATATATACCGTGGGCAGTCTGAAAGTGAATATAGTGTGAAACTGGTAACCCGTTCAAGCTACTTGGACTTGTTCCAAATTTTTTGGAGAAGAGTATAAGTGGGCAAAAGCCTATTAGATTTAGCAAAAACTGCAGCCTCAGGTCCAATCGGTAGGTCAGACACTTTAGCTGTTTACAGTAGAATGTGTACAGAGCAGTCAAGAAGAGTCGCCTTCTGGTGAGGAGGAGTAGTCATCCCTTTTCAAAAATTCTGTAACTGTGTGCCACAATTTGATGTTAGAAGAAAACGGGTTTAACCTTAGATTGTGAAAAGAGTTATTTACTGTTACAGCAGTAAAAATGTGGAACTCCTTTCCCCAGAAAGTGGTACTTACCTGAGAGTGTTGACAACTTTAAAAAATGTTTAGATGCCTTCCTCAGGAAGCAGAATATACAAGGCTATGGGAATTGTTATAGAATAAAAATCACACACATACACATACGTAGGTTGAACTGGATGGACCTATCTATTATTCCAACTTTAGTAACTATGTAGGAATGTATTTAGAATGTTCATATGGAAATTCTGAAAAATCACTTGTCAGAGCATTTGCTTTTGCCATCATTGAGTCAACTAATTGTTCTAATAAATTTTGTCCAGACCTTCTGTGTAAATGGAATGCCAGACACATTAAACAGGTTTCTTAGTTCAGCCTAGCACATTACAACATGTACGATTTTTCCTGAATGAAAAACAAATTTGTGGCTCCTTTTATTTTTCTTCTTGCTACAGTCCAAAACAGTCATTGCGTTGACCCCACTAACCAACAGAAAATCAAAGGAACGTTCCAAAAAACAATAATTATTTTTAAACAAAATTCTACGGGTGTATGGCCAGCTATAGACTAACAGCTATAACATAGCAGAGTTGGAGGATGGATGTTGGGTGTGGTCACACAGACAACATAAAGGACCTGAGAGAGTGAAATAATCTTAAATTTCACTCTACCCAAAACCAAAAAAGAATTTGGTGGCCAATAAATAAACTTGAACTTTATGCACTATGGACTAACATAGCAAATACTTGCACAAAATGCTAGATATAAGATTGTGCATTGTACAATATAAAAGCATAACATAAAAGAGATAGGTGATGTATTCGTCTTTATGCCCCTTTATTATTTTTTATAGCTAATGTATTTATTGAAAACTGAATTTAATAAACCAGTATAATCAAATAGCTGATAATTGGTCCAGGTCATATTGTAATCCTACTCTCATTAAAACGTGCAGTTGAATGCTTACTAATGCCACTGCAACGAGATACGAGAATAGCCCCATCAAAAAAGCATCCTCCTACATCTTTATAAAATAACTTTTCCTCTAGTCCTTATATGGTTTAAATGGTGTATTTTATTCTAATAGAAGCAAAAAAAATATATGTCCTGTTGCTGGCAAGAACACAGTACGTGGTCACAAATGTCACCAACTTCCCACATAACGCCTTCTATAAGAACAAACAGCATGCGTTCATTATACGAGGGAGCACAGAAAAGGATCACTGCAGAGAACATGAGAAGCTGACAAAAGCACATGACTTCATACACACACGTATTATTATCCATGACCAATGTAATTGCTATAGATGAAAAAGCACAGGGATCCAGCTATACAAAAAAAAAAATTCTGCTGAATAGGCCAAACAACAGTATTTAAACTTACACCTACTGAATTTTCCATGGATAAAAATTATTATATTGGTGGTGGAAATTCTCCCATCCTATCTGCATCAGTGCAGCATTAGGAAGCTAAACTTGTAGCAATCAACCCCACCCACACAACCCTGAAAAATCTAAACTAAAACACTATTTATACGAATAGAAGATTCATCTCTGTAATGTAATTCCGGGCTTACCTGGTTCTTATGTATGAAGCATGTATGTAGCTTTCTTCTCACTATCACATCTGTGACACATCAGAGCTCCCCATCCCCATCACTCTGACAATTAATATCTTTGTGGCTGACACAGAGTGCAGCTGGCACTATGCTCCCAGCCTCCCATCCTGCTCAGTATCTGCTTATTATATCCCACTGACACATCAAAAATTATGGGTCCCAAACCATTTGTGGAATGGCATTGATTAGCATAAAGAATAAAAAAAAAACGATCGCCAGGCATTCTTTAGGCTCAAAACACAAGCTTTAACATATAGAGAAGAATATTTATTTTAGCCATGTGACAGTTATTTTAATGGGAAATCTCCATGCTAATGTCACTGGAATCAGCTGAAAATAACTGTCACTTTTTATGAAAATAATGATCTATATCCTGGTGTGTCAGCTTTGTGAATTAAGCTATTTTTGTTAGCCTAAGGGCTTAACCTGTTACAGGAATTTCTCAAAACATATTTTTTCACATTTAATGGACCCATAATGCAGAAAATGACATAAAAATGTCCTCCAAATCCATAAACCTCATGAACAGATGCAGTGTTAATGTACTACATAAAAAACAAACTGATTTAGTATAATATTGCATATCGGCTTATTTAACAAGAACTGTGCAAAGTTCGAGTAGCCCACCAGCTATGATTACTGCCCTGCAAACTCTCAGTAGTAGTAACATTGCTTTAATACTTTGTATGTGTTAAGGTTGATATTACCATTCGGCAATATTGCTGAATGGCACTCGTTCACCTACTTAAACCGTAGCGACCAAAGCAAATATAACTGTTCATAAGCAGGATCATTGCCAATTGGTTGCTATAGGTTACTGCAATTTGCTTGTTACTAAACAAGCCAGTTGAATTTCTCTATTGAAAACAGCATTCAGTCCACCTCTCTGTGAACACTACCAACACTAAGACTATGATAATAAATTCCTTTTAAGGCGTGAAATGTGAAAGTGGAGAAAACGGACTGCCACACACTTGTACAGCGTGTGGCGTTGTCACCTGGCATGCACATTGCACTCTTGCACTTACCAGTTTCTTCCATATGCCTGTGATTTCAAGTATCCCAGATGTACAGAATAGATGCCTCTAAGTGGTCTCACTGCCCTTTCCTGCCCTTCCTCGGTGACAGTGCACAGACTTCTTCCTTCAACAGCAGCAGACACACCACAATGAAAATTTAGAGCTCCAAGGATGACAAAACAGCCATTAGCTCCATTATAGGCTGACTAAGGCAGTCTAAATCTATTGAGGAGGTACTTGAAGCCCCATGGATTCAGTTCTATTCTGAGCTAGCATCGTAGGGGAGGGGGGAGCTGAAGGAGTCTGCCTCCCAGTCCTCACTATTATCACAGAGAAGTCGATTCTAAACATAGGTATCCGAAGGATAAAACATGAACGCCTAATGGTTTTGAGGATGAAAAAGAAAAGCAATCAATCACGGGCTGCTTGGATGCGCAAAGAGACAGCAAGCTAAATTGTTGGTGAGGATTGTGATTTCGCTACACAATGGAGGCAAAGTGAAATGATGAAGATGAAATGCTTGTGTTTCGCACCTTCTATAACAAATGGAAGAATTTTCCCCAGAAATTCAGTATTTTTAATCCTATGCTTACATGAACATACACTGCATTTTAACCACTTGCTTACTGGGCACTTATACCCCCTTCCTGCCTAGTCCAATTTTCCGTTTTTAGTGCTCTCACTCTATGAATAGCAACACTGTATCCAAACTAATTTTTTATTATTATTTTTTTCACACAAATAGAGCTTTCTTTTGATAGTATTTAATCACCACTGGGGTTTTTATTTTTTTGCTAACAAGCAAAATATGATTGAAAATTTGGAAAAAAAAAACAAAACGTTTTACAATTTATGTTATAACATTTTGCAAACAGGTAATTTTTCTCCTTCACTGATGTGTGCTGATGAGGCTGCACTGATGAGCACTGATGAGGCTGCACTGATGAGCACTGATAGGTTGCACTGATGGGCACTGATGAGGTGGTACTGATAGGCACTGATGAGGCTGCACTGATGGGTGGCACTGATGGACACTGATGGGCACTGAAAGGCGGCACGGAGAGGTGGCACTGATGGACACTGATAGGTGGCACTGATGGGCACTGATATGTGGCAATGGTGGGCACTGATAGGTGGCACTGGTGGGCGCTGATAGATGGCACCGATTTGCAGCACAATCGGGAGCTAAGGGGACCAATGTCCCTCTAACAGTCTAACATTGGCTGACAGCTGATCACGTGGTAAAGGGCCTGCAGCGATTGGCCCTTTACCCGATATATGATCAGCCAAGTTTTACGGACACGGCAATCACAGAGCGCACCGCCCGCGTGCCCCAGGGGGTGCACGGGAAGCACGAGAAATGAGGACGTCTTTGGATGCTCTTCCGGCAATTTAAGCCCGCGCTTCAGTCGTCTTTCAGCTATAGCGCGGGTGGCAAGTGGTTAAGGGAGCTTGTATTTTTTTTTATTATCACAGTGCTTATCTTTATTTGTACCTGTGTTCAAAATGTAAAATCATATATTCATTTCCACATTTTGTTTTCAGTTATTTCTAGCCTACTCCTGTTAATCTGGATGATCATGAAGTTCGTAAAATCACTGCGAAGATCCGCACAAATTTACTTCCTTGAATTCTGTGACATGTAGTCACTATGCCCTGTGATTAGGCACTGCTTTGTCACACATTTCATAGCGCCCGCCTTCTAAACTACAGAGGTGCTTAGAGGAGGAGTTTCAGAAGGCGGAGTCAGTACAGGAAAACAGCAAAGTACTATGGGATATGTCGTTCTTAAAAATTAAAAGTAAACAGCAGGGGAGAGACTGCAAAGCATCCAGGGAATCCAGGAAGTTGTGGAAAGAACTGATTAGCAGACAAGCAGAGCTCACAACATGAAAGGAGGTTTCTCTCATATATGTAAAAAACATCCTTTTTCTTTTCTTGCTAGAAAATGACTTAGAACTCGTTATATATTTATATGTTTTTTAAGCAGAGGCCCTAGAGAATAAAATAGTGGGGTTTTTTGTATGTCACCCAATTTTTGCACAGAGATTTTTCAAACGCAAATTTTTTGGAAAAAGTACACTTTAACTACTTCCCACCCGGCCACTGCACATAAACAGCCGGGTGGGCGCTCTCTCTCCTTCCGAGTGGACGTTCAGGAATGTCCCTCAGAAGGAGCGGGATCGCGCGCAATTCCGATGCGCTCGTGTCACCCAGACAGGGCGCATCTCCAATTGGCAGGAGGGCTCTGTGATTGGCCCTCCTGATCACATGACGGTCGTGTCCAATCACAGCCGTCATGTGATGTAAACACAGAGCCGGTTGCTAGGCGATCAGCTCTCCTCTCCTCACGCGGAAGTTGTCGGTGAGGAGAGGGGATCGCTGCAGCCGGCTGATGATGAGTGAGTATGAGCTGTTTTTTACAGCTTTTTACTCACTGATCACCAACATAGTGTCACCACACAATGTAAAACACACATGTCCCCACACAATGTCCCCAAAACACATGTCCTCAAATAATAAAAACAGCTGTCCCTCACATATGTCCCACTAAAATCACATGTCCCAATGATTATCTGCACACATATGTCCGTGATCACCTGCGCACATCTGTACATGATCATTTGCATACATCTGTCCATGATCACGCAAACCAATTATTATACACTTAACTGAAATTTTTTTACCAAAAACATATAGCAGAATATATTTTGGCTTAAATTTATGACAAAATTCGTTTTTATTGGATTTCTTTTAAAACAGAAAGAAGAAAATATTGTTTTTTTTCCAAATGTCCTCTGTTTTTGCGCTTATATAGCAAAAAATAAAAAACGGAGTCGTGAATAAATACCACCAAAAGAAAGCTCTATTTGTACGAACAAAATGATAAAAATTTCATTTGGGTACAGTGTAGCATGACCACGCAACTGTCATTGAAAGTGCGAGAGCCCTGAAAGCTGAAAACTGGTCTGGGAAGAAAGGGGGCGAAAGTGCCCAGTATTGAGGTGGTTAATGAATTTTAGTGAACACAAACACAATATAATACCCAATTTATGGCAAAATATAAAAGATGGCTAAATAGATACCTAACATGTCATGCTTTAAAATTGCATATGCCCATGGAACAGTGCCAAACTGCAGCACCTATATATCTCCATAGGTGACGTTTAAAAGCCTTTACAGAGTACCAATTTAGCATTAAACGCTTGTAGTGATATTTCACATGTGTGGTGTGATCACTGTTTACATTTGCCTGCTAGACCTACATGTGCGTTCGAATTTGCTCATGAGCGCACTTTCAATTTTTTTATTCAAATTGACTTTTTTAACACATCTCTTGTGATAGGATGAGCCGTGACAGATCCTCTTTATGGAAAGATCAGGTGTCTTCTAGACACCAGATCTCTCCTCTGGCCTCTAGAGCATCTGATCAAACAGAGATCGGCTTGATCAGATGCTGTACAAGCCAATAACTGCTTGTCAACATTGGCTCCTGCTGCTGTCAATCAAATACAGTGAGGAGGACGTAAGGGGCATGGATTAGTCTTGCTGTGTGTATCTATGGAGCGCAGCTCGGGAGCAAGCAGGCACCATGTGCCCCCATAGCATACGGCTTGCTATGGAGATACACAAAGATCCCCAGTGAGGGGCCTGAGAAGAGGAGGATCGGGGCTGCTCACAAAGTACAAAAAACTTTAGTAACACTTTAGGTGCATTTTCTTAAAATGCAAGCAGTGTAAGTGCCTGTATTGGATCTGATCAGTGGCGGCTCGTGCACAGTGGGCGCACGGGCGCCACCCCCCCATCCATGTGCCCGGCCCCTTTCAGGACGGGGCCCCAATCCGTTCGCGGGGGGGTGGGGGGGATGCTGCCAGAGCTGCGAGCCGTGAGTGGGGGGGGGTTGGTGGGCTCAGTGGCTGCATTTAATGGGCAAGTGGCGGCATTTGATGGACACAGGTGACTGCATTTGATGGGCACAGGTGGCTGCCTTTGATGGGCACAGGTGGCTGCATATGATGGGCACAAGTGGCTGCGTTTGATGGGCACAGGTGGCTGCATTTGATGGGCACAATGGCTGCATTTGATGGGCACAAGTGGCTGCATTTGATGGGCATAAGTGGCTGCGTTTAATGGACACAATGGCTGCGTTTGATGGGCACAAGTGTCTGCGTTTGATGGGCACAAGTGGCTGCGTTTGATGGGCACAATGGCTGCATTTGATGGGCACAGTGAGGCTGGGGGGAGGGGTTCAGTATTTTTCAGTTTGTTTGGACCCCCCAAAAAATTTTGAGCACCAGCCGCCACTGGATCTGATTGTATCCTTTTACAGTCCCCACACTGCATAGTCTAGACTAGGAAAGGGAGAAGCAGCCAATCAGGTGTTTTGTAGTGCAAGGAGCTTGCTAATAAGAATAGATAGCAGAATGAAAGAGAGATGAGCTCATGAGTCTGCTGCTTCTCCTTTCACTGTTCAGTCACAGTCTGGGAGTGGACATGACCTGTAAGTTTAACTGAACTGCAGCAGAGAAAAATCCTGGAACACAGTATTGAGTAAATATGGATACCCCCATGTGCAAATATAATTTTAAATGATAGCAATAAGGTTTTATGAAAGATCAGGTTGACAAGGTTATCAATGTCAAGCTGATACAAGTGCATCTAAGAAAAAAATTAATAAAAGAAAATACATTTCTTTTAATTCCTGATCTAACCTCCACCTTTGCAGGGATATTCATCTTGTGAAACTGAATACACATTTATTCTGTGGGAATATTGACAAAATTGAATGTTACTAGACTATTTTATATCCAGGTTGGATGTTCTTCATTCAGAAGAATAGCATAAATTGGGAAAATAGCCCCTGATGCTGATCCACAAACTCCGCCTTCTCCAGTGGAACCTCCGCTTTTCCCGATGGTGGCCGGGGTCGCCCTTGAAGCACGGCCCGTGCCAGTAACTGCCATTCTCCCACGCCAGGCTGCGCTATCGCCCGGACGCTGGGTCCTGGTCCACATCCGACGGAGGCCTAGAGCGGGATAAAGAAGGCACCCTCCTGGCAGGGTCCCGCCGGAGTCAGGGATTTCTCCAGCCCCCGCGGCTGGAGGGTCCAAAATTGGGCTCCCAGGGCGGCGGCTTACCGTAGAGGTAGCATCAGGACTGAAGTGTGCAGGAGGCCAGAACCTCCTTGCACGTGGTGAAGCAGGAGCAGGCGTAGCAATGCCTTACCCCAACCTCTGTAGCACAGATGCCAGCTGTGAGTTCAGCCACTGAGGGCCATTTGCCAGGGCTGCTGACTGCAGCTGCGCAAGCATCCTGTCCACGTCCTCTATGCTGGAAACCAAAGGAAGGGGGTAGTGCAGCAGCCAGGGTAAAACTTCTCCTTCTAGATGTACGCTCTGCACTGCTGTCCCCCTACTGAGCCTTATTACCAGACCCCCAGGACCACACCCATCCACACCTGGCCGCACCCCTACCCCCCCCCCCCCACATTGACCCAATGAGGAAGCCCCTTGGTAAGGCTAATGCTGTGTACACACGATCAGACTTTACGGCATACTTGGTCCGGCGTACTGGATTTCGTCTGACAATTCGATCGTGTGTGGGCTCCAGCGGATTTTGCTTTCTCAAAAGTTTGACGGACTTAGATTTGAAACATGTTTCAAATCTGTCCGACGGACTCGAGTCCGGTTGAAAAGTCCGCTCGTCTGTATGCTAGTTCGACGGACAAAAACCGACGCTAGGGCAGCTATTGGCTACTGGCTATGAACTTCCTTCTTTTAGTCCGGTCGTACGTCATCACGTACGAATCCGTCGGACTTTGGTTGATTGTGTGTAGGCAAGTCCGTTCATTCAGAAAGTCTGCCGCAAAGTCCGATCTTGTGTACGCGGCATAAGTCAAACCAACCAGAACAACCTGCCCACCAACCCCAGTCATGTAGGGCCCTGCCCTGCACTTAAGCTGCACTTCTGTTCCGGGCCTATTCTTGAATCGCTAGAAAAGTGACACATAGCTTTCACCACACCACATTATATACAACACATACTGTTTTTTCCACCATATATTAAAAACAACTGCATAAGCATGGATATTGTTTTCTTATGCCATAAGTTTTTTGTTGTTATCATTCATCTATATAGGGCATGATATTTCTCTATTCTTCTGATTAGCAATGATGTGTTTTCATTTAATAATTTGTAGCCAGGTTTCCTCACCTTCCATTTGTGCCACTATATGTGAAAGACCTTTCTCTCTATGTGCCATTCTTGGGGAGAGAGCATTTAAAGGTAATCTTCAGGTTAAAAATCTGGAAGCTGCCATTGCTAACTTGTTATTTTGAGGTGCACTTTTTGGGGCTGATTTACTGAAGTCAACTACGCTGCTCACTTTGCAAGGGAAGTTACACTTTGTTAGGGAATTGTCCCCAGAGCTTAGTGGATGCAAAGAATACCCAACCACGAGCAAAAAATTAAAAAAAGAAACAAAAAGCATTTTTAGCTACACATGGTTGGATGATGGAATTCATCCAAGCTACACCTCATTCACTAGGCTGTAGGGAAATTTTCTACAAGTGTTGGGACTTTGTGAGGTTCTACTAAGGGGACACAGCACCCCTACATACAGTGAGGTTCTACTAAGAAGACACAGTGTTCCTATGTACAGTGAGGTTCTACTAAGAAGACACAGTGTTCCTACGTACAGTGAGGTTCTACTAAGGGGTCACAATGTTTCTACATACAGTGAGGTTCTAATAAGGGGATACAGCGCTCCTACATACAGTGAGGTTCAACTAAAAGGACACAGCGCTCCTACATACAGTGAGGTTCTATTAAGGGGATACAGTGCACCTACATACAGTGAGGTTCTATTAAGGGGATACAGTGCACCTACATACAGTGAGATTCTACTAAGGGGACACAGCGCTCCTACATACAGTGAGGTTCTACTAAGGGGACACAGCACTCCTACATACAGTGGGGTTCTTTTAAGGGGATACAGTGCACCTACATAAAGTGAGGTTCTACTAAGGGGACACAGCGCTCCTACATACAGTGAGGTTCTACTAAGGGGACACAGAACTCCTACATACAGTGAGGTCCTACTAAAGGGACACAGCGCTCCTACATACAGTGAGGTTCTACTAAGGGGATACAGCGCTCCTACATACAGTGAGGTTCTACTAAGGGGATACAGCGCTCCTACATACAATGAGGTTCAGCTAAGGGGATACAGCGCTCCTACGTATGGTAAGGTTCTACTGAAGGGACACAGCGCTCCTACATACAGTGAAGTTCTACTAAGGGGATATAGGGCTCCTACATACAGTGAAGTTCAACTAAGGGGACACAGCGCTCCTACATACAGTGAGGTTCTACTAAGGGGACAAAGCGCTCCTACATATAGTCTGGGATCTTGCTATTTATACCAAGGGGACACAGTTCTCCTGCATACAGTGAATATTCTGCTAGCGTCACCGAGTGGATATAGAGCTCCTGTAAGTGTGGGGACTTTGCTATATTCACCCCAGGGGATATAGAACTTCTGAGGAGAGGAAGAGGAAACTGATACTGATCCATGAGAAACTGGATGGAGGAGCCAGGTGTCGTCACTTCCGGTCGCGGCTGAGACCGGAAGTACCCGTTTTACTGCTGATTTTCGAGTTTCTATATGTAAGTTACTACATGTGTGTTTTGAAATAAATCTTTTTAAATACTACACAATGGAGCCACCCTTTTTCCTTATTACATGCCCTCACCAGAGACCGAGGCCATCCCCTGAACATCCCGTTTTTGCTGCGCGATCCCTGGAGGTCGATCGATTGTGGGAAGTCAGGTGTTTCTGTTTACCTGAGCTCGACTTGACCCGTAGGGGTCTCTACCAAAGGTGAGAGGCTTGGGGAAACGACTGGCGCACTCTCGGATGGTGATTGGATGAAAAGATCATCGATTGTTTCTTTGCACATTTCTATATTTATGAACTGCTTCAGGAAGATTTGACTTTTCTTGCCCTATTGGAGCTGGATCATACTGTGTTGCTGTTTTTCTTGGACATTGCACTTCATTTTGCTGTTTGCACTTTATTAGAATATTGGATATTTATAGATTGTATTCACTGGGCTGTGTCACATTTGGACTTTCAAGATATATTGCATTTTGGAATTTAATTTGTCTTGTTATCATTATTGTTATCATTCATTGAAGTTTGATACACACTTATGCTGCAGTATCGCCGCATTCATTTTGGCTTCTTGCTGACAGCCTTATGAGATTGGTTTATGTTTATATCAAGTATTTTTCATTTTATTGAAGATCCACTATTTTGTTTCACATTGTTGCGACTTATTTGTGTGAGCTTGTTATATCTATAAGTCATTTAGTTGTATTTGCACTTATTAGTTAGCGCCACATACTACTTTATTTTTATTTATTCTGGCTGTGTGGGAACACTTTTATATGTTGGCAGCTTCTTACACTTATTTTTATCATTATTACTACTTGTGGTCTTGCACATTAGTTTACCCCCTGCTTTACATCATGCCAGGATGGATTTGAATTAAATGAAGTTGATTTAAATCACAATTTAAATCACTAGTAAAAAAGGCTTGATTTAAATCAACTCGATTTAAATCATAATTTTTAAATAGCAACTGTCATCTCTGTCCCACAGCGGCTCTTCGACATGCCCATTAACTTTAATGAGACGGCTGGTGATGCGGCAGTGACACAACAAGGTGAGGGACGCAGTGGCAGCAGGTGAGTGGATGCCCACTAACAGGCACTGCCATTAAGGATCTAAAATGACAGGTGCTCTTTAAATGTAAGGACTCATTCTTGCTGGTAGTTAGAATCTTTAATATTTGCAAAAAAAAATGAAGATTTCCTATTTAGAATAATAAGCTGTCAGGTTAGTAAAACGGCAAAATCAGAACCGATACAGTTTGTAGTGTACATAGATTTGCAAAACAATGGGATAAAGGAATATTCCTGAACTTTGTTTTATCTCATGGTTACTGTGAAATTGTGTGAATGCATCAATGCAGTGCATGTTATCTCAGCTTACAGAGCTTGGATTCGTTGAATGAGTTTACCAAAAATGTAAATATTGCAGAATATACAGCCTTAAATTATTAATGTATGTTAAATAGAAAACTATCTTTATTTTTTATTCTTTTTTTACTCCTAAAGCATTTTATTAAAATAAATTTGATACAAATAAAAAAAGCAGATTTAAATTTTAAAAAATCAGATTTAAATCAAAAGAATCCGATTTTTTTAAAATCATTGATTTTTATCCACCCTGCTTTATGCGACATGCGACATGCTCAGGCATTGCCTCTGCCAGACCCACCAAACACACTGTAGCAGGTATCCATGTGGTCTTGGCCAGTTCCAAGCGTCACAGCCATGTTTTTCACTGGCAACCTTTTGCTGTCACTGCCATTTACTGGCAGAAGAATGTGCCAATTTTTACTGGCTGCCAGTAAAAATACTGATGGTTGACAGCACTGGCCATAACAAACGTACAACAGTTAGAAACAAGATCAATACATAAAAGGAGATACAAAACATAAATGTATATATGTGTAGGAAACGTTATTTCTTTAGGAGATCATCCACCTTAAAAAACCCCATCCACTCCAGTTCCTCCTCCTCCTGTTTGTAGTAGGGAAGTATTTATTAGATGTTACGTTATTGGGGATGTGGTGGCAATTCATCTATTACACCCCTGACATTGCAACCTGCAATAAAAACTGAATAAATGGTGTTCTGAAACACTTGGTTGGTTAAAGCCAGACTCCAGGCTGCTGTTTATTTTACTAGTAAGGTCCAACTAGCACCCTGCATTGGTTAAATCTTCATTTGACTGCAGGAAAAGGAATTAGGTAGACATACTAACTTTATTCCTTGTTACTCTGTCTGAAAACCCTTCCCCCCCCCCATATGAGCTTTTAACCCATGCATTGTGGGGAGGACTCCACTGCATGGGTAAATTGATCAGTCCAAAGTGGGGCTTTATGTGTTAGGCTAAAGCTAATGTGTTTAAGGTTATGCTAAGACAAAAGAGGTCAGGAGGATAAAGACTTAAAGCAGAACTCCGGGCAGAAATGTTATTACATACAGTATTTGTACAGGTGCTTCCATACCTTTAAATAATCTGTTGGTTTTACAGTGCACAGTTCTCTTGCCTTCTTTGTTCTGTGAAGAGCCCTCTGTCCCACTCATATCCTTTTGACAAGACTGGTGGCTGATATGTCCTCTATTTCCTCAGCCACCGGTCCTGTACAATCCCCTCTGTAGTTCTTGGTAGAGGCAGAGGACACATAGTCACACTGCTGCTCACTGCGGTGGGTGGACCCAGGAGACTCCTGGTCTGATCCACCCACTTTACTGTGCATTGGATGCTCTGGGCACTGCACTCATGGTCTGAGTGTCTTGCCTCCTATGAGACAGACACTTCACTGGCAGACCAGGATGTGCACAGCTCAGAGAAAACCAGCCTTATCACATCATCTTCCCATTTTACACTGTGGGCAAACAATGTGAAATGTACTGTCATAAAATGAGGGCAAATCAGGGCACAGCAATGTTGGTGGGCAGAATACGAAGCACATGCCCACAGTCCCACCCACACAGACTCTATATCCTTGGACATGCTGGGATGTATAGTCTCAGTGAGCTATGACGAGCATTAATAGGAAGTGGCATCATCGCTTCTGAGACACCTCCTCCCAGACCTTGGGGACTGAGAAACTTTCAGAGCAGAAGGATGACACAGCTTTTAAAACAATGCATTTAGGAAACAATACAGTTTTAAGCAATACAATGCCAGCAGTTTTGCCTAACTGACTTTACTGGACTACTGTGCAAATTTAATCACTATTCTGACTCTGATTGTTGTGAAGTGAATTATCCCTTGTGAGACCTCTATGCCTGGCCTGTATAAGATATAATCACTGAGGACAATCCTCATCAGATAGTTTGAACTCACCAAATACTGATTCCATCCACAAAGGTGCTTTTATTCTGAACATCAGTTTACAGCAGATGACAGGATACAAACAGATGAATAGGTTGTGGTATTTATGCGGTCAAAAGATGATATTGTCTGTAGCTTACTATGCAGAATACACGTGTCCTGCTACATGTGGCTTGTTCCTGCATCCATAACACAGGAAGTACAATCTCAGGAAGAAGGGTGGAGTATTACATACAAAGGAAGTATGTCATAACATAAGGGAAAAAGAACATAAGAAAACAAGTGCATTACCACAAAAGGTCACTAGATGTCAGCATGTGAATTATATATAAATGTCCATAGAAAACAGTTAAGGAATAGGGATGAGCCGAACACCCCCCGGTTCGGTTCGCACCAGAACCCGCGAACGGACCGCAAGTTCGCACGAACGTTAGAACCCCATTGACGTCTATGGGACTCGAACGTTCGAAATCAAAAGTGCTCATTTTAAAGGCTAATTTGCATGGTATTGTCCTAAAAAGGGTTTGGGGACCCGGGTCCTACCCCAGGGGACATGTATCAATGCAAAAAAAACTTTTAAAAACGGCCGTTTTTTCGGGAGCAGTGATTTTAATGATGCTTAAAGTAAAAAAAAAAAAGTGAAATATTCCTTTAAATATCGTACCTGGGGGGTGTCTATAGTATGCCTGTAAAGTGACGCGTGTTTCCCATGTTTAGAACAGTCCCTGCACCAAATGTCATTTTTAAAGGAAAAAATCTCATTTAAAACTGCTTGCGGGTTTAATGTCATGTCGGGTCATGGCAATATGGATGAAAATCAGTGAGACAAACGGCATGGGTACCCCCCAGTCCATTACCAGGCCCTTTGGGTCTTGTATGGATATTAAGGGGAACCCCGCACCCAAATTAAAATAAGGAAAGGTCCCTATATACTCTGAACAGCAGTATACAGGCGGTGCAAACAAGACAGGGACTGTAGGTTTGTTGTTAAGTAGAATCTGTTTGTAATTTTGAACATTTTTAATGTGTTTAGCTCCAGCCAAAAAATCTTTTCTAAGCTTTTTGGAAAACATAGGGAAGGGTTATCACCCCTGTGACATTTGTTTTGCGTCTTTCCTCCTCTTCAGAAGATTTCACCTCACTTTTTTGTCCCAATGAAAAATGTTTTTTGAAAATTTGGGTTTTTTTGTGGAACAAGGATTGGAAAGCATCAGTGGAAAGGAGAAATTGTTTTCCCATATTAACTCTTACAGGAGAGAATTTCCCTTCCTTAGGGGTAGATTTCATCTCACTTCCTGTTGTCTCCTTCCGTTTGCAAGTAGGAGTCGTTTGTAAGTTAGATGTTTGAAAGTAGGGTCCTGCCCTATATACTCAGCAGAAATTTGGGCCTTAGGTGTTGCTGTGGCCAAAACACTGTAAGCCCTCACAGGGCCCTGCTGTGAAATATTAGATCAAGAATTGTAATTACATGCCCCTGTTGAACAGGAGCTGAAAAATTAGGCCTTAGGCACTGGTGCTGGTGCCACAACACTGCAACCCCTCACAGACACTCTAGTTGGAACGCAGGAACGAGCCCTGCTGCAAAGTATTGCATCAAAAATTGTAATTACACGCCCCTGTTAGACAGGGGCAGAAAAATTGGGCCTTAGGCACTGGTGCTGGTGCCACAACACTGCAACCCCTCACAGACACTCTAGTTGGAACGCAGGAACGAGCCCTGCTGCAAAGTATTGCATCAAAAATTGTAATTACACGCCCCTGTTAGACAGGGGCAGAAAAATTGGGTCTTAGGCACTGGTGCTGGTGCCAAAACACTGCAACCCCTCACAGACACTCTAGTTGAAACGCAGGAACAAGCCCTGCTGCAAAGTATTGCATCAAAAATTGTAATTACACGCCCCTGTTAGACAGGGGCAGAAAAATTGGGTCTTAGGCACTGGTGCTGGTGCCACAACACTGCAACCCCTCACAGACACTCTAGTTGAAACGCAGGAACAAGCCCTGCTGCAAAGTATTGCATCAAAAATTGTAATTACACGCCCCTGTTAGACAGGGGCTGAAAAATTGGGTCTTAGGCACTGGTGCTGGTGCCACAACACTGCAACCCCTCACAGACACTCTAGTTGGAATGCAGGAATGAGCCCTGCTGCAAAGTATTACATCAAAAATTGTAATTACACGCCCCTGTTAAACAGGGGCTGAAAAATTGTGCCTTAGGCACTGGTGGTGGCGCCCAGAACCAAAAATGTTCTTACAAGCTATCAGCGTGATGATTGAGGAGGAAGAGGATAATTACTCAGGGATAGTCACTCAGCATCAGCATAGGCAGTCTTTGAAGGGATCTGAGATTTCAAAAAAAATTATTCGGTTACATCTGCATCAGGTGCTTGGTAGCTGGTGGTGATCCAAGACTGATTCATTTTTATGAAGGTCAGCCGATCGACCGAGTCGGTGGACAGACGCACCCTGTGATCGGTTACCACGCCTCCAGCAGCACTGAATGTGCGTTCCGAAAGAACGCTGGATGCAGGACAGGCCAGTAGCTCAATTGCATACTGTGCAAGCTCTGGCCAGTGATCCATCCTCAAGACCCAGTAACCCAGAGGATTTTCGGTGGGAAAGGTGTCCAAGTCTGATCTTGCCCCTAGGTATTCCTGCACCATGTAAAACAGACGCTGGCGATGGTTGCTGGAACCGATCATACCTTGGGGCTGCGGATCAAAAAATTGTCTGAACGCATCGGTCAGACGGCCACCTTCTCCACCGCTCCTTCTTTGACTGACCGAAGCCTCAGCAACACGTTGTCCAGAAACAGGAGTTTGTAACCTCCCAGTCTCTGGGAACGCGTTGCACAGACCTTTCTGCAAGGCCTCCCGAAGATGTTTCATCCTCTGCTCCCTCTGCGATGGCAAGATAAGGTCCGCAACCTTACCCTTGTAACGTGGATCAAGGAGGGTTGCCAGCCAGTATTGGTCCTTCTCCTTGATACCACGAATACGAGGATCCTTACGCAGGCTTTGCAGGATCAGGGAGGCCATGCAGCGTAGGTTTGCTGAGGCATTCGGTCCGGAGTCCTCTGGGTCACTAAGGACAACAACGTCCGCAGCCACCTCCTCCCAGCCACGTACAAGTCCATGTGTTCCTTGGGACTGATCCCTTAAAGACTGCTGATGCTGAGTGCCAGGCTCCACCTCCATACTGACACAATCTTCCTCCTCCTCCTCCTCCTCCTCCTCGTCCTCTTCCTGTGTGATCGGCGGGCACGCAGGAACACTGTCTGG
Organism: Lithobates clamitans; assembly: GCA_037952925.1. Taxonomy (NCBI): domain Eukaryota; kingdom Metazoa; phylum Chordata; class Amphibia; order Anura; family Ranidae; genus Lithobates; species Lithobates clamitans. The sequence goes on along the minus strand of JBBGZY010000076.1, from coordinate 8,669,511 downwards.
ATAAAGGGGGCCTTGAGAGCTAAGGAAGTCCTCCTCTTCCTGCCTCTGTTCTGCCTCAAGTGCCCTGTCCATTATTCCACGCAGCGTGTGCTCCAACAGGTGGACAAGGGGGACAGTGTCACTGATGCATGCACTGTCAGTGCTCACCATCCTCGTGGCCTCCTCGAATGGTGACAGGACAGTGCATGCATCCCTGATCATGGCCCACTGGCGTGGGGAAAAAAAACCAAGGTCCTCTGACCCTGTCCTGGTGCCATAGTCGCACAGGTACTCATTGATGGCCCTCTGCTGCGTGTGCAGCCGCTGCAGCATGGCCAACGTCGAGTTCCACCTGGTGGGCATGTCACAGATTAGGCGGTTCTTGGGCAGGTTAAACTCCTTTTGGAGGTCCGTCAGCCGAGCACTGGCATTATATGACCGGCGGAAATGCACAGAGACTTTCCTGGCCTGCCTCAGGACATCCTGTAAGCCCGGGTACCTGCCCAAGAACCACTGCACCACCAAGTTAAGGACGTGAGCCAAACAGGGCACATGGGTCAGTTGTCCCTGTCGGAGGGCAGAGAGGAGGTTGGTGCCATTGTCGCAAACCACCATTCCTGCCTTAAGTTGGCGTGGCGTCAACCACCTCTGAACCTGCCCCTGCAGAGCTGACAGAACCTCTGCCCCAGTGTGGCTCCTGTCCCCCAAGCACACCAGCTCAAGCACCGCATGGCATCTTTTGGCCTGCGTACTTGCGTAGCCCCTTGAACGCCTACGGAGCACCGCTGGTTCCGAGGAAGAGGCCATGGAGGAAGAAGAAGAGGAGGGGGTGGAGGAGAGAGGTGTGTCACAATCAGCATTTTGGAGGCGTGGTGGCGGAACAACCTCCAACACTACTGCACCTTGTCCTGCATCCTTCCCAGCTGCCAGCAGAGTCACCCAATGCGCCGTGAAACTTAAGTAACGTCCCTGTCCATGCCTGCTGGACCATGAGTCAGCGGTAATATGCACCTTACCGCTGACCGCCCTGTCCAGCGAGGCATGGACATTGCCTTCCACATGCCGGTAGAGAGCCGGAATCGCCTTCCGTGAGAAAAAGTGGCGTTTGGGTACCTGCCACTGAGGAACCGCACATTCCACAAACTCACGGAAGGGGGCAGAGTCTACCAACTGAAAAGGCAGCAGTTGAAGTGCTAGCAATTTTGCCAAGCTAGCATTCAACCGCTGGGCATGTGGATGGCTGGGAGCAAACTTCTTTCGGCGGTGCAGCAGCTGGGGCAGGGAAATTTGCCTGGTACAATCTGACGTCGGTGTACCAAAAGCAGATTGCCCACAAGTACTTGGCTGTGACACACCTAATTCTACACCTTCATTCCTCTCACTGCAGGTCTCAGAGAGGACTGAAGGTCTAGTGGGGTTGGAAATCTCAGCTGATGAGGAGCAAGGAGAGATCGTCTTTGTTCTTTGGTGTGGGTCTTTTAGATACGCTTGCCAACGAACTGCATGGCAGGTCAACATATGTCTGGTCAAGCATGTGGTACCCAAGCGGGAGATGTTTTGGCCACGCGAGATACGCTTGAGACATATGTTGCAAATAGCAGCGGTGCGATCTGATGCACTCGTCTCAAAAAAGGCCCACACCAAAGAACTTTTTGAATAACGCGCAGAGACTGCAGCGCCCTGCACATGTGGAGCTTTGGGGTGTGATGCAGTCAATGTGCTGCCCTTAGGCTGGCCCCTGGAGGGCATCCTGCCTAGTTGGTGATGTGCCACCTCCTCCTCCTCCTCCTCCTCCTCCTCTCTCCTATCAGGCACCCACGTTGAGTCAGTGACCTCATCATCCCCTCCCTCCTCATCACTGGAGCAAACCTGGCAGTATGCTGCAGCAGGGGGAGCATGACTGCCAGATTGCTGTCCTTCTTGGGCACCCCCTCTGTCCGTGCTCATGTTACTCATGAACACCAGACAAAGCACCCTGGGCATGGGTGAGAGAGGATGAGGAGGATGAGGACGGCTTGGTCATCCACTCGACCAAGTCTTCCGCATGTTGCGGCTCAACACGGCCAGCTGCCGAAAAAAAGGCCAAGCGTGTCCCATGGCCACGTGCTGATGAGGATGCACCGTCTCCACGACCAGCACTAGACACAGAGCCTGCTTGCCCTCTCTTATTGGCTTGTGACTGTCTGCCTCTCCTTCTTGGCCTTCCAGACATACTAATGGCCTGTAGCTGCACTAAGCTGGGATAGAACACCTGTAATTTTCTTAAGGTAGCTTTATATACTGTAACCAGACAAGCCTGCCTGTCAGTAGGAAGATAACAGGAACGGATCTAGCTGAACACTGTGAGCAGGACACACTGTACTAAATGTAAATAGTCTAGCTGCCTGACCGTGGTACTAATAGGATCAAAAAGAACACCTGTAATTTTCTTCAGGTAGCTTTATATACTGTAACCAGACAAGCCTGCCTGTCAGTAGGAAGATAACAGGAACGGATCTAGCTGAACACTGTGAGCAGGACGCACTGTACTAAATGTAAATAGTCTAGCTGCCTGACCGTGGTACTAATAGGATCAAAAAGAACACCTGTAATTTTCTTAAGGTAGCTTTATATACTGTAACCAGACAAGCCTGCCTGTCAGTAGGAAGATAACAGGAACGGATCTAGCTGAACACTGTGAGCAGGACACACTGTACTAAATGTAAATAGTCTAGCTGCCTGACCGTGGTACTAATAGGATCAAAAAGAACACCTGTAATTTTCTTCAGGTAGCTTTATATACTGTAACCAGACAAGCCTGCCTGTCAGTAGGAAGATAACAGGAACGGATCTAGCTGAACACTGTGAGCAGGACGTACTGCACTAAATGTATATAGCAGGAACGGATCTAGCTGAACACTGTGAGCAGGACGCACTGCACTGAATGTAAATAGCAGGAACGGATCTAGCTGAACACTGTGAGCAGGACGCACTGCACTAAATGTAAATACCAGGAACGGATCTAGCTGAACACTGTGAGCAGGACGCACTGCACTGAATGTAAATAGCAGGAACGGATCTAGCTGAACACTGTGAGCAGGACGCACTGCACTAAATGTAAATACCAGGAACGGATCTAGCTGAACACTGTGAGCAGGACGCACTGCACTGAATGTAAATAGCAGGAACGGATCTAGCTGAACACTGTGAGCAGGACGCACTGCACTGAATGTAAATAGCAGGAACGGATGTAGCTGAACACTGTGAGCAGGACGCACTGCACTAAATGTAAATACCAGGAACGGATCTAGCTGAACACTGTGAGCAGGACGCACTGCACTGAATGTAAATAGCAGGAACGGATGTAGCTGAACACTGTGAGCAGGACGCACTGCACTGAATGTAAATAGCAGGAACGGATCTAGCTGAACACTGTGAGCAGGACGCACTGCACTAAATGTAAATACCAGGAACGGATCTAGCTGAACACTGTGAGCAGGACGCACTGCACTGAATGTAAATAGCAGGAACGGATCTAGCTGAACACTGTGAGCAGGACGCACTGCACTAAATGTAAATACCAGGAACGGATCTAGCTGAACACTGTGAGCAGGACGCACTGCACTGAATGTAAATAGCAGGAACGGATCTAGCTGAACACTGTGAGCAGGACGCACTGCACTGAATGTAAATAGCAGGAACGGATGTAGCTGAACACTGTGAGCAGGACGCACTGCACTAAATGTAAATACCAGGAACGGATCTAGCTGAACACTGTGAGCAGGACGCACTGCACTGAATGTAAATAGCAGGAACGGATCTAGCTGAACACTGTGAGCAGGACGCACTGCACTGAATGTAAATAGCAGGAACGGATCTAGCTGAACACTGTGAGCAGGACGCACTGCACTAAATGTAAATACCAGGAACAGATCTAGCTGAACACTGTGAGCAGGACGCACTGCACTGAATGTAAATAGCAGGAACGGATCTAGCTGAACACTGTGAGCAGGACGCACTGCACTAAATGTAAATACCAGGAACGGATCTAGCTGAACACTGTGAGCAGGACGCACTGCACTGAATGTAAATAGCAGGAACGGATCTAGCTGAACACTGTGAGCAGGACACACTGCACTAAATGTAAATAGTCTAGATAGAAGATAACAGGAACGGATCTAGCTAAACTGAATACAGTGTATATATATATATGCAACACCTGGGATGCATATATATACACAATACACTGTAAGTGCAGCTAACTGACTGACTGTTCTGCCTAATCTATCTAACTCAAATCAAATGACACTGTCTCTCTCTCTCTCTATCTCTCAGCACACCGGAACACACACTACACAGGGCCGCCGTGCAGGCGGCCTTATATAGTGTGGGGTGTGTACTAAATCCCCTGAGCCATAATTGGCCAAAGCCACCCTGGCTTTGGCCAATTACAGCTCTCTCTACTGACGGCGCTGTGATTGGCCAAGCATGCGGGTCATAGTGCATGCTTGGCCAATAATCAGCCAGCAATGCACTGCGATGCCGCAGTGAATTATGGGCCGTGACGCGCCACACGAATTTGGCGCGAACGGCCCATATCGTTCGCAATTCGGCGAACGACCGAACAGCCGATGTTCGAGTCGAGCATGGGTTCGACTCGAACACGAAGCTCATCCCTATTAAGGAATAATCTATATGAATTCTATGCCCCGTTGGGGCAGCACAATCATCATCTTAACTGGAACTTTAGTCAGAAAACTAAGCCCTGCTAGATCACTCTATGCTGTCTCCTTTTGCAGGTATATCTGAGAAAAACATTAAAAATAAGGGCCTGTACTGTTTAAAATCCAGTAATATGTTTTCTCACCCTGTTCTGCACATACTTAGTTGCTCTCAATTTTTGGTATTGTGTGGAAAATGTGGAGGCTGATCCGATGACAGCCCAATGATTTACTGCTGCTCAGGGTCTTTGGGCATTAGCAAAATGGCAGCCTCTGGCAAGGAGAACCAGGAACAATGCTGGAGGCAATTTACAGCAGTGGTCATCAACCCTGTCCTCGGGGCCCACTAACAGGCCAGGTTTGCAAGATAACTGAAATACATCACAGGTGCTATAATTTGCTGCTCAGTGATTGCAGTATTCTAGTCTGCATCTCCCCAAGGTATTACATAAAACCTGGCCTGTTAGTGGGCCCTGAGGACAGGGTTGATGACCACTGATTTACAGCACACACTCATTTTGGTGACATAATTATTAATGTGAAATGTACAGTTAGGTCCAAATATATTTGGACAGAGGTATTATTATTATTATATGAGATTTATAGAGCGCCAACAGTTTACGCAGCGCTTTACAATGTATAAGGGGGACAACACAATTACAGTACAGTCCAATACAAAAGGTACAGGAGGGCCCTTCTCGTAGAGCTTACATTCTAAAGGGAGGGGGTGGTGGTACAAAAGGTAGTAGCTGCAAAGAATGATTTGATGGGGGTGGCTCAGGGACAGTTATGTGGGTGTGGGATAGTCTTCCCTGAATAAATGAGTTTTCAGGGATCTCCTAAAGGTGGACAGTGTAGGGGCTGATCGGACATACTGGGGCAGGGAATTCCAGAGGATGGGAGAGGCTCTGGAGAAGTTCCGAAGGCGAGCATGGGAGGAGGTAACAAGGGAGCTAGAGAGCAGGAGGTCCTGGGAGGAGCGGAGGGGGCGATTTGGGCGATATCTGCAGATGAGGTTGGTGATGTAGATGGGGGCGATGTTGTGGATGGCCTTGTATGTTGTGGTTAGCATTTTGAATTTTATACGGTGGGGTAGGGGAAGCCAGTGAAGGGATTGGCAGAGAGGAGCAGCAGTCATGGATCGATTAGTGAGGTGTATTAGTCTAGCAGCAGCATTCATAATAGACTGAAGGGGGGATAGCCTGCTTAAGGGTAGGCTATTAAGGAGAGAGTTGCAGTAGTCGAGGCAGGTACAATTTTCATATTTTTGGCTCTGTATGCCACTAGAATAAAATTAAAACAAAACAATCCAAATGAATTTAAAGTTCAGACTTTCAGCTTTAATTCAAGGAGTTGAACATAAATCAGCTACAAGCACTTTAAGAACTGCAACCATTTTTATACACAGTCCCCTACATTTTCAGGGCTCAAACGTAATTGGATAAATGAATGTAATCATAAATAAAATGTTCATTTTTAATATTTTGTTGAGAATTCTTTACTACCAATGACTGCCTGAAGTCTGGAACCCATGGACATTACCAAAGACTGTGTTTCCTCCTTTCTGATGCTTTGCCAGGCTCTAACTGCAGCTGTCTTCAGTTGTTCCTTGTTTGTGGGTCTTTCTGCCTTTAGTTTTGCCTTCAGCAAGTGAAATGCATGCTCAATTGGGTTGAGATCAGGTGATTAACTCGGCCATTGCAGTATATACAACTTCTTTTCCTTTAAAAAGCTACTGTGTTGCTTTTGCAGTATGTTTTGGATCATTGTCCATCTGTACTGTGAAGATCTGTCCAATCAACTTTGCTGCATTTGGCTGAAACTGGGTCGACTGTATATCTCTAAACACTGCAGAATTCATCCGGCTGCCACTGGAAGCCATACATGCTCATGCCATCGCCCTGCCTCCACCATGTTTTACAGATGACGGTATGTGCTTTGGATTATAGGCTGTTCCAAGCCTTCTCCACACATTTTTCTTCCTGTCATTCTGGTACAGATTAATTTTTGTTTCATCAAAGAATGCTTTTCCAGGACTGGTCTGGCTTTTTTAGATTTTTTTTGTCAAAGTCTAATTTGGCTATTCTTCAGGCTTATGAATGGTTTGCACATTGTGGTGAACCCTCTGTATTTGCTCTTGTGAAGTCTTTTCTTTATTGTAGACTTTGACAATGATACGCCCACCTCCTGGAGAGTGTCCTTCACTTGTCTGGATGTTGTGAATGGGTTTTTCTTTACCATAGAGAGCATCCTGCGATCATAAACCACTGTTGTCTTCCGTGGAAGTCCAGGCTTTTTTATGTTGCTGAGCTCACCAGTGCGTTCTTCTTTCCTCAGAGTGTACCAAACTGTTGATTTGGCCACTCCTAATGTTGCTGCTATCTCTCTGATGGATTTGTCTAATTTTTTAAGTCTTACGATGGCCTGTTTCACTTGCATGGACAGCTACTTTGAACGCATGATGTAGGTTCACAGCAATAGATTCCAAATGCAAATACTACATTCAGAATCAACTCCAGACCTTTTACCTGCTTAATTGATGAATAAATAATGAAGGAGTAGCCCACACCTGGCCATGAAACAGCTTTTGATTCAATTGGTCCCTTGAAAAAGGGGGTGGTTATTCTTAGGAGATGTAATTCCTAAACCCTTCCTCTGATTTGGATGTACATACCCTCAAATTAAACCTGAGAGTGTGCACTTTTGGCCCATATCCATTATATAACTATAGCTTGAATATGTTTGGGTAAATACCTGAAACAAAACTAAAATTGTGCCTGTGTCTAAATATATATGGACCTATCTGTATGTTCCTTGCTAAAGAACATTCATTTTTATCAAGTTGTTATGGGTAAAGTTCCAATTTAAGATTCTTTTTTAGGGATTAGGATAAGTGTCAAGTGTTACTGTTGGGAATGAAAGTGGACCCCTTCATTGGGTGTTTCTTCCAATCTGTCAGGGGAATGTCAGAATCAGAGCCTGTCAGTATAGGCATTTCCCCATGCGCCTGCGTGGTAGAATTGCACATCAGCGCGTACCATTTCACAATCAGAGGGTACGAGCGCGTGTCCCGAACAGATCAGCTCACGTGGGTGCACGACGCAGCGCATAAGTACGAACGCGTGCGCGCACAATGGGACGTTCCCCTGGTGGGCCTATATAAAGACAGCTATGTCCTGTGTTTGTTGCTGGTTTGTCTTTTCAGCTCCTGTGTACCTGTGCCTGCCCGTTGTGACCCGGATCGACCTTGACCTTGCTTGAACCTCTCTTGTGCTTGACCCTCGGCTGCCTTCTGAACTTCTCTACCTGCCTGATCTACCCGTGTTTGACCCTTGGCCTGCTCCTGGACTTGCCTCTGCCCCATCTTAGTGTGGATCATCTGCCTGCGTGACTACCTTTGTTTGACCCTCGGCCTGCTCCTGGACTTGCCTCTGCCTCATCCTAGTGTGGATCATCTGCCTGCTTGACTACCTGTGTTTGACCCCTGGCCTGCTCTTGGACTTTGTCTCTGCTTCACCCCAGTGTTGGATTACCTGCCTGCTTGACTACCCGTGTTTGACCCCTGGCCCGTTCCTGGACTTCTGCCTTGTGTTTGACCCTCTGCATCCGGCCCCAGCCTTCATCTCCAGATTCCTGCTCAGTCGGCTCCGGTGAAGTGTCAGCCACCCTGCACGGATCTCTTCTCTACCTGAAGAACCGCCCAGGTACTCTACTACCTGCTGGCAACCCGTGCTTCTTCGTGCCCAATACCCGCTGTGCCACTCCCAGAGGGTATCGTGCGCCCAGCTGCAAGGGGAGCCTCTCTCAGCAACTTGGCCTTGGTGAGTACCTGACACAATCAGCAAGAGCAAATTACTTTGAAATACATGCACATCTAGATAGTTTAACCACTTCAATACCAAGCCAATTTTCAACTTTCAGTGCTGTTGCAATTTGAATGACAATTGCGCGGTCATGCTACACTGTACGCAAACAAATTTTTTATCATTTTGTTCCCACAAATAGAGCTTTCTTTTGGTGGTATTTGATCACCTCTGGGATTTTTATTTTTTGCGCAACAAATAAAAAAAGACTGAAAATTTTGAAAAAAAAACAAGTTTTTCTTTGTTTCTGTAAAAAATTTTTGTAAATAAGTAAGTTTTCTCCTTCAATGATGGGCACTGATATGGCTGCACTGACGGGCACTGATAAGGTGGCACTGATGGGCACCGATGAGGTGGCACCAATGAGGTGGCACTGATGAGGTGGCACTGATGGGCACTGATGACGGGCACTGATAGGCGGCACTGATGGGCACTGATAGGTGGCACTGATGGGCACTGATAGGTGGCACTGGTATGCAGCACTGATAGGCACTCATAGGCGGCACTGATGAGCACTCATAGGCGGCACTGATGGGCACTTGTAGGCGGCACTGATGGGTACTTATGGGTGGCACTGATGGGTACCTCTGGGTGGCACTGATAGGTGATGGGCATGGATGGGCAATGACAGGTGGCACTGATGGGTTGCACTGATGTCACTGATGGGTGGCAGTGATGATACTGATGGGTGGCATTGCTGGGCATCACTGATGTCTGTTAGTACATACTGGTGCCAATCAGTGCCCATTAGTTGGCAATGATTGGCACAAATTGGGCATTCATTTGAATATGTGGATGGCCATGGGGTACATACCTGGCCATCCACCTTCCCTGGTGGTCTTAGTGGCGTCCCTGGTGGTCCAGTGTGGTCATCTGAGGGGGGCTATGCTGATAAACAATCAGCGCAGACCCCCTCTGTCAGGAGACCCGCCGATCGGCTCTCCTCTACTCGCGTCTGTCAGACGCGAGTGAGGAAAAGCCAATCAACAGCTCTTCCTATTTACATCGTGATCAGCCGTGATTGGACACGGCTGATCACATGGTAAAGAGCCTCCGCCGGAGGCTCTTTACCGAGATCAGTGGAGCGGTGTGTCAGACTGACACACCGCTCCACCGATCGCCGCAATGCGCGCCCCCACTGGCGGCTGTTATCCTGAAGGACGTCATATGACGCCCAGTCAGGATAACTGAACCACCGCCCGGCCGTTATTTTGCTATAGGCTGGGCGTGAAGTGGTTAAGGTATGGGTATGTTTAACACATTTCGTAAAATAGTAAAAAGAAACAGTATTAGGGTCCATTCACACAGGGCTCTTGACTGCATACCCTGTGCAGGTCTGAGTTTTCCCAAATGGGGATGGACAGGTGTTACGTGCCATCCCCATGCTGGCAGTCCATAGAAGTCTATTAGGACATGCGGCTTCACGGACAGAGCCTCTGTGTTCCATAATGACAAGCGGGTGCCAGTCCCTGAACTCACCCTGTGTGTGTTTGGGGACCCACACCTGCATGTCATATTGGGCACCATGTAAATGGACCCTTAATAACTTAGAATCTTAGTTTCAGAATAACACAGGTTTTAGTTAGGAGGATGCTATTAATTAGATGTACAAGAGTGGAAAATATTGCTGCGTGACCTCATTGCAAATAATGAAACCATGGCCATAAAGCTTTATACTAATTTTTACATGAGCGATGGAAAGAGCAAACCTGAAAGATCTGGCTTACCAGGGCAACACATGAAAACCACCTACAACTGCAGGAAGTCTCTGTGGTTCAAAGAAACATAAAACCTTTTTTACATTTCTAAAAATTATCTTATTGTTGATGCTTAAAGTCCTCTTTCAGAACAAAGAGCAAAGAAAACAAATGTACCAAGGAAATATATTATACAGGCATCAGTAGCAATTTGAAATATAATGATGTCAAGACTTTGCCCACCAGAATGCAGGAGAAAACAAGCTATGGGAGCATATCTAGTTATATATAGTTCTTGTATTTAAAAAAAATGATATTGTTGTTTTATATTTATACAACTATATACTGTATTATAGACTTTAATTTAATTGTGCAAACAGAACACCTGTCTATTTGAGCCTCTTTAAGGCACAAGCAGGCCCAAGGCAAACATTATGATGGTGGGTACCTACTATCTTTTCATTATGTAATATTATAGTTTTAACAATAATCAAAGGTAAATAAAATCAGGATAACAAAAAATACTTAACATAAAAAAAAATGTGTTAGTATTCCAATATCAATAAGTTATTAAATCTAACAATAAACAAAGGGATAGGTTTCAATATGCTGTTTACAATTGTTAAAAGCTATAGCTGACAAATTAAGCACAGTTGAACCAATAGTGTTTAAAGCGGAGCTCCACCCAAAAGGGGAAGTGGTTGTCTGCCTCCTCTTCCTCTCAGCTGCGAAGTGAGCTGGAAGTTCGGCCCCCTCCTCCTTCCCCCCCACAGCTGGCCCTTTCACAAAGCGAAGCTTGCAGGGGTGTTGCTAGGTGGGAAAAAGACATGGGTCCTTAGTCCAAAAGTAAATTTGATAACATCTCCCACATTCTAAAATAAGTCCAGCCCAAGCCCGGCATCATGGGGGGGTTTAGGCTCACTTACTGGTTGCTGCCTGGCTCACCAGTGCCCATCAATGCAGCCTCACCAGTGCCAATCAATGCAGCCTCACCAGTGCCAATCAAAGCAGCTTGATAAGTGCCCATCAATGCAACCTCACCAATGCCCATCAATACAGCCTCACCAGTACCCATCAATACAGCCCCATCGGTGCCTATCAGCTCAGCCTTACCAATACCCATCAATGAAGCCTCTTGCTGGTTGCTGCCTGGCTCACCAGTGCCCATCAATGCAGCCTCACCATTGCCCATCAATGCAGCCTGATCAGTGCCCATCAATGCAACCTCATCAATGCCCATCAATGCAGCCTCACTGGTGCCCATCAATGTAGCCTTATCGCTGCCCATCAGCTCAGCCTTACCGATGCCCATAAATGCAGCCTCTTGCTGGTTGCTGCCTGACTCACCAGTGCCCATCAATGCAGCCTCACCAGTGGCCATCAAAACGTATTATGTAGAACTGCAAAGCTAAAGTTGCAAATACATGACCGACTTACGAAAGTTTTAAAAGATTTTCCTATTTATGATTTTGAGGCAACTTTTTTTTATCTAATTGGGATTTATTTGAAATGTTTGCGGATCGTTTTAATCTGTCAAATGATCAACGCAATTACATATTCCAGTTGTGGGTTCCTGTTAATTTTGCTAAACAAATTAATTCACCTGTTATTGATGACGAAGGTCAGGAAAAACAAAAGGACGTGACAGATAGACTGCGACAATTATTGCTATGTATGACCGGTGAGCAAATACTGACCATAGAAATGTTAGATCTATTACAGACTACTGCAGAAGAAGATCCATTTGAGTTTAAAATACAATTTTGCATGGTTTATGAAATGATATTTGGAGTAGATAATGACTATGATCCAGGTTTGAAAATGGCTTTCATAAAAAAATGTAAATACCTTGACCCAACTTCAATAGCTTTAGCACAGAAACGTCAAAATTTAAATGATTTAGTAAGCTTCATTGATAAAATTAGGAGACAATTGAATCAAAGCAATCTCACACACGAGGTAGCTATAATTCAATGTGACAATAATAGTCAGGCTACAGACATGTCAGAAACTACAGTTCTTAGCAAGAATGACGATGACAGGTGCAGACAAGTGAGGCAAGGGGAGCCTATCACGTGTCTTTACTATCATAGATCTGACCATATTAGAAAACATTGCTGTAAATTTAAGAGACTCACAAATGAAAACTAAAGATATGGAGAAAGATAAATCAGCTTTTGTACAACCTGTTTTTTTATGTCAAGATAAAATTTTGACTGAATTGCCTTATGCCACTGAAGTCAAACAGATCAGTAATTTGACTGTTAACAGCAGTTCAGACAACATGATGAAAGGAGCTGTCACTGAAAGAGAGGGTTTATTTCCATTGCCAAAAATAAAATCGAGATTCAATCCCTCTATCATTACAATATGTAGCACCAATTATATTGGATGAGAATAGTAGACCATATGTACAAGGTTTGCTGAATGGTAAAAAATATTAATTGTCTCATTGACAGTGGATCTGAGATTAGCCTTACCATAGAAAACATACCTGTGAAACCTAATTCTCCTATGTGTAATATAGTGTTTTTTAAATACAGGTAATTCCACTGCTAGACAGGTATCTAATGTAACATTTGAAGTACTGGTACCTGGATTAGTGAAAACTAATATTAACATTTGGGTCTGTGGGTCTGTCACAAAGCAGAGAATATACTTGCCATTGATGTAATCAATAAACAAAAGTGGGTGATTGACTTGGCTAATAAAAGTATTTGGAAAGATCCATCTATCCAGCATGTGGATACGATTCTGCTGAGTATGAAGAATATTGACGAACATATTGTTCTTTTAGCTGAGTTGTTTATGATGTTACAAGTTGAAGGTCTAAAATTAAACACGGCGAAAGTTCAGCTGATGAAAAGTCAGGTGAAATACCTTCACATGCAAATTAGTCAAGGAAAGAGACAATTGTTGCAAGAAACAGTTAGAGATATCACTGCAATTCCAACTCATCAATTTTTGCATAAAATAAATCATTGGAAAGAATTTGTACACTGTTTTCGCAGAAAAAGTTAATCCACTATATAATCTTTTTAGGAATAAAGGTAATATAGTCGACCAGTGGGGTCCAAATCAGAAAAATGCCTTTGAAGTGTTGAAAAAAGATTTGCAGAATGCTCCAACATTAAGTACAATAGAGGTTTTTTCTGAAGCATCTTTTGTTTTGAAACTCATGTATCTGAGAATGCGATCTCAGTAATGTTGTCTCAATTACAAAAAGGTAAGGAGAAAATAATTGCCTATTTCTCCAGAGTTTTATCATTTTTGGAAAAAACTTTTGAGTCAGGTGTAAAGCAACTGCTAAGTGTTTACTATGCAATTAAAGCTACAGAGAGCATAGTGAAATCAAACAAAATCATTGTACAGACACCTGACTGCTCACTAAAAGGTCTTTTTGAGAAAGATAGTTTTAGAGAATGTCGAAAAACATATCCTCTATGGTTCAGAGCGTTATCATCCAAACACATTCAGATGCAAAAGGAAGACATCTTCAGAAATGTACACCAGCACATGTATATACAGCTGTATCTGAGAAGTCTTTACCTTAGGTTTCCAGCATAAGAACAGAGAACGACATTGAACCAGTACTTGTTATTGCAGAACAGTCTAACACTAGAATAAGAGCACATAGGCAAGAGAACAAAGGCATAGGGGGTGATTTACTAAGACGAATGCGCTGCGCCAGTTCACATTGGTGCACCGGAAAAATAGTTGATTGAACATGCGAACCGGTGCACGCAGATGCGCAACACGATAATAAATATGTAAACTGCAACTAGTGCTAGGGTAACTGCAGTTTTCTCATTGATAATAGCACACGCCCAATACAATTGGGTAATTTCATCTCATTGGATGTGTCTTGTTAGGCATTTAGTAGGTGTTCTCAGTTAATTGACCCTTTTGATACTAATCATATTCTTATTACTTCTAATGAAATGTGTTTTTGTATTTTTACCCAAATCTTTCAATACATTACAAAGAACAGAGAAGTGTTTCTAAACCCAATAAATTATTATTTTCAGATCTTGATCTTTAAAGGTGACCATACACTGCAATCAGTTAGATCTTAAATAAATTAGATTTAGTGTAAGAGCCTGTTTGATTTCCTATAATTTGAATTAATTGTTTAAGTGCGTCTTCCTATTACCTATTTTGCCGAAATATCGAGTTGTACAGAGATTGGCCAATCAGATTGCATAGTTCATGACCATCTTAAGTGCCAAATTTGGAATGTAGATATGCCATGACCCACTTGTATTTTCCTACTGGTATTTCTTGGGCATTATACAAGGCACATGAGAAACCACCTTTTTTCAAGACATACTAGAGTGATCAGGAATCTTCAAACTACGGCTCTCCAGCTGTTGTGGAACTACACATCCCATGAGGCATTGTAAAACTCTGACATTCACAGACATGACTAGGCATGATGGGAATTGTAATTCCTGAACAACTGGAGGGCCGTAGTTTGAAGACCCCTGAAGACAATTATTATGCCTCCAGAATTGGGAGTGTGGCATCTACCCAACTTCTGTCTGCTGGTGGACACAAGAACCTACATCTATAGACATATATTTGGGCAGCACAGTGGTGTAGTGGTTAGCATTTTCACCTAGCAGCAAAAATGGTTGCTGGTTCGAATCCTGCCTGTGACACCATCTGCCTTTAGTTTGCATGTTCTCCCTGTGCCTGCATGGGTTTCCTCCAGGTACTCCTGTTTCCTCCCACACTCTAAAAACATGCTGGTAGGTAAATCGGATCCTGTCTAAATTGGCCCTAATATGTGTCACCCCATGTTAAAAAAAAAAAAAAAAAATTCTTAACCACTTTAGCCCCAGAAGATTTTACCCCCTTCCTGATCAGAGCATTTTTTGCAATTTGGCACTGTGCTGCTTTAGCTGACAATTGCCCAGTTGTGCGACATTGTACCAAAACAAAATTGACGTCCTTTTTTCCCACAAATAGAGCTTTCTTTTGGTGGTATTTGATAATTTCTGTGGTTTTTATTTTTTTGCGCTATAAACAAAAAAAGAGCGTCAATTTTGAAAAAAAAACAATATTTTTTACTTTTTGCTATAATAAATATCCACAAAAAATATATAAAAAACCAAATTTCTTTCTAAGTTTAGGCCGAGATATATTCTTCCACATATTTTTGGTAAGAAAAAAAATCGCAATTAGCTAATATTGATTGACTTGCGCAAAAGTTATAGCGTCTACATAATAGGAGATAGATTTATGGCATTTTTATTATAATTTTTTTTTTATTAGCAATGGCGGTGATCTGCGATTTTTATCGTGACTACAACATTATGGCGGACACATCAGACACTTTTGACACTATTTTGGGACCATTGTCATTTATACAGCGATCAGTACTATACAAATGCACTGATTACTGTGTAAATGACACTGGCAGGGAAGAGGTTAAACACTAGGGGGTGATCAAGGGGTTAAGTGGGTCCTAGGGAGGTTATCTAACTGTAGGGGGGATAGGCTACCACTGACATGACAGCGATCACTGCTTCCGATGAGAGGGTGCAGTAGATCCCTGTCATGTCACTAGGTAAAACGGGGAAATGCCTTGTTTTCATAGGCATCTCCCCGTTCTACCTCTCCACATCACAATTGTGGGCCGCCGGCAAACACCAAGTTCCCGGGACCCACGGGCACGCTCCCGTGGCAGGCAAACACCCGACAGGCGGCAAATTTAAAAGGACGTACAGGTATGCCTATTTGCCTGCCTGTGCCATTCTGCCGACGTACATCTGTGTGCGGCGGTCGGCAAGCGGTGATTTTGCAAATAAGGATCATCTCTTCCTCAGAAAACAGTGAGCAGGGCATGGTGGTGGGAAGAAATTAGCAGCAGTACAAGCAACTTCCTGTAGGGGCATGATGTCATTCCTGTGTGCTGGCCACCGCTTCGGAGAACCAGATATGCGCCATCTAGCTGCAGGAACCCAATTTTTAGGGAAATTAATATTACAGCAGATGCAGATTTCCAGGACTGGACTAACAAATGTTTCTAGTGAAAGGCAACTGGTGTTTTCTATTAAACAAGGTCTAAATGGGCCATTGACATACATCACAGTTGAACTTGGGAATGTGTCTTTGCAAAGTTAAACTAAACGAAATCCTCCCTTATTTTTGCTTGGGGATAGAATGCAGAGGGATTATAAGACTTGTCAGTTTTTGTGGATGTCTGCACCCCTGATAGGGTGAAGACACCTCACAAATTTTGCCACTTTCTCCTTCAAATTTATTCACTTCCTGTCACATAGCCAAACAGGAAGTGAGGGTAAAACCCTACCCATGTCTTTCCTTGGGGACACACAGGTCAATCTAAATATCTTCCCCATTAGGTAAATTGCACTCTAGCATTTTGCTCTGTACACCCCAAATTATTAGGTATCTTGGACTTTGGGGTTTATTTACTAAAGGCAAATCCACTTTGCACTACAAGTGCACTTGCAAGTGCAGTTGCTGGAGATCCAAAGGGAACATGCAAGGGGGGAAAAACAAAAAACAAAGACTCAGCATCTTTTCTTCTACATGATTGGATGATAAAATCACCAGTGCTTTTCCTCAGATTTACAGCGAGTACACTTGTATTACAGAGTGGATTTGCCTTTAATAAACCCCAACATACCTAATAATGTGGGCTGTACACAACAAAGTGCTAGAGTGCAATTTGCCTAATGGGGACAATAGTTAGATTGACCTGTGTGTCCTCAAGGAAAGACAATGGTAGGGTTTTA
This sequence comes from Lithobates clamitans, assembly GCA_037952925.1. NCBI lineage: Eukaryota > Metazoa > Chordata > Amphibia > Anura > Ranidae > Lithobates > Lithobates clamitans. The sequence goes on along the minus strand of JBBGZY010000076.1, from coordinate 8,652,508 downwards.
CCCTCACTTCCTGTTTGGCTATGTGACAGGAAGTGAAGCCAATTTTAAGAAAAGGGACACAAAGCCCAACCTAAAAAAGACAAGCAGGGGTTCTAACACTCACTTGGTTTCACTCAAATGCCCACAATTAGAATAGGATTGTCTTGAGCTCGATTTTAGCTCAGTGCTCTAAATCAGTGCTTCTCAACCCTGTCCTCAAGTACCCCCAACAGACCATGTTTGCAGGTTTTCCTTCATCTTGCACAGGTGCTTTAAATCAATCAATGGCTTGATATTTGACAGCTATTTTAATGAAGATAAATTCCCAAAACATGTCCTGTTGGGGGTACTTGAGGACTGAGGCTGAGAACCACTGCGCTAAAATGGAAAATGTAATACTTACCACTCTGTAATTTTCCTTTCCTGGTGACTATCCATGGCAGCATGCGCACAATCCATGCATATGCTACCATGAAGGCACCAGGAAAGTAACTTTTAGACAAATCACACCTTTTTTGGTTTTGCCATGCCAATCAGCCTAGTTGAGCTGCAGCTGGGAAATCTGTTGCATGAAAACACAACATAAAAAATTGCTACAAATTGTATTGGTCAACAAAACAGGACTTGGAATAGAGCAAGGAAAGCAAAAAACACATGTATGTTAATTTGAGACGCTAACAGAATATGGTTTTGAGGTCTGACCATTTTGCAAAGGAAATTAACAGGAGTGCGCCCAAAAACAGACATCTATTAAGGGTTTAAACATTAGTCACAACATTTTGAGGAAGATTTTGCAAAATAATGCAGCTCAGACAATTAAATCAATGTGAAACAGCCTATAAACGACACACATTGACAACATCAAAAATATTTCAGGGGAAAATATGCCCCCCCATCACCCAAAAAAAATACAATAAACCAAAGTAAAAAAAAACATGCTCTAAAACACATCTGTTTTGCAAAGACATAACAAACAAAATACAAAGAGAAAATACATGTGTTACAAACTCTACTATACTCCACTCCACTCCACTATAAGGACACCCAAATGTACTCTCTTGCCGGCCACACACACACACAATCATGCTGCTTTTCAGGGCAAGGTAAAGAATGCTATTTGCAACCTTTATATAACATAGGTTTGCGTACTAATGAGGCAATTAAAAACATATGCTCAGCCCATGAAACATACAAATATGGAAGTTAAGCCAATGTAGAGACAGAACTTCAAAGTGGGTACGCCTGTTAAGGATGTCCCTAACCACTTGCTTACAGGGCACTTAAACCCCCCTCCTGTCCAGACCAATTTTCAGCTTTAACGCTGTCGCACTTTGAATGACAATTGCACGGTCATACAACACTGTACTCAAATGAAATTTTTATCATTTTTTTTTCCCACAAATAGAGTTTCTTTTGGTGGTATTTGATCACCTCTGTTTTTATTTTATTTTTTTAAATTGAAAAAGACAGAATTAAAAAAAATATATATATTTTTTTATATTTTGTTATAAAATTTTGCAAACAGGTAATTTTTCTCCTTCATTGATGTACGCTGATGAGGCGGCACCAATGGACACCGATAGGTGGCAGTGATGGGCACTGATGGGTGGCAATAATGGGCACTGATTGCTTACACTGATGGCAGCACTGCTAGCATTGATAGGTGGCACTTGTGGCCATTGATAGGTGGCACTTCTGGGCATTGATAGCTGGCACTGCTGGGCACTGGCAGGTGGCAATGGCAGGTGGCACTTGCGGGCACAGATGAGGCAGATGTGCCTCCTTCCTCTTTGGGACCGATGTCCCTTTAACATAAGCCGGTGATCGGCTTCTTTTTCTCCTCACGCTGTCAGCGTGAGGAGAAAAAGAAAACGATTACCAAGCTTTTGTTTACATCATGTGATCAGCTGTCACAGCGCGTGCACCGTGCACAGGGGAGGACGTCCTATGACGGCCTCCCGGAAATTGAGGTCCGCGCTGTGGCCATCATTCGGCTATGGCCCGGACCTCAAGTGGTTAAATTACTAACCCAAAAAACACACTCTCGGAGCATGCCCAGAAACATACAAGTGCTGTTCACACACAAAAAGAAGAAAAAAAAAAGCAAAGTCCCTGAGCATGCCCAGACCAACCCAAATGCATTTTACACACCAAAAGGCACAGGAAAAAATCAATGTCCATGAGCATGCCCAGACCAACCCAAATGCATTTCACACACCAAAAGGCACAGGAAAAAATCAAAGTCCCTGAGCATGCCCAGCCCAACCCAAATGCAGCTAGCACAAAATAAGCCCCCCTATCCAAAATTAAGCACATCACCCAGCATGCTACAAAATTACAGATGGGACAAACACCCCCTGGTCCAGGGGGGCAAACAAAGAGCCTAACATGGTCAAAAGTTATACAACAAATACCATTGCAGTCTATGGGAACTTTTAAACTAAAAACTATAACTTGCGCTTAGTGGAAAAAGAAAAATTGTGACTAAGACCACAGCTGTTGTTGCAAAGGTACTAGAACCTTGAGATATAATAAACGATAATAACAGCGCTAGCAGAATAGTGACACTATGTAATACCATGTAACACACTATTATATAAAGTGTAAAGTGCTTACAAAATAAATAAACAAATATAAGCGCTAATGAGATAATAGCGCAATGTGATACCATATAACACACACTGAAAAAATGTATTAAAGTGCTAGGTGAGTCAGATGTTAAACAATGATGGAAAATGGTGCTTCCGATCAGGTGGTACCCCCTCTTGTGGCCCCACTCACCAAAATTGATGGACCCTCGGCTTTGCAGTCCTGGGGTCAAATCAGACTTAAAGTTTATTTGGAGAGGTAAGACTCAGACATCAAATTCTCAGAGGTGGTGGCTTTCAGCAAGATCCAGGATGTTTGTAACATAATGAGGTAAAAAAGAGAGAAAAGGTGCATGTGAAGTACCGCCAGTACAAAAACACACTGCGCTCTATTGTGTATCACTCACGAGACATCAAGCAAAGGCAAGCATCAGTGTGTTTCCGGGTTCACACGGCATGCATTCCACGGGAACCGGAAGTAGCATCACTGGTTCACTATACCGGAAATTCGCCCCACCTCCAGGGCGTCATCAAGGATGCACGCCGTGCGAACTCGGAAACACGCTGATGCTTGCCTTTGCTTGATGTCTCGTGAGTGATACACAATAGAGCGCAGTGTGTTTTTGTACTGGCGGTACTTCACATGCACCTTTTCTCTCTTTTTTACCTCATTATGTTACAAACATCCTGGATCTTGCTGATGGCGCACGGCTTTCGTAAATCAGCCCTATAGTCCATTGTCATCTCTGCGGTGATACAAAACCTTTCTTTGTATGTGAAAACAAGGATTTGTATCTTGACCAAAAGGAGGTTTTGCGTCCTGTCATACCTAAACTTCACAGTACATATGTTTTATAGTTTAGGCCAGTACATTGTCATACAGAAGTTCTCTTTGAAGGAAAATATAAGATAGTATTATTTTACATATAGTTTAACAAATTCACAAACTTATTGTCCCATAATGTTTTAACATTTGTTGAAAGAAAAAAAGAAAAGGTACAAGAATTAATGTAAATATTTTATGCCTATGTAATGATACTGCATCTCTTTTAAACATCTCTGCATCTCTCTGAAACATTTGTCCGCATATACATTTTTTGATTATCCAATTATTCTGATATTAATAATCATAGAAAAATGTAAAATAATGCATTTGGGTGGCAAAAATATGAATGCAATCTATACACTGGGGGGAGAACCTCTGGGGGAATCTAGGATGGAAAAAGACCTGGGGGTCCTAGTAGATGATAGGCTCAGCAATGGCATGCAATGCCAAGCTGCTGCTAATAAAGCAAACAGAATATAGGCATGCATTAAAAGGGGATCAACGCAAGAGATAAAACGATAATTCTCCCACTCTACAAGGCTCTGGTCCGGCCGCACCTGGAGTATGCTGTCCAGTTCTGGGCACCAGTCCTCAGGAAGGATGTACTGGAAATGGAGCGAGTACAAAGAAGGGCAACAAAGCTAATAAAGGGTCTGGAGGATCTTAGTTATGAGGAATGGTTGCAAGCACTGAACTTATTCTCTCTGGAGAAGAGACGCTTGAGAGGGGATATGATTTCAATTTACAAATACTGTACTGGTGACCCCACAATAGGGATAAAACTTTTTCGCAGAAGAGAGTTTAATAAGACTCGTGGCCACTCATTACAATTAGAAGAAAAGAGGTTTAACCTTAAACTACATAGAGGGTTCTTTACTGTAAGAGCGGCAAGGATGTGGAATTCCCTTCCACAGGCGGTAGTCTCAGCGGGGAGCATTGATAGCTTCAAGAAACTATTAGATAATCACCTGAATGACCGCAACAGGGATATATAATGTAATACTGACACATAATCACACACATAGGTTGGACTTGATGGATTTGTGTCTTTTTTCAACCTCACCTACTATGTAACTATGTAACTATATTAAGTTAGGATTGTCATTATTATTTTTATTTATTTTTCCTAATTCATATATTGAATATATTTAGTTTAAAAATGCACAATCATTCTAGTTAATAGAACATCTTTTGTTCATAACTTAAGAAACATATCACTCTTAAAAGACCAATGGAACATTATGACAAGTTTTAGAGTGTAAAGTATATTTCCAAAGAGCTAAAATATTATTTGAGCAAAAATATGGAAATATATAGTTACATCCTTTACTTATTTTAATCATTACTATTATTAATTATTGATATTAGTCATCATTATTTTATACATTTTTAAAATCTATACCATTATTTTAGGATTTAGAATAGATAGATCTAAGAGGAGTTAAAGTAAAGTGAAAAGCGATTAGAAAGAGAGTTATGCCCCATACACACGATCAGATTTTCTGACAAGAAATGTTGGATGTGAGCTTGTTGACTGAAAGCCCGACCGTGTGTATGCTCCATCGAACATTTGTTGTCGGACTTTCCGATTGTGTGTACACAAGTCAGATGCACAAAAGTTCACGCTTGCTCGGAATCAAGCAGAAGGAGCTGCACTGGCTATTGAACTTCCTTTTTCTCGGATCGTCGTACGTCTTGTACGTCAGCACGTTCCCACGTTCGTAATTGTTGGCCAACATTTGTGTGACTGTGTGTATGCAAGACAAGTTGGAACCAACATCCTTTGAACAAAAATCCACGGTTTTGTTTTTGGAAAGTTAGATCGTGTATACAGGGCATTAGAACATCATTTCCTGCTTCTTTTTGGTTACACAAGACAGCATGGAGACAGAAGGCAGCAGCCATGAAACAGACATGCTTTTTTAAGCTTATTACGGCTTTATAACTATTTATTCTATTTCATATATTTTTACCTACACTGAACTAAAGTATTATACTTTTTACATTGTATTTATGATGCCAACTGTGTGACAATAAACTAACACTTTGTTTTAAGTCAGTCTGACTATCAATGCTATTCATCCAGAAACGCCCTTGAGAGACAAGAATATTAGATATTATTTCTATTCTTCAATCTGAGACTAGGATGGATATTTTAAGATTCTAGGTACTCAAGCCTGAAAGCTTGATGGTTTTATGATAGCCATTAGAGTGAGACTGAGATGTGTATTGTGTTAATTTCGGTCAAGGGGGTTTATAAGGGCTAAATTAAAGGGTTATCTGTTTGCCATGCTTTGTTTTGATGTTGGTTAATTTGGTTGGGAGGTTGTGCTGTGTTTATCCACATGCTGATAAGGATGTTTGCAATGCAGCTAAAGTTTCCTACACACCACCTGACAGCTCAGCCACTGTACTAACAATCCGGTGTTAGCACTGCAATCTCCCCTGCTGTTCTATTGTGTTCTGACAGGGGACGGCCCCCCCTGCCAGAACACACCGGTCAGCGCTCTCGGCCATTGGCTGAGAGCACTGACCAGGAGTCGGTCAGCAAACCTTTTTCGGTCATGAGCCGGCTTCTGTCTGAACAACAACAAGCCTTTTTTTTGGGGGGGGGGGGGGGCAGTGCCAGAGAGAGAAGAAGAAGTACTGCAGAAAAGGCTTCTTTTTTACTGGTGATAGATAGTGTAGTTTTAACCATTTGCTTACTAGGCACTTATACCCCCTTCCTGCCCAGGTCAATTTGCTTTCAGTGCTCTCACACTTGGAATGACAATTGCACGGTCATGCAACACGGTACCCATATGACATTTTTATATTTTTTTTAACAGAGATTTCTTTAGTTGGTATTTATTCACCACTGAGTTTTTAATCTTTTACTAAACAAACAAAAAAAAAATGTTTTTCATATTTTGCTATAAAATTTTGCAAACAGGTAATTTTTCTCCTTCGCTGATGGGCACTGATGAGGTGGCATTGATGGGCACTGATAGGCTGCACTGGTGTGCATTGTTGAGGAGGCACTGATGAGGCTGCACTGATGGGCGGCACTGATGGACACTGATAGGTGGCACTGATGGCCAATGACAGGTGGCATGGAGAGCTGGCACTGATAGGCAGCACTGAAGGGCACTGATAGGCGGCACTGATGCGCACTGATAGGCAATGATCAGGAGGCACTGATGATGAGGCACTGATGGGTACTGATTGGCAGCACTGATAGGTGGCACTGGTGGCCACAGATTAGCAGGACTAATGGGTACTGATAGGTGGCACTGATGGGCACTGATAGGTGGCACTGGTGGGCACTGATTAGCGGCACTGGAGGGCACTGATTGGCAGCACTAGTGATCACTAAGGGGAACGATGCTTTTCTAACAGAAGCCGGTTAACGGCTTTCTTCCTTTCCTCACGCTGACAGCGTAAAGGAAAAGAAAATCCGGAAACCGGCTTCTGTTTACTTCCATGATCAGCCGTCATTGTCTGACAGCTGATTACGTGGTAAAGGGCCATCTGCGATTGGCCCTTTACCCTGCTTAGTGATCAGCCGAGTCCTAAGCACTCGGCTATCACAGAGCACGCTGCGGGCGGTGCGAGAACAGGAGGACATCCATGTACGCCCTCCCCGCATTTTAAGCCCACACTGTAGCCGTCTTAGGGCTATAGCGCAGGCGCAAGTGGTTAAACACAGTCTGGAGTATATATGAATCTATAGTTAAAACTCTATTGAGGTAGGTATGTTTTTCCATGTTTTCATTGCTATTAATAACTGCAGTATTCCCCATTTACATTCCATATCAAAATGCATTACACGTGGACTGAATAAACTGCTCAGCTTAGGCAGGCAGCAAGGAACTGTTTATTAAAACAAACATGTGAATGTAAAAGCATAAGAGTGTTTGAATTGAAATCATTCACAAATGAAGCTTGCTCCCTTTTGTACCTTTGTATTTTGTAAATCGTAGGACCTGTCAAATTGCTTGTCCACAATGGCATATTACCAGTTACGGCATCATTGGATTTGTCTATCTTGTGATAATGTATGCCTTATTACATTACGTTATTTGATTGCTGCACCACAGGGAGATGTAATTATCATTTCACACTGCTGAAGTGCTAAATTGTGTGCATCATGAAAAAGGAGAATACAGTTTTTTTGTAAAGCTCATTCAGATACAATAAAATGCACCAAATTTACTTTAATCATGGGTTGACAAACATGCCATTGATTCCACGCTTTTGTTTTAATTTCCCTTTGTCTTTATTGATACAAAAGAGATGAATCATAGGCAGAATTTTCATTATTAACTGTAGGGAAGTTACATGATTTTTTGCAGAAATGGGGGATAATTAAACACATTTAAAATAGTTCTGACCCACAGGGCACCCATGGATGGCCATGCCTGTCACTCTGTGGTTCCTGGAAATGTCCAGTACAGCACAGTCCAGCGAGGAGGGGATCACAGCTCCAGGAAGGATCTACACACACACATCTCCATGTAGAGTTTCCTGGTATTCTCCATAAGTGGTGGGACCGGTGCACACAACCCCCCCGATCTGGTGAAATGGGGTACTGCACATGGGGATGAGGTAGGGGGGAGGTGATTTCAGGGTCAGTTTTGGGGTGCCCGGCGTGGCCCATGTTCACACCACATCTCCATGGCTCTTATCTGGGGGGTGGAGCTGTGACTTAGGCCCCTTTCACACCAGTGGACCGATTGGGTCTGCCTGCCTGTTTTTCAGGCAGACACGATGGCAAAACCCATTGTTCTCTATGAGTAGGAGGATGTAAACGGACATGTGTCCGTTTACATACATCTGCATCTGATCTGAGCCACCAAAAAGAGATGAATGGAGATTTGTTTCCCATTCGTCCAGCGCAGGGGTCTCCAAACTTTTAAAACAAAGACTCAGACTTTAAGGGGGCTGGATTGTGGCCAGTGAGGGCAGAAAATGTCCTGGGCTCATCATCAGTGAGAATAAACGTTAACTCGGGGTTGGTGGTCAGATACATAGTGCCTGTGGTCAGTAGGAGGAGGAATAGCGGGCCATGATTGGTAACGATGGTAGGAATAGTGCCTCAACATTCGTATCAGTGGGAGAAATAGTGCCCCATCATTGCTGTTAGTGGGAAGAACAGTGCCCCATCATTGGTATCAATGGAAGGAATAGTGCCCCATCAATAGTGTCAGTGGCAGGAATTATGCTCAGTTATTGGTGTTATTGGGAACAACAGCACCTCATATCAGCTGTAGAAATAGTACCCCAAGAGCCAGACAAAGACTAGCAAAGGGCCGCATCTGGCAACTGGGCCACAGTTTGGAGACCACTGGTCTAGCGGATCAGATCGGATGACAGTCTGATGGAAAAACAAACAAGCAGTCCGTTTCCATCTGACCGCCCCATAGAGAACAGTGGGCTGTGTCCGTGCCAACTCTGCATAGTGGAGCGGACACGGACCTTCCATCCGCTTGCTGAGCTGGCGGATCCGAGTGACGGAGTCCGCCCCGTGTAAAAGGGGCCTTAGAAATACTTTATTGTAATGATTTATGATTGTTACATTAGAGCCCCTTTCAGATGAGTGTTCTGATCAGGTCTGCACATACCAGCCACTGCTATACCCTCTGCACCCCTCTCCTGCACATACCACCCACTGCTATACACTGTGCACCCCTCTCCTGCACATACCACCCACCGCCATACACTTTGTACCCCTATCCTGCACATACCACTTAATGCCCTACACTCTGCACCCCTCCTGCACATATGACCCTCCCTCCTAGATTGTAAGCTCTAATGAGCAGGGCATTCCTCCCATATTGAATTGTATTGTAACTGTACTGTCTGCCCTCATGATGTGAAGCACTGCACAAATTGTTGGCGGTATATAAATCCTGTATAATAATAATAATAATGTAATGTAAAGCAGTGGTACATGTTACAGTGTGCTAGACAAAGTTGGTACATGTCTGAATTTTCAGTCTGTTATGATGCATTGGAATTGGAGTCAGGGCTGGGTTAAGAGCATCATGGGCCTGGTGCTAAGGATTTTGATGGGCCTTTTTTTGGGAATCAATAAAATGAAAACACAAACAAGTTTTTGGTAAAACAAATTATATATTTAATAAATGACATTAAATAGAGAAAGGGGGGAGGTAGTGAAAGAGAGTTGCACTAGTGTACCAGTAAATTTAGAGGACAAAATGTCCAATCGAAGGTACACTAGTGAAGAGGCCTACACGTTTCTGAGCATGACAGATGAGAGTGAAGAGGAAGTCACTCATCTGTCAGATTCAGGCTCAGAATACGAACCAGTAGACAGCAGCGGCACCCTGACAGATAGCTCTGATGACCGAGTTGTGGTCCCTGCCAAAATCAGGCGTACCCGACCCCGTTCTTCTGCTGTTGTTGAGGTGCAAGAAACGCAGGGCTCTCGTATGGAGCAGAGCAGTACTAGTGCCGTTCATCCCTCTAGTGAACTGGCAAGCAACAGCGGCCTAGTACATCCTGGTCGTACATCCAGCACTGCATTATTACGTGGTGACGTGGTGAGTCCCATAAGTGCAGTACAAGCTGGTTAGGTGGCTAGCACAAGTAGAGTCCCACACAGTTTGAAAATAAAATAAAAAAAGCAAAAGAAATAATATTAAAAAAAAAGCACCCCTGTCCCCCGTGCTCATGCGCAAAGGTGAACACAAGCGTCGGTCTGGTGTCATATCCAAACAGAAATTGCACCATGCATCTGAGGTGTCACCGCAAAGGTCAGATCGAGGGCAGTAATTATAGCAGTAGACCTCCTCTGTAAAGTGGTAACCTCTAAAGGATTTTAAAGGCTTTTTAAAATGTATGCAGTTTGTCACCACTGCACGTTTGTGCGCAATTTTAAAGCATGTACTTGGCATAAGATCATCTTTTTTATTTCATCAAACATTTGGGCAATATAGTGGGTTTTAGTGCATTCAAATTTAAAAAAGTGTTTTTTTTCCTAAAAAATTGCGTTTGAAAAATCGCTGCGCAAATACTGTGTGAAAAAAAAATTGCAACACCCACCATTTTAATCTGTAGGGCCCTTGCTTTAAAAAATATATAATGTTTGGGGGTTCAAAGTAATTTTCTAGAAAAAAAAAATATTTTCTCATGTAAATAAAAATTGTCAGAAAGGGCTTTGTCTTCAAGTGGTTAGAAGAGTGGGTGATGTGTGGCATAAGCTTCTAATGTTGTACATAAAATGCCAGGACAGTTCAAACCCCCCGCAAAATGACCCCTTTTTGGAAAGTAGACACCCCAAGCTATTAGCTGAGAGGCATGTTGAGTCCATGGAATATTTTATATTTTGCCACAAGTTTCGGGAATATTACAAACTTTTTTTTGCACAAATTTGTCACTAAATGAAATATTGCTCAAACATGGCATGGTTATATGTGAAATTACACCCCAAAATACATTCTGCTGCATTTCCTAAGTATAGGGATAGCACATGTGTGAGACTTTTTGGGAACCTAGCTGCGTACAGGACTCCATAAACCAAGCGGGGTGAAATTTCACATATGCCCATGGCATGTGTGAGCAATATATCATTTAGTGACACCTTTGTGTATTTTTTTTTTGTCATTTTATAATCACTTGTGACAAAAGAATAAAATATTCAGTGGGCTCACCATGCCTCTCAGCAATTTCCTTGGGGTGTCTACTTTCTAAAATGGGGTCATTTGGGGGCGGGGGGTTGTACTGCCCTGTCATTTTAGCACCTCAAGAAATGACATAGGCAGTCATAAACTAAAAGTTGCGTAAATTCCAGAAAATGTACCCTAGTTTGTAGACACTATAACTTTTGCGCAAACCAATAAATATATGCTTATTGATATTTTTTACCAAAGACATGTGGCTGAATACATTTTGGGCTAAATGTATGACTAAAATTGAGTTTATTGGATTTTTTTTTAACAAAAGTAGAAAATATTATATTTTTTTTACTACAAGTTGCTTATTGTTTATCGGTACCGGGATAGTCCACAATTTTTTCTTTCGGTCGAAATGTGTGATAGGACAGCCTCAGCAACTGTGCTCACCCTCCTTCCTCCCCTTTTCTCTATACAATATTTGGATGATGGTACTTTTTTATGCCTAGTTCTAGACTTTAATATTTGAGGCTATACTCAAAAAATTCTTCATATATGATATATGATCGTAGAACTCTTTTAACCACAGAGTTCTACGTCTTTCACCCTCTCTGCCAAATCTAGGAGCAGAGAGGGTGAAAGACAGTTTGTCCACTTTGCATCAGTAAACCTAGAATCAAAAACTAGAAAAGTAATTAGTAATGTAATCTGTCACTGGCAGGCAGAGATGTAGTATCCATTTCCCTTGAATTTAACCAAGTCTTCCTAAATTCATATTTTGATTCTAACATGCTCTGATTTGGGGGAAACAAAGAAGGTTATTGTCATATAAGAAATGTGTACAGAGGGGGAAATATGGAATGGTATAATAGATGTAATTTTCCGCTGACCTTTGTTTGATGTCTACGGAGACTCTTTGCTCTTATTTCAAGGATGGAAGGGACAAGGTCAAGCCACACTTACAGATGTGACATCAGCCATTAGTCTAATTGCATGCTGTGTGTGAAGTTGGCTCCATCATTGATTTAAAACAGAAACTCTAGAGGATGAAGTTATCCATTTAAAAAAAAAAATAATTCAACTATTTTTAAAGTAATATTAAAGGTAATTTTTTTTCAAAAAATCTGATCATAATCAGACTTGTACAGAAATCTTACCTGCTCTGTGCAATGGTTTTGCATGGAGCAGCACCGATCCTCCTCTTCTTGGGTCCCTAACTGTCGCTCCTGGCTCCTCCTTCTCTCCAAGTGCCCCCATAGCAAGCCACTTGCTATGGGGGTAGTTGTGTGTGCTCACTCCTGAGCCCCACTCTGTGTGTCCATAAGATACACAGAATAGGGCTCGGCCCTACCCCCGCTCCCTCCTCAATGGCTGTGATTGACAACTGCAGGAGCCAATGGCTGTCTCTTAGCCAAAGAGGAGGCAGAGACTGAGATTGGGCTCAGATAAGTATTGGGGGGGTGCTGCGTCGGGAGCTGCATACTGAAGGTTTTTTTTACTTTCATGCATAGAATACATGAAGGTAAAAACCGTCAACCTTTAGAACCACTTTAATTATAGAAAGTCCCCAGTACTCCAATACAATTTTCACAGGTTTATTAGTGAAATGTCACATAAGTCAGATATAGTGTGCGCAGGAGTGCGCAGGGTCGCTTCCTGAAGGTGACATAGTGAGTCACAATGGTCATTATGTTAGCTTGAGGAAAGAACCATATGTGGCCCCAAAATCTCGACTTTATTTGCCCTATGTGAAAATTGCATCAAGTGCTACTGAAGTCTCACCTTTATTCTGTGATTTTGCACTGCAATATCCACTGCAGTTACTACAAGCACCCATCTGTTATACTGGTCGAACACTGCAAAGCATTCAATTCAGATCTGCAGTACTCAACTTTAAGATGTTTCGCTGCAAATTCCCATTCATACCAGGTAAATCATTTTGTTTCTGATCTAACAATTTTCACTGAATGGACGAGGACGGTTTCTTTCCGACCTTTGCGCTGTTGCCAGATTTTTTGTACCAGGTACCTTTTAAGGCAAATTAAAGGAACTTAGAAGAATTCCCATTTAAATAAGTGAGAAATATACAATTACATGTTACCCTGAATCACTTGCTGCGATAGCATGTTTAAAGCTGAAAGGAGCAGTGAGTGTAAATGCTAGAAGGTTGACATACACAGAGTGGGTGTTAATGTGCTCAGCAGGAAGTTCATAACCAAGTGTCAGAATAACCAGTCATCAAGGATAAAGGCACATGAACAATTGGTAGCTGGCTTTTAGTAGCTCCATGCACACTGTTCAGATCTATATAAAGAAAAAGGCAATATCTGACTCATAGCTTAGAACAATATACATACTGCTTCACATATACAGCTGCTGGTTGCAAGTCTATTGAAGGCTTCTGACCCAACTGGTGATAGCTAGGGACAGACAATGATAGAATACACACATAAATAATCTCATTGTTTCTCAAAAAATATTTTGCTCAGTATTAAGGCAAAAAACCTTTTTAGTAGTAGCTCTCTCCCGCCCTCCCCTAAATACTAATCTGAGATCAATCTTGATCCAGCGCTGTGCATTTCCCCTCTCCCCTCTCTCACAGGCTTGGCTGAGAACAGCAGGAGCCATTGCACAGAGCAGGTAAGTATAACATGTGGAATATTTTAATGACTTTTTTTAAAGCTTTTTTCTTTTAAAGCAAACAACCCCCCCCCCCCTCGCTCACTGTCTACTATTTGGTCTGGCACTTACCCCATCTAGGTGGCAGGTGGCAGGTGGTGAGCAGTGGCTCCTGTGTCCTCTCTTCATCTCCTACCCTGCATCTCCTACCCTCCACCTAGTCGTCCAATAGGATCGCCTGTCCTTTTAGCCAATTGGGTCACCACTTCCTGATTGGCCGGGAGGAGGATCAGTGTTACAATACCGAATATTCATTTGCTATTGTAACATACCTGGTTGTGTTCAGTTCGCATTCTCTGCACCCCAAGCCCATCCTATTTTGCAGCCTATTAGAGTCTCTGGCTCTAATCACGTGCTTAAAAAACACTCACCCATTGAAATCCATGCATCCGGCGTCCTGCAAGGGGCCTGGCGCATGGATGGGGGGGCGGCGCTCATGCACCCTTAATGGACGGGCCGTCCCTGACTGTGATATGTGTTGCTCTGGTAATACTCTAGTAATACTCCTTTTTAAGATATCCAGATATCCAGCAAGAACTCCAGCAAAGCTTAAGATTTAGTGGAGGATGTGTACATGAGTACGCATACACGAAAAAATGTGTCATGCTGTGTAAAAAAAGTCAATTTGTGTTTAGGTTTCTAGCCAAGACTAAAGTGAGGCACGGGTTGCAGAAAATAAAAATCGCTTGATTCCCCCATCAACACAGTCAATGTTGATGGGGGAATCCCTCCTGCTGAGCTATTGTATTCTCACCATGAGGGGGCATGGGGAGCCGTCCCAGCCAAGTGAACACACAGTGATTATTGCTAGTGGTTATAGCCAACAGGCTGGTTGTACCCAAGTTGATTGATCGATTAACTTGGGTACAATCAGTCTGCCCATACATGGTTCGAGTCTTGGCCAGTTCCTGCTGAACCAGCCGAGATTTGAACTGTCTATGGCCAGCTTAAGGAGGGACAACTAGTATAAGTAAAACAATTCTACAGCACTGCAGGTGGTGCATATGGCTTATCTTTCAATAATACATATGGTACTTGGACAATGCTTCAGCTAAACAATTTAAAATGATGGCACGTACAAAGTCTGGGACACACTGCATTATCAGAAAAGCCTGCTACTTGTATCTGGTTATGATGACCCACTGGTAACTTCTACTACCAGTTTACCAACCAATAAAATCCTAACACTGCCATAATTAATAAAATATCCAATCTGCAACTCAGTCTTCAACAGTTATACTTTTGCTGTGCTGAAAGAAATACACTGGGTGATACTGCTCCTTTTCCTATTGAAAATACCCATTTGCTAGCTGACATGCTTATATAACATGTGGGGTTATAATAACTACACAAATCAAAGAGGTTTAAAAAGGAAAATATACACAATTTTATTTAACATATATACATGAAGAAGTTAAAATATTCAAAAACAAACATTTCGCGTAGGCCAACCTCTTGGACTCTTCAACCAGGATTAACAACACCCTGGATAAGTTACACTGTAACAACAGTTTTAATAGTATTGGTTTTGAATATTTTAACTTCTTCATGTATATATGTTAAATAAAATTGTGTATATTTTCCTTTTAAAACCTCTTTGATTTGTGTAGTTATTAGAACCCCACATGGTACATGTAAAATCCTATCCAACCTTGTTTCCATTTCTGTACATATTTTTTTGGGATGGTATCCATTAAGGGTTCAACCATCCCACATCTACCCCCTGCACTTTTTTGACCATGGTTATTTAACAGTTTCAATACTTTCTGAGGTTTGAGGCAGGTTCACCCTAAAAGGCAAATGAACCCTCTGATAGGGAAATTGCATACTGTAGTTCATATTTCCTATGGCTCACAATATCTAATAATGAATTCTAACCCTGATTAATGTGCACTACAAGACATATAAGAATAGTCACTTTAGCTGGCTTCATGCTATAGGAATTTGATTGTAAACTGACTATATGGACAATAAATGTGCAGTGGTAACAGGGGGCGCTGTGACAACTAATTAGAAGTGTTCCTGCATATAACAATTTGTGAACAGATGCCTAAATAACATTACTTAGATATACAGAAATTAAAATTTGCATAACACTGAATATTATAGATAGAGTCCATATTCGTCTGTGATTGTTCAAAAAAATGAAAACGTGGTTTTTCATAGTGAAATCCATTAAATATTGTTTATTAAGATAAAAAATGTTGCACTTACATGATAGCAGTGATATACAGTCACATACGATGCAACCGCATCAAACAAATCCCATCGCCAGTATCCAAAATGGCCACGATTGGCCACATATGTGTGGTGTAATCCAGCTCCATCCTATGCATTTTGTCATAAATTACATCATCAGGGGCATTGAACGTATGACACGCAATTAATATAGGAAAACTCTCGGAGAGGATCCAGAGAGTCACCTATAGAAATCCAAAGTGGGGAATAGGGGAGGGAATTATCCTCTTTACCTAATTGAATTCCTGGGAACATTATATTAACCCACATGTGGACGTCAGCTAGTGATCATGTTTGAGAATGGAAAAGGCTACAAAATATCTATAAATGCAACATGCACCCAGTAATTAAAATGATCAACATTGGAAAGTCACACATACAGTGCCTTGAAAAAGTATTTATACCCCTTGAAATATTCCACATTTTGTCAAGTTACAACCAAAAAATGTAAATGTATTTTACTGGTATTTTTGTGATAGAGTTCAGAGGTTTTCAAATTTTCTAAACAAAGGGCCAGTTTACCAGTTTACCTGCAGGCTTTACGAGGGCCGGACAGTGGTCAGCAGGAGTCAAAAGATTCCGGCATCAGTGGGAAAAAAATAAGGGGAGCAATTGTGTCCCATCATTGGTGTCATTGGGCCCCATTGTTGGTGTCATTAAGAGAAATCGTACCACATTGTTAGTGTCATTGGGAGGAATTTTGCCCCATTGTTGGTGGCATTAGGAGGAATTGGGCCCAATCACTGATGTCATTGGACCCCATTGCTGGTGTCATTGAGAGAAACTGGGCCCCATTGTTGGTGTCATTGTGAGTAATTGTCCCTCATCATTGGTGTCATTGGGAGAAATTGTACCCCATCGTTGGTGTCATTGGAAGAAATTGTGCCCCATCATTGGTGTCATTGGGAGGAAATGTGCCCCTTCATTAGTGTCATTAAGAAGAATTGTGCCCCATCGTTGGTGTCAGTAGGAGAAATGATGCCCCATTGTTGGTATCAGTGGATGAAATAGTGCCCGATGGCCGGATAGAAGCAAGCAAAGGGCTTCATCTGACCCCAGGGCTGGAGTTTGGAGGCCACTGTGATAGTCCAACACAAAGTAGCACATAATTGTGACGTGGAAGAAAAATAATAAATGGTTTTAATTTTTTTTTACAAGTAAATATCTGAAAAGTGTGGCGTGCATTTGTATCCAGCCCCCTTTACTCTCACACCCCTAACTAAAATCTAGTGAAACCAATTTCCTTCCGAAGTTACCTAATTAGTAAATAGAGTCCACCTGTGTGTAATTTAAGCTCAGTATAAATACAGCTGTTCTCTGAAGCCCTCAGAGGTTTGTTAGAGAACCTTAGTGAACAAACAGCATCATGAAGGCCTATGAACACCCCAGACAGGTCATGGATAACATTGTGGTGAAGTTTAAAGCAGGGTTAGGTTATTAATAAAAAAAACAAGCTTTGAACATCTCTGAATCCATCATCGGAAAATGGAAAGAGTATAGCACAACTGCAAACCTACCAAGATATGGCCATCCACCTAAACTGACAGGCCGGGCAAGGAGAGCATTAATCAGAGAAGCAGTTATGAGCCCCATGGAAACTCAACAGCTCAGGTGGGAGAATTTGTCCACAGGACTACTATTAGTCATTCACTCCACAAATATGGCCTTTATGGACGAGTGGCTAGAAGAAAGCCATTGTTAAAGGAAAGCCATAAGATGTCCCGCTTGCAGTTTGCGAGAAGCCATATGGGGGACACAACAAACATGTGGAAGAAGGTGCTCTAGTCAGATGAGACCAAAATTGAACTTTTTGGCTTAAAAGCAAAAAGCTATGTGTGGTGGAAAACTAACACTGCACATCGCCCTGAACACACCATCCCCACCATGAAACATGGTGGTGGCAGCATCATGTTGTGGGGATGCTTTTCTTCAGCAGGGACAGGGAAGCTGGACACAGTTGATGGGAAGATGGATGGAGCCAAATACAGGGCAATCTCAGAAGAAAACCTGTCTGCAAAAGACTTGAGACTGGGGTGGAGGTTCACCTTCCAGCTTAAGGAGGGACAACTAGTATAAGTAAAACAATTCTACAGCACTGCAGGTGGTGCATATGGCTTATCTTTCAATAATACATATGGTACTTGGACAATGCTTCAGCTAAACAATTTAAAATGATGGCACGTACAAAGTCTGGGACACACTGCATTATCAGAAAAGCCTGCTACTTGTATCTGGTTATGATGACCCACTGGTAACTTCTACTACCAGTTTACCAACCAATAAAATCCTAACACTGCCATAATTAATAAAATATCCAATCTGCAACTCAGTCTTCAACAGTTATACTTTTGCTGTGCTGAAAGAAATACACTGGGTGATACTGCTCCTTTTCCTATTGAAAATACCCATTTGCTAGCTGACATGCTTATATAACATGTGGGGTTATAATAACTACACAAATCAAAGAGGTTTAAAAAGGAAAATATACACAATTTTATTTAACATATATACATGAAGAAGTTAAAATATTCAAAAACAAACATTTCGCGTAGGCCAACCTCTTGGACTCTTCAACCAGGATTAACAACACCCTGGATAAGTTACACTGTAACAACAGTTTTAATAGTATTGGTTTTGAATATTTTAACTTCTTCATGTATATATGTTAAATAAAATTGTGTATATTTTCCTTTTAAAACCTCTTTGATTTGTGTAGTTATTAGAACCCCACATGGTACATGTAAAATCCTATCCAACCTTGTTTCCATTTCTGTACATATTTTTTTGGGATGGTATCCATTAAGGGTTCAACCATCCCACATCTACCCCCTGCACTTTTTTGACCATGGTTATTTAACAGTTTCAATACTTTCTGAGGTTTGAGGCAGGTTCACCCTAAAAGGCAAATGAACCCTCTGATAGGGAAATTGCATACTGTAGTTCATATTTCCTATGGCTCACAATATCTAATAATGAATTCTAACCCTGATTAATGTGCACTACAAGACATATAAGAATAGTCACTTTAGCTGGCTTCATGCTATAGGAATTTGATTGTAAACTGACTATATGGACAATAAATGTGCAGTGGTAACAGGGGGCGCTGTGACAACTAATTAGAAGTGTTCCTGCATATAACAATTTGTGAACAGATGCCTAAATAACATTACTTAGATATACAGAAATTAAAATTTGCATAACACTGAATATTATAGATAGAGTCCATATTCGTCTGTGATTGTTCAAAAAAATGAAAACGTGGTTTTTCATAGTGAAATCCATTAAATATTGTTTATTAAGATAAAAAATGTTGCACTTACATGATAGCAGTGATATACAGTCACATACGATGCAACCGCATCAAACAAATCCCATCGCCAGTATCCAAAATGGCCACGATTGGCCACATATGTGTGGTGTAATCCAGCTCCATCCTATGCATTTTGTCATAAATTACATCATCAGGGGCATTGAACGTATGACACGCAATTAATATAGGAAAACTCTCGGAGAGGATCCAGAGAGTCACCTATAGAAATCCAAAGTGGGGAATAGGGGAGGGAATTATCCTCTTTACCTAATTGAATTCCTGGGAACATTATATTAACCCACATGTGGACGTCAGCTAGTGATCATGTTTGAGAATGGAAAAGGCTACAAAATATCTATAAATGCAACATGCACCCAGTAATTAAAATGATCAACATTGGAAAGTCACACATACAGTGCCTTGAAAAAGTATTTATACCCTTTGAAATATTCCACATTTTGTCAAGTTACAACCAAAAAATGTAAATGTATTTTACTGGTATTTTTGTGATAGAGTTCAGAGGTTTTCAAATTTTCTAAACAAAGGGCCAGTTTACCAGTTTACCTGCAGGCTTTACGAGGGCCGGACAGTGGTCAGCAGGAGTCAAAAGATTCCGGCATCAGTGGGAAAAAAATAAGGGGAGCAATTGTGTCCCATCATTGGTGTCATTGGGCCCCATTGTTGGTGTCATTAAGAGAAATCGTACCACATTGTTAGTGTCATTGGGAGGAATTTTGCCCCATTGTTGGTGGCATTAGGAGGAATTGGGCCCAATCACTGATGTCATTGGACCCCATTGCTGGTGTCATTGAGAGAAACTGGGCCCCATTGTTGGTGTCATTGTGAGTAATTGTCCCTCATCATTGGTGTCATTGGGAGAAATTGTACCCCATCGTTGGTGTCATTGGAAGAAATTGTGCCCCATCATTGGTGTCATTGGGAGGAAATGTGCCCCTTCATTAGTGTCATTAAGAAGAATTGTGCCCCATCGTTGGTGTCAGTAGGAGAAATGATGCCCCATTGTTGGTATCAGTGGATGAAATAGTGCCCGATGGCCGGATAGAAGCAAGCAAAGGGCTTCATCTGACCCCAGGGCTGGAGTTTGGAGGCCACTGTGATAGTCCAACACAAAGTAGCACATAATTGTGACGTGGAAGAAAAATAATAAATGGTTTTAATTTTTTTTTACAAGTAAATATCTGAAAAGTGTGGCGTGCATTTGTATCCAGCCCCCTTTACTCTCACACCCCTAACTAAAATCTAGTGAAACCAATTTCCTTCCGAAGTTACCTAATTAGTAAATAGAGTCCACCTGTGTGTAATTTAAGCTCAGTATAAATACAGCTGTTCTCTGAAGCCCTCAGAGGTTTGTTAGAGAACCTTAGTGAACAAACAGCATCATGAAGGCCTATGAACACCCCAGACAGGTCATGGATAACATTGTGGTGAAGTTTAAAGCAGGGTTAGGTTATTAATAAAAAAAACAAGCTTTGAACATCTCTGAATCCATCATCGGAAAATGGAAAGAGTATAGCACAACTGCAAACCTACCAAGATATGGCCATCCACCTAAACTGACAGGCCGGGCAAGGAGAGCATTAATCAGAGAAGCAGTTATGAGCCCCATGGAAACTCAACAGCTCAGGTGGGAGAATTTGTCCACAGGACTACTATTAGTCATTCACTCCACAAATATGGCCTTTATGGACGAGTGGCTAGAAGAAAGCCATTGTTAAAGGAAAGCCATAAGATGTCCCGCTTGCAGTTTGCGAGAAGCCATATGGGGGACACAACAAACATGTGGAAGAAGGTGCTCTAGTCAGATGAGACCAAAATTGAACTTTTTGGCTTAAAAGCAAAAAGCTATGTGTGGTGGAAAACTAACACTGCACATCGCCCTGAACACACCATCCCCACCATGAAACATGGTGGTGGCAGCATCATGTTGTGGGGATGCTTTTCTTCAGCAGGGACAGGGAAGCTGGACACAGTTGATGGGAAGATGGATGGAGCCAAATACAGGGCAATCTCAGAAGAAAACCTGTCTGCAAAAGACTTGAGACTGGGGTGGAGGTTCACCTTCCAGCAGGACAATTACCCTAAACATACAGCCAGAGATACAATGGAATGGTTTAGATCAAAGCATATTCATGTGTTAGAATGGCCCAGTCAAAGGCCTAAAGTCCAGACCTATATCCAATTAAGAATCTGTGGCAAGACTTGAAAATTGCTGTTCACAGACACACTCCATCCAATCTGACAGAGGTTAAGCTATTTTGCAAAGAAGATGGGCAAAATTTTCACTCTAGAGACATACCCAAAAAGACTTGCAGCTGTAATTGCAGCAAAAGGTAGTTTTACAAAGTTTTGACTCGGGGTCGGGGGGGGGGGGAGGGGGGCTGAATACAAATGCACCCCACACTTTTCACATATGTATTTGTAAAATATTTTGAAAACAATTTATAATTTTTCTTCTACTTCACAATTATGTGCCACTTTGTGTTGGTCTATCACATAACATCCCAGTAAAATACATTTACGTTTTTGATAGTAACACGACAAAATGTGGAAAATGTCAAGGGGTATGAATACTTTTCCAAGGTACTGTATGTGTGAATCCTACAAATATTTTATATATTTAAAAATTATTGAACTGATCCCAAATCCAGTCTCACCATACAGATGGTACTAATGAGATCTGTATCCTCCATAAGGGTTATCCCTCATATGATGATGTAATTTACATTGAAATGTGCAGGGTGGAGCGAGAAAGTATGCCACGGCTTACACCACCCATGTATGCCCGATCGTGGCCATCTTGGATACTGGCGAAGGGATTTGTTTGATGTTTGGCATCATATGAGCCGGTATATTGCTGCTGTCATGTAAGTGCAACATTTTAGATCTTAATAAACGCTTTTTACTGGATTAAGCTATGGTTGCTTTTCGGTTTCACATACATGACTCATAACCTGGTGCAGTGTGTTGGAAGTCTGATTGAGTAAGCATATCCCCGATGACAGGCAGGCATGCCTGAAGCACTTTCTATACCAAGGATGACACCATTGATGTCCCATTTCATATACTAAAGCCTATTTTAACCACCTGGGTCAAGATTATCTGGTAAGCCCCCTCTCTTTCAGCACAAGGTGGAGTGACTTTTCCTAGAGGGCTTTCCAGGGTATCCTCACACCTTTCTCTTGGGTGTTATTTTCATTTTTTATGGACTGCTGTGCATTAGCTGGTTGCAAATACCGTTTCCATTGGTTCTGAAGGACTGCTTCTGGGCTTAATCTTTTTAAGTTTCTCTTGGAACTTTTTGATACTCACATCATATTTTGAATGTTCATGGATTTTTGCATTTATATGTTTTCTAATATAATTATATACATACACTTTGAACTTTATTGGGATTACTGCTGTTCGTATAATATATAGAAGGTTGATGAACTTATGTTTTATATTGGATGAATTCTTTTAACACCATTATATTAATATGCACTGTGCATTTTATTATTCATAGATCTCTGAATCAATGGGCTTATTTGAGCTTGAAGCTTAAATGTAAAAACTGCTTTGGTTAATTAGGGGTATACAGATATGAGAGCTGGAGTGGTTAAGGAAAACACTGCAATAATAACTCTTTATGTGGGCTCAATGGGAATACATTATACTTTCTTTAATAGGAAGGCTTTGTTTTTGTTATGTATTTGACCACAAAAACCCATGCATACTATAATTGTTGTTAACATGTTTCCCATGATAAAACAACGGGAAATAAACTGACAGCAAATTCTAGGACTTTGGGAAGCCCTAAAAATCTTGTGAACTGGCCTGCAGCAGAGCAGTCATAATGAACTATTGTTACAATTATATTTTATGGATGTGGGGTCCATCCACAGTTTTTTAGTTTGTATGTGAGGGCAGGACAGAAAGACAACTATAAAGACAACTATAATGCAGTCACACAACCTACATAAAAAACCTAATGTCTTAATGCACTATTAGGTTTAAAACCTATTGACTTCTTTCTAAAGTATAAATACCATTAGAATTAAAAGCACATTCTTTATTACAAGTAGGATAATATATATGCTTTAAACTGAGAACACAAAACCCATCTGTCTAGCGCCAGCTTGCAGTGTATATACAATATGCAATCATAGTCCATTAGAGGTAAAACCTTAAAGTTGAATTGAAGGTAATGCTATCAATATACAAGAATGTAATAACTGTTGTTTTATTACTATTATCATCTTAGAATCTCAGTTCCAGATACATATGTAAATCAGCAATTGTTTTGGTTTTGTAATGATTAATAGTATTTAAATGTATTTTAAAATGCAACCAATGTAGGTACACAAACTGTACTATGGTATCTGTCTCCTGCAATTGTCTGCACAACAAAACTCAGACTGACAGAGGGAGCATTAGGTGCTAATCAGATTATGTTGCTATGGCTATTTAATTATTTTTTTTTATAGTATAAATATATGGAATAATGCGTTTTAGTTATCATGTATTGCTTTTGAAAGCTGGGCTTCCTCTATTTATATGATAATTAATCTGTTTGACTGGTTTCATGGAGCTCATGGAATAGAAAGTGATGTTGAGAGAAAGTAGAGGGTGGGAACAAAAAACTTGAACACAGCCATGTGCTGAAAGTAAACTAGTTTTTTGGAGGACTCCGAGAAGCAAGAAGCAGCCTAGAAGAGTTTCTGGATAGAAGGAAGATGACTCCATAATAAAGAGTAAAAGGGGCTCCAAAAGACTTCATGGTGTTACGTAACTGTTTAGTGTATCCCTATTGCATACATTGTCCATACTCATTTGCATGGGAGGATAGATACCTTGCGCATGTGTATATTGTATACATGTTTTGCAATACTCTGTATGTTGTGTATTGTTTTCCTAAAATTGTAAGTAGCTTGTATGTACAACATTTTGTTTAGTAAAGCACATTAATACAGCACATAGGTTTTTCTCTGTTTCTTGCTTTATTGCAAAGTGACCCTAAAAGTTACAAAGACAGATGCACTGCATGAAAATTGAGCAGTGGAATAAGCTGCTGCTCCCTCATCAGCCATTCACAGAGGCAGGGAGATGACCTATTTGTACTGTATACCTAGTTGCACTGTTGTACTTAACATTGGAAGTAAGTCATGTCACAAATCGTTTTTTGTTGCCAGGCAGGGCTGTGCAAATATCAGGACTAGATGGACACAAATACAAATCCTTATGCAAATGTAAATAGTTCCCATATGTTATTTCAACTATGTATTCAGTTGTTTGGCTCTTATCACTTTCCCGAATTAAAAGGTGACAGGGTATCTCTAAAGTCCATCCCCTAACCTAATTATACCCATCTTTACAGTGCTCCCTACCATTCCTCCTCCTGCTGCTTCAAAATACAAGGTATTAAGTTAGGTCTGAACATAAAAAATACCAAAGATGCCCCCCCCCTCCAAAAAAAAAACATGTGACAGTGTTTGGGTGACTATTCCCAACTACTGCATTAGGGCAGATGGTCACATGCTCTCTCATATCAGCAAGCAATGAGTATTTTGTGGTGTCTTTGATGAAGGAAGGTCACCAGGGAGCACTGTGAAGGTCAGTATAACTGGGTTTGAGAGTGGGATTCAAGAGATCCAGTCACCTTGCCCTGCATGGTCATGGTGACCAGGTCTCTTTAAGCAAAACAGTTCTTTGGTATTAGACAGTGTTTATATTACATGTCAGAGATTTTATCTGATGAAATGCCTTTTGAGAAATTAACCTGATGGTTTTTGGTAAATTTTAATTTATTTTTAAGTTCATACATTTCTTTTTTACTATTTATATAAAATATTTGTTTTAAAAATAAGCAGGTATCACAGAGCATTATAGCACAGAATAAGCTGTTGACTTAAAGTCTCTCTATGGGGAAAACTTACTTTATAACTAAATCCTACTGCTCCCCTGTACACTCAAGCACCATTTCTTTTTACTAACTTGGTCTGTGGAGCACAGTGGTTTTCTTCTTTGCCCCGTGACCTCATTACAGGGGCTGAAGAGTTTGAGGAACAATATCCAAGAGGGCACACTATGTCAGTTCCTACTGATGCAAGGTGCCCTGCAGAGCCTCTATACCTCTTTATCACAGGAGAGGTAGAACAATACTATGCTGTCAATCACAATGGCAGAGGGTGAAACTGCCTGTGCCTTACAGCCGCATACTATGGCATCCCAGTCTTAGTCTGTAGGGTTCAATATTGTGTTGGCCCACCCTTTGCAGCTATAACAGATTCAACTCTTTTGGGAAGGTTGTCCACAAGGTTTAGGAGTGTTTCTGTGGGAATATTTGACCAGAAGCACATTTGTGAGGTCAGGCACTGATGTGGGCGAAAAGGCCTGGCTCGCAGCCTCCGCTCTAATTCATCCCAAAGGTGTTCTAGCGGGTTGAGATCCGGACTCTGTGCAGGCCAGTCAAGTTCCTCCACCCCTAAACTGGCTCATCCATGTCTTTATGAACCTTGCTTTGTGGACTGGTACGCAGTCATGTTGGAACAGCAAGGGCCATCCCAAAACTGTTCCCACAAAGTTGGGAGCATAAAATTGTCCAAAATGTCCTGGTAAGCTGACGCCTTAAGAGTTCCCTTCACTGGAACTAAGGGGCCAAGCCCAACCCCTAAAAAACAACCCCACACCATAATACCCCCTCCACCAATTGATTTGGACCAGTGCACAAAGCAAGGTCCATAAAGACATGGATGAGTGAGTTTAGCGGTGGAGGAACTTAACTGGCCTGCACAGAGTCCTGACCTCAACCCGATAGAACACCTTTGGGATGAAATAGAGCGAAGACTGTGAGTCAGGCCTTCTTGTCCACATAAGTGCCTGACCTCACAAATGTGCTTCTGGAAGAATGGTCGAACATTCCCATACACAGACTGCTAAACCTTGTGGACAACCTTCCCAGAGGAGTTGAAGCTGTTATAGCTGCAAAGGGTGGGCCAACTCAATATTGAACCCTACGGACTAAGACATTAAATTTCATGTGCGTATAAAGGCAAGTGTCCCAATACTTTTGGTAATTTAGTGTATATATCCATATCAATTATTTAACTTTCCAACACACACACACACACACATCAATTCTCAATTATACAAAAATAGAGATTTGAAAGATTCTTAACAACATTTACAAATTGGCTCGAAAAGCTTTTCAAATGTCTCTGACCAAACCTGAGAAGTCCACTCACACATAATGAGAAATATGAAACTCTCTGAAATATTCAATGGGGTCAATAGCATATTACTAAAATCTTCCACAACATGCTCTCTAAATTCTCACATTTCTGAAACATTGTTTGACAAGCATTTTTATTAGAAAAGCTGATACCTATGAGGCAACAAGCACTTTGCATGTGATTTACTAATAAAGTAATTTTCTCTCTTGAAGTAAACCTGTGCTCTTTGATTTTCCAAAAAATCAAGCATAGTTTTGCTCATACAACCATAACAAGTCATACGTACTTCCACTTGTGGTAACTTTGTAATGATAGATAGATAATTGGTTTCAATAAATAAAGATAACCACCACATACTTCTAGATTTACAGGAGACTCTCTCCACTACAGCCATACTTGCATAAAATGTGTTGGATTGGTTGATTGACTTTCACTTCCCCTGAGAACCATGAAGAAGACTTCCCTGTAATAGAGGACTGTGAATACTTATCTTTCTGTTTGGTGGCAAGTTTGAACACCTCTGACTTCCTAGAGCTGCAATCATAAGCGTGCGCAGCCTATTGCATTAGGGTGTGCACCCTTAAGCTCAAACACACATGCATGTATATGTGCCTACATATATATGACCCCGGTACATTGATCTCCCTGCCGGCACAGTGAAAGAGAAGAACATAAACACTTTTTTTATGGCAGAGCAGGTAAGAGGGAGATCTTTACCATGTTCCTGCTGCTACACAGAGCGATAACACTAATGCCGCGTACACACGAGCGGACTTTGCGGCATACTTTGCCCGGCGGACTTTGACGGACTTTACGATGGACTTTCTGAATGAACGGACTTGCCTACACACAATCAACCAAAGTCTGACGAATTTGTACGTGATGACGTACGACCGGACTAAAACAGGGAAGTTCATAGCCAGCAGCCAATAGCTGCCCTAGCGTGGCTTTTTGTCCGTCAAACTAGCATACAGACGAGCTGACTTGTCGACCGGACTCGAGTCCGTTGGATAGATTTGAAACATGTTTCAAATCTAAGTCCGGCAAACTTTTGAGAAAAAAAAGTCCGCTGGAGCCCACACACGATCGAATTGTCCGACGGACTCCGGTACGACTGAAAAGTTTCCCGGAAAGTCCGCTCGTGTGTACGCGGCATAATGCGCATGGGGTGATTAGGCTGTGCCTGGGCACACCCGGCACACCCTGTGCGCACGCCTTTGGCTGCAATATTCGTTAAAGCCTTCAACATTTAACACTTTTGGGAGTGCCAAGTACCTGCATGCCCTTTCCCTGCTGTGGTTCATTTCTTAGATATCCCGATCACTACAGGACTCAGCACCAATGTAGGGGTTGGAGAGAGGAACCGCGGTATTTGGTGGGGCACAAACATTTGACACTCCCAAAGTTCTGAATGCTGAGGACTTGGCGGAAGCTGCAGTTTTTTAACATGGAGGAGTTTGGAATGGCTGGCCAACAGAGAAATAAGTATTCACATTCTCCTGTTGCAGTAAACTTTGGAATTCTGGGAAGAGCAACAAAGGGGGTTTAAACTGCCTCATAAGCGATTGGTTAGGTAAATGGATAAAAGTTGATCTGTTGAACTGATTCGTTGCTTTTTCTATCATTTTTAATTTTAAATATTTGCATGGAGTTCGATTTGATCTTCTGTAAATTACATTTTAGGAATCCAGGCAGTCGTTATTGATAAATAGTAGGACTCTGCAGATCAGATAAATATATGCTCAGTAGAATAAACAAATTAGCAGATTTATCTGGTTTGCAAATGAATTTGCTCATCATGATTAGTCCATCTATCTGCTCCTTTCTATTGTTCCAAAACGGAATATGTGTAATATTATACTGAGGATTCAAACAAATAGTTGCAGAACAAACAGTTCAATAATGAGGGCAAGGATAAGGGAGGAGTTTAAATATGAACGTGTGACTACACCACTATACTATGGAAAAGCAATAACAACCACCAATGTTTGACTGAGGTTACAGTAGTTTTTTTTTTTTTCCATGGACATACCTTATTCTCTCTCTCTCTGATTAATGCCTAATACAGTAGAAAGCATTACCAGAAATTGCAGAAATGAATACTTGAATTTGTTTTTACCTGATCCAGCAACTCTAACCCTCAGCAGTTTGACT
The DNA here is from genome assembly GCA_037952925.1 of Lithobates clamitans. Classification (NCBI taxonomy): domain Eukaryota; kingdom Metazoa; phylum Chordata; class Amphibia; order Anura; family Ranidae; genus Lithobates; species Lithobates clamitans. Next base: position 8,623,889 of record JBBGZY010000076.1, on the reverse strand, counting down.
TGTGCAAATGAAGAAGTGTCACTTTTAGATCGAGCTCTAGTGAACAGATCCTGCAAGGAGCCATCATAATACATAATCGATGGTGACAATTCTGGACTCCACCGTTGCTTGCCTGATGTTGCCATTACTCGCCTTGCCTTGGATTTCCAACTTGTTGTCTTTAGTAAGAAAGTATCAGTGTTTTCCAGTGGTTCATTGCGGTCCTCATTAAGGGAGGAATATGCCATTACCCTGGGCCAGTGGAGAAAGCTAAGAACACATTATCACAGTGAAAAGCATCAAATACTGAGACACGTTGCAGAAATAACATGAAGCGCACAGCTGAAAAACAGGAAGTAACCGCATCTCTGCCTCAACTTTTCTTTATTTATTAACCACAAAACAGACTTGTCTAAAGTAAATTTATTATGTGGGACTTAACCACTTCAGCTCTCACACCTGTTTACCCCCTATGGACCAGACCATATTTTCACATTTCTGCTATGTGTCTGTTCATGAGTCTATAACTTTGTAATTACTTATGATAAATAATTGATACATACATTGTTTTTTGGGGGACAATGGGCTTTCTCGTGACCCTAAAGTCCTCTGTGAATTTTTTTACATTTATTTGCATTTTAAGGGGAAAAAGAGTAAAAATCTTGAAATTTTTTTCGCACATTAACATGCATTGCATTAAAAGCAGCCTATTCATCTGAATAGACTGCCCAATATGCCAAAATGGACAAAAAATAACTTCTGCAGCAAGTTTCACTAGCACAGTGCACTGCAACACATAGTAGTGCACTACCACACATTGTGGTGCTCTGCAATGCAAATGCACTGGGAAGGTGCATTGGGGTTACATAGTTACATAGTTAGTCAGGTTGAAAAAAGACCATCTAGTTTAAAAAAAAAAACAAAAACAAAAAACATACAATCCCATATACACAATCCTATACCCATAGTTGATCCAGAGGAAGGCGAAAAACCCCAGCAATGCATGATCCAATTTGCTACAGCAGGGGAAAAAAAATCCTTCCTGATCCCCCGAGAGGCAATCAGATATTCCTTGGATCAACTTTACCTATAAATGTTAGTATCCAGTCATATTATGTACAACTAAGAAAGAATCCAAGCCTTTTTTAAAGCAATCTACTGAGCTGGCCAGAACCACCTCTGGAGGGAGTCTATTCCACATTTTCACAGCTCTAATGCCCTGTACACACTGTCAGATTTTCCAACGGAAAATGTGTGATAGGACCTTGTTGTCGGAAAATCCGACCGTGTGTGGGCTCCATCACACATTTTCCATCCGAATTTCCGACACACAAAGTTTGAGAGCAGGCTATAAAATTTTCCGACAACAAAATCCATTGTCGGAAATTCCGATCGTGTGTACACAAATCCAACGCACAAAGTGCCACGCATGCTCAGAATAAATTAAGAGACGAAAGCTATTGGCTACTGCCCCGTTTATAGACCCGACGTACGTGTTTTACGTCACCACGTGCAGAACGATCGGATTTTCCGACAACTTGTGTATGCAAGACAAGTTTGAGCCAACATCCATCAGAAAAAATCCATGGATTTTGTTGTCAGAATGTCCGATCAATGTCCGGCCGTGTGTACGGGGCATTACTGTGAAGAAACCTTTTCGTATTTGGAGAGGAAATCTATTTTCCTCTAGACATAAAGAGTACTCCCTTGTCCTCTGCTATGACCTTAAAGTGAATAACTCAATACCAAGTTCACTATATGGACCCCTTATGTATTTGTACATGTTGATCATATCCCCCTTAAAGCGGGGGTCCACCTATCTATCGTTTTTTTTTTTTGGAGTTCATTCACAAACTTTTCTTCTCATGATTATCTACTCACATGTTCTGTGTAATAAGTCCGCCTGTGTCCGATTTCGTTGTAAAGAATAACTTATAAAATTCACTGCAGGCGGTTTCCATCTTCATTGTGGGCATTTGAAGCCCACAAGCATGTATTTCCTGGATGCGGTGAATGCTGTGCTCCCAGCATTCACCGAGATGTTGTGATGACGCTGTTGCACAATGCATGCTGGGAAGCCTGAGGCTAGCTCCCAGGGGACTGTGGGAGGTCTGGGAGAGGCTAGAAACGCCTACTCCCATGGGAGGAAAACCAGGAAGAGCTAAGAAGATTAGAAAAAAAAGGTAATTATGGCGATTTTAATTTTTTTACACAGCATGTCAGCATCTAGGCAAGGAAGAGAATGCATAGAGATAATGTTCAAAATTTGGATGGAACCCCGCTTTAATCTCTTCTCAAGAGGTGGAGTGATTCTCACAATGCACTACCCCAGCACAGTGGCCCAAATAGTTTGTCCCTTGTAAAACTGCCATATACTGTGTATACCTTGTCTTATTTTTAATTCAATGACATAACCCATTACATGAAAAATACTATGGATTACCCAGAAATATATCAAAGAAAATATATTGACAATGCTCTTTTTAATGATAAATTGTACAAGAACACCACAAGTTACAATGTTACAAAAATAAATCAATAATCTACTACTGGTTGGTGGTAAGAAAGTACTATTCATATCTCTGACATTCACAGACATGACTAGGCATGATGGGAATTGTAGTTCCTGAACAACTAGAGGGCCATAGTTTGAAGACCCATGGTTTAAACTGTACTGTAATGAATAGGTTATAGAGCAGGGGTAAAATTTTAATGGTAAACTCATGCACTGCTAAGTGACTACAAAGAAAACACGTGTTCGTGTATGTGCTTGGAACTGCCACAACCACCCCCAAGTGTACTCACTCACTATATTAAACAAATAGAAATTTTAAAAATGATGCGCTGTTCCATGTAAATATACATAATAAACAAGGTTTAACATGATAAATAAATCAATCTAGTTAGATCATGTAGTAACGTCAATTAAAAATAAATAAACATAAAAAAATGTAAATACAAAATTCATCCAGTGAACAATGTGCTCTCAAGCATATTAAGTGTCCATAATATGATATCAGGGTGCCAATGAGTCCACACTTCAAGTGAGAGGAATAAAGTGAATTTCCAAAACGTGCTTCAATCACCAATCACCTCTAGGTGCAATGCTCGCTCACCTTAAACTTTTGACCATGAAGGTCAGTACACGCAGATTATAATACTGGCTTTGTTCATCCACATGCGGTTCATAACATGTCTGTCCCCTTTAATCTACAAAGATGGCTCGAATATATAAACAAGAACCGCTCATAGCACAATATGTTTGCATAAGACAATTTATTAAAAGATATGTAATGCACTCACATGTGATACATCTTGGATAGGGCATAGAGTATAAAAAAATCAACAGCAACCCTTCCCTCTGCAGCTTCAGGGTCTCTGTGACAACCGGAAGTGACCTCACTGGCTCTGCCCCTTCAGGGTAGCAGGGCAGGGGTGCTCAACCTTTTGAAGAGCGTGAGCCACTTAAATGATTTGTTAAGCGGTCGCAGGCCACAATGTAATGAAATGGTGTAGAATTTCAAACTTTTTTATTTAAATAGCATAACGAAGATTTTAAACAATCAGGAGAATCATTTTCCATGGGACCAATCCCTGTTGGATGTCTACCCACTGTTTAATCACAATCACAAAAATCACACATTTTTTTATTAACCAGATCACCATTAATCCCACTCTCGCGCTCAGGTGTGACCAGCCAAAAAGCTCCGAACCCGTGTTGCAGCCTTCACTGTATCAGGGTGTTTGCAGCCGTCAGCAGCCTGTTACCATAGATTTGAGGTCGCGGGACACATCAGATGGCTCTGCAGGCCATATGTGAGCATGCCTGTTATACAGAGAACTATGGAATACTGCATTGTACTTTCCACAACCACTTCTTTTACAATTTAGGGGCTACTATATTTGGACTCTGGAAAGATTACAATGATTTATAATGGTTAAATGAACACAGGTATCCAAGTTTTAAACATAGCATTCCTAAAATTGTTGGTGATTATTTATGAGTTTTTTTTTCATTGAAAGTGGTTGTTAACCGACTTTTACCTAATGCTGCCATCCGTTCTGTACCACTATAAGAAGTTGCCCTGTGCCTGTGTTTTGTAAAAAAAAACTGCCCGAATGTACCTGTATGAGCTCCACTCCGGGCGCACAGCTGCTTTCTCTCTCCAGCTCACAGATGCAGTGGGCGGGGCCGAGTGCTTCCACTGACATCAGCCGGGGAGGAGGGGGAGGAGGGGGAGAGAGGAGAGAAAGAGAGTAGCGCGTCAGCTTAATGGTGGAAGCCACGCTCATACAGGTACAATGGGGCAGATTTTTTACAGATGACAGGCACAGGGAAACTTCTTATAATGGTACAGAGCGGGTGGCACCATTTAATAGCAGATTTGCGATCAGCGGGAGTGGGGGAGGCGGGTGCGGGTACGAGCAGGAAGGGGGAGGAGGACTGAGAACACAGACACAGGGAGAGCTGCAGACAGGAGAGCTGCGGCTGACGGTATCAGTGGCTCAGCAGCCATGATTATCATGGTCTGTTTGCAGAGGGGAGGGTATAGCCAGACAGGATCAGCCAGGTATTTTAGGGTATACAGGAGGCCAAATTACACAGCACAAGCGCTGTGCTGTATAACATGCTTTAAGGGAACAGGATCAGGATTTTTTTGGGGGTTAACAAATGCTTTAAATGCTCCGTCTCAACTACAGGCATTCATTCAGTACACAATTGCATTTCTGTACATGGGAATTAAGGATCTAGAACAATTTGGGGTCAGTGTAATAGGGATGTAGTATATGCCAGCCAATATAAACATAAACAGTAAGAAAAAAATATATCATTCCCAGTTGCTAGGCAACCAGAGCTATATGTCAGAGCCTACTGCTGTACAGTACATTTATTAAAAAATGAACTAGATCCAGATTATTGTAGCTGTATGCGTTTAAGGTCACTATAGCAACAATGTTAAAGGCTGGATATAGATCTATATATATATCTTATTTGTCTGTCTTGGAGAAAATAAGAGAAAAAAAAGCTTAAATACTTTACACACAGATCTAATAATAAAAATGGCATACCAATACAGAAATATTGTACAGGTGTATCAAGTGGCATAGACAGCTGCATAAATAAAGTGACTGCTATTAGGGTTTACCTTAGTTACAGCGCAGTCACAGTTATTTTTTAAATAGCTTTCACTACCTTTCTAATTCCAGCCTTAGTGACCTATTTTCTCGGCACATGAAATAGAGATGATGACTGCAGAATCCAGACCCGGAGTAGACCTATTACCTGTGCAGCTTGTGTTATCCATAACAATAGGCATGAGCTTTATGTTCGGGTCGAACATGAGTTCGACTCGAACATTCGCTGTTCGCCCGTTCGTCGACAACCGAACATTATGGGGTGTTCGCGCCAAATTCGAGCGCCGCGTAACGCCCCATAATGTACTGCGGGAGCGCAGTGAATTGCTGTATGATGATTGGCCAAAGCATGCACCATGACCTGCATGCTTTGGCCAATCCCAGCGCCCTCAGCTAAGAAAGCCATAATTGGCGAAAGGCAGGGTGCCTTTCACCAATCATGGCTCAGGGGGACTAAGTCCACGCCCCACACTATATAAGGCCGCCTGCACGTCGGCCCTGTGTAGTGTGTTGTTGGCGTGGACGGAGAGAGAGTGTCATTTAGATTGAGCAGGCAGGCAGGTTATTCAGTTAGTTGCAGTGTATTCAATATATATATATATATACAGACAGTCTCGTGTATATATATATATATATATATATATATATATATATATATATATAGATATCTATATATATATATATATATATATATATATATATATATATATATATATACATATCTATATATATAGATATATATATCTATATCTATATATATAGATATAGATATATATATATCTATATATATCCACTGCATCCAGTTTAGCTATATCTGACTGCAGGCCATTCCTGGTGTACTTTTTCTTATACTTTATACTTATACTTAATATACTTCCGGCAGGCAGGTTATTCAGTAAGCTGCAGTGTATTTAATATATATATATATATATATATATATATATATATACAGCCAGTCTCGTATAAATATACATCCACTGCATCCAGTGTAACCAAGCCTATAGCTGACTGCAGGCCATTCCTGGTGTACTTTTTCTAATATACTTCAGGCGGTGTACACAGTACACAGTACCGTGCACCCATAGTGCAGTTGCTACTACTTTTCTGGTGGTGTAAACAGTACAATTACATACAGTACACCCATAGTTGCTATTAGACTTCTGGTGGTGTATAAAATACCGTGCACCCCTAGTGCAGTTGCTACTACTTTTCTGGTGGTGTACTGTACACAATACATACAGTGCACCCATAGTTGTTATTATACTTCTGTTGGTGTACACAGTACCGTGCACCCCTAGTGCAGTTGCTACTACTTTTCTGGTGGTGTACACAGTACACAATACATACAGTACACCCATAGTTGCTATTAGACTTTTGGTGGTGTACACAACACCGTTCACCCGTAGTGCAGTTGCTACTACTTTTCTGGTGGTGTACACAATACATACAGTGCACCCATAGTTGTTATTACACTTCTGTTGGTGTACTCAGTACCGTGCACCCCTAGTGCAGTTGCTACTACTTTTCTGGTTGTGTACACAGTACACAATACATACAGTGCACCCATAGTTGTTATTACACTTCTGTTGGTGTACACAGTACCGTACACCCATAGTGCAGTTGCTACTACTTTTCTGGTGGTGTACACAGTACACAATACATACAGTGCACCCATAGTTGTTATTACACTTCCGTTGGTGTACACAGTACCATGCACCCATAGTGCAGTTGCTACTACTTTTCTGGTGGTGTACACAGTACACAATACATACAGTGCACCCATAGTTGTTATTACACTTCTGTTGGTGTACACAGTACCGTACACCCATAGTGCAGTTGCTACTACTTTTCTGGTGGTGTACACAGTACACAATACATACAGTGCACCCATAGTTGTTATTACACTTCCGTTGGTGTACACAGTACCATGCACCCATAGTGCAGTTGCTACTACTTTTCTGGTGGTGTACACAGTACACAATACATACAGTACACTCATAGTTGTTATTACACTTCTGTTGGTGTACATAGTACTGTGCGCCCATAGTGCAGTTTCTACTACTTTTCTGGTGGTGTACACAGTACACAATACATACAGTGCACCCATAGTTGCTATTAGACTCCTTGTGGTGTACACAATACCGGCCACCAAGGAGAGGCAGATGCTCACAGGCCAATAAAAGAGGGCAAGCAGGCTCTGTGTCTACAGTCGACAGTGCTGGTCGTGGACACGGTGCATCCTCGGCACATGGCCGTGGGGCACGCTTGTCCTTTTTTTCTGCAGCTGGCCATGTTATTGAGCCACAACATGCAGAAGAGTTGGTGGAATGGATAACAAAGCCGTCCTCATCCTCCTCATCCTGTGTCACCCAGGCTCAGAGTAGTTTGCCTGCCAATGCAGCTGCCAAAGTGGCCTATTCCATCAGCTCCATGTCAACAGTCACTCCTTCCCTAGTCTCACCATCATTCACGGAGGAGTCCCCCGAACTATTTGACCACAGTGCATCTGGATACAGGCACTTGAGTCCGTGACGGGATCGCCAGGACGTACCTATGCCATTTTTCATAAGGATTTCAGCTTATGTTTCTTAATTGGCCATCTGGTAAGCAGGAACCCAAGAGGTTCGCCTTAGGTAGATCTTCAGTCACGCTTATGATGTCAAGCCTCTAACTGTGTGGAGTTTGCGCACACTGGTTTGCCATCTGGTAAGCTGCTATATGTGTCTGTACACTTGGTGGAAGTTTTTTCCTTGTTCCTCCTTTTGGGTGACAGGTGTATGCTCACCTATCCTTGCTGTCTGAAGAGCTGATTCATCTGGAGGTTCACCTATCTATTCAAAGAGCACTAGTTATTGCATGATTGCATGTCACTCACCTCACTTTCCTGTGTATGTTGCAGACACAGGATGCTTTATGATTATATATGATTTGGGCTGTTGAGTGTTGCACCCCCTTTTTTGTTTTTTATGTTTATTATCGTAGCAGTATTACGCTATTTTTTTTGCCATTTATTTTTTGGGTAATCCTATGCGGACTTGAATTTGCCACACGAGTACGAGTGATCCTGCCATATTGGAATCGCCCTTTAAAGGCCCAGGCTGGGTTTAAGCCACCTGTCTTATTTTGGCTTACGTTCTGGTAAGCATTTCACCACATAGATGTATACCAATTGAATTATCACCTTTCAATTTATCACACTGAGGAATTTACATCACTTATTATCATCATTGGACTCTTTTGTAGTGGACTCTACACTTTAAACATTGTTTAATATTTTCTAGCGTGTTTTTTTTTGCTTTATATTTGTATTGGTGTACCTCACTTATAACCGCAGCTGTTTTTGCCTTTTTTCAATATCTATTTATTGTATGTTTTCACTCCAATATTATCCTCACTATTATTCATTTCCTCCTAGCGCAGTTTTTTATTTTTCTTATTTGACCACAGTTTCAGGTATATGCTGCAGGAGGATGCGCAGCAATTTGAAGGCTCTGATGATGGTACCCAGGTTGAGGAAGGGTGTAATGTAAGCCTAGAAAGAGGGGGTGCCCAAGAAGGTCAAGAAACTGGCAGTCATGTTCCCCCAGCTGCAGCATACTGCCAAGTTTGCTCCAGTGACGAGGAGGGAGGGGATGATGAGGTCACTGACTCTACTTGGGTGCCTGATAGAAGAGAGGAGGAGGAGGAGGCACATCTCCAATGAGGCAGAATGCCCTCCAGGGGGCAGCTTAAGGGCAGCCACCCTATTGCATCACACCATAGAGCTAAGCAGGTGCAGGGCACTGCTGACTCCCCGCATATTTTGAAAAGTTCTTTGGTGTGGGCCTTTTTTGACACGTGTGCAGCAGATCGCACCGTTGCTGTTTGCAACATATGAAGCGTATCAAGCGTGGCCAAAACAGTAGCCGCTTGGGCACCACATGCTTGACCAGACATAGACTCCCATGCAGTTCGTTGGCAATAGCACTTAAAAGACCCACATCAAAGAACAAGGCGGACTTCTCTTTGCTCCTCATCAGCTGGGATCTCCAACCCCACTATACCTCCAGTCCTCTCAGAAACCTGCACTGAAAGGAATGAAGGTATAGAAATAGGTGTCCAAGTACTTGCGGTCAATCTGCTAGCGGTACACCAACATCCAATTTTAGCAGGCAAATTTCCTTACCCCAGTTGCTAAACCGTCGAAAGAAATTCGGTCCCAGCCATCCACATGCTCAGCGTCTGAATGCTAGCTTGGCCAAATTTCAGCTGGAAGACTCTGCCCCCATTCGTGAATTTGTGGAATGTGCGGTACCTCAGTGGCAGGTTCCCAAACGCCATTTCTTTTCATGGAAGGTCATTCCAGCTCTCTACCAGCATGTGGAAGGCAATGTCTTGGCCTTGTTGGACAGGGCGGTCAGCAGTAAGGTGTATATTACCGCTGACTCATGGTCCAGCAGGCATGGACAGGGACGTTACCTTTCTTTCACGGCGCACTGGGTAACTCTGCTGGTAGCTGGGAAGGATGCAGGACAGGGTTCAGTATTGTTGGAGCTTGTTCCGCCACCACGCCTCCAAAATGCTAGTAGTGGTGATTCTACCATAGCTCTCTCCTCCACCCCCTCCTCTTCTTCTTCCTCTATGGCCTCTTCCTCTACAGATTTGTCCTCTGAACCAGCAGTGCTTTAGGTATTCAAGGGGCTACGCAAGCACTCAGGCAAAAAGATGCCATGTGGTGCTTGAGTTGGTCTGCTTAGGGGACAGAAGCCACACTGGGGCAGAGATTCTGGCAGCTCTGCAGGGGCAGGCTCAGAGGTGGTTGACGGCACACCAGCTTCAGCCCGGAATGGTTGTATGTGACAATGGCACCAACCTCCTCTCCGCCCTCCGACAGGGATACTTGACCCATGTTCCCTGTTTGGTTCACGTCCTGAATTTGGTGGTGCAGTGGTTTTTGAGCAGGTACCCGGGCTTACAGGATCTCCTGAGGCAGGCCAGGAAAGTCTGAGGTCATTTCCGCCGGTCATATAATTCCAGTGCTTGGCTGGCTGACAAGACAATACAACCTGCCCAAGAACCGCCTCATTTGTGACATGCCCACCAAGTGGAACTCAACATTGGCAATGCTGCAGCGGCTGCACATGGGGCAGAGGGCCATCAATAAGTGCCTGTGTGAATATGGCACCAGGACAGGGTCAGGGGAGCTTGGCTTTTTTTCGACACGCCAGTGGCTACTGATCAAGGATGCATGCACTGTCCTGTCACCATTTGAGGAGGCTACAAGGATGGTGAGCAGTGACAGTGCATGCATCAGTGATACTGTCCCTCTTGTCTTCCTGTTGGAGTACACGCTTCATGGAATAATTGACAGGGCACTTAAGGCAGAACAACAGGAGGAAGAGTAGGACTTCCTTACCTCTCAAGGCCCCCTTTATCCAGATAGTATTCCTGTGGGCCCACCAATCACACAGAGAGAAGAAGAGGAGGAGGAGGAGGATTGTGTCAGCATGGAGGTGGAGGATAACACTCAGCATCAGCAGCAGTCTTCAAGGGATTGTTTTCAGTCCCCAGAAAGCCATGGAGGAGGTGGTTGAGGATCATTATGTGACTCATGATCCTTAGTGACCCAGAGGACTCAGGATTTAATGCCTCTGCAAATTTACGCTGCATGGCCTCCCTGATCCTGCAAAGCCTGCGAAAGAACCCTAGGATTCGTGGTATCAAGGAGAGGGATCATTACTGGCTGGCAACCCTTCTTGATCCACGTTACAAGGGTAAGGATGCAGAACTTATCCAGCCTTCGCAGAGGGAGCAGAGGATGAAACATCTTCGGGAGGCCTTGCAGAAAGGTTTGTGCAATGTGTTTCCAGAGCCTGGGAGGTTACAATTTCCTAGTGCTGGACAACGTGTTTCTGAGGCTTCGTTCAGTCACAGAAAGAGTGGTGGAGAAGGTGGCCGGCTGACTGATGCCTTCAGACATTTCTTCAGTCCTCAGCGCCAAGGTCTGATCGGTTCCAGCAACCATAGCCAACATCTGAATTACATGGTGTAGGAAAATCTAGGGGCAAGATCAGACTTGGAGACCTTTCCAACAGAACATCCACTGGGTTACTGGGTCTTGATGATGGACCACCTGCCTGAGCTTGCTAAATATGCAATTGAGCTACTGGCCTGTCCTGCATCCAGTGTTCTTTCTGAATGCACATTCAGTGCTGCTGGAGGCTTTGTAACCGATCACAGAGTGCGCTTGTCCACAGACTCTGTTGATTGGCTCATTTTCATAAAAATGAATCAGTCTTGGATCACCAGCTACCAAGCACCTGATGCTGATGTAACCGATTGATTTTTCCATGCATGTGGGATCCCTTGAAGACTGCGTATGCTGAATGACTATCCTATTATGCTGAGTGACTGTCAGAAACCATGAACCAGACCGAGAGAGAAGTATAGTAAAATCACACTTGTTTATTAATAAAAATAAAAAAGGTAAATAGAGTAAGCATAGTCAAAACATAGCCAGAGTCCAGTAACCGGATCGGGTAGTCAGCCAAGCCAGAGTTCAGTAACCAGATCGGATAATCAGCCAAGCCAGAGTTCAGTAATCAGATCGGGTAATCAGCCAGGCCAGAAGCCAGGGATCCAAGTAGAGGAACAGCAAGCAGGATAAGGAGCCAGAAGGGATGTCAGCAAAGCCAGTCTTTAAACAGGAACACAGGAGATGGTTTCTTGTGATGTGACCAAGGCGAAGGCAGGAATGAAGTGAGCTGGACGTCTTTAAGTAGGCGGGACTGACGAGTAGATCCACAACAGCTGGTTAACTGTGGAGAGAGATGAGAGTTGGCAATTAGCTGACAGCTGAGCGGCCAGTTCAGAGAAGGAAGGGCTGAGCCAGCCCTGACAGTACCCCCTCCTCAATGACCCCTCCCCCTCGGAGGACCACCAGGCTTGAGGGGAAAACATCTATGGAAATCACGGAAGAGGGCAGGGGCATGTATGTCCGAGGATGAGACCCAGGAGCGTTCCTCCGGACCGTACCCCTTCCAATGCACCAGGTACTGTATGCGCCCACAGAACCTACGGGAGTCAACAATGGATTGGACCTCATACTCCTCATGGTTCCCAACCTGTATAGGGTGAGGACGTGGCACTGAGGTGGTAAAGCGGTTGCAGACCAACGGTTTCAATAAGGAGACCTGAAACACATTTGAGATGCGCATACTAGGAGGAAGGTCCAACGCGTAAGCCACTGGGTTAATCCTGCGAAGGATATGGAAAGGCCCAATAAACTGATGTGTGAACTTCAGTGAGGGAACATGAAGTCGGAGGTTGCGAGATGACAGCCAGACCCTGTCCCCAACCTGGTAGGAAGGCTCAGGCAGGCGTCTGCGGTCAGCATGGAGTCTGTACCTATCATTAGCATGACGCAAAGCCCCCTGGACTTGTGCCCAAGTGGAACGAAGACCATGGAGATGCTCCTCTAGCACAGGAATACTCTGCGGAACAAACGAGTCAGGCAACATGGAAGGTTGGAAACCATAATTCGCCATAAACTGAGGCAATCGGGAAACAGAATTCAAGCCACTGTTGTGAGCAAACTCTGCCCATGGTAATAGGTCTGACCAGTTGTTATGATGGTCAGAAATATAGCAACGTAGAAATTGCTCCAAGGACTGATTGGCCCCATTAGACTGCGGGTAATACACAGAGGAGAAAGCAAGCTGAATTCCCAGCTGTGCACAAAAGGCTCGCCAGAACCGGGACACAAACTGACTACCCCTGTTCGAGAAAATCACCTTGGGTAGCCCATGTAAGCGAAAGATCTCCCTAGCAAAAATGGAAGCCAGTTCCTTAGAAGTGGGCAACTTTTTAAGTGGAATACAATGACACATCTTTGAGAACCGGTCAACCACCATAAGGATAACCGTGTTGCCTTGGGACGTTGAGACAGAAGGCAATTCCACAATGAAATCCATAGACAGGTGGGTCCAGGGCCTCTCTCCATTGGGTATAGGTTGTAGGAGGCCCACTGGAAAGTGTTGTGGAGTCTTACTCTGAGCACACACGGAACAGGCAGCTATGAAGGCAGTTACATCAGTACGTAGACTAGGCCACCAGAATTGTTGGGAAATGGCCCAAACGGGTTGATTCTTCCCAGGGTGGCCAGCTGCCTGGGAGAATGGTAAGTCTGGAGCACGGCAGTACGGAGACACTCTGAGACAAAGCAGCGGTCACAAGGTTTCTCAGGAGGAGCATCGACCTGAGCAGCAAGAATTTTGTCACCCAAAGGAGAAGAACGACTGGTGTGAACCGTAGCCATCAGGCTACGATCATGAGGAATCATAGGAACCGGAACCGACTTCAACTTGAAAGTGGAGGAAAATTGTCGTGACAAGGCGTCAGCCCTTACATTCTTAGTACCGGGTAAGAATGAGACAATGTAATTGAAACTTGACAAGAAAAGAGCCCATTGCGCCCTTCTGGGAGAGTGACGTTTAGCCTCAGACAAGAATGTGAGATTCTTATGGCCAGTAAGAATGAGAACCGGCACAGTGGTACCTTCGAGGAGATGTCTCCAATCTTTCAGGGCTAAAATGATCGCCAACAACTCTCGGTCACCAATCTCGTAATTGCACTCCGCAGGTGACAATTTATTGGAAAAGTAGCCACAAGGATGCATAGCACTCTCAGAGGTAGGACGTTGAGACAGAAGGGCGCCAACACCAGTCTCAGAAGCATCAAGCTCAAGAATAAAAGATAACGTAGGATCAGGATGTGCCAACACAGGAGCAGAAACAAAGGCAGCCTTGAGACTTTCAAAGGCCTTAATGGACTCCGGAGACCAACTCTGTGGGTTACCGTTCTTTCTGGTCATATCAGTCAGGGGCTTGACCAGAAACGAGAAGTTACGAATAAACTTCCAATAATAGATGGCAAAACCCAGAAAACGCTGCAGAGGATGTAACCCCACGGATTGAGGCTACTGTAGGACTGCCGAAAGTTTCTCTGGGTCCATCGAAAAACCAGCAATGGAAATGACATAGCCCAGGAAATTAACCTGTTCCCGATGGAACTCACAATTCTCCAGTTTACAATAGAAATTGTTCTCTCTTAATTTCTGAAGCACACAACAGACCTCTGTGTGGTGGCTCTTCAGGGACTTGGTAAATATGAGGATATCATCGAGATAAACCACCACACATAACTGTAACAAATATCGGAGGACATCGTTAATAAATTCCTGGAAAACTGCCAGGGCGGTACAAAGGCCAAAAAGGCATTACAAGGTACTCATAATGGCCTGTTCTGGTATTAAACGCAGTTTTCCACTTGTCGCCCTCCTTAATCCTCACGAGATTGTAAGCCCCTCTCAGATAAAGCTTAGTGAAAACCGTTGCTCCCTTGAGGCGGTCAAATAACTCTGTAACCACTTGACCACTGGGCACTTAAACCCCCCTCCTAACCAGACCAATTTTCAGCTTTCGGTGCTCTCACATTTTGAATGACAATTACTCAGTCATACAACACTATACCCATATGAAATTTTTGTCCTTTTTTTCACACAAATAGAGCTTTCTTTTGGTGGTATTTAATCACTGTTGGGTTTTTTATTTTTTGCACTATAAAAGAAAAAAGACTGAAAATTTGGTAAGAAAATTAATTTTTCTTTGTTTCTGTTATAAAATTTAGCAAATTAGTAATTTTTCTTCGTAAATTTTGGCCAAAATGTATACTGCTACATATCTTTGGTAAAAATAAGTACAACTTGGTGTATATTATTTGGTCTTTGTGAATGTTAGAGAGTCCAAAAGCTATGGTGCCAATATCTGAAAATTTAACACACCTGAAGTACTGATGGCCTATCTAAATTCTTGAGACCCTAACATGCCAGAAAAGTACAAATACCCCCCAAATGACCCCTATTTGGAAAGAAGACATTCCAAGGTATTTGAAAAGATGCATGGTGAGTTTTTTTGAAATTGTCATCTTTTCCCACAATTCTTTGCAAAATCAAGATTTTTTTTTTCTTTTTACAAAATTGTCATATTAGAAGGTTATTTCTCACACACAGCATATGCATACAACAAATTACACCCCAAAACACATTCTGCTATTACTCCTGAGTATGGCGATACCACATGTGTGAGACTTTTACACAGCGTGGCCACTTGCAGAGGCCCAACATGCAGGGAGCACCTCCAGGCGTTCTGGAGCACCCAGGCCAATTCTTATAGTTCTCTCCTACATGTAAAAATAATCATTTATTTGCTAGAAAATCACATAGAACCCCAAAACATTATATATATATATATATTTTTTAGCAAAGACCCTAGAGAATACAATGGTGATTGTTGCAACTTTTTATCTCGCACGGTATTTGCGCAGCAATTTTTCAAACATTTTTTTTTGGGAAAAAAACTGTTTTGTGCTTTAAAAAAAAAAAAAACAGTAAAGTTAGCCCAATGTTTTTGCATAATGTGAAAGATAAAGTAACGCCAAGTAAATAGATACCTAACATGTCACCCTTCAAAATTGCACACGCTCGTGGAATGGTGCCAAACTTCGCTACTTAAAAATCTCCATAGGTGACGCTTTAAAATTTTTTACTGGTTACATGTTTTGAGTTACAGAGGAGGTCTAGGGCCAAAATTATTGCTCTCGCTCCAACGTTCGCAGTGATACCTCACATGTGTGGTTTGAACACCGTTTTCATATGTGGGCGGGACTTACGTATGTGTTTGCTTCTGCATGCGAGAACGCGGACAGGGGCGTTTTAAAAAAAAAAATTTTTTTTTATTGTTCATTTTACTTTATTTATTTTAGTTTGACACTTTCCCCCCCCCCCCAAAAAAAAAATTCTTGATCACTTTTATTTCTATTACAAGGAATATAAACATCCTTGTAATAGGAATATGGCATGACAGGTCCTCTTTATAGTGAGATATGGGGGTCAATAAGACCCCACATCTCACCTCTAGGCTGGGAAGCCTGAAATTAAAAAAAAACGATCCTGGCTTCGATCGTAGCGGTGAGTCGGTAGAAGCAGGGAAGGGGGGCGTCCCCTCTCGCCTCCCATAAGAACGATCAAGCAGTGGAACAGCCACTATGATCATCCTTATGGTGTAGGAAATCGCCGGCTGAAAAAGCTGATATCTGAATGATACCTGTAGCTGCACCCGTCATTCAGATATCCCTGCACAAAGTTAAGGACGTCATATGACGGCGGGCGGGAACTGGTTAAAAATTGCAGAGTATTGCGGGGTATTGCAGAATATTGCAGAGTATTGCGGGGTATTGCAGAGTAGTGCAGGGTATATTGCAAAGTATTGCTGGGTATATTGCAGAGTATTGCTGGGTATATTGCAGGGTATATTGCAGAGTATTGCAGGGTATATTGCAGAGTATTGCCGGGTATATTGCAGAGTATTGTCGGGTATATTGCAGAGTATTGCCGGGTATATTGCCGGGTATATTGCAGGGTATATTGCAGAGTAGTGCAGGGTATATTGCAGAGTAGTGCAGGGTATATTGCAGAGTAGTGCAGGGTATATTGCAGGGTATATTGCAGAGTAGTGCAGGGTATATTGCAGAGTAGTGCAGGGTATATTGCGGGGTATATTGCAGAGTAGTGCAGGGTATATTGCAGAGTAGTGCAGGGTATATTGCAGAGTAGTACAGAGTATATTGCAGAGTATTGCAGAGTATATTGCAGAGTATATTGCAGGGATGGCTGAGCATGGAGGGATGGATGGATGTGACTGCAATTGTCACTGAGCACCGCTGTGGGCACTACACATGCAGCCCACAGCGGTGCTGCCATCCGATCCCTCCCCCTCTCCCCTCGCACTGTACCGATCGGTACAGAGAGGGGAGGGAGGAACCAGCGTCATGACATGACGCCGGTTTGTTTACATGTGATCGCTCCGTCATTTGACAGAGCCATCACATGGTAAACGGCCGCGATCAGCGGCCGTTTACCGTGATGCGCCGGGTCCAGGTCACGGAAGTTCTCGGGTGCGCGCCCCAGGGGGCGCGTGAGAGCAGGATTCTGGGAGGACGTCCCACGGACGTCCACCTAGAACTAGCCGACTGCGCTGCAGCCGTCTTTTGGCTATGGCCCGGTCGGCAAGTGGTTAATCAACGGGATCGGGTAGGCATTCTTAATTGTGAAACGATTGAGACCCCTATAATCAATGCAAGGTCTCAGTTCACCACTCTTCTTCTTCACAAAAAAGAAACCAGCACCAGCAGCAGACGAGGATTTGCCGATGAAACCTCGAGAAAGTGCATCTGCAACATACTCCTCCATGGCTTTATCCTCCAAAACCGACAAGGGGTAAACCCAACCATGAGGGGGATTGGCACCAGGTTGAAAGTCAATTGCGCAATCATACAGCCGGTGTGGAGGCAAACTACCGGCTTGACCTTTATCAAAGACATCACTAAAATCACGGTACTCCTCTGGCAGGGAAGAGAGTGAAGAGGTACACAGGACCTTGGCTACCTTCCGGAAGCATGTTTCACTGCATTGTGGTGACCAGGAGAGAACCTCAGCAAGGAGCCAATCAAAAGAGGGGTTGTGCCTCTGTAACCAAGGATAACCAATAACCAGTGGAATCTTAGGAGAGAAAATCACTTGGAATTGGATTATCTCATGGTGAAGAGCCCCTACGGCCATGGACAACGGAACCGTCTCATGAGTCACATGGGCAGGCTGTAGAGGTCCCCCGTCAAGAGCCTCAATGGCAAGTGGAGTGTCACGCAGCTGCAGTGGAATCGAGTGCTTTGATACAAAGGCAGCATCAATGAACAGGCCTGCAGCCCGAGAGTCAATTAGAGCGTGTATCTCGATAGACGAATTAGCCCAAGAAAGGGGGACCAAAACCAGGGGCTTATCCTTGTGGATAGCTGGGGACGACACAACACCACCTAAGGTCTGTCCATGACAGGACCTCAAGGTTCGGGTGTTCCCAGGACGGGTAGGACAAGACTTTAAAAAGTGACCTGCCTGGCCACAATAAAGGCACAATCTCTCCCTCCTCCTAAAGGCTCTCTCATCCGCAGAGAGACGCGTGAAGCCCAAGTGCATGGGTTCATCTTCACTGACCGACTCGGTACCAGGAAGCATGGGAGGTGAGGGAGGCACTGGTGGGACTGCAAAACTTGGAGGCAAACATACAGGAGGCTTCCGCAAGCACTCCTTAAAAGAAAGTCTTTCTCTGAATCTGGAGTCAATGAGGATGGCAAACAAGATCAAGCTCTCCAGGTCAGTGGGTATATCTTGGGCTGCTATCTCATCCTTGATGGAATCCGAGAGACCATGAGAAAAAGCAGCCACAAGTGCCTCATTGTTCCAAGCCACCTCTGCTGCCAGAGTACGGAACTCAATGGCGTAGTCGGCAACAGTTCTCGTACTCTGATGGACATGAGGCACTTAGCAGCAGAAGCAGAGCATGCGGGAACGTCAAATACCCTTTTAAAGGAGGCCACAAAGTCAGGGTAACTCAAGACAACAGGTTTTTGCATCTCCCATAGAGGGTTAGACCAGGCCAAGGCTCTCTCAGAAAGCAAAGATATCACAAACCCTACTTTGTTTCTGTCCGTGGGAAACACCTGGGGCAGCATCTCAAAGTATATCTCAAGTTGGTTGAGAAACCCTCTGCATTGAACTGGATCAGCAGGTTTCTGGGAGGACGTCCCACGGACGTCCACCTAGAACTAGCCGACCGCGCTGCAGCCGTCTTTTGGCTATGGCCCGGTCGGCAAGTGGTTAATCAACAGGATCGGGTAGGCATTCTTAATTGTGAAACGATTGAGACCCCTATAATCAATGCAAGGTCTCAGTTCACCACTCTTCTTCTTCACAAAAAAGAAACCAGCACCAGCAGCATACGAGGATTTGCCGATGAAACCTCGAGAAAGTGCATCTGCAACATACTCCTCCATGGCTTTATCCTCCAAAACCGACAAGGGGTAAACCCAACCATGAGGAGGAGTGGCACCAGGTTGAAAGTCAATTGCGCAATCATACGGCCGGTGTGGAGGCAAACTACCGGCTTGACCTTTATCAAAGACATCACTAAAATCACGGTACTCCTCTGGCAGGGAGGAGAGTGAAGAGGTACACAGGACCTTGGCTACCTTCTGGAAGCATGTTTCACTGCCATGTGGTGACCAGGAGAGAACCTGAGCAAGGAGCCAATCAAAAGAGGGGTTGTGCCTCTGTAACCAAGGATAACCAATAACCAGTGGAAACTTAGGAGAGAAAATCACTTGGAATTGGATTATCTCATGGTGAAGAGCCCCTACGGCCATGGACAACAGAACCGTCTCATGAGTCACATGGGCAGGCTGTAGAGGTCCCCCGTCAAGAGCCTCAATGGCAAGTGGAGTGTCACGCAGCTGCAGTGGAATCGAGTGCTTTGATACAAAGGCAGCATCAATGAACAGGCCTGCAGCCCGAGAGTCAATTAGAGCGTGTATCTCGATAGACGAATTAGCCCAAGAAAGGGGGACCAAAACCAGGGGCTTATCCTTGTGGATAGCTGGGGACAACACAACACCACCTAAGGTCTGTCCATGACAGGACCTCAAGGTTCGGGTGTTCCCAGGACGGGTAGGACAAGACTTTAAAAAGTGACCTGCCTGGCCACAATAAAGGCACAATCTCTCCCTCCTCCTAAAGGCTCTCTCATCCGCAGAGAGACGCGTGAAGCCCAAGTGCATGGGTTCATCTTCACTGACCGACTCGGTACCAGGAAGCATGGGAGGTGAGGGAGGCACTGGTGGGACTGCAAAACTTGGAGGCAAACATACAGGAGGCTTCCGCAAGCACTCCTCAAAAGAAAGTCTTTCTCTGAATCTGGAGTCAATGAGGATGGCAAACAAGATCAAGCTCTCCAGGTCAGTGGTTATATCTTGGGCTGCTATCTCATCCTTGATGGAATCCGAGAGACCATGAGAAAAAGCAGCCACAAGGGCCTCATTGTTCCAAGCCACCTCTGCTACCAGAGTACGGAACTCAATGGCGTATTCGGCAACAGTCCTCGTACTCTGATGGACATGAGGCACTTAGCAGCAGAAGCAGAGCATGCGGGAACGTCAAATACCCTTTTAAAGGAGGCCACAAAGTCAGGGTAACTCAAGACAACAGGTTTTTGCATCTCCCATAGAGGGTTAGCCCAGGCCAAGGCTCTCTCAGAAAGCAAAGATATCACAAACCCTACTTTGCTTCTGTCCGTGGGAAACACCTGGGGCAGCATCTCAAAGTATATCTCAACTTGGTTGAGAAACCCTCTGCATTGAACTGGATCACTCCCAAATCGCTGGGGAAGCAGGGCGGAACCAGACATACCTCTTATAGAGGTAATACTCGATGCGCGTGCCTGCACATAGATTGGCGCAGCAGCAGGGACGGCCTACAACTAAGGTTGTACCGGAGCAGCCACAGTGGGAGATTCCAGGTGTTTGTAACGCCATGGCAAACTGATCCATGCGGTGATCTTGCTCATCCAATCTGGAAAAAATATTACCAACAAGTGGATTGACTGTATCTTCTGAATTCATGGCCTTCACCTACTGTCAGAAACCATGAACCAGACCGAGACAGAAGTACAGTAAAATCACACTTGTTTATTAATAAAAATAAAAAGGTAAATAGAGTAAGCGTAGTCAAAGCATAGCAAGAGTCCAGTAACCAGATCGGTTAGTCAGCCAAGCCAGAGTTCAGTAACCAGGTCGGGTAATCAGCCAGGCCAGAAGTCAGGGATCCAAGTAGAGGAACAGCAAGCAGGATAAGGAGCAGGATAAGAAGGGATGTCAGCAAAGCCAGTCTTTAAACAGGAACACAGGAGATGGTTTCTTGTGATGTGACCAAGGCGAAGGCAGGAATGAAGTGAGCTGGACGTCTTTAAATAGGCGGGACTGACGAGCAGATTCACAACAGCTGGTTAACTGTGGAGAGAGAAGAAAGCTGTTAATTAGCTGACAGCTGAGCGGCCAGCTCAGAGAAGGAAGGGCTGAGCCAGCCCTGACAGTGACTATCCTATTCCTCCTCAATCTTCATGATGATAGCTTCTAAGAATATTTTTGGTTCAGGGCACCACCACCACTGCCTAAGGCCCAATTTTTCTGCCCCTGTTAAACAGGGGCGTGTAATTACAATTTTTTGTCAAATATTTAACAGCAGGGCTCGTTCCTGCGCTCAACAAGAGTATCTGTGAGGGATTGCAGTGTTGTGGCACTACCACCACTGTCTAAGGCCCAATTTTTCTGCCCCTGTTTAATAGGGGCGTGTAATTACAACTTTTGCTCTAATATTTCACAGCAGGGCTTGTTCCTGCGCTCAACAAGAGAATCTGTGAGGGGTTGCAGTGTTGTGGCACCACCACCACTGCCTAAGGCCTAATTTTTCTGCCCCTGTTTAACAGGGTCGCGTCATTACAATTTTTGATCTAATATTTCACAGCAGGGCCCTTTCCTGCACTTAACAAAAGTATTTGTGAGGCTTTACAGTGTTGTGCCACCACCACCACCTAAGGCCCAATTTTTCTGCCCCTGTTTAACAGGGGCATGTAATTACAATTTTTGCTCTAATATTTCACAGCAGGGCTCATTCCTGCACTCAACAAGAGAATCTGTGAGAGGTTACAGTGTTGTGGCACCACCACTGCCTAAGGCCCAATTTTTCTGTCCCTGTTTAACAGGGGCATGTAATTACAATTCTTGATATAATATTTCACATCAGGGCCCATTTCAGTGCCCACCAAGAGTAACTGTGAGGGCTTACAGTGTTCTGGTACCACCAACACCTAAGGCCCAATTTTGCACAGAGTGTATAGGGCAGGCCGTATAGTATATACAGGTGGTCCCCTATTTTCAAACATCTGACTTACAAACGACTCCTACATACAAACGGACGGAGACAACAGGAAGTGAGAGGAAATCTATCCATAGGAAGGGAAAATTTTCTCCTGTAAGAGTTTATATGGGAAAAAGGTGTCTCCACTGATGCTTTATCACCAATCCTAGTTTCCCTAATAACCCAAAATGTTAAAAATCCAATTGCACAGACAGCAAAACAAATGTTACAGGTGTGATAACCATTCTCTATGTTATCCAAAAAATTTAAAAATAGATTTTTTGGCTGGAGCTACACTTTAAAAATGTACCTGGTCCAAATTACAAACAGATTCAACTCAAGAACAAACCTATAGTCCCTATCTTGTTTGGAACCCGGGAACCGCCTGTATACTGTTCAGAATATATAGGGCCTGGGGGCCCCCATGCCTTATTTTTTGTAATTTGGGTGCAGGGTTCCCCTTAATATCCATACCAGATCCAAAGGACTGGGTAGTGGGCTAGGGGGGGGGGGGGGACCCGACATTACATTACAGCCGCAAACAGTTTTAAATGACTTTTATTCCTTTAGAAATGTCATTTTGTGCAGGGACTGTTCTAAACACGGGCAAAATGTGCCACTTTACAGGCATATTATAGTCACCCCCCTGCTTTGAACTGTGAACCTCCTGGTGTATACAATTCAAGACTGCTGGGGAGAGAAGTTTGGATTTCTTTTTCAGTGGATCAGAGATCCAATCAAGCGCTTTGTGACCTCCCAGAGTAAGGGGGGGTCACTGGATTTCCGATATCCGGTGCTGAGGAACTCGAAACCGCATTGGAGAGGCTGATGAGAGCTGTGTGAACTAGAGGGATATCTTGCCAAGGGGGACATCGCCATTTGGATACAGCTATCACACCTGTTACCCCTGCAGGGGTGAGGCGTTCTGGTGAGTGCAATCACAGGAGGGGGATGCGGATGGAAGAGGGAAGCATTGAAGAGTCACTTTTATTTTATGTGTGCACAGCTCACTACTCACAGATCGTCATTTGAATGACTGTTTTGGGACTTTTTTGATTTTTCACACATACATTCACGCTTATATATTTTTTATACATATATTTTTTTAGTTTTTTTAGTTTTCACATTCCATTTTTTCATTTTTTGTTTGGTTTTTATACACCTTTGAGGTTATCCTTATATTTTTGGCTTGCCTTTATACACCACGAATATTTGTGCATATGCACTTATTTATATTTAGGGGGATCTATACAAGTACTTGGGGATACCATCTCAGATGATATAATACTTGTTATTCTATGTCACTTCATTTTTTTGCACTTATATTTTTTTGCCGCATATGTACATAGACACACGTGATTGGAGACATATATACACGCCCCTACCAATTTATAATTTATTTATTTTTATTTTTATTCTTAAACCTCTACATTTTTGGTTTCTTCATTCGGTGAATGGTACACTCACTTGGTTTTGCTTTGACTGCATATTATTGGTATTATCATTCAATTATAGGCATAGGTTCATTTACATTATTTACACAGAGGTTTACATCTAAATTCCACTACTCTTTGAACAGCGCCACTTCCCTTTTAGTACAGTTCTATAGTCACCCCCCAGGCACGATATTTAAAGGAATATTTCACTTTTATTGTTTCACTTTAAGTATTATTAAAATCCCTGCTCCTGAAAAAAACGGCCGTTTTAAAAACTTTTTTTTGCATTGATACATTTCCCCTTGGTCCAGGACCCAGGTCCCCAAACACTTTTTATGACAATAACTTGCATATTAGCCTTTAGAATTAGCACTTTTGATTTTTCACGTTCAAATCCCATAGCCTTTAACGGTGTTAGGCATCATCCCAGTATAACCACTTCATTCTAAGGATGTCCATGGATTTCTTACGGTATTGAGGTGGTTAAATTTAACTAAAGAATAGAAGGGTACCAACAGGAGCTCATATCAAACCTAAACTCCAGATGGTTTACCAACCCTTCTGCCAACTACCAAAGTTACCAAACCACTTGTCTGGGAACACAGGAAGACTAGCCAGTCAATACAGAAGTGATGTCAAGTGCTTTTTACATACTGTATGCATCCCAAGTTTTCACAAACAATACTACATGTTTTATTCTGGATTTTCAAATTGATAAACGGTATTTAATAATTTACAGGTTGTAAGAAGGCTTAGCGCAGGATAAAACTTTTGGTAGTTATATAGTACATTTTCTATAGCAGTCTGTGCATCAAACCAAAAAGAGAGATAATTGAAGAAGCAAAGATGGACAGAGGGATTTGGCAACAAAAAAGGACATTCTCTTCAATTGAGGGACAGCTGGGAGCTATGGTTTTACATCTTTATGGTAGGTAAATGTTTGGGCCCCTTGGCCAAGACACTTAAAGCAGAACTAAACTGCATCTAAGTACCACAAACCAAAAAAATGCTATTTAATTCATTTTTAATGTTCAAAGCAAGCTCACCCATACATACATGTCCCTATGCTTTATTTTGTGGAGAAATCACTCCCTAGCATTTCTGGTCATGGCCATCTTAAAGCGGTGTTCTGGCCGAAATGTTACTTTTAAGCTAAAAATACCACTTTAAAACTCATTCTTATTATACTCTAGTAAAGGTATGCTTATACTAAGGTCAGTTTAGCATGTTTGCAGCATTGTTTTCTTACTTTATAAAGTCCCAGCAGACCGCGGCCATCTACTGTGAGGGCATCTGAAGCCAGAATGTATCTCTTCCTGTATTTCATGCATGCTGGCTATCCAGCATGCACGTGCCGATCTAGTACGGTACATGCTTAGTGCGGCGCGAGCAGTATAATAGCTTGTAGGTCGGGTGTCCATAGCAACGGCAGTGTCGGAGGAAGTTACCACCCCTTAGCTGTGGAAACCACTCCTCCCCTTCCCAGGAACCAGGAAGTTTCTCAGCATATACGAGGATTGTAAATCAAGCTATACAAAAAGCTCTTGCAAAAGGTAATACCTTTCAAAAATTACTGCAAAACATCACATTGCCCCCATCATACTACTCTTTTTTTAATCTAATTATTTTCTGATCCCTTTGCATGGGAAGCTCGGGTAACAATGGCAACAAAAGCCTGGTTACCCTTTTTAAAATAGTTCTAGGTGCCGCCTTGCGTCGCTTCATTTCCGGTTTGCAAATAACGCGATGTTACAACCCGACGATGCCTATTGCCTCCTGGGATTGATGACACACATCTCCCAGGAAACATTGCACACCTGGAAATGACACGTGCGGCTCCGGGCCCCAAAGGAAGAGGTGAAAATAGAAGATTGCTCTAATAAAGTTAGTGATCCAGGAAAAAAAATATATATATGCCAATTCGTTAATAGTGCACACATTACTGCTGGATAGTGAGGAGTTCAAAATGTCTGTGGAACTCTGCTTTAAGTAAGGGCAGATGATTCATGTAGAATTTACTTCCTGAAATCCATCTGCCCTTAGCTCAAGCATGGAGGCAAGAGAGGGTGCTTAGCTGAGAAAACCCCTCTGCCTCTCGGGAAGACTTCTGGGATGTATGACATCATTTGCTTAGGCCTGGAAACCAAGAAGTAACTGAAGAATGTACAAAAAAGTAAATATGATATACTTTCCTATCTATTTACTAGTGCTAGCAGCATAAGGATTAAAAGGAATCAATATTGATTGAGAGAGTCAAGTTCAGATTTAACTATTCAACGTATATGTCACACTGGAACTATCAGAGTAATGTTGAGTTGATGAATAGTGAAAATACAGGTTTCCTTTAATAGATTTACTAAGGTGGAGAAAGAAATAGAAGTACTGAATTCCTTACCCGTTTTAGAGTAAAGCCCGCTCCATGCACCTTCCTGTATTACTTTGTATTTCTCATACACTGAAAATATCATGCAACATTGTAACACTTGTGTGTAACACCCTAAATGGAATATCAGCACTTCTGAAATACACTTATTTTTCTACGTTTCCTTCTATTAGAACCGAAGCTTTGAGAAGCTGTCGAGCAGAACATCTTGTCCTAGTTCGCTGGCACATCTATTTTTCCTCTATTTTTCCCCAGGAAGTTCAGAGCAGTCTAGTTTTGGTGATTGACACTGAATGTTACATATAGTTACATAGTAGGTGAGGTTGAAAAAAGACACAAGTCCAACCTATGTGTGTGATTATATGTCAGTATTACATTGTATATCCCTGTATGTTGCGGTCGTTCAGGTGCTTATCTAATAGTTTTTTTAAACTATCGATGCTCCCCGCTGAGACCACCGCCTGTGGAAGGGAATTCCACATCCTTTCCGCTCTTACAGTAAAGAACCCTGTACGTAGTTTAAAGTGGATGTTAACCGAATTTTTTTTTTTATGTCATAAATGTAGAGTATAAGATTTCCTATCATTTGAGCCCAGTCTTGCCACAAAGAGTTAATCCAGCTCTGAGCAATCCTCTTTTATTGTTCAGTGAGATAAATCTTGACAAAAACTTTGTCAAATCCGCCCCCTTTGCTGTGAGTGACAGGTGATTTACATATCTCGTGTACTAGCCTAAGACATGCATTATTTTTAAATTCCCACCCCCACTCCTTTCTTCAGCAGCTCTGCAAGGATTGGCTGTTCCACACCTCAGCATGATTTGGCATGCTGAAGTCATGTGGTTACTTTCCTGTCTTTTCACTGGATGTTAGAGATCATAGCAGAAGTTCAGTGTAAGAAATACACAGGAGAAAATGCATATTGACAAGGAGTGTAGAGGTGGGCGGGAAGTCTACTGAGCTCCAGACAACAGACCCACCCACAGAATCTGCAGTTTTTCGGGTCTCATAACAGACAGACGGGAGACATTTGACAGGTAAAGATACATGCAGGAGGCATGTATATCCTTATAGATAACCCCTATGGCAGTAGTTTAGAAAGGAAGACATTGGGTTTACATCCACTTTAAGGGTAAACCTCTTTTCTTCTAATTTTAATGAGTGGCCACGTGTCTTGTTAAATTTCCTTCTGCAAAAAAGTTTTATCCCTATTGTGGAGTCACCAGTATGGTATTTATAAATTGAAATCATATCCCCTCTCAAGCGTCTCTTCTCCAGAGAGAATAAGTTCAGTGCTCGCAACCTTTCCTCATAACTAATATCCTCCAGACCCTTTATTATCTTAGTTAGACTACTTTGTACTCGCTCTATTTCCAGTACACCCTTCCTGAGGACTGGGCACCAGAACTGGACAGCATACTCTAGATGTGGCCTGACCAGAGTCTTGTAGAGCGGGAGAATTATCGTTTTATCTCTGGAGTTGATCCCGTTTTAATGCATGCCGGTATTCTGTTTGCTTTGTTAGCAGCAGCTTGGCATTGCATGCCATTGGTGAGCCTATCATCTACTAGGACCCTCAGGTCCTTTTCCATCCTAGATTCCCCCAGAAGTTCTCCCCCCAGTGTATAGATTGTATTCATATTTTTTATTTCAATAAGTTCTTAGTGTCAATAACATGCGACATTACATCACAATTAAGAAGGTGAACAATAAATGTCAAGTGTGACATAAAACTGATGTCAGTTACAGAGATCTTCAGATTACACATAAAATAACTGTTAATAATAGACTGTTAATCTTATCACTCCCCCAGGAGTATATCGCACTGGTGGCTGTGAACCAAAGGTGTTGATCTGCGCTTAATTGATAGCAATTGGTCAATCGGCCTCTATGGCTACAGTCTATGCTTACGTTGTTAAGCAGTCAAGGTGCTGTCTACCCTAGGTCTCTGAATAACCTTTCAATGACCGTAAAGATAATTATACGTAATATGTTGCACTAAGAGGTAGTGCGAAGTTGTATTTTTAACAAAGGAAGAATAGTCTGAAAGCGGAGAGGAAAGAAAGAAGGTAAAGATATCAAGGAAATTAGCCAGCCCCTCGTGATCCCTCTCCTGGGTCCCTATCTATAATCTCCATATTAATTTGAAATGCCTATATAGAATGCCCAGGGTTCCCATGTTGCCTTGAACTTAGCGGCTGAGTCCATCAGAGAGCTGACCATTTTTTCTTGTGCCATCACCCAAGAAATTTTTCGTTTGGCTGCTGCCACGGAGACGTTCAGTTGTTTCCAGGCTTGTGCAATGGTCAGTTTTGCTCCCAAAAAAATAAAGAAAATTAAATTCTGGGTAGCTTTGGTGGTTTTAGAGACCGGGGCATCTAGTAATGCTATGTAGGGATCTTTGGGGACCTGACATCCCGTAACCTTGCTTATCATGTGAAACAATCTGTTCCAGAATCCTCTGATTCTTGAGCAGTCCCACCATATGTGAATCATGGACTCTGAAAGAGTACATTCTCTAAAGCATTGAGAAGAGGCAGAAGGGAACATTTAAGCTAACTTGGTTGGAAGTAAGTACCACCTAGTTAGAGGTACCACACTTTTAGATTTGCTTCAATCAGGGCAGTGTTGTGCATACCTTTGTAAGATCAGAGAAAGTTCCTATTCGACACCACCATGTCCCAGCTGTCCCGTAGCTCTCCCTCTCAGGCCAGCATGTATGATAATTTAGCGCTGTCTGATGCAAGTGACAGGTATATTGTGGAGATGCCCCCCCTCTGCTCTGTGACTTGGCCACACCATTGCTCATATGCAGTCAGTTTTGGGGGTTCTGATTTATTTTTCCATTGAGAGTTTAGGAAGTGGGATTTTTTTTTTTAATCAAAAAGGTTTTTATTGGAACAAGTATACATAGGACGTACACAAACATTTTAGAGTACAATCCTACAAAGTCATATTTATATTTATACAGAATCACCATCTCCTATTATTACATCACACAGTTGTCCTCAGCAATCCTCCTCACTCTAGTATCAAAATAAATTGCACATATATTTTTCCCCCCCATAACCCCCGCTGTCCCCCATATGTTCCCCCCCCCCATATATCTCCGCAGTTGCTGCTAAATGAAAATTCTGTCCAGAATAAGGTCAATCGGGGTCAGGCCAGGTGTATTCAACCAAGGGGACCATACCAAATCAAATTTTCCTGGATGGCCTCTGTGCTGGAAAATATATTTTTCTAACCTTAATGTTACTCCAATTTGGATCACCCATTCTTTCAGAGTGGGAGGCTCAGTTGCCTTCCAGTTTCTGAGAATTAGTTTGCGGGCTTGGAAAAGAGCCCTCGTGATAGCCTGCTTAGAATTGTCCTCAGTGATGTGGTCATCCAGTATGCCTAGAATGCACTGTTTAGGGTCCAGTGGAATATTAACTTGAAATGTCCAATTAATGGTCGCTACAACTCCCTTCCAATAAAGGTGCAGTTTTGGGCATCGCCATAGTAGGTGGATCAGATCTCCATGGTCTCTAGAGCAGCGGGGGCATTCTGCATTCTCCCATAGTCCCATCTTGTATAGTCTAGCAGGAGTAAAATGTACCCGCAGGACAATAAAGAGCTGGGACAGGCGTTGCGCCAGTGTTGAGAGAGAACTGTTGTATAGTGTGTAGTACCTCCTCCCATTGGTCCTCTTCAAATAGACCCATGTCTCCCTCCCATTGGGTCATCACTTTTTCTTTTGTTTTTTGGGTCATCATTTTAGTTGGGAAATTGCCTTGATGTATGGCCATAAGCATGGAGTATTGTATACAAATGTTCATGTGCACTCTGTCAGCTCAAATAGAGAGAAATGGGCGATTAATCTACTCTCTATAGTGGGGAGTCCATGCATGAGAGTTCAAATGCAGCAAGACGTGTGTAGATGATCACAGATGGGCTGACTCTGGATGGCTGCCGACTCAAAACAATCTAGAAGGGGCTCTGTAGACAGTAAAAAACAAAGAAGAGAACAGCGCCATCTAAGTGCAGCGTGATAAAAACATTTTAATATAGGACAGACGATTTTAAACTCACAAGATTGTAGAGATTACAGCGCATGTGAAATGGTATAGGAAGTTCATCCACTCCTGGGGGAAGGCGGTCGGCTCACAGGTGGAGAGGCAGATGATGATCCTGGCTGCGCTGGTGGCTCCCAGTGCTTCCTGATTCTCAGATTTGGCTCAGGGGCGGCTGAACACGTCACTTCTGGATGGTGAGAGAGTGGGGAGGAGCGTGCGTTCAGAGCATGTGTGCTCCTTCATCGGGCAATCTGAAGATGCTTGATAAAGGAGCACGCATGCTCCAAATGCACGTGATTTAACTAATTTTGCTAACAGCCTCCCTGTCTGCTCCTATTCCTCATAGAAGGCCAATTTGTTAAAAAATCATTTCCTATCTGCGGAAGACATATCTATGCGGTTTACCGCATCCTGAGCCGCTATCCATGCCTCCCTAGCAACCTCCATTGATTCAGCTATGTACTCTGTCTCCAGCCTTCTAACCAGCTGAGCAGCCTGGTCCCTCTGGGCATTAGTGTTTTTATTAATTGCATTTACTTCCGCTACAAAAATACCCCTCAGAAAAGCCATAAAAATATCCCAGGCTCCACTAAAATTTGGGTGGTCAGCATGCCTCTTCCAATAATCAGAGATCTCAGTAGTAATTTTGTCGTGTGAGGTGAACAGGTTCAACCAGAAAGCATTAAGCTTTCATGGGGCCTTAGGTAATGTATTGGCCGGTTTGGAATTTAAGTGCACCAGTATGGGGGAGTGGTCTGAGATACTCCTAACCAGATATTGAATATCTTCGATTATTGGGGAGGTCAACGGTGTACTTAGGAATAAGTCGGTTCGGGAGAGGGATAGGCGGGTCTTCGAGAAGCATGAGAACTGCCTCTGTGTCGGGTTGCGGAGGCGCCAGGGGTCTAGCCAGCCCACCTCATCTACAAAGGTCTTCAATGTGGAACTTGGGCATACCTGGTTCCTGCGGGGGGGGGATGTTTATCTAGCACAGGATGCAATACACCGTTGAGATCACCCAACACCAGTAAGGGGATATCAGGGCTGGTACATTAATAGATCACGAAGAACCTCAGAGTTAAACGGAGGCGGGAAATCAATTCTTTTATCTAACAGTTGGAAAATCAGTGAGCGGTGTATCAGCACACTCACCCCCCTTGAATCGGAGGTGTGTGTTGAGTTATACGCCCATCCTGCCCATGCAAAATTCAAACATGATAGAGCCCCTGGCACCAAGTGTGTTTCCTGCAAAGCACACACAGCTGGGAGATGCTTCCAAAGCACTGTGGACACGATGGTGCGATTCACGAGGTCATTTATGGCTTTAATGTTCCAGGATACAATGGGAACCGTGGTCATCGGGAGTTCTTGTAAGAGAACTGGCACCCCAGGGTTGTTGGTGTGGGAGCAGTACCGCCACAATTGGGGCTGCTCCAGGCTAAACAGGTCTAGATGAGCAAGGGGCACTGATTGCCTGGGTACAAAGGGCATCCAGTGAGACATGTAAGGTGGCCAGATATACGACTGTCAGGTCACCTGAGACCAGACAGATGCACTCCGTAGGAGTCAGAAGTGCACTGCTAAGATAGTGGACCCTAGGACTGACTGCTGCAGATAGTACCCAGGGAGGTTCAGGAAGCAGGTCTACTGGATCACTAACACAGATCCCCGTGGAGGCTAGAGCATAGATTCCCCAGGGCGCGGAGTTTAAGAGCCAGCAGGTGTTCACCAGAGCCTCTAGTGGTGAGGATGGACTGCGCTGCAGTCTGGCTCCAGGTCGTGGCCCCTAGGGTCTCACAACTCACGCTCACGGTAGACTACAGGAGAAGGAAGCAGCAGGCTGGAACAACAAGGATAGTAAAGGAATAAGGCAGAGATCAGGGCGACTAGCAGACAGGAAAAACAGAGTACACGCCAAAGGTTTAGGGTCACAGGCAAACAGGGATAGTCGGGGACATGCCAAAAGGTCATGGTCATGAGCAGACAGGAATAGTAAGGAACACGCCAAGGTCGGTAAAAGAGACAAACGAGCACATGGCAAGCTGGAAACAGGAAGCCAAACACACAATGAATACACAGTGGCTGATCAGCACCGCTGGCTTGCAGTGCACAGGTTAATATAGGGTTCCCTGATAGGGCCTGGGGTGGAGCCATGCTTAGAGGAGAGGTTATAAAAACAGCCAGGTGAGAGTGGCTGGCCTCTTAGTCTGAACACATGAGGAGAGGTAAACTGACACAGAAGATTACTGCATAACCATGACAGTACCCCCCCTGTTACGAGGCCTCCCTATCCCCCTGCCTGGGCCCAGGCTTAAAGGGAAACTCCAGATGAAACCTCCTCAACAGATGAGGTGCAAAGATCTCAGATGCAGTGATCCAAGACCTCTCCTCAGGACCAAGCCCTAAAGGACCCCCTGAAGAAGACAATGACCTTATAAACGTTGAAGTGCATTGGGGTCTTCTCTATTATTGGCAAGCACCATCATAATCACAAGTGACACTGTTTGGAGTGGTAGTATACATACACTCCCTGCAACCTACTATGCGATAATTTATTTGCTTGATTTGCACCCAATATGTCTCGTTATGTGTGAAACCGGAGCTCATATTTTTAAATTCCTGTATTGTTTAAATTATGTTAGGAGTATTTTTCTAATAAAAACATATCCTTTTACAAAAATATTTTTCTTAATGATTGCTGCTTAAAAACCCTACGGGGACTTTCTACAACTTTTCAGGACCAAACTCTTCCAATGTACGAGGTACTGAAGAATACCTCTACAGCGTCGGGAATCCAGAACTTGACTAACCTCATACTTTAGATTATCCTCAGAGACCGAAACCGAGGTAGGGAGAGGACAAGAGGACTTATTGAGGACTAAAGGCTTTCTTAGGAATGGGTAAGGGCATGAGAAGACCATCAGGAGTCTGAGCAGGGTCCCCCAGACCCTCAAAGATGAACTGGACATCCAGCACAGGATCATCAGACTGGGCAGAGGTCAGTGAATCCCTGAGACCAGGTTGGTTAGTAGATGGTGTGTCACAGGAGTCAAGCTGGATAGCTGAAGCACAAGCAGAATGCAGAGAGTCCTGAAAAAAGGGTTGAAAACCCCACCTGGCCGAATGGGGCAGTCTATCCAAAGGATAGATTGAGCCTCTTAGACAGGTTTAAATGGACATAGTGGGTTGTAGTAGGGTGAGACCAGGTTACAGAAGGCCCTGAATAAGAAAAAGCAGGAAGCTCACTGGGTATGGGCTGGACTGGCATAACTGGTGCAGAGGCCGACTGAATAGTATTGCCAGGTGTAGCGACTATCTCAAATGCATCAGAGGGCGTAGCGACTGTGGAACTTGTGGACAAGTTAGCCTGGCTGTGCGTCCAAGAGAGTTTAGGGACAAGCAAAGGTAAATGGTTATGCAAACTGGAGTGAATGAACGGCTCAGGTTCATAGGTGGGCTCCTCAGCCAGAGTGCCACATGATCTAGAGAGTGTATCAGTCCGACTATCGCAGGACATATCCCAGAAATTGCCTTATACAGCGGGAAGAGCAGAAGATACTGGGATGGTGGCAACAGGAAGTTTCTCTTTTGGGGAAACCTTGAGTAGGTAGGAAGAGGAACAGGAGGAACCCCAAGCCAGGATCTGTCAAGCAGTCCAGTCAATGCGTGAAGAATGGAACCGTAACCAAGGAAGACCTAATATGATAGGAGATGAAGCCTTAGGTAAGACAAGGAAGGATATCCACTCCTGGTGGAGTGTCCGTACCGACATCTTAACAGGGAGGGTCTGGTAACGGATAGGGCCCCCTGGTAGAA
The DNA here is from genome assembly GCA_037952925.1 of Lithobates clamitans. Lineage (NCBI taxonomy): Eukaryota > Metazoa > Chordata > Amphibia > Anura > Ranidae > Lithobates > Lithobates clamitans. The sequence goes on along the minus strand of JBBGZY010000076.1, from coordinate 8,590,249 downwards.
CAGTGCCATCAATTGCCAAGACCACCAATGGCGTTGAAAGGGGCAAAAGGGTAAGTCTCATGGAAGATGCAGTTTTCCAATCCATGAAATTGCCAGCGGCTTCGGAATCCAGATGTGCCGGGACCGAACGAGAGGAAGCGCCGACATGAAGGAACACAGAAAGAAGAGGACGAGAAGGTGAAGGTGATATTTCAGGATCTAATACTCCACCTTCCAGATGTATTAGTCCCGATCATTTTTCCGGATGAAGAGAGCAAGTGTCAGGAAAATGACTTTTGGCCCTACAATAGAGGACCAGGCCCAGAGTTCTGCGCCTAGCGCGTTCTTCGGGAGATAACTTGGTCCAGCCAGCTGCATAGGTTCCTCAGCAGGCAGGGAGTGCTCCTCGGATCGAAGAGAAGGGACTGGGAGCTCAGGCTGCCTAAAGAACGGGGAGTGCTGGCATCTTTTTTCCAGGGCCCTCTCCTGAAAGCGAATATCGATCTGGTTATACAAGGTGATGACACCGTCCAGATCAGCAGGAAGGGATCTTCCTACTAATTCATCCTTCACTCTATCAGAGAGGCCATGTAAAAAGGTTGCAACCAGGGCCTCATTATTCCAGCTCAAATCAGCTGTGAGGATATGGACTGAAGCGCATACTGTCCCACAGAAGCGGACTCTTGACAGAGACGTAAAAGAGCGCTAGCCGCTGAGGAGACACGACCCGGTTCCTCGAAGATATTCCAAAAAAGTTTCAAGAAATCAGACAGGCTTGAAACCACTGGATCATTCAGTTCCCACAGAGGGGCAGCCCAAACTAGCGCCTCGCTGCACAGGAGGGATATAATATAGGCTACTTTCGCCCGATCGGACAAAGAAGTTTTGGGGCTGAAGTTCAAAATGAATTGTGCACTGGCTAAGGAACCCCCTGCAAGCCTTAGAGTCCCCAGAGAAACGGGCCGGAGCTGGCAGTTGTAATGAATGTGTGGCTGCGACTGGTGCGATAGGTGCAGCAGCAGATAGCGGTTGTTTAACCGGGGGTCCTAATGAGGTCTGAACCTGTTCAAAATGGGATCCCAACACTAGGCCGCGGCGCCTCTGCTGCCGGGCCTCGGAGGAGACAAGTAATGTCAGCGGTGAGGCGGCGGGGGAGAGAGATTACATTGTCTCTCATTGCCCGCACCGCTGTTCCGCCCTTACTTACAGGGCCGCGAAGGCTGCTCTACACAGAGCTGCAGCCGCGACCCAGAAGAGAGAGAATGACATCATCTCTCACCGCCCGCCCTCACTCTCATCTCCCTCGCATGTGCCTGTGTTTCACCTGCAGCTGTACCCGCACTGAGGAGAGGCTGACAGCGTTGTACCTGGCTGCAAGTACTCTGCAATGCTGGGGGGAGATTGACTTTACATGTAAATGAATTCATGATGCTAGCAGGCAGCGTGGCAAGTGACATCCCCATCTGGTGGCAGGCAGCGTGGCAAGTGACATCCCCATCTGGTGGCAGGCAGCGTGGCAAGTGACATCTCCATCTGGTGGCAGGCAGCATGGCAAGTGACATCCCCATCTGGTGGCAGGCAGCATGGCAAGTGACATCCCCATCTGGTCGCAGGCAGCGTGGCAAGTGACATTCCCATCTGGTAACAGTCAGCATGGCAAGTGACATCTCCATCTCGTAGCAGGCAGCGTGGCAAGTGACATCTCCATCTGGTGGCAGGCATAGTGGCAAGTGACATATCCATCTGGTGGCAGGCATAGTGGCAAGTGACATCCCCATCTGGTGGCAGGCAGCGTGGCAAGTGACATCCCCATCTGGTGGCAGTTAGCGTGGCAAGTGACATCCCCATCTGGTAGTAGGCAGCGTGGCAAGTGACATCTCCATCTGGTGGCAGGCATAGTGGAAAGTGACATCCCTATCTGGTGGCAGGCAGCATGGCAAATGACATCCCCATCTGGTGGCAGGTATAGTGGCAAGTGGCAAGCGATGGTGGCAAGTGATGGTGGCAAGTGACACGCTTAAGGCTCCCAATGATTCACATCTCACATTATGGTGAGTTGAATTATTTTATATTACAATGTAATGATAGAAATAATGCGTTTCAATCATCCTGACACCATACCAACCATGGTGCCGGGATGATTGAAGCACTAACACCAGCCATTGCCCTGAAAAATTGCCCATGAAAAACACCCCCACCCGGCCCTGGCACAATTTTCTTGCACACAGCTGGTCCCCGGTGGCAAAAAGGTTGGGGACCACATATCTGCGGATAGCGGCACATCAGCCGGGTCCATGGCTGATCAAACTGTCAGGTCACCTGAGAGCAGGTGACAGATGCACTCCGTAGGAGTCGGAAGTGCACCGCTAAGATAGTGGACCCTAGGACTGACTGCTGCGGATAGTACCCAGGGAGGTTCAGGAAGCGGGTCTACTGGATCACTAACACAGATCCCAGTGGGAGCTAGAGCATAGATTCCCCAGGGTGCGGAGTCTAAGAACCAGCAGGTGTTCACCAGAACCTCTAGTGGTGAGGATGGACTGCGCTGCAGTCTGGCTCCAGGTCGCGGCCCCTAGGGTCTCACAGCTTACGCTCATGGTAGACTACAGGAGAAGGAAGCAGCAGGCTGGAACAACAAGGATAGTAAAGGAATAAGGCAGAGGTAAGGGCGACTAGCAGACAGGAACAACAGAGTACACGCCAAAGGTTCCAGGTCACAGGCAAACAGGGATAGTCGGGGACACGCCAAAAGGTCAGGGTCACGAGCAGACAGGAATAGTCAGGAACACGCCAAGGTCAGTAACAGAGACAAACGAAGAGCACACGGCAAGCTGGAAACAGGAAGCTAAACACACAATAAATACACAATGGTTGATCAGCACCGCTGGCTTGCAGTGCACAGGTTAATATAGGGTTCCCTGATAGGGCCTGGGGTGGAGCCATGCTTAGAGGAGAGGTTATAAAAACAGCCAGGTGAGAGTAGCTGGCCTCTTAGTCTGAACACATGAGGAGAGGTAAACTGACAGAGAAAGATTACTGCATAACCATGGCAATGACCCTTTGGGATAGGTGATGGCAGTGAACATGCTGTATCCATAGATGTGCAAGGGTAGCTCAACAATCAACCCTGTCAGGGCTGGAGATTCAATAAAGCAGCCCCTATAGCCATAGGGGAGCAGACCTCCACATATTGTAATAGTTTCCTCAATTCGGACTGTGTACTCAGTGACTTTACATTCCTGAGAGGGTTTGATATAAAACAGTAGGTAAAAATAGAAACAGTATAAAGGAGAACTGCAATAATATGAACTTGTGGGCCCAACGGGGGACCCCGCCTGGCCACTGCGCAAATAGGTAGCTAGGGGCCGGCAACATATCAGGAATATTGTAATCCAGATGTCTCTTAGTCGCATGAAGATTACTTGCTCTCAATTCCTTCAGGATATGCATCTCCCGGTCACAGCCTCAAACTTATGACAGTGCAAATTTTTCTAGTTGCTCCATCCAAAAGGGTTTGTGATTGCTCCCTATCTCAGTGTCATTCTGCTTCCTCAGCATGGCGTCCACCCTGGCGAAGCGAATGTTCATTGGCGTCCATCCAGTTCAAGGCTTCCGCAGCAGATTCAAAGAATTGGGCCTGGCCTCTGACTACCACTCGGAGCCTGGCAGGGTATAGCATGGCATAATTGGCCTGGAGGCGCTGGAGTCTTCTCTTGATTTCCACGAATTTGGCCCTGCTACGCTGAACTTCTGCCGAAAAGTCAGGATAAAAGGAGATTCTGCTCCCGTTGTACTTTATATTACGGCGTTCTCTGTCCAGTCGTAGGTTTATGACCTTATCTTTAAAATTGAAGAGTTTGGCCAGGATGTTCCGGTGGTAGGGGTCTGGGTGGGACCCTGTGTGCCTGTTCTACAGAGTAGAAGGGGGTGAATGCCTCCTTGCCAAATACATTAATCAGCCATTTTTCCACAAAGTCCATGGGGTTCCTGCCTTCCGTCTTCTCTGGGAGCCCCACTATGTGGACATTGCTCCTCCTCAGGTGGTTCTCGATGTCCTCACTTTTAAGTTCATTAGCTCTGGCTATTCGTGTCGTTATTTGGACATCTCTGATCAGTGGCGCCAATTTATCTTCGACGTCACTGACGAGGGCCTCCACTGCTGGGGTGCGCTCCCTGATCTTTTGAAAATCATGGCAGATCAGTCCCAGCTCCTCTTTTAGCCCCCTTGTAGTGTGTTCACAGATCACTGTGTAGCTCTGAGTATGCCAGCCAGTGTGGGTTACTCAGTCTCCTCTTCCACCACACCCTCATCCTGCTCTGGAGAGGCCTGGTCTGTGCCATGCAGAGGGCTCAGCAAAGAAGCCGACCCCTCTCCTGCAGCATTAAATATAGCTGCGGTGGCTTCCATATGCTCCTCAGGGGACTGTATCAGCGCCCCGTTCAGTTTCTGGGTATGATAGACCATATCCCTGGGTGCATCTTTTCCCTGGTTCTTGGAGGTTTTAGGATAGGTCTTACCGGCTTCTTTTGGCTTGTCCCCTTGTGCTTTCTGGGAGGTCGCGGTGCCATGTTGGGCTTCAGGGTGCATGCTGTCCTCTTTAACCTGCTTTCTGGTCAGCATACCATTCTGCAGGGGTCCGTTTGGAGGCTCACAGGTTCCGGTACGTGTGCTGCCTGGTGCGGTGTTGGTTCCGACCGGAATTTCGACCGGGAGAAGGAGGTGTGCAGGATACTGACAGGGAACTCTGTGAGACATGTCCGCTCACATGCCGCTCTTGGCCACGCCCCCCCAAGAAGTGGGATATTTGCATGAATCTAAACCTCTCAGAGTCAGGTATCTCCAATTTGCTTTTACAGTAACTGAGCGAGATAGGGCCAAGGGGGGTAAGGTAGTGTCCAATGCGGTATAACCCCTTGTCTAACCACCACCTTAAGGCCTTAATGTTCATTACCGGAGTGAATTTGGGGTTGTGAAAGATGTGGGCTAAAGGTTGCATGTCCAAGGTTAGAGCGGGGAGGATTTTCAGGCTTTCCCAAAAGGAAATAGAGTGGAACAGTATCGGAGACATTATAGGAGGGCGATCTTTGGGAGGACACCAGAGTAAGAAGTCTAATGTGTGCGTGGGGACTGCTTGCCGTTCTATATGCACCCAATTCGGTTTCTCTAAACGTGTATAGACGGTCGACAGTTGTGCCAAGTGTGCCCCTTGGTAATATCACTGTAGGTTGAGTACCCCCAATCCTCCCTGGGTCCTAGGTCTATATAAAATTTTCCTGGAGAGGCGGTGTCCAGAGGAGCCACAGATGAACTTTATAATTTTGCTTTGGAAAATCCACAGATGATCTTTATTAATGGGAATTGGGAGAGCCCTAAATAGATAAAGTCGTTTGGGAAGTAGTGTCATCTTAACCGAATTCACTCTCCCTAGCCAGGATATTTTATGGAGCGCCCATTTCTTAAGATCCATTTCGATTTTTTTGTAGATAGGGGGCAAGTTTACCATGTAGAGTCTGTCAATCTTTGAAGAAAGATCTATTCCCAGGTATCTAATGGTCGAGTCACTCCACTCAAATTGAAAAGAGCTTTTAAGATTCTCAGCCTTCTGATGTGGGATTGTCACATTTAGAATTTGGTATTTGGATAGGTTGACCTGCAACCCAGAGGCTTTAGCGAAGTCTTCCAGCAGTTTACATATGTTTGGAAGGAAGGTCGTCGGTAACGTGACGAATAACAGGAGGTCGTCCGCAAATAGGGCACATTTATGTGTCTGTTAACCCCTTGGAAGTCTGGGTGAATACATATGGCTCTCGCCAGAGTTTCTATTGCTATTGCAAATATTAAAGGAGATAAGGGGCAACCCTGCCTGGCTCCTCTGGCTATTTAAATTGGCTCTGAGAGACAACCTTACAGGCGTACTCGGGCTTCCGGGAAGGAATAGAGTGCTGTCAGTAGGCCCATGAATCTCTGTCCAAGACCCCATTGATTCATGAAATAGACAAGGCCAGGAGACCGAATCAAAGGCTTTCTGGAGATCGATGGAAAGGAGTAGTCCTTCCTGTCGTCTCCCTTTTTCCCATCCCGTCTGAAGTAGAAAAATGATGTTGATTGCTCTCCTGATTTGATCTGGGCCCTGTCTGCCAGGAATAAAACCTACTTGGTCCTTATGTATATACAGGCTAATAAAAGTTGCCATACGGTTCGCTAGGATCTTGGTCAGGATCTTCATGTCGTTATTTATCAGAGATATTGGTCTGTAGTTACCCACCTCCCCTCGGTCTTTGTTTGGTTTGGGTATTACAGAGGTAAATGCTGAGTTAAGTTGTCTATCTAAAGGGTCCCCTTTAGTTTTGGCATTAAAGAAGCTAGCGAGGTGCGGTGCCAAGGTCTGGGCGAATGTTTTGTAGTAAGGCGTGGAGAAGCCGTCTGGGCCAGGGACCGACCCCCGTTTAAGATTCTTAATGACCAATAACACTTTTCCTCTGTTATCGGGGTCTCCATTTTATCCCGGTGGCAGTCAGCCAGAGTCGGAATTGGAAGGGAATCTAAAAAGGAGTTCATGTGAACCTTACTATTATCATTCCCCGCACTGTATAGTTGCTTATAAAATGTGTGGAATGTCACCATGATTCTTTATGGATTCATAGTGTGAGTCCCGCCCGGTGTTCCAATTTTTGGTAAAGCTTTTCGTTGTTGTGGAGATAATTTAGCGGCCAGCATAGATCCCATTTTGTCCCTCTGGTGATAGAATTTAGCCCCACTCCATCTGATGTTCTTTTCATTTTTAGCAGTAAGAGCTAGATTGAGAGAGAGACGCGCCACGTCTAGTTTAGCCATGGGGACCATTTTGGGGTTTTGTTTGTGGAGACGTCGCAGTTGTGTGAATTCCTTTTCAAGTTTGTCTATGTCAGTCATTCTTTCCCCTTTGATCTGTGTGGAAATTTGAATTAATTTACCTCGTATAGTGGCCTTGTGGGCAGCCCAGAGGGTTTCTATTGAATCTTCCGCTATGTTATTCAGTAGGAAGTATTCCTTTATAGCCTTTTCAATTTCTACAACCCTAATCAGGTCACTGAGTATGGATTCATTAATTCTCCAAGTAGGGTAGGACGATCAAGGCTCCTATTTAGGGTGAAAAGGAATATAGAGTGGTCCGACCAAACCGTATCTCTAATGGAAGACCTAACTATATTTGGGATTTGGAGGTGGATATAAATATGTGGTCTATCCTTGCGTAGGACTGGTGGGGGCACGAATAGTGGATGTAGTCCCTTTTAGTTGGGTTCAACTCAGGCAGTGAAACTAGGAGCCTTCACCTCTGTAACCCGCGCAATCTCTTGTGGAGTCCCTCAAGGTTCACCCTTGTCACCAGTGCTCTTCAAAATCTACATCCGCCCACTTCTCAAAATCATCAGAAAATCGGACCTCTGCTTCCACTCATACGCGGATGATACCCAACTATACCACCGGAGAAAAAGATCATCATCAGCAACTAGAAAAATGCCTCACTTTGATAGACGATTGGATGACCACTAGCTCTCTTAAACTCAACGGATCAAAAACCGAGCTTCTTCTCCTACACGCACATCAAAATTCCAAAACTAAGACCCCATGGACACCACCCACCATCTTTGGACAGACCATCTCTCCAAGCACCAAAGCCAAGAGTCTCTGAGTCATTTTTGACTCAGAAATGTCAATGGATGCACAAATAGGATCAGTAGTCAGCCAATCTCACCATCTCCTCCGCCTGCTACGTAGACTCATCCCCTTCGTCCCAGAAGAGGACAAAGCAGCAGTAGTTGGAACAATCATCAATTCCAGACTCGACTACGCAAACTCCCTCTACATAGGACTACCCCAATATCAGCTTGCGCGCTTGCAACTCTTCCAAAACACGGCAGCAAGACTGTTAACAGGAAAAAAACCATGGGAATCCATCTCCCCTTCCCTGAGGAGCCTACATTGGCTAACCGTGAAGAACCGAATTACCTTCAAGACCCTCTGCCTCACTCACAAATGTATACAAGGAAACGCTCCTCAATACCTACGCGAGAAAATAAAGCACTATACACCCAATCACAGTCTTCGATCTTCAAACCAAAACCTCCTTCTTTTTCCAAAAACCCGCTACAAAACAAAAGAACGAAGATTCGCAGTCCAAGGACCACGGTTATGGAACGCTCTACCTACTCCCATCCGCATGGAAGAAAACCATCAGGCCTTCAGGAAGAAACTCAAGACCTACCTCTTTTAAGAAGCTGGACAACACAGGAGAGATCGAGCGCCTTGAGGCGATTCAGTTCGCATTTGCAGCGCTATACAAATCATTCATTCATTCATTCATTCATTCAACTCCCTCCAAGTGTCCGCCAGCCCATATTGAAAGATTAATTTGGCCAAATTAAGGCTCCGTTTGGGTGGGCGGGTGAGTTGACAGTCAGGTGGTCTGGATTTATCCAGCCCCTGATCTAGAGCTGTGTTTGAATCTCCCCCATACATGACCATCCCACCCACTAGTGGAGCTAGTTTTTTGAGCATGTCCTGGAAGAATTCTGTTTGGCCCTGATTGGGTGCATTGCACGAGATAAAGGTATAAAGTTGATAGTCTATTGTCCCCTTCACTAGCAAAAATCTGCTCTCTGGGTCCTTATATTCTAGCTGCGGTGTGAATTTACAATTGTTTGAAAATAGGATAGCTACCACCCTAGTTTTGTCCTCGGCATTTGCTAGGAAAAACATCGGAAATTTGGCATGCAGAAAGGAGGGGTTATACCGCCTTGTGAAGTGTGTCTCTTGAAGGAGTGCTACATCTATCTTTTGGGAATTAAACTACTGCAGGATTTTTCTCCTTTTCACTGTAAAGTTCATCCCCTGCGTGTTGTGTGAAGCAACACGCAGTGGAAGAGAGGGAATAGTGTCATTAGCCATTGAGCAGAGGGGTTACACGCTTACCTGATACACTGTCATTTACCCTTTGGAGTAACTCGGATGCTGTTTGGGAGCTGTTCTTTTTTTTTTTTTTTCTTGCCACTCAGTTTATTATATAGTGAGACAACAATCAACGAGGTGTGGAAGGGTTACAATTCCCAACAAATATTTTAATCCCCCCCATCACTATGTATACCCTTTTCCCACCCTCCCCCTCCCAGAAATAGTGTTTATTTTTAAAAATTCAACCTTTATTGTGTTGTCGCAACTACTTTTATTCCTTAATAATTTAAACTATACCTTCCCCTTCCCTCCCCCCTCCCCTTGTGCAAGTTCACCTTCCCTTAATAACTCAACTAGATCTTAATTTTCTCTGCATAACTCCATGTTTTTTTAAACTCTCTCCAACACTTCCATTTATCTTTCCTCCCCTCACTTATTTCCTCTTTGTTACCAAAGAGCCTGTCCATGGTGTAGGTTTCCTCCACGGCATTAATCCACTCCCAAATCTGTGGGCTTTCTTTTTCCCTCCAGTTTTTTGGGATTAATTTTTTTGCTGCATTAATTAAGTGTGGCACTAACGAGGTTTTATATTGTTTCTCGTTCTCGTCGATGCCGTGGAAGAGCACCAGCCATGGCTCTTTTTTCACCTCTTTTTCGGTAATCTCTTTGACCATACTTAAAACCTTCTCCCAATATTTTTGGATCTTCGGACACTTCCACCAAAGATGTGCCATTGTACCAGTCTCCTTACATCCTCTCCAACAGCCTGCCGACATCTCTTTTTGATATTTACTGGCCTTGTCTGGGGTTACATACCACCTCGCTAGACACTTGTAGTTCATCTCGGCTGTTTTTACATCAGTCGCCGAACTGTGGGTAAGGTTCATAATCTTTTTTAATGTGGTTAACTCTATCTGTGTCCCCAACTCTTTCTCCCATTGTTTTATATACGTGGGCCTTTCTATTCCTTCCTCTACTACTAATAATTTATATAATTTTGATACCGTGTTTTTTGTGCTTTCTAAAGTGCATAATTTTTCCAGCCCCGTCAGTTGTTCTCCTGATCTTATTGGCTGTGGTAATTTTTTAACAAACCTATCTAGTTGTGAGTACCTCCATCCATTGATCACCCATGTTTCTGTGTTCTGTTGCAGTTCGTGAAGTGTCCTAATTTTCCCTTTATTAATTATCTCCCTTAGTTACACCTTGTCCTTTTTTATCCAATTTCCCCCTATGCTCACTTTTCCCGGGGCGAAAAACTCATTGTCTTTTAATCTTAATAATGGTGAATTATAGGTTTTATTTATCTGCTTGTAAATTATATCCCATATTCTAAGTGCCACCCGTGTTAACACATGTGTTTTTTCATCTAACAATCTGTGTTGAGGAGGATTCCATATAATTACTCCTAACTGTGTCTTACTATAAAATTTTTCTATGTTCACCTATCTTTTTTATTTAGGAGCTGTTCTGAGAAGGTGTGGAGGCCCTTTGAAGGACGAGGAGGGTGTGGGGATCTTGAAGGCTGGTAAGATGAATCACGAGATGAGTAGAAGCAAGGAAAAAGAGATGAAGAAAGATTAGAGGTGAGCTCTCTAGGAGCTCCTTCAGGCAGGAGAATAATGCTATCTCACTGCCCCTGCAACCAACAGTCGTCTCAAAATCATCAGTTGAAGTTAAGGTCCCACCAAGTGGGCATGGAATAACCATATCCACTGGGTATGGGGGAGGCGCAAAGTCAAGCCACCCGGCGGAGGCCCACCAAAACATATAAACAATAAATGATGTAGCGATATCTGCCTGGAACTAGCATAACACATTTAAGACAAATTGGTCTTTTTCCTGGTAGGCTAGCATAGGGGAGGGGGGGGTAAAGGCAGAAGGGAGGGGGGGTAAAGGGAAGGGGGCGGGGAGGTAGGGAGGGTGATGGGAGTCATGTAGAATGAGATATAAGGGAGGGAGTGGAGGGCACCGTCATTAATCAGGTTGAAGAAATGTTCTTGTTGTGGAGTGACATGGTAGCCAGAAATATCAATTCTTCTATGTCACTATCAGTTTGGAACTGTCAAAACATCAGCCCTCTTGGGTGAAGAGTGTGTCAATCAGGGTCCCGCCACTATAGCAGGAGGTGTAGGGAACTGTCCTAATTACCAACTGGGTAATCAGAGAACTTGTCACAAACATAGGAAATGAACTTGGTATCATCTAAGAGATGATCAAGGTTTGGTTCTCTCAAAATCTGGGAAAGTCCAGAAAGGGAAGTGTGTTGGCTCTGATCCCAAAATTGTCAAGGGGGTCTGCCTTCCTTGGGTTTCTTGAAGCTGTTCTTGTTCCACATTGGAGAGATAGGACTAGAGGGCATTTGTCGTTTCGTGGCCCCCCGTTTAGGTGTTAGTGACGGTGTGCAGGGGTCCGTGCGTGATGAATCTCAGGCTCAAAAATAGCTTCTCTCCTTCTTGTAAACTGTAAAAGGAATAGGTTTTGGATTTATAGGCAAATTTGTAGCAAAAGGGAAGGTTTACCAATACTTGATGTCCTTTTGTGATAGGACCGATAGCAGGGGTTTCATGGCCCATCTTCTTTGTATGGTCGATGGGAATATGTCTGCAAAGACTTAGACAGGGTGATTAAGACAGAGGAGTATCGATTGCAAAAGGGAAGGTCCACCAATACTTGATGTCCTTTTGTGATAGGACCGATAGCAAGGGGTTTCAGTGCCCGTCTTCTTTGTATGGTCAATGGGGATATGTCTGCAAAGACTTGGACAGGGTGATTGAGACAGAGGAGTATCAATTGCAAGCGCGACTTCTTCATGAATTCCTCTTTCCCCGAGTAGAAATGGGGTTTGATCACCACATCCTTGGGGGCTCCATCTTTGCGTGGGGGTCTAATGCTCTGTGAGCGTGATCCAATTCCAGTTTATGCGGTGGAATGTCTGGGATAAGGTCCCTGATAAAGTCCAGAACTGCAAGCGTTACGTCTGTGACGGACTCTGAGAGACCCCTTAAACGAAAGTGATATCTTCGAGATCTGTTCTCGACATTATCAATTCAAGATAGAGCTGTGTCTAATTGATCCTGGAGAACTTGGATATGATCTGACTTCTGGTTGGTCCTAGCTACTGTGGAGTCCAGTTTATGTTCCATTGCTTCCATTCTGTCTCCTAGGTTCTGGAAGTCTGCCTTTATGTCCCCAGTAATTTTAGCTGCCGTAGTGGCGAGACCCCTGTCGAACAGTTCTGACAGTTTATGGAATAGATCAGCAGTATTAATCAGTGTGTCCGAGCTGATATGCCCTGGCTGTTGTGGGGAGGCCGGATAGGCCTCAGCAGATCCCATGGGGGAAGCATATAATCCTCCAGAGTGTGCCCTATGACTGTGACTCTGTGGAGGCTGGGGAAGGTGCCACTGTGTGAAAGTTACTCACGGATGGGCCCGAAGGTGTAGTGAATCCAGGATCAATGGCAGAGGGAGTTCTTCCTCCATTTCAGCACGTTTGTGCCTCGGCCGCCATCTTGGATATTAGCGGGTTCCATTTGGGGTCGAATCGCGGCCGCAAATCCCTCCTGGCCGAACTTTTTTGCATATGCTGGCTCCTGGGGGTTCCCCAATGCTGCAGTGTGGCCTTAGTCTGTCCCGCTAGCCGCAGGCTGCTGTGAGGTGAGTCGCTCAGCCGGGGTGGTGCGGAGCTCCAGGCTTAAGCAGCCATTTTGGAGTCTCCGCACATGCGCCTTACATTCATATTTTTGCCACCCAAATGCATTATTTTACATTTTTCTACATTAAACCTCATTTGCCATGTAGTTGCAGACCCCATTAATTTGTTCAGATCTTTTTGCAAGGTTTCCACATCCTGCGGAGAAGTTATTGCCCTGCTTAGCTTAGTATCATCTACAGATACAAAGATTGAACTGTTTACCCCATCCTCCAGGTTGTTTTTGAACAAAATAAATAGGATTGGTCCCAGCACAGAACCCTGGGGGACCCCACTACCCACCCCAGACCATTCCAAGTACTCCCCATTTATCACCACCTTCTGAACTCGCCCTTGTAGCCAGTTTTCAATCCATGTACTCACCCTATGGTCCATTCCAACGGACCTTATTTTGTACAGTAAACATTTATGGGGAACTGTGTCAAATGCTTTTGCAAAATCCAGATACACCACGTCTACGGGCCTTCCTTTATCTAGATGGCAACTCACCTCCTCATAGAAGGTTAATAGATTGGTTTGGCAAGAACGATTCTTCATGAATCCATGCAGATTACTGCTAATGATATCGTTCTCATTATTAAAATCTTGTATATAGTCCCTTATCATCTCCTCCAAGAGCTTGCATACTATTGATGTTAGGCTAACTGGTCTGTAATTCCCAGTGATGTATTTTGGGCCCTTTTTAAATATTGGTGCTACACTGGCTTTTCTCCAATCAGCTGGTAACATTCCAGTCAGTAGACTGTCAGTAAAAATTAAGAACAATGGTCTGGCAATTACTTGACTGAGTTCCCTAAGTACCCTCAGATGCAAGCCATCTGGTCCTGGTGATTTATTAATGTTAAGTTTCCCAAGTCTAATTTTAATTCTGTCCTCTGTTAACCATGGAGGTGCTTCCTGTGATGTGTCATAAAGATAAACACTGCAGTTTTGGTTACTGAAGCCCCCTGATGACTGAGGAGAAGAATAAATTCAATACCTTCACCATCTCCCCATTCTTTATAACCAGATGTCCTGCCTCATTTTTTATACGGCCAATATGGTCTGTCCTCCCTTTTTTGCTGTTTACATACCTAAAGAATTTTTGGGGATTTTCTTTTGCTCTCCTCCGCTATGTGTCTGAATGCTGATGATGATTTCCCAACCATGTATTTTTGGAAGGCCTTCTCCTTTGCTTTTATATGCATTTTCACATTGGAGTAAAGCCACCCAGGACTTTTGTTCGCTCTTTTAAATGTATTACCCAATGGGATGCATTGGCTAATGGCCTTATTTAATATGCTCTTAAAGCAAACCCGTCGCTCCTCTGTGTTCTTTGTTCCTAAGATTTTATCCCAATTCATGCCTTCTAACAAGGTTCGTATTTATACTGAAGCCAATTGACCTGTGATCGCTGTTTCCTAAAATGCCCCGTATTTCCACATCCATGATTAGGTCTGTATTGTTGGTAATCAGTAGATCCAGTAACGCTTTATTCCTAGTTGGTGCGTCTACCATCTGAACCATGAAATTGTCCTGCAAGACATTTAGGAACTGGCGAGCCTTAGACGAATGCGTGGTTCCCTCCGCCCAGTCTATGTCTGGATAATTAAAATCCCCCATTATGATAACATTTCCCATCCTTGCTGCTAATCCAACTTGTGATAGGAGATCCGTCTCCCCCTCCTCCCTCAGGTTAGGGGGCCTAAGGCATACTCCCAGTATTTTTTTCCTCTTACCTTTATCCCTTTAGAACTCTACCCATAAGTATTCCACCTCCTCCCTAGCTCCCTTAGTGATGTTATCTCTCACATTCACTTGTACATTATTCTTGATATATAGGCATACCCCTCCCCCTTTTTTACCCTCTCTATCCCTGCTATAAAGGGTATACCTTTGAATGGTTGCCAGACAATCATGAGAGCTGTTGAACCAGGTCTCTAAAATTCCCACAAAATCCAAATGCCCCTCGTACAATAGTATCTCTAGTTCACCCATCTAGTCCGCCAGGCTCCTGGCATTGGTGAACATGCCACGTAGTTTGGACCGGTCGCATACTATCCTCTTATTGGGTGTTCCGAGATTGCAACTAGGACTTGTTACTATACTTACCTTGGGTTTATGTGCTTTAGTCAACCTACCACTAATGTCCCCAATACAACCCTCTGGAATATTTTCCATGCTGACTATCTCTACCTCTGGGCCCTCCCCCCTGTCGCCTAGTTTAAAAATCCCTCTAACTTTTTGGCCATTTTTACTCCCAGCTGATCTGCACCCTCCTCATTTAGGTGCAGTCCGTCCCTTCTATAGTATTGGTGATCGACTGAGAAGTCAGCCCAGTCCTCCAGGAACCCCAAACCCCCACTTACTACACCAGCTTTTCAGCCACTTGTTTACTTCCCTAATCTCCCTTTGCTTTTCTGGTGTGGCTCGCTGTACCGGTAGTATTCCTGAGAATACTACCTTGGAGGTCCTTTTCCTCAATTTAGCTCCCAAGTACACCGAGTTGCATCTCCACACCCACCAGACATCGTACCTACTAATTTAATGAGGATTGAGGATTATACCCTGTCCAAATTGCCTAACAACTAGCTTCCTGACACTAATACTCAAGGCAATACACAGGTACTCAACAAGACAATACACAGGTACTCAACAAGACAATACACAGGTACTCACAGACCACAATGTATGAAAGCAATTTCCTCCACAAAGGTCATACTGCTTTAAAATCATGTTGAACGGCTTAGATGTAAAGTGAATTTTAAAAATGGTGTTACGGTAAATCTTCACGTAGGTTCCTGCATTTACAAAATGTTTACAGTATTTAAAGCATGCAACTGACCTATATGTATGTTTGACTAGAGAGAGAGATGAGATAGAGATATACTTTATTGTCATTGTATACATACAACAAAATTTTTTCGGATACCCTTTACAGCAGCAATAAAACATTTCTCAAGAAAACCACACATACATACTCCTAGCACATGCCCACATATCTATTTAAATATATCAAGATATAAAATGTTATTTAAAAATAAATAAATAAAAGAATGTTAAAATTCTACATAAAATTCCTAAAACACTGTACCTGATGGGATTATGGACAATACGGCCCTAGGAAAAAAACTATGCTTTAAGCGATTAGTGTGTGTTTTAAGTGTTCGATATCTTTTCCCTGACGGCAATGGGACAAACACACTGTAACCTGGGTGGGTTGGATCAATACTAATAGCTTTTGCCCGCTTTTTTAATCGGCTGGCATATGCTGTGTCCAAATTTGGTAGATCTGTTCCTATGATCCGCTGTGCTGTTTTCACCACACGAGACAGGCACTTCTTATCCTCCGCCCTGCAGCTGGCATACCACACTACAGCGCAGTGGAGAAGAATACTCTCAATGGTACAATGATAGAAATTGACCAGAAGCCTTAAGGGCAATCCAGCCTGCTTCAGTCTCCGAAGGAAAAACAGTCTCTGCTGCGCTTTTTTCACTAGAAAAAAAGTATTTTGAGACCATGACAACTCCCTTGTAATATGCACTCCCAAAAATTTAATAGTGTCCACCCTTTCCACCTCCTCACCACCTATATGAACCGGGCAATGATTGATCTTTCTTGATCTCCTATAATCCACTATTATTTCTTTAGTTTTTGCCGTATTGAGTATTAAATCATTTTCTCTACACCACTCAACCAAATGTTGAATTTCCTGCCTATAAGCCGTCTCATCATTATCTTGTATGAGTCCCACTAAAGTGGTGTCATCAGCAAACTTCACTATAGTGTTAGACGCATGTATGGGAGTACAGTCGTGAGTGAACAATGTAAACAAGGCCGGACTTAACACACATCCCTGTGGTACCCCTGTATTCAAAATAATAGTGTTATTCTAGTGACTAGGCAAGACAAAGTGCAGTGATCCCAAGCAACCAATGTGAATTCATCTTTCAGCTATAAAATGTTAAGTTTGGTTCCAGTTTAATTATCATCATTGTTTTTCTTTGACTTATGATAGTTACTTTTTAATGAGTTATTGTTCTATTGCTTTCTATGCAAGAACATATTTAATGAGAGAATGGGTTTTCTGCCCCATTCTTTCACCTTTTTAGCTGTCTGTTTAATTCAGGAACCATATGGGGGTCAAATACATTGGTACACAGTGAAAGTTAGCTTATTAGGTATCCTTTCTTTCTGTCACCTATGCTTCTGTCTCTTAACAGATTTTTTTACTAATTATTGAAGGGAGAGGGATGAAGCAGTAAACACCAAAACCATGTAGGCTCAAAGTGTATCTTATAGTAAAACTTTATATAAATATATATTTTCATTTTGGATAGAGCAAGGGAAGGTTATAACCCCTGTAAGGTTTGTTTTTGCCATCTTTGTCCCATTGAGGAGAATTACCTTCACCTCCTGTCCCATAGCCAAACAGGAAGTCAAAAGAAATCCCTGCAAATTAGGGAATTCCTTGGGGACCCCCAGATCACCAGAACTAAAGTCCCCATTGGAAGATTTCCCCTCTATTAGTCTTCTGGGGACAACCCAAAATTTGGGATTTTCTTTTACTTTCACTTTCAATGACAATGGTAAACAGGACAAATAGAGAGGGGGAATCTCCTTACCTCGGGAACAGATAGCAATAAAAACTCTCAGGGGTTCTAATTTCTCTGCAATATATCCAAAACGGAAAAAAAAGTTTTGCCTTCTATAAAGCTATACTTTAAGTCAGAAATTAGTTGCCTCTACCTAAAGAGTCATTCAGTGTCTAACACAGAACCCATCGTAGAGCATAGCAAAGAGGCAAAAGTGGTAATGAGCCAGCAACCAGTTAAAGTCTGGGGAATTTGATTACAGGACAATGATATTTTTTCGGGGGGGAAGGGGTGTGGGTTTTTTTGGTGACCCTAATTATTCAAAACAAACACAAGTCAGCATAATGTGTACCTCTTGCAAAAAGCCCCTTAGAGGAATTCGCATAAGAAATATCTAGACTGACATCTGCTGACTTCCTTTTTTAAGCTGTTATGCCGATTCTGTACATTTAATGCATTCTAATTTACTGAACCACAAAGAGAACACAGCAAGTGAAGTCAACATGCAGTCAGGACTCTTAACCTGCATACTGTTTGGGGTCAGTAACTCTGGACGTATTGCAGCCAATAGAATTGCATGACAGCCAGCCCACTAGCGGTTTTAGAAGATTAAAGTGGTTTTAAAGCCCAAAGTTTTTTTTGCCTTAATGCATTAGCTGCATTAAGGTAGAAAAAACTTTCTGTAGCTCCACCACCACCTCCCTAAATACCTACCCGAGTCCTGTATCGATCCAGTGCTGGTCTCTCTCCTTGCTCTCATGGGGACAGAGGCAGCAGTGGAGCCGTTGGCTCCTGTTGCTGTCAATCAAATTGTCACATACAGCATGGCTGCGTCTGGCAATGACTCTTCTCGCTAAGCTACCTGAGATGCTGGACAGTGTCTTATCTGATCCACTGGACATCCCCACCTTGTGCTTTGACATCTGATGAACCTTGAACTCCTTGCTTCTCCCATGAACTTCCTGATTTAAGCCATGTCTCTCCATCTCTGTTTGTGAGATTATTGTGCTCCCTTCAGCCAGTGTCTCGCTCTCGTCTTCCCTGCTGCCGTCCATATTTTAAAAAAGGAAAAGAAAGGCGCCTCTAAGTGCAGTATGTAAAATTTAATAGAGTGCACAAAGGGTTAAAAGCACTTACAAGATTGTTGAGTGTTAAAAGACATGATAAAATCAGGAGTCCTCATCTGTGGCATGTGTCCATCCTCAGCACGGTGGTAGAGAGCAGTGTAGAGCCGTCCAGCAGCTGTAAAGCGTTCTCATGCGTGTTGAAAAGAGGAGGCAGCAGGGAAGCCTGTATTCACTGCGGGACACACAAGGCTGATGGTGTCAGTGGAGAGAAGGGGGCGGTAACGCGTTTCGGAGCATGTGCGGCTCCTTCGTCAGACCTACGCCCACACTCCTCAAGCTGGCTTATAAATGGTGAGGGGGAGGAGCAAGGGGAGGAGTGTGGGCAGATACTTCTTCTTCTTTTCCTTTTTTATATCTTCAGAGTTGCTTCTCCTCTAACCAAAGTGCTGCCAGAAGTGCCATCTCATCACTATCATCCCTCTGACCAGCTACCCACCTCCACCAGAGCGCCCTTATCACCTCTCTGCCGTCCATATTTTGCTACTACTCGTTATTGTTCCATGGATTGTTTCTCGACTTTCCTTCTGCCTGATCCCAACCTGCAACTACTCCTTACTGACCTTTGGCTTGTTTTACTGACTATGCTTCAGTTTGATCCTTACCTGCTTATCCGCTTCTAGACCCCAGGTTGCTCACCTCCTGGTGGGGCAATCCTGAGGACATCGACCCAGTACTAACACGCAGCAAATTGATCTCCACCATCAGGATCTCTGGTGAACACCAGCTAGTACTTAGACTTCGCACCCCAGGTGAGCCCACGTCATTCACCAGGGTGAATACCTATGTACCTGTCCTGTTCGTCTGTGGTAGTCCCGCTACTGCTATAGCAACTGGTCTTCAAGCCTGACCCCTAATCGTGAAACAAATCCCGTGAGGAGGGAACAGGGGTGAGGTCAAGCCGTGCTGTATGTGTCCATGAATGCGCACAGCCTGGCTCGGGAGTGTGCCTGCACATGTGCCCCATAAGCAAATGGCTTGCTATGGGGGCACATGGAAAAGAGGAAGAGCAGAGAGCGCAGGCGAAGGACCCCAGAAAAGGAGGTAAGAGACTGCTCTACGCAAAATCCTTGCACAGAGCAGGTAAGTATAACTTTTTTGTTAGGGAAAAAAAACAGAGGTTTTAGAATCACTTTAAGCCAGCCAAGAAATATAAGAGAGGCAGTGTAGAATGTTTCCATAACAGTTCTCCTCTCCTTCTTGAGGCCAACACACCCATTAACTCAAACTTTTTTTTTTGTTTGCATAGAGTGGTGTTCCTTGTCCTGGTGCCCGCTGTCACTGGAACCGAAAGAGAGGGAACATTCATGGGCTTTGATGGGCAAGTGCTGCTGACTTTTGGCATCAGCTTGGGATGCTTCTGTGATTATTCAGTTGACCTGCCTGAAGCTGATTTGGCATTTCCATAGATTTGTAGGGGAAAGAAGCAGTTTTGAAGCAACAGTGACACCTGTCACCCCTTATGCCTCGTACACACGATAGGATTTTCTGATGGAAAATGTTCTATAGGAGCTTGTTGTCGGAAATTCCGACCGTGTGTAGGCTCCATCGGACATTTTCCATCGGAATTTCCATCACACAAAATTTGAGAACTGGTTCTCAAATTTTCCGACAACAAAATCCATTGTCGGAAATTCCAATCGTGTGTACACAAATCCGACGCACAAAGTGCCACGCATGCTCAGAATCAAGCAGAAGAGCCGCACTGGCTATTGAACTTCATTTTTCTCGGCTTGTCGTATGTGTTGTATGTCACCGCGTTCTTGACGTTCGGAATTTCCGACAAGATTTGTGTGACCATGTGTATGCAAGACAAGTTTGAGCCAACATCCGTCACATGGATTTTGTTGTCGGAAAATCCTATTGTGTGTACAGGGCATTAGAATATAGGAATTAGAAAACTGATAGTTTAATGTAATGAAACCTTGGAAAAAAGCATATAAGTATTCATTTTGCAGGAAATGTTATATTAACCTTTATGACAATGTATATACTAAAGCCATTTTGGATCAGCCTATTTACTTACTGTATGTAA
This sequence comes from Lithobates clamitans, assembly GCA_037952925.1. NCBI lineage: Eukaryota > Metazoa > Chordata > Amphibia > Anura > Ranidae > Lithobates > Lithobates clamitans. The sequence continues at coordinate 8,569,890 of JBBGZY010000076.1, read as the reverse complement.
ACCCACTACATATTTATTGGCCCAAAATAATTAAGCAATTTGCAGGGCTTTTTATTCTCAGAGAATAGGTGCAAGAACTCAGCCATGACCCCTCCTCCAATCCCCCCGAACCACATCAAATGGTGGGTGTGGCCAAATTGCAACAGTGGGAGGGTCTTGAAGGTGTTAAATGCAAAAATTGCGCTATTTACAGAGTTCAGGGGTGCGCTTCAAACAGATTACAGCGTCCAGGGGTACACTTTGCACAGGTTGCAGAGTTCAGGGGTACATTTTTCAGAGACTGCAGAGCTTAGGGGTGCGCTATGCACAGATTGCAGAGTTCAGGGGTGCACAATGCACAGGTTGCAGAGTTCAGGGGTGCCCTATGCACAGATTGCAGAGTTCAGAGGTACAGTATGCACAGGATCTATATGTATAAGCATTACAATTTTAATATCAGTAGTCCAAAGCCATTAAACTCTGAAAAAAATACTCATTCAAATTGGCAGAAAATACTTTTTTGCCCAGTTTGATTCCCCACCCAGAATACCTTTGGACTATGCTGGAAAGAACTCTTTTTTTTCATGCACGCCCAATACATCTATGGTAATGCACAAAATGTAGATGCAAACAGCTCTACAACAGCTGCTCTTCCGACTGGATTAATATAAAGGGCAGCCACAAAATATAGGAACCATAAAGCCTGATTTGTGAACTGTCAGTGATGGTGAAATTGCTTTCATATTAATAAATCCTTTAATCTCCAGTCACTTGTTAACATATGGTATTAAAACCTAGGTTATATATAACCTAGGTCATTATAACCTAAGGTTATAGATTGGGTTATGAGGTTTGCTGATTCTCAGATAGCAGAATATTACAAGAGGATAGGTTAACAGAACACTGCAATTGGTTGGCCTGAATCTGTTTGCACATGATTGGGCCAATTCACAGTAAGCAGAGGTTTGCTGCCAATCACCAATTAAAGTGTAACTATAGGCAAAACTTTTTTTTTTCATTTTGGATAGCGTAAGGGAGGGTTATAACACCTGTCCGTTATTTGCCATCTGTGTCCCAATGGGGAGCGTTCCCTTCACTTACTGTCCCACAACCAAAACAGAAAATGGGAGGAAATCCCTCAAAAGTGAAGGAGTCCCAAGGTGTAACTTCCCCCTCTATTACTTTTCTAGGGACAACCTAAAATTTGGGATTTTTTTTTACTTTCACTTTCAATGATAATGGTAAACAGGGCAAATAGAGAGGGTAAATCTCCCTAACAGAGCAGGGACAGCAATAAAAAAGGACAAGTGTTAGTACATCAACCCAGGGCCATCTTTAATATTGATTGGACCCTGGGCAAAAATTTTCTTGGGGCCCCTTTTCCATGCAGTTTCGCTCTCCACCTGCTCTGAGACATACAATAAATAGCAGCTAGACTGATAATATACATATGAATACCGCCCCTATTTACATATGAATGCCGCTGGCCCACCGCTATTTACATATCAATGCGGGATTTACATGTAAACACAGGGTCTGTAGGTGAGTCATCTGTACACAACAATAGGGCAGAGCTGGGCAGCATTAGTAGCAGCACTTCACACTGGGATATCAGGACACAGCACGGGACTAAAACCTTAATGGATGAGGGAATTTAAACTGGGATAGTTGGCAAGTATGAGGCAGCTGCTTTGGGCCCCTCAACAATGACAGGGCCCAGGGCAGCTGCCCCATTTGCCCTGCCTTAAAGACGGCCCTGCATCAACCTCTCTGTTTTTTTTCTGTTCAGCCAGCTGGGTTGAAGGAAAAACAAATGTACATGTGTACCCAACCTAAGGCCAAAGCTCTTTTGGCCCTACTTCTCCTGTGGGTCACAGGAATGCACTCCTGTGACCCATATTCAGCTGACAACGTGCTAAAGTCTACTGTCACTTAACTGTCCAGACTCGGGGGGGATCCCGACTTTAATGTTGAGATCCACCCAGATGCCTGAGTGGCAGCTGGCTCATCCACTCAGCGAGCTGCACCCACCCCTTCACAGTCACTGGACTGTGTATAGTCAGACAGTGAGCGCTGGAGGAGCAGAGCAGAGAGCTGGTGACTGACAGTCACCAGTTCTCTGCTAACTGAAGACCGAGAACTGAGTGATCAGCTCAGTTCTTGGTCTTAGAGGCAGTGGGGGGGCAGATTCAGCATCAGACCGGTGGCTGGCTTTCTCATGAAAGTGCTCCAAGTGGCTCATTAGCCACTGGATCACTTTCCGAAGTCGGCAGGAGAGGACGTCCTGGCTCATCGCCATTTTATTCCCTAGGGTCTCTGCTAAAAAAGAATATATATTGTTTGGGGGCTATAAGTCATTTTTCTAGCAAAAAAATACTGATTTAAACTTGTAAACAAAAAGTGCCAGAAAAGGCTGGTGTTCTATCGGGAAATGCCCCCCCCCCGTCGAAAAATGCCTCCGATGGGTATGCGCATGCGCACTAACCAACGTCACTACAGCTGATATATTGATCAGCTAAAGAGACGTCAACGCAGCGCATATCATCAAAGGCAGTATTTGACGATCTGCTAAGTGCCTAGGGAGAATGTAATTGTCAGATTCTGCCTCACTATTGCGGGGCGGGTTGTGGGTGTCTTGAAGGGCAGGTTTTGTGTGAGTTTTAACCCACCCTTAGACACAGCCAAAACACGCCGTTTAGCACACTGAACCCGCTGTGCAACAGACAGAAAACACGGCATTCAATACAGGCAAAACCTGCCCCACAACAGTGACGCATAATCTGACAAGTACATTCAATTGACGTTTGCATAGCGTCGGATAATGCCTCCGACGATGTGCGGATGTGCTGTGTTGATGTCATGCCAGATGATCAACATATCAGCTGGAGTGATGTTTGTTACTGTGCAAGCGCAGACCCGTAGGAGGCATTTTTTGACGGGGGGGGCATTTCTTGATAGAACACCGGGGGGGTTATTTACTAAAAGCAAATCCATTTTGCACTAGAAGTGCACTTGGAAGTGCAGTCGCTGTAGATCTGAGGGGAAGATCTAAAATGAGTGGAAGCTCTGCTGATTTTATCATCCAATCATGTGCAAGCTAAAATACTGTTTTTTATTTTCCTTGCATGTCCCCCTCAGATCTACAGTGACTGCACTTCCAAGTGAACTTGCAGTGCAAAGTGGATTTATCTTTAGTAAATAACCCCCAGGGTCTTCAATCCTGCTCTTCTATTTTAATAAGGACATAGAGAAATTTCCTATAAAGTCTAGGGTTGCCACCTTTTCTTCAAGCCAAACCCGAACACTTTAGTGGAAGGGGACACCTGTGGGTGCCCAAAGGAGAGGAGTAATGCGGTGCGCACAGGATGTGGCCAAATTGCTCTTGCTGACATCATTGCCCTGCCCCCAGTGATACGGAACCTGCCCTTAGACAGCCGCCCGAAGCTCCTGAATGGCAACAGATTTGTGTGGGACTAGCTTTGTTACTTGGGGAGCCACAGCCCAGTCTGGAAAAAGTGTCCGGGCTTCAGCCTGCCTGAAACCCGGACACGATTCAAAACCTGGACTGTCCAGGTGAATCCCTGACAGGTGGCAACCCTAATAAGGACAATACCTTCAGAGAACGGGGAATACCCCAGCACAATCCTATGCATCCCCTGTCAGAAAGACCCCAATGAATGTCTCTCACTGAGCCCTGGGAGAGCTAGTAAAGAGTACAGTATATAAGGAAGGCCCCTATGTGCCAGTTTGTGAAATGCCAGGTGGACTGCAGATATCCACCAACAAGGCAAACCTCTGCCTGTGCTTTGCTGAGAGACCTTCTCATAATGGTATAACTAGTCCTATAAAGCCTACTCATAGTGCACATCACATGCTTTATATAATACAGGGGTGCAGAGAGCTGGAGATTGTACGAATCCAGGCACATCAATGAAACATTCATTTTGATTGGCGCTTAGTTGATGACTTTGCTCTGTGTTGCACTCGTCTGTTGTTATTCTGTACAATAGAGGAAGTGAACTGGTTTATGTAAAATAAAGCAGAGGTTACAGTAAGGGTGTGCTGAACAGTGCGATCTGTGGGATCACTACTAACATTATCAGCACAGAGCTGACATATCACATAATCTATAATAGTCCCTGACCAATGACTAAACGTCTAGTATAAATAGTGATATGACATGCTGGACACACTGCTCTGTGTACACTGGGGAGGTTTACACCGCCTCTCCGTGTCATGTGACCGTCCAGGAAGAAGGCAAGACGCCGGTCTCTGGGGGTCGGCAATGGACGGAGCGCTCCCTCTACAGGTCGTCTTTCTACTCCTCCTGGGGGCACAGCTTGGGGCTGGAGCCAAGTATGAGCCCACCTGGGAGTCACTGGATGCCAGACCCATCCCGGACTGGTTCGATGACGTCAAATTCGGGATCTTCATCCATTGGGGGGTGTTTTCTGTACCCAGCTTCGGCAGTGAATGGTTCTGGTGAGTGTCTGGGTGGTGAGGGGGAGGGCTGTGACCACTACAGTCCCAGGATCGGGAAATGTATGACCGCTAATATTGGAAGCAGGAAGTCCCACACATCGCGGTTTTGTTTTAAAGTCCAGCTCCAACTTTTTGCACCCTTCCCTCCCAGAAGCCCAATTATTAAAGCAGAACTCCGGGAGTATGAGAAGACAACCCTTGTGGTTGTCCTCCACCTCTGGGTCCATTTAAAGAGGAACTTCACTTAAAAGCAAAGCTCCTTCTCCCTACTTTCTCCTTCATTCTCTTCCTCTTTCCCTTTCTTTCTTTTTTTTTCTTTCGTCCTTCTTTCGTCCCGCTTTCCTTCTTTCGTCCCGCTTTCCTTCTTTCGTCCCGCTTTCCTTCTTTCGTCCCGCTTTCCTTCTTTCGTCCCGCTTTCCTTCTTTCGTCCCGCTTTCCTTCTTTCGTCCCGCTTTCCTTCTTTCGTCCCGCTTTCCTTTTTTCGTCCCGCTTTCCTTTTTTCGTCCCGCTTTCCTTCTTTCGACCCGCTTTCCTTCTTTCGACCCGCTTTCCTTCTTTCGACCCGCTTTCCTTCTTTCGACCCGCTTTCCTTCTTTCGACCCGCTTTCCTTCTTTCGACCCGCTTTCCTTCTTTCGACCCGCTTTCCTTCTTTCGACCCGCTTTCCTTCTTTCGACCCGCTTTCCTTCTTTCGACCCGCTTTCCTTCTTTCGACCCGCTTTCCTTCTTTCGACCCGCTTTCCTTCTTTCGACCCGCTTTCCTTCTTTCGACCCGCTTTCCTTCTTTCGTCCCGCTTTCCTTCTTTCGTCCCGCTTTCCTTTTTTTGTCCTCCTTTTCTGAGAGCAGGTACCTTTTCCTAACAGGAAACCCCCCCCCCACCTTCCACTTTTCCCAACTAGGCAAGAATTGCGGAAGCTCAACCCCTGGAACCTCTTGGGACACATCACATGTCCCAGGAGACTGCGGGACCATTCACACAGCACAGCGCCTCTCATGCATGCACAGAGGGAAGCAGGCTGTGAAAACACCAGGAAGTCACAGCTGGCTTCTCTCAGCCAATGTAGCAGTGCTGGGGACCCCAAAGAACCATCCCTGGTGTAGACAGCACTGGACTCCTGGACTGGTAAGTGTCTGTTAAAAGTCAGCAACTACAGTATTTGTAGTTGCTGAATTGTATTTATTTTTTGTTAAAAAGGATTTGAAGTTCCTCTTTAACCTCTTGCTTACTGGGCACTTAAACCCCCCTCCTGCCCAGACCAAGGTCATGCTACAGTGTACCCAAATGAAACTTTTATCATTTTTTTTTCACACAAATAGAGCTTTTTTTGGTGCTATTTAATCGCTGCTGCTTTTTTTTATTTGTTGCTAAATAAAACTAAAAAGGACCGAAAATTTTGTAACAAAAAAAAACCAAAACCGTTTCATAGTTTGTTATAAAATTTTGAAAACAGGTAATTTTTCTCCTTCACTGATGTGCACTGATGGGCAGTGATAAGCTGTGCTGATAGGCGGCACTGATGGGCACTGATAAGGCGGTACTGATGAGGCAGCACTGATAGGTGGCACTGATGAGGCGGCACTGATAGGTGGCACTGATGAGGCAGCACTGATAGGTGGCACTGATGAGGCAGCACTGATAGGTGGCACTGATGAGGCAGCACTGATAGGTGGCACTGATGAGGCAGCACTGATAGGTGGCACTGATGAGGCAGCACTGATAGGTGGCACTGATGAGGCAGCACTGATAGGTGGCACTGATGAGGCAGCACTGATGGGTGGCACTGATGGGTGGCACTGATGGGTGGCACTGATGGGTGACAATGAAGGGCACTGATAGGTGGCACTGAAGGGCACTAGTAGGTGACACTGTTAGGCAGCACTGATCTGTGGCACTGATTATGAGACACTGGTGGGCATTGATTGGCAGCACTGGTGGGCATTAATGGGTGGTACTGTGGGCACTGGTAGGTGGTACTGTGGGCACTGGTAGGTGGCACTGGTGGGTACTGATAGGTGGCACTGGCAGCTGACACTGGTGGGCACAGAAAATGCAGCCGCAGCTTTCTGTGGGAGGGACTGATGTCCCTCTGACAGAATCCGGTGATCGGCTTTTTTTTCCCCTCACGCTCACAAATACAGATTACCGATCCTCTGTTTACATCACGTGATCAGCTGTCATTGGCTGACAGCTGATCACGTGGTAAGGGGCCAGGATTGACCCCTTACTCTGATCTGTGATCAGCCGAGTCTCATAGACTCCGTGAATACAGAGCACACCGCACGCAACCCGCAGGGACGCGCAGTCAGCACTTGCTCGGGAGGACATCCATGGACGCCCTCCCGGCAATTAAGGCCTGCGCTGTAGCCATCTTTTAGCTATAGCGTGGTGTTTTGGACCGAACAGAACCGCTCGGTAGTCTTGTTTCTGTCCCCCTGGCCAAATTAACCTTCGATGTGAAAATGTGCACATTTAACCACAATCACTGACACGGACACGTTCAGTAAGTTTGGTACTTCTGACGTTTATTTCCTGGGCTCAAAAATGATATATTGAGAGCCGGATGTTTCGTTATCAAATCAAATATCGAATAAAACAAGCATGTACAAACCGGAAAATTTACATATTCATTATGGTGACAAAATGTAAGCTTTGTTGGGTTATATCTGTATAAGGAGATAGCAGACTATCATAGCTAAATATGTGCACATTTAACCACAATCACTGACACGGACACGTTCAGTAAGTTTGGTACTTCTGACGTTTATTTCCTGGGCTCAAAAATGATATATTGAGAGCCGGATGTTTCGTTATCAAATCAAATATCGAATAAAACAAGCATGTACAAACCGGAAAATTTACATATTCATTATGGTGACAAAATGTAAGCTTTGTTGGGTTATATCTGTATAAGGAGATAGCAGACTATCATAGCTAATTATGTCTTATTTTCAGTTCCTGTTTGTCTTGAGTGTAGCCTCATAGGCCTGAAAAATAGGTGCAATCTTCTTAACTTTGTTCTTTGTACTTTAACTCTTGTAGTTCTGTTTCACATGAAAGGAGAAGCTGGCAGACATCTAATTTGAGCATGATTAAGGCTAATAGCTGGTTATAAGAAAATAAGCATTTATATCTATGCGATTATATTAGAAATGGGCATTTCACAATAATGCTCATAATCACATTCCATTACAGTCCCCCCTTGAAATGCGTATTTTCTAAAACTGTCCCTCACACTGGAGAACAACCTGTCATTTTCACCCGACTCATTTCACTGACTGCAACTCTTTTAAGCTGTATGTAGAGAAAGGGCTGTAACTAGCTCATCACCCCCCTCAATACAGCTGGTGAAACGCCGCCAGGTGCTATCTGTCCCTATAGCCCTACGGTGTTGCATCTCGGGGAAGGGTGACTGTAACAGAGCGTAATGTGTAACTTTCATCATGGGTTTCATCAAGCCCTACATAGACATCGTCGTCATCTGGGATCTCTTGGTTCACAAATGTGGGGATATTTTGGTCAACCACTTTTTCTACACACTTCTTAATACAGGGGAAGACACAGCAGATTATGGCAGCTATTGTCAGGACGGCTATCCCTATCTGGGTCAGTAGTCCCTGCCATCCTCCCTTTATCCAGGTAAAATACTGGTCCCATGGGTTGGTGAGCCCTGAATTCTGTTTTAATTCTTTGGACAGATTCTCTAGTTTTTGGATGGCTAAAGTCACTTTACCATTTGGGTCGGTGTTGTCTGGGATGTAAGCGCAGCATGTACTTGTCTCAGGGATCATCTTGCATACACCCCCCTTATCAGCTAGGAGCATGTCTAAGACCATACGGTTTTGGAAAGTCATGTGTGATGCTGCCTCTAACTGTTCGGCCAGACCTTGGAGTGCGTCCCTGGTGTAATTGACAAATCTTTGCTGGTTGTAGTAGATGTAATTTATCCAGTCTACATTCTTGTTTACAGTGATAATGGGAATCAGTGACTCGAAACCTGCTGCTACTTGGTGTCTTGCTTTGAATTCATCTGGGACCCCCCTTGGGACCCCTATGGCGTCTATGTATGCATGGGGGTCAAAGCTTCCTGCTGGGGCACTCCTACGTTTCCTGTTGGGTTTGGGTACATCGCTTGCTTCTGGCTCTGGGTTCTCTGAGAAAATATGCAGGGGCATTATGGTTTTAGCCATTGCACATTCTCCTGTTCACTGTCCTGTCATTCTACTTCTAACTTTCATGTCCCCACAAATCCAGTACACATCTCCTAGGGACTGGACTTGATTCTGCACTAGGTCTGCAGACACCTTACTATAAGACTCGCAGTAACCCTCAGTGAAGTTCCCAAGGGGTTTTCCCACCCCATGGTACTTCCTATAACATGTATAATTGCCAGGATATATGGTAATACCTTCTGCTGGTTTAGGGGCTTTAGTGACTATGGGGTACTCCTTTTTCCAATACTCGCATAGGGAGTGGTTTGTAGCTGTGTTTGTGAACAAACTAAGGACACAGGTCTCATGTTCTGGGGGTATGTTAAGGGGGACTGTTCCTAGATGTGGTTTAGCCCCCCCACACTTGTAGCAATTAGTCTTGTTATGTTTCCCTGCATTGTACCTCATCCATTCGAGCCATAAGTTGACATCTGAAAAAACGGTCTCAGCAGCCATGGTGTCCTCAAAGGTAGGGTCTGCTATGGCTACCATGTCTCCTAATGTTTGTATGTGAGGCTTTAGGGGGTTCAAATTGGATGTAGATTGGGGAACTGTCCACTCTGGGTTATTGAACATGTCTTTCAGTTGAAAAGGTTTCCTAAAGCTGGGATACCCATTTGCCCACCACAGACCCAATACATAGGTCCCACTGTCCCCTGGGCTGGGATTATCAATGGTTAGTCTAAACTCTTTTGTGAAGTATTGATCTGTGTGCTTGTTGATTGTCATTCTGTCTAGGAGTGATTTCCCATTCTTATCTTTCTTATTTTGGGTGATTTCAGGCTTATACCCCCAGTTTGTGTCCACAGTAATCACAGTTGTCGCCCCATTAGTCGTCAGTGACACATACATACACAGTCATGGGACCTACTGTTCCTTCATAGGTTCGTATTTTGTAATCTGTACCTGGAAGTATCTTACTATAAGGGGATATAAACGTGGCAACGTGTGTTGGATGAGTTGTACCAGAATTGAGTTATACCATTTTCCTGTTTAATGGCCACCTCTTGGGCTTGAGCAAAGATTATGACAAAAAGGATAAGCAGGATCATGGTTTGGTCTCCTCAGTCTCCTCTTCGGGCACGGGGACTTTCTTGCAATGAGAGGCGTGTATCCACGAGTTCTTTCCGGCCGCTTTTACTGATGTGGTGGTTGTCAGAAGGACTTGGAAAGGACCATCATATCTGGGTTCAAGGGTGTGTTTCCTCAAAAACTTCTTTATCAGGACCCAATCACCAGGGACCAACTTGTGCGATCCTGTGTCTAACTCAGGATCTGGAATGGAAGAAAACACTTGCGCATGGATACGGGTTAATTCTCGAGATAAGGCAGTCACATAATCAGTTAATACATCAGATTGCAGTTGCAGCTGTTGTGGAAAGTAACAACCCAGTCTGGGGGCTGAACCAAACAATATCTCATAGGTTGACAAACCATGATTTCCCCTTGGGGTGTACCTGACACTGAACAAGGCAATGGGTAGGCTGTCTGGCCAACTCATTCCTGTTTCCTGAGACATTTCTAGCATTCTAGACTTTATTGTGCCATTTAGTCTTTCCACCTTCCCACTACTCTGAGGATGGTATGGAGTGTGGAAAGCTAGTGTGACCCCTAAGGCTGTCCATATCTCCCTGGTTACTGAGGCCGTGAAAGCCGGCCCCTGATCACTCTCTATAACCTCTGGAACACCATATCTGCACACTAATTCTGTTAAAAGTCTTTTAGCTGTGGTGTTCGCCGTCATGTTGGTAACGGGATAGGCTTCCGGCCTACGTGGCAGACGCAGTCTCTTGTTTAATTCAGTGATTCCTTCAACTTCTGTGGCTCCTTTTTTGATCCACACTTCTTTTTCCTCTTTGTCAGCTGTCTCTTGTTGCTCCTTAAGGTGAGTCCTGTTTACAGGAAGGTTTTGTAGAATCATGGTCGTTTGTGTTGTCTCTTCAGGGCTGTCTATTGGGTCATCCAGGATAGGTGCATTCACTCTGCTGACCACTTCTCGCGTTCCATCTGCAGCTTGCTTTGCGGCAGTATCTGCCAAATAATTGCCTCGTGCTTCTTGGGAAACCAGTTTGCCGTGTGCTTTCACTTTAAGTATGGCCACCTGCGTTGGGAGCAGTAAGGCATCCATCAGGTTCTTGATAGCTGTGCTGTGTTTTACAGGAGTTCCTGCTGCTGTCAGGAATCCTCTAGTTTTCCAGATGATCCCAAAATCACAGGCTACTCCCAGAGCATATCTTGAGTCTGTGTAGATGTTAGCTCGTTTTCCTTCTGCCAACTTGCATGCCATAGTTAGGGCCTGCAACTCTGCTTCTTGTGCAGACATGGAGGGGGGTAACGCTGAGGCTTGGAGGACTGTATCTTCTGTGGTAACTGCATATCCTGTATGGTACCGCCCAGCATCATCTGCATATCTGGAACCATCCACAAAGATTGTCAGGTCAGGATTTTCAAGGGCAGTTTCACTGACTGTCAGCAGGTGTGATGTCTCCATCTTCATCACTTCAAAACAGTCATGGGCGGTATAGTGGTAATCATCTTCCACAGAGGTTCCCCCCTCGAGAAGTGGAAGTAGAGTGGATGGGATGAGGGTATAACATCGGAGAATGGTGATGTTGTCAGGGGGAGGTAAGGCACACTGGAGTCTGAGGTGCCTTTGTGAAGACAGGTGTCTGGGTTGGATCTGAAAAAAAGTCTTGAAAGTCTTTTAGTCCAAAAGCAGAGGCTGTTGAGAGGATCTGCTTCAGAGTTTCAAAATTGTCCACAGCTTCTGGAGAAAGCAGGAAAGGGTCAGATCTCAGGGCATCATAAAGGGATTGCTTGACCTTGAGGCAAAAGGGATGCCCTTGATTGCAGCAACTCTTTCTTCAGTGAGATGTCAGGTGCCTTGGGAGATGCAGAGGCCTGGGAAAATCACCTTCTTTCTCAAGTCATCTTCCAGGACGGCACACCTGAGAGATGAGAGGCTCCTCCCGACAGGAAACACAATCAATCAACAGCTGTTTTAAGTCCACACCCTTCCCCTTGATCCTCAGTTTTTGATTGTGTTTCTCCCTACACAGCGAAACTGTTTGTTTTTTTCCAAATGACCGAAGCCTGGGGCTGGTGGTCTCCCCCTGGGAGCCGGACCAAATGCCTGGGAAGCCTCTGGGTCTGGCAGGATATATTTATCCTTCCCGGGGGGTTCCCCTATCCTTTCTTCATGGGGGGCAGCAAAAACTGGGAAAGCCCCCCTGATAGCTGAAGGCCCCTGGGTACAGTGGTGTACCCAGAACTTCAGGGGCCCTTATCCTGTCTCCCCCCTTACCTGTCCGGGCGTCCGTTCAGACGGGGGTGCTGGCCGTCGGTTCTTTCCAGGGGGATCGTATCCCCTGACTTCTGGGCCCCTGGTAGCTCGCGTGGGCTGCTGGGGAGGGCACCGCCTGAACGACCCGCGTTCTTACCCAGAAGGGAAGGCTGAGAGTCAGCAGGAGCAGGCGCCCACATCCTCCTTTCGAGGAGGCACCAATTTACTATGGTAATTGTCTGCCTAAACCACCTCAGATGGGAATGAGGAACGTATGGCATTGCCCCCCCCCCCCCCCCCCCATGTGTATATACTGACTGGTACAGTGACACAGCCTAACCTTGCAGCTCCCTAAAGGGACAGCAGTTGGAGGGGGGGGGCACTTTGGCGGCTATCCTCCTTGCGTGTGGACCATAAGGATGGAAAAGCAAGCCCGATGGCTGTGGCAAAAGGGGGAAAACAACGGTGAGTCAAAAATCCCCAATCCCAGCCAGATGGTTTCTGGGCATTTGAGATCATCTCCCCTGGGGTCTGGATTCAAATAGCCCAGAAGCTTTTGCTAAGAACACCAGCCACAGCTCCCTCTTACATCAATGATGCTGTATGGTGGACAAGTGGTGCAGAGGAGCGAATGTGCCTAAACCACCTCAGATGGGAAAGAGGTAGGTAAGGCATTTTTTCCCCTTCCACCTGTATTTACTGAGTGGTGCAGTGCAGGACCTGGGGTCTGCATAACAAAACAGCCCAGAAGCTACTGCTAAAAACCACCAGCCACAGCTCCCTCTTATAGCAGAGACACTGGTTATCACAATAGTAGGTTGCCAGCCTCTCCCTACATACCCGGTTGTGGTACATTAGTAGGGGTGAATATAGCAAAGGGGGTGACCTGGTAGAACAAAGAGTTCCTTACTGGCCAGGTATACCACTGAACAAATTATTAATGGTGCAATGGTTGAAGGATTCAGGAGTAAGCTTCCTTGCTCAGCAGGTGCATTAGGTTATCTGGCCCTATTAGCCCAGCTGCTAGGAATCTGAAGTTGCTCCAAGATGCTTAAAAGCTGACCTAACCTTCAACAATGGGGCAGGGACCAAGCTTCTGTGTGGCACAGTAGGGGTTCCCTTGTGACAGATCCTCCTTTTGGGGGTTGCTTGCTATGGGTAACTTTTCATAAGCTCCAACCTCCCACTCCACTCTTACATTGTGGTTATATTTTAATGCAGGGGGTAAGAAAAACCTTTTTGTTGGTTTGGGCTACAGTCCACTCAGTGACAGATCTAAAAGCGATTTACCATAAATCGTTTTCCTATATCCTTTGAATAAGGATTTTCTGTGCAAACATATGCAAGAGCTAGATGGCTATATGATTGCTTGTTTAAGGCCTGCAGGTGGCTATTTACCTCCAGGCTAAATTGGTAACCACCCTTTCTAGGGGTCTTAAATTGGTCTCTAGGGCTGGGCTCATTGAGACTTTAGTTACTAATCAGCCCCACCCGTGTATGAGCTGGCTAGCGTTTGCTCAATCTACGGAGGTAAGGTAGGACAACAGCTACTATAGTAAGGTGTCCAACCATTTTAGGATTGGTTCCTTCACTGGTGGTGAAGGATTAGTATCTACAGCCCAGGCTAGGCCTATGAAATAAATTGCCCCTGTTTGGTTATTTCATAAAGGGATACACCATGACTCCTTGGCTGCTCACCAGTAGACCTCAGTAGTGAAGGTTTGTCCTTGCTGGGGTGTTTGGTGGCACAGCAGAAATACACATTGAGATTTGTGACATCTCTGCTCATAAGGGGTATATTGCTGTACATCAGAAATGCACTGCACTGAAGCTTGTTGGGTGTCCTTTATGTCCTAAAGGTACTGCTTTGTTTGGCTACAGATCAGAAAAATACAACAGGGAAGGTGGTCTGTACTTTCTGGTTTTGTGCCGCACGGCAGAAACGCACATCATTGAGTCTGGTAAAGACATCTCTGCTCATAAGTGTTATATTGCTGCACATCAGACCTACACAAGTTTGAGGTCTGTCTGTGGGGGTTTTGTGTCCTGTATTACTGCCTTATTGGTTGCTTATCAGAAAGGCAGCAGGAAAGATTGATGGTCCTGATTTGTCGGGCTCCATAACAGAAGTACAAATAGAACCTGGGCCAGGGGTAGTACATATACTGCCTTTGGTAATCGGTACAGCACCACAAAGTGGCGTCGTGCTGATTCAGACAGTGCTATTAACGGCAATGGCTGCCGATTTTAGGCATGCGATTTGACATGTTGAGTCGCATGCCAAATCGCTTGAAGATGGATGTGCTATCTCTATTCAGAATTGTTAGATTGTTGCACATCAGAGATATACACGACTGAGGTCTGTCTGTGGGTCCTGTATTACTGCCTTATTGGTTGCTTATCAGAAAGGCAGCAGTGAAGATGGATGGTCCTGATTTTGTTGGAAAATACAAAATTGAACCTGTGCCTGGGGTAGTACACATACTGCCATTGGTAATCAGTGCAGCACCACAAAGTGGCCCGTACTGATTCAGACAGTGCTATTAACGGCAATGGCTGCCGATTTTAGGCATGCGATTTGACATGTTGAGTCGCATGCCAAATCTCTTCAATATGGATGTGCTATCTCTATTCAAAATTGTTGTTGCACATCAGACACATACAAGATTGAAGGTTGTCTGTCCTTTATGTCTTACATTTACTGCCTTATTGGCTGCATATCAGAAAGGACACAACAGTGAAGGTTGTTTGTCTTTTTCTGATTTTGTTTTTGCTGCTCAGCAGGGAGACACATTGAGCGTGATGGCATCTCTGCTCAGTATTGGTATATGCTACACATCAAACATACACAAAGATTGAACATTGTTTGTGTCCTGTATGTCCTATATTTACTGTCTTATCGTCTGTATATCAGAAAGGCACAGCAGTAAGTGGTGTTTCTCATTGATCTTCCTTGCTGTTTCTTAGGTATACACAGTAGGGGGTTGTTGGCTGCACTCCTCCAGGAAGCCACAGCATGGGGACCCCTTGTTTGTTTGACCTGAAAACTGCTTTTCCTGCGACCTGTGTAATCTTGAGGTCTGTGGTTCCGTAAGCAGGGACTGCTGGAGACGCTGCGACCTGGAGTCGCACAGTCACGAATGGTACCCTTTGGAAGCCATAGTATATGACTTCTCAGGCGTCTTGCAGTCCCAAGTGGCAGGTTGGGTCGCACGGGTGTGGGAACCCTAAGCTTATCTGTCCCTCCTGTTGAGGTTTTGCTACGCAGCAGGGATACTCATTGTGGAGTTATTGCCTTATTTTGCAGTAGACCAGAAAGATCGCAGCTGTAAAGGCTGTCTGTTGTTTCTTTGTTTTTATGTTGCTGCACAGCAGAAATACTCAACATTGAAGCTTGTTGGTGCTTTCTGTTTTATATTGCCTTACCTTATGGCACTTCAGAAAAACCCAATGCTGTAGGTTGCTTGTGTTCTTTTCTGTGTTGGTTCTATGTAACTGCACTACAGAACTGCATAACAGAAAGGATTGTCTTATAACTGTACTTCGTCATAAATATGCAACATAGAAGTTTGGGTCTTTCTGTCTTCTCTTTAAGGCCTTGTTTTGCTGTACATCAGTAAAACACCATTGTAAAAGGGGGTTCCCGTCCTTTCTGTATTTACCAGTTATGACCTAGCTAGCTGCACTTCAGAAATGCGCAGCATTTAAGGTGTGTTTGTGTCTTAATGTTTACATATTGGCCGCACATCAGAAAACCAGACTGTGAGGTTCAGATTTGGGTCTCTTCCCATGTTTGATATGTTGGTTTAGCTAGTCACACTCAGATACACAACATTTTTGTCTATGTTTGTGTCCTTTCTGTTTAAATCTATTGTGCTATGTCCACAATCTATGATTTTTTTTCTTTTTATTTGTGATATTAATAATACATGTATCACCTTTTTGTATTTCAGCCTTGTCTTCCATGGAAGGGCCAGGAGTTCTGGCTGCAAATGTCACATGTCAGAAAGCCTCGACCCCTTACTTTCAGGGATGCCAGAGCCATTTCCTAGGGTTGAAGCCCGGTAGAGTTATGGGTCACTGGAGGAAGGCGATAATGAGTCGCCCTGTAATAAGAACTTAGGAAGTTCGGTTCAGAGGAGATTTATGGCCTGAAGATGAAGTATAAAGATGTATACCCGACCAAATAGGTTACAGCTCGGTGCATGGCCTTCATTTTGCCCTTCTAGCAAAACTAGATGTAGCAGTATGAGTGTTCTCCTCCTGCTACGGATGTTAATCTCCTGAGTAGGCTCTCGGGCATAAGTAAAACTATAGATTGGGCATGCCTTAAACCCAAGGGTTAAGTTTTTGTTAATCTATTTCCCTTAAGTAGGTTTCCCTTCAGTCTTTGCTGACGTAAAGATAAAAATGAACAAAAAAGGTTGTCTGTCAGGGGCCCCCCTTTTGGCAGTTTTATTTCCCTGGACAGGGTTGTGTTAAGACAGGTTCCCTTATTGATCAATGTAGTGTCCTTGTCTTACAACACAGCTCTCCGATTAATCTTTTTAGTGGTTCTAAGCAGCACCTATAGGCAGAATAGGCCATTGTTGTTAGATGTGTGACAGGCAACATTGATAACCTACAAGTTTAACATGTTTTCTGATTCCATCTTTAAGAGCCCACTCCACCTAGATCCTACATCCGAAGCAGAGAAGGCAGGGACACCGGTGGAGTAGACCGGCAGATCAGCCGCATGATCCAGCATATGGGGTGAAGGTAAAGCTCACTGCAGAACCGAGGTTCGCCAAGAGGGTCTTGCAGTGGTCCCACCCTAAAGGTAGGCCTGAGCTACTTGATTATCCTCTCAGGTGTGCCGTCCTGGAAGATGACTTGAGAAAAGTACTAGTTACTTACCGGTAACTGTCTTTCTGGGAAATCTTCCAGGACGGCAGGCCTACTTCCCACCCGTTGGAGGAGGGAAAATTTTAGAACACTAGAAGGTGAGTACCTATGAGGAATGATTTCCCTTGTGAAACAGGTTCAGGAGTTACTTCTCTACAAACTGAGGATCAAGGGGAAGAGTGTGGACTTAAAACAGCTGTTGATTGATTGTGTTTCCTGTCGGGAGGAGCCTCTCATCTCTCAGGTGTGCCGTCCTGGAAGATTTCCCAGAAAGACAGTTACCGGTAAGTAACTAGTACTTTTCTGGACTTTTTGCTTTTTAAGGCTTTTTTTTAAGGTGCTTTGGGCACCTTGTGGCATAACAGTCCAGGTGTAGCTCTGCTAGCAACATCTGGGGATTGGGGATGGTGGGGGTCTCCAGGATAGTAGCTTCATTCACTGCTCTGAGGTCTTGTACCATTATGTACTTTTCTGGTTCCTCTTTTGCGGTTCGCATCTTCACTGGGAACAGTGGTGTGTTACAAGGAGATTTACAGGGTACCAAGGCTCCATTTGACAGAAGAGCCTCAACTTGTCTTGAGATGGCTGTCGATTGTGCAGGCTTCAAGGGGTATTGTGGTTTTCTGGGTAGGAGAGCCACAGGCTTCAGTTGTACCATGACTGGCGGCACTTTCAGATGTCCTATGTCTTCCGGCCCTGGTTACGAACCGGGCTGCACCTGTGTCATGACAGGGGCAGGTGACACAGGCTTGCCGGAATCCTAGCGGAGAAGGTCCATGTGTTCCGAAGTGGGGTGTGGCGGTTGGTGAGGTGGGTCCTGAGATTCTTGGCGACGAGTGTGACTGGTTCTGTATGGCCCAGTTTGGCTGTGGTTGGGATTTGGGGGACTATGGGTGAATTTCCATGGGCTTTGGTATAACCTTCTGGAGTGGCTGGGTCTTTCGCAGTTGTAGCAAGCAGACACATGGAGTTGGTACTGGTGGGCGCAGATAGGGTGTGTCAGAGGCCATCATGAGAGGAGCTACTCTCTACTGTTCTGTGAGGATTCTGGACCTAATAACTACTAATAACAACGTCTCAAGCTCAAAGTTGTGGGTTCTCTATACTCAAACCCTTTCATATTGACTCTTTAAGACCTGAAATAAATGCGGCAGCTAACATGTGTCTATGCTCTCTCTTCAGCACGCTAAAACTCAAATCAGTAAACTTCTTGTACACATATTGACTTCAGGCATTTTAGAGTAGAGATGTGAACCATCTCCATACAGAATATTTTTTTTTATAGGGAGCCTCGGTCCAGCCGATCTCCACAACATAGATATTTATCTTTCTTTCTAAACATTCTAATTAGATACTGACTCTTTGTTTTTTTTGTTTTTTTTTTGTTTTTTGTTTTTTTTTTTTTTTTTTTTAGAATACAAAACGCTGTGAGGAAAACTAGCGCATAGATTTAAGCAAAGAAAGCACTTCCTCTTTTGCTTTTCTGGCATAATGCCTAGAATACATAAACTTCCTCTTTTGCTAATACAACTTAAACACAATTAAAACCAAAATAAATTCAGACTCTGACTGAAATATTCAGAAATATTCAATACATCCTATACATAAATTATTTATTCAATTAAAATGCTACATTGGTTGCTACTATGCACCATCACTGGAAACATGTGGGCGGGTTTCGGTGTAGGCGGTTGCATAGGGCGTGTTGCCACAGGGGGAGGTGTCACTTAGAACAGAGGGGTGGTAGACAAAGGGCAATGTCTACTTGGGGACCAGACGCCATTATAGGGCGGTGGCTGACTACTTAGCTTCCTCTTTTCTAATTTTCTTGTACATGTACACGATGCAACCATTTTGGTTCCATCCACCCTCTTCTTCATGAATAGCGTTTGCAACTTTAAACCAAGCATCTGCTGCCCGTAGCAACCTATAATCTGACAACAGACCTTATTTACGTTTCAAAAAACAGTACGCCATTCATCTACTTCTAATCCCCCACCCAAATGCATATCATTTCCACAAACTTTTGCTAATTTCTTTCCCTTTTTTACAGCAGCCTCTCCCTCCCATTCTAATACCAAATCACAAGCCAAACTGCCCTCTGTGGGCATAATTAACTTATTTCCCATTTCACACAACTCTTGAATTGAATAGGAGGAGAGGAAAGGAAGAAAGGTTGAAGTAAAACAGAAAAGAAATGAAGATATGCAGTGACAGGGTGATATGGAAGATGAGGAAGTGAAGAGATCTCTGTTAAATCTGCAAAAGGGGAGACATGAAACAGACCAGACAAAACACAGAATGTGAGTCAACAGCTGGTATTCAGTGACCCATTTTAAACGTCTTCTACACGTCCCAACTCAAAACCCAAACTCCTCACTCTGGCTTTCTCTGCCTCCTCGTAATCTTCTGGCTGCTGAGGTTGCAGGGGACACCTTTTACTTCCCTGTCCTCTTATCCTAGCCTCAGCCTAAATAACTTCCAATTTCTTACCAACTGAAAACTTGACTGGATAATGTACATTCAACCTGAATACCATTACTTGGGGGACCTCTGGCACTAGGGGTTTGTAACCGAGAATAGATCTCTTATAACCTGGCTCTACCTTTGTGACCAAGCCCCAGGCCTCCTCATTAATGCCAAATAACAGTCCACAGACACATCTAGGGCATGACATTACCAACAACAATTGATGTGACGACTGGAGTGAATTCTGGACTTAATCAGATCCTCACAGGATCCCCACGCCACCGCTGGGCGTAATTTGACGCCCCCTTTCCTGGTAACCCGTGCTTTACCGCACCTGTGCTTTACCGCACAATTTGCCCCAGGAGGAGTTTACCGCGTCCTCTTTTGATATCAATCCTCAAGAGAAGTTTAACCACGTCACCTCCATCCGTGAACATATAATCAATCCCTCATTCACAACAGCCGTCACACAACACGATTGATCGACAAAACAAAACACAATATACTCCAAATACAAATACAGGCGGGTCAGAAACAATCGCAGGTTCGTACTATATAAATAGGCTCGAGACAAGATATATACCTGTCTTTGTGGACCTCGGGAAGCCAATGCGGAGACAGAAATTAACCAAATACGGATGCGGATCAAACAGCAGACAAATCCATTAAAAAGTGTCTTACCGTTTTCTCCAGAGTTGATCAGGCTCTGCTCCGCCCGTATTTGATTCTGTTTCAGCGTCCTCTAAGTACGGCTTCCTTTTGGGCCAAAATCTCGAGCCCCACGTTGGGCGCCAAATGTTTTGGACCGAACAGAACCGCTCGGTAGTCTTGTTTCTGTCCCCCTGGCCAAATTAACCTTCGATGTGAAAATGTGCACATTTAACCACAATCACTGACACGGACACGTTCAGTAAGTTTGGTACTTCTGACGTTTATTTCCTGGGCTCAAAAATGATATATTGAGAGCCGGATGTTTCGTTATCCAATAAAACAAGCGTGTACAAACCGCAAATTATACATATTCATTATGGTGACAAAATGTAAGCTTTGTTGGGTTATATCTGTATAAGGAGATAGCAGACTATCATAACTAATTATGTCTTATTTTCAGTTCCTGTTTGTCTTGAGTGTAGCCTCATAGGCCTGAAAATAGGTGCAATCTTCTTAACTTTGTTCTTTGTACTTTAACTCTTGTAGTTCTGTTTCACATGAAAGGAGAAGCTGGCAGACATCTAATTTGAGCATGATTAAGGCTAAAATAGCTGGTTATAAGAAAATAAGCACTTATATCTATGCGATTATATTAGAAATAGGCATTTCACAATAACGCTCATAATCACATTCCATTACAGTGGGTGACAAGTAGTTAAAGCGGAGTTCCGCCTGCAAAAAAAAAAGGGTAACAGGACATGTCCTCACCCGACCTCACACTTACCTGTCCCTCGGTTCCGGCATCTTCAGTAAGGGAATCAGGAAGTGAAGCCTTGCAGCTTCACAGCCTGTTTCCTATTGTGCATGCGCAAGTCGCGCTGCGCGTTCTGAATGGTCTTTGCTGTCTTCTGGGACCTGTGTGTCTCCCCAGAAGACAGCTGGGGGGAGGTAGGAGGGACCGGACATGACGTAGTTCGCCGCGGATTCTGCGGCACACTCTCACCAGAGGTGGGACCGAATACCTGTATTAGACAGGTATCTGCTCCTTCCTCCCCCCTGAAAGGTGCCAAATGTGACACTGGAGGGAGGGGAGGAACCGGATCAGTGAACGTTCCATTTCTGGGTGGAACTCTGTTTTAACCACTTGAACTCCAGAAGATTTTAACCCCTTTTATGACCAGGCCGTTCAGCCAGGTTCTGTCGTAGGGGCATGACCGAATTCCAACGGCATTCTCGGCCAACGGCTGAAAGCGATGACCTGAGTGTTCTGGCGGGGGGCGTTCCCCTGTCAGAACACAAAAGCTCAGAGGGGAGATCACTGTACTAACATTGGATTGTTAGTACAGCGGCTCCTCCCGAGCTCTTCAGCTTTTTTCATTCAGCCCACTGGGCAGCAGCTACAAATACTGTAGCTCCTGATTTTTAATAAAAGGACACTTACCTGTTCAGAGATTCAGAGCTGTCCCCACCTGGGCCGGTTCTTCGCTGGTCCCCAGCACGGCCATGTTTACTGTGGGAAGCTGGCTGTGACTCCTTGCGGCTTCACAGCTGGCTTTCCACTGCTCATAAGCAAGCCACACTGCGCTGTGTGAATGCAAGAAATATGCAAGACTACAAGTGCAGTTGCACCAGAGCTTAGTAAATGAGGTGAAGCTTTGCTTTGCAAAGAATACCCAATAACATTCAAGGGAAAAAAACAGCACTTTTCCTTGCACATGCCTAGATGATGGAGGTCAGCAGAGCTTCTGCTCATTTACTTAGCTCTGGAGCAACAAATTTAAATAGTGTCAAGGTCAATGTACTTTAGGTACAAAAAAAAAAAAAAAGTTAACTATTTAGTCTCAGTGTGTTTTTAGATAAGATAAAAAACAAAACAAAATGTGCACTATTGTTTCTTTTCCCTACTACGGGTACATACAACAAATAGTAACTACTTAACAACCACCCCATGTACATTTACTGCGGCAAGGCGGCTGCTGTGCTCTGATATGTGATCAGCGCTTCTGGGTAGGGGGCATGCGCATGCGCACACTGCCCCTGCTGTTCTGCGGTTTGTTACAGCACAAGTCGATTGATCGCAGGGACCCGCTGATTGGCTCTGTCATTCGTGGAAGAGAGCTCTGTGTTGTAAATAGATAGCTGTCATAGTGCGGCGGACACTGGGTGGGAACTGACACTAATATCACTGGCTATAGACTTTTTGAATCTTGGCTGATTCAGCAGGAACCAGTCGAGATTTGACCCGTGTGTGGGCAGGCTAAATGTACCAAGTTGATCGATCAATCAACTAGGGTACAAGCAACTTGCTGGAATCACTTGCAAGTATCGCTAACGGCTGCTATAGCCGCTAGCAATTATTACTGTCTTCTCCCGGTGAGGAAGGCTTCCCCCACTGGGAGCAGACATTTACTTGGCAGGAGGGATTCCCCTGTCAGCACGGTCTGGAGGGGAATCATGCAAATCATGCAAATCCTGTGGTTGCACAAAAGAAATTTGCACCGTCTATGACCTGCCTAATACAGTGATCAGTGCTAATAATATACACTGTCACTGTACCAATGAGACTGGCTGGAAAGGGGTTACAATCTAGGGGCATTCAAGGGTTAAAAATGTGCCTAACGATGTCTCTTAGATTGTAAGCTCTAATGAGCAGGGCCCTCTGATTCCTACTGTATTAAAGTGCATTGTATTTGTACTGTCTGCCCTCAAGTTGTAAAGCGCTGCGTGAACTGTTGGCGCTATATAAATCCTGTATATTAATAATATTATTATTAATAATAATAATAATAATAATAATAATGTGTAATGTGTGCTGCTTTTACTAATCGATGTGGTTGAAAGCAGAGAGAAAAAAACAGCCACATTGCTGCTCTCTGTACAGAGTCCTGTGTTGTTAGTAAACACATAGCTCTGTACTGTGATTTGCCAAGCTGATCAGCGGGTCCCGGACATAAATCATTGGCTGGGACCTGCTGACCAACTTGTGCTGTACTGTTTTACAGCACATATGAGGTGTGTACATGATCCAGCGGACTTGCCTTAAGACGGACGAAACCTGGCACCCGCAAGAAGGTGACGGGAAGATGCTGGCAGAAAAAAAATCACTTGCGCTTTCAGTAGAGGAGTGTTTTACTGCAAAAACGTATGCACCTAAACTCTAGTCACGTTTGTCGCTTGTGTGTTCATTCCCATGGCCAGAATAAATGAATATTCTGACCAGTGAAATGAATGAACGCCCAGATGTGTGATGCACCTAAACACATCTAAACGCAAAACGTGGTTTTAGGTGTGTTTTTGAATTCTGCTTTTTCCTCCACTGGAGCAAAGGTGTACGGGGAGGAAACATAAAACATCCTGTGTGCATGGGGATTTCAAATGCTATTCCATATTAAAGATCCTTTCCCAAATGTGCACACTTTTTCTAGTTAACTATGTAACTAAACAAGAATAGCAACATACCATGAAAGTGTTATTATCAGCTTAAACATGTTACATTAGGTGATTTGTCTGTTCTTGGCTTTATCCTGAAATGACAAAAGTGGCGATCAAGTCAAAGTCCTTGGTGGAGAAATTTGCTTGAAGCCACCATTGCTGACTAAAGCTGTAACACCGAGCCATGTCCATTGAGGGTATGCTTTTGGTTGCAGGGTTTTGAAAAATCACAATAGCTGGAGTAACAGTAAGTCAGCAAACAGGCATGTGACTTGTTCTAGCAGAGTGGAAACCACCAATGGCACTTCCCTCAGTGGCTCTTTCTAGTTTAAAATGTGTTTGTATCAAAGCATATCTGGATATGTCATCTAGTCAGTTCTTTTGCTTTGGAGCTCTTTGAGATCTATTCACCATAAAATGTAAGGAGGAACTTATTGGCTGAAGTTGGTGTAACTATGAGGTAATATGAATATGACATCAGGTTTGAACTGGTGGTATCACAACTAATGCCCTGTACACACGAGTGGTTTTGCTGTCGGAATAAACTCTGAAGGTTTTTCCGACAGAATTCCGCTCAAGCTGTCTTGCATACACACGGTCACACCAAATTCCGACCGTCAAAAACGCGGTGACTTAGCATTCAAAGTGAGTGCTAAGAGTCTTGTATTGTTTCAAAAACAGCTGCGTTTCCAATTTTGTGTTTTGGTCTAATTTGTAAACCATGTCTTTTATTTACTAATTGCCAGATGGAAACAAAAATGACATGATATTTCTATGTGGGAAGGTTGTTAGCAGTGCGACAGGCAGTCGCTGCTCATGTTTTTCCTTTGGCTTGGGCGCTTGGAGGAAATGGAAACAACGCTCATGGAACCCAAGGAAAGATTCTGGGGCTTTAAAAAAAAAACAAAAAAAAAAATGCGGTGACTTACAACACGTACGACGGGACAACACATACGACGTCTCGTACATGCGTCATTTTTGGTACGTCGGAACAGCATACAGACGAGCGGTTTTCCCATGTAGGAATTTGTTCCGTCGGAAAAATATAGAACATGTTCTCTATCTAAGTCCGTCTGAATTTTCGACGTAAAAAGTCTGATGGGGCAAACACACGGTCAGAATATATGATGAAAAGCTCCCATCTGACTTTTTCTGTCGGAGATTCTGACCGTGTGTATGGGGCATTAGAATGACGGCACCATTCTCACGTGACTGCAGTCAATAAATCCTGAATTACTTTGTTTACTTTGTGCTTGTGTAGGCCTTCCACCCTCACAGAATAACTACAAATTATATTTAGTTGGGGGGGGGGTGTAACAAGATGAGAACCTGTAGTAGGATGTCAACCCCCTTCCTGCTGACCAGATGAATATATGCGGCCTCATGTAAATGGGTCTTTATGCGTATCTCTTTGTGCAGGGAGTGCGCCACACAGCCAGCTCCAGGAACAGAGGCCAGGCTCTCACCAAGTACTAACAATCGGGGGCTCAGGACTCCCGGTTGCTGTGATAGCCTCTCACTGTGAGCCTGCCCCTGTGTTTACTTACTCTTTTTAAGGGCCGGTTCACACTGCTGCGATGTGGGAACCCTGCAAATCCACTGCGGGTTCCCGTATCGCATGTGTCCCGGCGGAAGTTCACACTGACCTATGCAAACTGCTGGGAGTGTCATTCCTTTTATGAAGGTAAGAAAAAACAACATTGATTGTCCCCCCCCCCCCCCCCATCCCTAAATGCTTACCTGACTCCTCTTACCAATCCATCACTGTCCCGGCTGCAGCATGCTCTTTTCCTGGTCTCACAGGAGACACTGAGGGTTGGAAAGACATAGGTTCCTTCTGCGGTCAGTCAAACTCCAGTGAAGTGGGAGTGGGGGTGTGGCTTACCTGTGCTGTTTGTGTCTATGGATGCACACAGCCCGGCTACAGAGCATGCCCACACAGGTACCTTCCATAGCACACAGCTTGCTAAGGAGGAACTAACTAGATAATGGAGAAGTGGACTTCCAGAAGAGGAGGTAAGAGACTGCTCTGAGCAATACTGTTGCACAGAGCAGGTAGGTATAACATCATTATTTTTTATTTTTTTTTTTTTATTAAAAAAAGTAGCCTTTAATATCATTTTAAGTGTTTTTACGTGTGTTCTAGGGCTACCATCTTAGTCAAGGAAGTAAATAAAAGGGATGTCTGAGGAGAAATTAGAGCTGCACGATTCTGGCTAAAAAGAGAATCACGATTTTTTTGCTTAGATCACGATTCTCTCACGAGTCTCGCGGCGTAACATCATCTTTCACATTAAAACAAAAAAATTGGGCTAACTTTACTGTTACTTTTTTTTTTTTATATTCATTGCAGTGTATTTTTTCCCAAAAAATTGCATTTGAAAGACCGCTGGGCAAATAAAGTGTGACCTAAAATATTGCAGCAATTACCATTTTATTCCCTAGGGTCTCTGCTAAAATATATATAATATTTGGGGGTTCCAAGTAATTTTGTAGCAAAAAATATTAATTTTAACTTAAAGGGGTTGTAAAGGTAATTTTTTTTTTTTTTTTAAATAACAAACATGTCATACTTACCTTCACTGTGCAGCTCGTTCTGCACAGAGTGGCCCCGAACCTGCTCTTCTGGGGTCCCTCGGCGGCTGTTTCAGCTCCTCCCCGCAAGAACTAACCACCTTTTAATGCGAGCTCCCTCGCATGGCGGTTAGTTATTGCGGGCGCGCTCCCATGATACAGCCGGCGGCTATAGCCGCTCGCTGTATCACTCGGCCCCGCCCCCCGGTGCGCCGCGTCATTGGATGTGATTGACAGCAGCGCGAGCCAATGGCTGCGCTGCTTTCAATCCATCCACTGTAGCCAATCAGCAACCAGGCTGAGCTGCAATAGAGATGACGGGAGCGAGCGGCTGAGTTTTGAGGTGTCAGGTAAGTAAAACAGGGGGGCTGGGGGCGGCGGTATTGTCAAAAGTTTTTTCACCTTAATGCATATAATGCATTAAGGTGAAAAAATTTTTAACTTTACAACCCCTTTTAAGAAAGAAGTGTCAGAAAAAGATTTAGACTTTAAGTGGTTAAACTTCCTGCATATATTGAAAACTTGGCAGACTGCCCAGATTATTTGTTTACACAGAAGTTCTATCCCTTTGATCTAAGAAGGAAGCTTAGTTACAATGTTTCAAGTTAAAAGACATGGCAGACTGCCCAGATGCTTTCTTTTGACAGCTGAGTGAGCAGATAAAGTCTCCCCACTTTGTTTATATACAAGAATCAGCAACCTCTGCAGGATTGTCAGGGGAGGTGAATTGAGATCACGATTTTTTAACGATTAATTGTGCAGTTCTAGGAGAAATGATTATGAAAGTTTTGTTGGTGTGGAAGGAAATAATTATTTTTTTACAACATAAGCCAAGTTGTATTTCAAGATAATCGGTCTTTTAATTGTGTTTCGGATACTATATACAATATATTTTGCTTTTGCTTTTTAATGCAGTCTGTATTTTTTGCATATTATTATCTACCCAAGCATGCCCAGATTATAATTACAATAAGTCATTTTGTATTTTTTGCTTTTCTATTTTAGGTGGTATTGGCAGGGAGCAAAGTTGAAGCCTTATGTCGATTTTATGACTAAAAATTATCCACCTGGCTTCAAATATGAAAACTTTGGGCCCCAGTTCACAGCAGAGTTTTATGATCCACAGCAGTGGGCGAATACAATAAAAGCATCAGGGGCCAAGTATGTTGTTCTTACTTCAAAACATCATGAAGGTAAATTGCAGGATGAATTTTGTTTATTATTCGTCATCAACATACCGTATATACTTGAGTATAAGTCGAATTTTTCAGCACATTTTTTTGTGCTGAAAGTGCCCCCCTCGACTTATACTCGAGTCAAGCACTTTTCTGCAGCAAAAAATTTCATTTTCCGAACCGATTTTGGGGCCCCGTATCTCAGGGCCACTTGGTGCTAGAAACCCCAAATTTGGTATGTGGACCTAGTACCACAACATATCCAAAGATAAAGTTCCTAGCACTAAGTGGCCCAGAGATACGGGGCCCCAAAATCGGTTCGGAAAATGTCATTCTCTGCTGCAGAAAAGTGCTTGACATTTTCTGAACTGACTTTGCGGCCCCATATCTCAGGGCCACTTGGTACTAGGAACCCCAAGTTTGGTGCGCAAACCCAGTGGAACTGGTACCATAACATATCCAAAGCTTGGGTTCCTAGCACCAAGTGGCCCTGAGATACGGGGCCCCAAATCTGGTTTGTTAAATGTCATTCTCTGCTGCAGAAAAGTGCTTGACATTTTCTGAACTGATTTTTGGGGCCCTGTATCTCAAGCCACTTGGTGCTAGAAACCCCAGCTTTGGAAATTTTATGGTGCTAGTTCCACTGGGTTTGCACACCAAATTTGGGGTTGTTAGCACTAAGTGGCCCCGAGATACGGGGCCCCAAATTGGTCAACTGTGTCTATCTGCAGCAATGTCATTTCGGGACCCTTTGGGTTCAGAGACCCCAAATTTTGGCTGCAGCTAGGGGGCATCTAGGAAACCTTAACTAACGAGTTTGAAGTTCAGGGGACCTATGGCTGCAAATGGGCACAGTGAGGCATGCAAATGGGCACAGTGATGCTGCAAATGGGCATTGTTGACCCTCTTTTCCACTTACAGTAGCTGTGCATTTCTCACCCTCGTCTTGTACTCGGGTCAATAACGGAAAATTGTATACTCACCTTTCCGTAATTTTCCTTTCCTGTCGCATCTTCATGGCAGCATACACGTTGGGTTGTGACTCCGCCTCCACAACCTGATAGGACCACATAGCTATAAATTAGAGAGTAGACACCTGCCCCAGTATTCTCTGTAAATATATACACATGTCACCTTAGAGGGTGGGTGATTGTATGCTGCCATGAAGATGCGACAGAAAAGGAAAATTACGGAAAGGTGAGTATACAATTTTCCGTTTTCCTGTCGCATCATGGCAGCATACACGTTGGGGAGTAACTCGCCAAACTGGGTGGGAATGCAAAATCAAAATTTATTGACAAGAAACAGAAGAATTGGCCTGTATAACGGCCCTCCCAAATTCAACTGCTGCTAAGCGTGCAGCGTCTATTCTATAATGAGAAATGAAGGTGTTCCTCGAAGACCAAGTGGCCGCTCTACAAATGGTTTCCGCTGAAACTTTACAGTAAGCTGCCCATGAAGTAGCCATTGCCCTGGTGGAATGCGCTCTTAGATCTCCCGGAATCTGCAAGGTGCTTAAGGAGTAGGCCTTCTTGATAGCTTTCACGAGCCATGAGGCGATGGTACGGGCAGAAGCTGCCTGGCCCTTCCTGAACCCATGTGGGATGACTAAAAGATTCTCGCATTTCCTGAATGGCTTGGTTACCGAAAGGTAATGGAGAATGTTGCCCTTGACATCCAGGGGATGAGGGACGCCCTGATCCGTGATCAAAGCCGGGAGGTCAATCTCCTGGTTAAAGTGAAACGCAGAGGAGACCTTTGGGATAAACCTGTCTGAAGGCTTCAGGGTTAGTCTGTCTGGGTAAACCATCAGATACGGTTCTTTGATCAGCAAGGCTTGCATTTCTGAGACCCTCTTCGCTGATGTGATGGCAATTAGGAATGATACCTTTAGAGTCAGGTCCCAGAGGGAGGTATCCTCAAGTGGGAAGAATGGTTCTCCGGATAAAACCTCTAGGACAGTTGATAGGTCCCATGTTGGAAATGAAGGTTTCCTGGGCGGTCTTAGCTTTAGGCAGGCTTTTTGAAATTGCACCACCAGAGGGTTAAGTGCCCACCTGACCCCTGTCAAGGCAGAGATGGCAGAGACTTGGACTTTCAGGGTGTTAGACCTAAGGCCTTTGTCTAGACCTGACTGAAGGAACTCAAGCACTTGTACTGCTGATGGGGAAGACGGGTCCCAACCTTGTTCCTGAGCAAAGGAGGAGAATCTTTCCCAGATCCTCTCATAGGTGCTATTCGTGGAGGATTTCCTAGCTTGAAGCAGGGTATCGACTACCCTCTGAGAACATCCTTGATCTAGAAACCTAGACCTTTCAGTCTCCAGGCCGCTAGGTGCAATCTCTCTGGATTCGGATGTAGTAGCTGGCCCTGGGTTAGTAGATCCGTTGTTACCGGGAGTGGAAGTGGATCCGCTGTGCTCAGTTGCAGGAGGGTGGTGAACCAAGGCCTCCGTGGCCAAAAGGGAATCACGGCCAGTACTAGAGCCGTTGAGTGTTTGAGCCTCAGAAGGAACTTGGCTATCAGTGGGGTTGGTGGAAAAATGTAGCCTAGGTGAAAGTTCCAGGCGTGCTGGAGACAATCCGTACCCTCCGCTGTGGGGAAGGGATTCCTCGACAGAAACCTCTGACACTTCTTGTTCTCTGGTGTTGCTGCGAGGTCTATGTCTGGATGACCCCATGTCTGGCATATGAGGGCAAAGGCCTGTGGGCTTAGACACCACTCGTTGTTGGAAACGAATGTTCTGCTGAGAGAGTCTGCCAGTAAGTTCTGAACCCCCGGAATATAGGTCGCCTTCAGGTCCCACAGGTTCAGTTGAGCCCATTGCATCACCGGACCGACTTCCCGCATCATGGAGATGCTCTTGGTACCCCCCTGCCTGTTGATGTAGGCTACCGCCACTCGGTTGTCCATTTGAATGAGGACTTGCTTCCCTCTCAGGAGTGAGCTGAATGCCAAGAGGGCTTGGAAGGCTGCCTTCATCTCTAGGACGTTCGATACTACATCCTTGGTCTTGAAGGGCCAGCGGCCCTGAGCTGCATAGTGTAGGTAGTGTGCCCCCCATCCTTCCAGACTGGCGTCTGAAGTTACTACCTCCTGGTGGAGGATGACTTGCTCCTGCTGAGGTTGTCGGGGTGGATCCACCACCGTAAAGATAGCCTGGCTTCCTCTGGGATGTGAATCAATTGGGACATGGACCATCCGTCCCACTGGCGCAGGAAGGAGGCTTGTAGGGGTCTGGTATTCCATTGCGCCCATCTGACCATTGGAATGGTTGCTGATAGGGAACCTAGGAGGCTGAGGTATGCTCTGGCCGGTAGACATGACGCTGGGATAGCCTCTTTCACTTTCTGAATGAGTAGGAACAATTTCTCCCTTGGCAATTCCACTGTGTTTGCTCGGGTGTCCAGTTCGGCTCCCAGGAAGACCATCCTTTGGGTAGGTTGGGTGTTGCTTTTCTGCCAATTGATTAACCATCCTAAACTCATTAGGGTGGAAACCAGGATCTCGCGATGCTGGACGAGTGATTCCTGGCTGCTTGAGAGGAGGAGGATGTCGTCCAGGTAATGGTGGACCCTTAGACCTTTCTCCCTCAACAAGGCTATTGCTGGTAGTAACACCTTCGTAAATGTTCTGGGGGCTGTTGAGATGCCAAAGGGAAGGCTCCGAAACTGGAAGTGCCCTTGACCCACCGAGAATCGCAGGAATTTCTGGAATGCCCCGTGGATCGGAATATGCAGGTAGGCATCCTGGAGGTCTATGGAGAGCATCCAGTCCCCCAGATTTATGGCCTGTAGGATAGACTGTAAGCTCTCCATCCTGAATGACTCCACTCTGATGGACCTGTTGAGGTTCTTTAGGTCTAGAACCGGACGAAAGTCCCCTGATTTCTTCTTGACGAGAAATAATGGAGAGTAGAATCCCCTGCCTCGTTGTGCCAGTGGAACCTCTACTATTGCTCGTTTTTGGAGAAGATCTTGGATGTAGTTCAGTAACGATAACCTTTTTTCCCGAGATGGGGGAATACGGGTTG
Organism: Lithobates clamitans; assembly: GCA_037952925.1. Classification (NCBI taxonomy): domain Eukaryota; kingdom Metazoa; phylum Chordata; class Amphibia; order Anura; family Ranidae; genus Lithobates; species Lithobates clamitans. Next base: position 8,538,719 of record JBBGZY010000076.1, on the reverse strand, counting down.
GATAGAACTGATCCCCTGGGGGTCGGTTTTTGAAGGACCACCTGTGGCCGAAGGTGACAGTGGCCAGGGTCCAGGTGTCCCTTATGGTTTCCGCCCAGACCAGCTTGAAACTGGAGAGTCTTGCTCCCACTACCGCTGGTCGGACGGGCGCACCTTCAAAAGGGCTTCTGGTCACCGGAAGCAGGCGCCTTAGGCTTCTGAAACTTCATAAAGGAGGTTTGAGGATTCTTCCAGCTCCTTCGATACTCCTTGCCTGGTCTGTATGTTCTCGCGTCCCTATACCTCTCTGGGAGGTTCCGCTTAAAGGGAGGAGGTCTCTGTTGCTTGGACCTCCTGTCTGAGGGGATGAGCCCGGACTTTCCGCCGGTTACTTTGGAGATGGCTGTGTCCAATTTTGTTCCGAAGAGGTGCTCACCATCAAACGGAATACGACACCAGTTGGATTTGGAAGCTGGATCCGCCGTCCAGGGCTTCAGCCATAATGCTCTTCTGGCCGTTACTGAGGCCAGCATAGATTTAGATGCAGACCTGATGGTGTCGACTGAAGCTTCAGCCACAAAGTCGCCCGCCAGGCTTAATTCTTGCAATGCCTTTACTATTGTTTCTTGGTCTGCCCCCTCTGATACGAGCTTTTCCGCGCTTGTGGACCAGCTCGAGATGGCTCTTCCTACTGCAGCAAGTGCTATTGCAGGCCTGCAGGCGCCTCCAGCCGACAGGTAAGCCCGCTTGAGATCCGTGTCGATCTTTCTGTCGAGGACATCTCTAAACGTTACCGCGTCTTCTAACGGGAGGGTAACATGCCTGGCTAGGCGCATCAGGGATGCATCCACTACCGGAGGGGACACCAGAGGGTTCACCTTAGGCTCCTTAAGTGGGTATAGTTTCGGTAGTCTGTTATTCAGACTAGACTTCTTCTCTGGCCTCTGCCATTCTTCCTTGATCAGGTCCTCAAGTTCGTCAATGAACGGGAAGGATTCTGGATCTTTTCTGAGCTGAGGAAAATACTTCCTCTGTTTCGGTTGGGCTTCCTGGGGTTCCTCCCATCCTATCGCCTCCTTAACCGATTTTATAAATGGTTCTACCAGACTGAAGTCGAATCCAGCCGATACCTCCAGACCCTCATTATCCGACAGGGAGTCTTGCTCCTTTGATGTGCTAGCCCGGGCTGGAGAGGTAGTAGTGGAGAAATCCACATCTGATACCGAGGCCTGGGGGGCTACGGCCCCAGCTGAATCTCCGACCTCCAAGATTCTCTCTATTGTGGCCTCTTCCCGGCATGTTTGACAGACCAATTTTCCCGGAAGAGCCGCTGCGCCGCAAACCCAGCATGCGTTCCCGGCAGGACGGGAGTGGCGTGCGGGGGAACGATGCCTGCGTGAGGGCGATCTTCTGTGGCGGGATCGGCCGTGTCTAGAGCGCGACCGGGAGCGGCGGCTTCTGCGGCTTCCTCTCGAGCGGCTTCTTCTGTGATAGGAACGGCTCCTTCTGTGTCTGGAGCGACTTCTCCTGCGTGAGGACTCTCTTTGTCTTGAGGCAGACGTTCTTGAAGACCTGGTAGGGCTGACCAATTTAGGCAGCGTTAGTAGTGCTCTCTTTTTCAATCTTCAATACTTACATTTGTCTTCCCCCCCCTTACCTAATAGGCTGACGGTGATCTGCTGGGGCAGCGGTCTCCATGGGAGAAAGTGGACTGGAAACCTGCAGGGAGAAAGAATAAACAGCGCTATGCAGAAGAGGCTTCAGCGGGAGCAGGAATCCTGACTTAAAGGCAGTGTAAAGGAAGGTCACTTACCTTTGTAGAGCGTTTTGGAGTCCAAACAAACAATCTGTCACTTGCATAGACAACCAGCAGCAGCAATACAGCTACTGCTGGGCTTTTAAATCCGCCGCCATCAGCGTCGGACGCTCGCGCATGCGCAGTAGCGCCGCGGGACACCCGGCGCCATCTTGGAAGCTGGAAAGCAGCCCAGCGGTGCCCAAACGACGCACCGCGCATGCGCGAGGACGCCGAGAACGCTCGGCGCTCCGGACAGCAGATCTGGAGGACCACAGAGCCCAGCAGACGGGCAGAGGTACTGTAGGAGAGGGGGAAAGAGGGGGGGAGACCGCTGCACACAACTAAGCCTGTTTAAGGCTTATTTCATGAGGCCACAATGAAATTTTCCTGGCCATTCCTCCAGCAAGCCTGTTTAAGGCTTTTGTGGGCTGCTGCACTTGAAGCCTGTTTAAGGCTTATATTTGTGGACAGACAGCTGTGAGATGAGAGTATGCCCCTGAGATCACCAGAGTGGGGCTCCTTCCATTTAGCTCGTTTAGAGGCTGTACAAGAAGGACTTCCATCCAGGAGAGGCTAGAACCTGGCTGGGGCGAAGCGGTAAGGGGGTGCTGATCCGTGCGTCCTGACAGGTGAGGAAAAATAAGAGAATACTGGGGCAGGTGTCTACTCTCTAATTTATAGCTATGTGGTCCTATCAGGTTGTGGAGGCGGAGTCACAACCCAACGTGTATGCTGCCATGATGCGACAGGAAAAGTTTTTTTCCCATTTTTTTTTTTTTTTTTTTTTTTTTGTGGTAAATTAGGGCCTCGACTTATACTCGGAACGACTTATACTCGAGTATATACGGTATACCTAAAGTGAAAGTTTTCATGTCAAAAGCATTGTTATTGTATACAGTTTCAGCTGTCTTAAACCATTATGGATTCTTGATTGTTTTTTTAAAAAGGGACAGAGCTCTGGAAGCTGTACCCTCAAAAAAGGCAGGCATAGGGCAAAGGACTTTTCACCAGCGTTTTTTTTAGGTCTGTCTTGTTCTGCCCTGTGCTTAATTTTTTTTTTTTCTCTAGCCAATAGGAATCGAAAAGCAGCTTGCTGCAGCATAAGCTCACATCTATGCATGTTGCTTTTTAGCGTTTCTGCAGTGCTTTTTGCTGTGCTTTCTGCGATTTGCGTTTTCTATGGCTTTTTTTATGGGGGGGGGGATTTGTTGTTGGGCAGATTTAAAAACGCAAATTGTGGCAAAATCGCAGTAAAAACCCACTGCATGCTTTTGTGCAGTTTCTCCGTTTGAAGTCTTTTTAACCAAAAAAGCAGTGTTTTGCGTTTAAAAAGTCCCTGACCCTTTCCAAAAATGCAGAGGCACATAAATGCATTGATGTGAACAAGTTCAATAGTAACCCATGTTAAAAAAATGTCCTGCGTTTCTGCAAAAAGCGAAAAGCATGAAAAAACGCATTGATATGATATGAGATCACTTGGAGGTCAGAAGCAGCTGGAAATTAACTTATAAGCATCTTTTAAATACAAGTTGATTGCACCATTTGTTCATCTACACCCCTTTCACATGGGCACTTTCAGGCAGCAATAATAGAGGGTTGAGGAGTGTTTATAAAGTGGTTGTAAACCCTCACATATACCCAGTGAAGTGACTGGCCTCAGAGAGATTAAACAAATCCTCTTGCATACAGTGTCTCACAAAAGTGAGTACACCCAATATTTAATTCTATCTTTTCATATGACACTTTGCTGCAATGTAAAGCATTGAGTGTACAGCTTGTATAACAGTGTCAATTTTCTGTCCCCTCCAAATAACTCAACACACAGCCATTAATGTCTAAACCTCTGGCAACAAAAGTGAGTACACCCCTAAGTGAAAATATCCAAATTGGGTCCAAAATGTCAATATTTTGTGTGGCCACCATTATTTTCCAGCACTGCCTTAACCCTCTTAGGCATGGAGTTCACCAGAGGTTCACAGGTTGCCACTTGAGTCCTCTTCCCCTCTTCCATGAGGACATCACGGAGCTGGTGGATGTTAGAGTCCTTGCGCTCCTCCACCTTCTGTTTGAGGATGCTCCACAGATGCTCAATAGGGTTTTGGTCTGGAGACATGCTTGCTCAGTCCATCACCTTTACCCTCAGCTTCTTTAGCAAGGCAGTGGTCATCTTGGAGGTGTGTTTGGGGTGGTTATCATGTTGAAATACTGCCCTGCTGCCCAGTCTCTGAAGGGAGGGGATCATGCTGTGCTTCAGTATGCCACAGTACATGTTGGCATTCATGGTTCCCTCAATGAACTGTAGCTCTCCAGTGCCGGCAGCACTCATGCAGCCCCAGACCATGACACATCCCACCACTAAACTTGACTGCAGGCAAGACACACTTGTCTTTGTGCTCCTCACCTGGTTGCCGGCACACACGCTTGACACCATCTGAACCAAATAAGTTTATCTTGGTCTCATCAGACCACAGGAAATGGTTCCAATAATCCATGTCCTTAGTCTGCTTGTGTTCAGCAAACTGTTTGCAGGCTTTCTTGTGCATCATCTTTAGAAAAGGCTTCCTTCTGGGACGGCAGCCATGCAGACGAATTTGATGCAGTGTATGGTCTGAGCACTGACAGGCGGACCCCCCACCCCTTCAACCTCTGCAGCAATGCTGGCAGCACTCATACGTCTATTTCCCAAAGACAACCTCTGGATATGACGCTAAGCATGTGCACTCAATTTCTTTGGTCGACCATGGCGAGGCCTGTTCTGAGTGGAACCTGTCCTGTTAAACCGTTGTATGGTTTTGGCCACAGTGTTGCAGCTCAGTTTCAGGGTCTTGGCAACCTTCTTTTAGCCTAGGCCATTTTTATGTAGAGCAACAATTCTTTTTTTCAGATCCTCAGAGTTTTTTGCCATGAGGTGCCATGTTGAACTTCCAGTGACCAGTATGAGAGAGTGAGAGCGATAACACCAAATTTAACACACCTGCTCCCCATTCAAACCTGAGACCTTGTAACACTAATGAGTCACAAGACTTGTCAGAAGTGATTCATGCTGATGACAGAGAAGCGAAGCAGCAGACAGAAAAAACACTTGGTGCTCTTAATTAGGAAAAGTATACACTATAAGGGGATATGTTTTGTTCATAAAACCATGCAACGGCTGCCGGACAGACCTATACACATTGCTGCAAACGCAAATCTACAGTATACTATGTACGGCAAAAATATAAGGGCAATGTCATAATTTTGCTAGGCATACAACCTGCACTGACCCCTATAGATTTAAATGGGGCTTCAGCATTAAATCCCTCTTCTAACAAACATGTGGGAGGCAGCATATTCCCTTCTATCACCTACTAACTGTGGACCTGCTGCTGCTGACAGATTAGCTAGGCCCATGTCAAAGAGGCCTAAAGGGGTTCCTAAACTTGTGCTGTGTAACTAAATGTAAGGCACCAGTGTTAAGGTTGCCATTGCATTTTGGTACATTGCAGTGTATTAAACAAAACCCTGCTTGTTGGAGTCTCCAGCAAAATGCACTTTCTATAGGGTTGCTTGATAACAACATATGTAAGACATGCCGGAATTGCATAAAAAGAAAACACACTGCATTGTCACGCAGAGATGTGAATGCAGCCATAAAGATTTGGCAACCAAATCCTTGGGCACATATAACAGATGTTGACATTCTATACCCCAAGCTCATTGTGTGGGGTAAGACAAAAGCAGTCATACACTGATGCATCCTTATTATACACCTGTCCAAAAATGATCTTTTACCCAGTGATAGTTTTGTCTTTTGGGGACAGTCATTTACATGTATTTTTGCCTTTTTAGGTTACACTTTGTGGGGCTCTAAATTTTCATGGAACTGGAATTCTGTGGATGTAGGATCAAAGCGGGACCTTGTTGGGGAGCTGGCTGAGGCCATCAGGAATACCACAGACTTGCATTTTGGACTTTATCACTCTCTATTTGAGTGGTTCAACCCGCTCTTCCTTTTTGATAAATCTAATTCTTTTAAAACACGCACTTTTCCAAACGCAAAGTCCTTACCTGAGCTGTATGAACTTGTGATGCAATACAAGCCGGAAATTCTGTGGTCAGATGGAGATGGTGATGCCCCAGACACATACTGGAACAGTACTGGTTTTTTGGCTTGGCTCTATAATGAAAGGTATGATAACCATTATTTTAGGAAAGGAGGGATAATGTTATTATATCCAGGCAGACTATGTAAGAACTGATTGTGCGGAAACTCCTGTATGAGTTTTCAGAGCTGATGTGTAGGAATTGATGGCAAATTGTGCCATGAGTAAGTGTGCAAAAAAAGATTTCCTTTCTCTTTCATTAAGGAACACAAGATTGCAGGGCCTGCTTGGACAGTGACTTGTGAGCACTGGGATCTGCTTGTAGAGCTTTCCAGATCTTTGTTTATTGTGTTAACTAGGAACATACAAAGGAGAGATGGAAGCGCACACTGAAAGCCGGTCAATGTCAAATATAACAGGAAGGATTCAGCTCGATTCCCCCGAACCATGTTCCTCTAATGCGTTTCTCCCATCATGGGCTTAACTGTAGAGACGACCTCTACAATCAAACCCATGACACGTGAAACGCATTAGTGGGATGTGGTTTGAGGTTCGGAGGGGGGGTGGAGCTTAAGCCCTCCCATCGTATTTGAACATGAGCTGCTTTCAGTGTGCGCTTCCACCTCTCCTTTTGTATGTTTCTAGTTAACACAGTACACAAAGAGCACACTGGTGCTCAGACTGTAGGCCATCCAGTAACACGCCCATCAAAAAAGCTTGGCATCGCTGCAGGATCTTGCATACATCAATTTTTTGGCACATCGGGATAAAAATCCAACACAACAGACTTTCAGCCAGAAGAGGAGAAGATCTTGAATACCCAGAAGCGCTGGGTATTTTGAAGGGCTCCAATAGATAAAGGGAGCGGCTGGCAAGCATAGCGAAGGTCAATGGGTAGGGGGTATTAGCTTTCAAGAATACCTGTTACCTTGCACTGAATGAACAAGTAACATTCTTTTGAAGGAACAACTCCAGGCATCCAGAAAAATCATAATATGAGCCACTGAATATCGGAGAGTGCGTAGACTGCTATACACAATACCATGTTTACTATAGCTGTTTATTCTTCTTTTGTGACGGCAGACCATTTCTTAATCTTTTTTTTTATATAATTTAGCCCAGTTCGGGACAACGTTGTGACTAATGACCGATGGGGATATGGAAGCATTTGTAAACATGGTGGCTATTACACATGTAGTGATCGTTACAATCCTGGGCATCTGCTACCTCACAAATGGGAGAACTGCATGACCATTGACAAACGTTCCTGGGGATACAGGCGGAATGCTTTAATCTCTGAAATGCTGAACATTGAAGACCTGGTGCAGGTGGGTTCTCACAAACATTCTGCAAAACTGTTGTGGGGTCAGTTTACAAAGCCACACGAGTTACAAGTGTAATCAACTTCCATTTTTTTTGTGTCAAAGCTTAAAGGAGAAGTACAGCCAAAGCTCGTTAGGCTGTATTTCTCCTGTGCAGCACAGGAGTGCAGTTCGTTTTGCATTCCTGTGACCCGTTTTCATCAGAAACCCGCTGTCTGCTGAAATTACAGAGCCGGTCCAGGCTCACTATAGTGGGGTCAGGATCCGCCCACATGCCTGGACCGGCACCTGGCTCAGCCTCTCGGAGAGCCACTGAGAGCCTAAGCCAGCTGTGCCCCATCACCCCCACAACCCAGTGCTCCAGTGAGTGAGGAGGGGCAGAGCACAGTGACTGACAGTCAGCAGCTCTTTGCTCGGGGAGCCACGAGAGCCGAGCGATTTGTAGTGTTAGATTGCTCGGTTCTCAGTGTTAGAGCCAGTGGGGGACAGATGCTGCATCCACCTAGATAAGTATGAAACTGCAAAAACCCCATACTTCTCTTTTAATTGAACAAGCTGAAGTTAGAAGTTGATTGGCTACCATGCACAGCTACACCAGATTTTGCACTCTCCAGTTTTAGTAAATCCCCTCCCCCTAAGTTTATCTATAGCAAACATTATTTTTTAAGTTTTGCATGGCACATGGAAGGGTAAGGCTGGGTATACACGTAAAGTTTTTGTTCAACCCAGCGGGCTGAATGAAATAAAAAAAAAAAACTTGAGAGGTCGCAATACTAACTAAGCAATGTTAGTGCAGCGATCTCCACCACTGTGCCTTTGTGTTCTGACAGGGGGACTGCCCCCCACTAGAACACACTGATCAGAACTTACAGACATTGGCTGGTTTTCCAGCAAGACCATTGGACAAAGGCCGGTCAGGCAGCTGTACACACTGTCTCTGCTGAACCAGCCGATATTTGGGTCATGTCTACCCAGCATTAGAACCCATGCTAGGTTTTATTGCAGTCTGTGCCCACTTTCATCAGATCCACTGTTTTGCCATGATGACCACTGCCATCAGGACAGAAAGTGATGGGAAATGTAAACACTTTTGAACATCAACAGACGTAAAGTGGAGGTAAATAACACATCCAATGGGGCAGCTGTTCTAGTGACAGCTGTCTCAAAAGGAGACTTCCCCTTATTTGAGAAATTTCAGTACCCGAACACTGGCAGGAAAAAACTGGCATAGCGTTCCTTGCTAAAAAAGAAATGAGTTACAGATTAGGGCTGGGAAAAAAATCGATTTAAATCTTGAATCGAGTTGAGAGGTCAAATCGATTCAAAATTTAAGCAAATCGAATTTTTTAGATTTTTTTTTTTTTTTTTTTTTTTTCCCACCGCACCGGTCCCGAGACGCTGCAGGCATGAGTTTTTAGGCGAGGCCGAGGCTTCAGCCTAGTCCGCGGCTACGGCCGGACACCACGGACTAGGCCGAAGCCGCGGCCTCGCCTAAAAACTCATGCCCGCAGCGCCTCCGGACCGGCGCTGACACCGCGCCAGGCTTGAAGAGCTGCGGGCAAGGAGTTTTTAGGCGAGGCCGCGGCTTCGGCCTAGTCCGCGGGGTTGGACTCCACAGACTAGGCCGAAGCTGCGGCCTCGCCTAAAAGCTCATGCCCGCAGCGCCTCAGGACTGGCGCGGTTTCCAAACAAAAAAAAAAACTCGATTCGAATCGTGAATCAAGATTTTTTATTTTTTTTTTTTAGAAAATCTCCCAGCCCTATTACAGGTTACACTTTGAATTAAAGGCACTTTTAAACATTTAGGTTTTCTAATGGAAACAGCAACTATAGCATTGAAATCACTCACTCACCCAGAGGAGCTTACAATCTAATACCTCCAACACAGTAAGTAAGGCACACACATTCCCTCGAGGATGAATATGGTGAGGCCAGATAACCTACCAGGGATTACCCTGGAGCCAGCAAAAAAAAAACCTATGCAACAAGGAGAACAAAAGGGTATATAGGGGGTTATTTACTAAAGGCAAATCCATTTTGCACTACAAGTGCAAAGTGCACTTGAAATTGCACTGGAAGTGGAGTTGCTGTAGATCCGAGGGGCACATGCAAGGTAAATAAAAAACAGCATTTTAGCTTGCACATGATTGGATGATAAAATCAGCAGAGCTTCCCCTCATTTCAGATCTTCCCCTCAGATTTACAGTGACTGCACTTCCAAGTGCACTTTCAGTGCAATTTCAAGTGCACTTTGCACTTGTAGTGCAAAGTGGATTTGCCTTTCGTAAATAACCCCCATAGTGTCCCTTATTGGAACTGAACCCAGCACTCCCAACACTGCTAATATTTTTATTTTTTTTCAGCTTTGGAAATATATTTGAAATGCTGTATTTCATAGTGTGCTGGCATTCATGTGTCACTATGTAGTATACTGTTGTTTAATAACTGTTTTTCTCACTTTCTAGGAGTTAGTTGAAACTGTATCCTGTGGTGGGAATCTGCTGTTGAACATTGGTCCAACGCATGACGGTCGAATCCCGGTAGTATTCGAGGAGCGCTTGAGGCAAATGGGTAAATGGCTTGAAGTAAATGGAGCAGCTATTTACAGCACAAAGCCTTGGAGAGCACAAAATGATTCACTGACTTCAGGAGTCTGGTGAGAATGAGAACACAATAAATAGATCAGTAGAACAAACTTGTGATATATTTGTACTGTTAAGAGTGGTGCATGTCTTCATGATTTTTCTTGTTTGCCCCTGTTCTCTTTTTTTCCCATTGCTAAAACTTTATTGTGCACACTGGATAACATTTTATCCACAGAACAGTTATATGCTTTATCCACTAACAATGCATGTCGTGTAGAATTTAGTAGTAGAATTTAGATTCTACTACTACTGCATTCTTGACTTTTCCAGTTTTTGGGTTCTGCAGTATACGGCTTACTTTAATATATAGGATATGATGTTTATTAGGGGGGATGCATTATGTCTTACAGATTATGCACTCTATTCTGGTTTTAGTTAAGATAAATAGGCTTAATCAGACCTTTTAGTTTCATTGTAGTGCACAGAGCCCATTCATTTAAATTTTTTTTTCTTTTTTTAGGGCCTCATTCACATGGGTGTACCTTCAGGTGTACCAATCTGTACATTGTCCATAGCGGCTTCACGGGCACAGCCGCTCGTCCTAGTTTGACAACCATGCTGATGCGTGTACCTGAACAAACACTATCTGTTTGGGGACACGCGCCCGCCCAGCTACCAAATTGAGATGAGGGGCTGTGTCCCTGCATAACGTTCATCCCAATAGACATGAATGGGACTGCTTGTACGCACCTGTGCATCCCATGCAGGCGAAGATGACCCTTTGCATGGGTGTACAGATAATTACAACCATGTAAATGAGGCCTAGAACACCACATCACAATGCATGTAATGTGTATTGTGGTGTGCTGTAACAGGGGCCTGTGTGTTGGGGTGCCATTCTAAATATATGTCCCTGCAAAGCACTGCCCAAAATGCCATGTGTTACTGTGTGTTAAAACGGTAAACGCACATTACCACAGCACATACAGTGCCTTGCTGTGGCAAGACTTGAAAATTGCTGTTCACAGACGCTCTCCATCCAATCTGACAGAGCTTGAGCTATTGTGCAAAGAAGAATGGGCAAAAATGTCACTCTTTAGATGTACAAAGCTTGTAGAAAAAGACTGCAGCTGTAATTGCAGTGAAAGGTGGTTCTACAAAGTATTGACTCAGAGGGGCTGAATATAAATGCACGCCACAGATATTTATTTGTAAAACATTTTTAAAACCATTTTCATTTTCTTTCCACTTCACAATTATGTGCCACTTTGTGTTGGTCTATCACATAAAATCCCAATAAAATACATTTACGTTTTTGATTGCAACATGACAAAATGTGGAAAATTTTAGGGGGTATACTTTTTCAAGGCACTGTAGGTCCAAGAAGACCTCTTGGGTTAGTTTTTATGTAAATTTTTTTTTTTTTTTTTTTTTTTTTTTTTTTTTTTTTTTTTTTTTAGTTCATGAGTTTTTAAGCTGTTTATTAATTGTATTCAGGTAGTAAAAAAAGGCAAATAAAATACAACAATCTGACAGAAATTGCAATGTTTATAAAGATGGACTTTAAAGGCACGTATATAGATTTTTAAACAAAATGAATTTATTAATATGCATATATATTACAATATTACAGTACATATATAGCATCAAACATAAAGGTTGGACTATTAGTGGTTCCCCTAATGTACAGACTAGATATTGTTTTACTGTGTGACAATACTGAAGATGCATCCACACAAGGATATCCTCTTAATTGGGGTTCCACTTCTCCATTAATAGATTAAAAAACAGTTCTGCTCTACATGTTTTACGACTATATCCGACGCTTCTTCAGGAGCTTGAATATTTCTATATGGAAAAATATTTTTAGTAACAATATATTGCACGAAACAACTTACAATTAAAAAAATAAATAAAAGTAAAAACGAATTGCTGCAAAAAATACATTTGATGTATCTAAACTCACTTGCGCCGTAGGTACCAGGCAGCAAGACTCCCCCCAAGAAGAGAGGGGAACAAACAACCACCAGGGCCTCCACAACCAGGAAGTAACCGCAGTTAGCACGAGTTGGGGTATGGGGACATACAAGGTAACTAAAAAAGTAATAGGAAAAAAGGGGGTAGTATATCCTTAGGGTAAGTGGCCCCGGGTATGGTGGTATATAACTGTATACTAGGGTACTCCCTCCCAATACTCACATGTAAAGCACACTTGGCTTGTTTGATTAAAGCAGGCTTTCTTGGCAGTTTTATACAGGGCCTTGCAGGTCTAGACGCAGACAGGAACAGGGGCAGAGGAAAGAAAGTTCTCTAATGAGGCTCAATATCAGAACAAAGTACATGCGTACTAGTAATGTAAATAGTGCAGCAAGGAGCATGGATTTACCTTGAAGCCGTTGTTGGTATTATAAAACAGTCTCCTACTAGTAAAGAGTTCTGCTACTGACAGACAATGCAATGCCAAATTGATACTGTTGGTATTTCCTAAGGAGGAAAAAGAGAATCTGTAGTGAGAGGGAGGGAGGAGGGGAGGATACCTCAGGCCACTTGTACTGAGTACTATTCTGCACATGCATGACCCACCTGAATTATGAATTCTTCCCAAATACATCCAGGGTAAAGCCAGAGGAGAGGGACGTCCGTCTACCTCGAGTTGCCTGGGGAAATGGCGACATCACCTCTGTTTTGTATGTCGCGGCTGGGATCAAATGCCAGAACGGCGTCTGACGTCGCCCAGTCCAGTCGAATGCATCGCTGTTTTATAAATTGTATTCAGGTAGTAAAAAAGGCAAATAAAATACAACAATCTATGACAAACATTTTCTAGAGTACCATTGCTTTAGTTTACAAGATAACACCACAGACGCAACCTGCTTTGAGACACACTTTGTCTGATTGAAACTTTGGATAGAGGGATGTGTTGCATTTCTGATGACTCCATTTATGTGTGTACATTGCAGCTTGAACTGATAAGTTCTCTAAAAAAAGCTTATCAAAGAAGTAAACAAACAGCCTGTGCGAAAAGGAGTCTATTGTGCCACCTGCCGGCCAATTACATTAAAAAAATTGTCCTTTTTATGGTATAGAAATCATGTACACCACCACTATACTTTTAATTAAAACAAAAGTAGAGCTGGCACAGCATTACCATATTTTACAATGTATCCTCTGTAGCGCAGGTACAGTATAAAAAGTCAACTACTTTCTTATTGGGAAATTTGCTATTAGTGTTTGATTCTTCCTTTTAAATTTTTCAATCACAGGTTAAAAAACTTAAAATAAGAGGCCAACTGGTTGCTTTACAAACAGAAAGAAATGCAGGAACAGCAATTGCAGTAATTCTCCTTGTGTACTATTTGCATTGTTTGTCCTCTATTCCTTCATTTTAGTGAAAATGCAGCAGTGGTTATGACTGCTGTATGGGAAAGACAGCCATGTATACAATTCTGTACAATATTTTTTTTTATATAAAAGGTCAGGTGGCAGTGGACGCTCTATATAGATATAAAATATTTGATGAAAAAAAAAAAGAGAGAGCCCAAAGAACATTGATCACCGACTGGTCCTCGCTCAGGTTGCACAGCAAGTCTCCATTTTCACACTACTTCACATGTGTATACTGCATGTTTTGACAGCTTGATAAAGAAATAACCTAGACCAGTGGTTCACATCCTGGGGACACCTCAGTGTGTACAAGTGGGCAACTCAGATGCTTTATCCAGTATTGCTGATTGCTTGATTTTGACCACTTTAGGCTCACATTTGTGCGACACCAAAGTCGCATGATTTAGAGTGCGACTTTAATCTAACTTTACACTCTACTGGATAAAAGTCTCATCAAAGTAGTGCAGGTACCTTTTCAAAGTCGCTGTAACTTTAAGTTGCATAGATTGGAACAGGTGCCATTGAAATCAATGGGCCTTGACTTGTCATGCATATTTGTATCAAAAGTGGTGTATAAGCCTTGGTTCACACTGAGTTGTGGGAATGAATCTGAACTCGATTTCACTCCTGCATGTCAGTCCCGGTTTCAGCTGCAATTTCAGAGACATCTGTGCAAGTTTCTGCACAGATGTCAATGTAAATCGCAGCCTGAAATCGCAAAAAAGTAGTACAGAAACTACTTTTTGAAATCGGTGCAGCGCCGTAGATGCAGCGTCGCACCGATTAGGATGGTGCCATTGTCACTGATTTGACAGGCGATTTGAGATGTCAAATCGCACGTCAAAACGCTCCAGTGTGAACCAGGGCTAAAGGCTATCCCTAAAGCCCACACCCAAGACTTCAGACTGTGTCTAACTTTCAGTTAGAGAAAACTTCCCCGCTAGAGAAGTTTTAAATCTGTCATGATTTTCTGGGCAGTGAATTAGCAGGATTCCTTGCATGGAACATGGACTGATAAAAAAAAAACATAACCTTTTCCAGCTTACAATTCATAAGCAAGTTAGTATAAATGTGAGTGGTAAGAGGCATAAGTTCAATAAGTGTTGACAACGGTAAACTGTGCATGGGACTCCTAGGAACAATCAGGTTTGCCCTGCACTTTAATCAGTAAGGCAGCAGACAAATGCAGTTTAAATGCAGGATTGGTTGTTACAGTAAGTCCACAGCATAAATAAAACCTCTGCCTATCCAAGCTAGTAACTAAACTCAGATCAGTTCCTCATCAACAGGGTGCCCCTCAATGGGTTCCAAACACAGGCAGCACTTGTTCCTTTTTTAGTGTTTTGTTGGCACTCAGCCTTTTCACCTTGCAGCAGGCTCAAACAGCAGATAGAGGGAAAGATACCCAAGCATCAGTCAGCTTGTTTAAATCAAAAGGCATCTGCAACGCTGAAACAAATAACGAGTTTTGGCTACCAGGTAAGATGTGGACCCTAAATCTGGGTTTTATCCCACCCAGAGCTCTACAAAGTCTCCAGGGTTAGGATTCTGAGAAAACAAAGTTTGTTTCAATCTCTTCTATTGAGGGACTCAGGAAGCCATTCACCTTTGGGTTATACAGCCAACTATAGAAGGATTGGACACTAGCAAACAAAAAAAACTGTAGAGCAGCCCAGGATAACCATTCCAACTACGATTTGCATCTTCGCCATTTGCTAGTGACTTAGGAGAATCAACTTCCTTTCTTCAGCTCTGCTGTGTATGGAAGGCACACTTCACTAAGTGTGAGTCACGTGGCGTCCATCCTAGGAGCTTCTCTGTGGGATGAATCCTCTCCTTCCTACAGCAGTGTTTGGCTGTTAGCACTATATATATATATATATATATATATATATATATATATATATATATATATATATATATATATATATATATATATATATATATATATATATATATATATATAGTGCTATCTATCATATAAATAATACGCACAGAAAGAAAGGTCAGCTGGCTGACCCTCGCTCACTGAACTATATAGTAGCTACTACCCTGGTGCCCAACTTGTGGCAGGTTGGCATTTACTGTTCAACTATTGGGGCCCCTGCAGACATTTTTCAGTGTTCTGGTTCACAGTGGTGAGGGGAGTGGATATTCTTTACATTGTATTCTAGTACTTGAATGGTCTTGTTTTTAACTATTTTCACGCTCTTACCTAATGTGTGCTGTCCATCCATTTTTTTCATTATAATGCATATTAGAGTAATAACAAGTAATTGGGGGCTATGTGAAGTATAAATGTGGACGCATTGAATTGTAAACCAGTGATGTCTAGCAGTTTTATGTGTCTGCAGCTCATGACTGTCTTTTGAAGTATGTCTCCAGTTTCCAATAACCCCTATAGCATGTGCCCAGTCTGTGACATCTCTTAAAGCATGCCCATAATCTCTGACCATCTTCTGTTGCCTGACTGCAATCTCTACCAAGTTTTTGTAGGATTACAATCCACTTAATTTTTACGTGCAGTCCTTTGTCATGTCAGGAGCTGTACTTTTGAGGCCTCATATAACGAGTAAATCATCAACCACTGAAATAGTAGGTTTAATTAAAATATACAGAGTATTAAAGGAAAATTGTAACCAACAGGTATACATGCAAGCCTAAAGAACAAGCTGTGTTTGCTGTATTTCTGAAGTGGCCCGCCGACCGGAATATTATACTAGGAGAACCCAAGGCATCTGAACTAACAGAGGTTAGTAGCCGTATTCACCAAAGCATATGTGGGTTTTACACGTTGTTGTTTTTTTTTTTCAGTGAAAACATTTTGCTACATTGCCTATAAAAAAAGCATTCACCCCCTTGAAAGCTTTCATGTTCTGTCAGAACATTGAGTCACAGCTGATTTTTTATTTTTTTTCCTTTTACACGAATCAACAGAAATATACTTTCTGAT
The DNA here is from genome assembly GCA_037952925.1 of Lithobates clamitans. Taxonomy (NCBI): domain Eukaryota; kingdom Metazoa; phylum Chordata; class Amphibia; order Anura; family Ranidae; genus Lithobates; species Lithobates clamitans. The sequence continues at coordinate 8,522,616 of JBBGZY010000076.1, read as the reverse complement.
TTCAAAGTGAAAACGTCTCTGTAAATTGATTTAATTATTATATAAATTAAAAACAAAATAACTGACTGTATAAGTTACTTTTTTTCTTATTAGTATTCCATGAATACTATAGGTGTTTCACTATCATAATTTTCTGAGAGTGAGGTAAAAAAAAAAAAAAAAAAAAGCTAAAACCTCCATGACATCTCACCTGCACATTGCCACGGGGCACCTGGGAGACTCTGAAGATAACTGGAAAATAGCCAAAAATAACTGGAACAAGGCTCTATAGTATGAGACCAAAACTGAGCTTATTGCAAATCATTACAAAACACACCACTCCCACTTTAAAGCGGTATTAAACCCAAAAGCAAATATTTATTATATTGCTGCTTACCATTTCTTAAATGTAATGGCTGCATTCGTTTTCTTGTTTAAGCTTTCTTCTATTTTCACCTGGTGATCTACCTGTAGTCTGTAGTCTTTCAAAATAACTAGCTCTTCAGCAGAATGTATCAGTTACAGAGATTAGACAAACCATTTAACCTTAGCAGGGGTGCTTACACTGATCAGTTTTTTTTATTTATGTAAAACCTTTATCCAAAAAGGGGAAAAAAACTGCTGTAACTGCTTATAAAGTAATACCTGGAGTTTGGCTTTAATTTTATTAGTGTATTTAATTCCGATAGTAAATCTAACACTTCCCTCCCCCACACTGACAATGTTGCTGTCCAAAGGTGCCCCCTGTACTTATTCATCCGGAGAGGGGGCACTTTAATACAGGAGTTGTGTTACTGGACAGATCACCAGGTGAAAACAGAGGGGAAAAGGCCAAAGAATAGAAAACGATGCAGCCACTACATCTAATGATTGGTAAGCTTCAATATATTACATTCTTGGTTTTGGGTTTATAACCACTTTAAATCTTGGTGGTGGCAGCATCACACTGTGAGGATATTTCTCTGCAGCAGACCCTAATAAGCAGTTAAATGTAGAGGGTACAAGGAATGCAGCAAGATACTAAGAAAATCTGATTCTTTCTAAAAGAGATCTGAGCAGAGGTAGAAACTTTGACAATGACCCAAGCATAAAGCCAAAACGACATAGTCGCTTAAAAACAAGAGCGTTAATGTTCTGGAGATCTGTGAGGCCAGATGTCCTTCCAATAGAGAGTTTGTGGCTGGACTTTACTCACTATCCACATGCATCCTGACAGAGCCTGAGGAATGGGGAAAAATGTAGTGTCCAGTGAAAGCTCATAGATTCCCATCCACACAGACTAAGGTTGTCAAAAGTGCTACTACTATCTACTCAATATTCATTTGAATGAGGTGTATACTTATGGAGTTGGGTATTGTGTTTTTTGTATAATTAATTAAAATAATTTTGCAGAGATGTTTTCACATTGACCTTTAACTCGGTTCACATATATGCAAATCAGATGTGTTTTGAACCACATTCAATTTGCATAACATGTGAACCAGACCGAGTTTCAATGGAGTCGGTTCACATACATGTGGGCCGGTTGCGGTGCAAATTAAAAAAGGGTCCTGTGCGTTTTTCAGACCGGTTCAGGTGCGATTTCTGTGTCAAATTCACACCTGAATCTGCTTCTGAACCACTGAATGAAAACCGCACTTGACTTTGCACCAAAACCAGACTTGCATATTTGTGAACCCAGTCTAAGGGCCCCATACACACTATTAGATTTTCTGGAACTCTTAATGTTTGACCTCATATTATATGGTTTTGGTAAATCTGAAGAGAAATATCTGCAGAAAATCTAATAGTGTGTATGGGGTCTAAAGAGTCTTTCTGTTCACTGGGTTAACAATATAAACCCACTGTACTTCAATGTTCTGTGAAAAGCATCTATTATCAACAAACTTTACCTCAAATTGCCTGTATTCTTGCAAGACTTTAGTATATAACATGCATAATATAACATTGTTGTGTGCATATGAGAGTGATAGTCTGACCATCAGCTGTTTCCTTGTGGAGTTGACTCTATAGCCAGTGTACCACCAAGCACGCTGTTTTTTTAAGCCACCAGAGGATGTATATTTTTGTTTTGTTTATTTCTTATATTTCCTGTCTTTTTCTTATGTTTGCCTGACTTCCAAGAAGGGTATCGCTAATAAAAGCTATAAATGCAGTGCAGGGCTGGAGCCTTGTTAAAGGGAGGAAATCAGTGGCCCCACTGTTTGATCTAGGACATGCCCAATTATATTTGTTAACCCATAGCTGTTTAGTGTGTTGCATGGGGACTATAGGGCATGTTATTTTGTGGTATTGTCTAGTGCAGTGGTTCTCAACTCCAGTCCTCAGGACCCACCAACAGGCCAGGTTTGCAAGATAGCTGAAATACATCACAGGTGATATCACTTGCTGCTCAGTGATTGCAGTATTCTAGTCTGCAACTCCCCAAGGTAATACTTAAAATCTGGCCTGCTGGTGGGTCCCGAGGACTGGAGTTGAGAACCACTGGTCTAGTGTTTAACATCTTGCTGGCCAGTGCTTTGGACTATTGCCATTTTTTCCCAGTGTTTAAAACATCCATGCTTGTACCTTCCATGCTTGTACCTTAAAGCAGAACTACACTGCATCTGAACACCAAAAACTGTATTTGATTTATCTTTAAGATTCAAAGAAAACTCCCCATCCATCCATATCTCCATGCTTTATGCATTATTTTGCTGAGAAAACACCCCCAAGCATTTCTGGCTGTGGCCATCTTGGGTAAGGGCAGATAATTAATGTAACATTTACTTCTTGGGATCCATTTGCCCTTAGCTCAGGCATGAGGGTGAGCTTAGCTGAGAACCCTCCCCCCCCCCATCCCCATCCTGAAGACTCCTGGGATGTATGACATCATTTGTATAGGCTTGGAAACCAGGAAGTAACTGATAAAATGTAATAAAAAGTTTAAAACAAGTAAATATGACATACCTTCCTATCTATTTACTAATGCTATCTGCATAAGGATTAAAAAATACTCAACGTTGATTGAGAGACTCAAGTTCCACTTCCGCTTTAATCTACAGTATAAATCCCCTTTAGGCTCAAATAAGAAATAAACCTTTAAAAGACAACTAAGACATTATTTATTTAGTCATTTATATTATTTTTTCCATGTGTGTCTTCTGAGGTTTTTCTTTGGACAAACTAGGATTGGTCTAGTAAACTAATGTACAGTAAACATGCTTTTTTTCAGGTTTACTTGTTGGGGTATGATGGACAGCTTGAATGGATAGCGCTTGGAGACAAAGGAATGGTTGTTATATTACCCAGACTTGGACCTGCAACTCCTTCTTGGGGATGGGCTCTCAAGATATCCAACGTGAATTAAATTGTAGTAAAAGCCACATAGCCGTGTACATAGCTGGGAGAGCTGTACATATTTTAACTACCGTACTTAAAATAAATGCACTCTATTTGTGCAGCTACAACTCAGGAAAAAAAAAAGATTTTTTGATGATACACTGGGTACTCTGATTTTCCAAATAGAGGTGGGATTTACTTGTTTCCTCATGAAGAATATGCCTGATGTTTATACTACGTAAAATACTTTGTTAGCAAAATGAATAAAACTTACTTTTAAAAAAAGTTATTTGCTGAATTTTCAACAGGGTAACCTTAAAATACCAATGGAATCATTGTAGTTTGTTTCAAAAAGCCAACCTTGGCATTGCAGAACTGTTTCTTCTTTCTTCCTTATCCATTTGGGGGTCTGCACTTTCCGGATGACTCCTCTTTTAACATGCTGCTTATGATTGATCTATAGCTGCTTTTCAACTGCATTAGGAAGCTACAGGAAGCTGATACATCACATAACAAGCATTCACAGTAACCTCCGATTGCTATTACTTGTGTATGAAAGACAATTATCAGGCCTAATTTTCATAAAAGTGATTGCTGATGGAAGAAAACATTTCTGTCATGGTACCTTCTTCTAGCCATATATTGCATTTGCAGTAAGTGGTAGTTTAGTGCAGTGGTTCTCAACCTCAGTCCTCAAGTACCCACAACGGGCCATGTTTTGGAAACTTCCCTAAAATAGCTTTTATCAATACCATGAGGATTAAAGTAGGTGTGGCGCTGTTGTTGTATCCAGGGATCTGAGTGCTCCAAATCACACTCTAACAAGTGACCTTTGTCTAAACAAACTTAAGTGCATTAATTATATAAAGTGACTGGTGCTACAATCAAACATAATTCATATGCATAATGTGCAAAAAGTGCAATCATGAGAAAAGTGACTAGTGCTAAAAAAAAAACAAAAAAAACCCCAGATGTATACAGTCCTTATATAAATATAAAGGGTTAACAAAATGACGAGTGCAATCAAGTGTCCTTTGTGCTAAATGAACCAATTGATGTATACAGTCCTTATAAAAATCTATAAATAAAGTTTTTTCAAAGTGACAGGTGCTCTTCAATCATGTTTCCTTGGTGCTGGTGCTTCTTACAGTGCCCCAATGGGTAATGCACTCCCCTCGAAGGAGTATTACACGCTCACAGCACTTAAGTTTGTTTAGACACAAAAGTCACTGGTTAAACAGTGTGATTTGGAGCACTCAAATCCCTGGATACAAGAACAGCGCCACACCTACTTTTTTTCAACCCTCAATCTTATACTCCACCTAGGTGGTTGTATTTTGTAGGGACGGCAGTTCTCATTTCACCAAATTATTTTAGCCATCAACGCGGGACCACCCATAATCTTTTCCTGATTTATCAATACCATGTCACTGATTTAAAGCAGCTGTGCAAAGTAAAGGAAAACCTGAAAACATGGCCCGTTGAGGGTACTTGAGGACTGAGGTTGAGAACCACTGGTTTAGTGGACAAGTCCTTGTTCTAGCTTTAATGACTGCCACAAAAATAGTTAAATACAATAAAAACACAGAACTAGTAAAAAACAAAGCAAAAAACTATTTTCAAGCTCTCAGAAAGATCTGAAGTTTAGTAAACAGGTTAGTTAATAATAAAAAAAAAACAAGATTTTTGTACTTACTGTAAAAGTTTAATGGAGTTCATTAAGGGACACATAATTCAATATTTGGTGACAATTGGGATATACTGCTGTCTACAGAATTTAAATTCTGACAAACGAAAAAAAAAAAAGAAAAAAGATGGCCGGCTAGGTATAACCTCTCCTTCTCCCAGCATGCTTCAGTTTGGTAGAAAAGCGTTTAGGAATAGGTCAAAAACATAGAGGTGTAGGACCTGCATCCCTTAATGAACTCCATAAAAAGAATTGTAAGGTAAGTACAAAAATCCTGTTTTCCTTCTTGTTTATTAAAGCGGTGTTTCACTTAAAAAAAAAAAATTAGATGTCAGCAGCTGCAAATACTGCAGCTGCTGACTTTTAACATAAGGACACTTACCTGTCCCGGGGTCCAGCGATGTCGGCACCCGAGACCGAGCCGTCCCTCGATCCTCGGGTGCTGCCGCCGCCATTCACACTGAGGGAATCAGGAAGTGAAGCGTTGCGCTTCACTGCCCGGTTCCCTACTGCGCATGCGCGAGTCGCGCTGCGCTTTCTCAATGGTCCCCGTTGTGTTGTGGGAACTGTGTATTTCCCACAACACAACGGGGGTGGGCGGGGTGTCTGCGGCTAGCTGCGGCTAGCTGTACCCGGAAGTGGGTGCAGATACCTGTATTATACAGGTATCTGCACCCCCCTCCCCCCTGAAAGGTGCCAATTGTGACACCGGAGGGGGGGAGGAATCCGATGAGCGGAAGTTCCACTTTAGGGTGGAACTCCGCTTTAACCTCCCTGGCGGTATTCCCGAGTCTGGCTCGGGGTGGATTTTACATACCAAAAGCGGTATCCCAGAGCCAGACTCGGGCTTGCATCGCAGGATCCATGTAGAGGATACTTACCTTGTCCCCTGGATCCTGCAATGTCTCCCCGCTGTGATCGGCGAGCCGCTGTGTCTCGCTCGATTCACAGTGCCGAGCTCCGTTCCCTGCGAGCGTTGCGACGCACGGGGACGGAGTTCGGCGGTAAATTCAAAAGTGAAACACACAGTATAGATACAGCATACTGTAATCTTACAGATTACAGTACTGTATCAAATAACTACACATCCCCTTTGTCCCTAGTGGTTTGCCCAGTGTCCTGCATGCAGTTTTATATATATAAAACTGTTCTTTCTGCCAGGAAACTGGAGATTGTCCATAGCAACCAAAACTGTCTCTTTACATCAAAAGTGGTTTTAGACCAGCTAGAAAAAAGCGATAATAAATTATAATCACTCGCAGAATTGAGCGATAGTGATTTGTGGGGAGATCCGTCATCAAACACTAAAAGTAATAAAAGCTAAAATTCTGCAACTGAGCAAATTTCAGTGTTTTTGATTTGATTACATTATTATATAATTTTTATTATTATATTATTATGTGTTTTATTTATAGTTATTTATTATATTATAATCTTTTATTTCGTTTTTCAAACTTTATCATACCCGGGATGTCTACTAGACTCTTGTTTGGACAGATTTAAGTGAACTATTCCTAAGAATTACAGGCCTACAATATAAAACGCCAAATTTCTGTGCAAAATAATGGTACCGCTTTCAGCACCTAAAATCTGAAATAATCATACCGCCAGGGAGGTTAAGTGATACAGAGATCAGTATTCAGAGATTTTTTTTGGGCCCATGTAAGTAAAACAAAACAGTAAACCAGAGGTAGCCCGCAGCTGAAAGAGCTGCTTGAGGGACCTTATGCCTAAAAGGAGAGTGCATAGAAGGCACACTCAGAGGTGATAGCAACAAGCAATGCAACCTTGTTAGTGTACAGTGGAATATTCCTGATAGGTCCAAAGGGTGGTTTTTGAACAGCCAACAGAACCAGTTTAAAGACCCCCGAAATCATAGGAGGTTGTACAGAAGGAACAACATGAGACAAGCCTCGTACAAAAGTCCTAACCAATGAATGGGGGACTAATAGTCTTATGCATGTTCACAGCAGGCAAAGCTAGAATACTTTTCTGCTTCTCTTGCCAAAGCCATACTTCTGGTCCCTGCCTGATGGTTAAGCTACGCCACTGCTGTGTCATTGTTTGACTAATCAGATGATCCTCTAAGACCGAGAATGCCCAGGATTGCAGGGACAACCAAATTGCTCAGAGCTCTGGAATGTTGAATGGCACATGCGATTCCTCTTGTTATCTTCTGTGACATTGTCCAACTAAATCCTGAGCATAATTGATTGTTCGGAGATCCAGAAAAGATTCTGCTGGCAACTAAGTACCCTGCACTGGCAAGGTGCCTAAAACTTCTCCCGAGCCCTTCGCAGGCTGGCATCCATTGTTAGGAATTTCCAAGACAATGGCAGTACAGAATTTGCTTAGTTCAGAATTAGAGTCTTGAGTCATCATGCCAGAGATAACCTGGCCTTCAGTGTCATGCAAATCAGTATGTTCAGAGACTGAACTGATTTGTCCCACGATGACAAAATGTTTTGTTGTAGGGTTCTGAAGTGGAACTATGCAAATTGAATTGCTTTGAAGGAGGCTACCGTCAAACCCATAACTCTTGTGCAGAATTGTAGAGTTGGACAGCTCCTGGACTGAGATCGGGGAGTAAGAAGTATCTCTTGAGGAAGAAAAACTCACAGTGGGGCTTTGTCTAAGACAAGATCCAAATATTCCAAGCGATGTGTCTGTTCCAGAGCAGATTTTTGACAGATCATTAGAAGCGAATATTGAATGACCATTATGATTTATTTCTGGTTGACTATGTGTCTTTTCTTTATTTTTTATACATATGTTGATGTTTTGCTGCATTAAAGTCCCATGGGAGATCTTTTCCTTTTTGCATTTACCTAAGAGACATAGCAGCCTCTGACTTGTTAAGACGCACCTATTTTTCTATTACTCTGGATGAATGAGCACTGGGGCACTTTCGAACAGCAGCCTGGTCAGTCTGGAGGGAGGGGAGTGTTAGATGTACTAGCAGATTTAGATACACTAACACATTTAGGGCCAAACTGCACCTCACAGTGCAGTTACACAAGCCATTACAGCAACTTTGTTTTTTTGTTTTTTCTTGGGAGGGGGGGGGGGGGTTTACTTGAATAAATAAAGCTGATCATTTTAAGGACCCCTAACAGTGGTAAATGGTTTGTCTCAACACTCTAGCTAATGCATTTACAGTAGAGTTTTTTCTGTTAAATAAAATAAGAGACTTACTGGCTGGATCAGCAGATAAAAATAAAGAAAAAGGCTGATGTGGTGGAAAGCCACCACATCTAAGGATTGGTAGGCTGCAATATAATAAATGTTTGTTTGCTTTTGGGTTTAATATTGCTTTAAGTCACATTATATTTAAAGGCATAGTCCCTCTTTCGCAAAATATTTGATAAATGTGCTTACATTAGCCACTTCAGCCCCGTAAGATTTTACCCCCTTACTGACCAGAGCACTTTTTGCGATTCGGCACTGCATCGATTTAACTGACAATTGTGCGGTCGTGCGACGTTGTACCCAAACAAAATTGACGTCCTTTTTTTTCCCACAAATAGAGCTTTCTTTTGGTGATATTTTATCACCTCCTGCGGTTTTTATTTTTTGCGCTATAAACAAAAAAAGAGCGTCAATTTTGGAAAAAAAAGCCTTATTGTTTACTTTTTGCTATAATAAATATCCCCCAAAAATATATAAAAAACATTTTTTTTCCTCAGTTTAGGCCGACATGTATTCTTCTACATATTTTTGGTAAAAAAAATTGCAATAAGCGTATATTGATTGGTTTGCGCAAAAGTTATAGTGTCTACAAAATAGGGGATAGTTTTATGGCATTTTTATTATTTATTTTTTTTACTAGTAATGGCAGCAATCTGCGATTTTTATCGGGACTGTGACATTATGGCGGACCCGTCAGATAATTTTGACACATTTTTGGGACCATTGTCATTTTTACAGCGATCAGTGCTATAAAAATGCATTGATTACTGTAAAAATGTCACTGGCAGTGAAGGGGGTAACCACTAGGGGGCGATCAAGGGGTTAATGTGTTTCCCAGTGTGTGTTCTATTTAACTGATGTGGGGAGGGGACTGTGTAGGGGAAGGGATAGATGCTGTTCATACTCTGTATGAACAGATGATCTGTCACTTCTCCCCTCAGAGAACCGGAAACTGTGCGTTTACACACACATATTCCGGTTCTCCATGTGCCCTGAGCGATCGCGGGAGCCCGGCGGTGATCGCGACCATTGGGCACTCGCATCGGCTCCGTGGGTGAGCAGGGGGTGCGTGCGCATGCCCCTAGTGGCCAAAGAAGTAAGTGACGTAAGATAACGGCGATTCGCACAGCCGAGCCATGGTGCCGCAGTACAACTGCGGCGGCTGGTCGGCAAGCAGTTAATAAAATAAAAAATTTGCATTTAATAAATGTTTGCATTAAAGCTTGCAGAGAATTGCAGCTGCAATACAGGTGCAATACACAGGCTTTTGGAGACTCTCTCCCCAGTCCCAGGTCTGTAAGCACGGGATTAAACACTCAACTACAAGTGCAGTGACTTCATCGGACTTACAGTAGCTCTATTGAGAGCTGCAAGTCCCCCTGCTGCTGTGGCAGATGGGACTGGAAATCTTTCTATTCATAGATCACTGTAAATGAATAATGCAACTGTGCAGGCAAAACCATGGGTGGGGCTAGGGAACGCTACCATCGTTCTTGTTACACTCTAGGTGGAACATGAAACATGATCTTTAAAATGGAGTATGTTTTTAAGGTACCCCCTTTTCATATTGACCATTCTTCTAAATTCTAAGCCGTTATCTTCAGTGTATCTTTTAGTGTATGTACCTATAATATACATTGTTGCAATATAGATTTATAGTTAGACCCCTTTCACACTGAGGCGCTCGAAAACTGCACATAAAACATGGGGCGTTTTTGCAGCGTTAGTGGTGTGAATCAAACAAATCATTTTGCGGAATTTTGAAACACTTTTCGTGCACTTTTGAAGCGCTTCCCATTCATTCCAATGGACAGGGGCGTTTTTGAGGCGCTTTAAGCGCTCCAAAGATGCTGCTTGTAAGACTTTTTTCCCCGCCCCGCCAGCGCACTGCCCCAGTGTGAAAGGATCCATTGATATTAATGGGAAGCAGTTTTTCAGGAGCTTTTCTGGCGTTTTTTTTTTTTTTTTTTAGGGTGAAAGCGCCTCAGTGTAAAAGGGGTCTTATTCACTAGTACTTCATGTAAGTATAAAGGCCCGTACACACGATACGAAAATTGGATGGAAAAATACGTACGACGAGCTGTCTGACGATTTTCGGATCGTTAGTACGATGCTTTCGACAGCCGATTTCGCTTTTTTGGCAGACAAAAGCTGGATGTGCAGACTATACAATTTATGTTGGATGTGAACTCAACGTCCGATTTTCGGTTTTGTACGACAAAAATCGGAAGAGCAAGATTACGCATGCTCAGAAACGAAAGAATACATACAAAACTATTCAACACATTACGTCACTTCTAACGTATTCTGTCGTATGAAAATTTTTGTATTGTGAGTAACCTCTTCACTTTCAACATGAGACTAGCATGCCACAAGAAAAAAATTGGACGTTCAGTCGTCCGAAAAACTAAGTGTGTGTACGAAGCTTTAGGCTAGGTTCACATATGTCTGGCTGTGGTTTGCAGTTTTGTTCACTGGTTCAGGTGTGCTTCAGGTGCAAATTTTTACTTGAAGTTGCACCTGAAGCGGACCTAAAATCACACAGGACTCTTTTTAAAAATGGACCGCAGCCGTTCCAGAACATATGTGAACCGGCTTCATTGCAAGCCGGTCTGGTTCACGTCTAATTCGCATATATGTGAACCGAGCCTTACACACATAAATTTGTTTCAGTTTTAAATGTACATTTATTATTAGCAAACTGAAAATGTTCTCCTCAGGCTGGGTTCACACTGCCGTACAGAGTGGCTCACAGCAGGGGTCCGGTGCGTCCCTGTTCACCGTTTCAGGTCCAAATTTTTGCATGGAGTCGGACCTGAAACAGACCAGAAGACACATAGGGATCCTGTGCAATTCGCTCCGGAGATGTGTGAATCCGCTCCATTAAGAGTCGGTCACAATCTCCTGACATGCTAATTAGATGCGGAGAAAACAGCATCCAATTCACATATGTGAGAACCCAGCCTTAGTGTTTCTTTTAGTGTATCCACCTATAAAATATACAGTATATATTGTTTCAATAGAAACTTCAATAGTACTCAGCGCAAATGTCATGTATACATGACACACAGGGGGTGAGTTACTAAAACTGGTACACAGAATCTGGTGCAGCTGTGCATAGTAACCAGTCAACTTCTAGCTTCAGCTTGTTCAATTAAGGCTCCATTCACACTTGTACGACTGTAAGACCATTTTCACACCGGGGTGGTTTTCAGGCACTTTAGCGCTGAAATTAGGCTTTGCTAAGTGCCTGAAAACCACCTCCCATTTATTCAAGTGTAACTTTTCACAGTCGGGCGGTGCACTTGCGGGTTGGCCGAAGCTAGCTGTGGAAAAGCGCTGCTTAAACAGCGGTAAGGCGCTCCTGAAACCTGCGGCTCTTTAGCGCGAACGCGGCCCCAGTGTGAAAGGGTCTAAAGTTACATGACTTTGGAGTGCAACATTGGATGGGTGTGACTTGGATGTGACTTGTCCCTCTGCAAAGTCAGACCCACGTTTGCATGTAAAAAATTCAAGTATGGCTTTTAACTTTTGAGGGTTAACATTGAAGTCTTTGGCCCTATAGTTGCATGAAAGTCAGACCAAAGTAGTGCATATACTACTTTGAAGTCGCTGCAACTTTAATGTGATTTTAATTGATCACCTTGTAAAAAAAACATTTAGTTTAAAATAGAAATAAAATGCAAAACTAGTGTTTGTATAGATGTAAAAAAAAAAAAACATTATAAATACCCTTTTCCCTTTTTTATAAGTGATCACATTCCCTTTGTTCTCAGCAGCACACTGATCTTCACAGTGAATGGCTGTGCAGCGGGGGGCGTGTCAAGACAAATCTGATCATTGGAGGAGAGTGCACTGGCAACGGTGTGGTCTCCTGCTTAGTGTGGTCAGTTTTTAATAGAAAAGCAATGGAACTAGCAGGAACTCCAGGGATTTCACACAAAGGAAGCAATACAAAGAGAACAGGATACTTTTTCATACAAGTACATGGTACAGCAGGCACATATCAGGAATAAGAAGTGGGGTAGCAAACGCTTTAAGTTGCACATAGGATAAGTTATCATTGGAAAACATGGGGTATGACTTATGCAACTTTGGACATCAAAGTCGCATGACAAGTGTGAATGGGGTGTGAGCTTTGACAAAAAACCTAGAAGCGGATTGGTTACTATGCACAGCTACACCAGATTCTGTGTCACCGACTTTAGTAAATTTGTTTCAGCAATTTATAAACTTCCATAGTGTTTATGTCTTATTACAGGTTACTGTTTTTATTTCACAAGCTAGAGGCTAGTGCACTGTGTTATTGCTCAGCTGTCAATTGTATTACCATATCTGTGTAGTTTCCATTGCCCAGGATTGGCCAAAATGGGGGAAATTGAGCAAGTGATGCCGCGTACACACGGTCGGACTTTACGGCAGACTTTGCCCGGTGGATGGGATTTCGACGGATAATTCGATCGTGTGTGGGCTCCAGCGGACTTTGTTTTCTCAAACGTTGGACGGACTTAGATTTGAAACATGTTTCAAATCTATCCGACGGACTCGAGTCCGGTCGAAAAGTCCGCTCGTCTGTGTGCTAGTTCGACGGACAAAAAGCCACGTTAGGGCAGCTATTGGCTACTGGCTATGAACTTCCTTGTTTTAGTCCGGTCGTACGTCATCACGTACGAATTTGACGGGACTTTGTTTGATTGTGTGTAGGCAAGTCCGTTCATTCAGAAAGTCCATCGTAAAGTCCGTTGAAAAGTCCGCCGGGCAAAGTCTGCCGTAAAGTCCGGTCGTGTGTACACGGCATGAGCCTAACTCAGTTATTCTTTAGAGACTCGATTTTGTATTTTATATGCACATAGAATTTCCTTTTAAAGTTGCTATTGCTTCAACCACATTCTCACGGGTACATAAGAGATAACATTTAGTATTCTAGGAGCACAGCCAGCACTGAATGAACTCATTCATAATGTATTTCATTATTGTATTATCATATGAAAATGTTCATGCATATATTTATACACAAGTTTATATCACGTTTTATGAATTTTGTTTTGCCCTTGGTTATACTTTAATAAATATTTTCTCTGCCCATAGTATACACCCTAAAATCTGGCCATAATATGTGGTCTGCTCTGTGTAAGTTTATCAGAAAGCTAAATTTGTTTCCAGGAAACCCATAGAATCATACATTGCAACATTATATAAAATGAGTTCATTTTAGTGTGCAGTTCATGTAGATATGTGTTTATTATTTGTACTTGTTATCAGCAAAATCTTAATAGGAATTTGCCTCCTATAACGTTGTAGCATCTAGTACAGAATTTTCATGTTAAAGGAGAAGTCCAGTCTGAGCTTGTAGCCCCCCTGGCGGTTTTCCCGAGTGTGGCTCGGGGTTAAAATTCAGTCCCATTAGCGGTAACCCCGAGCCACACTTGGGATCGCATTGCAGGATCCTGGGGCGGTGTTACTTACCTTGTCCCCGGGATCCTGCGATGTCCCCCGCTGTGTCCGTGGGCTCCGTCCTCTGCCCGAAGCCTCTCCGTGCCAGGCTCCGTTCCCTGCGAGCGTCGCGACGCACGGGGGCGGAGCCTGGCGGCAAATTCAAAAAACTGTAAAAAGCATAACACATACAGTACTGTAATCTTACAGATTACAGTACTGTATGAAATCATTTCACATCCCTTTTGTCTCCAGTGCTTTGGCCCATGCCCTGCATGCAGTTCTATATTATATATACTGTTCTTTCTGCCTGGAAACTGGAGATTGTCCATAGCAACCAAAAAGTGTCCCTTTACGTCAAAAATGGTTTTAGACCAGCTAGAAAACAGCAATAGTAAATTAGAACACTTGCAGAATTGAGCGATAGTGAATCGTGGGGAAATTTATTTTATTATTATTTTATTTTTATTTTTTTAATTATTTATATTTATTTATTATATTATAAGTTATGTTTTTGTGTTTCAAACTTTATCATACCCGGGATATCTACTAGACTCTTGTTTGGACAGATTTAAGTGTGTTATTGTTAAGAATTACAGACCTACAATATAAAACGCCTAATTTCCATGCAAAATAATTGTACCGCTTTCAGCACCTAAAATCCGAAATAATCATACCGCCAGGGAGGTTAAGGCTGGGCTTCTCCTAAGGGTCACAGGAGTGCAATTCGTTTTGCACTCCTGTAACCCGTTTTCAGCAGGGAATGGTCTGAAGTCCGCTGACGTCGCTACCATCAGTCGACGAAACGCGTCATCCCGACTTCCCAAGTCTGGATCCACTAGGTGCCTTGATTGATGGCAGTCTCAGCATCTCAGAGAGCCGCTGAGATGGCCTCTCCCGGCCCCTCCACAGCTCATCGCTCCAGTGAGTGTGGACAAGCAGACCAGGAGCAATGCTGACTGACAGTAAGCTCTGCTTGGGGAGGAGTGAGAACCGAGCCATCGGCGGTGTTCAGTGGCTCGGTTCTCAGTGCAGAGACGCCGGGGGACAGCTGCAGCATCGGTCTGATGCTCCATCCACCAAGGTAAGTATGATTAGAAAAAACAAAACAAAACATACTTCTCTTTTAAGTCCCGTACACACGTGATGAATATTGTCCAAAATTAGCTGGTACAGTAGAAACCAGCCATCATTCGTCCTGTGTGTACAGCTCCTTGTCTGACAGAAGCCAATCTCATGACCAGCTTCTGTCAAATGAGCATGCTGGAAAACCAGCAGCTGATTGGCATCCAATGGCTGCTAGCACTGACCAGTGTGTTCTGGCCGGAGGGCGATTTCCCCCTGTCAGAAAACAATAGCACAGCGAGGAGAATGCTGTACTAACATTGCATAATTAGTACAGTGACCGCCTCAATTTTTTTTTTTTTTTGTTCAGCCCGCTGGGTTTGGCAAACTCCATGCAAACACCCCTTTTGATGTTATATTATGTATATGTAATTTTATAACTCTGGGCTTTATTGGTAATACTAATACTAATTTTTTTTATCAATATATGTGTGTGGTACATAATCAGGGAACCACCATTTAACGCCCAATCCCTCAACATTTCTCCTTTCCATATATTTAATGTATAGGGCTGGTGCACTCTGATAATTTGTTAAGCTATTTTAGCCAAAGGCCTTGACTATATATTTACCATGCTCTATTTCCAATAGGAAAAAACCCTGTAGTACAGAGCACAGGAACATGTGCTATAGTTTTCTACAAAGAAGTTGAAACAAATTCTTAAAATACAGTATTAGAAAGAAAGAAAAATCAATGGCCAGATTTTTTTTTGAAATCTTTCCTGATATTGTGTGGCTATCCAAGATTTTTGGCGGGGGGGTCACTGAGTGTATAGAGGAGGTTACAGCTATTCATATACAGCCAACAGAGGAGGTGTGTCTCTTAGGACTAGTTGATGCCATAGCTCCGAGAAGAGTGACATGTACTTTGTTGACATTTCTACTTAACTAGGAAACTAATAGTGCTTTCATGGAAAAAAGTCTACCCCTCCGTCTATTTCAGCATGGAAGACTCCTACCAACAAGGCCGCCCCCCTATCTAAGGCTACTTACATTAGCAGAGGTATACCATAGAAGTTCGATAAGGTGTAGGGTTGTTAGATGAATAGTGCATCCACGGTGTCTGATTAAGGGGCTATTCTTGTGATGAATATATATCGTAACCTATAATATGTGTGGATACTGATCTGGGGATGTGGGTAGTTTGCCCGTTTTACCATTGGAGTGACAGTGGGCTCATGTATCAACATGTCAATAGTGCTGAAATATTGCAGAAAGGGGGTACTTACTGGTTGGGCCAAAGAGGTATTTACTCTCTCACTGGAGTTTTATATTTTGTACATGGGGGTCTTTACTCTTGTTCCTTTATTCATAGATATGGGTCTTGGGGTTGTACAATGAGCCAAATCACGAAGAAGTGTATGTTGTAATATTGTGTGTGGCCCGTTGGGCTTTCTTTGTTAATGTTCCTTGTAATTATTATTGCAAAACTTGGTAGCTGCCAGGCTGTCATGCTGAACCAATTACTATAATTCTTTAAGTCCCTTAGCTATAACAAGAAGTAAGCAGACAAGTATTTCTGTCTTTACTAATATGCATAATTATGCTGAATTAGTGAGTTAGCAATCACTGAAGTCAGCTGTTAAGAAGAACAGCCAGGGAGCAAGCAATTTTCTGAGATGGTAGCCCACATCTTTCTATTGCAAAGGTTTACTTTATGGGCTTGTTTACACTTGCGGTTGGGGGGGGGGTGGGGGGGCTGGGGTCAGTAAAAATACAGGGCTGAATCACGTTTTTACCGCACCCAACTTTTCGCCCTTAAACTGCAAAGGCAGTGGCCAGGGGTGTACAGCTGCTGCATCCATGATGCTTTATTTGGCAAAAAACAAAACAAAACATTGGATGTAAAATTGTCTATCTGACCAATACTATACAGTGTAAGAGCACTACTTGTATACGTGTTTTTTATGTCTATAATACTTTAGAAGTAATCAAACTAGATAGGTCATGTACCCTTATTGTAGACGTTTATTATTGCAACTTATAAAGTATGTTTCTGCTCCCAAAAATAATAAGTAATACCTTTATTGTAAACCTCATATTAAAATAAACAGAATGCCCTACCTTGATATAAGAACATTGTCCTGCAAATATCAAATGTTTTCTTTGCTTTTACTGCTAGTTTACAGTACAGATAAGCCATTTTCTGCAAAACAATTTCATAGAAGATTATGTTTTATAATTACAGTAAAATCGCATTTTGCCATTAGTATGGATAGCGCCACTATACTAGGAATACCATTCACCGCACTGTGGGTGCGATAACTGGCTTATAGCCTGGATTTTACACTCACTAGTCCTTTTTTCTTCTTCTGGTTTTTACATGCCATGTGTATGACAACCTTAATCCACCTCCCCTAGTAGCTGTTTTTCACAATGTACAAGACATTAAGCTCTCTCTCTCTCTTATGACATGCTTTAGACCAGGGGCATGCAACCTTTTAACCTTCCTGGGCTACATTGGAGACTCGGGCCACAGCAGCTCATTCATTTGAATAGGCTACTGCTCCTGCGTTTCATGCAGGAAAAAGTATCCTGCACCATTTTTCAATCAGTCAGAAAATCTTTTAACCACTTGCCGACCGTATCACTTAGATATACAGTGGCAAGACGGCTCGAGAGCGCTGCATACCTAACACGTGATCCAGCACTTCTGGGTTGGGGGCGCGCAGGTGCACCGCTGGCGGCACGCTTCCACTGTGATTATTTACAGGGAAAGCCAAGCAGCGGGTAACACGGACTCGATGTCCACCGGCACCCACCAATCCTTCAGTACAGAGGCAGATTGCCATTCTGTCAGTAAGGAAGGCATTGATCCTGTGTTCCAGGAAAAGAAGGGACACGGATCCATGCCTTTCCCTAATCAAAGCACCTCCCACAGTTTAGTAAAACACTGGCTAGGCACACATTTAACCCTTTGATTGCCCCTGATGTTAACACCTTCTCACCCAGTGTCATTAGTACAGTGACAGTGCATATTTTTAGCACTAATTACTATATTAGTGTCACTGGTCCCCAAAAAGTGTCAGTGTCCCGACTGTCTGCTGCAATATTACAGTCCTGCTAAAAGTCGTTGATCACCCACACCATCTCTCCTCTTTACAAAGCAAATTATCCAAATTTGTTCGCTAAGTTACTGGAGGATGTGCAGGCATGGTCTGATGTAAATCTCTCATGGATGGGTAGAATTGCCTTAGTGAAGATGACAGTTCTACCTAGGTTACTTTATTATTTTCGCACTTTGCCTATCCAGGTCCCGGTTCATGCCACGCGACAGTTCCAATCCAAAATCTTTCCTTACATTTGGTGAACCAAAGATTCCAGGATAGCTCGCGCCACAATGTATGCTTCTAAGGATTCGGGTGGACTAGGCATGCCTGATTTTAGGAAATACTATGTGGCTGCACAGCTCACGCCACTGTGCCAAATTCATAGCCAACATTATCGACCAGATTGGGTTTCTATAGAGGCCCAGGCGTGCTCTCTACTTACAATAGATCTTTTCCGTTGGATTCCACCAAAATATCGTAAAGCTATACTATGCCCCACTCTCTCCCACTCATTACATGTTTGGGACAAAAGCTGTAGGAGATGGCCTTTACGCTCCACACATTAATTGTACCGTATAGGCGACTATCTCAATCATAAGGGCATACCCCCCCCCCTATTTTACAGGCAGTCTGGAGATGCCCCCCCCGGAGAGCTTCCACTTGCAACAAATTTACCACTTTCTCTACTCTCTGCAGAAGGAATGCTCTGACTTAGCAGTCTGAACTATGTTTGAAAACAAATGCATACAGGGTGCTGCTATGCAAGGGGTGTCTCCATGCTATACAAACTGTTGGTTGACCAATGCTAAATTATCTTACCAGGTGGCATGGGAGAGGGATCTGTCCATAATCTCTGAGGCAGAGGACTGGTGTAAATGGAGTATGCAAATCCATAAAGGGATCGTTAATGTTGCCTTGATTGAGGCAAGTTACAAAGTCCACACAAGATGGTATTTAGTGCTGGAGCGCCTATCAAAAATGTACCCTGGCACCTCGTCTACCTGTTTCAGGGGCTGTGGCCAGATAGGTTCACCAATGCATGTTTGGTGGTCATGTCCCAAGATCCGTTGTTTTTTGGATAAGGGTTCATTCATTTATTTTTACAGTCACAATGGTCAACATCACTAAAGATGCGAGTATTGCCCTACTAAATAAGCCTGTTGAAAATGTTCCACGACATACTCAGACCTTGATCTAGTTTACGTTTATAGCAGCCAAAATCGCGATAGCGACAGCGTGGAAAAGTCCAATCATAGACATTGCGATAGTAAAACGAAAACTCACATGGATCATGTTGAATGAAAAAATAGTCAGTGTCTTACGAGATAAACAATCAATTTTTGACCAAATATGGTCCCCTTGGCTTACTTACAGGTTCCGAATGACTAAATCTTATAGTACGAATAAGTTGATGCTGGATCCCCGGAGTGTTCCATTTTTTTTTTCCTTCTTTTATTGCTCCCTTAATTTTGGCCAGCCTTGGCATCGTCCGCTTAGCTTTTTCTTCTTATTTAAGTTCTTGATGTTCATATTTGGGGGTCTGGAGTCCCTTTGTAGAACCATTACAATGCTTGGCAATGAGCAATACTTTGCGAACCAGGCTCTCTAGACGTGGGCTTTACTTCATGTTGGGCCTACTTCCAGGGATTACGATTTAAGATAGTCTTGGCCTTGATATCTTGGCTTTTGTTGTCCCACACTATGATCCAAAGGTTGATCATATGAAAGACCACTTCCTAGTGTCCACAATAGTTTTGATGTTTTATATCCATTTACTAACACAAAATATGTTATTCCGGTTCACTTCTGATGGTGGTCAAATGCTCACTCGTGAGCTTACCGAATACCCACCCGATTGCAAAGATTTTCCGATGTTTTGTTTTCCCTACTTCTGTACCATTGTCTATACAGGGCTTGCAATGATTGTTCGCTTTTCTGCACAGTACTCGTTACTTTTACTGTTTTTAAAACATTCATAAAAACGATTGAAAACAGAAAAGTCGTTGCTCGCTGCCATTACTAATAAAAATATAAATTAAAAAATATCCCATAGTTTGTGGACGCAATAACTTTTGCATAATCCAATCACTATACGCTTATTGGGATTTTTTACCAAAAATTTGTAGCAGAATACATATTGGCCTAAATTATTGAAGAAATTTGATTTTTTTAAAGCAGAAAGTAAAAAACATTGTTTTTTTGTTTTTTTTTTTTAAATTGTCAGACTTTTTTTGTTTAAAGCGCTAAAAATAAAAACTGCAGGAGGTGATCAAATACCACCAAAAGAAAGCTCTATTTGTGGGAAAAAAAAGGACATAAATTTTATTTGGGTACAGTGTTGCACTGTCACGTATTTGTCAGTTAAAGTAACGCAGTGTCATATTGTGAAAAATGGCCTGGTCAAGGAGGAGGGTAAATCTTACAGAGATCAAGTGATGAACAGCTGTGATTCCTGCACCCGCTACCACCTGCAGTAGTGTGAACCTAACCTAAATTCATGGTGTGACAGACCTAGCCTAGACAGAGACTTTTGGAGAGGACTGAATGCTAGCCTCTTGCCTTGCGATTATGGGCCCTGGCATTTGGGGGAACGGTGCTCTTTGTGAGCTGTATGCCTGGGGACCCCTGAGGTGGTGTTACTTGGGATTCAGGTCCATGTCCCACCAAGACACACAGACTGTGGGAACCCTGTATATGCCATTTTAGAAATAGTGGCCGATTCATAATGCTGGGACAAATACTGTTAGGAGATGCTGATGTCAACTCCAGTCTGTTGTCCGCTATAATGTAAATTAGTCTAGTATGACTTGTCACAGCTTCTAAGAGTCTTTCACCCACTGTTGTTTGTACTAATTAACCCTGCAATTGTATGAAGAAGTTCTGTGTTGAGATGTATGATAATGTGTATTGTAATTAGAGAGTCACATCAGCTGCTTTAAGGGATTAGTTAATTAGCTTGTGTTAATTTAGGTTTCTGGTTACAGGTGTATTGTTAGAGTAATATGAGCAGGAGGTAGGAACCTCCTCTTTAACTGTATATAAGACTTGTATTCTTGTTCTACTAAACTGTCTGATGTTTAACCCTACACTGAGCTATGACTAGTGAAAGGGAAAGCTAAGGGGTCTTGGATTGCGTGGTACCGGACAGAGGAGCGATACAGCGGACAGACTCATCTTGAGTATGTGGGTCCGTCACACCTGGACAGTTTGTAAAATCCATGATTTATACATCTTTCTGTGAATATCCATTACAGACATGCAGACTGCATGTTCATAACAGACATTCATGGACAGATGTAAAAATCATGAATTGAACAAACTGTTCTTAATTTAATGACAGTTGGCAACCCTGGTATGTGCTGTGTAGAGAGATAGAGGGGTTATAGGCAGGGGGCGCAACTAAAATCTGGGGGGTGCAGCCCACCCCAGCACCCCTGTGATACAGCCAGGTGGAATTTACTTGTCTGGCGCTATGTGGAGTCACTGCATCTGCTGTTGCTTTTACAAAAAGGCACCCCCGACCTCCCTTCAGACTCAGTGATGTTGAGATAAGGGCTCTGTTGGAGCTTGATCCTGGACTGTCTGTGATGGCTGCCGCGGCCTCTATGCATATACGGCCCTGCCTTTTCTTGAAGGGCATTTCTCCAGCCATGTCCAGAGCTGCATTCTGGGTCGCAGGTTGGACACCCACGCTTTAAATAATTATTAGCCATTTGGGTTGGGGATGGCTAGGCGGTATATACTGTATAGAAGAACATGAATGGTCAGGGAAGCCTGGAGAGGTGAAAATCTACCTGGACAACAAGAGATCAAAGATCAGTAAGGGTGGAGCACTTTTTTAAGGAGATAGCTTAGCATGGCCACTTTAAAAAGTATGAGTAGTAGAGTAAGTAAAGTCCAACTAGTAGTTACCTCACCATCCCCCACCCCCCAGGCCACCCCACATCTACTTACCCCCAATACACACAGCCACTCATATTCCTGAAACATCATTATAGCTTTTTATGGTTTTTCAGGAAGCACACAACACACTGCACCCACCAAGCAGCCAAAAAGGTGACAGGGACTTTCTTCTTTTTCTCCCTCTGACCAAATGCAACATCTTTCCTGAAAAGGAGGTCCAGGCGAGAGCAGCCTGCACCACCTCCCGGCTCTCTCCTCTTCCCCAGCTTCGGCTTGCCACTCAGGCTGCTATCTGACAGGAGTATCGAAGCTGCTGTCACTACTCTTCTCAGTGGGGTGGTACAGACAGTAAAGCCTAGTTGTGATCTACCAGTGACATGGCTGCCATCACTGGGTAGATCGAAACTGACCTGTTCCCAACCCCTGGTCTAGATTATCATTTGTCCAGCTGTGTGCACTTGGACCACATAAAAATCCAGGATGATGCTACTCAGCAGAGTGCAGTTAAACAAAGCTCTGTTGGGTCTAAGTAGCTTGTGGGCCATTGGTTAGCGATCACAGGTATGGAACAGTTATTAACAAATGTGTCAGTAGATCCATTATATTTTTAATAAAACAAAATGCATCCCACAGCAATCATTCTGAATTGCTTATTGTTCTGCATTAATGAAAGCAGAATTTTGAAACTTTCATGCACATCACCACACGTTGTATGCCCTCATGCCTCTTTTTCAGTAGCAGTACAAACAAAAAATGCACCCAAACTGCAGGTTACACTAGTTATCTCAGTTAGAATTTAACCCTAATATTGGTTGCTGCACTCTGCAGAATCTTATTTATAGCCTGATCTTCAAAATGTACACTACTGTGCAAACGTTTTAGGCAGGTGTGAATAAATTGCTGTAAATTAAGACTGCCTTCAGAAATAGAGGTATTAATCGTTTATTTTTTTTTATCAATTAACAAAATGGAAAGTAAATGAACAGAAGGGAAATCCAAATTAAATCAATATTTGGTGTGACCATTTTGCCTTCAAAACAGAATCAATTCTTTTAGGTACATATGCACACAGTTTTTCCGTTTTTGAAGGAACCCAGCAGGTAAGTTGTTCCAAATATCTTGGAGAACTAACCACAGATCTTCTGTAGGCTGAATGTAGGCTGCTTCAAATCCTTCTGTTTCTTTATGTAATCCCAGACAAACTCTGTGATGTTGAGATCAGGGCTCTGTGGGAGCCAAACCATCACTTCCAGGATTCCACGTTCTTCTTTATGCTTTAAGATAGTTCCTAATCCCATTGGCTGTATGTTTGGGAGTCGTTTTACTGCTGCATAATAAATTTGGGGGCCAATTGCACACCTCCCTGATGGTATGGCTAGATGGCCAAGTACCTGCCTGTTTTTCTCAGCATTGAGGACACCATTGATCCTGTTCAAATCTCCAACTTAATTTAAAGAAATGCAGCCCTAAACTTGCAAGGAACCTCCACCATGTTTTAATATTGCCTGCAGACACCCATTATTGGACTTCTCTCCAGCCATTCGGCAAACAAACTGCCTTCTGCTACAGCCAAATATTTCAAATTTTGACTTATCAGACCAGAGCCCCTGCTGCTATTTTTCTGCACCCCAGTTCCTACATTTTTCCATGCCAGAGGTATGGCTTTTTGGACGCAATTCTTCCACGAAGACGGTTTCTGGCCAGACATCTCTTCACTGCTGGACATCTGATATCGAAAGGAAGTAAGCATGATGCATCTTTGTTTTGCTTTTGTATCTATTGAGATCACATTGCAATAATTGAATGAAGCTTAGACCTCTGTGGTGTATTAACCACTTGTTGACCAGCCGCCATAGATTAGCTCTATTGCACGAATTGCCATACCGGTACGTTGGTTCGTGTAATAGATACAGCATGCGCAGCAACGATGTCCGCCGGCCACCCACGATCACTCCACAGAGAGGTAGAACAGGGATCTGTCAATGTAAACAAACAGGTCCCTGTTCTGTCAGGGGAGTGTAGAGAGATAGTCTGTTCCTAGTGATCAGGAACAGCGATCTCTCTTCTCCCAGTCAGTCCACTCCCACCACAGTTAGAAACACCTCCCTAGGGAACCCCTAACCCCTTGATTGCCCCTTAGTGTGAACCCCCTCCCTGCCAGTGTCATTTATACAGTAATCAGTGCATTTTTATAGCACTGATCGTTGTATAAATGTCACTGGTGCCAAAAGTGTCCGATCTGTCCGCCGCAATGTCAGTCCCCAAAAAAAAAAAAAATCGCTGATTACCGCCATTATTAGTAAAAAAAAAAAAATTATAATAAAAATGCCATAAATCTTTCCCCTATTTTGTAGACGCTATAACTTTTGTGAAAACCAATCAATGTACGCTTTTTGCAATTTTTTTTACCAAAAATATGTAGAATACATATTGACCTAAACTGATGAAGGAATTCGTATTTTTACATTTTTTGGTGGGATATTTATTATAGCAAAAAGTAAAAAATATTTTTTTTTCAAAATTGTCGCTTTTTTTGGTTATAGCGCAAAAAATAAAAACTGCAGAGGTGATCAAATAACAACAAAAGAAAGCTCTATTTGTGGGAAAAAATAACATCAATTTTGTTTGGGTACAACATCGCAGGATCGTGCAATCGTCAGTTAAAACGACGCAGTGCCGTATCGCAAAAAATGGCCTGGTCAATAAGGGGGTAAATCCTTCTGGGACTGAAGTGGTTAATGTGCTTTTACTAAATGAAAAATAAAATGCTGTACATACAAAACTATTACAATTCTTTTAGGAATACAATACAAGACTGGAAGATATACATACAACAAGCAAAATGCAACCTACTTTATAGCAAATAAGCAGAAACTATGGTGTGTAAACAGTAAAAATAAACTGAAAATTTACACTGTAACTCCGGCTACTGTGGGTCCACAATCTCCGTAGGCAAAGAGGATCCCAGGCTTAATCCATAAGTGGTTGCTGGAGATCAGGTGAAAGGGTGGGGCTTTGATAAGGCTTCCAGCGAGCTTTGCCATAGACTTCTATGGAGGCCTTGAAGCACCACTAAAGCTACATTGGGTATAATTTTTGAAGCGAAGCCAAAGCAAAGCAAAAGCAAGGTGTAAACAGGACTGTAACCTAACCATTTTAATTAGTGACAGGGCTTTGACTAGCGTTCAGAGCGCTTTACCAAAGCCTCTCCTAAGCCTTAGCCTTTGAAGCAAGTATAAACTAGCTGTTAATGTGTGTTGAAGCTGAAGCAAGTGTAAATGAGCCCTAATTCAACCTCTAGATGGAACTGTTGTATCATACATGCCAAAGGTCATACATGTCAAAAAGCCAAGCTGTGTTTGACCAGGTTACAATATAGATTAGTTCAACTGACAACCGAAATACAACAATGGTATCTATGTGACCGTTGTATCCAGGGCATTTGATAAGTATCCACTCAAAACACTCCAAGAAACCTAAATGTCTGCCTCCAAGACAAACATCTGAACATATTCTTCTTATGCAAGTCTGGGAAAAAAAATAAAAAATAAAACAGACATATATTTGAATCAAATGCAACACAGTCTTTCATCTGCTGCGTTAAGTCTCCTTGACTGTCCACTGCCTCTACGGACCTCAATGTTGCCCGTTTCTTTGTGCTTTTTCAAAAGAGCTTGAACATGCACACCTTGAGCCCCCAGTCTGCTTTGAATTTTTTTCCTGGGGGAGACCTCGCTGATGCAGTAAATCTACCTTGTGTATTGTTGCTGTTCTTAGTCTTGCCATGGTGCTTGACCTGTAACATGAAACAGGTCTTCCACAACCTCACCTTAGTAGCAGAGTTTGGCTGTTCCTCACCCAGCCCCATGCACAGCTATTTCGGTTTCAGTTATTGACTGTTTCTTTATTTTATGTATACATTCTGTATTTTTCCAGATATATAGAAACAAAACAGGTCAAATTAACATCAAGAAAATACAAAATTTGGTAATAACAATATTACAGTTATATCTAAAAGATTAATAAAAAGCTCTAAGGATATATTTAGAAATAAATTACTCATATGATTTCTAGATCTATACTTAAGGTTAGTTCTGCAAAATAAACAGTAGTCAGGAGGTGGATAAGAAAAAAAAAGAGAGACTTAGAGAAAATTCCTTTACAGTAACCAAGGTGTCCAAATTTTAATTTTGACTGTTTCAACCTACATATGAAACTGATGCTCATTAGAACCTACTTGGTGTAACTGGTTAATCATACTCTAAATCTACAAAACCACAGACTTTGTGCAAGTGTACAAACTGCAAGTGTAAGATTTGATGCTGACTTGAAGCCAAGGGGTCATCACACCAAATTGTGATTTGAATTAGATTTATCTTCTGTTCACTCACTTTGCAAGTTGAGATTATATATATATATATATATATATATATATATATATATATATATATATATATATATATATATATATATATATATATATATATATATATATATATATATATATATATATATATATATATATACACACACACACATATATACACACACACACAGCATTTCTCCACATCTGCCTGAAACTTTTGCACAGTACTATATTTTAGAACCAATGCCATCCAACTGTCACAATTAATGTTCATTAAGAGTTGATTAAACATAGGCTAAACTGTTTGAAACTTGCTGTGGGTATGGCTAGCAAAGCAGAAGGTGTTCCATCCAGAAAAGCAGCATGAATATGGTAAATTCATCACAAATGTACTTACTGGCAGCAGCTAGGCCTATTCATCAGTAAAATCCCATTTTTATTACCAATAGGTTTAGCAATATTAAAATATTTTACAGTGCAGCAATATGCTGGTTACAACAATTGGCTAGTAAGGCAAGTTAGGAGTCTTAATTAAACACAGTGTGTTAGCCATGCCACATTTGTTTATAACTTTACTGACTCACTTATATGAAAATGCAGATTAATAAATTACTTAAACTAATAATTAAAGACTCATATGTTGAATACTTCTCACAAACCTGCAGCAAATAACATGATGGAAAATATAAAACAGATGTTGATTCTGCACTGACTGAATGTAAAAATTGCTGTCCATTGTCGCGTTAGGCAAAGTATCCATTCTTCTGGTCAGGATGCAGTCATTTTACCTTACTTTAATTAAAAAGGAATGGTATGCACAATCTGTAAACATTAGTGTTCCTCTGGATTCTGAGGAGAGGTCTGGCACATACTGGTGCCCAGTGGAGTGACACTACTTCTCTAGTTGCTGGGGTGTGCTGAAAGCCTCATACACATTAGCAGCAAAGTCCTTCACTTGTTCCATGAGTAGTAGTTCCTGCAGGATAATCACAATACAATAAGTGTGCATACAAATATTAAAAGGGGTGCGTATCCTTTGTAAAATGCTGTCATCTTTGTTGCAGCTGCAACTATAACATCTAACATAATATTTCTAGAGATATATTCAAATTTTGTCAAAACTTGTAAGTATAATCACAATAGTACTTATTTAATAGTGTCTAAAGGAAGTCATTTTGTTGCCCAGTGCAACTTATACACAGCAACAACATAGCTGGATAAAATCCCACGTGTCAAGTATTCATAGTTCATTTAAGGTATAAAAAAGGGGGGCAAACACTATACCAGCTAATTGTACAATCTCTGTACGATCTCCTTTAGATTTAACAAAACATAATAATTAGAAAACACACCTATCTATCTAATCACTCTGCATCCAATCAGGCAGGTCCATGCACTACATTGTTGATGATAGCTCTAAAGGAGGTTGTACAATCAGATTGTATAGTGTATGGTGAGCTTTACAGACTTCCAGGAACACACTTCTTCTGATTTCAGTACTACAGCTCTGCTCCACATAGGCCAGTATGTGATTGCGCATATCCTGCACACCTTGCCAAATCAACGATCTATGCAAGAAAAAGCTAAGGTACAAAATGATCGATCAGCAGAAGTCAACATCGGCTGCATATTCAGGGAGAATCGTGCTCACCGACAATGACTGCATGGAATTACAGAGGTGGGCAGAAGTAATCCCCTGGAGGGGGAGGGCAGGTGCAGGGTATGTTTTAATGTGGTTAGCTGCCCAAGTACTTCCTCACTCTATGAAAGCCACCATACATGGATTGAAATTCACCTGTTTCAGCAGGGACTGGCTGAATTTTGAACCAGGTATGGGCAGGGAGGTTGTACAGTAGTCCATCAACTTCTGTACAACTACCCTGTTGGTTTTTCCCTGCCCGATCAGTGCCACTGGCTATGGCCTGCAATGCTGATTGGTGTAATCTGACAGCAGGGAAGTCTCCTCACTGTCAGAATACAAAGCTCAGTGGGAGGATTTCCCCATCCACATACTTGAGTGTGTGGACGGGAGAATCAAGTCATTTTTTTTCCGATCAACCTGCTTTTATCTTTGGGCTAACAGTTCTTCCATCCTGCAGGACAAATACCAGGAAGTCGCAAAGGTGTTTTCTATAGAAGAAACTGAAGGATGAGGTAATGCCTGCCCTAAGACATAGAAACAATTTTATTTTCTGCAACAGAAGTACATTAATGGTATATTGCTACATAGGGAAGCTGTACTTTCACAAAAAAAAAAAAAAAAAAAGGAAGGTGAACTTTGCCAATAAACAATGCCAACTCCTAACAATGGTAACACCTATATATTGTTCTTTAGAAAGTACAGAATGGTAAGAGCTTCGAGGGCTTGTTAAATAATTAATGCAGGGTTTCATTTTATCATACTCTGCAGTTTTTAGCAAGGAAAACACTTATATGAAGGACCAATTCTGTGGTGTAATTGCATTTTAGGTTATATTTATAGTTAAAGGAGATGTCCAGAATGAACTCATAGGGCTTCTCTTAAGCAATTCGTTTTGCACTCCTGTGGCCAGTTTTCAGTAGAGAGCAGAGAGCAGAGAGCAGACTGAAGTCCGTTCTCTGCTGACGTCACCAATATCAGTCCAGGCACCACTTCATCCCGACTCTGGGAGTCTGGATCTGTCAGGTGCCTGGACTTATAGCCATCTCAGCCTCTAAGCGAGCCGGTTTCTGATGTCACAAAAAGGGGAGGAACAAGAGATGTTCCTCTCACTCTGTCTCAGACATTGGAAGTGGACAGTCATGTTGTTACCAGGCTCCCCGATTGGACTGGAAAGACGCCTGTAAAACTGATCCATTTGCTGTATAGGCACTTGGATCACTTTTACTTTATTCAGAATCACCTGCTCTAAAAAAGTATATTTTGATCATTGCTGCAGCAATGACTGATATATCGCTGCTCCCATCCCAGGATGTATATATACACGTACGGTGAATAGGAAGAAGTTAAAACTCAAGATAAGCACAAAACATGCTATAGGTATGCTGGATTTATAGAGGCAGGTAGCAGACAAATGACTACAAATGTCATATGTATGCTCAACCTTATGACAAACCTTCAAAAGCTTATCTTGTTCCACAATTCCTTTTTAAATCTGTTAACTACACCAACTGATCAAACATTGCACAGAACATTACACTACTTTGAAGAGCCATTCCAGAAAATTATACTTTTGATTCTACTAAAAATGTCACTTTCACGTGTTTTTTTTTCAGCCTCTAAACGCACCTCTATGTTAGCCTGTGTGGCCATGCACACAGAGTTGTTTACAGGCGTATTAAAAGAGCAGTGTTTAGAGGCTAAAAAAATAGGATTTTTATAACAGCTTACCTGTAAAATCCTTTTTTTGGAGTACATCATGGGACACAGAGCACCAAAGTAATCACTATGTGGGTATATAGGCACACTGGTATACCCTATACCGGAAGTTCACTCCCTATATAACCCCCTATATAACCCCTCCGCCTACCAGGAGTACCTCAGTTTTTGTAGCAAAGC
Source organism: Lithobates clamitans (assembly GCA_037952925.1). NCBI lineage: Eukaryota > Metazoa > Chordata > Amphibia > Anura > Ranidae > Lithobates > Lithobates clamitans. The sequence goes on along the minus strand of JBBGZY010000076.1, from coordinate 8,493,026 downwards.
AATATACCTAAACCCCAAAAGAGGGGAGGGACCTCTGTGTTTCATGATATACTCCAAAAAAAGGATTTTACAGGTAAGCTGTTATAAAAATCCTATTTTCTTTATCGTACATCATGGGACACAGAGCACCATAGTAATCACTATGTGGGACGTTCCATACCAATGCTATTTGAGGGGAGGGAGAGACAACCCGTAGGGCACCCACAGACTTGAGGACCTATACTGCTGCCTGCAGCACACTGCGCCCAAAGCCGATATCCTCATGCCTTCTTACATCCACCTGATAAAACTTGGTGAATGTATGTACTGAAGACCAGATTGCGGCCTTACAGATCTGAGCCATGGAGGCCTGGTGACGCATTGCCCAAGAAGCACTAACCGCCCTAGTAGAGTGTGCTTTGACTTGAAAAGGTGGAATCTTACCCCTTAAATCATAAGTCTGAATTAGAACCTGCCGAATCCACTTAGCGACAGTGGATTTCGACGCTGCCTGTCCTTTCTTAGGACCCTCTGGCAGAACAAATAAGACATCAGTCTTCCGAATATGAGCAGTCCTCTTCAAATAGACTTTGACCGCTCTAACCCACATCAAGACAATATAGTGACTTCTCTTCCCTGGAACATGGTTTTGGAAAAAACAATGGCAGGACAATATATCTTTGTTCATGTGGAAACCTGAGCCCACTTTTGGCAAAAAAATCTGGACAAGGGCGTAACACCACTCTGTCCTCATGAATAATCAAGTATGGCTCTTTACAAGAGCAGACAATTCCGAAACCCTCCTTGCTGAGGATATAGCAACCAAGAACACTAGCTTCCTTGTCAGAAGGACTAAGGGAATATACTGTATCGGTTCAAATGGCTGTTTTTGTAACACTGACAAAACTAAGTTCAAGTCCCAAGGGTTCAAAGGTGATTTAACTGGCGGATTAAGCCGCATCACCCCTTGCATAAAACTCCAGACTAAAGAATGTGTAGCAAGCGGTCTTTGAAATAAGACCGATAAAGCTGAGACTTGGCCCTTAATAGTACTCAAGGCCAACTTCATCTCTACCCCTAATTGTAGAAAGGCAAGAATTCTGCCTATGATATACCTCCGAGGGTGCCAAGCCTTGGATTAGGCTTTGGGACACCCTTGGGGACAGCCGCATTGACAAGTCTAAAGCTTGAATCGTTTTGTTCCAAGCAGACAGGATACTGTTTTGCAACAGTCTCGAATGGAATTCCTAACAACCTCATGCAAAGGCAAATGGAGGGATCTCCTTTTGACCTGACCATCAGCACCAGCTCTCATATGGAGTTGATCTTTGCCTGAGGCAAGAACACCTTTTTCTGGGCTGTGTCTATGATCAGACCCAAGTACTCCAGCCTTTTTAGCGGTTTTAAGGAAGACTTCTCTAGGTTGAGAATCCAACCCACACTTTGCAGGTAACTGGTTGTAATGCGCACGCTTTGTTCCAAACGAGCAACCGACTGGTCTATTAGCAATAAATCGTCTAGGTACGCAAAGACTGTTATGCCCTGTGCCCTTAACCTGGCTAGAGGTGGTGCCAGGACTTTTGTAAACAGCCGGGGTGCTGTAGCTAGCCCGAAGGGCAAGGCTACAAACTGGAAATGCTGCTGTTCTACCTTGAACCACAGAAACCTTTGGTGAGCAGGAAATATAGGGACATGCAGATATGCATCCCTGATGTCGATAGACGCCAGAAGTTCTCCTTCTAGTAGGATAGACCCCACTAACCTGATCGACTCCATGCGAAAGGAGCGGATCTTCAGGAACTGATTTAGATTCATGATGAGGCTTTGGAATTCTGCTCCGTCGCCACTGCCTAGAGGCAGATGCCGCTGGCGCAAAAGAAAGTCCGCTTACATGCAGGGCGTTTATACTTTCTTTTTATTGGCAAAAGAGTACTTTTCCCACTAGAAATCATTTGGATGTATTTGTCCAAATCGTACCCAAATAGCCGATCACCATGAAAAGGAAAACCAGTCAGGAGCTTTTTGCATGGTGCTTTAGCTGACCAACTTTTTAACCACAGGATCCTACGCATGTGTACTAGCACAAGTGCAAGGGAGGACACCTGGTGAATAGAATCATTCATGGCGTCTATGGCAAAACATAATGCCCTTGGCAGTTCGGCCAAATCCCAGGCTTGTTGTGCAGGAACCTCCTTAAGGACCTGTCTAAGCTGGTCCTTTAGGGACTGACAGATGCCTATTGCAGTGACTGCAGGCTGAGTAACGGCATGTGCCAAGGAAAAAGAGGATTTTAACAGGAATTCCAACTTTTTATCTGTTGGATCCTTAAGCATTTGTGCATTGTCTACTGGACAAGTTAGACTCTTATTCACACTGGAAATCGCAGCGTCAACTGCTGGTATAATACATTTACGTGCTGGATACGTGAACGGCATCCCTGCTTTGATCAGTGGAAATCCAGTGGGAGGGGAGGAAAGGAGGGCTGGGGAGGCAGGATTTAAAAAAAAAAAAGTTACGAGCTTCTGTGGGGATAAGCGAACATAGGAAAGCCGCCGCCCTGGGTCCAGCCCTGCAAAGAGAGGCGTTACAGGCAAAACCTTGTGCTTCATATACGAGGCCCGGGTACCATTCACCTTGGCCTCAGTGGCACTTTGGATGGATCCGGTCTGTGAAGGCTATTTAAATCCAGCATGGATCCCTCCTGGAGCTCCTCAGAGCACATCTTTACTCGTGACCAACACCTTAGACACTGGCGAAAAAACTGAGGTACTCCTGGTAGGAGGAGGGGTTATATAGGGAGTGAACTTTCTGTCTTGGGTGTGCCAGTGTCCATCACCTGAAGGTGCCTAAATACCCATATAGTTAATACTATGGCTCTGTGTCCCATGATGTACAATAAAGAAATTAGGATTTTGGCCATAGGAATGAAGGAACACCCATATGCTTATAGTGATATCTAAAAACCATTAACAATTTACATACCTGCACAAAGTGATTGGGCATCTCGCTACATATTGAGTGGATCTGTCCGTTGACAATTGGAATAACTTTGGCCAGAGGAAGACTAATGGTAGAAAGGCTTAAAAAAAAAGAAAGAAGAGAAAATAAAAGTACTGCGAAGGGTCAACATACTTACACAAGTATATATGGTCTCTGTACAAAGTGTATAACACTGGATAAATCTCAAATATTTGCTGTTTCATGCGCTTTTACAGTTAGGCCTGGTTCACACTGCCGCGACTTTGAGGACGACATTCCAGAGCGACTTTGGCACGGCTTGCATACGACTTCTTTAACAGAAGTTAATGCAAGTCGTGCCGAAGTTGCACCAATCCTAAGTTGGAGCGACTTATTAGCGCTCTTATTAGATCGGTTCTATTGCACTTACTGGGGCGCGATTTGTCATGTGACATGTGCTCTCAAAGTCGGATACATACATTTCTGGGACTTCTTTTTTCTTTAAAAGATAATACGTACATGTCTGATGCACTTTGCACCTGCACCAACTTAGTATGCTTAACTGTGGACACATTTTGTCAGCTATTTGCAATTTAGTTGTTTTGATCAATCTATTCTTTGCACCATGCACTTTATTGCAATTCATTTATATATATATATATATATATATATATATATATATATATATATATATATATATATATATATATATATATATATATATATATATATATTTATTAATATATAAATATATATATAAAAATCATTTATATTATTCACTTTAAAATGATTTATTAAAAAGTGGTTCTAAAGCCTTAAGGTTTTTTCCTTCATGCATTCTATGCATGAAGGTAAAAAAAACCTTCTGTACTGCACACAATCCCCTCCTTATACTTACCTGAGCCCGATCCTTATCCACCAATATGAATAAGAGCAGTGGCTCCCATCGCTGTCTCCCTCCACACTGGGCAGATTGATGACAGCGAGAGCCATTGGCTCCCACTGCTTTTCTTCTTTAGTATTCAAGTTTTGAAAGTACAGAGTAAAGACCTTGGCATCATTTTTTAACAGTGTAGTTTTTATAGTCCATCAAACATACAGTATAGGCAAGGACAATTCGCCTCCTGCTCTTTCAAGGTCATTTATCAAAGATCTGGTGTCGACGTTGCCTTATCTACGTTATTGGTTTTGATTTGTATAGCAGACTACACGGTGGGTTATCCACCTTACGCATTACACTATACTCTGTATCCTTATGTCAACTTCATAATATAGGCCTCAGAGTACATCCCCCACGTCAGAAGACCCCTGCCTCCCAGCAATCAGTTGGGGAAGCCCGATCCCCCAATTCATGGAGGGACGCAGTCCAAACCCCACAATGCCAGGGTCCCAGAGGAGAAAAGGGGGATAGATGAGAGGAAAGGAAAAAGAGAGTCAGAGGGATTAGGAGGCGGGATTGGGGGGAGGAAAGGGGGAGACGGGGGCGGGGAAGGGAGGACTCCACGCTCCTTGTTACGTCAATCAGGAAAGGTCCTAGTTAGTGATTGTCCGGGGATCATTTGTTGTTAAGTATCTGATCCATGGGTCCCATACTTTATTAGACAACTTCAGCTCCCACTGCTTTTAATCAAATGTTTGACCAGGGAGTAGGGGCGGGGCCGAGCCGCCTGATCTGTGTCAATAGATGCAGACAGGGCGGCTCGGGAGCAAGCACACGAGTGCCCCAAGTTGTTTGCTATTGGGGCATTCACCAAAGAAGAGGGCCGCAGCTGGGGACCCTAGAAGAGGAGGACCGGACTGCTCTGTGCAAAACAATTGCACAGAGTAGAAAAGTATAACATGTTTATTATTTTAATACAAAAAAAACCAAAGGTTTAATGTCACAAAAGCACATTGCACTTTACAGTGAATAATTGAAGTAAGCTTTAACATTTTACTCATTTATTGAATAGTTGGGGTGCACCTTTTCACATATACAGTATATTTTTTTGTTTGATTCATTTAGTGTTTTCAGCTTTTTAGGTAGACTGGCACAAAGTTTTTTTTTAACTAGCAGAAGAATTTGGTTAAGTAAATTGAAACAAAATACTTCAGGAGAACTTTAATTTTAGTTTTTTTTTTAGATTCCTGCTTTAAAGCAAAACTTAGAAGAAATAAGTACCTGTCTGCTGGACTATGCTGGGTAAGCTCTTGGTGATTAGGTCGAAAGAACTCAGCGATGCTGTCAAGAAGCCTTCCGAAGCCTCGACTTAAGCATGAATTCAGCACTGTGCTAAAATCCTGACTGTGAAAACATCAGACATATAATAATTACATAATGTAATTCATAATGCACTCTTTATTTCTGGATGACTATAGCTGCAGCTTTTTTGTTTTCATCATGTAAAAAAGGCAACATTTTGTAACATTTGGCTCTGGAAAATGTGAATTTCCTTCTCCCATTTCAGTGGGAAGATGCAATACCTCACAACTCTATGACAGAAATTTCATGTACACATTTATTCTTGTGAAATTTATTTGCTAGTCTGAAATAAGAACCACATTAAAATATTGAAATCAAAGGAATATATAAATGGGGGGATAATTCTATATAAAATGATAGAACACTGCCACATTGAAGCCTGGAAACATTTTCTTCAAAAGAAGACTAAAAATGACTACAGCAGAGCATCCATCTTTATTGATGGGACTTCCCATATACCGTTATAGTGTATTTGTGAAGCTGTAGCACATAAAAATTGGTATTGCTGCAGTTGGAAAAATGGGCAAACGGTGTGTAAAAAAACACCTTGCAGGCCCATTCATACTTATCTATTTTCCCCTTTTACTGCACAAAAATACATTTTATAGAAAAATTCCCTTTACTACTATGTGGCTAGATCATATGTATAAGGAGCATTCAAAAAGTTTGTGGAAAATAATTTTATTAAGAAAAAGAACACAAAAAAAAATATTTTAAGCAAGCAATTTAATATGTGCTTATAGAAGAGTAAACTTGGACTTACATGTTGTAACATGTATGAACAGAGTACTATTTAATGGTTTTAGATCGAAAAGTATGTCAGTGTAAAATCAACCCTCTGTGGAGCAACATTAATTCTGTCAAAATTGAAGCAAGAACTAAATTCAAATGTATGAAACTTGGTTGAAAGAATGAAGACATCTTTACCACTTTGATAAAAGTTTATGGAGAGGATTCACCAAAAAAAAAAATAAATAAAAAAAAAATCAGCAATTTACAAAAGGATAGCCCGTTTCAAAGAAGGACAAGACAGAGTTGAAGATGATGAATGAAAAGACAGACCATTGATAATTAGTTTGAGAAAAAAATGAATGCTGTTCGAGATTTATAAGAGGGTGACTGACGATTAAATGTCGGAAAAAATAGATGACATCCTAGACATCTCAGTAGGTTCTGTTCTTACAATTTTATCTAAGGAATTATAGCGAAAGCAAACTGCTCGTTGGGTACTAAAACTGTTGCGCCAAGATCTGCAACAGACAAGAGCAGAGCATTCAATAAAATGTTGAACAAATGGGATCAATTCAAAAGACTTTCTGAAGTGAATTGTATCTGGAGATGAAACTTGGCTTTATCAGTATGATCGTGAAGACAAATCTCAGTCGAAACAATGGCTACCTAAAGAAGGAAGGGGTCCAGTCAAAGCAAAAGCAAGCCTGACAGGAGGAAAGATTATGACGACTATTTTCTGGGATATTGAGGGAATTTTGCTAGTTGACTTTTTGGAAGGGAACATGATGGTAATATCGGCTTATTATTTAAGTGTATGGAAAAAATTAGCTAAACAGCTAGCCAAAAAGTGCTGTGGAAAGCTTCATCAGAGTCAACTTCCACCACTACAATGCCCCTTGCAATGCCCCTTGCATTCCTCTTATCAATTAAAGGTAGCATTGCAAGATTTTTGATAAGAAATCATTAGACATCTAACGTACAGTCCTGATTTAGCACCTTCTGACTTTGTCTTCTTTCCAAACTTGAATTTTTTTTTTTTTTGTGAGTGCACTCTAGGCCCAGAAACACTGGCTGCCCAGCGACGCATATGTGCAGTGCGCGGGCATTAAAGCCCACCCTTTTTCCCTGAATACAGTGGGGAAAATAATTATTTGATCCCCTGCAGGTTTTGCAAGTTTGCCACTTACAAAGAAACAAAGGGTCTATAATTTTTATCATATGTGTATTTTAAATAAGAATATCAACCAAAAATCCAAAAAAAAACCACATAATACAAATGTAATAAATTGAGTTGCAGTTCAGTGAGTAAAATAAGTATTTGATCCCCTACCAACCAACAATAATTCTGGCTCCCATAGACTGTCTACCGCAGGGGTCTTCAAACTGCGGCCCTCCAGGTGTTCAGGAACTACAATTCCCATCATGCCTAGTCATGTCTTTGAATGTCAGAGTTTTACAATGCCTCATGGAATGTGTAGTTCTGCAACAGCTGGAGGGCCGTAGTTTGAGGATCCCTGGTCTACCGTATGTGCTTATGTGGTACACAGATTAGTCTTGCCAATGTAAGAAGGTGCTCCTAACGACAACTCGTTATGTGTATAAGACACCTGTCCACAGAATCTTTCCATTTAAACCCACCATCATGGGCAAGACCAAAGAGCTGACAGGGGCAAGATTGTAGACCTGCACAAGGCTGGAACCAGCTACAAGATCATCAGCAAGAAACTGAGAAGGGGACAACTGTTGGAGCGATTATTCACAAATAGAAGAAATACAAAATAACCATCAATCGCCCTTGGTCTGGAGCTCCATGCAAGATTTCGCATTGGGGTAAGGATGTTCATGAGAAAAGTGAGGGATCAGCCCAGAACTACACGGGTGGAGCTTGTGAATGATCTGAAGGCAGTTGGGACCACAGTCACCAAATAAACCATTGGTAACACAATACGCTGCCATGGATTGAAAGCCCTCCTTAGGAAGGCATATGTACAGGTCCGTCTGAAGTTTGCCAATGAACATCTAAATGATTAAAAGAAGGATTGAGAGAAAGTGCTGTGGTCAGATGAGACCAAAATTTAGCTCTTTGGCATTAACCCCGACTCGCCGTGTTTGAAGGAAGAAAAATGCTGACTATGACCCTAAGAACACCATCCCTGCAGTCAAGCACGTAGGTGGAAACATTATGCTTTGGGACTGTTTCTCTGCTAAAGGTACAGGCCGACTTTGCCGCATTGAGGAGCTGATTGGCGGGGCCATGTATTGTAAAATCTTGGATGACAGCCTTCTTCCCTCAGCCAGAACACTGAAGCTGGATGGGTCTTCCAGCATAACAATAACCCAAAAAGGCACATATACAATAAACTTGTAATTCCTACACCATTCACCTGATTTGGATGTAAATACCCTCAAATTAAAGCTAAAAGTCTGCAGTTAAAGCATATCTTGTCCGTTTCATTTCAAATCCATTGTGGTGGTGTATAGAGCCAAAAAGATTAGAATTGTGTCGATGTTCCAATATTTATGGACCTGGCTGTATGCATCCCTGATGTCGATAGACGCCAGAAGTTCTCCTCCTTGTAGGATAGAAACCACTGACCTGATCGACTCCATGCAAAAGAAGCGGATCTTCAGGAACTGATTTAGATTCTTTAGATTTAGAATGGGTCTGACATCTCCATTCGGTTTTGGTACCGTAAAGAGGTTTAAATAAAACCCCAAACCTTGCTCTTCTATGGGGATTTGTATGATCACCCCCTGAGCCAGTAATTGGCCTAGTGCCCGAAACAGAGATTGCCTTTTCCCTGGATCTTTGGGAACGTTTGACCTCAGAAAAACGAGACAGTGAAAACTCCCGAAATTCTAGTTTGTACCCTAGAGACACCGTGGAGATGACCCATCTGTCCTGAATTTCCTCCTGCCAGACTTCTGAGTATTGCAGAAGTCTTCCCCCGACTCTGATGAGGGGGGGTCCCTTCATAATAAGGCTTTAGAATTCTGTTTTGCAGGTTTCCACCCCCAGGGCTTCTTTTGTGCCTGGGCCTGACCCTGAGGGCGGAGGCCGTGGCCACTGCCTAGAGGCGGATGCCCCTGGCACAGGAAAAAGAGTCCGCTTAAATGAAGGGCGTGTATTCTGGCAAAAGAGTACTTTCCCACTGAAAATCGTTTGGTTGTATTTGTCCAAATCCTCCCCAAATAGCCGACCCCCATGAAAGGAAAACCAGTCAGGAGCTTTTTGCATGGTGCTCTGGCTGACCACTTTTTTAACCACAGGATTCTACGCATGTGTACTAGCACAAGCGAAAGGTGGGACGCCTAGAGAATAGAATCTTTAATGGCATCTATGGCAAATATAATGCTCTTGGTAGTTCAGCCAAATCCTGCGCTTGCTTCACAGGAACCTCTTTAAGGGCCTGTCTAAACTGGTCCTTTGGGGATTGACAGATGCCTATTGCAGCGACTGCGGATTGAGTAACCGCACCTTCTAAAGACAAAGATGATTTTAACAGGAATTTCCAACCTTTTATCTATTGGATCCTTAAGCATTTGTGCATTGTCTACTGACAATTTAGACTTTTATTCACACTGGAAATCGCAGCGTCAACTGCTGGTATAATACATTTTTTTTTGTGAATTTCTCCTCCATGGGATAGAGAACGGAGAATCTCTTTGGAGGGAGAAAATGCTTATCCGGGTGATCCCATTCAGCATAAATAAGCTTTTCTAGTAATGCATGGACAGAAAATGCATGCAAAGGCTGTGAGGGTTTTAAGGAACCCAAGGAAGAAACCGAACCTTCAGTTAACTCCATTAGGGGTAGCATGAAAGTGAAATGAACCATCTCCATAAGAGACTGTACCAGCAATTTCTCAGATTGCGAGGCTGAAAAGGGTTCATCTACCGTTGTTTCCTCCGCAGAGGAGTAAATCGGTTCGTCTTTCCTCCGGAACGCCTGAGGGTAACACCTCATCCTCTACCCACCGATCCCCTTACAAAGGATCTAAGGTGGGGGAGGGGGATCTAACACACTTCCTATCCATTTGGATGGAGGATGCGATTAAAGCTCCCTCTAGGCCCTGCAGGGTGTAGGAAAAGGCATCTTCAGTCACGTATACAGGGGCAGAGATATGAGAAACAGCTGCACCACCAATTTGTTCCAATGACTCACCCTGGCTTGCCCCAACTGGTATTTCAGGCAAGGATTCAGTGTGGAGGCACGGCTGGAGTTCCCAGCGTCTGGGGGTAAAATCTTTGGTACCTTTTTTGAGGTTTTTGTGGTGTCTTTTTTGGCAGATATAGTCCTAAGCACAAAGAGCAGAGGAACTATTTAAATGCACAAATCGCTGAACAATAGTCTGACAGAATAATTTCGCTATACAAGTTCAGTCTAGTGCTGGGAAAAATGTCCTTCCATATTAGGAATGCCCGTTTTTGCACCCTTACATGCCCCACTGCTCCTGTGTCCCGAGTCTAGCCAGCTTGCTTTCTCCTTGCTGCACAGCCAAGGAAAGACAGCTCCAAGCAATAACTCCTCTCTGCGCTTGCGCCATGCGTCCTTGTTGATGTTTATGTCCCACACACGGCGCTGTGCCTAGGCCCCGTCCCATTCGTACAATCCGCCCCCCCCCCTTTTGTTTGAATTTTCAAATGTTCCAGCGGGCGCTTTCGGGCAGATCCAACACGAGGGGAGGGGGGAAGAGGCAAAGCCCAAAGACAGATGGCAGGGGAGTAAAACACCAAAGGCAGCCCACTCTGTTGGTTAAGGAGCGGCTTTAGCCCGTCTCATCCCAGGGCACGCCCCTCTGACACGTTTCATCCTCCCACAGGACTTAATTATTGAGACTCTACGTTTAAGCCCTATGGGAGGGCAAAATATGTCAGGGGGGCAGGGCCTGAGAGGAGACGGATTGAAGCCGCTCCTTTACTCATAGATCAGCTGTCTTTGGTGTGCAGTATCCTATCCTTGTCATCGGGTATCTCATAGCAAGCCGGGACAAATTTCCTGGATGCCAGCACCCGTTAGCGAGTGAGAGCCACCAGATGAGTTTAAGTTGGTGTTTTGTGTGGTGCTCTATGTGTTTTGTGAAGATGCAAAAAAGGTTGCTTTAGGCAAATGGTTAATATCCCCTGTGTAATTTAGTGCAATTTTAGTGTAATTTAGGAACCCAAGATAACAATTTCTTAGCCCAATATAATAAACCTTTTACAAATGTAATGTTACATGTTATCTGAAAGAACCTGCATGTGCTTATGAAAAGTGTTACGCTATACAGTTGTTCCTTGAAGTTTCTTTGTTACATTTTTGACACTATGATTAAGGTGTACTTAAACTCAAGAATGAAAATTTAACATACCGCAGCTTACCAGTCCTCAGATGCGGTGACTGTATTCATTTTTTTTTAATTTGGGGCTTTTTCTCTCATTTTTACCTAGTGATTCTGCCAGTAATTTACTAGAGTGACAACTTTCACTCACTGTACTGTATCTTTGGAGGACCAGCATTGTCACCCTAAATTGCTCACTCTCAATTTTAACTATGGAATAAACCCCCCTCTCCTCATCTCTGTAATACAGAGGGGAGATGCTCTGTAGCTCACAGCCGTGAACTGTGAATGGCTGATAACTCTATTTAGGATAACACTGCAAAGTACACAGGGCAGCACTAGATTTCTGGCAGTATCAACAGGTAATTTTTTTTGCACTTATGTAACACATTTAACAGTGAGGGTAGCGCTGCACTACATACTGTATTTTGTTACTGGAACTCATATAACAAAACACTTTCAATGGTATACTGAACAAATCAAAAGAGAGCAAATAAGAGATGTTCATTTTTACATACACTTTAAGAGCTTACGTGCAAGCAATGGACACAACATACATCCTTTACCTTTCTAACATGTCCCTGGTTTCATTTAGTAGCCGTATTGTGATGACATCTTTTTCAGTCAGTCCACATGCCTAAAAAAAACAAAGGTATACATAATCAGCAAAGACAACAGGGTTACAAGCTCTGAATTATTTAAAAGAGAAATATGTTTTTTTTTCTTTTTTTTTTTATATTCATACTTACCTAGGTGGATGCAGCATCAGACCGATGCTGCAGCTGTCCCCTAGCGCCTCTGCACAAAGAACCGAGCCACCGAAACACTGCCGATGGCTCGGTTCTCACTCCTCCAGGAGGGGAGAGATGCAGCCTGTCAGTCAGCATCTCTCCTGCTCTGCTCCTCCACGCTCGTTGAAGTGGTGAGCTGTGGAGGGAGCGGTCAGCAGCCATCTCAGGGACTCGCCAAGATTGCTATAAGTCAAGGCAGCTGGCGGATCCACACTTCGGAAGTTGGGATGACACGCTGCCTCGACCGACTGCAGTGCTCTCCGCTAAAAATGGGTCACAGGAGTGCAATACAAATTGCACTCCTGTGACCCTTAGGAGAAGCCCAGCCTAAAAAGCTCAGGCTGGACTTCTCTTTTAATGTTTGTCTCATTTCTCTAAATGGAATACAATACACAGGCAACATTGATTTCGCTATGTTTAAAAGGGGTTATTGAATGATGCAGCTAAATAAAACTAGAACTGGGATAGAAAATACCTGAGATGTTAATGGGTTCTCTTCATCTGCCATCATAAATCGACACAACATTGACTTGCTTTGAGATGCCTTTACAGCTGGTGTTTCACCGTTTTCTTCCACCAACCTTCGTATTTCTTTGATATGTTGCTCCAAATCCATAAGAGAGAGAGAGTGCTTCAGAGATAAGCTGTTAACAGAGTATAATCAATGTACCTTTATGCTAACAATTTTTATTTTTAAGACTCTGAACATGAATTTGAGATAAAAACAATTTGGTTAGTCAGGAAGTTTTAAGCACCACACTCCAATAATATCAATGAAGAAAATAAATGAAGACTCAATGGACTTTTAAGGTGCTGGAATTTTTTAAAAAAATCTACAGAATCTAATTAAAAATACATACAACATGCAATTTTTGCTATACCACAACAAGGACTGTACATTATAACATTTACAAAACACATACACACATTTTTTAAAAGAGTTTCCACTGGTAAAAAGGGAATAGTCTTTTCGGATGTGTTTTGCACTTTTGTTTCTTAAGGAGATCAGGAAAAGAAGATCTGTTTAAACACTGTCCACTATCTTCAATGGCAGAAAAAGTGAACAGAGGTCAGCTTCAAATCCCCAACAGGGAGAGAAGAGCCCTCTAGGATAACCCTCAGGAGCCAGCGATCGGTGACTGTGTATATTTCAATTTTTTATTGCTATACACATCAAAATGTTTGGATTGGTTGACATAATAAAGAAATAGGTGGTAAATGAGGAGAGCCTATATACAAAGGAGCTGTGATTGCAATGTTTTTTACAAGTTATCATGTATTTATTATGATGCCATAACGGCAAGCTTTTCATGTTATATTATATGTATTTTTAACAAGTGTTGTAAATAAAAAAACAATTAACATTTTATGTGCCAGTGATAGATTAAAGACAAATTCAACCCCAGCGTGTATTACCACTTGCCGACCCACCACAGTAAATATACTGCAGCGGAGCACCACATGCAGGCACAATCTCATACATGTACGTCATGTGCCTGCTCCGGGTTTAGGAGCATGCTGCACGCCCCCCGTGACCGCTCCACCGGACACAGCGGATTGCAAGTCCTGTTACTTAGGGCCCGGTGATCACAATATCAACAAAGCCGTTAGAATGAATGAATTAATAACAGCTGTGCTTCCTATGCTGTAATTACATATACATACAGTGGGGATCTAAAGTTTGGGCACCCCAGGTAAAAATGTGTATTAATGTGCATAACGAAGCCAAGGAAAGATGGAAAAATCTCCAAATGGCATCAAATTACAGATTAGACATTCTTATAATATGTCAAAAAAAGTTAGATTTTATTGCCATCATTTACACTTTCAAAATTACAGAAAACATAAAAATGGCGTCTGCAAAAGTTTGGACACCCTGCAGAGTTAATATCTTGTACTGCCCCCTTTGGCAAGTATCACAGCTTGTAAACGCTTTTTGTAGCCAGCCAAGAGTCTTTCAATTCTTGTTTGAGGTATCTTTGCCCATTCTTCCTTACAAAAGTCTTCCAGTTCTTTGAGATCTCTGGGCTGTCTGTCACGCACTGCTCTTTTAAGGTCTATCCATAGATTTTCAATAATGTTGAGGTCAGGAGATTGTGAAGGCCATGGCAAAAACTTCAGTTTACGCATCTTGATGTAATCCCCCGTGGATTTTGAGGTGTGTTTAGGATCATTATCCATTTGTAGAAGCCATCCTCTCTTTAACTTCAGCTTTTTCACAGATGGCATCAAGTTACCATTCAAAATTTGCTGAAATTTTATTGAATCCATTTTTCCTTCTACTTGTGAAATGTTCCCTGTGCCACTGGCTGCAATACAACCCCAAAGCATGACTGATCCAATACCCATGCTTAACAGTTGGACAGAGGTTCTTTTCATTAAATTCTGTGCCCTTTCTTCTCCAAACGTACCTTTGCTCATTCCAGCCAAAAAGTTCTATTTTAACCTCATCGGTCCACAGAACTTGTTTCCAAAATGCCTCAGGCTTGTCTATGTTTTCAATTGCAAAGTTCAAACGCTGATTTTTGTGGTGAGGACGTAGAAGAGGTTTTCTTCTGATGACTCTTCCATGAAGACCATATTTGTACAAGTATCTCTTTATAGTGAAATAGTGTACCACAACTCCAGTGTCTGCCAGATCTTTCTGGAGGGATCGTGCAGTCAAACGTGGGTTTTGAATTGCTTTCTCACAATCCTGCGATCTGTTCTGTCTGATATTTTTCTTGGTCTTCCAGATCTTGCTTTAACTTTCACTGTTCCTGATGACTGCCATTTCTTAATTACATTCCGAACAGAGGATATTGACATCTGAAAACGCTTTGCTATCTTCTTACAGCCTTCTCCAGCTTTGTGAGCGTCAACTATTTTCAGTTTCAGTTTTCTAGACAACTGCTTAGAACAGGGGTCTTCAAACTGCGGCCCTCCAGGTGTTCAGGAACTACAATTCCCATCATGCCTAGTCATGTCTGTGAATGTCAGAGTTTTACAAGGCCTCATGGGATGTGTAGTTCTGCAACAGCTGGAGGGCCGTAGTTTGAGGATCCCTGGCTTAGAAGAACCCATGGTGCTGATTGTTGGAGCAAGGTCAGATGAGTCTGGCCATTTAAAACATTTGAGATTGACATCACCTGGTCTTCCCAGACGATGATTGAGAACAATCCATGACACTGGCAGGTCTCAGCTTTGCAAAGGGGGCAGTGCATGCTATAAATTCTGCAGGGTGCCCAAACTTTTGCAGACAGCATTTTTTTGTTTTCTGTAATTTTGAAAGTGTAAATGATGGAAATAAAATCTAACTTTTTTTGACATATTATAAGAATGTCTAATCTGTAATTTGATGCCATTTAGAGATTTTTCCATCTTTCCTTGGCTTCGTTCGCGTTCTGCACATTAATACACATTTTTACCTGGGGTGCCCAAACTTTCGATCCCCACTCCATATACACACACACACACATATATATATATATATACACACACACACACACACACATAATAATAATAATTATATATATACACACACACACACACACATATAATAATAATAATAATAATTATATATATATATATATATATATACACACACACACACACACACGCACACAAAGAAAAAGAAAAAAAAACAAAATAGTGAAAAATTAAAAAAAATTGAATTTACATTTTTTTTTAACATACTGCCACCAGTTAGTGTCCCTAATCACTTCAGTCAAATGATGACGCTGTACTGCACTGGTGACAGTAAGAAAAAAAAAAAAAAAAATCACAAAAAATATAAACTGCAGAAAACTCACCATGCCTCTTACTAAATGCCTCAGACTGTCTACTTTCCACAAAGAGGTCATTTGGGGGGGGGGGGATTTGTACTGTCCTAGCATTTTAGGGGCTCAAGAAATGAGATTGGCCATCAGTACATCAGAACAGTTTCATAGACGCTATAACTTTCACACAAACCAATATACACTTATGGGTATTTTTTTAACCAAAGACATGTAGCAGAATACATTTTGGTCTAAATTTATAAAGAAATTTGATTTTATTGGATATGTTTGATGACAGAAAGTAAAAAATATTGTTTTTTTTTTTTTTTTAATTTCAATCTTTCTTAGTTTATATTGCGAAGAATAAAAAAACCTATTGGTGATCAAATACCACCAAAAAAAAAGCTCTATTTGTGTGAAATGTTAAAAATTTCATTTACGTACAGTATTGCATGACCACGCAATTGAAAGTTAAAGTAGCACAGTGCTGAATAGCAAAAAAAATACCCTCACGAAGGGGGTAAAACCCTCCGGAGCTCAAGCATTTAAAAAAAAAAAAAAAAAGTAGCTTTCTTTTGTCTGAGGTCCTCAAGCTGGTTATGTGACAGGCAGGGTCACGTTTCCAGCACTGGGTGGCACTTGATGATGTAGAGAGCACTGCTTACATGATAAGAGCATCATTCTCTGCATCAACAAATTATGAGTGCAGGGCACCATGGGGACACAACCACTAATGGATCCCGCAATCACAGGAAGCCGGTTGAATGGTGCTGGGATTTTTCGATTTGGAAGAGAAATGGCACTCAGTCGTAGAGCAGTTAGTCTGTGAAGAATGGTGCTGGAGAGGAGGCAATCGTAACAGCAAGAACTGCTTTTCTTATTTTTACAATGGTTGTGCTAAAACGCCTTAAAACCACCTCTGTGTGAAAGGGGTCTAAGGGTTACAAAATACACATGCTCCTTTATTGTAGTTTTTAAATATTTTATTTTACCAACAATACAAATTACAGTAAATGAAGACTTTTATAACTAGCAGCTAGTTTGCTTCACAGAAAATGGAAAGTGTGTAACCTGTATGAAATCTACTTCTAATTAGACTTACCTGCCAAGCACCTTCTGCACTGCTTGTTTCACTATTGTTATCAGTTCTGTCAGGCCTGAGGAAAAAACATAATAGATTATGCCCTCCACTTCCGGTATAAGCACAGGTATTCTGACACGGAGAAACAGCCTAACATCAGATACTTCAAGATTAGCAAAGTGTGAAATTATATCGTACCATCTCCTAGGAGGTGTTGAATGCTAGACAAATACTGTTGTTGTACCTCTGGGGATGCTTGGAGACCCTGGTAAAAGAATAAAATGATGTTTTACTGTCAAGTCACCCATGTGTGTAACACATTTAAAAAGCAGCATTTACAGTTTTCTGTTAAAGAAAAAGCTTTTTTCTCCTTTAATTTTAGACAGAAACTAACAGGGGTTCTAAAGGCTAAGTTCTACGTTCTGAAAATGTTGCACCCGTAGTTAGGGGGTTAGCATGCACCCCCCCCCTCCCGACAGAGGGTGGGGGGATCCTTTCCATGAATTTTGAATTTGAAAACATGGCAGCGTTATTCATTCACAGTTTCCTGTGAATGAATAGACCACAGGTACCAACAACCATTGCTGCTGTCGGCTTGTAGTTCTCAATAAACTGTGAGGGGTCACTGGTGAGCGCTCTCGTAGTTCCTTGATCCTCCTGCTCTCAACTGCCTGCTCACATCGGAGGTACAAGCAGGCAGCAATCCTGAGAATCTGCAGAAGCCTGGCATTGCACCCACAATCTGATGATATAGGGCGCAATACTCTGCAAGCTCCCTAGAAAAGAAATAATAAATGCACATTTTTTTACTGACTAAATTTTAATTTTTTTTTCAAAAGCTAAAACTTATCCTTCAACTAGTCTCCCTACGCTATTCAGTATATATCAAATACATTTCAGTAGGGATGCACCAATTCAGATATTGTTGCGGATACCAAGCATGCCATCGCACTGCAAAGAATCACATGCGATTTGAACAGGAATGAGGTGTGAAAGGAATCGCACTGCATTTCAGTTCAAATCGCATGAGATTCTTTGCAGTGCGATTTACGCCCATTTATTTTGTATTGACACAAATCGCACCGCAAAGTATCGCTACTCGGTATCGGCAAGAACTTGACCGAAAGTATCGGTACTCATACGTGTCGATAAAAATAAACGGTATTGGTGCAACCATACATTTCAGCAATTTCTACAGGAAAAAAAAAATCTATAGACTAGAGCATCGTGTGGGGGACGTGTCTAAATCTTGAAGTTAATAGATTAGTCTATCGGCTTATATAAAGGCTTAGCTTAGACCAATGCACAGACAATATGCAGGTGTGTTTCTTGACTTACATTACAGGGTTTTCCTCCTGATGAGTTGTCCAGATAAATGTATCCACCGATAATATTTAGCTGAACACGAAGCAGAACAACCAGCATACATGTGCTATAAACTGTTCCTATACTCCTGGTGAAACCTGAGAAATTACAGAGTAGTGTACCCTTGAGTTAAAACTTTGATACCATTTATTCATAACAAAAAAGGGACATCCCAAATTAATTAAATGTAAAAAAATGGAAATCTCACAATCAGATTTCACATTAGTTCTGTTGTATTAGTACATACAGTATATTGCAAAACTTTTTTTTTATCAAGGAGAGAAAACCATCAGGAAAGAGATATGTAAATATATATATTTTTTTGGGGGGCACTGCAAACACAAGAAATCGGTTGCTAGTATAATGATCAGATCAATGGTGCTCACATGCTGCAATTGTGAAGGATGAACACTGATGTGACGTGGGAAACGCACAGGAATCACTGCGTTTCCCACATCACATAGCAATCACACTGTGTTCATGCGATCTACCGCGGGTGTCAATTAAACCCGGTTTACACTGTCACATTGCATGTGATTTGCACAGGAATCGCACCGCATTCCTGTGCAAATCACATGCGTTTTTCGCGGTGCTGTTTGAGCCCATCATTTTGTATGGCTCAAATCGCAGATTTATGTGAAAGAGGTGCAGGCACCTTTTTTTTCCCACAATGGAATCAGATCGCATGGGTGTTATCATACCCATGCAATCTGATTCAGGAAAGCGCACAGTTTTGGGACCTGCTTTTGTGGTGCAGGAAATGCAGCAATTCCTGTGCATTTTCAGCATTAAATTAATGTGAGCTGGCCCTAAAAGTTAACAACACTCCAAAAGCAGGTTGCAGAATGCGGTGCATTTGCCTGAATCAGATCGCATGGGTGTTTATACCAGTTGATATGTTTATATCCAGTGAATCGCAAAAAAAAAAAAAAAAAAAAAAAAAAAAGGTACCTGCACCTTTTTCATGCGGATGTGGTGCGATTTGAGCCATACAAAATGATAGGCTCAAAAAATGCACATAATCGCATTTGATTTCCACAGGCATGCAATGCACTATTCCAATTGCAAATGTTTCTGTTTCTGGCTGTGTATATAAGTGGGTGCTGAATCAACCACTGGCTGGAACCGTAAATAGTTAGAGTGAGACAATGTCATCAGCACCACACCATGAATCCCCAGAATAGGTCCAAAGCTTTATGCAACGACAGCAAATTGCAATGTTTCGGAGCCTCGCAAGATCCCTCCATCAGGCATGCAAAGGGGTCCTGCAAGGCTCTGAAACATTGCCATTTGCTGTACAGATGTGATTAATGAATAAAGCTTTGGACCCATTCTGGAGATCAATAGTGTGCTGGTGACATTTTCTCGTTCCATAGTAATGTGGTGTGATTCCTGTGAGAATCACATGCGATGTGATAGCATGAACTGGGGCCTCTTTCCCACGGATGGTCAGTGAGGATGGTAACAACAGGCAGATGGGCCACTGAACCATTCACCTAAAACCTACCATACAGCTGGTGGGTGCTGTATACATGCCACAGCCACAGTGCTTTGGTCTCATGGTCACAACAATTTGTTGAATTTACAGCTCGACAATTTAAGTTAAAGGGGCAGCACTGCAAACACAAGCCAAGTGCTTGGCTTACAGTTTTGGTACGTTAGTAGGAATTAAACATTTCCGTTCAGCAAAGAAAAAAAAAAAAAAAAAGGAGGACAGAAATCAAAGAGGTGACAGGATCATCTGAATGACTGGAAGCAGCTGCTTGCCATACTTTGAAAAGTAATTAATTGCAAATTGTTTTTTATAGACACCCCAAGATATGGTTTCAAATCACCCCATATGCAATCAAAACAGACCTTCCCATGCAGAGATATCAGTGCTGTTCGTTGCTTAGCAATATATGCATGGACTTTAGCTTTCAGCTAAAAGTCAACACTATTGCCAGGATTGACTAAGATCAATCATTGAAAAAACAAAAAAAAAAAAACACATCCAATCTCCACAACTTATACACAATTACAAACACAAGAGCAAATGGATATGTATTGATATATAAGATGTGTACATAATGTTTAGAGATTTTAGCGAGTCTGGTCAGCTGGTTACTTTTAACATAACTGTCTGTCTATGTGTATGAATTCGTATATTCTTAAAGAATATTTTTTTTAAAGAATAAAGATGTTGGTATTCAATTGGGGGCTGTCACTATTCATTAAACTACATGTTTTTCCTTCCTGGGTAATATAATATAGGCTTTACCTCTTCACAAACCAGTGAAGAGGTAAAGCCTATATTATATTATAATTTCTTGCAACCCTACCCAACAAGGGCATAGGATTAGATATTTGAATTGGACATTTACTAAAAGCCTCGGCTCTCCATCGCTGTCTATGCTTCCCTGCATGATTGTGTCAAAGTGGCAATCCAGGGGTCTTAGGGAAATATGAGGCATTGTGTAAGAACAAGTCACATTATACTTACTCATAATCTTTAAATCTTCCCAAATTTCTATCTTGTTTGTTGGTCTGTATCACAAAACAAATAAAGTATGGTTAAATAAATATTTCAACCTCAAATGATTTTTAATGAATACAAATTGAAAGAAAAAATAGTTTCCAAGCTAAAGAGACTGTAGATTAAGGCCTCATGTACACTGCAGCTGGTAAACGGAGGTTTAGGGGCATTTGGGCGTTTTTTACAGCTGCTCCTGAACGAGAGACAGAGATTTTCCTGCATTATAGGCATGCCCCAGATTTTGCACTCTCTAGTTTTAGTAAATCAGCCATATTGTCCAAAGTAACTGGAGGGTTTAATCAGTTAACATACAATTTTTGGGCATGATCCAGATGTTTGGGCCTGAGCCATACATTCACATGTGGTGAGAGACAAAAAAAAAGAAAAAGTCTTAGTTTTTTTAGCTCCTCAAATATACAGTGGATTTCGGGACAGTGAATTTTGGCACATTGGATCTAAAACAATCATTGAAACATTATATGAAAGGAATGGTCGGCTGGTGCTCAGTCAACCTATGACCAATAAGTCTGCACCATGAGAGCGGTATTAAACCCCTAAGCAAGAGATTTATGTATTGTAGCTTACCAATTATTAGATGTGGTGGATACACTCGTTTTCTTTTTTATTTTCCCTTTATCTTCACCTGATGATCCAGCTAGTAAGTCTGCTCACTTTCAACTTCCTTTACCAGACCAAGCTGTCCAGCAAAAGAGGCAATGTTAGGGGGAATAACGGCGCCAACAGACACCAATGCTGGGGGTTTATTATTGCACTCATTGACACCACTGCTAGGGATTATTACTGCGTTCACTGACACCAATGCTGGGGGCTATTATTGTGTCCACTAACACCAATGTATGGGGTTTTTACTGCATCCGCTGACAACAATGTTAGGGGTTATTGCGTACACTGACCTCAATACTGGGGGTTATTTTTGCACTCACTGAGACCAATGCTGGGGGTTATTTCTGCAATCACTGACACCAATGCTGGAGGTTATTGTACTCCAATTTTCCATCTTTCCTCCACTTAAGCATTGTGATATGTTGCAAAAAATGCATGCAGTACTAAAAATTTTGGGCACTGAAGTGTGAAAATGCACTGCTATTGTGAATCTCTCTAGAAGAAGTATCGGGGGCTGTACTTGGAGTTGCCACCAACTCCGATTTTAAATCACCTGTCCAGTTTTCCGCCTGAAAACCAGACACATTATTCAGACTGGACTGTGGCTCCCTAAAATAGCTGGAGAGAGAATTGGGTTTTCTCCTCCCTCCAGCCTGCAGGAGGCAATAGAGAGCCGGCACAGCTCAGTGTCAGCGCGGCACTGCAGGGGAGTGAAGACTAGAGAGAGCAAGGAGAAGCTTTATTGTTTTCAGTGGGTGATCTGTAAGTGTAGTAAGGGGGGGGGGGGCAGCATTAATGCATGGAGGAACACCTGGGGGTACCTGATGTAACAGGGGACTGTGATGTGTGGAGGGACTCTGATGCGGGGCACCTGATGTAAGGAGGGACTCTGGTGAGGGTACCTGATGTGAGGGGGGGGGACTCTGGTGGGGGCACCTGATGTCCCCCCCTTGAGGCCCCCTATAAGTTGATCACCACTGCTGTAATTGAATAGGTAAGCTGCTTCCTATGGTGGCACATCTGTGAGCTCACTCCCAACCCTGTATCAAACAAACACAATAAACAACAGTTATAGGCACAAAATTCACCTCAGCTCCTGCAGTTTAAGACATATAATTTTCAAAGTAATTTTTAGAAGCTACAGTATCACTTTAGGGTGGAGGAACTTGACTGTCGAGCACAGAATCTTGATCTCAACCCGATAGAACACCTTTGGGATGAATTAGAGCGGAGACTGCGAGTCAGACCTTCTCGTTCACATCAGTACCTGACCTCACAAAAGCTCTTCTGGAAGAATGGTCAAACATTCCCAAAGATACACTTATAAACCTTGTGGACAGCCTTCCCAGAAGAGTTGAAGCGGTTATAGCTGCAAAGGGTGGGCCAACTCAATATTGAACCCTACAGACTAAGACTGGGATTCCATTAAAGTTCATGTGCGTGTAAAGGCAGGCATCCAATACTTTTTACAATATAGTGTATATGCACATACACATTGTATAGAGGTTGACTTTTTGCAGCATTTCTAAGCTAGCCATAAGTTTGCCAGCTTCAGTAGTTAATCTGGTCACCCAATGGAGTTTCTGTTGATCAAGGCACACCATAGATTTATATCTACATAGAGAAGTATTGTACCCAGCTAAATATCAACAGAGAGATCTGTATATTCTACAAATCTCTGTAACAAAGTTTCTAGTGTGAGAGGATCATTAGCAGCACATTTTAAATGCAAGTTAAAAAAAAAAAACCTGCTTGATGCATCTTTGATGAAGTTTCCAAAATGCGTGTTATGTACATTTTATTGGGACTTAACATTGAAAACTTTTCTAAAGCACACCACGCCTAAAATGTTCAGATGTGAATGGGGCTTACAAGGCTTATGTCACAAGCACCCAAGTACAAAAGGAAACTTTGGGCACAAGTCAGTTATCCCAACCGTATGCCTTCAGATCTATAGAGAAAACCGAAATACCCAGAGCATATGGGATTAAAAAAAGAAAGAAAGGAAAAGTCACACTATACAGAGACAAAACCTATATGCTGCGCACTGGTAAACGGGGGGGTATCCATGGATATGACAAAGGTTAGACACATTATTAGACTGTGTTTTATTTTTCATGGTTAAAAAATAAATGTAATTTGCTAATTTTGTTTTTGGAAGCAAGATTTATCTATTTACCTTTGTCATATCCATGGATAACCCCCATTTACCAGTGCACAGCATATTAGTTTTGTCTTGGTTACTTTGGATTACAGTCCTCTTAGGTTAAAAATTGCATTTTTATCTGCCCAACAGAAGCATCCAGTTGTGGATTCAATTGTACAGAGAGAATATATATCAGAACTGCAAGGTAAAGGGCTGGGTTTACCATTAGGCAAATCAGGCCTATGCCTTATGCCTAGTACACACGATCAGAAAATCGGATGACAAAAATCACTTTCGGAGGGATCGTACAATAATCTTATCATTAGTACACAGCTTTCGATAGTCGATCACAACAGTTCATCCAACAATATCCGGAGGGATGAGTATGACATTTTTTTTCCGGACGATTCCAGATCGTCTGATTTTCGTTTATTCAGTACAGTATTCATTCGAAAAAAAAAAAAAAAAAATCGGAAGGTCAAGACCACGCATGCTGGGAAACGAAAGACTACATTACAACACATTCCATCACTTCCCAAGTTGTATTCAGTCGTACAATGAATTTTCAAGTACTCGCTGATACCGATTACCGATACTTTTATTTTTAAAGCCACGTGGCAGTGTTTTGTTTTTTGTTTTTTTTTACAATTTTTGTTTTTTTACAATGCTTTCTTTTTTTTTTAGGGGGAAGGGGGTGGACGCTGGGTTTTTTTATTTAAATTTGTATTATTTTTTACAATTTTTTTTTTTTTATTATTATTTATTGCAATACTTTTTGTTTTTTAATCAGCCCTGTTGGGGGGCTTTGGTGAGATATCAGGGGTCTTAACAGACCCCTGATATCTCCCCCTTGAGACAGAGAAAGAGACAGAGGATAGAAATTCCCCAGTTCCTTTCTCTGCAGCCTCAGCTGCACTGAAAATGAATGGAGAGAAGACAGCGGCTCACAGGTTATGTTTCAGTTATGTGATTGGACAGTCAGCTGACTCTGCCCCTACACAAAGGAAGGAGGAGGACATGGAGAGAGACAGCAGAACAGAGGGGGACAGCAGAACAGAGGGGGACGGAAGAGGACAGCAGAACGGAGGGGGACAGCGGAACGGAAAGGGCATGGAGGATGCGGTGACAGTCAGCAGTGATCGCGTATTGGAGAGTTACAAGCACAGATCACCGCTGTATAGATTTCACTAAAGCAGCTTAAGGCCGCTGTGGGGAGAAGCTTGTAACTCCCCCACGCACCGATCACTGCTGACTCTCAAGGTATCGGGGGAAGCATCGGGAGCATTTGCCCGAGTACAAGTACTTGGGCAATTGCTCAGTATCGGTGCTGATACCGACACTAGTATCGGGACAACCCTAGTAACCTCTTAAATTTTTTATATGAGACTAGCATGCAACAAAAAACAGACAATCATTCAGCTGATAATCTCATTGTGTGTACAAGGCTTTAGGCCAGGTCCACACTAATATGACAAGACAGTCGACTTGAAGTCCGAAAATCTATCCGACTTCAATGAACGGGTATCCGACTTTGATCCCGACAAAACAAGGCACTTTGCGTCTGGCATGAATCTATAGGGGAAACTCCACGCCAAAAAACACACATGGCATGGGGTTCCCCCTTTAAGACCATACCAGGCCATTCAGGCTGGTATGGATTTTAAGGGGAACCCCCACACCAAAAAAACGGCATGGGGTCCCCCCCAAAAGCCATACCAGACCCTTATCCCAGCATGCAGCCCAGCAGGTCAGGAAAGGGGGTGGGGACGAGCGAGCGCCACCCCCCTACCGAAACATACCAGGCCACATGCCCTCAACATGGGGGTGTGGGCGCTTTGGGGTAGGGGGGCCTCTCCCTGAAAACCCTGGCCAATTGTTGTCGAAGTCTGCGGGCGGGGGGCTTATCGAAATCTGAAAGCCCCCAGATCCTGGCCCCCCACCTTATGTAAATGAGTATCGGGTACATTATACCCCTACTCATCCACCTAAAAAAAAAGTGTCAAAAATAAAAAAACAGTACACAGGTTTTTGACAAAGTAATTTATTAAATCAGCTCCGGCGTTTTTTCCAATTTCTTCTCCCCTCTCCGGCTCTTCTCCCTCCTCCGGAGAGGTCTTCTCCCCTGCCAGTTCTTCTCCGAGCCTGGTATGGTCTTAGAGGGGGAACCCATGCCGTTCAAGTTTTTTTAAATTTGGAGTGGAGTTCCCCTTCAAGTTCCTCAGAGCACAAGTCGCATTCCAAAGTCAGATCAGTTAACCACTTACCGACCGGCCACTGTATATATACACGTCATTACTTTGAAGATGGATATCTCGGTAACGGCAGCAGCTGCTGCCACAACCGAGGTATCCATCTTTAGAACCAGCGGTTCTGTACATGATAATGGTGGTCTCTACGGCGGGTTCGCCGTGAGATCACCGTTATCGGCAGCGGGAGAGGTGCCACCCCCCCTCCCGCCGCTCTCCCGCGCCGGCGATCGGGACCTGTCAGTTCTTCGGTATGGAGACGAGTGAGGCTAAGATGGCGCCCACCCGTCTCCATACTATAGTAATTATGTCAGCTCCGCCCACTTGTCTTAAAGGCACAGGACTTTTTGACCCCAGATCTCATATTTAAGAGGACCTGTCATGCTTTTTTCTATTACAAGGGATGTTTACATTCCTTGTAATAGGAATAAAAGTGATCCAATTTTTATTTTATTTTTTTTAAAAACAGTGAAAAAATAAATAAAATAAAGTAAAATAAATAAGAAAAAAAATTTTTTTTTTTTAAACGCCCTGTCCCGACGAGCTTGCGCGCAGAAGCAAACGCATACGTGAACGGTGATCAAATCACACGTGAGCTTTCGCCGCGACCGGTAGAGCGGGAGCAATAATTCTAGCCCTAGACCTCCTCTGTAACGCAAAACATGCAACCTGTAGAATTTTTTAAACGTCGCCTATGGAGATTTTTAAGGGTAAAAGTTTGACGCCATTCCACGAGCGGGCGCAATTTTGAAGCGTGACATGTTGGGTATCAATTTACTTGGCGTAACATTATATTTCACAATATAAAAAAATATTGGACTAACTTTACTGTTGTCTTATTTTTTTATTCAAAAAAGTGAATTTTTTCCCAAAAAAGTCCACTTATAAGACCGCTGTGCAAATACAGTGCAAAAAAAAAGTATTGCAATGACCGCCATTTTATTCTCTAGGATGTTAGAAAAAAAAAACATATGTAATGTTTGGGGGTTCTAAGTAATTTTCTTGCAAAAAAAACTGTTTTAACCACTTCCCTACCAGGCCAATTCTGACATTTCTCTCCTACATGTAAAAATCATTTTTTTGCTAGAAAATTACATAGAACCCCCAAACATTATATATGTTTTTAGCAAAGACCCTAGAGAAAACAATGGGGGTTGTTGCAACTTTTTATCTCACACAGTATTTGCGCAGGAATTTTTCGAATCTGTTTTTTTGGGGAAAAAAACAGTTTTGTGTTTTAAAAAAAACAAAAACAGTAAAGTTAGCCCAATGTTTTTACATATTGTGAAAGATGAAGTTACGCCGAGTAAATAGATACCTAAGATGTCACGCTTCAAAATTGCACACGCTCGTGGAATGGTACCAATGTTTGGTACTTAAAAATCCCCATAGGCGACCGACGCTTGAAATTTTTTTACTGGTTACATGTTTTGAGTTACAGAGGAGGTCTAAGGACAAAATTATTGCTCTCGCTCCAACGTTCGCGGCGATACCTCACATGTATGGTTTGAACAGCGTTTTCATATGTGGGCATATGCGTTTGCTTCTGCGTGCGAGCACATGGGGACAGCGTCGCTTTAAAAAAATTTTTTTTTTTTTATTGTTAATTTTATTTTATTTTTTTTATTTTGACACTTTTTTGAAAAAAAAAATATGATCACTTTTATTCCTATTACAAGGAATGTAAACATCCCTTGTAATAGGAATATGACATGACAGGTCCTCTTAATAGTGAGATATGGGGTCAATAAGACCCCATATCTCACCACTAGGCTGGGAAGCCTGAAATAAAAAAATAAAACGATCACCGCTTCCCAGCCGAAGCGGCGCCGTTTTTTTGAATGGAGAGGCCGGGCGTGACGTCATAACATGCACCCGGCCTCCGATGATCATAGAGACTCTGGCGACCATCTGGTCCGCCGGAAATCTCTATGATCTACATCCGGCGCCGGCGGATCTGCTCTCCGACTCACCGATCGTAACGGTGAGTCGGAACGAGCACCAGAGGGCGGCGGGGGCGTCCCCTCTCGCCTCCCATAGGAACAATCAAGCGGCGGAACGGCCGCTATGATCGTTCCTATGGTGTAGAGATTCACCAGCTTAAACTGGCAATATCTAAATGATGTCTGTAACTACAGGCATCATTCAGATATACCCGCTCAAAGCCCAGGACGTCATATGACGTGGGCAGGCGGGAAGTGGTTAAACATGTAAACACCTAAAATCCAAAACAAGGTTGGTCTTTAAGTGGTTAAGACGTGATCCAACTTTGATCAATGGGCTGAAGTTGGATCAAAGTCAGACCAAAGTGGTGCAGGAACCCTTTTCAAAGGCGGACAGACTTGTGTCGGACCAGTTAAGACGGCTCTCATAGGAAACCAATTTGCATACGTCATGCGACATCAGCTCCCAATGTAGGAGCGTTTGTCGTAACAGTGTGAACTCGGCCCTAGGCAGCATGTCCTCCATATAAGTTATTAGCTACACGTTTCTCATCATTTGTTAATTTGACACCTGAAAAATACAAGCCATAATGTGGACTGCTACTAAATCAACTGCACCTGTAAAATGGCAGCAGCAAGGTGAGAAAGGGTACACAATGCAAAAAAGTAAAAAATCCCATTAAAATTAACGAGGAGATATTTTTACTATAGAAATTAATAAAAAAAAACCTGTAATACCTGCTTTTCAGAAGACTTGTTAGGCTCTCTGAATTCAGTTGTTGCATTAAAGCTTCCTTCAAAGCAGGGAGCATTGATAAAACTATAATGGGAAAGAGAAAAATAATATAATAAATTAGTGTTCCAGTATGATATTTGGTAAAAATGGTAAATAAATATAAATACATATGAACTTCTGTGACACATACTATGTTGCACTGAACACAAAGAGCAATATTGCATATGCAGAAAGAAATGTGAATTACACAGCTCATCTACAGCTTATATAAAAGATCACAATTTGTAACCTTTAACTAAGCCAAAAGATAAAAAAAAAAAACTCAGAATGTACTACTTTGACTTTTGTTCTTCCTAATGCAGATGGGGAGTACTGAGTTAAAGAAAAAAAACCTGCTCAACAAAATGTTAAGCCTAAAGCAGAAGATAAAGCTGCCAGCATCCTGCTTCATGTAGTCTGGACTGGATATTGAATGCAAGGAATTCAGTCCAAGGGTATGTTTCTTCCTTATAGAAAGAAAACTAACTGTAATGGTGGAAATTGATCTGCGAACATTCAGTACAGGAACTCAGAAAAAAATGCACATAATTTGATGAAGTCTAGCAACAATTTGACTGAAATGCTACATCAGATCAGTAAATATTATAATACATTATTCTAAGACAGTTTAACAAAATAAAAACAGTAAATTAAATAAGTCTAAAATCAGGCAGCCCTTTCTAATAGTATAAAACAGCTTTGCATCTTCTGTAAGCCTACTGATATACTGCATGGTATGTCATTTTTTTTAAGCCCCGCTACCTTTTCCTCAGCTTGCACACTATATGAAGTATGCTCAGTGCAGTGATACTATTGCTGCAAAAAACAAAAGTGGCCTATTTATAGTGGAAAGTGGATACTGCTATTTGCTCCCCACTTGACAAGATAGGGTTTAGTCCACACTGCTCCTGCATGCATGAGTAATTCATAAAACACAGGCCATGGTGTGGAGCCTATGGTGGCTCAATAAAGGTTTTCTGCATAATGCTGCAGAGAACACTCCATGATGGTGAAGAGGTCAGTTCCATGACAGATGTCATGTGACTAATCTTTTTTCCTCCAAGGTTTTTTTAATTCCTCGTTCCTTGAAATGAGTCGAAAACAAGTGAAGTGCTAAACACATTTAGACATCAAAGAAATCCTGGACAGCGGCACTCCAGAAATATTTGCCTTTATTCAATAAAGCGTCATCCAAAATACAGGTCACAGCAAAGTGGACCAAAGCTTACGCGTTTCGCACTACATAGAGTGCTTAGTCATAGTCATTGAGCTATGACTAAGCACTCTGTGTAGTGTGAAACGCGTAAGCTTTGTTCCACTTTGCTGTGACCTGTATTTTGGATGACACTTTATTGAATAAAGGCAAATATTTTTGGAGTGCGGCTGTCCAGGACTTCTTTGATGTCTAACTGCTACAGCATTGCCAGCACCTGGACTTCTAGACTGAAGGAGGCGCCTTTTACTTTGATCTGACCCACCTGGAGCGGTGATACTCTCTGCTAAACACATTTGTAAAGCACAGTGTTGTGCTTATCTGCCCCCCCCCCCCCCCTCCGGTGCCACATTTGGCTCCTTTGCGCATAGCTGTTTTTCACAGCTACCCTGTCCCCACTTCCTTTGGACCTTGCCGCGGCAGGGTACGTCAGAAGTTTGGCCCCCTCCTCCTCCCCCGCTGTAGGGCCAGTAAGAGAGCGCAGCGCTCTTTGTGCATGCGCAGTAGGGACCTGGCCGTGAAGTTTTCCTTATCGGCAATGGCGGCGGTAGCACCTGACAGCCGATGGAAGCATTGGCTGCGGTGGCGACATTGCTGGATTCCAGGACAGGTAAGTGTCCTAATATTAAAACTAAATATACATTTTTGGAGGGGGAGGCTGGGAACACCGCTTTAATATTTGGGTGTTCCTTATGGAACACCATAAGGCACACCTCTGCTTTATAAAATAGGTCCCTGTGATGTATTTACCATTTTGATTTATTTTGTTCACATTAAACATTTTAGATTCATCAGTTTGATAAAGTGTGAGCTAAATAAAAAAAAAAAAAATGACCTGTCATGTTGCATGTTCTCTGGTTGCTTTCGAAATGATACTGCCTCCTTGCCTGGGCAATGTACTCAGCAGCTTCTCTCTCCTGGATTTCTCTAATTTTCTTCTGCGCATACTTCCCCAGAAGATAAACACCTAGAAAAAAAAAAAGACCTAATGGATTATCTTACATACCAATTAAAAATATCCACACAGATTGCATGCCTGTCACTTTCTCCCTGTCCCATCTGTAAGAAAGAAAAGGAAACATTACAGAAGATGCAGTTGTTGATCTTGTGTTGTAAAAATGTTAGTTGCCTGGCAGCCCAGCTAATATAAAAATTTCAGCCTTTTCTGAACAAGAACAAGCATAAACAAGAATTCTGACTCTTTGGCCTGAATGGCAAGCATCATGTCTGGAGGAAACCAGGCACCGCTCATCACCTGAGCAATACCATCCCTACAATGAAGCATAGTGGTGGCAGCATCATGCTGTAGGGATTTTTTTCAGTGTCAGAAACTGGGAGACTAGTCAGGATTGAGGGAAAGATGAATGCAGCAATGTACAGAGACATCCTTGATGAAAGCCTGCTTCAGAGAACTCCAGAGCTCAGACTGGGGCGAAGGTTCATCTTCCAACAGGACAACGACACTAAGCACACAGCCAAGATAACAAAGGAGTGGCTACGGTACAACTCTGTGAATGTAATTGAGTGGCCCAGCCAAAGCCCAGACTTGAACCCGATGAACTTCTTTGAAGAGATCTGAAAATGGCTATGCACTGACGCTCCCCATCCAACATGATGGAACATGAGAGGTCCTGCAAAGAAGAATGGGAGAAACTGTCCACAAATAGGTGTGTATCATATGCAAAAAGACGTGAGGTTGTAATTGGTGTTTCATCAAAATATTGAGCAAAGGCTGTGAATACTTAAGTACATGGGATTTTTTCGTTTCTTTTATTTTTAATAAATTTGCAAAGACTTCAAACAAACTTTTTTCACATTGTCATTATGGGGTATTGTTTGTAGAATTTTGAGGAAAATGATGAATTGAATCCATTTTGGAATAAGGCTGTAACATAACAAAATGTGGAAAAAGTGAAGCGCTGTGAATACTTTCTGGATGCACTGTACTTATTTTATTGAAAAAATAGGATTTTTTATAACAGCTTACCTGTAAAATCCTTTTCTTTCGATGTACATCACGGGACACCGAGCCTCAGTAATTACTGATGGGTTATATAGGTATCACTAGGTGATTGGACACTGGCACACCCTAACCAGGAAGTTCAACCCCTATATAATCCCTCCCCTTACAGGGATACCTCAGTTTTGTAGCAAAGCAATATAAGTGTATTAGAAGAGGGACGGGACCTCTGTGTCCCGTGATGTACATTGAAAGAAAAGGATTTTACAGGTAAGCTGTTATAAAAAATCCTATTTTCTTTCTCATACATCACGGGACACAGAGCCTCAGTAATTACTGATGGGATGTCCCAGAGCAATGCTATCTGAGGGGAGGGGAACCACAACCAAGTAGGGTGCAACCAGACCTGAGGACCCTTTACCGATACCTGCAGCACACTACGCCCAAAGGCGATATCCTCATGCCTTCTCACATCCACCTGATAAAATCTGGTGAATGTATGGACTGAAGACCAGGTTGCGGCCTTGCAGATTTGAGCCATAGAGGCCCGGTGATGCACTGCCCAAAAAGCACCAATAGGCCTTGTGGAATGTGCTTTGATCTGAAACGGAGGAATCTTCTGTTTCAAACCGTAAGCTTGAATAATCAATTGTCGAATCCATTTATAAATGGTAGCTTTTGACGCTGCCTGTCCTCTATTGGGACCCTCTGGCAGCATGAACAAAACATCCGTTTTGCGAATTTGAGCAGTTGCTTCCAGTTTTGACTGCTCTTACTGCATCCAAAGAATGTAGTGACCTTTCTTCCGAAGAACAGGGATCTGGAAAAAAGGAAGGCAGAACAATGTCTTGGTTTAGATGAAAATCTGAAACCACCTTCGGTAAAAAACTAGGATGAGGGCGCAGTACCATTCTATCCTTGTGTACAATCAAATAAGGCTCTTTACAGGAAAGAGCTGCTAATTCTGATACTCTTCTAGCAGAAGAAATGGCTACCAGAAAAATTAACTTCCTTGTCAACAAGACCAAAGGAATCTGACGTATTGGTTCAAAAGGCTGTTTCTGTAAAACAGACAGAACCAAGTTCAAGTCCCAGGGGTTTAAGGGCGCCTTAACCGGAAGATTAAGACGCGTCACCCCCTGCATAAAGTTTCGGACCAAAGAATGCGAAGTAAGTGGTCGTTGAAAAAATACTGATAAGGCCGAGACTTGGCTCTTGATGGTACTGAAGCCAACTTCATCTCTAATCCCAATTGTAAAAAATCAAGGATTCTACCTATCACATATTTTCTGGGAAGCCAACCCCTGGATTC
This sequence comes from Lithobates clamitans, assembly GCA_037952925.1. NCBI lineage: Eukaryota > Metazoa > Chordata > Amphibia > Anura > Ranidae > Lithobates > Lithobates clamitans. The sequence continues at coordinate 8,460,065 of JBBGZY010000076.1, read as the reverse complement.
ACACCAGGATACATAAGCTTTCCAGACTCTATGATAAATTACTCTGGAAGCTGGCTTCCTTGCATTGATCAAGGTAGATATCACAGGACCTGAAAGCCCACGATTTTTCAGAATGTGGGTTTCAATAGAAAATCCGTCAAATTTAGCGTTTGTAAGGTAGGATGGAACACTGGACCTTGAGATAACAGGTCTGGACGTAACGGTAGGGTCCACGGGGAACCCACCGTCATCCTTACTATTTCTGCATACCAAGTCCTCCTGGGCCAAGCTGGGGCTACCAGAAGTACCGACTTCCTTTCCTGCCTGATCCTGCGAAGGAGTCGTGGCAGTAGCAGAATAGGCGGGAATGCATAAATCAGTGAGAACCAATGCCACGGAATCACCAACGCATCTGTCCCCTGATCCTTTGTCCTTGCCACAAATATGTCTATCTTTTTTGTTGAATCGGGATGCAAAGAGATCTACATCCGGAACCCCCCATCTTTGGCATATGGCCCAAAAGACGTCAGGATGCAGAGACCATTCCCCTGGGAGTAACTGCTGGTGACTTAAATAGCCTGCCTGCCAGTTCTCTATCCCTGGAATAAAGACTGCCGATATGCATGGCACCTGCTTTTCTGCCCAGACTAAGATCTGGTTCACCTCTCTTTGAGCAGCTCGGCTCCTGGTGCCTCCCTGATGATTGATATAAGCCACTGCTGTGGCATTGTCGGACTGAATCCTGACTGGGCAACCCTGTAGCCTGAGAGTCCAGGCCTTTAGGGCTAGATATACCGCACGGATATCCAGAACGTTGATGGGTAAGGTCCTCTCGTTTTTGGACCATACCCCTTGAACCGCAGACTGTTCCAGAACTGCTCCCCAACCCGACAGACTGGCATCCATTGTTACCACCGTCCAGGTCACCGGTAGAAAGGATTTCCCTTTCTGTAGGTTTTCGGGTATTAACCACCAATTGAGGCTCTGATGCACCGCATGAGACAGGTGCATCGGAAAGTCTAATGCCTGAACCTTCTTGTTCCAGGCCGACAGGATACTGTATTGCAACACAGTCTTGAATGAAACGGAGCATAGGGAACTGCTTCGAATGAAGACACCATCTTTCCTAGCAGTCTCATACAAAGGCGGACAGAAGGACCCTTCTTGGTCCTGACTACCAGAATCAGCTCCTTTAACCACTTGCCGACCGCCGCACGACGATGTACGTCGGCAAAGCGGCACGGGCAGGCAAAAGGGCTTACCTGTACGTCCCTGCCTGCCCGCGGGTGGGGGGTCCGATCGGACCCCCCCCCCGGTGCCTGCGGCGGTCGGCAAATGTCCCCCGGCGATCGGTGGTGAGGGGGAGGCCATCCATTCGTGGCCCCCCCCTCGCGATCGCTCCCAGCCAATGGAATCATTTCCCTGCCTCTGTATTGTACACAGAGGCAGAGGAAATGATGTCATCTCTCCTCGGCTCGGTATTTTCCGTTCCGGGCCGAGGAGAGAAGACTGTACTGTGAGTTACACAAACACACACACACACAGTAGAACATGCCAGGCACACATTTCACCCCGATCCCCCCCCCGATCGCCCCCCGATCACCCCCCCCCCCCTGTCACAAACTGACACCAAGCAGGTTTTTTTTTTTTTTTTTTTTTTTTTTCTGATTACTGTATTGGTGTCAGTTTGTGTCAGTTAGTGTGTTAGGGCAGTGAGTCTTAGGCCCCCTTTAGGTCTAGGGTACCCCCCTAACCCCCCTAATAAAGTTTTAACCCCTTGATCACCCCCTGTCACCAGTGTTGCTAAGCGATCATTTTTCTGATCGCTGTATTAGTGTCGCTGGTGACGCTAGTTAGGGACGTAAATATTTAGGTTCGCCGTCAGCGTTTTATAGCGACAGGGATCCCCCTATACTACCTAATAAATGTTTTAACCCCTTGATTGCCCCCTAGTTAACCCTTTCACCACTGATCACCGTATAACTGTTACGGGTGACGCTGGTTAGTTCGTTTATTTTTTATAGTGTCAGGGCACCCGCCGTTTATTACCGAATAAAGGTTTAGCCCCCCGATCGCCCGGCGGTGATATGCGTCGCCCCAGGCAGCGTCAGATTAGCGCCAGTACCGCTAACACCCACGCACGCAGCATACGCCTCCCTTAGTGGTATAGTATCTGAACGGATCAATATCTGATCCAATCAGATCTATACTAGCGTCCCCAGCAGTTTAGGGTTCCCAAAAACGCAGTGTTAGCGGGATCAGCCCAGATGCCCGCTAGAACCTGCGTTTTGTCCCTCCGCCCGGCCCAGCCCAGCCCACCCAAGTGCAGTATTGATCGATCACTGTCACTTACAAAACACTAAACGCATAACTGCAGCGTTTGCAGAGTCAGGCCTGATCCCTGCGATCGCTAACAGTTTTTTTGGTAGCGTTTTGGTGAGCTGGCAAGCACCAGCCCCAGGCAGCGTCAGATTAGCGCCAGTACCGCTAACACACACGCACGCAGCATACACCTCCCTTAGTGGTATAGTATCTGATCGCATCAATATCTGATCCGATCAGATCTATACTAGCGTCCCCAGCAGTTTAGGGTTCCCACAAACGCAGTGTTAGCGGGATCAGCCCAGATACCTGCTAACACCTGCGTTTTGCCCCTCCGCCCGGCCCAGCCCACCCAAGTGCAGTATCGATCGATCACTGACACTTACAAAACACTAAACGCATAACTGCAGCGTTCGCAGAGTCAGGCCTGATCCCTGCGATCGCTAACAGTTTTTTTGGTAGCGTTTTGGTGAACTGGCAAGCGCCAGCGGCCTAGTACACCCCGGTCATAGTCAAACCAGCACTGCAGTAACACTTGGTGACGTGGCGAGTCCCATAAGTGCAGTTCAAGCTGGTGAGGTGGCAAGCACAAGTAGTGTCCCGCTGCCACCAAAAAGACAAACACAGGACCGTCGTGCCCATAGTGCCCTTCCTGCTGCATTCGCCAATCCTAATTGGGAACCCACCGCTTCTGCAGCGCCCGTACTTCCCCCATTCACATCCCCAACCAAATTCAGTCAGCTGCATGAGAGGCAATTTCTTTATGTCCTCCCGAGTACCCCTACCCAGCGAACCCCCCCAAAAAAGATGTCGTGTCTGCAGCAAGCGCGGATATAGGCGTGACACCCACTATTATTGTCCCACCTGTCCTGACAATCCTGGTCTTTGCATTGGTGAATGTTTTGAATGCTACCATTCACTAGTTGACTATTAGCGTAGGGTACAGCATTGCACAGACTAGGCACACTTTCACAGGGTCTCCCAAGATGCCATCGCATTTTGAGAGACCCGAACCTGGAACCGGTTACAGTTATAAAAGTTAGTTACAAAAAAAAGTGAAAAAAAAAAAAAACACAAACAAAAATATAAAATAAAAAAAAAATAGTTGGCGTTTTATTGTTCTCTCTCTCTCTATTCTCTCTCTATTGTTCTGCTCTTTTTTACTGTATTCTATTCTGCAATGTTTTATTGTTATTATGTTTTATCATGTTTGCTTTTCAGGTATGCAATTTTTTATACCTTACCGTTTACTGTGCTTTATTGTTAACCATTTTTTTGTCTTCAGGTACGCCATTCACGACTTTGAGTGGTTATACCAGAATGATGCCTGCAGGTTTAGGTATCATCTTGGTATCATTCTTTTCAGCCAGCGGTCAGCTTTCATGTAAAAGCAATCCTAGCGGCTAATTAGCCTCTAGACTGCTTTTACAAGCAGTCGGAGGGAATGCCCCCCCCCCCCAACGTCTTCCGTGTTTTTCTCTGGCTCTCCTGTCTCAACAGGGAACCTGAGAATGCAGCCGGTGATTCAGCCAGCTGACCATGGAGCTGATCAGAGACCAGAGTGGCTCCAAACATCTCTATGGCCTAAGAAACCGGAAGCTACGAGCATTTTATGACTTAGATTTCGCCGGATGTAAACAGCGCCATTGGGAAATTGGGAAAGCATTTTATCACACCGATCTTGGCGTGGTCAGATGCTTTGAGGGCAGAGGAGAAATCTAGGGTCTAATAGACCCCAATTTTTGCAAAAAAGAGTACCTGTCACTACCTATTGCTATGATAGGGGATATTTACATTCCCCGAGATAACAATAAAAATGATTTAAAAAAAAAAAATGAAAGGAACAGTTTAAAAATAAGATAAAAAAATAATAATAATAATGAAAAAAAAAAAAAAAAAAAAAAAAGCACCCCTGTCCCCCCTGCTCTCGCGCTAAGGCGAACGCAAGCGTCGGTCTGGCGTCAAATGTAAACAGCAATTGCACCATGCATGTGAGGTATCACCGCGAAGGCCAGATCGAGGGCAGTAATTTTAGCAGTAGACCTCCTCTGTAAATCTAAAGTGGTAACCTGTAAAGGCTTTTAAAGGCTTTTAAAAATGTATTTAGTTTGTCGCCACTGCACGTTTGTGCGCAATTTTAAAGCATGTCATGTTTGGTATCCATGTACTCGGCCTAAGATCATCTTTTTTATTTCACCAAACATTTGGGCAATATAGTGTGTTTTAGTGCATTAAAATGTAAAAAAGTGTGTTTTTCCCCAAAAAATGCGTTTGAAAAATCGCTGCGCAAATACTGTGTGAAAAAAAAAAATGAAACACCCACCATTTTCATCTGTAGGGCATTTGCTTTAAAAAAAAAAATAATGTTTGGGGGTTCAAAGTAATTTTCTTGCAAAAAAAAATTATTTTTTTATGTAAACAATAAGTGTCAGAAAGGGCTTTGTCTTCAAGTGGTTAGAAGAGTGGGTGATGTGTGACATAAGCTTCTAAATGTTGTGCATAAAATGCCAGGACAGTTCAAAACCCCCCCAAATGACCCCATTTTGGAAAGTAGACACCCCAAGCTATTTGCTGAGAGGCATGTCGAGTCCATGGAATATTTTATATTGTGACACAAGTTGCGGGAAAGAGACAATTTTTTATTTTTTTTATTTTTTTTTGCGCAAAGTTGTCACTAAATCATATTTTGCTCAAACATGCCATGGGAATATGTGAAATTACACCCCAAAATACATTCTGCTGCTTCTCCTGAGTACGGGGATACCACATGTGTGAGACTTTTTGGGAGCCTAGCCGCGTACGGGACCCCAAAAACCAAGCACCGCCTTCAGGCTTTCCAAGGCCGTAAATTTTTGATTTCACTCTTCACTGCCTATCACAGTTTCGGAGGCCATGGAATGCCCAGGTGGCAAAAAACCCCCCCAAATGACCCCATTTTGGAAAGTAGACACCCCAAGCTATTTCTTGAGTGGTATAGTGAGTATTTTGCAGACCTCAGTTTTTGTCACAAAGTTTTGAAAATTGAAAAAAAAAAAAATGTTTTTCTCGTCTTTCTTTATTTTCAAAAACAAATGAGAGCTGCAAAATACTCACCATGCCTCTCAGCAAATAGCTTGGGGTGTCTACTTTCCAAAATGGGGTCATTTGGGGGGGGGTTTGTGCCACCTGGGCATTCCATGGCCTCCGAAACTGTGATAGGCAGTGAGGAGTAAAATCAAAAATGTACGCCCTTAGAAATCCTGAAGGCAGTGATTGGTTTTCGGGGTCCCGTACGCGGCTAGGCTCCCAAAAAGTCTCACACATGTGGTATCCCCATACTCAGGAGAAGCAGCTAAATGTATTTTGGGGTGCAATTCCACATATGCCCATGGTCTGTGTGAGCAATATATCATTTAGTGACAACTTTGTGCAAAAAAAAAAAAAAAAAAAAAAAATTTGTCACTTTCCCGCAACTTGTGTCAAAATATAAAACATTCCATGGACTCAACATGCCTCAAAGCAAATAGCTTGGGGTGTCTACTTTCCAAAATAGGGTCATTTGGGGGGGTTTTATGCCATCTGGGCATTTTATGGCCTTCAAAACTGTGATAGGTAGTGAGGAGTAAAATCAAAAATGTACGCCCTTAGAAATCCTGAAGGCAGTGATTGGTTTTCGGGGCCCCGTACGCGGCTAGGCTCCCAAAAAGTCCCACACATGTGGTATCCCCATACTCGGGAGAAGCAGCTAAATGTATTTTGGGGTGCAATTCCACATAGGCCCATGGCCTGTGTGAGCAATATATCATTTAGTGACAACTTTTTGTAATTTTTTTTTTTTTTTTTTGTCATTATTCAATCACTTGGGACAAAAAAAATGAATATTCAATGGGCTCAACATGCCTCTCAGCAAATTCCTTGGGGTGTCTACTTTCCAAAATGGGGTCATTTGTGGGGGTTTTGTACTGCCCTGCCATTTTAGCACCTCAAGAAACGACATAGGCAGTCATAAATTAAAGGCTGTGTAAATTCCAGAAAATGTACCCTAGTTTGTAGGCGCTATAACTTTTGCGCAAACCAATAAATATACACTTATTGACATTTTTTTTACCAAAGACATGTGGCCGAATACATTTTGGCCTAAATGTATGACTAAAATTGAGTTTATTGGATTTTTTTTAGAACAAAAAGTAGAAAATATCATTTTTTTTCAAAATTTTCGGTCTTTTTCCGTGTATAGCGCAAAAAATAAAAACGGCAGAGGTGATCAAATATCATCAAAAGAAAGCTCTATTTGTGAGAAGAAAAGGACGCAAATTTCGTTTGGGTAGAGCATTGCATGACCGCGCAATTAGCAGTTAAAGCGACGCAGTGCTGAATTGTAAAAAGTGCTCTGGTCAGGAAGGGGGTAAAACCTTCCGGGGCTGAAGTGGTTAAAGCAGTGATCTTTGCCTGCGGTAGAAATACTTTCTCCTGGCTTGTATCTATGATCAGACCCAAATACTCCAGTCTTCTTACTGGTTTTTGGAAAGATTTTTCTAGGTTGAGAATCCAACCTAGGTGTTCCAGATACTTGACTGTGGTCCTCAAGTTCCCGTTCAAAGAGGCTACCGACCGGTCTATCAAAAGCAGGTTGTCTAGGTATGCTATGACAGTTATACCCTGGGCCCTCAATCTGGCCAGAGGAGGAGCCAAGATCTTTGTAAACACTCGAGGTGCAGTGGCTATCCGGGAAAGGCAGAGCCATAAACTGGAAATGACGCCCTCCTATCTCGAAGAGTAGAAACTTCTGATGAGCAGGAAAAATGGACACATGCAGATATGCATCTCTGATGTCTATCGATGCCAGAAATTCTCCTCCCTGCAGGATGGAGACTACTGTCCGAATTGATTCCATGCGGAAGGACCGAATCCTTAGGAATCGATTCAGATCCCTTAGATCCAGAATGGGTCTGACAACCCCATTTGGCTTTTGGACCGTAAAAAGGTTGGAATAAAAGCCCAATCCTTGATCCTTCGTGGGAACCACCATAATGACCTCTTGCGACAAAAGTCGCTCTAGCGCGAGAAGGAGCGACTGTTTTTTCTCTTGATCTCTGGGGACACTTGATCTGAGGAAACGAGGAGAGGGAAATTCTTGGAACTCCAGCTTGTACCCTAAGGTTACCGTGGAGATTACCCATCTGTCCTTGAAGTCCTCCTGCCAGAGCTTTGAGAACTGTAGCAGTCTTCCCCCCACTCGAGCGAGCGGGGGTGCCCCTTCATAAAGAGGCCTTAGTGTCTTGTCTAGTAGACTTCTTCCCCCAGGACTTCTTTTGTCCCTGGGGTTGACTCTTGTTTCTTGACCCAGACGGAGGAGGCCGTCGTGACTGCCTGGAGGCTGATGCCCCTGGCGCTGGGGAAAGAGTCAGTTTGAAAGAGGGACGCTTACTCTTTTTCTTAACAGGTAAGAGAGTGCTTTTCCCACAAGAGATCCTTTGGATATATTTATCCAAGTCTTCTCCAAACAACCTTGCACCATGAAATGGAAACCCAGCTAGAAGCTTCTTACATGGTGCTTCAGCTGACCAATTTCTCAACCATAAGATTCTACGTATATGCACCAACCCAAGTGAAAGACGAGAGGTTTGGATGATAGAATCTCTGATGGCGTCAACAACAAAACATAAGGCCGCTGGAAGGTTAGCCAACCCCTGGGCCTGCTGGTCAGGTAGAACTTTGATGACCTGTTTAACATGGTCTCTTAAGTATTGACAGACTCCAATCGCTGCTACTGCAGGTTGAGCCACTGAACCTGCTAAGGAGAAAACATCCTTCAACAGGGACTCCATCTTTTTATCCACAGGATCCCTGAGCATCTGCGCATTGTCTACAGGACAAGTCAGATTTTTATTTATGGAGGAGATGGCGGCGTCAACAGCCGTTATTCCCCACATTTTTATAAACTTTTCTTCCATAGGATAAAGTGTTGAAAACTTTTTCGGTGGAAAAAAACGTTTATCTGGATGATGACTCAGAATAAAAGGAGCTTTTCAAGTAAATTATGAACAGGAAAAGCATGTGCTGTTTGAGGAGGTTTCAGTGACCTCAAAGAAGAAGAGGGTTCTTTAACTGATTCAGATACGGGCAACTTAAATGTGAAGCGGACCAATCCAGCAAGGATCTGTGCTAAGACCTTCTCCTCCTGGGAAGCCGAAGAGGGTCCCTCTCCACCTGATTCCTCTGAAGAGGAATCAACCGCACTGTCCCGATCCTCTCAAAGGGATTCTTATTCTCTATCCCAGAGCTCCTCTGCCTGAGGGTCCTGGGAAACAGAGGAAGGTCTAGTGCGTTTTCTTCCACTGAGTGAAGATGTGATCACAGCCATTAATCTTTCCTCTAATCCATTAACGGTTGAGGAAAAAACCTCCTGTGTAATGTATACAGGGGCTGAAGTGCCAGAAGCAGGTGTAGCCCCTGACCCCAACGGCTCTCCCTGGCTAGCTGTCCCTGGCCCTTCGGGGGGGAGGATGCTGCAGAAAGGGGGTCCTCAGAACCTGAAGGAGATAGGAGATCCCCTAGAGCCTCTGGTTCTTGGGGTATTTGAACCTCTTCTACCCATAGTGCAAAGCAACAAGGTGGAGGTATCACAAAATGAACACTGACTGCTGAGCGATGTAGTCCGGCAAAAGCCCTGCTACCAAATGCCCAGTCTAGTGTTACCTTAGTGAATGCTGCCTAGGAGAATGCCTGTGTCCCACCTTACATGCGACCTTCAGCTCTGTGTCCGTCCAAAGGCTGTGTGCACCTGTAAAGTGTGCCTCTTATAGCCATGCAGCCGGCAATGTGGGCATCTAAGGCCGCGCTGATGCTCCGCCCCCCACCCCCACTCTACCGCCCCCCCTCGTTTTTTCAAAAAACGTGCGCTTCCCGAGCGAGCCGACCCTCCTGTTTTGACAAGCATGGAGGAAAAGGCTGGGGGAGAGGAAGGAAGGAGAGAGGCCGGCAGTGATGGGGCCTGCACATGGAAATGGCGGCGGCGACAGTGCGGTATACTACCGCCTCACAGACCACCTGCGGCCCCCCCTATTCTTGGGGGGAATCACCCGGAGGAGAGCCCCCCATCCCATCCTACCTGGAGCTTGGCTGGAGGAGCTGTGAAGCGTGAAACACTGAGACAGACATCAGCATGAGAAGGTATGTGCTCTTGGCAGCCCCCGGTGGCGACAAAAAGGCATAGCATGCATTTGCTTCAAAGGAGAAACCTACTAGAACTAAAAAATTCTGTGGAATCTCCCTTACTTTATCCAGCCGCAGGGTTCTGTTATACAGACTCAATCTTCACCTCTCACGGTGGACTCCGTTTGGAAAAAAACTTCAGAGACTGGGGTCCCCTACGGATAGGGGGATCCACAGTTCTGGGCCTGTAAAGCACCCGGCCAGAAATAAAGCTAGAAAAACCATTTTCTGAAATGCGGGGTCCAGCTCTCTAAAAAGAGGAAGCGTTACAGGTAAAACCTAATTTCTTCGGACACGAGGCCTGGGTACCATTCAATTCGGCCTAGAAAGGACACTTTGAAATGGATCCGGTTCGCCTGGCTTGCCCCAGTATAGGATATAGGATTTTCCCTTTGGAGCTCAGCACAGGACATCTTTACACGTCCAACACCTAGGACACTGGCGTAAAAACTGAGGTATCCCTGTAGGGGAAGGGATTATATAGGGGGTTGAACTTCCTGGTTAGGGTGTGTCAGTGTCCTATCACCTAGTGATACCTATATAACCCATCAGTAATTACTGAGGCTCTGTGTCCCGTGATGTATGAGAAAGAAAGCTAAAGTTTCAAATCATAATCATTTCAAAAAATACATTGACTAATCTAGGTAACAGACACAATTTATTTTATCTTTATTAACTTTAGTTCAACAGAAATCTTTATTTATTTTTATTTTTTTTATAGATTTGTTATTTTATTTCTGCCAATGCATGTAGTAAAGCAACATAGAAAACAAGGTGATGCTAGCGGTTGTTGCAACAGTTACTGCACCATACACTAGTTTTTAAGCTCATATTAAGGAATTACCTCCTGCAAATGCACCAAAGAAGAGGAATTTTTTCTTATGACGCTTCAAGAAATTCCAGACAGACAGCATTGCTCTTGTTAAAAGGTCTAGAATGAAACAAACAAAAGGATAAAGTGAACTAAAATAATTTTTGTTTTATGGCATATTGGCAAGGTTAAAAAATGTTTTTTACGTTCTCACCTATTACCACAACAAATTCAACAGATTTTTTATGATGTGGCTTGTTATTAAATTCATGCAAGAGTCACTGAACATACCAATAAATGCCACTTAAAAATTACTATAAGACATCCCCCTATTAGGTTCCATGCACACGGGAGCTCGTAAACGGAAGTTTTTTGGAGTTTGGGCGTTTTTTTTTTTAAAAGCCCATAAACTCCACTCTATGTTATCCTATGTGTCCATGCACACATGGACGTTTTTGGACGTTTATCAGCAGTGGAGTTTATGGGCTGTTTTCTAAATGCCATAAAATCGCATTCAAGAGCAGTACTGGAAACGCCAGACACCGGTAAAAGGTGTTAAATGAGGGTTAACGCTGTAAAAAGAGTGTTAAGCCTCGTTCGACGTTTCTCTGCCTCCATTCAAAATCAATGGTTCCCTATGGGAGCCCATTGATTTGAATAGAAGTCGCACCAGAAGTCGGATCATCATGATATGACTTGCGGTGCGACTTGTGTGCTGAGGATGAAGGGGAACCCCCGCCAAAATGGAAAAAAATTAGCGTGGGGTTCCCCCCTCGGACAATACCAGGCCCTTCGGTCTGATATGGATTTTAAGGGGAACTCCCCTTTGCCGAAAAAACGGCGTGGGGGTCCTCCCAAAATCTACACCAAACCCTTATCAGAGCACGCAGCCCGGCTGGTCAGGAAAAGGGATGGGGACGAGTAGCGCCACCCCTCCTCCTGAACCGTACTAGGCCGCATGCCCTCAACATTGGGGTAGGTGCTACGGGGCAGGGGGGCGCTGCGCCCCCCACCCCAAAGCACCTTGTCCTCATGTTGATGAGGACAAGGGCCTCTTCCCGACAACCCTGGCCTTTGGTTGTCGGGTCTGCGGGCGCGGGGCTTATCGGAATCTGGGAGCCCCCTTTAAAAAAGGTGCCCCCAGATCCCAGCCTCCCACCCTATGTGAATGAGTATGGGGTCATCGTACCCCTACCTATTCACCTGGAAAAAAAGTGTCAAAAATAAAACACACTAGACAGGTTTTTAAAGTAATTTATTAGGCAGCTCCGGTGGTCTCTTCCGACATCGGGGGTCTCTTCCTTCTCCACGCTCTCCGGCCTCTTCTTTGTGCTCTCCGTTGTCTTCCTGCCGGGCTCCTCCGCTATCTTCTGCTGCCATAAGGGGGTGGGGTCACCAGATGACATCACCAGGTGACCACGTCCCATGCCAATATAAGTTGTTGTGCACCCGACATTACAGTGGGAGAGAGCATCATGTCAACATCGGAAGAAGAAGACGGAGAAGACCGGGCAACCGCTAGCAAAAGAGCAGGCAAAAGAGCAGAAGATAGCAGAGGAGCCCGGCAGGAAGACAACGGAGAGCACGGAGAAGAGGCCTGGAGAGCGCGGAGAAGAAGGAAGAGACCCCCAGAGCTGCCTAATAAATTACTTTAAAAACCAGTCTAGTGTGTTTTATTTTTGACACTTTTTTCAAGGTGAATGAGTAGGGGTACGATGTACCCCATACTCACATAGGGTGGGGGGCCGGGATCTGGGGGCCCCACTTATTAAAGGGGGCTCCCAGATTCCGATAAGCCCCCCGCCCGCAGACCCCGACAACCAACGGCCAGGGTTGTCGGGAAGGGCCCTTGTCCTCATCAACATGGGGACAAGGTGCTTTGGGGTGGGGGGACATTGCCCCCCCCTGCCCCGAAGCACCTACCCCCCCATGTTGAGGGCATGCGGCCTGGTACGGTTCAGGAGGGGGCGTTCATCCCCACCCCCTTTCCTGACCGGCCGGGCTGCTTGCTCGGATAAGGGTCTGGTATGGATTTTGGGGGGGACCCCCATGCCGTTTTTTCAGCGAAGAGGGTTCCTCTTAAAATCCATACCAGACCGAAGGGTCTGGTATCGTCTGAGGGGGGAAACCCCACTCCAATTTTTTTTTTTAATTTTGGCGAGGTTCCCCTTAATCCTCAGCACACAAGTCGCACCGCAAGTCGGATCATGATGATCCGACTTCTGGTGCAACTTCTATTCAAATCAATGGGCTCCCATAGGGAACCATTGATTTTGAATAGAGGCAGAGAAATGCTGCTAAAAGCTAGCACCGCTGAACGTGCATTACTGGCTATGCAAAATGCTGATAAAATCATGTTTTTCAACCAGCGTTTTCTGCCAGCAATCTGGTGTCCTGAAACAGCTTTTTTGAGCTCCAGTGTGCATGGAGCCTTATTGTACAATAAACACATGTTGTCTTCAATACATTACCAAGCTCCAGTGACAAGTGAAGTGATTTGGGTAAGCCACTGCAACTGGATCCATGCAGCCCAGAAGAACATTGGACATTAGTGCTGGGTGGTACTTTTCAATAGGTTTAAGAGAAAACACTCTTGAACAGATTTATATCTGACAGGTTAATATAAGTAGTACAACTATCTCCAGATGAAATATAGCAGCTAAAACAGGAACCCAAAGCAGTGCAAAAGACTGAAATTCAAAGTATAAATAACAGAAAATCTTTATAATCCCAAGCCAGTTCTGAGGGAGTAACCTAAAGGATACCCACAGTGAGTGGCAAGGGCAGTGTTCCTGTATGCACAGTGCCCACAGTGAATAGCAGTGCCAATGCATCTGTATGTGTAGCAACCACAGGAAGTGGTATTGGCTATGTTGATGTTTGCAGCTTATCCGCAGTGAGTGGAAATGGCAATGCCAGTCTATGTACAGCACAGTGAATGGCACTGAAAATGCTGGTGTACATTGCCTACAGTATGTGCCAATCACACTGTTGCTGTATGTGCAGTGCCTTCTGCAAGTAGAAGTGCAAATGCTGGGGTATATACATGGTGCCTGCAGTAAGTGGCAGTGCTAATACTGCTGTATGCACAGCTCCATGGGTAGTGGTAGTGCACATGATAGTATATGTACAGCAACCATGGCAAGTGGCTATGCTAGTGTATGCACAGTGCCAATGCTGCAGTATGCAGAGCACCTGCAGGGAACAGCAGTGGCAATTTTGGTGTATGCACAGTGCCCACAGTAAGTCTCAGTGATAATACTGCTGTATAAACAGCTCCAGCAGGTAGAGGCAGCGAGTGCACATACAGGTGTATGCACAGTACCCACTGCATGTGGCAGTAGCAATCCCAGTGTATGCCCAGCGCTCACAGCAATTGTCAAAAGCAGCGCTATTAACAAATACTGTGGGCAACAGCAACACTGGTGTATGTACATCAACCACAATAGCAGTACATATTCTGGTGTATGCACAGTGCCCACAGTGAATAGCAGTACCAATGCTGCTGTATGTGTAGCAACCACAGGTAGTGGCTTTGGCAATGTTAATGTATGCAGAGTATCCACAGTGAGTGGAAATGGCAACACTGGTGTATGTACAGCACCCACAGTGATGAATGGGCCTGCCAATGCTGGTGTATGCGCGGTGTCTACAGCAAGTAGCAGTGCAAATGCTGGTGTATACATGGTAACTGCAGTAAGTGGCAGTGCTAATAATACTGTATGCACAGCTCTATGGGCAGTGGTAGTGCACATGATGGTGTATGCACAGCACCCATGACAATTGGCAGTGGCAATACCAGTATATGCACCTATAGTAAGTGGTAATGGCAATGCTGGTGTATGCAGAGCACCCATAGTAAGTGGCAATGGCAATGCTGATGTATGCAGAGCACCCATAGTAAGTGGCAATGGCAATGCTGATGTATGCAGAGCACCCATAGTAAGTGGCAATGGCAATGCTGATGTATGCAGAGCACCCATAGTAAGTGGCAATGGCAATGCTGATGTATGCAGAGCACCCATAGTAAGTGGCAATGGCAATGCTGATGTATGCAGAGCACCCATAGTAAGTGGCAATGGCAATGCTGATGTATGCAGAGCACCCATAGTAAGTGGCAATGGCAATGCTGATGTATGCAGAGCACCCATAGTAAGTGGCAATGGCAATGCTGATGTATGCAGAGCACCCATAGTAAGTGGCAATGGCAATGCTGATGTATGCAGAGCACCCATAGTAAGTGGCAATGGCAATGCTGGTGTATGCAGAGCACCCACAGTAAGTGGCAATGTATGCAGAGCACCCACAGTAAGTGGCAATGTATGCAGAGCACCCACAGTAAGTGGCAATGTATGCAGAGCACCCACAGTAAGTGGCAATGTATGCAGAGCACCCACAGTAAGTGGCAATGTATGCAGAGCACCCACAGTAAGTGGCAATGTATGCAGAGCACCCACAGTAAGTGGCAATGTATGCAGAGCACCCACAGTAAGTGGCAATGTATGCAGAGCACCCACAGTAAGTGGCAATGTATGCAGAGCACCCACAGTAAGTGGCAATGTATGCAGAGCACCCACAGTAAGTGGCAATGTATGCAGAGCACCCACAGTAAGTGGCAATGTATGCAGAGCACCCACAGTAAGTGGCAATGTATGCAGAGCACCCACAGTAAGTGGCAATGTATGCAGAGCACCCACAGTAAGTGGCAATGTATGCAGAGCACCCACAGTAAGTGGCAATGTATGCAGCGCACCCATAGTAAGTGGCAATGTATGCAGCGCACCCATAGTAAGTGGCAATGTATGCAGAGCACCCATAGTAAGTGGCAATGTATGCAGAGCACCCATAGTAAGTGGCAATGTATGCAGCGCACCCATAGTAAGTGGCAATGTATGCAGCGCACCCATAGTAAGTGGCAATGTATGCAGAGCACCCATAGTAAGTGGCAATGTATGCAGCGCACCCATAGTAAGTGGCAATGTATGCAGCGCACCCATAGTAAGTGGCAATGTATGCAGAGCACCCATAGTAAGTGGCAATGTATGCAGAGCACCCATAGTAAGTGGCAATGTATGCAGCGCACCCATAGTAAGTGGCAATGTATGCAGCGCACCCATAGTAAGTGGCAATGTATGCAGCGCACCCATAGTAAGTGGCAATGTATGCAGAGCACCCATAGTAAGTGGCAATGTATGCAGAGCACCCATAGTAAGTGGCAATGTATGCAGAGCACCCATAGTAAGTGGCAATGTATGCAGAGCACCCATAGTAAGTGGCAATGTATGCAGAGCACCCATAGTAAGTGGCAATGTATGCAGAGCACCCATAATAAGTGGCAATGTATGCAGAGCACCCATAGTAAGTGGCAATGTATGCAGAGCACCCATAGTAAGTGGCAATGGTAATGCTTTATGCAGAGCACACATAGTAAGTGGCAATGTATGCAGAGCACCCATAGTAAGTGGCAATGTATGCAGAGCACCCATAGTAAGTGGCAATGGTAATGCTTTATGCAGAGCACACATAGTAAGTGGCAATGTATGCAGAGCACCTATAGTAAGTGGCAATGTATGCAGAGCACCCATAGTAAGTGGCAATGGTAATGCTTTATGCAGAGCACACATAGTAAGTGGCAATGTATGCAGAACACCCATAGTAAGTGGCAATGTATGCAGAACACCCATAGTAAGTGGCAATGTATGCAGCGCACCCATAGTAAGTGGCAATGTATGCAGCGCACCCATAGTAAGTGGCAATGTATGCAGAACACCCATAGTAAGTGGCAATGTATGCAGAGCACCCATAGTAAGTGGCAATGGTAATGCTTTATGCACAGTGTCTGCAGTGAGTGTCAATGTTAGTGTAGGTCCAGCCCCCTCAGTAGTATGCAGACATACTCCTGCCAGGTTGCAGACACAGGTAAGGTATAGTGCAGTGTAAAGTGTCACACTTAGCTCCTAGCCGTCTGTCCCCCAGGGCCTGAACCTGAAAGCAGGGCAACACCCTGGTCTCAGAGCAGCTTTCCATTATCCCATGTCCCAGCAGGGGGTACACGTGTGCAGCTTTGGGGCATTGCTGTATCCTATCATTACGCCCCCTGCTGCTCTCTTATACAGCCATGTAACAATACCTTCTCTCTGGATTCTCTGCTCTCCCTCCCTGACTGGTAAATCTGCTATTCAGCAGCCTCTTTCTTCCACTACTCCAGAGTGTGTGTGTCTCTCTCTCCTCTCTTGCCTCCTTCTGCGCTCCAAGCCTCGTTCTGGCGGCGACTACTTCCGCGTTCCACACCTCCCTCTTCTCTTCCAGCTTCCAAGTCTGTCTCGCCTCTCCCTTCACCCCAGACCCTACAACCTTGTGCCGTTTCAAAACAAAACTTTCTTCAGATATGTACGTATTGTATCAAAATTCCAATACGGCAAGCAGGATGACAAAATATTTTCCTTTTGTTTTTTCAGAACGTAGAAGGAAAAACATCGAGAACGAGGCGTGGAACGCAGAGACAGGAAGTACAAGAGAGGCATGAGAGATACTGGAGGTATGGAAGAGAAATAATCCGGAGACGAGGTAGTAGGTCTTACATCCTGTATACTAGAGCAGGGGATAATAAAGAGACCACATATGTGTCTGTAAATAAATAGATATAAGGAATGCACTGATATTGGTATCGCATGCATTTTTAAAATCATGCTACTTCATAGTTGCCAACAGTCCTGATTGGCCTGGGATATTCACAGAATTCAAACCCAGGCCCCAGTCTGAGGCTGTCCCGGGTAGAATCCTGGAAAATAGGCTTTGTTCGGGGCTTGGGGTCTGATCCCCCAGAAAAAAGCCACACCCATTACCTGGCGTGAGCATGGTTGGCAAAAAAGATGTCATCCCAGGCCACTCACATAGGACTGGGTGAGGGAGGGATGTAAGAGAAAACTTCAACCACCTACTGGCTAAGGAGGTAGCAGGAGGTGGGCTGCACCGCGTCCCAGCCAAGGGGTGCACTGTCCATTACAGCCTGTGTTGTGGCATGGAGCTACTGTGGAAAGAAGTTGCAAGTGATTGAGGTGAGGAAGAACGCAATGGGGTTTATTTACTAAAGGCAAATCCTCTGTGCACTTGGAAGTGCAGTCTCCGTAGATCTGAGGGGAAGGTCTGAAATGAGAGGAAGCTGATGCTGATAATCCAATAATGTGCAAGCAAAAATGCATTTTTTTTATTTTCCTTTAGTAAATAAACCCCATAGTGTTATGGCTGTACAGTTCTAAAATCTCACTCTCTCTGCAAAGGAGGTTATTTACTAAAGGAAAATCCACTTTGCAATGCAAGTGCACTTGGAAGTGCAGTCGCTGTAGATCTGAGGGGGACATGCAAGGAAAATAAAAAACAGCACATGATTGAATGATAAAATCAGCAGAGCTTCCACTAAATTCAGATCTACCCCTTGGATTTAGAGCGACTGCACTTCCAAGTGCACTTGTAGTGCAAAGTGGATTTGCCTTTGGTAAATAACCCCCAAAGTGTGTTATAGCCAAACTAAAACGGCTGTATTTAGTAGGCAGCAGGGGCAGTCACTTCACATGGAATCCAGATCACTATCTCTTTCTCTCTCCCTCCATCCCTCGTTTTTTCTTTCTCTCTCTCTCCCTCCATCCCTCTTTTTTCTTTCTCTCTCTCTCTCTCCCTCCATCCCTCTTTTTTCTTTCTCTCTCTCTCTCTCCCTCCATCCCTCTTTTTTCTTTCTCTCTCTCTCCCTCCATCCCTCTTTTTTCTTTCTTTCTCTCTCCGTCCATTCCTCTTTTTCCTTTCTCTCACCCTCCATCCCTCCTTTTTTTCTCTTTCTTTCTCTCTCTCTCTCCCTCCATCCCTCTTTTTTTTCTTTCTTTCTCCGTTCATCCCTCTTTTTTCTTTCTCTCTCTCTCTCCCTCCATCCCTCTTTTTTCTTTCTCTCTCTCTCTCCCTCCATCCCTCTTTTTTCTTTCTCTCTCTCTCCCTCCATCCCTCTTTTTTCTTTCTCTCTCTCTCCCTCCATCCCTCTTTTTTCTTTCTTTCTCTCTCCGTCCATTCCTCTTTTTTCCATTCTATCACCCTCCATCCCTCCTTTTTTTCTTTTTCTTTCTCTCTCTCTCCCTCCATCCCTCTTTTATTTCTTTCTTTCTCCGTCCATCCCTCTTTTTTCTTTCTCTCTCTCTCTCTCCCTCCATCCCTCTTTTTTCTTTCTTTCTCTCTCCGTCCATTCCTCTTTTTTCTTTTCTCTCACCCTCCATCCCTCCTTTTTTTCTCTTTCTTTCTCTCTCTCTCTCCCTCCATTACTCTTTTTTTCTTTCTTTCTCCCTCCATCCCTCTTTTTTCTTTCTCTCTCTCTCTCTCTCTCTCTCCCTCCATCCCTCTTTTTTCTTTCTTTCTCTCTCCGTCCATTCCTCTTTTTTCCTTTCTCTCACCCTCCATCCCTCCTTTTTTTTCTCTTTCTTTCTCTCTCTCTCTCCCTCCATCCCTCTTTTTTTTCTTTCTTTCTCCGTCCATCCCTCTTTTTTCTTTCTCTCTCTCTCTCTCTCTCTCTCTCCCTCCATCCCTCTTTTTTATTTCTTCCTCACTCCATCCATCCCTCTTTTTTATTTCTTTCTCACTCCATCCATCCCTCTTTTTTCTTTCTTTCTCTCTCCGTCCATCCCTCTTTTTTCTTTCTTTCTCTCTCCATCCATCCCTCCTTTTTTCCTTTCTCTCACCCTCCATCCCTCCTTTTTTCCTTTCTCTCACCCTCCATCCCTCCTTTTTTTCTCTTTCTTTCTCTCTCTCTCTTCCTCCCTCCATCCCTCTTTTTTCTCTCTCTCTCTCCCCCCCAACATCTTTCTTTCTTTTTCTTTCTTTCTCCCTTTCTCCCTGTTTTTTTTCTTTCTCTCTGCTTCCCTACATCCCTCCTTTTTTTCTTTCTCTCTGCCTCCCTCCATCCATCCTTTTTTTTCTCTCTGCCTCCCTCCATCCCTCCTTTTTTTCTATCTTTCCCTCTCTCTCCCTCCATCCCTCTCTTTTCTTTCTCTCTCTCACCCCCCCCCCCCAACATCTTTCTTTCTTTTTTCTCCCTTTATCCCTGTTTTTTTTCTCTCTGCCTCCCTCCATCCCTCTTTTTCTTTCTCTCTTTTTCTCTCTATCCATCCCTCTGTCTTTCTCTTTCTCTCCCTCCACCTTTCTCTCTTTTTCTCTCCCTCTATCTTTCGTTCTTGCTCGCTCGCTCTCTCTTTCTTTCCATCACTCTTTTTTCTCTGCCTCCCTCTATTCTTTCTCTCTCCCTCCATCCCTCTTTGTTTCTTTTTTCCTCTCTCTCTCCCTCCATCACTGTTTCTTTCTCCATCCCCCTTTTTTCTTTTCTCTCCCCCCCATCCATCTTTCTTTCTCTTCCCCTCCCTCCATCCCTCCTTCTTTCTCTCTCCCTCCCTCTTACTTGATTTTTCTCTTTTTTTTCCTCCCTCCATCTTTCTTTCTGTTTCTTTCTTTCCATCCCTCTTTTTTTCTCTCTGCCTCCCTTTATTTTTTCTTTCTCTCTACCTCCATCCCTCTCTCTCTCTCTTTTATTTTTTTTCTCTTTCTTTCTCTACTTCTTTCTTTCCCTCTTTCTCCTTTTCTTTCCCTCTTTCTTTCCCTTGCTCTCTCTCTCCCTCCACCCCTCTTTTTCTCTCCCTCCATCCCCCGCTTTTTGTTTCTTTTTTCTCTCTCTCTATTCAATAAGAATACATATTGGCCTAAACGGATAAAGAAATTTGTTCCTTTACATATTTGTTTTAATAAAAAGATAAAAATGTTTTTTCAAAATTGTTGCGGTCATTTTAATTTTAGCTCAAAAAATAAAAACCGCAGAGGTGATCATATACCACCAAAAGAAAGCTCTATTTGTGAGAAAAAAGGATGTCAATTTTGTTTGGGTACAATGTTGCACAACCGCGCAATTGTCAGTTAAAGCGACGCAGTGCTGAATCGCAAAAAGTGGCCTGGTCATTAGGGGGAAAATCTTCCAGTCTGTAGGTGGTTAAGCCACGCTTGACATTTAGCTCGGTATTTAGTGTAATTCAAACCACGCCCATTTTTTTTCACTTCTACTAGACCATGCCTACAAATGAATGCCTCGCCCCTAATTTAAATAGTCCTTAAAATTTTTTTGAGATTGTTGGCAACTATGCTAATTCAGCACAGTTTCAAAACTGCAAAAGTGCAATTTGGACCTCCCAATTTTATTGCGGTTTACAACTTCATTTAACAGAAGTCAATGCAAGTCGCAATGAAATCGAAAAAGTATGTAAACACTGTGTAAATCTATCTGACAGCTTTTACAATCTATTCTGGATTACTTCAATTTAGTGATATAATTGAAGCTTGCTCCACCTGTGATGTGAAAATTCTTTAGACCATCCCTTTTCTGCACTGCCAGGACCCAATGGGGTTGATTTACTAAAACTGGAGAGTGCAAAATCTGGTGCAGCTCTGCATAATGACCAATCGGTTTCTAACTGCAGCTCGTTCAATTAAGCTTTTACACTAAAACCTGATCGGTTGCTCTGCACCAGATTTTGCACTCACCAGTTTTAGTAAATTAACCCCATTATGTTTGGAAATGATTTGCTCAGTGGTTAGAAGCAGATCTTGAAAACAATGGAAATGCTTACCTGTGGTTTTTAGCATGATATGGGATGTTTTTGCATCTGGACATACAATTGTTATTTTTCTTATATGTTTTCAGTGGTATTGCTGTGAAAAGAGTTCAAGATGGATACAACCCAATATTTGGAGGAGCCATCCGAGATAACCGAAGAGATGAAAAGTTGGATGGAGAAGGCTTTTCAGATGGTAGGAACAATTACAAAAGGCAATATACCACCTCTCCCTTTATTTAAAACTCACTTACTTTATTCAGATTTGCTATGCATGTAATGTTTCTTCTGTGTTCATACATGGGTCATTTTATCATATTGTCTTTGTTTACCAGAAATATAATGCACAATCACTGGCTACTTTAATGCGCCTGATGTATTATCTCATCTTTTCCCAGTATTGGCAAGCTCTTTTTTTTGCCTACAGATTAACCTTCATTCTTCATGGCATTGATTCAATAAAGTGCTGGAAATCTACCCTTTTGGCTCATGCTGACTGAATAGCATCAACATTATGCCACCAGCCTGAACCAATGACACACAGCAGAATAGATCCATGGATTCATTTTGTGTGCCAATTTTTAACCTTGACCCACCTTTTTGAAGAAAAAGCAGAAATTTATCAGAGAAACTGTGTTTCGTGTCGTTGACTTCTTGTCACCTTACACAACACTGGTCATTCTCTACTGCTTAAAGTATTTTTATTCACAGATCTGACACTTACTGGGTTTCTTTTCTCATCCCCTGAAAACTCTAGATTTCTAGTATATACCCAAATGGACGGAGATAATGCAACAACTACATATAGCACTGTTAGTCAAATTTGCTTAGATCACACATCTTCCCATTCTGATATGTGGTCAGGTAACTAAACATAGTGATCATATCTGCATGTTTTATGTATTGAGTTGGAACTACATAACTTGACATTGGTTCTATGAGGTAGCAAGCAGATATGTTTATTAATATGGCCAATGAGTGTGTTGAAGAGAACGGTTTGCAATAAACTTTCCTATTTGTACCCAAGTAAATAAATAGAGAACCCATGGACAATCCTTGGTTTGTAAGATGGACCCAGATTTATATACCTGGCACCTCTACTGTAGGTAACTGTTCACACATTCTTTTTAAATTTAGATGCCTGGAAATCCCAAAATCTCAGGAGAAAGAGCTTCTTTTTATTTTCTCCAGACATGTAGTGTTTATTTTTATGTTGCCATGGCTACAGCAAATTGAGAGTTGGGTTGCTCAGTTTAAAGCTAGGGCAAGGTGTAAAAAATAACAAACAGCACCAGATCTCATACATCATACATATCAGTGCAGTGCAGTGTATTGCTGTCTCCCAGGGGCACGCTGGAGAATTTGTATCCTGAATATGCAGCGATGGGATTGTATTGAGCCTTCAGCATTGGATCCAAGGATCCAGGATCTAATTGATGCATCCGGTGTTGGCCTTCCTCCCTCTAATGGCTGTTCCCATAATTAGTAATACTGTTTACATGCCCCTGCTGAGATATTTAGCTATATCTAATATACTTTCTAACTGCTGATTGAACTTTCTCATCCTACCGTGACTTGCATGATTTTGCATTTCAATTTAAGATAGAGAGACATATTCCCTTCTCTGTCTCATCTGTGAACCTTGGCCGTGTCTTGAGGAAGCCTAACGGCGAAACGCGTAGACATACAAGGGCTCACTGCACAATAATCATAGATGCTACATGTTACAACTGTCATTTTGTTTTTTAGATGTTTGTATTTTTCAATAAATTTATATTTTTTATACTGCTATATCTTCTCCATTGTTTCTTAGCCTAAAAAGTCTGCCTCCCTGGTAATACTCAGTACTATCTTATGTTGTATTTTCAATCATACATATCATTGGTGGGCCAGCTCAGAGACACAGAAAAAGAAGACAGTGACTGATGACATCTACTTTAAAATGGTGGCACGGATTTCAATGAGATTTGCAAAGAAGCAATTAGACACGTGAAGAATAAAACATTTTTTTTTTTCAAATGCAGGTTCTTGTGATTATTGATGGCAGTTTCATAGGGAAAGTATGGGGGTGGGGTTTACCTGTTTTCAATGCAGTGTCATTTACACATTTTCTGTTTTAGGCTCAAGATGCTTTGGACAATGGTGAGGTCCCTGTTGGATGTCTCATGGTATATGACAATCAGCTTGTAGGACAAGGAAGAAATGAAGTTAACGAAACAAAGAATGTAAGTTTAGATGCCATTGATTGTAAATATATGTTTTTACAGCATAATATCGTGGGTTTCTTCTGAATGGATATAACATTATGTTGGACGGCCTAAAGAAAAACTGTTGCTCGGATTTTAACAAAAATCTTCCAATAAGAATACATGTGCATTTAAAGTAGTTCTAAAGTCTAATGCCCCGTACACACGGTCGGACTTTGTTCGAACATTTCGACAACAAAATCCTAGGATTTTTTCCGACGGATGTTGGCTCAAACTTGTCTTGCATACACACAGTCACACAAAGTTGTCGGAAAATCCGATCGTTCTGAACGTGGTGACGTCAAACACGTACGTCGGGACTATAAACGGGGCAGTGACCAATAGCTTTCATCTCTTTACTTATTCTGAGCATACATGGCACTTTGTCCGTCGGTTTTGTGTACACACGATCGGAATTTCTGACAACGGATTTTGTTGTCGGAAAATTTTATATCCTGCTCTCAAACTTTGTGTGTCGGAAAATCCAATGGAAAATGTGTGATGGAGCCCACACACGGTCGGAATTTCCGACAACAAGGTCCTATCACACATTTTCCATCGGAAAATCCGACCGTGTGTACGGGGCATTACAGTTTACCTTAGTGCATTTCTCGCATTAAAGTAAAAAGCTCCCCAATAACTGTTCCCCCCTAACACTTATCTGGGTCCTGTTAGCAATACATCGCTGTCTCACAGGAGACACAGACAGCAGCAGAAGCCATAGGCTCCTGATACTGCGAGAAGGAAGTGGGGGGTGTGCTTATGGACATGCACTTTTTCTGTGTGTTAGTCCATTCAAAGGAATGGGCTAACCTAATACAATGCTGCCCTAATACAATACAATGCATATTAACGTGCAGCTTAATGCACATGTGGTTCCACACCGCAGATGTGTAAACCCAGCATAAGTGAGAGAACAGGGTGGAAACTTCTGTACTGCATAGATTAAAGGGAGATTTGGAAGGTGCTGTTGAGCTGTGTAAGGGAACAACCTGCTTCTCAGCTGAGAGGGAGGTTGGGTGATGAAAGAAATAAAAGAGGGGCTGTAGACCTGTGGAGGAGGTTGGCTTAGTGCAGCTGGTCTAGGAGAGAGATCAAGGTGCTGCTGAGTTTTGATGATGATCGTGCAGACTATGTAGAGTAAGTCCCCATTAGCTTCTCCTCAGTGTGGTGCATTATGGGTATGTGCACATTACATGCATTAGGTAATGGCAGCCAAATGCATTAACCCAATGCAAATCCAACACATGTATTGCAGCACACCACAACACACATTATACTAGCTGGGTAGGGCTGAATGGAGCCCCTTACAGCTAAGGTGTGATTCAATACAGGAAATACAGGATGATTATAATGTAGCAATAATATGAGGAATGCAGGTTGAGCAAATCATTAAGGGGTTACATTTACTGAGCGTAATCTGGTTTTGAGTACCTACCACATGTAGTTTACCTACTACAATGTGTCATGTCATTTATTTGTACAGTACAAAGTAGTTTGCAAAATTATCTTCAACACTTATTCAGATTGCATTTTTTCCCCCCTCACTTCTATTATTTTGAGGAATTTATATGTATATGTAAATAGAAATTGCAGTACATGCAAAACATTTAGCTATTTGCTGAGTAGTTTAGTTAAATAATACTCACTATAAGGCCCCTTTCGGATGGAGTGAATCCGTCCAAGCGGAATCCGTCTGCTCAGCGAGGGATCTCTCTGCTGATCCCAAATGAGCAGGCGGGTGACAGGTCCGCTATGTAGAGCGGACACGGACACAGCCTGCTCCCCTCTATGGGGCCGTCAGATGGAAATGGACTGCATGTTTCTATCCGATCCACTGAACTGATGGCGAACGTATCTCCATACGTCTATTTTTAGCGGCTTTTATCAGATCAGATGCCTGGCGGGTGTCAGTGGACACATGTCTGCTGACATGCGCCGCCTCGTAGAGAACAATGGGTGGTCCGATTGGGTCCGATGGTGTGAAAGGGGCCTAAGTGTTGAAGCTAGTTTTGATACAAAAATGTGCAATAGGGTTGATATCCCTGGAGGTGTCTAACATGGAACATGATTATGGATTGCTGGAAGATTGATCAAAGCAGTGGAGACTGCAGTACAATGTTTCTAAATGTAAAATAATGCACCTAGGGAAAAATAATCCCTTGAGAGAGTACAACATTGGGGGTACAGTGTTGGCCAACACTACAGAAGAAACATATTTGGGGGTACTTAATTCAGATGATTGCAAAATGAGCAAACAGTGTGACCAGGCAGTGGGAAAAGCAAATAGAATACTACAATGCATCACTAGAAGGATCACCAGCAGGAGGAAGAAGGTTCTGATTCCTTTATATACAGTGCCTTGAAAAAGTATTCATACCCCTTGAAATATTCCACATTTTGTCATGTTACAACCAAAAACGTAAATGTATTTTATTGGGATTTTACATGATAGACCAACACAAAGTGGTACATAATTGTGAAGTGGAAGGAAAATGATAAATGGTTTTCAACATTTTTTACAAAAATTCAGCCCCCCTAAGTCAATTACTTGTAGAACCACCTTTCTCTGCAATTACAGCTGCAAGTCTTTTTGGGTATGTCTCTACCAGCTTTGCACATCTAGAGAGTGACATTTTTGCCCATTCTTCTTTGCAAAATAATTCAAGCCCTATCATATTGGACGGAGAGCATCTGTGAACAGCAATTTTCAAGTCTTGCCACAGATTCTCAATTGGATTTAGGTCTGGACTTTGACTGGGCAATTCTAACACATGAATATGCTTTGATCTAAACCATTCCAGTGTAGCTCTGGCTGTATGTTTAGGGTTGTTGTCCGACTGGAAGGTGAACCTCCGCCCCAGTCTCGTCTTTTGCAGACTCTAACAGGTTTTCTTCTAAGATTGCCCTATATTTGGCTCCATCTATCTTTCCATAAACTCTGACCAGCTTCCATGTCCCTGCTGAAGAAAAGCATCCCCACAACATGATGCTGCCACCACCATGTTTCATGGGGATTGTGTGTTCAGGGTGATGTGCAATATTAGTTTTCTGTCACACATAGTGTATTGCTTTTAGGTCAAAAATTTGAGTTTTGGTCTCATCTGATCAGAGCACCTTCTTCCACATGTTTGCTGTGTCCCCCCACTTGGCTTCTCACAAACTGCAAACAAGACTTCTTATGTCTTTCTTTTATCAATGGCTTTCTTGCCACTCTTCCATAAAGGCCAGATTTGTGGAATGCACGACTAATGCCGCGTACACACGGTCGGACTTTTCAGCTACAAAACTCCGACAGCCTGTCCGACAGACTTTCGACGGACTTTTGGCGGACTTGCGGCAGACTTTCTAACGAACGGACTTGCCTACATACGATCACACAAAATTCCGACGGATTCGTACATCATGACGTACACTGGACTAAAATAAGGAAGTTGATAGCCAGTAGCCAATATCTGCCCTAGCGTGGGTTTTTATCCGTCGGACTAGCATACAGACGAGCGGATTTCTGGGTCCGGCGTAGTTTTGACGAAAAGATTTGAAGCATGTTTCAAATCTAAAGTCCGTCAGATTTGCGGCTGGAAAAGCCAGCTGAAAGTCCGGGGAAGCCCACACACGATCGGATTGTCAGCCGGCTTTGGTCCGTCGGTGTCCATCAGACTTTTGTAGACGAAAAGTCCGACCGTGTGTACGCAGCATAATAGTTGTCCTGTGGACAGATTCTCCCACCTGAGCTCTGGATCTCTGCAGCTTCTCCAGAGTTACCATGGGCCTCTTGGCTACTTCTCCGATTAATGCTCCCCTTGCCTGGCCTGTCAGTTTAGGTGGACGGCCATGTCTTGGCAGGTTTGCAGTTGTGCCATACTCTTTCCATTTTTCAGATGATGGATTGAACAGTGCTCCGTGAGATGTTCAAAGCTTGGGATTTTTTTTTATAATCTAACCCTGCTTTAAACTTCTCCACAATTTTATACCTGACCTGTCTGGGGTGTCCCTTGGCCTTCATGATGCTGTTTGTTCACTAAGGTTCTCCAACAAACCTCGGAGGGCTTCACAGAACAGCTGTATTTATACTGAGATTAAATTATACACAGGAGTCCTCTATTTACTAATTAGAAGACTTCTGAAGGCAATTGGTTCCACTAGATTTTAGTTAGGGGTATCAGGGTAAAGGGGGCTGAATACAAATGCACGCCACACTTTTCAGATATTTATTTGTTAAAAATTTTGAAAACCATTTATCATTTTTCTTCTACTTCACAATTATGTGCCACTTTGTATTGGTCTATCACATAAAATCCCAATAAAATACATTTCGTTTTTGGTTGTAACAAAATGTGGAAAATTTCAAGGTGTATGAATACTTTTTTAAGGCACTGTATAATATATTAATGCAATTTATACAAAATGAATTTCATAGTGATTGAGTAAGTATGACCACCATGTAGTACAGCATTTATTGATGGTTTTTATGATGTGGGTTTAGTGACACTTTAAAGTATCACTAAACCCAGTACCCTGCATTCACTATATATGGTCTCCCACAGTACACAAAACTTGGAAATGCAATTATTTTAGTAAATATAAACAGCTAAATACCTTTCCTCATAAGCAGTATATAGCTTGTAGGAAGAGTTTTCATACTGCACTGAGCTGTCCTATCAGGATCCAGAACCCCTGACCTTCTGCCTGGACAGTGCTGATGAGCCCTGTGCTGATCACATGCACTCCCCCAAGAACAAAAAAAACTCTCAAGCAATACACACCAAACTGAGCATGTGCAGCCTGACTCCAAAGGCTCTGTCTTATCCGAACATGCTTTGGAGTCAGTGGAAGATGATGAGGATCTGTGCATACAGGATCAAGCAGCCTTTTTACACACTGCAGAGGATTAACTCCTTAGGTTCCACAGTGAGTAAAACAAGCATGCTTTACTGCATCCCCAGACTGATTTTACTGTTGTGGGTTTAATAACACTTTAAAGCCTGGTTCACACCTATGCATTTTTTAGTGTGTTTTCAGTTTTGCAGAAACACACTACAGTCCATTTAACATGGTTTCTTGTGGATGTATTTCACATCTGTGCATTTTATGAAAAGGGCCAGGAACATTATGTAGACAAATACACAACTCCTAATATAAAACAAAAACCAGGGCCTGCAAATTCAATACATGTGGTTACTGTGGGCTCTGGTGGTTCAAAACATAGTTCTTTAAAATGGTTGTAAACCTCAGACAGGACATATGAACAAAGCGTATCCCTTTATAGTGTGTATTTGTCCCAAGTAAGAGCACTAAGTGCAATTTCTGTCCACTGCCCCATTCCTCTGCTATACGCATGAGTCACTTCTGACAAGTTTTCCTGACACCAAGAGAAAAAAGGTGACAGGGGAGGGAGCTCCAGCTGATAGACAGCCTCATCTCTGTTTCTGTGTGTTGTGTGAAGAGAGTGTGTACCTTTTCTCCAATCAGCTCTCAGAGCTCTTCTTGCTGATGTAACTTCAGCTGTCTTCCCCTGCTTTTCAGAACTGAGAAATCCTGTGTAAATTCTGCACTTTGAATGGATGTACTAGAACGACAACTACAGCTAAACATGTACAACTTACGTAGGGACATTTGTTTCATCTCTGTGTATCACCTGAGGCCAGTCACTTCAATGGGTATATGGAAGGGTTTACAACCACTTTAACCACTTCCTGACCAGCCGCCGCAGTTGTACTGCAGCAGGTTGTCTCCCCTGCACGAAACCACGTAGCTATATGTCGGCTCGCGAGGTCCGGATAGCAGGTGCGTGTGCACCCTCTGCACAGCGGGGGTGCCGATGCTCGTGGTCAACGGTCGCAATGACCGCCGGCCACAAGCGATCGTGAGCAGGAGACACAGAACAGGGACGTGTGTGTAAACACACACGTCCCTGTTCTGTTCTGACAGGAGTGACAGATCGTGTATTCCTAGCTAGGAACCACGATCTGTCCCTTCCTTTAGTTAGTCCCCTCCCCCTTCAGTTAGAATCGCCTCACAGGGAACACAGCTAACCCTTCACCGCCCCCTAGTGTTAACCCCTTCACTGCCAGTGACATTTTTACAGTAATCAATGCATTTTTAATCACACTGATCGCTGTATTAATGTCAATGGTCCCAAAAATGTGTAAAAATTGTCCGATGTGTCCGCCATAATGTCGCAGTCACGATAAAAATCGCAGATCGCCGCCATTACTAATAAAAACAAAATAATAATAAAAATGCTATAAAGCTATCCCCTATTTTGTAGACGCTATCATTTTTGTGCAAACCAATCAATATACGCTTATTACGATTTTTTTTTAATTTTTTTTACCAAAAATATGTAGAAGAATATATATCGGCCTAAACTGAGAAAAAATGTGCTTTTTTAAAAAAACAAATGGGGATATTTATTATAGCAAAAAGTACTAAATATTGTGTTTTTTTTTTCAAAATTGTCGCTCTTTTTTTGTTTATAGCGCAAAAAATAAAAACTGCAGAGGCGATCAAATGCCACCAAAAGGGGTGGCGAGGTGCAAGAATAGGAGTGAGCGCTTTGATAGTATCTGGGCCCAGTGGCGGAGATTCACCATTGACACTAATCCTGTGTCCTCTAGCCTGGAAGTCGCGCTGTTGGAGTTAGCGGAGCCCTCCTTGAAGCTAAGGAGGCCTGTATGTGGTGACGTGCGTACCTGAATGGCATGTCTCACCGCCCTATTGATTGCACCGGGTGTAGACCTTTTCGTTCCTTATGCATGATTCACAAGGTCCACAGTTGAAGGCACATATGAGACGCTAGGCGTCTTTAGTTTTTTTTTGTTTAAAAGGCAAGTTTTGTATCTCCCTTATTAAATGTTATAGAGTCATTACCGGGGCAGACTTATGGGATAGGGGCTCCGCCTGGTGATACAGGCACCTTTCAAAGGCATTGACCCCAGGGGATGCCCGTGGGGCGCCTCCCTCTTGGTGGAGGTTAGTTGGAGGCATATGGCCCCCCTCCCGAGGGACCCGCCCGGTGGGCATCTCAGGGGCCTTAAAGCAGGGACGAGACCCCCCCTCCAATACAGAATGGAGGGCTTTTAAGACGGGTCCGGCCAAGAAGTTGCCATGGCGGGACCCCCCCTGGGACTCATTTTTGACTGTCTCACAGTGCAATACAGTTTGGAGAAGATTTAATCCCTCATCCCCTTCCCCTCCTTCCCTTACCCCTCCGTTTTATACTCTGACTTGTGATTGGTTTGATAACTTGTTTTTGTCTGGAACGTCTAGGTCTAGGTCTGCACTGTAAGAATTGCACTGTATTGTGGTAAGAATGACCATAGACTATATGTTTGTGTGTTCCTTTTAATATATAAAATAAAAATAAAGATTATATAAAAAAAAATGCCACCAAAAGAAAGCTCTATTTGTGGGAAAAAAAACAACTCAACATTGCATATCCTGCCCCCATAGACCCAGTTTTTCACCCGTTGGGTGCTGCCATCTGTACTCTTGCATAGTTGTAGCCATGTTTTCTGTCACACCTTGCATATCAAAGGTACCTCTGCTCTTTTTGGTGCAGTGATTGCTTTCAGCACATATCATGAGTCGGAAAGGGCTTAGCTGCTGATGTTTGACAGCATTTCAAAATCTGAACACCAGTAGCAGTGCTATTTAGTCTGCTTAGACTTTGCATTTTAGGAAAATAACATTTAATTCAGCTTATGGAGTGGATTATGCTGAAGGTACCATTATGTTTATGTGACTGGGAAATGGAAAGGTTCACTTTAAGAATATAGTGAAACAGATTATCTCCTGATTTTAGCTTTTTGTAAATTCACATGCAACTTTCAACAACACCCCTATTTGCTCCTTTAGTTTACATAGTAATTCTTCATTTTCTCTAATAGCTCAAATATACATTACAGTCATTTATGAAAATTGGTAACCATGCCAACCAGATATTTGTTTAATGTTCTACATTGCTCGAGAAGATGACAGAATCTATTTGGTTGCTATGGAAATGCCAACTATTTCTATGCTTTCTTTTCTGTTTCCCGTTATATCTGAAGTAGGTATGCTTGACTCACACATTCAGATTTAATATGCAGCGTAAAGTGCAGTAACCTTTAGCATCAAATCAGATTTCACTTAAATGGAATATGATCAGCAATTGGTTGCTATGGATTACTTTTAGTATGCACATTTTTCTTTTGCTTGATAAAATACCCAATTGTCTTAGCTTAAGTAATGGTAATATACAGTTACCCAAAGCAGCCCATCAAGATTGCAGCAGTTCATTAGTTGAGTAATGAAAGTAAAATTCTGTTTATTTGCTATGAGGTTTGGAACCTGCGTTTAAATTCTCAAAGGTCACCATATTTTTATGTGTAGTTGGGTTGGGTTGATGAAATTGATTACAGGGTTATTTTCATTGGTAAATTTGCCAGCATTGAAAGCTCAGGGAAAATAATGTGTTTCTGATTTAAAACTTCTTAACTATCCGTCTCTGTTACAGGCTACACGCCATGCTGAAATGGTGGCGGTTGATCAGGTTCTGGACTGGTGCAGGAAGAATGACAAGAATTCCGCACAGGTTTTTGAAAACACAATTTTATATGTGACAGTTGAACCATGCATCATGTGTGCTGGGGCTCTGCGTCTACTCAGTATCCTTCTCGTTTAACTGGTATGTCCTATGTAATAAGATATAAATGGCATGCATAAGAAGCAAAACAAGTGCGCTGTGCTTATGTACTGAATGATTAAGTGATAAGGCTTTTGTAATCTTCTTAACTCCTTAATCTGTCTACTAGTAATGACAGAATTAGTACATGAAACTTATTATAGAGCATTAGCAGTCAGAACTAACCAGTGCAGAAATATTCACAGAACTAAGGGTTTGATTTACTAAAACTGCAAAATGTGGGGCAGCTGTGCATGGTAGCCAATCAGGTTCTAACTTCAGCTTGTTCCATTAAAGTGTTTGTTACACTAATAAACCAGGCTGATCCTGCCTGGCTATGCCCCGACACTGTGGTCAGTTTACGTGGCTCCGTCAGCCGCAGCTCTCCTCTCCCCCCTCCTCACCTGTCAGCTCTGTTCACTCTCCAGCCCTCCTGCTGCTGTCGTAATGCATTAACCTTGGTACAATCCCCTCTACTATATGAAATAATGTCCCCATATATCAGGATCGAGAGAGGCGGACGGTCACGTAAGCGCTGATTGGCACTCTGAAATGAGGTACACAGCGGCATTTTTATTTTTAAAAACACATGCACTGGGGACATTATTTCATATAGCAGAGGGGAATGTAGCAAAGTTATTGAGTGGTTTAACAACCACTCAATCATACTGCCTCCCTGGCAGTATGATTATGTCAGATTTTTGATGCTCAAAGCGGTACAATTGTTTTGCATGGAAATTTGTCGTTTTATATTGTAGGCCTGTAATTCTTAGGAATAACACACTTAAATCTGTTCAAACAAGAGTCTAGTACAGTGGTCATCAACCCTGTCCTCAGGGCCCACTAACAGGCCAGGGTTTATGTATTACCTTGGGGAGATGCAGACTAGAATACTGCAATCACTGAGCAGCAAATGATATAACCTGTGATGTATTTCAGTTATCTTGCAAACCTGGCCTGTTGGTGGGCCCCGAGGACAGGGTTGATGACCACTGGTCTAGTAGACATCCCATGTATGATAAAGTTTGAAACACGAAATCATAAATTAAAATATAATAAACAATTATAACAAATAATAATATAATAATAATAAAATATATTCAATAATGTAATCAAATCAAAAACACTGAAATTTGCTCAGTTGCAGAATTATTGCTGTCATTACTTTCAGTGTTTGATGAAGAATTTCCCCACAAATCACTATCGCTCAATTCTGCAAGTGCAAGTCTAATTTATTATCGCTGTTTTCTAGCTAGTCTAAAACCGCTTTTGATGTAAAGGGACACTTTTTGGTTGCTATGGACAATCTCCAGTTTCCAGGCAGAAAGAACAGTATATAACAATATAAAACTGCATGCAGGGCACTGGACCAAGCACTAGGGACAAATCTGTAAGATTACAGTATACTGTATGGATTGTGTGTTTTTAACTTTTTGAATCTGGCGCCGTGCTCCATCCCTGTGCGTCGCGACGCTCGCAGGGAACGGAGCTCGGCACTGTGATAGATCGAGGGGAGGACAGAGCTCGCACACACAGCGGGAGGACATTGCAGGATCCTGGGGACAAGGTAAGTAACTTTGCCTGGATTCTGCAAACCGATCCCGAGTGTGGCTCGGGGTTACCGCTTTTGGTACTGAAAATACACCCCGAGCCACACTCGGGAATACCGCCGGTAGGTTAAGCTTTGACAAAAAAAAAACTGGAAGCCGATTTTTCCAGTTTTGAAAATTAACCCCTATTGATTTTTTTATTTTATTTATTTATTTATTTATTATATTATTATAGTACATTGCAAGTTTCTTTTGCTATTGCAGGAAAGTGGGCGTCACAAATTATTTTTCTCCCCTCAACCACACGAAAATCTACTTGCCCTACCATGCCCTGCTCCCGGTGCCTCCTTGGATATGCACGACACTCTACCACTTATTCATAGCAGACGGCAGAGAAGGGCGGGCTAAGCAGCATGTCATCAGAGGCGGCTTCCCCAAATCTGAAGAGATAGCTGCCTCCTGATGGCACCATAGAAAAGAAGATAGCGGTACAGGACCCATGGTGGTGTCAGCAGAGAAGGGGGATGTAGCAGGACAATGCTGGATCTGCTGGGTGGGTGAGTATCTGCATTGGGAAAGCAGGGATTAAAAAAATGGTAGGGAAGGGTGAAGTTCCTCTTTAATAGGTTGTTATGTAAAAAGATACCTGTAGATTACAATAAAATGTATACATAGCCAAAACTTCTCATGGAATAAAAATGTCAGTTTCTCATGAATTGCTATTTTACTGTATGTCCACCTCAAACAGCAACTTTTTATGCTGTCCCTGATACTAAGCACTGTTAACATCAGTCAGAAGCTACCAGTATTTTTAGGAACAAAAACCTGTCACCTAGTTATTGTAAATTGACTTTCACATACAAAATAGCACAAAATCGATAATGTATTGTACATAAAAACTGATGGTCTACAAGATTAGCACGCCCACACTTGAAGTCCCACCACTGCGCCAGGAAAAATAAATGAAAATAAAGAAAGCTGCCACTGATTTAACCCTGTGTGGGTTGATGTTTGTTTGCCAAACAAGAGTGCAAGGCATCATCATTTGGTGAGTGCGTTTCTAAAGGGGAGTGGAATCACTAAATGCATGTGGTGTGGTGGAAGATTTGGAGGACCACAATTCTATTTTACTTCATTTGAAGCCATTTTGGCCTATTTATGGACTGTTTAATCACGGACTATTATTGCAGTCACTCTTGTTGTAGTGACTGTTGTAGTGACTGGGTGTTCACTGTAGTGACTGTAGTCACTGGGTGTTCATTGTACAGTATTTGGACACTAGCTCCACTATTTACTTTAAGGTAAAAGGTAAATACTTTTTTTAAATGTATTGTACACGCAGTCATTTCAACAGATCTGTGAGCTAAAAACTTTGGTGAATTAAAAAAAGAAATTAATAAACTGGCAAATAGTACATAGGAATGAAAACATTGCATATGTTAGGCTTTTGTAACTAGTGATGCCCCTTGCATTTTGGGTGCTCACTCTGCATCCATTCTACTGAAAACAAAAGTAAAACAAAAATGTTTACATTCGCAAAATCAAGAAATACCAAGTAATTGTAAAGACAGACACACACTACAAGAAAAATGGACAAACAATTCCGTATTCGGACAAGATCGTTCAATGTTCGCATAGTGTACACAACTTTCGTCATCCGATTCAGACCTCACAAACAAAAATTTTCACAGTGACAAACGCCAACATTTTTCTAGTAAGTGAACAGAACTAATGATATGAAAGACTGCTCATGATCATGAAGCAGCGTACAACCCGGAAGAACATCAAGAAAATAAACGCAAAGGAATATTTGTAAGCATGATAGAAATTCAAAAGACATGAATGTCAGTGAACAGTGGTTTCGCCCCCCTCGACAGCGAGAGAACGAATAATCCAAAACACTCTGACAGTATGGCACTGAAAGGCTACACGTACATTACATGACTTCCTCATCCACACTACAATTTTCTTACGGCAATACGAAAAATGCCTCCTTTGTAAGAGAATTTTCGTACAGTTAGCACTCTCAGGTTCGACCTGGTGCGAACAATCGAATAAAACCGGACGATCGTTTGTCCGATTTTCTTATAGTGTGTACCCAGCTTTAGGCTTCAATGGGATACCTGGCAAGAGCCCTAAGTATATTTTTTGGAGCTATTTTCTGTGTATGCACCCTAATGCCATAAAATATTTATTTTTCCTTCCTTAACAAAGAATTAGGAATTCCATCGGTGGTATACGGTTGCCACAATGAACGATTTGGTGGATGTGGGTCAGTTTTGAATGTGGCTGCAGATGACATTCCAGCTACAGGGGCACAATTTCAGGTACCGGAAAAAAAAAATTTCAACTGTTATAAATTACATTTTGAGTTTGTAACTAAAACCATCTAATTTAACCCGGGTTCACACATGCGATGTGGGAAACGCTGCAATCCCTGCACATTTCCCGCACCGCATTGCAATCACAGTACATTTGAGATCTGATGCAGGTAATAAGTTAACCCCAAATGGGATTGCAAATGCGGTGTGGTTTGCCTGCACTGGATCACATGGTACAAAACGACCATACGATCCGGTTGCAGTGCAGCTCCAAAAAAAGGTGCCTGCACGTCTTTGGTGCCATTTGAGGCCATTCAAAATGATGGGTTATAGTGTGAACCAGGGCTTACTTGAATTAAAAAGGAAACAAAACTCATGTACAAGTGTTCAAGAAATTATCTTTTACATTGGTCAAAAAAACACCACAAAAAGCGTTATAGTAAAAGTCATTCTGTGATGTTAATAATGTGATCACCACCAAGAATAGCCATGCATAACAGAGCTGGAAAGTTGTCAAGGATTTTAATGGCAAGGCAATGAGTTTTCTTAAACTGGAGTTCCACCTTTGTTTTTTGTTTTTAAATAACCACCTTGATGATCGCACCTAATGCTATTCATAATGGAATGTGTATGAAATGTACAGTATCTCTTTTAATGTGACAACATTGAAGAAAAGACACTTTGATACAATGTAAAGTAGTGAGTGTGCAGCTTGTATAACAGTGTAAATTTGCTGTCCCCTCAAATTAACTCAACACACAGCCAATAATGTTTAAATGTTTAAATGTTTTAATACTGCCCTACGGCCCAGTCCCCGAAGGGAGAGGATCATGCTCTGCTTCAGTATGTCACAGTACATGTTGGCATTCATGGTTCCCTCAGTGAACTATAGCTCCCCTATAGCTCCAGCAATCATGTAGCCCAAGACCATGACACTCCCACTACTGTAGGCAAGACACACTTGTCTTTGTACTCCTCACCTGGTTGCCACCACACACGCTTGACCCCATCTGAACCAAATAAGTTTATCTTGGTCTCATCTTACCACAGGACATGGTTCCAGTAATCCATGTCCTTAGTCTGCTTGTCTTTAGCAAACTGTTTGCAGGCTTTCTTCTGCATCATCTTTAGAAGAGGCTTCCTTCTGGGACAACAGCCATGCAGACCAATTTGATGCACTGTGCGGCGTATGGTCTAAGCACTGACAGGCTGACCCCCCACCCCTTCAATCTTTGAAGCAATGCTGGCAGCACTCATACGTCGATTTCCCAAAGACAACCTCTGGAAATTATGCTGAGCATGTGCACTCAACTTCTTTGGTCGACCATGGCGAGGCCTGTTCTGAGTGGAAACTGTCCTGTTGAACTGCTGTATGGTCTTGGCCACCGTGCTGCAGCTCAGTTTCAGGGTCTTGGCAATTTTCGTATAGCCCAGACCATCTTTATGTAGAGCAACAATTCTTTTTTTCAGATACTCAAAGAGTTCTTTGCCATGAGGTGCCATGTTGAACTTCCATTGACCAGTATGAGAGAGTGAGAGCGATGACACCAAATTTAACACACCTGCTCCCCATATACACCTCAGAGCTTGTAACACTAACGAGTCACATGACATCGGGGAGGGAACATGGCTGATTGGGCCCAATTTGGACATTTTCACTTAGGGGTGTACTCACTTTTGTTGCCAGCGGTTTAGACATTAATGTCTGTGTGTTGAGTTATTTTGAGGGGACAGCTAATTTACACTGTTATACAAGCTGTACACTCACTACTTTACATTGTGGCAACGTGTCATTTCTTTAGTGTTGTCACATGAAAATATATAATAAAATATTTACAAAAATGTGAGAAGTGAACTCACTTTTGTGAGATACTGTAGCTATTATAAATCATGATCTTTTAAAATAAACTCACTTTGTAGTCCCCAGGGAGCACGCTCCTATCTTTAGTGCGGCTATCTGAAGCCCATTCGTTCCTTCTTCCGGTATACGGCACTGCTGGCTACCCAGTATGCACCTCCTGATCTTGTGCATGCCCATATAGTACAAAGCACGGCGCAATGCTACAAGCAGTGTCATGTCCGCCCGCCCAGTGGCTCCTGGGATATGAGTGTCATCAATCCCAGGAGCCAACGGGTGGGTGGACATGACATAAACAGGAAGCAGAGGATTAAGCTTACATAGAAGGTATTTGTGTTGCTGAAAAAAAAAAAAAAAATTGCCTGGAACTCCGCTTTAATGTGAAATCTTTGGTGTTCCCAAAAGTAAACTGTGAACTTCAGACAGGCAAAGTTAGTATAACATGAAATTACAGATCAGAGCAACATAAGAAGGGATGCCAACATCCAATAGATATATAGGAAGGTTGAAAAGAGTAATTGTAACTCTCTTAAAAAAAGCAGACTTTGTGGGCATAACATGAGGCAGTAATTATAAAAATGTATCTTTATTACAAAAATATTAAAATGACATAAATGTGAAAAACAACAACACCCTTTACTTGACAAGGTCAACAGATACCCAATAGAACAGACATGGAGGCATGAATCCTTTCAATAAGTTGGTGAAAAGTCCATGAATTTTGCAGAAAGCGGTATGTGTATATCAAGGGGTTAGGTCCATGAACTCCTCTATGCTTTTTTCTGTTAAAAGGTAAAAAACCACCTGCATGCATCTTTCCCCCCTTATACTTGCCTGAGTCTGATCTCGATCCAATCTTGTGCCCAAGAGGAGCCAGCGGGTCTCTCTCCTCACTGGACAGAGATGCAGCAGCAGGTGCCATTGGCTCCTGCTGCTGTCAATCACAGTCAATGACCAAGGGAGGGGCCAAGTCGCACTGTCTGTGTCAGTGGGCACACAGAGCATGGCTCGGAATCAAGCCCACATAAGTGTCCTCATAGCAGGCAGCTTGTTAGGGGGGCACTCAACAGGGGGGAGAGGCCAGTACCGCCAGCGGGAGACCTGAAAAGAGGAGGATCTGGACTGCAAAACCATTGCACAAAGCGGGTAGGTATGACATGTTTTTTATTAAAAAAAAATAAATAAATTGGTTTCCAATCAGTGTAACCACAATTTGCTATGTTGTGTAATATACACTCACCGGCCACTTTATTAGGTACACCTGTTCAATTGTTTGGTAACACAAATTGCTAATCAGCCAATCACATGGCAGCAACTCGATGCATTTAGGCATGTAGATGTGGTGAAGACAACTTGCTGGAGTTCAAACCGAGCATGGTATGCATAAGTATGGGGAAGAAAGGGGATTTAAGTGACTTTGAATTTGGCATGGTTGTTTGTGCCAGACGGGCTGGTCTGAGTATTTAAAAAACTGCTAAACTACTGGAATGTTCATGCACAATTATCTCTAGGGTTAACAGAGAATGGCCGAAAAGGAGAAAATATCCAGTGAGTGGCAATTGTGTGGATGAAAATACCTTGTCGATGTCAGAGGTGAATGGACAGACTGGTTCGAGATGATAGAAAGACAACAGTAACTCAAATAACCACTCGTCACAACCAAGGTATGCAGAATACCATCTCTGAACACACAACACATGGAACCTTGAAGCAGATGGGCTACAGCAGCAGAAGACCACACTAGGTGCCATACCTGTCAGCTAAGAAAAGGAAACTGAGGCTACAATTCGCACAGGCTCACCAAAAATTGGACAACAGAAGATTGGAAAAGCGTTGCCTGGTCTGATGAGTCTCAATTTCAGCTGCGACATTCAAATGGTGGGGTCAAAATTTGGCATAAACAACATGAAAGCCTAGATCCATCCTGCCTTGTATCAACGGTTCAGGTTGGTGGTGTAAAGGTGTGGGGGATATTTTCTAGGCACACTTTGGGCCCTTTAGTACCAATTGGCATCATTTAAAACGCCACGGCCTACCTGAGTATTGTTGTTGACCATCCTTTTATGACTACAGTGTACCCATCTTCTGATGGCTACTTCCAGCAGAATAATGCACTATGTCACAAAGCTCAAATCATCTCAAATTGGTTTCTTGAATTTGGCAATGAGATCACTGTACTTCATTGGCCTCCACAGTCATATTTCAATCCAATAGAGCACCTTTGGTATGTGGTGTAATGGGAGATTTGCATTGTGGATGTGCAGCCCACAAATCTGCAGCAACTGCGTGATGCCATCATGTCAATATGGACCAAAATCTCTGAAGAATGTTTCCAACACCTTGTTGAATATATGCCACAAATAATTAAGGCAGTTCTAAAGGCAAAAGGGGGTCCAACCTGGTACTGGCAAGGTGTACCTAATAAAGTGGCTGGTGAGTGTATATTTCCTTTATCGTACATCATGGGACACAGAGCCTTAAGTAATTACTTAATGGGTTATAGGCCACCTTCAGGTGTTGGACACTGGTATACCCAATCCAGGAAGTTCACTCCCTATATAACCCCTCCTCCTTCCAGGAGCACATCAGCTTTTTCGCCAGTGTCTAAGGAGTTGGTCACGAGTGAAGATGTGCTCTGAGGAGCTCCAGGAGGGATCCATGCTGGATTTAAATAACCTCCATAGACCAGATCCGTCCAAAGTGCCATTGAGGCCTAAAAGGATGGTACCTGGGGCCTTGTATCCGAAGCATGAGGTTTTGCCTGTAACGCCTCCCTTTGTAAGGCTGGACCCCAGGGCTTAGGTCTTGCTACATTACCTAAAGCTTTCCTGGTGGGGTGCTGGAAGGAACAAGGGAGTTGGAACCCCGTTTTAGGGACCCGGTCCTTGAAGGTTTGCTAAAGGCAGCCCGCCGTGATCAGTGAAGGTTGGATTGTCTGTTAATTCAGCAAATCCTGCGGTGGGGATAAGGTAAGGGAAGAAACTTGGGTATTAAAGACACCTATGTATTCTTCCATTAGGGAAAAAATGTTGTCATGCCTTAATTCTCCACTAGAGGGAGTCTATGCACATACCTTACTCTGTTGTCTTCACTGTAAAGCTCAGTCAGTCTGTGTATGGCCGCAGCAGCGTGTGCAGGGGAATTCCTCTCAGGTAAAAGAAATCTGCCAAATGTTTTCTTTTCTCCTCCTGAAGGGACCAGAGGGTTAGGGGGACATCAGCGGTGTACCCCCTTACATTACCCCCCCGCGGAGTGCGGAGGTCCCTCTGGTACTGCTAATATTGTTAACTGTTGAAATGCTGAAATGCTGTTACTGTTGTGTGTGCCTGCTACAAACAGGTCTCTGCCCCCCCCCCCTCATGTTGGGTCTGTAGACCTGAAAACGCAGCGCACGAGTGCGGGAACAGTTTTAAATGTAAAAAGGGGCAGAATTTTTTTGTAGGGGGCGGGGCCTAAGTGTGGTGCCGCACAGCAGGCATAAACAGATAAAACTACAGCTGTGACAGTCTCTCCTTGGCTGACGAGGAGGAAACAGCCTGCACACAGGGACACAGGAGGGGTGAGGGATGCAAGCTGACATTCCTGATACAGGAAGGACACTTTTTTCCCAGCACTAGGCTGAACTTTATAGCGGCTTTAATTGTCATGACTATGTTCAGCGATTAAGTGCAATTGTATAGTGCCTCTGTTTTTATGCTTAGGACTATGCCTACCAATAAAGACACCACAAAGACCAAAAAAGTACTAAAGGTTTCACCCCCAGGCATTAGGATCTCGAGTCGCATTTCCACGCTGTCATCCTCGCCTGAATTACCAGTTATGGCAAGCCAGGGTGAACCATTGGAACAAATTGATGGTGCAACTGCTTCTCACATCTCAGCCCTTGTATACGTGACTGAAGATGTCCTTTCCTCCTCCCTGCAGGGTGTGGAAGGAAGATTAGCGGCTTTAATCTCATCCTCCATTCAAATGGATAGGAAGCATGTAAGGGGAACAGTGGGCACATGATGAGGTGTTACCCTCAGTCAATCAGGAGGAAAAACAAACCGATCATTCCTCTGTGGAGGCAACAATGGTGGATGAACCTTTTTCAGCCTCTCAATCTGAGAAATTGCTGATACAATCTCTTTTACGGAGATGATTCATTCCACTTTCATGCTACCCCTAATGGAGTCTCCTGAAAGCTCGGTTTCTTTCTTTGCGTTCCTTAAAACCCTCCCAACCTTTGCATGCGTTTCCTGCACAAGCATTACTAGAACAGCTTATTTTTGCTGAATGGGATCACCCGGATAAGCTTTTTCTCCCTCCTAAGAGATTTTCGATTCTCTATCCCCTGGAGGAGAAATTCACCAAAAAATGGAAAGTACCAGCAATTGACGCTGCGATTTCCAGTGTGAATAAAGGCCTAACTTGTCCTGTAGACAATGCACAAATGCTTAAGGATTTAAGGCCCCTTTCACACGATCGGACCGTTCAGATCCGCCTGTCAGTTTTGACGGCGGACCTGAACGGGCGATCCATGTTAGCCTATGGACCGTCGGATGTCAGCGGAGACATGTCCGCTGACATCCGACCCCGTCCGATCCGCTAAAAGCAGACGTATGGGCTCTACGTCCAGATCTGTCGCTGGCGGATCGGATCGGGTGAGATCTGACGAAAACGGACACGCTGTCCGTTTTCGTCTGATCCCTCCATAGGCGGCAGCGGCGCCTGACAAGCCCCTCCCCGCTTAGTGAGCAGAGAGGGACCTGTCATCCGCCGGCTCAGCGGAGATCAACGGACAGATCTCCCGCTGAGCCGGCGGACCGAGGCGGGCTCCGTAGAAACGGAGCCCGCCTCGTGTGAAAGGGGCCTAACAGATAAAAAGTTGAAATCCCTGTTAA
This sequence comes from Lithobates clamitans, assembly GCA_037952925.1. Taxonomy (NCBI): domain Eukaryota; kingdom Metazoa; phylum Chordata; class Amphibia; order Anura; family Ranidae; genus Lithobates; species Lithobates clamitans. The sequence continues at coordinate 8,417,602 of JBBGZY010000076.1, read as the reverse complement.
AATCTACTTTTTCCATGGCAGGTGCTGTTATTCAGCCTGCAGCCGCTGCAATAGGCGTCTGTCACTCCCTAAAGGACCAATTTAAACAGGCCCTTAGAAAGCTTCCTGCATAACAAGCTCGGGATTTGGCTGAACTACCAAAAGCATTATTGTCATGGTTATGCAGTAATTTTTCTCTGTCAGCTTACCTGCTCCTCATGTGTTCGGACTAAGAGGCCAGCCACTCACACTTGGCTGGTTTATAACCTCTCCTCTAAGCATGGTCCCACCCCAGGCGCCCTAACAGGGACCCCTATATTAACCTGTGCACTGCAAGCCAGCAGTGCTGATCAACCATTGTGTATCCTTTTGTGTGTTTTGGCTTCCTGTTCCTGCGTGCCGTGTGCTCTACGTTTATTTCTGTTACCGACCTTGGCGTGTTCTCAACTACTCCTGTCTGCTTGTGACCCTGACCTTTGGCGTGTCCCCGACTATCCCTGTTTGCCTGTGACCCTGAACCATTGGCGTGAACTCTGTTGTCCTTGTCTGCTTGTGGCCCCGACCTTGGCTTATTCCCTTACTATCCTTATCCTCCTGTTGCCACTACCTTGCGGTGCACTCCTGATCCCAACGGTGTGCATCTGTCACCTAGCCTCAAGGTGACCTGACAATTATACTTTGCCATAGATGCCATTAAAGATTCTATTCACCAGGCGTGCCGCCTTACGCTTATGCATATGCGTAGAAGCCTGTGGTTAAAAAAATTGGTCAGCTGAAGCATCATGTAAAAACCTCCTAACTGGGTTCCCTTTTCATGGGGAGCAGCTATTTGGAGAAGACTGCAGGACAAATTTACAGAAACTTGTTTGGAGAGTAGTTGTAGAAGCCACTTACCTTTTTAATGTTCATATAATGAAATATTGAAAACCACCCTGCTCTTCAACACTATATAAATCACTCCTTTCTATGCACCCCTAAAGAAGGATTAAACTGTACCCCGAAACGCGTTGGATGTAAGGAGGCTATCTCATATACCCTTCAGCACAGTGATACTAGCCAAATCAATATTTCATTCCGATATGCATTTTTAACTATGTATAAATTATTAATAAAACATTTTTTCTACTACTATACCTACATATGTATACATGTGATACTATTAGTTGCCTTAAAAGTCCACTTAGAGGAAACCTTTCTCTTTTTCTTGAATACTGGATGTGGCACAATACAAACACAGACTTTGCCATTCGCTCTCCTTTCTGCTCATCATGAAGAGGCAACCCCCCTCACCATGGTGGGGGGAAGACTTCTGCAGTTCTCAGAAGTCTGGAAAGGGGAAATTCAGGACAGATGTGTCATCTCCACGGTAAAGCTGGGGTACAAGCTGGAATTTTGGGACTTTTCACCGTCTCGTTTCCTGAGATCTAGCGTTCCCAAAGATCCAGAGAAAAGACAATATCTGTTTCAGGCACTAGACCGATTAATTTCTCAAGGGGTGATCATACAGATACCTGCAAAAAAACAAGGTTTGGGGTTCTATTCAAACCTTTTTATGGTACCGAAACCAAATGGAGATGTCAGACCCATTCTACATCTAAAAAATCTAAATCAGTTCCTGAAGATCTGCTCCTTTCTATCCTTCTAGGAGGAGAACTTCTGGCGTCTTATCGACATCAGGGATGCATATCTGCATGTTCCTATATTTCTCGCTCACCAAACATTTCTGCGGTTCGAGTTAGAACAGCAGCATTTCCAGTTTGTAACCCTGCCCTTCGAGCTAGCCACAGCCCCCCGGATGTTCACAAAAGTGCTGGCCCTACCTCTAGCCAGGTTAAGAGCACAGGGCATAACAGTCGTAGCGTACCTAGACGATCTATTGCTAATAGACCAGTCGGTGGCTCGTTTGGAGCAAAGCATACGCACTACAACCAATTATCTGGAAAGTTTGGGTTGGATTCTCAACCTAAAGAAATCTTTAATACCGCTAAAAAGGCTGGAGTACTTGGGTCTGATCATAGACACAGCCCAGGAAAAGGTGTTCTTGCCTCAGGCAAAGATCAACTCCATAAGAGAGTTGGTGCGGATGGTCAGGTCAAATGGCGATCCCTCCATTCGCCTTTGCATGAGGTTGCTAGGAACCGTGGTAGCTTCATTCAAAGCAGTTCCCTATGCCCAGTTCCATTCAAGACTGTTGCAAAACAGTATCCTGTCTGCTTGGAACAAAACAATTCAAGCTTTAGACTTGCCAATGCGGCTGTCCCCAAAAGTGTTCAAAGCCTCACTTGGTGGTTATTAACCCAAAATCTGCTGAAAGGAAAATCCTTCAGACCAGTCATCTGGAAAGTGGTAACGACGGATGCCAGCCTTTTAGGCAGGGGACCAGTACTAGAAAAGACAACTGTCCAGGGACAGTGGTCAAGAACTGAAAGAACCTTGCCCATCAATATCCTAGAGATTTGGGCAGTGCGTCTGGCTCTAAAGGCCTGGACTTTCAGGTTACGGGATTGTCCTGTCAGGATTCAATCCGACAATGCCACAGCTGTGGCCTATATCAATCACCAAGGGGGCACCAAAAGTCTCTCAACACAGAGAGAGGTGAACCATATTCTAACTTGGGCAGAAAGGAATGTTCCGTTCCTATCGGCAGTCTTCATTCAGGGAGTAGAGAATTGGCAGGCGGACTACTTGAGTCGCCAGCAGTTATTCCCAGGGGAATGGTCTCTTCACCCCGACATATTTCGGGCTGTTTGCCAAAGATGGGGGACTCCGGAAGTAGATCTTCTAGCGTCCAGGTTCAACATGAAGTTGGTCAACTTTGTAGCCAGAACAAGGGACCCACTCGCATGCGGAACGGATGCGTTTGTGACCCCGTGGGATCAGTTTTCACTAATCTATGCATTCCCCCTATTCAGTTGCTGCCTCGACTTCTTTGCAGGATCAAGCTGGAAAGAAAGCTGGTAATTCTGGTGGCACCAGCATGGCCCAGACGGTCATGGTATGCAGAAATCGTAAAGATGGCAGTGGACTGGCTGCAGCTATTCGCATCAACCCTGACATCTGTGGGGTCTCATTACGCCAAAACAAATACAAATTGTCCTTATTCGCAGACGACATTCTGCTGACTTTGTCCAGACCCCACATTTCCCTCCCAAACCTACACGCCCTGCTTAAGGAATTTAGCTTCCTCTCAGGCTATAAGATCAACACAAGCAAAGCGGAAGCTTTGCCCATACTCATCTCACCCTCAGATCTTATCGCCCTACATCAAAATTATTCCTATCATTGGTGTCAGAAATCCCTCAAATATTTAGGCATTAACCTAACCTCCTCAAATTCAAACCTTTACCAGGCCAACTTCCCCCCTCTCTTCCGCGACAATGACTGACTCCTGCGACAATGGGACACATATCCCATCTCTCTCCTGGGTCGCATCAATGTCCTGAAGATGTCTATCCTGCCGAGACTCCTCTATCTATTTGAAACCCTACCGATCCCTGTCCCAATGTCACAACTTAAAGCTACCCAGCGGTCATTCCTTAACTTTATTTGGCACTATAAAGCTCATCGAATAGCTAGCTCGGTCGTACTTGCCCCTAGATCCAGAGGTGGGTTGGGAGCCCCAGACCTCCTCAAATATTATTCTGATACCCAACTAAACCGATCGTTGTCTGGTCACATAGAATGGCATCCAGTATCTGGTCGGAAATTGAAATGAACATTACTAGTCCAGTCCACCCCTGCTCCATGATTTGGACGAATTTAGAGACCTCCGTACCCCAACTTAGAAAATTATGCCTGCACCCGATGATTTTCACTCTTTCTATATGAAAAAAATGCTCCCGTCAGTTCTCCTTCTCATCCCCATGCTCACCCCTGTTAAATGTGCTGTTTAATCCTGACATACCGGATAGTTTATCATATACTTGAATGGTCCCATGGACACAGGCGTGAATTTTTCAGCTCCGAAGTCTCGTACACGCACTCACCCACACACTTCTATCCTTTGATGAAATTCAACAGGAACACCAAGCCCCTAAACATTTTTTCTACTCTTTTCTCTAAATTAAACATTACTTCGGCTCCAAATCCCCCACCCTCACTTTGGATAGACCCACTCCATTTCAACTCTTTATGTGCCCAGGGCCCATACCAAGCACATCTTATTTCAGAAATTTACAAATATCTACATGAGGTCCTCCCACTCACCGCCATCTGTCACTCCTACATGAAGAAATGGTCCCAGATCATCAAACGACCCATCCCTACCCCTCAATGGCAGAAAATATGGGAAACTGCTTCCAAATCTTCACAATGTGTGGAGCAGAGGGAGACGACCTATAAGATTTTACTATTTTGGTACAGAACCCCAGAGGTCCTGCATATATACGACCCCGGGGCTCCCCAGGTGTGTTGGAGATGCCGAGATGACATTGGCTCCTACTTTCATATTTTTTGGGAATGTCCCATTATTCAACCCTTCTGGTCCTCTATCCATACATACTTGCAAAATGTTTTTGAAACCAATCTTTCCTTAAATCCAATCCATTTCCTTCTAGGTTTGCCATTCCCCGGCTTCCCCAAACACACCCAAAAATTAGCTGGCTTTATCCTTTTGGCAGCAAAACGAGCCATACCCTTGAGATGGTTATCCTCATCTCCACCCACCCTCTCACAAGTCCTGCAAATATTGGAGAAGATCCGAAGAATGGAACACCTCACTGCTACTATCCATGATACACGTCCTTCATTTTCAAAGATTTGGGACCTGTGGGACCACACAGAACTCAACCCTGAGACTATCCCATTACCTTCCAATAGCACAATACCTTCTTGAACATGTATGGTGAATGCTTTACTCCCCCAACCCGCTCACATATTCCCTTAAAGTTTCCATGGTGCACCCCTCCCTTCCCCCCTTCTATGTAGGAATCCTTTGGAGCGCCTCTATCGGGTATAGGCGCTCCTGAGACCCCACAAACCCTTGACCCAGTGAGCAACAATTTCTATGGTGTGATATACCAGTATACCTAGACTGCCCCCTCCCTGGGTTCCTCCCCACCTCGCTCCCTCTCTACGCCTCCCTCCTATGATCTATATATCTGTCATATTGTAAACCTGCAAAGTTGGTAACATTGTAATCTTACCTTTAAGGCTTCAGCTTACGTTATATACTTTTTGAATGATTGTACTCATTTTGTACTAACAACTATTTGACATTGCCTTCCCTTCTGTATTTTTGAAACCCTTTAATAAAAAATACAATTTAAAAAAAAAGATGGCAGTGGAGGGCCCATGGTCCCTCCCACTATGGCCAGATCTGCTCTCTCAAGGCCCGATATTCCATCCTTCCTTAAGGTCTCTAAATTTAATGGCTTGGCTATTGTAACCCACATTCTGAAGAAACGTGGGCTTTCCGTGTCAGTTATCTCTACCCTGATTAATGCAAGGAAGCCAGCTTCCAGAACCATATATTATAGAGTCTGGAGGGCTTATGTTTCCTGGTGTGAATCCAAGGGTTGGCACCCTCGGAGATATATCATAGGCAGAATTTTTGCCTTTCTACAATTAGGGGTAGAAATGAAATTGGCCTTAAGTACTATTAAAGGCCAAATCTCAGGTTTATCGGTCTTATTTCAAAGACCACTTGCTACACATTCTTTAGTCTGGGGTTTTATGCAAGGGGTGATGCGGCTTAATCCACCTGTCAAACCTCCCTTGAACCCTTGGGATTTGAACTTAGTTTTGTCTGTGTTACAAAAACAGCCATTTGAACCGATACAACATATTCCCTTAGTCCTTCTGACAAGAAAGGTTTTTTTTTTTGGTTGCTATATCCTCAGCATGGAGGGTTTCAGAATTGGCTGCTCTTTCTTGTAAAGAGCCATATTTGGTTATCCATGAGGACAGAGTGGTTGTTGCGCCCTCGTCCAGGTTTTTTACCAAAAGTGGTCTCAGGTTTCCACCTGAACCAAGATATTGTCCTGCCATCATTTTTTCCAAAACCATGTTCCAGGGAAGAAAAGTCACTACACTGTCTTGATGTGGTGAGAGCAATGAAAATCTATTTAAAGGCAACTGCTCAGATTTGTAAGACTGATGTCTTATTTATTCTGCCAGAGGGTCCTAAGAAAGGACAGGCAGCGTCAAAATCCACTGTCGCTAAGTGGATTCGGCAAGTGATAATTCAAACTTATGATTTAAGGGGTAAGATTCCCCCTTTTCAAGTTAAGGCACACTCTACCAGGGAGGTTAGTGCTTCTTGGGCAGTGCGTCATCAGGCCTCCATGGCTCAGATCTGTAAGGCCACAACTTGATCTTCAGTTCATACATTCACAAAATGTTATCAGGTGGATGTAAGGAGGTATGAGGATATCGCCTTCGGGCACAGTGTGCTGCAGGCAGCAGTATAGGTCCTCAAGTCTGGGGGTACCCCCACGGATTGTGTCTCCCTCTCCTCAAGTAGCATTGCTATGGGACGTCCCATTAAGCAATTACTTAAGGCTCTGTGTCCCATGATGTACAATAAAGAAAATAGGATTTTTATAACATCTTACCTGTAAAATCCTTTTCTTGGAGTACATCATGGGACACAGAGGTCCCACCCCTCTTTTGGGATTTAAGTATATTGCTTTGCTACAAAAACTGATGTCCTCCTGGAAGGAGGAGGGGTTATATAGGGAGTGAACTTCCTGGATTGGGTATACCAGTGTCCATCACCTGAAGGTGGCCTATAACCCATTAAGTAAGGCCCTGTGTCCCATGATGTACTCCAAAAAAAGTATTTTACAGGTAAGCTATTTTAAAAATCCTATTTTTGATGTATTCAAAATGTTGATTAGTTGCACACTGATGAGCATATTTTGTTTTATTGAAATATACTTGAAGTTTACCTTCAGATAAAACACTGCTTTTTTAAGATTTCAGATACCTGTTTTTTTTTATATTCACTTTTTTATTATATCATTTATCTTATCTCATCTTATCTATATTCACTTTTCAAAAAACAGTGTATTAAAGGATACAGTGCTAAGAAAGCAGTGGAAATGCTGAAAACCTTCTACAAGCAGGAAAATCCTAACGGTTAGTGTCTCATTTCTCTTTCAGTAGGCTAGTACAGTAGATCGTTCCTGAATTAAAAATTTTCTTTTATTTTTCAGCACCAAAATCAAAAGTTCGCAAAAAAGAGTAACCATCAACTGAAGAAACAGAACAGTTGCTTTGTAGCTGCAATGCTACACCACCAGTAAAACTTTCTATTCTTGATGAGCAGAAGTGTATAATTTTATCTACCTCATTAGGAGCTACTGGACCAAGCTGCCTACTTGGCAGATTAACAAGTGTTTTTTGATTAGGAAAAAAACTGCCTATGGTCATTAAACTCATATTTTTTCATGTTTCTGATATAAAGGAATTTTATGTATATACCGTATTTATCGGCGTATAACACGCACCGGCGTATAACACGCACCCCAATTTAGGAGGGAATTTTAAGGAAAAAAAACTTTTAGGAGGGAAGTTGAAGGGAAAAAAACTTACATTTAAATGCCCTTCATTGCAGCCTTGTCAGTGCAGCCTTCCCCAGTGCAGCCTTGTCAGCCTTGTCAGTGCAGCCTTGTCAGTGCAGCCTTCCCCAGTGCAGCCTTGTCAGTGCAGCCTTGTCAGTGCAGCCTTCCCCAGTGCAGCCTTGTCAGTGCAGCCTTCCCCAGTGCAGCCTTGTCAGTCTTGTCAGTGCAGCCTTCCCCAGTGCAGCCTTCCCCAGTGCAGCCTTCGTCAGTGCAGCCATCCCCAGTGCAGCCATCCCCAGTGCAGCCTTCCCCAGTGCAGCCTTGCATCCCCTGTCCCTGCTTCCAGGGCTTCAAAATCGCGGTCCGCGATTTGAAAATGGCGCCGCCGGCGCCGAAGTACACAGAGCCGGTCCTCGGCTCTTTCCGGCGGCTCTCGTTTACTTTCGGTTTCACTCGTAGTCCGGAGCGGAGCTATCCGAGTAGGTTCGGATAGCTCCGCTCGGGACTACGAGTGGAGCCGAAAGTAAACTAGAGCCGCCGGAAAGAGCCGAGGACCGGCTCTGTGTACTTGGGCTCCGGCGGCGCCATTTTCAAATCGCGGACCGCGATTTTGACATTTACAGATCGGGATCGGCGGGGATCGGCGTATAACACGCACCTGCGACTTTCCCCTGATTTTAAGGGGAAAAAAGTGCGTGTTATACGCCGATAAATACGGTACATGTTTTTTTTTAATAGTATGTCTTGTGCTTGTGTTTGAAAAGCCAAATTATGTTCTGCATATAAAGCATCCTCAGTAATACAAAGCAGACCAGAAGAGGTCAGCACAGCTACAAGCACACACAGTAGTACAGAGAAAACTTGTTTCTGGATGCTACACATTCCTATCCTGAAGTGAACCATGTAGTATGTTTTTACTGTTCAGCAATAGAAATATAAGTAAGGAAATCTGTCTTAAGAGAAATGTTAACTTTGTTCTGAAAATGTAATTTTAACTGTTACTGTAACCAATGGCTTCAAAATATATATATATTATATATATATATATATATATATATATATATATATATATATATACACACAGTGGGGACGGAAAGTATTCGGACCCCCTTACATTTTCCACTCTTTGTTATATTGCAGCCATTTGTTAAAATCATTGAAGTTCATTTTTTTTACTCATTAATGTACACACAGCACCCCATATTGACAGAAAAACACATAATTGTTGACATTTTTTCAGATTTATTAAAAAAGAAAAACTGAAGTATTCAGACCCTTTGCTCAGTATTTAGTAGAAGCACCCTTTTGATCTAATACAGCCATAAGACTTTTTGGGAAAGATGCAACAAGTTTTTCACACCTGGATTTGGGGATCCTCTGCCATTCCTCCTTGCAGATCCTCTCCAGTTCTGTCAGGTTGGATGGTAAACGTTGGTGGACAGCCATTTTTAGGTCTCTCCAGAGATGCTCAATTGGGTTTAAGTCAGGGCCATTCAAGAACAGTCACGGAGTTGTTGTGAAGCCACTCCTTCGTTATTTTAGCTGTGTGCTTAGGGTCATTTTCTTGTTGTAAGGTAAACCTTCGGCCCAGTCTGAGGTCCTGAGCACTCTGGAGAAGGTTTTCGTCCAGGATATCCCTGTACTTGGCCGCATTCATCTTTCCCTTGATTGCAACCAGTCGTGCTCTCCCTGCAGCTGAAAAACACCCCCAGAGCATGATGCTTAGAATTAGTGCCAAAAAGTTCTATCTTGGTCTCATCAGACCAAAGAATCTTATTTCTCACCATCTTGGAGTCCTTCAGGTGTTTTTTAGCAAACTCCATGCAGGCTTTCATGTGTCTTGCACTGAGGAGAGGCTTCCGTCGGGCCACTCTGCCATAAAGCCCCGACTGGTGAAGGGCTGCAGTGATGGTTGACCTTCTACAACTTTCTCCCATCTCCCGACAGCATCTCTGGAACTTATCCACAGTGAACTTTGGGTTCTTCTTTACCTCTCTCGCCAAGGCTCTTCTCCCCCGATAGCTAAGTTTGGCCGGACAGCCAGTTCTAGGAAGGCTTCTGGTCGTCCCAAACGTCTTCCATTTAAGATTTATGGAAGCCACTGTGCTCTTAGGAACCTTAAGTGCAGCAGCAATTTTTTTGTAACCTTGGCCAGATCTGTGCCTTGCCACAATTCTGTCTCTGAGCTCTTCAGGCAGTTCCTTTGACCTCACGGTTCTCATTTGCTCTGACATGCACTGTGAGCTGTAAGGTCTTATATAGACAGGTGTGTGGCTTTCCTTATCAAGTCCAATCCGTATAATCAAACACCGCTAGCTGGACTCAAATGAAGGTGTAGAACCATCTTAAGGATGATCAGAAGAAATGGACAGCACCTGAGTTAAATATATGAGTGTCACAGCAAAGGGTCTGAATACTTAGGACCATGAGATATTTCAGTTTTTCTTTTTAAATAAATCTGCAAAAAATGTCAACAATTCTGTGTTTTTCTGTCAATATGGGGTGCTGTGTGTACATTAATGAGGGAAAAAAAAATGAACTTAAATGATTTTAGCAAATGGCTGCAATATAACAAAGAGTGAAAAAATTAAGTGGGTCTGAATACTTTCCGTCCCCACTGTATATATGTGGATTCGCTGACCTGGAAAGTAATATTAAGCTGTACATAGATGGATCGAAATCCAGCAGGGACCAGTTGAATTTTGATCCTTCTATGGCCATTCCCGCTTCCTAGGAGTTGATCTTTCTGTAGAAAGGGAATGTTGAAAAACTTTTGTTTAGCAGATACACTCGCTGATCAATGTATTCTGACAGTGGAGATTGCCGCTGTCAGAATACAATGGCACAGGGGGAAGATTTCCTCTACCCATCTCAACTGTGTGGATAGTAGAATCTGATAATATTTTTTTTTTTTCAGCCTGAGTGGCTGAATGAAAAATCTATAGGCAGCCTTAGAGGCCCTTGTCTATATAGATGTTTAGGGTTAGTGACGCAAGAATTTTTAGCCAGATGGTGAGCATGACAGCCAGGCAACTAGCTTTTTCAGAAGTTGTTTCAACCAAAATTGTACTGATCATATGTCTTTTTTTTTCCCCCAAGAAATTCTTGTGCATGTGTATATTTTTATATGATTTGTATGCACAAAGAATTGCCTACAGTTTTTACGCTCTATGGAATAAAATATTTCAAAACATGTCCAGGTTTTTATTTACTTTAATTAGCCCAGTGTTAAACATAAATTATCTTCTGTTTAGCGATGCATGTATACATTTTCACTCATTTATTTTTCTCTTCTCTGCATTTTACTTTTGTACATTTTAGGTACAGTAAAACCTTGGATTGCGGAGCATAATTCGTTCCAGAAACATACTTGTAATCCAAAGCACTTGTATATCAAAGCGAATATCCCCATAAGAAATAATGGAAACTCAGATGATTCATTCCACTCTATTTATTAATATAAAAATGATTATGGCAATGCAAAATACAGTATAAACTGTAATTATATTGCTACACTTAGAGGCCCAAAAAACACAAATAAAAAGAGCAGCACCATCTAAGTGTAGAATTTTTAATGTAAAAAAGTGGTATGACACTCACAATGTTAAAAACAATATCCCATGTTAAGGAGTCTGGTGCTCATCTGTGTAAATCCACTGGTGTATACAGTGTGTGGCCAGAGGTCAGGGGATGCTGGTGGCTCCCAGCGCTTCCTGGAAAACTCAGAGACACTGGGGAACTGTTGGGGTCACTTCCGGGTGCTCCGAACAACTGTTACGCCCGCCCCACCTGATTGGGAGTGTCTCCAAGTTCTCTAGGAAGCACTGGGAGCCACCAGCACCCCCAGACCTCTGGCCACATACTGTATACACCAGTGGCTTTACATGGATGAGCACCAGACTCCTTAATGCTGGATATTGTTTTTAACATTGTGAGTGTCATTCCACTTTTTTTTACATTAAAACTGTGATCCTTCTACTGCTCGTATATCAAGTTAGAATAGAAAAAAAAATGTTGCTTGTCTTGCAAAACACTCAAATATCACGTTACTCGCAAACCAAGGTTTTACTGTTTTAGGAATGTGTTATTGTTGATATATAGGGTTTGCCCAGTTTATATTGTGTTAACTTTGGGGCACACAGACACAAAACATTACCCAATTTAGCCCTACACATGATCAGTTTAGAGTTAATAATGGGCCTAGAATTATTGCTCCCACTCCAGCATAAACAGGGTTATGTGATGTGTAGCATCAACGTTTTTGTGCACAGGTGCCCCTGACACTTGCTTCTCTTTTTGTACATGCGTACTGTGGAAGTTGGGTGGGTCTGAAAAAAATGTGGAGGGAATTTTAAGTTTTTGTGTTTGTAACTTTTAGTTTTTTACAATTTTTTTTTAATTAACTTTTTGTGATGATTTTTTGGTGACTGTTTCTCCTTTAATGAGACACCAGGGGTCTAAAAGACTTTTCACCTGTTCACCAGTGAAGATGATGGGAGTGCAGCTTCTGCCCCAACCATACAGGCTGGGGAAAATGAAAGGGGGACCCGGAACACACGTAACTTTTGAGTCAGCAAGAAGAAAGGAAGGAGAGCGGATGGATATTATCTCTGTTCCCTTTACCCACCCAAGGATAAGTGTCAGGGGCAGACAGCCATTACCTAGGGTGTTTGGAAGAAAACTAGTGGCTGCCTTGATCCCCTTAAGTCTGGATTCGCCCTCAACATTTCACAGCAACACCTCTTCTAAAACTGACAAACGATCTACTAAACGATCTCAAAATACAAAACCAAATCCTCCTCTTTGTTCCTCCAAAAACCTCCTGCTCTCTACCTCCCTTGTCACCTCCCCCCATGCTGACGTTCAAAACTTTTCCACTTCCGGTTCCGGCGCCGTATGTGAGGGACGGCTCCGCTCATCCCGCAGGGTAATCAGCATACAAAGGCATAGCAGACCTCACCCCCCCCCCCCCCGAAAAAGCCCCTGCACGATTGCCCAGCAGCACTGTGCATGGAGCGGTACCTCACACGGCTGTGATCCCGCTCCGGCTACACTATCGAGGGACACGTCTCCTTCTCCCTCAGTGAACTCTAAAATGGCTGCTGTAGCAGGTCCCTCGTCTCCTTCACAGAGCGCACACAAATCTCGGCGATCAGGTACTCCCAGCACAAACGAACTTTCCTGTGAAGACATGGAGGATGGTGATCTGGGGAACCAGGGGACACAAAGCCCACACCAAAAGATTGCTCAGGCTGTAGCTGCTCTTCTCTGTACCACTATAACGGCCGCAGTGGACAGAGCAGTATCCACAGACATTTTACAGCTGAGAAAGGAGCTAGGAGAGCACTGACAGAGGCAGAACAGCGAATATCCTCCATTGAAGATGATCAATACCACATGAGTGCGGATATGGAAAAATATTCCCAAGCCCAGCAGCACTTGCACGATCGAATGGAGGATTTAGAGAATCGTTCCAGAAGGAACAATCTGAGCATAATCAGCCTTCCTGAATCCCATAAACAAGGCTCGCTCCTCGACTTATGCACCTCCACCATTCCAGAAGTCCTCGGAATAAACAGCAGATGCACCGGGCCCATCGGATCGGGGCCCCTGCAAATGATCGCAAGCACCCAAGACCAATTATAGGAAATATCTCAACTACACGGATCGCACAGACATTCTACAAGGCTTTCGGAAAGCTAGATCCGTCAAGGTGGAGGGCCACAAGCTCCTCATCTTCGCGGATTACTCTGCCGAAGTGTCACGCAAATGCAAAGAATTATAATCGGTATGCGCAGAGCTTTACAAAAGGAGCGTCCGCTTCACTTTAGCCTACCCAGCTACTCTCCGCCTGCAAGCTCCGGATGGAGAACAGCTCACCTTCCAATCGCCAGAAAAGGCGAGCGCATTCCACCCGGGCGAAACCCATCTGAATCGTACGCAGAAAAAGTGAAGTTTGTGCCCAGAGAGCAAAGGAGCCCCAGGAAGGACCCCCCAAGCATCTAAAGCCTACCTCTCCAAGTGATCAGAAAGAACCTCACTGAAGTTAGCACCTGATCATTACCTCACACTTGTAGGTGATGAGAGTACTCTCTCCCACCAGTCTTTGCTCCTCAGGAGCCTTTAGCCTTTGAGAGAATCAAAGGAGTGCTGCTCTAAAGCTGTCGCACACTCCTTGTTCGTTTAAGTTCTTTTTACAGCAACTTTTCCTGTTGTGATTTTTTTGTCTTTTTTTTTAAATTGTATGACATACTAATTTACTATGTGTTCGCCCCTCTGGCACGGCTTCGGGAAATAGTTCTTGCCCTGATCCCTCCCACAGGAGAGGAAGTATGCTCCTTCACCACTTGCTCTACCCCATCGAGATACCCACAAATCAGAGCAAAATGACAAATCTCCTCATCAATTCTTGTATTCTGCGGGGGGAGAGGGCTAGCGCTCAACCCCACTTCATTACAGCCTGCGGGCTGGCGGTTCGCCAGTGGTGAAATAGCTTACGGAAAAAAGTGAAGTTGCATAATTGTTTATCTCTTGTAGTTAATCTTTTTTTCCTATCTTTTCTCTTTCCCTCATCTGCATCCAACTCTCTAAAGAAGGGATGGTTCCCCCTGTCGCTAATCCAGAACTCAACACTACTCTGCACGAATATGAACTCCGTTCATATGATCCAGGTAATTCCCACATACAACCACCTACACTATATACCCCATTCCTGACCTATGGCTTCTTTACAAATTACATCCTGGAAATTAAAGGGCTTCGCTCCCCGATAAAAAGAATGAAGATCCTAAGACACTTAAAAAGATTAAAGTCGGACATAGCTCTGCTACAGGAGCTGCACTTGGTGGAAAGTGACTTCTCCAGAAAGCAAAAGCTTTGAATAGGAAAGGTGTTAGGATCAGCTTCCAAGGGGCGCAGGGCAGGTACACTTATACTCCTACACAAAAAAACTAGCATACAAATTAGTCCCAGTTAACAAAGACGAGGAAGGCAGGTTTGTATCAGTCCACCTGAAATTCCAATCGAGAGAGATGAAGATAACTAATATATACGCACCCAATTCCCCAGACAAGTATTATTTCACCGATTTAACTTCCCAACTAGCGAAAGAGGTCAGCATACCACACCTTATAGGTGGTGACTTCAACTCAGTCTTACACAACAGTGAAGATAGATCTAGCCCCCACCACAGACCTAGACCATCAACACGTGAGCAATTCACCCACTTCTACCACATGGTTAATGCTCTTCAACTGATAAATACATGGAGACTTCAACATCCCCTAGATAAGGAATTCACTTTCTTCTCCCCAGCACATGACTCCCTTGCCAGACTTGACTACTTCCTATGCACCCCATCCCTTTTAAACAGGGTTAGGGACTCTTCTATACACGAAATGACAATTTCAGATCACTCCCCCGTCTCAATTACCATGGACGCTCTCCAGACCTACCCAGAATACAGACAGTGGTGGTTTCCGGGTCACTTGGCCCAAAATGCCAGTTTCAAAACAATGCTAAGTGAGGCTTGGCTGGAATACTCACACAACAATAGTCCACACGAGGATAACCCTAATCTATTCTGAGAGGCAGGGAAAGCGTTCATCAGGGGAAGGATTATATCCTTTGCATCGGCCCATAGGAAATCCACCCAAATACATTATTTGGAGGCCAGTGACAAACTACGGACAGCCCAACAGCAACTAAATGATCAAAACACCCCAGAAAACCGTAAGTTATGGCAGGAAGCTAAGGACTTTTTTGACTCCTGGGCACACAATCTAGAACGTATGAAAATGCCCCATACCCAATTACAATACCACAAATATGGCAATAAGGCAGGGAAGCTACTGGCTAGGCTCACCAAAGGTACCTTCCTCCCAACCCATATCAACGCCCTACGCCATCCTGATGGCACTCTTTCCACATCGCCCAAGGAAATAAATAAAATTCTGGAATCATTTTATTCCAACCTCTATGCCCCTGAAGCAATAGATCCTACTGAAGCAGCAAACTCGTCAGATGCTGCACCCCTTCCCCAGATTGCACCAGACCTGCTACAAACTTTAAACGCCCCTGTTACTGCAGAGGAAATCGAAGCCTCCATCAGTGGCTTCTCGAACGGTAAGGCCCCGATGGCTACACTCCCGAATATTTTAAAATGCTCAGAAACTCAATCACCCCCCTCTCCTATCGGTGTACAATTCGATATGGGACGGGGGCCCATACCTTCCAACAGAACATCAAACAAACTTAAAACTGATTGCAAAAAAAGGTAAGGACCCACAGAACCCAGGGTCATACTGCCCAATATCACTGCTAAACATTGACTCCAAAATATTATCTAAGATAATAGCTACCCGTTTGGCAAATATTATGCCTTCTCTTATCCACCACGTGCAGTCAGGGTTCACCAAGGGCAGATCGGCTGCTTCCAACCTACGAAAGGTCTTAGCTGCCTTAGAGTATGCAAAACAACACCCCCTAGAAGATGTAGCTATTATAACTTTAGATGCCGAAAAGGCCTTTGACAATGTTAGTTTTCAATGGCTATCCCTAGTAGGGATGAGCCGAACACCCCCTGGTTCGGTTCGTACCAGAACCTGCGAACGGACCGAAAATTTGCATGAACATTAGAACCCCATTGATGTCTATGGAACTCGAACGTTCGAAATCAAAAGTGCTCATTTTAAAGGCTAATTTTCATGGTATTGTCCTAAAAAGGGTTTGGGGACCCGAGTCCTGCCCCAGGGGACATGTATCAATGCAAAAAAAATGTTTAAAAACGGCCGTTTTTTCGGGAGCGGTGATTTTAATGATGCTTAAAGTAAAAAAAAAAAAGTTAAATATTCCTTTAAATATCGTACCTGGGGGGTGTCTATAGTATGTCTGTAAAGTAGCACGTGTTTCCTGTGCTTAGAACAGGTTCTGCACAAAATGACATTTTTTAAGGAAAAAAAGTCATTTAAAACTGCTTGCGGCTTTAATGTAATGTCGTGTCTTGGCAATATGGATGAAAATTAGTGAGACAAACGGAATGGGTACCCCCAAGTCCATTACCAGGCCCTTTGGGTCTTGCATGGATATTAAGGGGAACCCCACACCCAAATTAAAAAAGGAAAGGTGTGGGGCCCCCAGGCTCTATATACTCTGAACAGCAGTATACAGGCAGTGCAAACAAGACAGGGACTGTAGGTTTGTTGTTAAGTAGAATCTGTTTGTAATTTTGAACTGGTACATTTTCAAAGTGTAGCTTCAGCCAAAAAATCTATTTTAAGTTTTTTTTGGAAAACATAGGGAAGGGTTATCACCCCTGTGACATTTGATTTGCTGTCTGTGCTCCTCTTCACAAGATTTCACCTCACTTTTTGTCCTAATGACAAATGTTTTTTGAAAATGTGGGTTTTTTTTAGTGAAACAAGGATTGGTGATAAAGCATCAGTGTAAAGCAGAAAAGTTTTTCCCAGTTGGATGTTTGAAAGTAGGGGCCTGCCCTATATACTCAGCAGAAATTTGTGCCTTAGGTGTTGTTGTGGCCACAACACTGTCAACCCTCACAGGGCCCTGCTGTGAAAATATTAGATCAAGAATTGTAATTACATGCCCCTGTCGAACAGGGTCAGAAAAATTGGGCCTTTGGTGATGATGGTGGTGGTGCTGGTAGCACAACACTAAGTCCTCACAGTTACTCTTGGTGGGCGCAGAAACGGGCCCTGCTGTGAAATATTAGATCAAGAATTGTAATTACATTCCCCTGTTGAACAGGGCCAGAAAAATTGGGCCTTTGGTCGTGGTGCTGGTGGAACAACACTGTAAGTCCTCACAGTTACTCTTGGTGGGCGCAGAAACGGGCCCTGCTGTGAAATATTGGATCAAGAATTCTAATTACATGCCCCTGTTGAACAGGGCCAGAAAAATTGGGCCTTTGGTGGTGGTGGTGGTGCTGGTGGCACAACACTACGTCCTCACAATTACTCTTGGTGGGCGCAGAAACGGGCCCTGCTGTGAAATATTAGATCAAGAATTCTAATTACATGTCCCCATTGAACAGGGGCTGAAAAATTGGGCCTTAGGCACTAGTGCTGTTGCCACAACACTGCAACCCCTCACAGATACTCTAGTTGGAACGCAGGAACGAGCCCTGCTGCAAAGTATTGCATCAAAAATTGTTAAATACACGCCCCTGTTAAACAGGGGCTGAAAAATTTGGCCTTAGGCACTGGTGCTGTTGCCACAACACTGCAACCCCTCACAGATACTCTAGTTGGAACGCAGGAACGAGCCCTGCTGCAAAGTATTACATCAAAAATTGTAATTACACGCGCCTGTTAAACAGGGGCTGAAAAATTGGGCATTAGGCACTGGTGCTGGTGTCACAACACTGCAACCCCTCACAGATACTCTAGTTGGAACGCAGGAACGAGCCCTGCTGCAAAGTATTACATCAAAAATTGTAATTACACGCGCCTGTTAAACAGGGGCTGAAAAATTGGGCATTAGGCACTGGTGCTGGTGTCACAACACTGCAACCCCTCACAGATACTCTAGTTGGAGCGCAGGAACTAGCCCTGCTGCAAAGAATTGCATTAAAAATTGTAATTACATGCCCCTGTTAAACAGGGGCTTAAAAATTGGGCCTTAGGCACTGGTGGCGGTGCCCAGAACCAAAATTGTCCTTACAAGCTATCAGCATGATCATTGAGGAGGAAGAGGATAATTACTCAGCATAACAGGAAAGTCACTCAGCATCAGCATAGGCAGTCTTTGAAGGGATCTGACATTTCCAAAAAAAATTATTCGGTTAAATCAGCATCAGGTGCTTGGTATCTGGTGGTGATACAAGACTGATTCATTTTTATGAAGGTCAGTCGATCTACTGAGTCGGTGGACAGACGCATCCTGTGATCGTTTACAAAGCCTCACGCAGCACTGAATGTGCGTTCCGAAAGAATGCTGGATGCAGGACAGGCCAGTAGCTCAATTGCATACTGTGCAAGCTCTGGCCAGTGATCCATCCTCAAGACCCAGTAACCCAGAGGATTTTCAGTGGGAAAGGTGTCCAAGCCAGATCTTGCCCCTAGGTGCTCCTGCACCATGTAAAGCAGACACTGGTGATGGTTGCTGGAACCGATCATACCTTGGGGCTGCGGACTAAAAAATTGTCTGAACGCATCGGTCAGACGGCCACCTTCTCCACCGCTCCTTCTTTGACTGACCGAAGCCTCAGCAACACGTTGTCCAGAAACAGGAGTTTGTAACCTCCCAGTCTCTGGGAACGCGTTGCACAGACCTTTCTGCAAGGCCTCCCGAAGATGTTTCATCCTTTGCTCCCTCTGCGACGGCAAGATAAGGTCCGCAACCTTACCCTTGTAACGTGGATCAAGGAGGGTTGCCAGCCAGTATTGGTCCTTCTCCTTGATACCACAAATACAAGGATCCTTACGCAGGCTTTGCAGGATCAGGGAGGCCATGCAGCGTAGGTTTGCTGAGGCATTCGGTCCGGAGTCCTCTGGGTCACTAAGGAAGACACGACCCACAGCCACCTCCTCCCAGCCACGTACAAGTCCATGTTTTTCATGGGACTCTAAATGATCCCTTAAAGACTGCTGCTGATGCTGAGTGCCAGGCTCCACCTCCATACTGACACAATCCTCCTCCTCCTCTTCCTGTGCGATCGGCGGGCACGCAGGAACACTGTCTGGATAAAGGGGGCCTTGAGAGCTAAGGAAGTCCTCCTCTTCCTGCCTCTGTTCTGCCTCAAGTGCCCTGTCCATTATTCTGTCAACAGGTGGACAAGGGGGACAGTGTCACTGATGCATGCACTGTCACTGCTCACCATCCTTGTGGCCTCCTCAAATGGTGACAGGACAGTGCATGCATCCCTGATCATGGCCCACTGGCGTGGGGAAAAAAAAACAAGCTCCCCTGACCCTGTCCTGGTGCCATAGTCACACAGGTACTCATTGATGGCCCTCTGCTGCGTGTGCAACCGCTGCAGCATGGCCAACGTTAAGTTCCACCTGGTGGGCATGTCACAGATTAGGCGGTTCTTGGGCAGGTTAAATTCCTTTTGGAGGTCTACCAGCCGAGCACTGGCATTATATGACCGGCGGAAATGCACACAGACTTTTCTGGCCTGCCTCAGGACATCCTGTAAGCCCGGGTACCTGCCCAAGAACCCCTGCACCACCAAGTTAAGGACGTGAGCCAAACAGGGCACATGGGTCAGTTGTCCCATTCGGAGGGCGGAGAGGAGGTTGGTGCCATTGTCGCAAACCACCATTCCTGCCTTAAGTTGTTGTGGCGTCAACCACCTCTGAACCTGCCCCTGCAGAGCTGACAGAACCTCTGCCCCAGTGTGGCTCCTGTCCCCCAAGCACACCAGCTCAAGCACCGCATGGCATCTTTTGGCCTGCGTACTTGCGTAGCCCCTTGAATGGCTACGGAGCACCGCTGGTTCCGAGGACAAAGCACAGGAAGAGGCCATGGAGGAATAAGAAGAGGAGGGGGTGGAGGACAGAGGTGTGTCACAATCAATAGTAGTGGCATTTTGGAGGCGTGGTGGTGGAACAACCTCCAACACTACTGCACCTTGTCCTGCATCCTTCCCAGGATGGTACCTGCCACTGAGGAACCGCACATTCCACAAACTCACCAACTGAAAAGGTAGCAGTTGAAGTGCTAGCAATTTTGCCAAGCTAGCATTTAACCGCTGGGCATGTGGATGGCTGGGAGCGAACTTCTTTCGGCGGTGCAGCAGCTGGGGCAGGGAAATTTGCCTGGTACAATCTGACGTTGGTGTACTGAAAGCAGATTGCCCACAAGTACTTGGCTGTGACACACCTAATTCTACACCTTCATTCCTCTCAGTGCAGGTCTCAGAGAGGACTGAAGGTATAGTGGGGTTGGAGATCTCAGCTGATGAGAAGCAAGGAGAGGTCCTCTTTGTTCTTTGGTGTGGGTCTTTTAGATATGCTTGCCAATGAACTGCATGACAGGTCAACATATGTCTGGTCAAGCATGTGGTGCCCAAGCGGGAGATGTTTTGGCCACGCGAGATACGCTTGAGACATATGTTGCAAATAGCAGCGATGCGATCTGATGCACTCGTCTCAAAAAATGCCCACATCATAGAACTTTTGGAATAATGCGCAGAGACAGCAGCGCCCAGCACATGCGGTCAAACAGACGATGTTCGAGTCGAACATGGGTTCGACTCGAACACGAAGCTCATCCTTAATCCCTAGTAATGCAAAAGTTTGGTATATCAGGCCCCTTTTACCATTTCATACATAACTTGTATTCATCCCCGTCAGCCACAGTAATAGAATCAGGCATACAATCTAACCCCATAAGACTGCACAAAGGGACAAGACAGGGGTGTCCCCTCTCTCCCCTGCTATTCAACCTGGCCATTGAGCCCCTTTCACGATACCTTAACACCACAGCCCCCATCCAAGGAATCCCTTTTGGGCGTGAGGAATTGTGAGCCGCCCTGTTTGCGGATGACATATTGTTATTCACGACTTCTCCCACACAGATATTCCTGCCATACAAAATATTTTCAACTCCTTCCGCAAATGCTCTGGCCTGAAAATAAATTTTGCCAAGAGTGAAATCCTTCCTCTGTGTGCACACACGTCCAGACCATGGGTGTCCTCCCCTTTTCACATAAACGAGAAGCATATCACCTATTTGGGCTTCAAAATAGGGAAGCATCAATCCTCTCTGTACGACCTCAATTACCCTCCTCAGATTTCGAAAATTGTGGGCGAGCTGGAGGCTTGGTCCAACCTTCCACTATCACTCTTTGGTAGATGCGCACTCTTCAAAATGGTCAGTTTTGCTCGCCTTTTATACCCACTACAAACTTTACCTTTACTACTTAAACATAAAGATGTACAGTCTTTAAATAAGGCAATTTCTGCCTTTTTATGGAAAAAGGGTAAACCGAGAATAGCTCTAACAAAACTTGTTCTCCAAAAGAGTGAGGGGGGAGCCAGCCTTCCGAACATTAGAGTGTTCAATCTTGCATGTCTATTGAGATCAGGCATGGACTGGCTATCACAATCATCAAAATACTCCAACTATGACCTGGAATCTGCCATGGTCCACCCGATAAATCTGTCAGCACTTCTACATAGCTCTCCATGCGACAAATCCCGAGCCATATCCAACAAAACCTGATGTTTAGAGATACGATAATAGCATGGAGAGAAGTAAGGAAAAAATTGGGACTCTCACCCCATGTATCCAAATTCCTCCCAATACAAGGCAACTCCATGTTCCCCCTTGGTCTACAATACGAACCTTTTTCCGAATGGAAAGACAAAGGGCTGACCACAGCCTATTATCTATACCACTGTGCAATGGTGCCCTTAAACCTTTTCACCTTATAGCAAAAGAGTTTAACCTACCTACCCACCACTTTCTTCCGGTCTCACAATTCTCAGACTTCATCAGCAAGACCAGTCCAAGGAAAAACATAAGATTCCAACCATCCTTTTTGGATACTCTGATTAAGGAGCACAGATACTCTATCTCGGACCTGTACCACGCTCTGAATGGGAAATTTGCTAAACCTTTGCATGACACTTCGCTTAGATCCTGGATAACAGACCTACCGGGTCAAGTCAATCTAGATAACATTCTCACGGGCTACAAGGTCACCAGAAGCATTACACTGAACAAATCTTCGAGGGAAACTCAATTCAAGCTAATGCACAGAGCCTACTTCCCCTTTTCATCAAATCATCCCTCCACAACTGGTCCATCTTGTCCATGGTGCTCACTCCGGAAACCGTTGCTACTCCATCGCCTCTGGCTTTGTCCAAGGATCACCTCCTATTGGTCTTCAATCCTCACATTAATTTACAAAGTGACTAACTGGCAACCCAAGAAAGACCCTATGCTCCTCCTGTTCGGATACCTCACACCACAATCAGAATCCCTAAACACATCTAACCTGCTGCCTCAAGAAAATCGTCAATGGATCTTCCTAACGCTGCTAATAGCCCGCAGAGACATCCTTAACCATTGGACTGTTACTGCTCCTCCGAAAGTATCCAGAACGATAAGTTCCCTCAAATCCCTGCTTCTTCAAGAAAAATTGGATGCCATGATCCAACACAAATGGCCTAACAACAAATTCACGAGAAAGTGGTCATCCTTTATTGACTGCTGTCTGACACCTTCAGAAAAACACCACCTATACTCGACATCACTCCCTCTTATCCAACAAAATCACACCCCAACCGTGCACCTTAATCACAAGCAGACATGCCTATCCTCCCCATAAGCCTAGACACCAAGAGCTTTCCTTCTCTGAGAACAATTTGATCAGTTTTGCTTGGTTGACTCCACTTTGAGTTAATCCGTTGTCTGTGGATCTACACATTAGATAAACTTGTGTGTGAATTATTATTAATGTCCATGTATATAATCCTGGGTTTTTACCTGGGGCCACCGAAGGGGGACAACTAGCACCTGTAACAAGGCGGTGTCTCCTTTTTGTTCCATCTTACATCCTTCTTCCCTTTCTCCCTCTTACCTCTAGCTGTTCCCTCTCTTCTTCTTCCATGCTCCTTCCTTGTAGCAATGGCTGTTATTATCATTGCAGAGATTACTTTGGTTATCTGACTACCTTGTTTGTTAACTACTCCAACTGTCAAAAATTTCACAAAACTTATAACATATCTTTAAAACAAAAAAAAAACTTTTCTGAGCCTCTAATAATCTATGGAACTCCCTACACCATTCTGGCCTACTCTATCTACTTTTAGATAATCCTTGAAAACCCTTTACTTCAGAGAAGCCTATCCTGCCTCTATCCACTGTAACAACTGTACTTTTAGGGTCCTTTCACACATTATGTCTGTTTTCACGGACTGCGCTTGCTCAGCAGGGATCAACCCTCGCTGAGCCAGTGGATGACAAGTCGGTCTCTGCTCACTGTGCAGAGATGGGCCTCTTTATGGGGGATCGGATGAAAATGGATCCAGTGGTAAGTATGAGGTCGTTGTTTCATTGACCTCCCTTGCCAACTCACCCTTACCCCGATTTATTTAGTCACTTATATATTTTCATTATTTCCAACATTTTTGTTATAGACACATGAATCATGCATTGGCCCCTGATGAGCGAGAAAAGACTCGCGAAACGCGTAGGGTACCTTCGATGCTACGTGTACGCCCATATTGTTGGGTACCTGAAGCTGGTCACACATTGCTTCATTTTATGCATGTGTATTATGTATTATGTACTTTACCAATTTATATCATGTATGTGCACTTATGTACAGTGTTTTTTATGGATGTATATATCAAGTGCTATGAATTGTAGTTGTTTTTTACGTATGCTTGGAACTAGGCCACTATGCCGGGTAACGCACATTTATTGCTGTTCCCATGTGTTCTACACAGCATTCTGTGATCAATAAAACATTTTATTGCACCTATTGTGGAAGTGTCCCAATCTCTCCCACCTCATTTAAAGTCCCTGGGCTGCTTTCCTTTTTCTTGTTGCATTTAGGGATGGAGGTGTTAGAGTGGTTTCTCCAGACCATTATCCCCTTTTCCCTTTTTGTTCCATCTTACATCCTTCTTCCCTTTCTCCCTCTTACCTCTAGCTGTTCCCTCTCTTCTTCTTCCATGCTCCTTCCTTGTAGCAATGGCTGGTATTATCATTGCAGAGATTACTTTGGTTATCTGACTACCTTGTTTGTTAACTACTCCAACTGTCAAAAATTTCACAAAACTAATAACATATCTTTAAAACAAAAAAAAAAACTTTTCTGAGCCTCTAATAATCTATGGAACTCCCTACGCCATTCTGGCCTACTCTATCTACTTTTAGATGATCCTTGAAAACCGTTTACTTCAGAGAAGCCTATCCTGCCTCTAACCACTGTAACAACTGTACTTTTAGGGTCCTTTCACACATTATGTCTGTTTTCACGGACTGCGCTTGCTCAGCAGAGATCAATCCCCGCTGAGCCAGTGGATGACAAGTCGGTCTCTGCTCACTGTGCAGAGATGGGCCTCTTTATGGGGGATCGGATGAAAATGGATCCGCATGTCCGTTTTCATCTGATCCGCTAGACGGATGGAAAATAGGGTTTCCATTGGTCTGGATTTAGCAGACCGGATGTCAGCGGACATGTCACCACTGACATCCGTCGCTCCAGAGGAGGTACATGGAGCGTCCGTTCAGGTCCGTCTGAAAAACTGGCAGGCGGACCTAAACGGTCCGCATATGCAAGAGAGCCCTTACCTTCTCCATCAGCTCAACCCCCACAGTTTTTACACCTTTTGTATTACTTTCCCCTCCCTCTTAGATTGTAAACTCTAATGAGCAGGGCCGCTTGATTCCTCCTGTATTAAATTGCCCTACGTTGTAAAGCACTCCACAAACTGTTGTCGCTATATAAAACCTGTATCATAAGTACCATAAAAGCAGTGCCACAATCAGTACTGTACTGACATAACTAGAAATATAACAGCGGCCCAATGACCAGTAATGTGCTGATGGGACCAGCAATGGGACCACAGTACCACCATCAGCACTTTACTAACGAAATTAGAAACATGACTGCACCACTAAGATCAGTTAGGTACTGACATAACCTGAAACAGAACTGCAACACCAGAGCAGAAATGTAAAATGTTAGAAACATCTCACAAATCCACTTACATTTCACAGTGACCCCATACAAAGAAATTATGGGTGCCACTTCAGGCTGTAGTAGGTCCTTATATGCTGACAACTGCTGGGAGTGCAGGAAGGGAAAGAGCTTGTCTCCACTCCATAAAAGTCAATGAGGAAGGAAAAGAATTCCCAGGAGACGCACATCACACAAAACCCTCATGTAAAGACTGGAAGCAGCCTCAGCTTAGACTCTATCCAGGTCACACCCCTGACATGTTTTGCCACGCCCCCGGGGCCCATTTTGTGTGGCTCCTGGGACTTCTTTTCGCTCCTTATTGACTTAAATTTCACACTCATACCTTCCACTGTAAGACCTTTTCTCCACACTCTCACACCAGGTCCTGGACAACAGTCAGCTACTTTGTCACTATGCTGGCACAACTGCAGGCTAAAAAGCAAAACCTGTGCTTGCCCCACTCCCTTTTCACTATTAGGGTAATGGCATGCAGAGAATTCTGTCACTGCAAACATAGAACAAGGGATGGAACTCTAATGCCCTGTACACACGATCGGACATTGATCGGACATTCCGACAACAAAGGGTCACAACGTGAGCACGTGTCGCGCATGCGCGATTGTATTTTAAACGGCGGTGAAGTTCATTTTTTTACTTCTCCCTGTCAGAAGCTTCGGTTTTAGATTTATTTGTTAGTACAAATTTTAAATAAAGTAGTAAGATTGGTCTGCACTATCGGAGTCCTCTTTCTCTTTTTGGGGCACCTGTTGACAATTTTTGCTGCATTTTGCTTGGAAACCCTTCTTGGTTTGCCATAAGAGGAACACCCCTGGAGAGTATCCGGTGACCACAAGCAAAATGTTCCTGTGCAATTGGCAGAACGTCTATGGAGCCTTCCTAGGAGACATCTACTGGACCTATACATCTCTACTGAGCCTGTTTTGACCCCCTGAATAAGGGTGGTCGCAGGCTGTCCGGTAAGCCTCCAACTGTATTCTCTTGGTGGTGGGCTACAGCTGAGGTGGAACACTGAACCGGAATTTATGTTGAAATTTCACCACGTTTGGGACTTTATATTTATTTACAGTATATGAATTTTTGGGTTGGTCCTAACCCATTTATTTTTATTTTTTTCACTATGCTTTGGGACTTTTATTTACAGTTTATGAATCTTTGCGTCTGTTTAACCCAATAATTTCAATGATTTTATTATTGTTGAGCATTTTTATGTTTTTGGTTTAACTAACGTTAATTGATTGACCCAGTTTCTTCATCATACATTGTCAACCATCACTGTATTGACTTTCATTGTTTATGCTGACATTTGGCTCACATAATTCACTTAAATTAAATACACGTATATATGTTTACATTACTCACCGTTTTTAAACACATATAGGTTTATCTGAACACTTTTTAGTGTCACTAATGATTTATACACATGTGCGTTTGATTATTTTAGAACAGTGATATATGGTTTTCATTATCCACTCACTCATAAATTTCACGGGTCCTGGTATATTCGCATATATTATATGCGCTTTCTTTATTTATCCAGCACTACACTGTTTTTTTATATTGTTTATTCCGACAACAAAATCCATCGGATTTTTTCCGACGGATTTTGGGCCAAACTTGTCTTGCATACACACGGTCGCACAAAATTGACGGAAAATCCGATCGTTCTGAACGCGGTAACGTGATACACGTACGTCGGGGCTATAAACGGGGCAGTAGCCAATAGCTTTCATCTCTTAATTTATTCTGAGCATGCGTGGCACTTTGTGCGTCGGATTTGTGTACACACGATCGGAATTTAACCGATCGGATTTTGTTTGTAAATTTTATATCCTGCTCTCAAACTTTGTGTGTCGGAAATTCCAATGGAAAAAGTCTGATGGAGCCCACACACAGTCGGAATTTCCGACAACACAATCCGATCGCACTTTTTCCTTCGGAAAATCCGACAGTGTGTACAGGTCAATAGAGTTGCAGTGTTCAGGGCCAGGTAGCAGAAGTCATAACAATTAGAACAGTTAGACACAATGTAAGAGCTGAATGCATTAATGTGGGCAGGTCACCCAGGCACTAACCTGCCAGGATCTATGTGGCATTGGCAGAAATCCAGGACTGGTTTTTATTCTTTCCCACTTTAAAACCAGAGAAAATGTTTTGACTATAGTACTACTTTAAGTCAAGATAAGTAGATGTTGCTTTTTTTAACACCTAACATTCACACTATTTGAAAACTATACAATTTTTTATTATTTTTTTTATCCTTTTTCACAAAATGGACAGGCAATGGGGCTAGGAAAAGATGCAAGGATGGAAGCCCAGGTGTGATACTTTCAACACGAGCTAGAGACTTTTCAAATATACACTATAATACCAAAAGTATTGGGATGCCCGCCTTTACACACACATGAACTTTAATGGCATCCCAGTCTTAGTCCATGGGGCTCAATATTGAGGCATACTGACGAAGCTGGGGACTCCCAGCGAAGCACATTGACGTCATGCTCCTGTGCGTCTAATACCATTCCTTGCATTCTCTTGGCCTCAACGCTATCTGGCTTCCATGGCATGAACATGATTGTAGGACAGTGGGCACGGAGCTACAGTGCCTGGCCGTAGGCTTTTTTTTTTTTTATTGAAAAGCCAGTGGCGTGCAAACACACCTCAAACTTCCACCTGGTGCCAAAAAAAAGTGCCCACACATAGAGAGTGAAACACAAAAACGTGCAACGGGTGTTCAGAGTCCTCCACTAGGGAAAGACCTTACCCTAATCCCCCGGGGCGTTAGGCTCCAGACAGGGACTGAGGTACTCAGACAATGGGTCCATCTGGCCGAAACCAGGCGGACCCTGTTTACTGGAAGGTCTGCCGAAACAGACCAACCCAAGTGGGGCTCACCCGAAGGGAGACCCCCCAAAGGAGAGGGCGAACCAAGCCAAAAGTCCTATGTCCACCCCTTCCCAAGACTTTCAGAGTAGGCCCGAGGACCCACACCCTACTCGCCACACAGTGACAAATGGTGTATACATCACAAACAAAAAAATACAAAAAGGTGACAAACACAGGGGTAAATAAAAAAGTGAGAAGATAGTAAGATGGGAGAGTGAAAGTGACCATTGTGCAATACAATGGCCGGCCCTCCGGCCAGGCATAAAAATTTCCCCTGGTCCCAGCCAAAAGGCTCGGCCCAAGAGGCAGGTGTGAAAAACGTGTATAGTGCTGAAGTGACCATGGTGCCATAAAATCAAGTGCTTACACACAGTGACTATACGGCACCCCTGAACTGCCACTTCAGGGGCACATTCACCACTGGCTTTTCAAAGCAACCCTGACCCACAGCCCAGACCACAGCAGCCTCCACCCCAACCAGGAAGGCTTGGAGTTCAGGAAACTTGGTGAGAGCCCTGTACCATCAGGCTCCACCGTCGTTCCGTTCCTCCTGCCTAATTATGTTCTTCAGGAGATACTGACCACTCCCCCCCCCGAAGGAGGTGTAAGTGTTCTCTCCCAGAAAAACTGGCCGGAGCTAGAGCTACCCCAATCTAGGCCAGAAGGCCAGGGGCCCGACCCTCCGGATCAGACCCCGTGGTTCTCCGTCCCCATTAGAAGGCTTCCCTTTCGGCTACAAACCGCTCCAGGTCACCTTTACTCAAGCAGGCTTTGCATAGCAACCGCCATCCCTTCACTACTTCGCCATAGATCAGGGACAAAAGCATGCACCACCTCCTGGAAACTGATAAGAACAGATACTACACTTGATCTTAGCCATAAGGCCGAGAAGCTGGCCGTAGGCTTATCGGAGTTGATCTCATACACACCAGGCTACGAGACAGTCAGCAGCCTGCGGGTCATGGATCCGTGTGTGGCGTGCTGTTGAGCTGCCACGAGGAGAGTCGGCGGGAGCCGGGATTTGTCATACATGCATTGGATGAACTTCATACCGTAATCACGGAGCTCACAAGCTGACACCAGGAAACGTAACTATGCAATGAAATATCACTGTGCATCCTGTCTTCTCCCTGCGGCATTGAGATTGTTTGATGGGAGATTTACATAGGATCCGTTTATGCTTGACCCTTGATAGCTTGCCACTTTCTCAATGCTACAGCTTGTTGTATAAGGTGTTTACCATCATTCCCTCCATTTGCCTGGATTTTGGCTCATGTGTTCATGTGACAATACTATTATATTTCACGGCCTACCTAAGGGACGGTTCCATACACAATTATGTACCTTCGTTCCAGCCATAGTCTATAGCCCCCAGGATTTATAAGTCGCTGCAATTATTGATCGCTACTTCATTATTACCAGAGTTGCAGGGCTAACCAGCTACCTGTGTCTGCTAGAGGTTTCTATTTCATTATATGCTCTATTTATGTCTTGACCGTTATATATGTGGATGCATGGATGGTGTTTAGATGTTTATTTGTTACAGACAACGGTTTCCTTTTAGATGGTGGAAGGTGGAGGTTCCGTTTATTCCATTTGTTTAATTGGTTATGCTATAAATAATATGCTATAAATAAACTTTTGTATTTTTAGATTTGGTTTTTCTTTATATTGTGGTACTATTTCCTTGTGACTCAACTGTGTGGTACTTGAACTGTACCCCTCTTCTTGGTACAGTTCCGTTCTTTTCATATGCTGGCCTTTTCCACCGAGCCCCACTCCTATTTTGGAGTGAGTGGATGAGTATCAAGCAGTACTGTTTTGTACCTCTCATATATTTTGGCTCCCGACAATTTTAGTCATTTTAATATTGGGCTGGTTTCAACTCTTCTGGGAAGGCTGTCCACAAGGTTTAGGAGTGTGTCTATGGGAATGTTTGACCATTCTTCCAGAAGTGCATTTCTGCAAGGTTTTAGATGTTGCTTTATCACCTAACATACACACCATTTGAAAACTATACTACTATATTTATTTTTATCCTTTTTCACAAAATGGCTAGGAGCCAATGATTCAAGGATGGCAGCCAGATATGATATTTTCACGATGAGCAAGAGACTTCTCAAGTATATTTCTGGAAATGCTTATTTACTGTATTAGCAAGACATAATCACATGACTATAGGTCAATGAAGTAATGTATGGAGTACAGATCAAGCTTGAATATCACTCACGGCTCTTGGTACATTTAATTTTCCACTGAGTAGATAGCATTTGTGCACAGTATCATCTTCCATCCTGGTCTAAAATAAGACACATTTTCTGCACAAAAACAAAATCTATTTCATTTTAAGTCCTTGGGGGAAATTAAATCTCAGTCTATGAATGTTAATGCTTTCTGTTTATATATTCACCTATTAAGCTGACATTGCTCATTGTACTTGCATGTCCTTGTCACAGCATCTCTCACCCTGAAGGAGCAGCACACAGAGTTATGGCTGTGGATGATGTCTGTGAGTGACAGTCCGCACATAGGATTTTAAGCTGAGATGCAGCTTGACACCTTTTTCCGGCAGATAGCAGGGGCTGCTGTCACTTCTAGGTTTACTGCTATCAGAACAGAAAGACACAAGCTACAGAAGGATTTCTGATTGACCTGCAGAGCATCCAAACAACAGTGCCCAGACACACAGGGAGGGCATATGTGCAAAAGATAAATCGGTTACTTCTGTAAAAAGCATTTATTGATGCCCTATTCATTTCCAGTAAAGATTGTGTGTTTTATTAGTGTACACATTGTGACTTATTTATTCCACATGCCTTTTTTCACATTTAAATACAGGCCAAAAAGATAGTGCCAGGTTTTAGGATAAATTGCCAGGGGTTCTTGAGCGTTTACAGGAAAGTGTTTTTTTAATGGAAATTATAAAGCAGGCTTTCCGAAATTTTTTAACGTAGAGGAACACTTGAAATAAGTTTAAGGTCTCAGGGAACCACTTCTAATGATTAGTATAAATGCAGAGTGCATTGGCAATAAGCATATTTTAAAAGTGTAATGCCGCGTACACACGGTCGGACTTTGCAGCTACAAAAGTCGGACAGTCTGTCCGACATACTTCCGGCGTACCTTCGGCGGACTTGGGGCAGACTTTCTTACGAACGGACTTGCCCACACACGACCACACAAAAGTACGCCAGTTTAGTACGCTGTGACGTACACCAAGTCCGACGAGACTATAAAACGGAAGTTCAATAGCCCGTACGACACCCTTTGGGCTCCTTCTGCTAATCTCGTGTTTATCTCGTGTTAGTAGAAGTTTGGTGAGAGACGATTCGCGCTTGTGAGACTCGTATTTTTCAGTTCGTTTTAACTGTTGTTCAGTCTGTGCTTGTGAGGTTTGTATCTGCTTTTCAGTGCGTTTGGTCAGTTGGCATTGAGAAATCTTTGTTTTATTGGCCGCTCGTTCCTGATTTTCAGGTCGTTCTTCACAGGCCTTGCTGTTCTTCAGTGCGTTCTGTTTAGTGCGTTCTGACCAGCCGACCGTTTTGAAGCCATGTTACCTGTACGTACTCGTCGTAGAGCTCGTGCATTGTATGTGCTTGGTGCTGTAGTTTATTCTTCAGCCCAAGACCAGTCCATGAACAGGGCGAGGAGGAGTTCATGGACCAAGAATTGGTTGCTTCAGCGTGACCAGTTCTGTCACATGCCTTTGCTCCGTGAGATCCGTGAGAATAATCCTGAGGATTTCAGGAACTTTCTCCGGATGACGGACCCCGTTTTTGATCGTTTGGTGGCTTTGCTGACCCCCTATATCAGCAGGCAGGATACCTGCATGAGGCAAGCCATCACTCCGGAGCAGAGGCTGGTCGCTACCTTGCGGTATTTGGCCACAGGGAGAAGCCTGCAGGACCTTAAGTTCTCGACAGGCATCTCCCCCCAGGCTCTGGGGATCATTATCCCAGAGACCTGTTCTGCCATCATACAGGTCCTGCAGAAGGACTATATTAAGGTAAGCTATTTTTATTTTATTAGCATCACATGTTCTTTTATGTAATCTTTGATAATGTAATGTATTTCTTGCTTCAAACACTACTTCCCATCATTGCAATATAGTGTGAATGTCCCCTTTTTATCCTCACACATGCTGGGATTTTTTCCTGTTATTTTTTGTCATGCATGTATAGTTTCCTTCAATAACCTTCCCAGCATGAAGTGATGGGAACATATCCACCTAGTCTACTCATTTTGAATGTATTTTGTTGGAGTGTATTTAGTGTGCTTATAATTAGCAATTAGCTAGATTTCACAACCCCCCCCCCCCACCTGAACTCACTCCAAATAGTGTGCTGCTAATTAGCAATTAGCTAGATTTCACAACCCCCCCACCCCCACCCTCGTTAAAATTTGCTTGAATGTTCTGTGGTGTTGATTTGTCTAAAGCAAATCTATGTTGCACTTTGCAAAATGCATGTGCACTCTACAAGTGCATTTGTTCCAGTGCTTTAGTAAATGAGCAGAAGCTCTGCTGATTTCCATCATCAAATCATATGCAAGCCTCAAAGTGTTTTCATTAATTGCCCTTGCATGTGATTGTGTACTGTTTGCAACATGAATGCCTTTTGACATTACCTCATTTACTGTAAGCTGGTTAGCAACTGCACCTGCAGAGTGCGACAACTGCAGTCTTGTAGCCTTTGTTATCCCTAAATTCCTGCGTGTTGTTAAAGTAATTTTTTTTTGGGATTTCACAACCCCCTAAAATGTAATCAATGTTCTATCAGAGGGGGTGAGCAATCTGATAAGTGTGCCTTTTTCCATATTAGTTATTCCAGAAGAATTAAATTATTGAATGTTATACTGATGCTGGGGAATAATGTTTTTAATTGTCTAATTTTCTTGCAATGTTAGCTTCCAAATTAATTGATTTTTGTTTTCTTGTTTGATTCCCCAGTTTCCTTCAACGCCACAGGAATGGCAGACTGTGGCATCCCATTTTGCCAGCCGTTGGGACTTTCCCAATTGTGGAGGGGCTATAGATGGGAAACATGTCCACATTGTGCCACCACCCCATTCGGGGTCATATTATTTTAATTATAAGGGGTTCCACAGTATTGTTTTAATGGCGGTGGTGTCGGCACACTATGATTTTTTATATGTGGACGTGGGGAAGAATGGCCGGATGTCGGATGGAGGAGTATTTGCCCAGACGGAGTTCTGCCAGCGTCTCCAGAGTGGTGGCCTGGGATTGCCACCTGATGAGGATAACGTGGAAGGACTCCCCTTTGTCTTCATTGCCGATGAAGCCTTCGCTCTGAGCAAGCACCTCATGAGGCCATTCCCCCAAAGAACCCTCACCCCGGAGAGGAGGGTTTTTAATTACCGGCTGGCCAGAGCTAGAAGAGTGGTTGAGAATGCGTTTGGAATTCTGGCCAGCCGGTTCCGCCTGTTTCAAACAGCCATTAATTTGGCGGAATACAAACTTAATTTTATAATTTTATCATGCTGCATTCTGCACAACTTTTTAAATAAGCATTCTGCCAATTATATAGGCACAGTTGGGCCTGAGGCCGGACAAATAGAAGCCAACCTTACAGGCCTGGATACTGTCCGTACTGGCTTGGCCCCCCAAAGTTCCCGTCAGGTTAGACAGCAATATGTTGATTATTTTATGGGTAGGGGGGCCATTGCAATGGGCCAGGATATATAATTTTTTGACAATAAAAAAAATATTGCTGAAATCTGGCATTATATTTATTGCTTGCCTTTCTTTTGGGCTGTCTCCTAGGTTATGGTCGAGCAGTTGTAGTGCCAACTGTATTAGAATTTTAAAAATGTCTAAATAAGCTCCATTGCCACTGTAAACAACTTTTTGACAATTATAACCAAACTGATACTGAGCCTTGAAATAACAAACCACACATTTGTTAAAATCCTATAAAAGGAGATGTTTTTATTAATGGTTGGTATGCATTCAGTTCTGCATTTAGTATAAAATGTTCATAGACAAAAATATAATGGTATCTTAATGATGTAGCAAAATATAATTATATTTAAATATTTCTACCTAATCCACAAAAAAATATTTTGGGCTTTTGGATTTTCAAAAACAGGCTTTGTTTTTGGAAAATCAAGTTTTGTTTTTTTTTAAAAGCAAGTTTTTTATTTTTTATTTTTTGTTTTTTAAAATCAATTTTTTAATTTTTTTGGGTTTTTTAACATTAATTTTTTTAATTTTTTTGGTGTTTTAAAATCAATTTTTTTTACTTTTTTTGTTTTTTTAACATTAATTATTTATTCGATTTTTTTGTGTTTTAAAATCAATTTTTTAATCTTTTTTGGTTTTTTAACATTAATTTTTTTAATTTTTTTGGTGTTTTAAAATCAATTTTTTTTACTTTTTTTGGTTTTTTAACATTAATTATTTATTCGATTTTTTTGTGTTTTAAAATCAATTTTTTAATTTTTTTTGGTTTTTTAACATTAATTATTTATTCGATTTTTTTGTGTTTTAAAATCAATTTTTTAATTTTTTTTGGTTTTTTAACATTAATTTTTTTAATTTTTTTTGGGTTTTTTAAAATCACTTTTTTTTTTTTTTTGGGGTTTTTTAAAATCACTTTTTTTTTTTTTTTTGGGGTTTTTTAAAATCACTTTTTTTTTTTTTTTTGGGGTTTTTTAAAATCACTTTTTTTTTTTTTTTGTGGTTTTTTAAAATCACTTTTTTTTTTTTTTTTTTGGTGTTTTTTAGAAAATCAATTTTTATTTTTTTGTGGATTTTTGACAGCCCTCCTTTTTGACATTAGGTTAAACAGCCATTTATGTTATGCCAAAAAAACAAAGAGAAGGCCCAGAATGGGGTCAGCAAAACAGGAAATGAAGGACATGATTGATGTTTTGGGGTTTAAAAAAGGGCATTTAGATTCGACCCAAAACATCAATCATGTCCTTCATTTCCTGCTGCATACGATCCAGCCTATTACGCATTTGATCCATGTCTTGATTCCAGGCCATTATTTGACCAATTAGACGTTGGGCACTTTCCGAGGTGAAATAGTCACTTCTTGTTGTTCCTAAAGTGGAATGAAACCAAAAAATGTCTTTAGAAATATGCACACATACATAGTTTACCTTACCAGAAATAAAGCTGTTGTCTCAGACACTGACCTGGTGGGGTGGCCATGTAGCCTAATTCCTCCACATCCTCGGGGGTGTCACTGTTGCTTGAATGAAGCACAACCAGATCCCCTAAAATAGAGTAGACAAATTCAATTAAACAAAAGGCAGCCATGCATAGATTAACGTAAGCTGGTGTGTCAGACACTCACCTGGTGGGGTGCCCATGTCGCCCACCTCTCCTTCCTCCACATCGTCAATGGGACTTGGGCTGATTGCCCAATCCTGTTTTGCTTGGGGTGGACTGTGTTCTTGTGGTTGGCTGAGTGATTTTTCCCCTATGTGAAACAAAAAATTAGTAATCTAATTAGCACACAGATATTTTAGGACATAATAATTTTCCAACATTTGTAGTGAAGTGGTTTGTGTAGAGTTCCTATTTTAGTTCAATATTTAAAATTATAAAGACATACCGGATAGATAGATATCAATATCTCAAAATATAGTTAATAATCTTTTGATCTCTCTCTATATCTGTAACAAAATCTCTAAATATCTAACTAAATGTAAATCCAAAAAATTAAGAGAATTTCAAATAGATATATATATATATATATATATATATTATATATATATATATATATATATATATATATATATATATTTATATATTTATATATTTATATATTTATATATTTATATATATATTTATATATATATTTTTATATTTATATATAGATATATATATATATATATATAGATATATATATATATACATATATATATATATTTATATATATATATATATATATATATATATATATATATATATATATATATATATATATATACATATATATATATATATATATATATATATATACATATATATATATATATATACATATATATATATATATATATATATATATAAATACATATATATATATATATACATATATATATATATATATATACATATATATATATATATACATACATATATATATATATATACATATATATATATATATATATACATATATATATATATATATATATATATATATATATACATATATATATATATATATATATATATATATACATATATATACATATATATATATATATATATACATATATATATATATATATACATATATATATATATACATATATATATATATATATATATATATATACATATATATATATATATATATATATACATATATATATATATACATATATAGATAGATAGATAGATATATATAGATATATATAGATATGGATATGTAACGAGGTTTCTTCAAAGATCGTTTAAAACGATGAACAAAAATCGTATAGGAAGGAAAAGCACATGGAGCAGTATACAAGGTAATAAACACAAGAGAAAAACACGACAAGTACTTACTTTTTTTAAGAACTTTCCGGATACGTCGGTATTGATCCGGCTCCCTGAGTTTCAGGTCAGACCATCTTTTGCGCAATTGATCTTTGGAGCGCTGGACCCCAAATG
The DNA here is from genome assembly GCA_037952925.1 of Lithobates clamitans. Lineage (NCBI taxonomy): Eukaryota > Metazoa > Chordata > Amphibia > Anura > Ranidae > Lithobates > Lithobates clamitans. Next base: position 8,380,920 of record JBBGZY010000076.1, on the reverse strand, counting down.
ATGCCTGCAAAGTCTCCACGACCTTCGCCATTATTTTGGCCTTGCGCAAATTTGGCCGTGCGTACGGCCCATAATTGCCATCATAGTCGTCTTTGCGAAGAATGGCCACCATCTCCACCATCTCTTTGAAACTCATATTAGAGGCCTTAAATCTAGGCCTCACAGATTTGGTTGACGTTCCAGACGTTCCAGCCTGCGGGCTGTCTCCACTACCTGAGGTCGTCAACATTTCAGGTGTCTCCGCCATTCTTTAACTCCACTACGCGCCGTAACAAAAAAGGGGCGGAGAACATGAGTTCATTTCGAACGTCAGGGGCGGGCGACGCAGGCGGAGTTTCACACATGCGTAGTGTATAAAGGAGGGCCTTTCGCGCGTGTCGTACGTACGTTCTGTGCGTCAAATTAGGGGGCGGAGAACATGAGTTCATTTCGAACGTCAGGGGCGGGCGACGCAGGCGGAGTTTCACACATGCGTAGTGTATAAAGGAGGGCCTTTCGCGCGTGTCGTACGTACGTTCTGTGCGTCAAATTAGGGGGCGGAGAACATGAGTTCATTTCGAACGTCAGGGGCGGGCGACGCAGGCGGAGTTTCACACATGCGTAGTGTATAAAGGAGGGCCTTTCGCGCGTGTCGTACGTACGTTCTGTGCGTCAAATTAGGGGGCGGAGAACATGAGTTCATTTCGAACGTCAGGGGCGGGCGACGCAGGCGGAGTTTCACACATGCGTAGTGTATAAAGGAGGGCCTTTCGCGCGTGTCGTACGTACGTTCTGTGCGTAGGTGATAGTGGACCAGGACGTTCCAAAACGAAGGTAATTTGAGATATATATATATTTTTTTGGGGGGGGTTTATGGTCATGACTTTGTAGCAAGCGGCCTATATGGCTTGATAGATTGATGAGGCCTACATAGGGAGAAGATGATGAGGGGTTAGCAGAAACATATAATAAGTTTTTTTGGTCTTGTGACTTTCTCTTTTCCAGATATAATGAATCCCCTATTGAAGGATCCAGAGTTCCTTACTTCTTTTATTTCAAAGTATCGAGAGATGAGGAATTTGTGGGAGGTGAAACACCCTCAGTATTATAACAAGCATGTGAGGAAGTCAACGCTGGAGAGACTTCTGTCCTTTGTCCAGGAGACCATCCCGGGAGCAACAATGGAGACAGTGCACAAGAAAATTGGGGTCTTGAGGAACATGTATAAAAGGGAGCATAGGAAGATCCAGGAATCAAGGAGATCAGGAGCATCAGCAGATGATGTTTATGTACCCAGGCTGTGGTACTACAATCAACTCCGTTTTCTTGATGACCAGAATGAAGCCAGGGCATCACTTTCAACCCTTCCCTCCACCCTTCCCTCCACCCTTCCCTCCACCCCAGCAGAGGCTGATGAGGAGCAAGCTGGGTCTTCCATCCTGGATGAACCGGATATGACCATCTGGAGTCAGGTAAATTATTTTAACAAATATTTACTGTACTAATATTAATGATGTTAACTGGATGTTATAATTGTCTCAAATAATTTAGCACTCCAAATTGTGTATACATATCAAATGATAGTAGTGACTAAATATGTTTGGCACCTGCTTGAAATAATTAGGGTGTCTGATTAGACTCTTTTATTAAAGAGATGTATTCACATTGAATTTGCTAGTCATGAGAAGCAAACTGTGTGTCATTGATGAACCCAAAAAAAGAAACTAAAACTATTGTCCTTTTTTTATACACAGGATGAGTCCATCCAGGAGGAATGTGGGGAAAGTGGCAGGCAGGAGGAGACCGGGCCCATGGACAGCCTGGAGGAGGCCGGATTCACCATCATCCTGGAGGAGGCTGGGCCCAGTGTCAGGCAGGAGGTGGCTGCTCCCAGTGAGGTGGCTGGGCCAAGTGAGGTGGCTGGGCCAAGTGAGGTGGCTGGGCCAAGTGAGGTGGCTGGGCCCAGTAGGAGCCTCACCCAATCCCAAGTGCCTCCCCTCCACCTTCCCAAAAAAAGGGCCAAGAAGGGGATGGTCACACAGGACGCGTCCCTGCGCCTCATGCAACAGGCCACCCGTTTTTTAACAAGCCCCCCCGAAGCGGAAGAAGCCTATGGCTGCTACTTAGCCAGCAGGCTTCTTCAGATGGATTGGGAGCAGCGCCTCATTTGTGAGCGCCTATTTGGGGAAACAATCCATAAGGGGCTGCAGGGCACGCTAACCAAAAACACCCAACTACATGAGGCAGCCCCCCCCCCCCCCTCCTCCTCCTCCTCCTCCTCCTCCTCCTCCTCCTGCCACAACTGAAACACCAGAGCCACAGCCTCAAAAGAAGGCTACAGGGAAGGCTACAGGGAAGGCTGCAGGGAAGGCTGCAGGGAAGGCTGCAGGGCAGCGTGGAGGAAAGGCTGCAGGGAAGAGAAGAAAGTGATGACCTGGGTTCAGTCTGGTCTGACAGAAGACGCAGGCTGTTGTAGGACCACAGTCTGGGGACATCTAGATCATCTGCTGGTGCTGTTGATCTCTGGGATTCTTGGACCAGATTGTGCTCCCTCTTATATGGACTCCTCAAGATCCCAATTTTCTTGTACACCGACTTTTTCCAGCGTTGACTTCCTCTTTATTTTATTTTGACCATGAATAAATGGATCTTTTTTGAGTTTAGCAAAAGACTTTTATGTGTTTTCTTTTAAATCATTGATTTTACACACAATGTTAAATTAACAAGGGACAACAATCTCATTGAGTTTTAAAAAAACACACCAAAAATACATTACTAATGTTAAGAATGTTCAAGTGGTAAGTCTTGAAAAAAAAATATATACATAAACAAAAACGGTGCTTTGGGTTAACTTTATCTAAAAATTAAAAAATAATCACTAGAAAAAAAATAAAAAAGAATAATGGGTTCTTTGTGGTAACTTTACAAACATAAAAAAAAAAAAAAAAAAAGGGAAAAAGTATTATTAGTATGGAAACATTGTTTATAAAAAGCATACTATATCATTCATGAGATCAAAGAGAAAAAGAATTCAGAAATCAGTTTGGGAGAACTCTGATTATGAACAGCAAAACACCTTCGTTCTTTAGAGCATTCGTAAAGAAGAAATAAAATGCGCTGCATTCAACGATCACAGATTTTGCAGCGTGATGAATGTGCTACCTACAATACGAACACTAGTTTTACTAGACCGAGTGCTTCCGTTTAGTTTTTGCTTATGAGCATGCGTCGTTTTTTTGTCCGTAGGACTAGCATACAGACGAGCGGACTTCGGGGTCCGTCGTAGTTACGACGTAAAGATTTGAAGCATGTTTCAAATCTAAAGTACGTCGGATTTGAGGCTAAAAAAGTACGTTGAAAGTCCGAAGCAGCCCACACACGATCGGATTACCAGCCAGCTTTAGTCCGTCAGCGTCCGTTGGACTTTTGTAGACGAAAAGTCCGACCGTGTGTACGCGGCATAAGAATTAATATTTTAAATCCCAGAGGAACTCAATACAGAAAATATATTTTTAGTAATCATATTGAAACAAAACAAATAATATCCACAAAAGAAAGGCGGTATTTGAAAATTGTGTTTCCTTTAATTGGTGTGCCATGAAAAAGTTTCCACTTACATTAGTTAGTACATTTGTGTCATGAAAAAGTTTCCACTTACATTAGTGGCAATGAAATGCTTCCTTACATTGACAGTCAGTGGAGACGGTGGACTCTTATGCTGTGTACACACGACCGGACTTTAGACGGACTGAATCACGTCAGACTTTGACGGACTTTCGACTGACTTCAACGGACTTGTCTACACACTATCACACCAAAGTCCAACAGATTCTACCGTGATGACGTACGACCAGACTAGAATAAGGAAGTTGATAGCCAGTAGTCAATAGCTGCCCTAGCGTCTGTTTTCGTCCGTCGGACTAGCATACAGACGAACTGATTTTTCGACCGGACTCGAGTCCGTCGGAAAGATTTGAAACATGTTCTAAACCTAAAGTCTGTCACATTTTCGACAGAAACGGTCCGCTGCAGGTCCGATGAAGCCCACACGCGGTCGAATTGGCCGATGGATTTGTTCCGTCAGACAAGTTTGGACGAAAAGTCCGGCCGTGTGTACACGGCACTAGATCAGTGAACAGGTGAGTAAGGACCACCTTTTTTTGTAGTCATTGGTAGAAAGTCCCCCCCATACTGGTGGTTAGTGGGAAGAATGCTCCTTGCATTGGTGGTCAGTGGGAGGAATGTTCCTTAATCTGGGGGTCAGTGGAAAGAAGTCTTACATCGGTGGACAAAGGGAAGAATGCTTCTTACATTGATGGTCAGTGGGAAGAATGCTTCCTAGCAGCTGAAAACATCACTGGGATCCAAGGTTACTTATCTGAGAGGCAGAGATTGTCATTGCTCAATGAACCTCTAGCAACCTCTGGAGGAACCCTAAGGTTCCACATATCTCTGGTTGAGAAAGGCTGCTCTAAAGATTTTGGGTCAATGTTATTTATTTATTTTTTAATTAGTATTCAAACTGACAATTTTATCCTCTTTTATTTCACTATTGATATAATATGCCCCTGAAAATGGGGCCATTTATGATTGCTCATGCTGTGATTATCTGCAGATAATCACCCCTGGAAGCAAACAATTACATGCAAATATCCACAAATATTGCAAAAGCGTTTGACACAGTTGCCCACATACAGTTTGGAAAGATCACTTTGTGAATGGATAGAAAACTGGCTAAAAGACAGGATTCAGAATGTAGTGGTTAATGACTCTAAAGCCCTGTACACACGATCGGACTTTCCGACAACAAAACCGTGGACTTTTGTCCGAAGGGTGTTGGCTCAAACTTGTCTTGCATACACACGGTCACACAAATGTTGGCCAACAATTACGAACGTAATGACGTACTAGACGGACTACGTGGTTTTTCAGCTCTTTAGCGCCACCCTTTGGGAGCCTTCTGCTAATTTCGTGTTAGTAGAAGTTTGGTGAGTGTTGATTCGTGCTTTTCTTTTTGCGTTTTTCATTTAGTGCTTTTCAGTTTGTTTCTGAATGGCTGTTCATCAACCAGACATGTTGCGGAATCGGAGGAGATAACGTGTTATTTATTATTGGCCTTGGAGTTATTGCTTTGACATTTTATTGTGGTTGAATAATGATTTGATTTGGTATATTTTCTATATTCTAGGATGCATAGAATGTGCATTTTGGTTAAGTTCTATTGGCAGATAGCATGTCTAATTTTATTTTTTTTAATGCACAATAAAAAAATTGTGAAGAATAATACTTGGCTATGTGTTTTACTTCAAATGACAGTTTGGTAGTAGGAAGTTATATTTTAAAAAATAAAATGTAAAATTGACAAGGGACACCAACATAGTTGTATCTTTGATCTTAAAAACTAGGGGATAATTGTGTTTTGGTAACTTGCCCAAATAAAAAACAAAAAAAAACAAACAAAAAAAACAGAATAATATTATTCTTGATATCACTAGAAAAAAAAGCCTTTGAAAATTTGTTTGCAATAGCTCCATCAGTATCACCAATGCAGCTTCATTATTATCCCATTAAAGAAGAAGAGAATTGTGCGGTGCATTTGGAGATTTCATCATTTGCCATGTCACAAATGTTAATTCTCCATTACAAATGCTAGTTTACAAGACTGACCGCTTCTGCTTCCGAGCATGCGTGTTTGTACTTTGGACTTTTGTCTGACGGACTTGTGTACACACGATTGGAAAGTCCGACAACACACATTTGTTGGTTGAAAATTTGAGAACATGCTAGCCAACATTTGTTGGTGGAAAGTCTGACAACAATTGTGCGATAGATCATGCACACGGTCGGACTTTCCGCCAACAAGCTCACATCCAACATTTCCCATCGGAAAGTCCGATCGTGTGTACAGGGCATTATTCTGAATGGTCTAAGGTTATCAGTGGTGTACCCCAAGGTTCAGTGTTGGGACCTTACTTTTTAATATTTTATAAACGTTATGGGGTCTGGGATTAAAAGTATAATTTCTGTCTTTGCAGATGACACTAAGGTATGCAGTGGAATAACGTCCTTACAGGATGTCTCCAATTTACAAACTGACATCAATGCACCGTCTATATGGGCAACTAAGTGGCAAATGAGGTTTAATGTTGATAAATGTAGTCATGCACTTATGGGCTAAGAATATGTGTGCGTCATACATACTGGGGGAGGGGTACAGTTGGGGGAGTCGATGGTGGAGAAGGATCTGGGGGTTTAGGTAGATCATAAAATAACACGCGAACACCATTAAAGTCTATAGGACATGAACGTGAAAATTGGGCCTTAAATGTTGGTGGTACCAGAACACTAATGCCCCGTACACACGGTCGGATTTTCCGACGGAAAATGTGTGATAGGACCTTGTTGTCGGAAATTCCGACTGTGTGTAGGCTCCATCACACATTTTCCATCGGATTTTCCGACACACAAAGTTTGAAAGCAGGCTATAAAATTTTCCGACAACAAAATCCGTTGTCGGAAATTCCGATCGTGTGTACACAAATCCGATGGACAAAGTGCCACGCATGCTCAGAATTAATAAAGAGATGAAAGCTATTGGCCACTGCCCCATTTATAGTTCCGACGTACATGTTTTACGTCACTGCGTTCAGAACGATCGGATTTTCCGACAACTTTTTGTGACCATGTGTATGCAAGACAAGCTTGAGCCAATATCCGTCGGAAAAAATCCTAGGATTTTGTTGTCAGAATGTCCGAACAAAGTCCGACCGTGTGTACGGGGCATAAGCCCTCACAGATACTCTTCGTGAGCGCAGGAACTACTATATCAAAAATTTTAATTACATGCCTCTGTTAAACAAGGGCAAAAAAATTGGGCCTTTGATGGTGGTTGTGGTGGTACCAGAACACTGTAATGCCTCATACACACGGTCGGATTTTCCGACGGAAAATGTGTGATAGGACCTTGTTGTCGGAAATTCCGACCGTGTGGGGGCTCCATCACACATTTTCCATCTGAATTTCTGACACACAAAGTTTGAGAGCTTGCTATAAAACAAAATCCGTTGTCGGAAATTCCAATCGTGTGTACACAAATCCGACGCACAAAGTGCCACGCATGCTCAGAATAAATTAAGAGACGAAAGCTATTGGCCACTGCCCCATTTATAGTCCTGACATACGTGTTTAACGTCACCGCGTTCAGCACGATCAGATTTTCCGACAACTTTGTGTGACCGTGTGTATGCAAAACAAGTTTAAGCCAACACCCGTCGGAAAAAATCCATGGACTTTGTTGTCGGAATGTCTGATCAATGTCTGACCGTGTGTACGGGGCATAAGTCCTCACAGTTACGCATGTTGGATGCAGGAACGGGCCCTGCTATGAAATATTATATCATGAATTGTATTTACATGCCCCTGTAGCATCATCAAGATTGAGAATGAATAGGATAGTCAGCATAGGCAGTCTTCAAGGGATACCACATCCATAGAAAATTCAATCAGTTACATCAGCTTCAGATGCTTGACAGCTGCTGATCCAAGACTTATTCATTTTTATGAATGTGAGCCTATCAACAGAGTCTGAGGACAGGTGCACTCTATGATCCGTTACAAACCCTCCAGCAGTACTGAATGTGCGTTCAGAAAGAACGCTGGATGCAGGACAGGCCAGTAGCTCAATTGCATATTGAGCAAGTTCTGGCCAGTGGTCCATCCTCAAGACCCAGTAACCCAGTGGATGCTCTGTTGGAAAGGTCTCCAAGTCTGCTCTTGCCCCTAGATATTCCTGTACCATGTAATGTAGACGCTGGCAATGGTTGCTTGAACCGATCAGACCTTGGCGTTGAGGACTGAAAAATTGTTTAAAGGCATCGATCAGCCGGCCACCTTCTCCTCCAGCGCTTTTCCTCTGACTGAACGAAGCCTCAGGAACATGTCATCCAGCACCAGAAAATTGTAACCTCCCAGGGTCTGGAAATGCATTGCGCAAACCTTTCTTCAAGGCCTCTTGAAGATGTTTCGTCCTCTGCTCCCTCTGCATTGGCAGGATGAGTTCTGCAACCTTACTCTTGTAACATGGATCAAGAAGGTTTGCCAGCCAGTAATGATTCCTCTCCTTGATACCACGAATCCTAGGGTCCTTTCACGGGCTTTGCAGAATCAGGGAGGTCATGCAGCATAAGTTTGCAGAGGCATTCGAGTCCTCTGGGTCACTAAGGATCACATGATCCATAACAACCTCCTCCCAGTCAAGTACAACTCCCTGGGTTTTTGGGGACTAAAAACCATCCCTTGAAGACTGATGCTGAGTGTTGTCCTCCATGTCCATGTTGACACAATCCTCCCACTCCTCTTCTTCCTGTGTGTTTGGCGGGCCCGCAGGAATGCTATCTGGATAAAGGGGGCCTTGAGAGGTAAGGAAGTCCTCCTCTTTCTCCCACTGTTCTACCTCAAGTGCCCTGTCCATTATTCCATGAAGCGTGTGCTCCAACAGGAAGACTAGAGGGACAGTGTCACTGATGCATGCATTGTCGCTGCTCACATCCTTGTGGCCTCCTCAAATGGTGACAGGACAGTGCATGCATCCTTGATCAGTAGCCACTGATGTGGTTAAAAGAAGCCAAGCTCCCCTGACAGTGTCCTGGTGCCATACTCACACAGGTACTCATTGATGGCCCTCTGCTGCGTGTGCAGCCGCTGCAGCATTGCCAACGTGGTGGTTCCACCTGGTGGGCATGTCACAAATGAGGCGGTTGGTGGGAAGGTTGCATTCCCTTTGAATATCAGCCAGCCGAGCACTGGCATTGTATGACCGACGGAAATGACCACAAAGTTTTCTGGCCTGCCTCTGGAGATCCTGTAAGCCCAGGTACCTGCTCAAGAACCGCTGTACCACCAAATTCAAGACGTCTGCCAAACATGAAACATGGGTCAAGTGTCCCTGTCGGAGGGCGGAGAGAGGGTTGGTGCCTTTGTCGCATACAATCGTTCTTGGCTGAAGCTGGCATGGGGTCAACCACCTCTTAGCCTGCCCCTGCAGAGCTGACAGAATCTCTGCCCCAGTGTGGCTCCTGTCCCCAAAGCAGACCAACTCAAGCACCGCATGGCATCTTTTTGCCTGACTGCTTGTGTAGCCCCTTGAATGCTTACGGAGCACCGCTGGTTCAGAGGACAAATCTGCAGAAGAGGCCATAGAGGAAGAAGAAGAGGAGGGGGTGGAGGAGAAAGCTGTGGCAGAATCACAACTAGCATTTTGGAGGCATGGTGGCGGAACAAGCTCCAACAATAGAACAAATATAATATTTGAAGTTGAAGAGTTCACAATATATACCACCTCCTTTAAATAAATTAAAAAATTACCAAAACACAATTGGAGTTTAAAAGGTGCAAACAATCAATAAAAATTGATATTACAAAAATAGATACATTTTGTAATCAGCAATGGGGTAGGGAAATTTGCCTGCTAAAATTAGATGGTGGTGTACTTCTAGCAGATTGACTGCAAGTACTCGGGACACCTATTGCTATACCTTCATTCCTCTCAATGCAGGTTTTTGAGAGGACTGGAGGTATAGTGGGGTTGGAGATCCCAGATGAGGAGCAAGGAGAAGTCTGCCTTTTTCTTTGATTTGGGTCTTTCAAGTGCTGTTGCCAACGGACTGCATGGCAGGTCTTCATATGTCTGGTCAAGCATCTGGTGCCCAAGCGGCTGCTGTTCTGGCCACGCTTGATCCACTTTAGACATAGATTGCAAACAGTAACGGTGCGATCTGCACGTGTGTTGAAATAGGCCCACACCAAGGAACTTTCAAATGTCAGTGGGGAGTCAGCAGCGCCCTGCACTTGCGGAGCTCTGCGGTGTGATGCAATAGGGTGGCTGCCCTTAAGTTTCCCCCTAGAGGACATCTTGCCTCATTGGAGTTGTGCATCCTCCTCCTCCTCTCTTTTCTCAGGCACCCAGGTAAAGTCAGTGACCTCATCATTCCCTCCCTCCTCGAATAGGCTGCTATGGCAGCTGCATTGGAAGGCAAACTATTCTGAGCCTAGGTGACAGAGGATGAGGACAGCTTTGTTATCCACTCCACCAACTCTTCTGCTAGTTCTGGCTCAATAACGGGGCCAGCAGTAGAAAAAAAGGACAAGCGTGCCCCACGGTCACCTGCAGAGAATGCACCAGCACTGTTGACTGCAGACACAGAGGCTGCTTGCCCTCTTTTATTGGCCAGTGAGCGTCTGCCTCTCTTTTGTGGCCTTCCGGACATGATGTATATTTTGTTTTGCAAAACCACACTACACTGTTTTAGATACTATGGACCCCTACTCATTCACATGAGGGTAGGAAATGGGTGCCCCCTTGTCAAAGGGGGCTTCCAGGTTCCCATAAGCCCCCCTCCCGCAGACCCCCACAACCACTGGCCAAGGTTGTGGGGAAGAGGCCTTTGTCCCATCAATATGGAGACAAGGTGCTTTAGGGGGGCAGAGCCCGTCTGCCCCAAAGCACCCCTTCCATGTTTAGGGCATATGGCCTGGTATGGTTTGGGGGGGTGCTCACTTGTCCCCCCCTTTCCTGACCTGCCGGGCTCCATGCTCTGATAGGAGTCTGGTATGGATTTTTGGCGTGGGAGTTCCCTTCAAAATCCATACCAGACTAGCAAGTAAGTATTCTTGGAATCTCGCTTCAAATGCGTCTACATGTCGAGTTTTTCGCTGAACAAGCAAAACACCCACTCCACACATTAGCAAAGTATGTAGTACCTTAACATTAGCATGGAGAAGGAAGAGGTGGAAGGTGCTGTCATTTTTGCTAGGTACCCAAGTTTTGTAGGCCCAGGCACCAGGGCCAAGAATACTGAGTAGTTGCAGTGTGTACATTCCTAGTAGTGTAGGTGTCTGAAGGGCAAGCGGGTTGCAAGCAACAATAGACTGGGTAGGTAAGTATTTCCTGAATTTGAATAGGAACTTGACCATAACTCACTATGTAAGGCCTCAGCCACTTGACCATCGTTTCCTTAATCCTTTTTTGTCTTCTTACTAGTTAATGATCTTCCCACAATTGGTCAAATGAGTGCAGATATGTTGCATTGTTTGAAGGATCTGGAGCAAATCAGGGGCGGATCCAGAGTCCAGTCCCGGGAGGGGCACTGCCGGAAAAAAATTTTTTTGTGGGCAATTTATCGGGGAAATTGCTGGTGTTGGCGCTTCAATCATCACGGCACCATGGTTATTATGGTGTCAGGATGATTGAAGAGCATTATTTATATTATTACATTAAATATGAAATTACTGAGTGTGTCACTGAGTGTGTCACTTGCCACGTCACCTGCCACACGTTGCGGATTGTCCACTTGCCACGTCACCTGCCACACGTCGCAGATTGTCACTTGCCACAAGTTGGAGGCAGAGAAGGAATAATGCTGGCGCTCTGCCACTGACAGTGGACGCTGGACATTTTAACTAGTCTATCTAAATTATATCTAACTCTATCTATCTGTCTAAACTCTAAACTGCAGCAACAACTGTTCCCCTATTTATGGCTCCAGCTCCTGTCACCTCGGCTCTGAAACTCCGACGTGACTCACTGACGTCACTTGTCTGAGACTCAAGTCCGACGTGACTCTGACGTCACTCGTTGCTAGACACCAGGCGGCCCAGGCGCTAGCAATGAGTGCAGGGAAGAGGCTCCACCCACCTCCTCCGGCTCCTGGTCAGTGCGGCGTAGCCGTAATAACACTAGACGAGTCTCTCTCTCGGCGCCGCTGATCGGCTGATGTGAGAGAGAGACTCAGGCAGAGGCAGAGACATGTCAGTGTGGTATTTTCGGAGGGGACAATTGCCCTGTTGCCCCCCCTGGATCTGCCCCTGGAGCAAATAAAGGAGGCTGCCACTGCTTTACAGCGAAGAATCAGAGATTTTGTAGACATGCTTGCAAAATTCTAATTTCCTCTTGCCTGTTCGGAAGTTTCTTGTTCCACTTGTTGGCTCCTGTTTGCACTTTTAATATTTACCATGTTTTTCGGACTTTTAAATGAGAAATTTTAGTGTTTGAACTCAGTGTTTCTCTACTCCACTCCTCTAGGTGCACCACCAGGTCCTGATTTCTGTATTTTCCACAGTCTAAAAATGACTGTATGAATTACTTACATTGAAAATGACAACATCACCTGTGCCAAATTCAACACATATAGAAAACATGACCTGGGTTTGCATGTTGAGGAGAGTTAGGAAAAACTGCCCTAAGTAATGTGAATTGTAATCTTTCTGTGTTTTGAATAGCAAAGCCAACATTAGAGGATGCACACAAATTGTGCCTTAACATTCTTATTTCCCTCATGATTCCATGCCTAAAATGTGTGTATTTTCATACATATAGTTTGTCAAAAGCCACAAAACACACAGTGTGTCAACATGTGCTATCTACCATCACTGGGTATCAATGGACGCGTTCTGGGGTGCAATCCCTTCCTCATAACTATAGAAGCTTAGAGGAAGGGGTTGCACCCCCAAAGCATGTCCATTGATACCCCGCAATGGGAGCTAGCACATGTTGACACACTGTGTGTTTTGTGGGTTTAGTAAAAAATTTGTTTGTAACTACACATATTTTTGGCATGGGATCATAAGGGTAATTTAATTGTTATGCCTTTACGTGCATGTGGCTTCAAATTTTGGCTTTTAAAGGGGTGAGATCACCCCATATGAGGAAGGCAACATCCACACAGTCTTGGGATACTAATGTCTCATTTGGACTTCACTTTACTAAAATCTATCTTTGTAAGTCCCTGAGTTTGGGATGTGTATCTAATGTTTTGGAACATGCCTGTTTAGCCCCAAAAAAGGGGAAATAATGCAAAACATACATGTTATACACCAAGATGTTGGTTTGTTTTAAAACCTTAAACTGCACATGTGAATGTGCTTGTTGTAAATTTTTTTTACTAAACAATGTGTGGCTTATTATTTCAAAGCTCAATACCAGTGTATTTGTTAAGTTGTTGTAGTTACAGTGACAATGTGCTCTAAAATGTGGCCAACTCCTGCAATTTTTAGTCCTCCCCAAAAAAAAGTTAAAAAGCCATAATGTTTTTGAACTTCATGCATTTGATCCACTAAGAACAAAAACATTGTGTGGGTGTAAAAGACCCACAACACACCATAATAGTTAGCTGAAGAAGATATTGTCATGTGTCCTGGTATGGTTCAGGAGGGGTGGTGCTCACTTGTCCCCCCCTTTCCTGACCTGCATGCTCGGATAAGGGTCTGGTACGGATTTGGGGGGGGGGGGGGGCATTTTGTAACTGTATTTTTGCACAGTAATATTTGAAGAACCTTTATGTACCCTTGAGAGGTGAATTACATCCTAACTCCTTTTCCCATGACCTAGAAGCTGGGCTACCTTTTCTCCTTTATTGATTTATGCACCTGTTGATCCTGCTAATAACTCTGTTATTCTTCAACAGTGGCAGGTAGAGGGTTAAGACAAAACATTTAACACTGATAGGGGTGCTTACAATAGATAGCTTTTATTAATTTATTTATTAGCTTTATTAATACCCTGCAATACTCTGCAATACCCAGCCATACTCTGCCATACCCTGCCATACTCTGCAAAACCCAGCCTTACTCTGCAAAATCCAGCCATACTCTGCAAAACCCAGCCATACTCTGCAAAACCCAGCCATACTCTGCAAAACCCAGCCATACTCTGCAAAACCCAGCCATACTCTGCCATACCCAGCCATACTCTGCCATACCCAGCCATACTCTGCCATACCCAGCTGTTGCCTTATAAGTTTATGTGAAATATCCATTAATCGCTGTAAAATATTGTAATTAGAAATATATTTCAGTTAGAGGGAAATATATTTAAAATACTGAGTGTTGTGTTGGTGTTATTGTAATTAGTTCAACTTCAAAGGTTGGCCTTTTGTTCTCCCTGAGAACATCTTCCCTGGGTAGTAAACAATAGCCTTCTTTGACTCATCCAATCAGGCTGTGCCCAATATACATTTACTAGGTACAGTGACCAATTAGGGAGAATTATATTAGCCACACTACAGAAAGGAGGGGGGGGGATATAATGCTTTGTGACCAAGCTTACTCACTCTTTGGTATGGGAACAGACAGCAGTCACCATGGGCTGACCTGAAGTTAACAGGTAATCTAATATACTTGTATTTTATACTGTACTGTAAATATGGGTGTTGTGGGTAATTTGTAAATACCATGTAAGCCAGGAGACCTACACTGTACATTGTGTTGTAAATACTGTTGGGTGTGTACTTTGTATAGATTATGTAACCCTATTAATAAATGTGTATTGCTGAACGAACTACCTCTTTGTTGTAAGATCTCTCAGATCTAGATATGTATATGTCCATACTACTACAATGATTGAGGTGTATGCACAAAATACAGAACTAGTCAACAAAATGGCGACCGGCGAATGGACAGAAAAAATTTGGTGGTCTCTTTCAGCAATATCTCAAGGGGTTGCAATATCTACAAAAGGCACACTTTGAAAGGGTTTTTCATTTGAATGCTAAAAAAATGAACATTGGGTGCTCTATGTGCTCGATATAGAAATGGGCTATAAGAAATAGCGGTGTTCTACAGTGTGTAATTAATAGGGAGCCTACGAGGAACACATAACTTTTGTTAAAAGCTAAATATAATATAGAATTGGTACATGAAGAGTCCAGATGCATTAGAAGGAGATGGAAAGAGCTGTTGCCCAATGTTTCTATGCATGAAGATTCAGTCTATTTAAAAAAAAAAAAGAGAGCTGTTTCCTGTATGTATGCATATCAACAGGAATTGAGAGCACAGCACAAAAGATGGATAGGGAGGACAGACAGTCTTTAGAAAATGTGCTACTTGTAGCTAACAATATTGGCAAACTGTTGCCAGGAGTGCACATAACATTTCATGCAGATAATGTCTTGCAACGATGTAAATTGCTGGGAGTTGGCAACTCCAGAGATCAGGTTAAAGTTTTACTATTAACCGTTAACTTAGACACATGGTCTTCCCTACCAGACCATGTTAAAGAAGGAAGAGCAGATTACAATGAAACTGTAGATGAATTGCTAAAAATAATATGTCCCTTTGACCTAGGCTTAAAAGCAGCGTATAGAACAAAACAGGAAAATAATGAGAACCCACTTCTTTATGCAAAGAGGCTATGGTCAGCTTACTATGTAGGCAAACGGAGAAACGTACACAGAGAGGACCCAGAGTACAAAACCCTCCTAATAGCTAATGCCCATCCAAAATTTAAAATTAAATGTGGATTTTTTATAAATCCCCTTAAAGATTCATATCAATGCATCATGGACTGTATGCACAAATTTTTTCATGTAGCCAGAAGGTCTAATTCTGTGAAATCAAAGATTTATCACCAGAGTGCAAACAACAAAACCTGTTTAGCAAGTCACACTACAGGAGAATTTGCCACCTTTTCAAACAGAAAGAGGCACCATTACAATTACAATGCCTCCAAAGATAAGATCTATAGGCATAGCCCCCCAGGTACTAGTCAAAGGCAAATAGCCTCATGCTCCCCTTTGAATGTAAATTCCATGGAAAGTGATCTCAGATTACAGCACAGGAAATCAGTTCTGAAAGAGGTTATGTTAATTAGCACAATTACTTCTCTTGAAAATGAGATTGAACTACTGAAGTCACATATTCATAATTGGGAAAATACCAATAAAATAATGGAAACATCACAACATGTTCTTAAGGTAAAATATGAAGCATGCCATGCAGATGTGGTACAGTGTAGGAAAGAACTGAAAGAAATAAAACAATCTTTTGATCAAATTGTTAAGGTCCCACAGAAAACCATCTGTTCCATTCAAACAGAAAATACTGGAGGGGGGGCCAACCTATCTATGCTATCTGCTAGGACTTCACCTTACTGGGAACAAACCTTAAATATAAGAAATTTAGAAAAAGCAAAAGAAATACCAGATCTAATGTGTCATTCAGATGTCTATGATCTGAGTCATTTGTTTTCACCAGATCCAAGGGTGAATGTCAGTGAACATATACCAATGTAAATATGTAAATGTAACAATGTGGCAGTGTTTGTTTTCTTTGTGTGAAAGAAAGGGAAAAGGGTAATAACTTTTGTCTAAGTTATATTTTCCAGGTGCAGGGAGCTCATGAAAAAGTATTTACATATTAATCAGGTGTATCAATATAGATGTATTTATACATAAATACATACACCTAAGGTAATGTATATTAGGCTAGGTATTCAAACATGGTTATTAGTAATACAGGTGTTATCTTCCCCAAAGGATCAGAAGACTGCCATAAATATTCAAAGGTATAGGGTACAAGTAGTGTTTAGTACAGAAGCCTACTCTTGCTTCATTTTATATATTTTTTATTTATGTATTTGTTTTTGGTTGGTGTTCTTGGTTTTTGTTTGTTTTTTTTTTTTTTTCCTTTCTCCTGTTTGCGTAAACACATAACAATTCATTTGCGATTTATCAAAGCTCTATCCAGGATGTATGGGTTCAATCTAAATGAATGTGTGTGTCTGAGTGATGGAATGCATGGGTATGAACTGTCCATGTGTAAAGAAAGATTTTTTTTTTTTTTGTAGGGGCGTACATTGTTTTTATGGCCATCAATAAGTGTGATCACACTAATGCGCATGCTTTGTACTGTTTACGATTATTTTATTAATTTTTCTCATTTGTAATGAGCTCAATACTGGTACCAGTTTAAAATAATACTTTTTTTTTACAAGTTTATATGTATTCGCGAATAAATAACCTGTGCACAGATAAGAGATCTCGATCCCTATAGCTCTGAGAAACTGTAGGGATTTTGTTTTGATAATTTTTCCTTTCCTGTGGCTTAGAGTGAAGTTTCATTCACTCTGATACATGGAAAATACATAACAATGCATTGCTTTGCACCTTGTGGCATCTTATGGATTCAGTAGATCTGGTGTTGGTTGTCCTTCCAAATTGACGTATGTGCTGTTAATATGTGTAAAGGTTTTATGTCTACAGGTTGTCGTCTTAAACTTTAAGTACTTACAAACACACCAGGTTTTTCTATAACTTTTGTTTGTCAGAGTACAGATATGTGGGTGTGTCTGTACATTTTTGATGGTACTTACTGTGGATGGACGCATTATCTCAGCTGGAAGACTGTTCCAATCATCCACTACTAGTTTAGTCCATTATGAACCTCTCAGAGAGGTACAGTGAGGTGTTATTAATTTTTGAGTTTTGTATTTTAGGAGACATACACAGACAAGGACAAATGATTGGACCCAGACTGGACAAAGTACTTTGAAACACAGAGGACCTTGAAACATAATTTTTATATTTTTTTTTGTTTTAAGGAGAAGCCTTGAATCCAATTAATTGCAGTCAGGCCCAACTAAATTCTAAAAAGAAAAACATTTAAACTTTTTTTTTTAAAACAGAGATCCTGCTCTCTGTAATACAAGTTCTTGTGGCCTGATTGAATTGCAAATTGATTTGCACTGAGAGTCAATTAATATGTTAATCACCACCGACAGAGGGTGTTGCCTTTTGAATAGCTACAATGTTTGAAGGCAGTTTCAATGTTTTTGGTTTTTTTTTTGACAGAATACAGATTAATTTTTTTTTAATTTGTTACATTTTTTTTTTCTCTTATTTTTATTCTTCTTTTTCTTAACGGTAATTTTTTTTCTTTACAAAAGAAAGAAAAAAACAAAGGGGGGAAGAACGATTTTTAATTTTTTTTTTGATTTTTTTTTTTGAAATTTTTTTTTAATGTTTACTATTTTTCTTTCTTTCCTATAGTACCTTTATTTATTTATTTATTTATTTTTTGTATGGTGATTCTTGAGTTTGGTGTCACTAGGGTGAAATAAATAAATAAAAAAAAAAAAAAGAGGGGAGTAGGGGGGAACATTATATGGAGAACATTTAAAATGGTTAGAAATGTTGATATAGAATATTAAAGCTTCCCTATAGCATTTTGGGGATAGACCAAGTTCCAACAGGTTTTCTTCTCTCTTTCGACATTGGATAATTGTTTTATATAAATGTATGTCATGGTAGTTATTACCAACTATGACAGTAACACCTGGTTACACCTGGTCATGTGACTATTTTCGTTGTATATGTGACATACAATCCTCTCTACAGTTCTAATATTGGGCAGGCATCATATGTGGTCATTGATCAATTTTTTTGTTTGTTGGTCAGTTTTCTTTTTCGTGCCATAACTAAGTTCAAAGAGCATTGCGTGAATATCATATAGATATACTGGGACTGGTGAGACTCATAGTGATTGGCAAATAGCAGGGAGTATAGTACAATTGTACTTAAGTGTAATTTAGTTTAATTGTTCCTGAAGCCACTAGTGACTGATGACATCACACTCATCCGTATTCCGAATTATTTTTGTCTGCGTAGGCGACACTGCCTAATCTGCACGGAGAACTCTTAAAGTGATGATCTCTTCTGTAGCCTGCTAAAGGCAGGACGGAGCTATATGCCCAAAGGTTTGGCACCAGCCAAGGTTGAACGGAACACAGTTCCAGTAAAAAGGAGTTAGTGGTGAGTTGCGATGGCAACAAAACTCCCCAGAACACGTGAAGGGTCATACACGCACACACAACGTGGTATTCCACAGAAGGTGGGGCAGAGGTACTTGCAGGCATATGACAATGGAGGAAGAAAGATGGGGGGATGAAAATCAGACACCTGGCTGAAGGGCGTAACCATTCAAATTGTTACACATGTCACTGGGAAAGGGGTCTCATTAGTATGTCGCAGTATATCTATGACAATTCTAATAAAAAGGTCCTTACGGCTTAGACTTACCAGACAAGCATTCAGTTGAATGCATATGTTTTAAATGTACTTGTGTTTTTATTTCTCTACCTTTGTCCACATTAATAAAGTATAATCTTAGAAAGCCAGGAAAAGCTGGTCCCCAGGCTATTATTGTATGCTGTATCCACTTGGAATCACCAGTGAAGGCCGTCCCAGAAGCAAGGGCAACATGACCAGATTCGCCTTATGGACTTTCGTACTGTTATTATCGGACTATTGTTATTTTTGGACTGTTGAGAACAAGGATCCTCATGTTTTTTTTTTTTTTTGTTTTTGTTTTTTTTTCCTTATTGTTTTGTTTTGGTGCCGTTTCTCATGATTTCTATTTTGGACTTATGACATCCAGAACAAGTGATGACTACCAATACTGGGATCCAGAAGTGTGAACTGTAGAGATGGAGAGTTTAAAAAGTTTTTTTTTCTTCTCAAAGAGTTTTATTTCATTTCAGAGGGTAAAGCCAAAAGTGACAAATATTAAAGGAGATTGCACATAAACCATTATTCTAGGTGTGGCCGAGTCTCATATTCTCAACTGGCCACAAGGGGCCATCTGTTGCCTTATAAGTTTATGTGAAATATCCATTAATCGCTGTAAAATATTGTAATTAGAAATATATTTCAGTTAGAGGGAAATATATTTAAAATACTGAGTGTTGTGTTGGTGTTATTGTAATTAGTTCAACTTCAAAGGTTGGCCTTTTGTTCTCCCTGAGAACATCTTCCCTGGGTAGTAAACAATAGCCTTCTTTGACTCATCCAATCAGGCTGTGCCCAATATACATTTACTAGGTACAGTGACCAATTAGGGAGAATTATATTAGCCACACTACAGAAAGGAGGGGGGGGGATATAATGCTTTGTGACCAAGCTTACTCACTCTTTGGTATGGGAACAGACAGCAGTCACCATGGGCTGACCTGAAGTTAACAGGTAATCTAATATACTTGTATTTTATACTGTACTGTAAATATGGGTGTTGTGGGTAATTTGTAAATACCATGTAAGCCAGGAGACCTACACTGTACATTGTGTTGTAAATACTGTTGGGTGTGTACTTTGTATAGATTATGTAACCCTATTAATAAATGTGTATTGCTGAACGAACTACCTCTTTGTTGTAAGATCTCTCAGATCTAGATATGTATATGTCCATACTACTACAATGATTGAGGTGTATGCACAAAATACAGAACTAGTCAACACAGCCATACTCTGCAAAACCCAGCCATACTCTGCAAAACCCAGCCATACTCTGCAAAACCCAGCCATACTCTGCAAAACCCAGCCATACTCTGCCATACCCAGCCATACTCTGCAATACTCGGTGATATCCAGCTATATTCTGCCATACTCAGCCATACTTTGCCATACCCAGCCATACCCAGCCATATCCAGCCATACTCGGCCTCTGTATGTGGCCAGGCTGTGGAAGTCTCACACACGTGGTATCGCCGTACTCAGGAGGAGTAGGAGAATCTATTTTGGGATTTCATTTTTGGTATGTACATGCTAATGGTTAGAAAGATTGTATAAATGGACAACTTTGTGTTAAAAAAAAATGCGTTTTAACCACTTCCCGCCCGCCGGCCGTTATACGACGTCCTTGACTTTATGCGGGGATATCTGAATGATGCCTGCAGCTACAGGCATCATTTAGATATCATCTTTTTCAGCCGGCGATTCCCTACACCATAAGAATGATCATAGCAGCTGTTTCACTGCTTGATTGTTCTTACGGGAGGCGAGAGGGGACGTCCCCCCCTCCCGCCGCCCTCAGGTGCTTCTACCAACTCACTGCTACGATCGAAGCCAGGATTTTTTTTTTATTTCAGGCTTCCCAACCTAGAGGTGAGATGTGGGGTCTTATTGACCCCATATCTCACTGTAAAGAGGACCTGTCATGCCATATTCCTATTACAAGGATATTTACATTCCTTGTAATAGGAACAAAAGTGATCAAGAAATGTATTTTTTGGACAAAAGCATCAAACTAAAATAAATAAAGTAAAATGAACAATAAAAAAAAAAATACATTTTTTTTCCCGTGTCCCCGTGTGCTCATATGCAGAAGCGAACACATACGTAAGTCCCGCCCACATATGAAAATGGTGTTCAAACCACACATGTGAGATATCACTGTGATCGGTAGAGCGAGATCAATAATTTTGGCCCTAGACCTCCTCTGAAACTCAAAACATGTAACCAGTAAAAAATTTTAAAGCGTCGCCTATGGGGATTTTTAAGTAGCGAAGTTTGGCGCCATTCTACGAGCGTGTGCAATTTTGAAGGGTGACATGTTAGGTATCTATTTACTCAGGATTACTTCATCTTTCACATTATGTTAAAACATTGGACTAACTTTACTGTTTAGTTTTTTTTTTAGCACAAAACTGTTTTTTTTTCCAAAAAAAAACGTGTTCAAAAAATTGCTGCGCAAATACCGTGTGAGATAAAAAGTTGCAACGACCGCCATTGTATTCTCTAGGGTCTTTTCTAAAAAAAACATATATAATGTTTTGGTGTTCTATGTAATTTTCTAGCAAATAAATGATGATTTTTACATGTAGGAGAGAAATGTCAGAATTGGCCTGGGTGCTCCAGAACGCCTGGAGGTGCTCCATACATGTTGGTCCTCTGTATGTGACCACGCTGTGTAAAAGTCTCACAAATGTGGTATCGCCGTTCTCGGGAGTAATAGTTTTTGGGGTGTAATTTGTGGTATGCTTATGCTGTGTGTGAGAAATAACCTGCTAATATGACAATTTTGTGAAAAAAAAAATCTTGATTTTGCAATGAATTGTGGGAAAGAATGAAAATTTCAAAAAACTCATCATTCATCTTTCTAAATACCTTGGGATGCCTTCTTTCCAAAAAGGGGTCATTTGGGGGGTATTTGTACTTTTCTGGCATGTTAGGGTCTCAAGAAATTAGATAGGCCGTCAGTACTTCAGGTGTGATCAATTTTCAGATATTGGCACCATAGCTTTTGGACTCTATAACTTTCACAAAGTCCAAATAATATACACTGATTTGGGTTATTTTTACCAAAGATATGTAGCGGTATAAATTTTGGCCAAAATATATGAAGAAAAATTTTATTAATTTGCAAAATTTTATAAAAGAAACTAAGAAAAATGCATTTTTTTACAGAATTTTCAGTCTTTTTTCTTTTATAGCGCAAAAAATAAAGAACCCAGCGGTGATTAAATACCACCAAAAGAAAGCTCTATTTGTGTGAAAAAAAGGACAACAATTTCATATAGGTAAAGTGTTGCATGACTGAGTAATTGTCATTCAAAATGTGAGAGCACCGAAAGCTGAAAATTGGTCTGTTTATTAAGGGGGTTTAAGTGCCCAGTGGTCAAGTGGTTAATTATCGCAAAAGGAAAAAAAAAATTTTGCTGTAACTGCTTAAAAGGTGTCAGCAGGAGTTTGGCTTAACTTTGTTAGTTAAATTCATCTAAATTTGCTAGTACATCCAATACTACCCATCCCCCAGTATGACAATGCTGCTGTCCAAAAGTGCTCCTCAATCTAGTGGAGACAACTTAGGAAGTATGTTACTGGCCAGAAGATGAAAATAAATGGTAACAAAAAGAAGAAAACTAAAACAGCCTCCACATTTAGGATTGGTAAGCTGCAATATAATAATTTTAAAAATTTTTATTTTTGCTTTAACCAGTTGCCGACCGGGCCATAGCCGAATGAGGGCTACAGCGCGGTCAAATAACTCTGGGAGGCTGTCACATGATGTCCACTTAGATTTGCGCTCCCGCGTGCCCCCTGGAGAGCACACCCGGGAATCTCCATGACCGTCGGGTCTCCAAGCTATGTTGCTGGAGGACAAGTGCTTTCTCCCCACAACCCTAGCTCGGTAGTTCTCAGGGCCTGGGGGTAGACTCTGGAATTACTTTTTAACATAATCTTGATGAACACTGTCCGTCTAATAAAAAAAATCTTCTGCCTACGGAAACAATCCACTCCTGTCACTCAATGTAATGTTAACAAAGGGTGGGATCTCCCAGGTGATGTCATTGACCAAATAATGCTCTCCCCGCCCCATTGTTTGAACTACTACTACTTCCTTAACAATTATTGACAGGAAGGAAGCTGCCATACTATAGTAGTGGTAGAAATACTGCTACTATGTATAATGTTCGACTTCCACTGAACAAACAAAAAGTCCAGCATTTGGACGAATGCCCGAGGAAGACAAAGTTCCGTCCAAACTTGGCTCATCCCAATTCATCATGCTGCAGAAACAACCAGCAACTGTGGTGCCATAAATTACTGCTGAGCTTTTATATGAACACAAATAAAACACGAAAGCACTCTAAATTAAATGTATAAGGATTGTGTTCAAATTATGAGGATTGTTATATAAAATACTAGTTTATAAACCTAAAAAATAAGTTTAAAATGACCAAAAAGCACTATGATTTCCCATTGAATGAATATATTTGAATTAATATATTTGATTTTTACAAATTCCTAACCAGGTGCCTGGGATTACTGGAAATCATCTTTTTGAGCTGTAGCACGTGCCAGTTGGATTTCATGGCCCATTCAATAAACTGCCTTAGTTTTCAATACAACCAATTAAAAGTTGGCGGTTTATGGTGGACACAGTTTGTATTTTCACTGCAACATTGCACATTGCTTTTATGATTCCAAATTGGTTTTGGTTGTTGAATCACAAATTGAGTTTACCTAGAAGATGCTTAGGAAAATTAAAATTTTTCATTTCAATGTTTAATAACAGAAACAGTAACTAGCCAACTCTGAGTTGTTAGTTAAAGTATATTAAAAGTGAAAAATGTTTTGGAAATTTTATGGAGCGGGTAAAAATCCCTTTCATTTTTTACATCTGTGACCCATTGGGGAGGATTACCTTCACTTCATGTCCCACAGACACAACAGAAAGTAACAATATTTCTGTACCAGTGGTATCTCAAAATTTTGGATTTCCTCTCACTATTTGTTCTTGTGACAGTTACCAATTCTTGTAGAAAGGGTGAATATCACCACTGGAAGCATAGACAGCAATAAGAACCTGACAGAGGTTCTAAATCTTTACTACGCCATCCAAATAAAAAAAATGTTTTCTGTGAGCTTCAGGTACACTTTAAGAATGCTAAGACTCAACCAGAGCTAATTACATAAACTGGAATACATTATGAATGTCTATAAAATTTCCATCCTGCGGTAAAGAAATATGAATTACACATTTTAATTAAAGCATGAAAATAATGAAAAACTATACCATGCACTAACATTTTACATGTTACTATGAGCTGTTTGCATTATTTCATTAAATCCCAATGCATACTGTTGCACTATGCTCAGCAGGCATAACCTTCAGTAGTAAATAGGGGTGCAACGGATCGTCATCGATCCGTGATCCAATCCGCGGAGGTTGATCCATACGGGACACCCGCGATCCGCGGAGCGCTCTGTGACCTCGGCCATAGGAAAGGCCACGGCTTTGGCCTAGCTCCGGAGCAGCGGCCATCTTGGTACACCCGACGGCCGTTTAGCACGTGATCGCTCCGTCAAATTGTAACAAACCGGCGTCATGTCATGACGCCGGTTCCTCGCTCCCCTCTGTGTACTGATCTGTACAGTGGAGGGGAGAGATCGGATGGCAGCAGTGCCAAAACTCCGCAATGCCCTGCCAATACTCTGCAATGCCCTGCTGCAATGCCCTGACAATACTCTGCAATGCCCTGACAATACTCTGCAATGCCCTGACAATGCCCTGACAATACTCTGCCAATACCCTGCCAATACTCTGCCAATACTCTGCCAATATACCCGCCAATACCCTGCCAATACCCTGCCAATACTCTGCCACACCCTGCCAATAGAGAGATTGTGGATATTACAGTGGGGGAGATTTTTTTTTTGTTGATCCGAAAATGATCCGAACCGTGACTCCTGATCCGAGGAACGATCCGAACCGTGAGTTTTTTGATCCGTTGCACCCCTAGTAGTAAAGCATTCTTACCAAATTCTTCCCTCTTCGGCCTGGTTCACACCTATGCATTTCTAATGCGTTTTCAGTTTTGCAGAAACACACTACAGTCCATTTAACATGGTTTCCTATGGCTGTAGTTAACATCTGTGCATTTTATGAAAAGGGCCAGGGTTTTTTTTTCTGTTTTTTGGTTCCATAGACTTCAATGGTTTAAAGATGTGTATTGAAAAACCTCAAAATGCACCTGCAATATGCAAACTGCAACCTGCACAAGTGTGAATCAGTCCTTAAGTAGAATCTGTCACCTAATAAAAAGCACATGGCATAAATATTTTAAATGCTTGCTTGCACAATTTTTCCTTTCCAGAAACTATTTTTTATTCACTTGCAATGTGCCCTTAAAGTTGGTAGAAATCTTGAATACTCTGAGAAGAGTCAATTCTCTAGCACAGCTTCCTCCCTCCTTGAACATGATAGGCTTCTGCTCTTCTGGAAGTGTCTAATTACTGTCTGTGCTGCCCCAGCATCTCTGCCACTCCCCTCACCTCCCTACATTTCATTTTATGTAGCTGCCAGGAATAGAATGATGGGGAATTCAATGGAGTGTCACTTGATGGAGTGTCCAGTTCTAACTCTGCAGGAGCTGCTGACATCACATTCAAGAAGGCCATGTCCAGCATACGTCTTAGGGCTTTTGTATGCCTACACAAGGGATGCTTTTACAGATTAAAGTGGAGTTCCATCCAAAAATTGAACTTTCGCTTTAAGTGCAGGTGACCCTCTGACATGCTACATTTGGAATGTAATTTTTTTTGGGGGGGGGCGGATACTCTCTTTTTAGAGGCATCCAGCTCCCACTTCCTCCTGGGGCTCCAGGGCACCGGAAGGAAGATCACCTCTCCCCCCTCTGCCCATGCAATCTTTTGGGACAGTCGTCACAGGTCCCAGAAGATTGCCCAGCCATGCAAAGCGTGAAGCCACAGCCGGGCGCCCACAGTAAGAATTCTGGTGCCTCGGAGAGGAGCGGGGCTTCGTACGCCTGCATCGCTGGACCGTGGGACAGGTAAGTGTCTGATTATTAAAAGTCAGGAGCTACACTTTTTGTAGCTGCTGCCTTTTTTTTTTCCGGCGGAACTCCGCTTTAACGTGCATTAAAATGTAAAATGCACATGTCTTATGGGAAAGTTTCTGTAGAATTAATAATTTGTCAATAGGATCTCCTTAAAGCGGAGCTCCACCCAAATGTGAAAGCTCTGCTTGTCTGCCCCCCCCCCTCCTTTGCCACATTTGGCATCTTTTGGGGGGTACCTGGTTTTGACAAGTACCTGCTCCCACGCATCAAAATGAGACAGAAGTTCGCCCCCTTCCTTCCCCTGCAGCAGGCCCATTCACAAAGTTCAGCGTGCTTAACGCATGCATAGCAGGGAACCGCCAGTTCCCCTTAGTCGAGATGGCGGCACCAGCACCCGATAGCCGATTAAAAGATAGCTCGGGTAAGGACACTGCTGGATTTATGGACAGGTAAGTGCCCTAATATTAACCCCTTCATGCTGATAATACGCAAATATACGGCCCCACTGGACTGGGCTTTTTTTCCGTGGGGCCGCATATTTGCTTATCTCCCTTTGTGCTGGGAGCTCACCACACACTGCGCTCCCAGCACAGAGATAGGGGTCTCACTGAGAGCCCCGGGCCCCGTTCTAACGATTGGGACCCAGAATGGCCAATTCCAGGTCACCTGATTGCTGTGATAGTCTCTGATTGGCTATCACAGTGATCAGTCACTGTGAAGCCTGCCCCCCATGTCTTCTGTCTCTGTGAATAGGTGAGAGAGATACATAGAAAAGAAAAAAAAAAAAGTGTGTGAAGAAAAAAAAAAAAGAATACCTAGATCAAGGTTTGATCTAGGTCAGTGCCAGGGTTAGTGTTTGGGTCAAATTCAGGGTCAGTAATTTTTGTACAGGATTTTTTTTCTATTTTTTATAATTTTTTTATTATTTATTATTAATTAATTAGTATCAGTGTCAGTTTGTTTAAAGTAGGAATAAAAAAAAAAGCAAAATGTGCACTATAGTTTCTGGGCTGTACTACGGGTACAAACAACAACTAACATGCACATATGTGGTATAGCTGTGATCGTCAGGAGTGGGATAATTTATTTTAGATTGTTCTTTGGTGGCAAGTTATGGTAGTAGCAAGAAATATACAGTTAAATTGGTGTTTCGGCCGAAATTATACTTTTTAAATAAAAATACCCCTATAATACACAAGCTTAATGTATTCTAGTAAAGTTAGTCTGTAAACTAAGGTCTGTTTTGTTAGTTTATAGCAGTAGTTTGTTATTTTATAAACTTACAGCAGGCCGTGTCCATCTTAAGTGTGGGCATCTGAAGCCAGACTGTATTTCTTCCTGGATCTCATCCTTGCAGATCTCACACATGCTCAGTGCAGCACAAGCAGTGTAATAGGTTTCAGTTTAGGTTTAGGTTTCCATAGCAACGGCAGTGTCAGAGGAAGTTTCCGCCCCTTCCCAGAAGGCATTGCAAACAGGAAATGATGCGATGGGCCACGGCCAGGGAGGAGGAGAAAGTGAGAAATGAATACAGCAGATATACAGTAGGTGCTGAGAAAAAAAAAAAAAAAAATATCCAGTTCGTTTACAGTGCACAGTTTAGTGAGGGATGCTGAAGAGTTGTAAAAGTGGGTGGAACTCCACTTTAAATTAAAAACTTTTTTTACTATTTTGGGCCAGTTTTCCATTACCATATACCACCAAATGAAAGCCCAGTTTGTCCTGAAAAAAACCAAAACGGTGTAATTCACCTGGATGCACAAAGTAGTTGTGATGTTATGTACAGTTTTACAAACACAGGTCAAAATTGCAAATTTGAACTTAGGCATTTAGATTCGTACAGTATTTGTAGCTGCTGACTTTTCCTCAAGAAGGTGCTAAGAGCCTGTTGTTCTTAGTACAGATGTACAAATAAACAGACACATACCGTTTCTAGCTGATTTGTTAAGAAATATGTGCATTTTTTAAGAAAACCAGGACACCCTGGGAAAACTAACACAGCCCTGGGGAAAACATACAAACTCCATGCAGAGTATGCCTCTTGTGTGAACTGCAAGTACAAAAGTACATACAACCTTGGTTACTGTGTAGTTATTCAATACCTATCTGAGATCATAGAGAATAATATACCCATAAATGCTTAAAAAAGACCCAAACCTGAACTTTGACATCTTCTGATAACAAAACTTGATACTTGAATGTTTAAAGGTATAATAAAAATCCACTGTTATCTTCCTATATCAGTATTATGTCTAAGATCAGTAAACTATTCTATTCTATAATTGGATTAGAGTCTCTATAGGGTTTGAAGGGAGGTATAACTGTGTTCATAACACACTTGTGAAGCATTCATGGGCACTTTATTTTAATGACTGCCCGTAACCTGCACGGTCATCCAGTTGGTTGAGACACTTTACTGTAGTCTCAGAGACAGTCAGTATAACTATTATGGGGCACTGGGGAAAGAAATGAGCACAACACTTAAAAGAAAATAGTGAAGTTAAAGGCCATGTTGTGGCTCTCAGGCTTGTGTAATAGTCTGCTGACTGAAAAAAAAATACATGAAATGATTTAGACATAGGTTTGCAATGCAAACACAGACACTAATAATATCTGTATTATAAAGTGACTGTTTACAGTATAATAAATCAAAATGCTGTGCTATTGTGAATACTGGAATACAAAATACAAGAATGCATTTGATCCAATTATATAAACATACCAGTGTAACAAAAGAATACATAAAACTGTAGTAGTGAAAAAAAAATGTTCGGTGTATAAGCTCATCAAAGTAAATTCATCCAGTGATACATAATAATTATGAAGATATAAATACATAATTACATAATAAAAATCATCATAAATTGTCCATAAATGCATTTGTAGCCTTCCACCATCAGAACATTCTTGCGATTGATCCCAGTTAAACCTTCACCAAACTCTCATAGGAACTCCCTTGCCTCATTCATATCACCCTTAAGGAAAAAAGGTCTATCATACTTATCCTTTTTATAGCAAGGACGAGGCTGTCCTTCTGGAAGAAAGTGTGAGCATCAGAAGAAAGCGGTTTGTGCTTCTGGAAGTCAGCTCCAAGGAAAAAGGAAACATAGTGCTTTCCATAGTACAAAGTTTCTATTAATAAAATGGATACACTCAAATTTTTGTAAATGGCTGAAACAAGCCTTCATATACAGAGTGACCACAAAATGCAGCACTGCTCCAGCTAATACATGAGCTCTACTACACTGCAAACAAGCAACAACTCTGTCTAATATGTTTATTTAGGGACAACTGGGATGTTGTTGCTGATGACATCATCTGGTCTACTGGGTCAGATCAGGAAATAATCAGGTGTTTAGGGGCTACCCCTAACTTTTGTAGACACACTCTGGATGACTCAACTTGGGGGAATAATCAGTTGTTTTGTATTTTCCCAATCAATTGATTTTGTACTCTGTGAGATAAGGACAAGACAAACTTCTCTGATATGCTAACATCCTGCCTTGAGGATAGTTAGACAAAGCCTGCATAACTTACCTCCTTGTAAGGTAAATGAACAGAGTGTGTAAATTATCAGTGGAGAGAAGGGATAGCAGACAATGGATAGTCCCATAGTAAGTCTATGGAAAACATCACTGTCCATGCACTGCAGCCGTTGACGCTGCCCTCTTCTTTTCACTGAAGAGCGTGATTAGATTAGGTAAGTATGCACAGCTTTCCTTTACAGGATAGTTAGTATAGGGAAGGTGTATTAAATTAAAATTTAAGGAGGTCCAGTCACTAAAAAAAAAAAAATTTCAGCCGAGATCTGAATCTCAAGTTTGTGCTATGACTCAGAAAGGTTGTAGTCACTGTATATCAAAAACTGAGACATTTACTATTTCCATAGCATTTCAACAATATTTATTATCAAGTTTCAGTTACAACATTACATCAGCTGTCCCCATCAGAGTTCCCTCTTACATCAGGTATTACCATCAGAGTGCCCTCTTACAGGTTATTCTATCGGAGTGCCCCCTTACATCAGGTGTCCCAATAGAGTGCCACTTATGTTAGGTGTCTGCATCAGTCCCCCCCCCCCTTAAATCAGGTGTCTCCAATCAGTGTGCACCCATACATCAGTTGTCCCCATCAGAGTGCCCCAGTACATAATATACCCCCATCAAAGTAACCCCTTACATAGGGTATCCCCATCAGAGTGCCCCTTTACATCAGTTGTCCCCATCAGAGTGCCCCTTTCCATTATATGTGCTCATCAGAGTGCCCCTTCCCATCTTATGTGCTCATCAGAATACCCTTTTCCATCATATTTTCCCATTAGAGTGCCCCTTTCAATTGATATGTGCTCACCAGAGTGCCCCTTTCCATCATATGTGCTTGTAGCAAGGTCCCAGGCCTCCTTTAGTCTAATGAGAACCTCCAGAGCCAAGAGCTGCTGACATCCTTCCATATAGAGTGGGTTGTAAGACATAGTGGGTGTAAAGGTTGATTCATGGGCACCAGACACTTCTTGAATGCAAAGAGATTTTATTTCTCTTGAACAGAACAGTGGGAGAGAGGGTTTAGGGCCAGGACACCATTTAGTAGTTGCAATGTTAATTGGCAGACTCTTAGACTTCCACAGGTAGATAGACAGCCATGCAGGGAAAGGCATCCAGCAAGACACCACATCTGCATGTGTAGGAATGCTGTCTCCTATGGCAACAGTCTTAGAACAGTTACTAACACAAGTAACAAACTCCTTCACTCTCTCTGCAATCACTTTGTGTAGGTGCTCAACCCACTTAGCTCCCAGTCTTTCTCACTAGATTTGCAGATTAATTGCCACCGAATCCCTTGAGCTCTTCCAATCTTCACCTAAGTATCTTCCTCAAGCGTCACCCGCGCTTATCTGCTGTATCCCTAGCTTGGCACTCCAGATACTTCTCAAGCTTCACCCCACTGGCCTGCTCAGTCCCTGGCTTGACACACAAGGTTGCTCTGCAAGCGTCACCTCTGCTGGCTGGCTTGACACCTGCTGAAGTTTCCCAATTCTTCACCGTCCCTGGTTGGTGAGAATACTGCTCTGGTACTTGCTTCAGCTACTCACTGTAGTCCCTGATAATAGGGTGCTTGGCCCCTTAGTGGCGACAGCTTCCCCGCTACCACCAACCATGACAGGTTCTCCGACCGGCAGAACTGTCACTTCTGGTTGGACTGCAAGCCGCATTCCCAACCCTACGCTGCTCTCTTGCTTCTAGATAGGCCCTCAGACAGCTTAGCAGCCAGATGTGCCTGGAATAGGCCCAAACTCCGCCCTAGCAGCAATACAACACAAGTCCACTCAGACAGCTGTCCAGGTGGCACAGAACCCCGATCACCTGACTCCACCCAAAGATATAGGTTCTCTCAGCAGGCCAAGGGATTTAAGAAAACCCATGCCATTGGCTGAGATAGCCCATATACTCCTAATCTGTCCTTGCTTTGCCCTTGTCTTATCTAATGTCACCAAGTACCCGGTCACCTAGCGACAGAAGAGAGAAGTGCAGCAATTTCAGACTTAGGGTGAACTCAATTGATCCCTAACAATGAGCCAAGGTAACTACACCTGGCAGGTAAATTTAGGAGCAACCCTGCCTAAACATCAGGGTGCTACATCCTTCCCCTGCCTACAAAACTACGTCTCTTTGCAGAAAAAAATTATTTGAGCTCTCAAGCCTGAGAGCAAGTGTCCTGGCAAAACAAGGAAAGAATAACAATGACAATAGTACATGTGGCATGCCACATGAAACAAACATGAATATCAAACACATTAGAAATGGTAGGTCATATATGACAGGTAAATATCAAAAATGATGTACAATTTTAAAGGTGAAGTGTCACCCAAATTTTTAAAGGCAGACATAAGCAATGACCAAACTTCCTAACTATCTATCTAATATCTATATACAATAATAAAAGTGTATAAAAGGTATAGTGTTGTCATCAGGTTAGATACCTGTCTCTCCTTGTTCAAGGAAGACGTACCGATTCAGCAACACCTGAAAGAAATAAACAGCAATGCAAATCTATCTAGCCCATCCTATTATAACATTGTGCAATATGTACATACGTGATTAAGTGATTTGGAATTGTCCTCATCCGAGAACAGCAAAAAGGTGTAAGTACACCCTATAATGCAATTATATCCTATACATCATGAAAGCGGGCCCCATTCTCAGCCGAGAATGCCAACCCCTTTTTAACTAATCAAAAACTTTTCCTAATGTTTTGTATCAAGGAACAGTCCTAATGCATGAGTTAGTCCATTATTCACTAGGGATGGGGTGACTGTTCGAGTCGAACATGAGTTTGACTCGAACATCGGCTGTTCGATCGCTCAACGAAGATCGAACATTATGGGCCGTTTGCGCCACATTCGAGCGGCGCGTCATGGTCCATAATGCACTGCGTCAACGCAGTGGATTGCTGGCTGATAAATGCCAAGCATGCACTATGACCCGCATGCTTTGGCCAATCATAGCACCATAAGCAAACAGAGCCATAATTGGCCAAAGGCAGGGTGCCTTTGGCCAATTATGGCTCAGGGGTTAAGTACATGCCCCACACTATATAAGGCCACCTGCACGTCGGCCCTGTGTAGTGTGTTGCTGGCGGAGAGAGAGATAGATAGAGAGAGAGAGAGAGAGAGAGAGTGTGTCTTTTCATTTACTTTGAGCAGGCAGTTTATTCAGTTGGCTAGATCTCACTGCAGATCGTTCCTGATGTACTATTTCTAATCTACTTCAGACAGGCAGTTGATTCAGTTAGCTAGATCTCACTGAAGACCGTTCCTGCTCTACTGTTTCTAATCTACTTCAGACAGGCCATTGATTCAGTTAGCTGCAGTGTATTTAATATATACAGGCAGACTGCTATGTATATATATCAACTGTATCCAGTTTAGCTAGATCTCACTGCAGACCGTTCCTGCTCTACTGTTTCTTATCTACTTCAGGCAGGCAGTTGATTCAGTTAGCGGCAGTGTATTTAATATATATACAGTCAGACTGCTATGTATATATATCAACTGTATCCAGTTTAGCTAGATCTCACTGCAGACCATTACTGCTCTACTGTTTCTAGTCTACTTCAGGCAGTTGATTCAGTTAGCTGCAGTGTATTTCATATATATATATATATATATATATATATATATATATATATATATATATATATACAGTCAGTCTAGTATATCTCACTGCAGACTGTTCCTGGTGTACTGTTGCTAATATACTTCAGGCAGGCAGGCGATACAGTTAGCTGCAGTGTATTTAGTATGTATGTATAATATATATATATATATATATATATATATATATATATATATATATATATATATATATATACACACATACACACACACACACAGTAGGGACAGAAAGTATTCAGACCCCCCTAATTTTTTTACTCTTTGTTATATTGCAGCCATTTGCTAAAATCATTTAAATTCATTTTTTTCCTCATTAATGTACACACAGCACCCCATATGGGCAGAAAAACACAAAATTGTTGACATCTTTGCAGATTTATTAAAAAAGAAAAGCTGAAATATCACATGGTCCTAAGTATTCAGACCCTTTGCTCAATATTTAGTAGAAGCACCCTTTTGATCTAATACAGCCATGAGTCTTTTTGGGAAAGATGCAACAAGTTTTTCACACCTGGATTTGGGGATCCTCTGCCATTCCTCCTTGCAGATCCTCTCCAGTTCTGTCAGGTTGGATGGTAAACGTTGGTGGACAGCCATTTTTAGGTCTCTCCAGAGATCAATTGGGTTTAAGTCAGGGCTCTGGCTGGGCCATTCAAGAACAGTCATGGAGTTGTTGTGAAGCCACTCCATTATTTTAGCTGTGTGCTTAGGGTCATTGTCTTGTTGGAAGTTAAACATTTGGCCCAGTCTGAGATCTTGAGCACTCTGGAGAAGCTTTTCATCCAGGATATCACTGTACTTGGCCGCATTCATCTTTCCCTCGATTGCAACCAGTCGTCCTGTCCCTGCAGCTGAAAAACACCCCCACAGCATGATGCTGCCACCACCATACTTCACTGTTGGGACTGTATTGGACAGGTGATGAGCAGTGCCTGGTTTTCTCCACACATACTGCTTAGAATTAAGGTCAAAAAGTTCTATCTTGGTCTCATTATACCAGAGAATCTTATTTCTCACTATCTTGGAGTCCTTCAGGTGTTTTTTTAGCAAACTCCATGCAGGCTTTCATGTATCTTGCACTATGGAGAGGCTTTCGTAGCTGCCATAAAGCCCCGACTGGTGGACGGCTGCAGTGATGGTTGACTTTCTACAACTTTCTCCCATCTCCCGACTGCATCTCTGGAGCTCAGCCACAGTGATCTTTGGGTTCTTCTTTACCTCTCTCACCAAGGCTCTTCTCTGTAGATAGCTCAGTTTGGCCGGACGGCCAGCTCTAGGAAGGGTTCTAGTCGTCCCAAATGTTTTCCATTTAAGGATTATGGAGGCCACTGTGCTCTTAGGAACCTTAAGTGCAGCAGAAATTTTTTGTAACCTTGGCCAGATCTGTGCCTTGCCACAATTCTGTCTCTGAGCTTTCAGGCAGTTCCTTTGACCTTATGATTCTCATTTGCTCTGACATGCACTGTGAGCTGTAAGGTCTTATATAAACAGGTGTGTGACTTTCCTAATCAAGTCCAATCAGTATAATCAAACACAGCTGGACTCAAATGAAGGTGTAGAACCATCTCAAGGATGATCAGAAGAAATGGACAGCACCTGAGTTAAATATATGAGTGTCATAGCAAAGGGTCTGAATACTTAGGACCATGTGACATTTCAGTATTTCTTTTTTAATAAATCTGCAAAAATGTCAACAATTCTGTGTTTTTCTGTCAATATGGGGTGCTGTGTGTACATTAATGAGGAAAAAAATGAACATAAATGATTTTAGCAAATGGCTGCAATATAACAAAGAGTGAAAATTGTAAGGGGGTCTGAATACTTTCCGTCCCCACTGTGTGTGTGTGTGTATATATATATATATATATATATATATTTATGGTCGGAGCCCTCCGTCCTGAGAGATATGAAGCACATAAACACGTCATAAGACTAACAACATAAAATAGACCTGAAGTGTGCCCTAGCCTGCTGTATGGTAAACCCAGATCTGCTGGGTGGAATGCCAGAGAAGGGCGCATACCTTAAGAAAGTAATGGATGTTTCTGTAGAGAAATTGTTTGAAGAGAAGTACCCTAAGAAGGGGAATGAGTGGGTGGGTACCACGCACTGGAACCGACACAGACCATCCTGGGTGGTCTGGTTAAATACCCTCCGGGCTCCTCCCATAATTTCAGGTGAATAATAATATTCACCATAAAGAATGGTGAATAAATCAAGTGCTCAATATGTAATCAAACATTTGAAAAGAAAAAACATAATCAGGAGTCAGACCCTATTATAATTATAAGTGAAGTCCATTTCCAAAGAAAAAAAGTTCAGTAAAAGTACATCAGATCCATGAAGGTAGGAATACAAATCCACAATTCACCAAAAACAGCCCATATGAGTGGAAGGTGGAGAGGAAGATGTAAGGATGTATCCCATAGAAGCAGTGAATCCGAAGAACATTAAGGATGGACCATTACCCGAAGTGATGGACCTCCCTGTTAGCGAGGTCTTGTGCGCGTGCAGATATAGCCCTCTGCAGGGACAGTTGAATGGTGGCGTCCGACTCGGATGGTGAGTGGAACGTTTCCAAACGAGACTAGTCCAATCTGTCTGCCTGAAGGGGGACACCCACTCTCACGGCTGAACGATCACAGCCTAATAAGCTAATAACAGATGAACAGACAGCTTCCCAATCTCCTTGATGACAGGGGTCTCCAGGATTCTGCTTCCAGGTGGCTCAAGCAAATTCAGCTCAAAAGAAGGGAGAAGTACTCCATAGTGTAGTAAATATAATCACGATTTATTTAAACACAAGCCCACTTACATCTAAAAACACAGGTTTGGCTGCACTCGTCTTTCCGATCACGGCCGGGATCGGTGAGTGGAGAGCAGCCTGAGTGTTCATTTGTACCTGTGTTTTTAGATGTAAGTGGGCTTGTGTTTAAATAAATCTTGATTATATTTACTACACTATGGAGTACGTCTCCCTTCTTTTGAGCTGAATTTGCTTGAGCCACCTGGAAGCAGAATCCTGGAGACCCCTGTCATCAAGGAGATCGGGAAGCTGTCTGTTCATCTGTTTTTTCTTTTCACATGTTTGATTACATATTGAGCACTTGATTTATTCACCATTGATTTATTTTAGTTTTTTATTTGATTGTATTTATTCAATTTTATTTAAGGATATTTAACCTTATTAAGTATTCATTATTTATATTCACTTATAAGTAACATATGGATTTTTGATTGTAAGCGCACTTATTTTTACTTATTGCAGTTTATTGCACAGATATTGGTGTTTTTTGGTGCAGCTGCAGTCTTGTAATCCTTTTGGCTCTGCAGCGCAGGTTTCTTTCTTCTTTTTAAGATGAGCTAATAACTGGTCTAGAATGGCCACGGGGCACCAGGCGTTGCGAGTCTGGGAAGTATGATATCTACACTGGGACCAGACTGTTGTGTTTCGGACACCATGAGGTGCCGGATGAAGTAACTTTGGTGGCGTGTCACGTGGTGTCTACGTAACATATTACTGGGGCCGGTGACTGCGAATTCACTGGGGCGTAAGAAGCCACAGAAAGTCAGGTAGATGGCTGCGTGAATGACCAGGCTGAAATTAACCCAAAGGGGAATGTGACAGAATGGTAGACATGTCTCGCAACATGGCGCTGGTCACAGGTAGGCGTTTACTATTGATTTGGAGTTGCTTGTGACTACTGCGCAGGATGGTCTTGACCGCATGGGCGGCAACCAAAGATGGTTTGGTAGGATTTTGTAAGGAGATGAAATGCTGGATGCCAGCTAAGTAGAGTGTAATGGTATTGTGTGAAAATGCCAACTATGTGTGGCAAGATGATATGAAGGCTAGGATGT
Source organism: Lithobates clamitans (assembly GCA_037952925.1). Lineage (NCBI taxonomy): Eukaryota > Metazoa > Chordata > Amphibia > Anura > Ranidae > Lithobates > Lithobates clamitans. Next base: position 8,344,000 of record JBBGZY010000076.1, on the reverse strand, counting down.
GATGGAGATCTCCTGATACTGCCTCAGGGTTTGAGGCTAGGAACCTGTCATATATTTTCCAGGCAGTACGGTAGGCATTCAGGGTGTTGTGAGAAAATGATAGATTAATAAGGCAGATAGCATTGTGGGATAAGAAACATGGTCGGGTCGGTTCCGGATACCTGCGAATAGAATGACGCAAAGTTAAAAACGGGTAGTGCGTCGGCCAGAGTATTGCATTTGCCTGGGATGTAGATGCAGCAAACATTATTTGGTGCTGTGGGGATAGTTGCCAGCCTGCTCAGAAAGGCCATGATGGCCAGCGAGTTGAACCTGCTTTTATTTATAATACTAGCTGTGGCTTGGTTGTCTGTGTCAAACGACAATGTTTGTCCTGCCCAGTTACTGCGCCAGACTTGAGCTGCTACAATAATGGGGTAGAGTTCGAACAAAGAGAAGGACTAACTGAAGCCGGGAATCAAGAGGATTTCTGACGGCCATGGCCCTGCAAACCAAAGATGGCCAAAAATTGATGCAAGGACCTGTGGAGGCTGCGGCGTCCGTGACTACCTGAGATGAAGAGGGAGATGCTAACGGAATGAATATTGTCATACCATTCCAGTTGATGAGAAATTCATTCCACATGGGCAGATCCACTATTGCTGGCATGTCTAGTTTAAGGATTTAGTCAGGGTCATGTACCTGGGAGAAAAACACTAGGAGGCGTGAAATAAGGGTCACCTCGAGTTTGGCTGCTGTTTTAGCTGAAATGAGCGGTGACAGTCATAGAATGAGCACCCGTTGACAGTGTGGTCACCAAGGAGTGCAGCTGAGTAGTCGCTAAGAAAATAGACTGCAATGATGCCTGGGTGCCTGCTAGGGCTGCCAGTAGCGTTTTTTTTTTTCTACATATGGTCCAAGCTCTGTGAGACTGAGCCGACGCTTTCTGCGCCCGCAAAGGGTGACGGCCGGGCGGAGACGAAGTCATCGCTGTCAGCCTGTGACGTGGCGTCAGCAAAAGCAAGGAGGGGCAATGCATATGTTTAAGGCAAGTGCAAAGGTAGGAGAGGATAGATGCGTTTGGGTAGATAAGATGGAAAGGCAGAAGGAAAACGAGAAGAACAGGACAAGGAATACAGCCGCAGTGACAGCTAGTTTGCGTGCGAGCGCTGTTGAGTGAGACTTTAGAAAACTCAAAAGAATCCGTGACAACCGGGATGAGCCAGGAGGTGACTGGCTAGGTAACCGATAGCTCGGGTGTCTGTCTGTGCTCGGCACAGAATAATGAACCAGAGGGCGGACTGGGGCAGGTAGGCAAGTCTGGTATTCTAAGTAGGGATGTTGCGATCTGTAGTTAATTGTCGTATGTTCGGTCTGCTAACGCTTGCACTGCCAGCAAGCTGGACGTTAGACGACCTTGTCTGCATGGTGAAGGATCTCGGATCGCTCTTTGAAAACAGAGTGAAGTACACAGAATTGACAGTTACTAACGCCTCGGGAGCAAGTCAAATCGTGTATGTGAAGTGAAATATGTTGTGAAAGAGTGTTTAAGAGAAAAGCAAGGGGGATCCACTTGAACTACGCACCTGACTTGATGCCCTAGTAGTGAAATTTTTGGTTGAGGTTGAGGACTTAGTCGACCAGGAACCTGTAGTAAGGTGACATGGGAATTTTGGTTTGACAAGGGGGATTGCAAAGAACTGTTTGGGGCAGCTGGCCCCCTGGTGAAGATGCAGGCCCTCGACAATGTTTTTTTTTTTTTTTGGGAGATACTGTCCAAACCTAGTGCAGGGTGGACCAACTGGTAGTCTAACTGACCTAAAGGGGAAAGGGATAGAGAAAATGATGAGTAGCCGTGTTGCTACTGGAGATGATGAGTGGTGATTTGCACCACTTGCTGAAATGCTTGCAGCGATTGCAAGGAAGCAGCCTTATTTGAAAGGCGAAAAAACAGAGTTTAGCAGAATTATGCGTATGTAGGAATGACCGTGCGCAACATTGTACAATAGATGGAGTGGGATGTGAATGTTAATGCTCTGATACACGTAAGGCTGGGGATCTGAATCCTAAGTTCCACTGTATTTGTAAGTGCCGATGCAACTAGTTTGAACCGGGCTGAGGTGTAAGCACCGGTGGGGTTTATTTGTGAAAGATCGGTCGAAGAAGTTTTGTATTGCCAAAGATCTGAATCGTTGAGCTGGTGCTGTGATTTGGACTCGGATCGGTCGGTGAAGTTGTACTGCCAAAGATCCGAATCGTTGAGCTGGTGCTACGGCTGGATTCGGATCGGTTGGTAGAGTTCGTATTGCTGAGGATCCGAATTGTTGCACTGATGCTGCCACTAGATGCGGATCGGTTGCGGATGTAAGGTGACAAGGGGGCTTGTATGCTGGATCCGAATCGTTGAGCCGGTGCTGCGACTGGACTTGGATCGGTTGGTGAAGTTTGTATTGCCGAGGATCCGAATCGTTCAGCCCGTGCTGCGACTGGACTCGGATCAGTCGGTGAGGTTGTATTGCCAAGGTCCTGAATCGTTGAGCCGGTGCTACGACTGGACTCAGATTGGTTGGTGATGCTTTGTATTGCAGAGGATCCGAATCATTGGGCCGGTGCTACGACTGGACTCGGATTGGTTGGTGGGGTTGGAATGCCGAGGATCCGAATCATTGAGCCGGTTTGCGACTGGACTCGGATCGGTCGGTGAAAGTTGTATTTGGCAAGGATCTGAATCATTGAGCCGGTGCTACGACTGGACTCGGATTGGATGGTGGGGGTTTGTAATGCCGAGGATCCTGAATCATTGAACCGGTATGCGACTGGACTCGGATCAGTTGGTGAAAGTTGGTTTGGGAAGGATCCGAATCGTTAAGCCGGTGCTATGACTAGACTCGGATTGGATGGTGGGGTTTGTAATGCTAAGGATCTGAATCATTGAGCCGGTGTTGCGAGTGGACTCAGATCGGTCGGATGAAAGAAGCACACTGTTGGTGAGTGCTTGTGTATGCTGAGGATCCGAATCATTGAGCTGGTGTTGCGATTGGACTCGGATCGGTCGGATTAAAGTAGCACACTGTTGGTGAGTGCTGGTTAGAAAAAAAAGGGGGGGGGTGATGCATGGAACAAAGAGTTCGGGACCGGATCGGTCGGATGAAAGTAGCACACTGTTGGTGAGTGCTAGTGCATGCTGAGGATCCGAATCATGGAGCCGGTGTTGCGACTGGACTCGGATCGGTCGGATGAAAGTAGCACACTGTTGGTAAGCAGGGATGAGCCAAACACCCCCCTGTTCGGTTCGCACCAGAACATGCGAACAGGAAAAAAGTTTGTTCAAACACGCGAACACCGTTAAAGTCTATGGGACACGAACATGAATAATCAAAAGTGCTAATTTTAAAGGCTTATATGCAAGTTATTGTCATAAAAAGTGTTTGGGGACCTGGGTCCTGCCCCAGGGGACATGGATCAATGCAAAAAAAAAGTTTTAAAAATGGCCGTTTTTTCAGGAGCAGTGATTTTAATAATGCTTAAAGTCAAACAATAAAAGTGTAATATCCCTTTAAATTTCGTAGCTGAGGGGTGTCTATAGTATGCCTGTAAAGGGGCGCATGTTTCCCGTGTTTAGAACAGTCTGACAGCAAAATGACATTTGGAAGTAAAAAAGCCATTTAAAACTACTCGCGGCTATTGCATTGCCGGTCTGGCAATACACATAGAAGTTCATTGATAAAAACGGCATGGGAATTCCCCACAGGGGAACCCCGGACCAAGATAAAAAAAAAATGATGTGGGGTCCCCCTAAATTCCATACCAGGCCCTTCAGGTCTGGTATGGATATTAAGGGGAACCCCTGCCAAAATTTAAAAAACAAAACGGCGTGGGCTCCCCCCAAACATCCATACCAGACCCTTATCCGAGCACGCAACCTGGCAGGCGGCAGGAAAAGAGGGGGGGACGAGAGAGCGCCCCCCCTCCTAAACTGTACCAGGCCACATGCCCTCAACATTGGGAGGGTGCTTTGGGGTAGCCCCCCAAAACACCTTGTTCCTATGTTGATGAGGACAAGGGCCTCATCCCCACAACCCTGGCCGGTGGTTGTGAGGGTCTGCGGGCGGGGGGCTTATCAGAATCTGGAAGCCCCCTTTAACAAGGGGACCCCCAGATCCCGGCCCCCCCTGTGTGAAATGGTAAGGGCCTACCATTTCACTAAAAAACTGTCAAAAGTGTTAAAAATGACAAGAGACAGTTTTTGACAATTCCTTTATTTAAATGCTTCTTCTTTCTTCTATCTTCCTTCATCTTCTTCTTCTTCTTCTTCTGGTTCTTCTGGCTCTTCTGGTTCTTCCTCCGGCGTTCTCGCCCAGCATCTCCTCCGCGGCGTCTTCTATCTTCTTCTCCTCAGGCCACTCCGCACCCATGGCATGGGGGGAGGCTCCCGTTCTTCTCTTCTTCATTTTCTTCTCTGGGCCGCTCCGCATCCATGCTGGCATAGAGGGAGGCTCCCGCTGTGTGACGGCGTCTCCTCGTCTGACGGTTCTTAAATAACGGGGGGCGGGGACACCCGGTGACCCCGCCCCCCTCTGACGCACGGGACATGATGGGACTTCCCTGTGGCATTCCCCGTGACGTCACAGGGAAGTCCCGTCAAGTCACCGTGCGTCAGAGGGGGGCGGGGGCACCGGGTGGCCCCGCCCCCCATTATTTAAGAACCGTCAGACGAGGAGACGCTCTCACACAGCGGGAGCCTCCCTCCATGCCAGCATGGATGCAGAGCGGCCCGGAGAAGAAAATGAAGAAGAGAAGAAGATGAAGATGAAGAAGAGAAGATGAAGAGAAGAGCGGGAGCCCCTCCCCATGCCATGGGTGCGGAGCGGCCCAAGGAGAAGAAGATAGAAGACGCCGCGGAGGAGATGCTGGACGAGAACGCCGGAGGAAGAACCAGAAGAAGAAGATGAAGGAAGAAAGAAGAAAGAAGAAGCATTTAAATAAAGGAATTGTCAAAAACTGTCTCTTGTCATTTTTAACATTTTTGACAGTTTTTTAGTGAAATGGTAGGGGTACTTGTACCCCCTTACCATTTCACACAGGGGGGGGCGGGATCTGGGGGTCCCCTTGTTAAAGGGGGCTTCCAGATTCCGATAAGCCCCCGCCCGCAGACCCCCACAACCACCGGCCAGGGTTGTGGGGATGAGGCCCTTGTCCTCATCAACATGGGGACAAGGTGTTTTGGGGGGCTACCCCAAAGCACCCTCCCAATGTTGAGGGCATGTGGCCTGGTACGGTTCAGGAGGGGGGGCGCTCTCTCGTCCCCCCCTCTTTTCCTGCGACCTGCCAGGTTGCGTGCTCGGATAAGGGTCTGGTATGGATTTTTGGGGGGACCCCACGCTTTTTTTTTTTTTTGGTGCGGGGTTTCCCTTAAAATCCATACCGGACCTGAAGGTTCTGGTATGGAATTTAGGGGGACTCCCACGTCATTTTAAAAAAAAATTTTGGCAGGGGTTCCCCTTAATATCCATACCAGACCTGAAGGGCCTGGTATGAAATTTAGGGGGACCCCACATCATTTTTTTTTTAAATTTTGGTTCGGGGTTCCCCTGTGGGGAATTCCCATGCCGTTTTTATCAATGAACTTCTATGAGTATTGTCGGACCGGCAATGCAATAGCCGTGAGTAGTTTTAAATAGCTTTTTTCCTTCCAAATGTCATTTTGCTGTCAGACTGTTCTAAACACGGGAAACATGCGCCCCTTTACAGGCATACTATAGACACCCCCCAGGTACGAAATTTAAAGGGATATTACACTTTTATTGTTTGACTTTAAGCATTATTAAAATCATTGCTCCTGAAAAAACGGCCATTTTTAAAACTTTTTTTTGCATTGATCCATGTCTCCTGGGGCAGGACCCAGGTCCCCAAACACTTTTTATGACAATAATTTGCATATAAGCCTTTAAAATTAGCACTTTTGATTTCTCCCATAGACTTTTAAAGGGTGTTCCGTGGCATTCGAATTTGCCGCGAACACCCCAAATTGTTCGCTGTTCGGCGAACTTGCGAACAGCCAATGTTCGACTCGAACTCGAAGTTCATCCCTATTGGTGAGTGCTTGTGTATGCTGAGGATCCGAATCATTGAGCCGGTGTTCCTACTGAACTCGGATCGTTCGGATGAAAGTAGCACACTGTTGGTGAGTGCTGGTTAGAAAAAAGTGGGGGGTGATGTGTGGAACAAAGATTTTGGTACCGTGCGCCGCTAATGCGACTTGATCCGTAAGGGACTCCATACGGATAACATAAGGATTTGATTCTATAAATGGTAAAAATAGCTCCTACCTACGACAGCGAGTGTAACGGTTGGAAACTGCGAGTGGGAAACTGCAACACGCTGGATCTTGAGAGCGGGAACTCACAAACGTGCGGTGAGTTTAGCAACGTCGGCCTGGTGATGTAGCACTGCGTGCAATGCATCTCATATGAATCAGTTTGTAAAACGTATGAAATGAATCCGATATGAATCAGTAGTAAGGAGTATCTGATACAATGGTTGTAGCGTGTATGCCATCCCTTACTGTGAAACCGAACACCTACCCATCCCCCCCAGGCTAATCAAGTGCAGAGAAGGCACCAGGTGGGTTTAATTACACCTCAATCAGCCACAGAAACCCATACAAACAATACCTGCTCATCTCCTAATGGATGAGATGGCAACCCCATGGACAATGAATTTTATAACCAGTGAAGCCTATTGCGAGTGATATTGAGAACGGAACGACCGACAGTTTTTTCACGAAAGGGGTGCAGGATAGGAAGCATAATAAACCGCAAGATTTTGCACATGACACAAAAGTTTGGATACTACCTGCGACCGTGAGTGCGAACCGCCGACGAAGACTACGAATGAAAAAGCTGAAGTGCAGCTGCGATTGAATGCACAGACTGCCGAACATGAGGTGAGCTGGGAAGAGCCGGCCCTGTGAGGTGTGGTACCGCACACTGGAACCGACACAGACCATCCTGGGTGGTCTGGTTAAATACCCTCCGGGCTCCTCCCATAATTTCAGGCTAGTAAACAGGCCTTCCTATATATACACAGTGGGGCAAAAAAGTATTTAGTCAGCCACCAATTCTGCAAGTTCTCCCACTTAAAAAGATGAGAGAGGCCTGTAATTGTCATCATAGGTATACCTCAACTATGAGAGACAAAATGTGGAAACAAATCCAGACAATCACATTGTCTGACTTTTGAAAGAATTTTATTGAAAATTATGGTGAAAAATAAGTATTTGGTCACCTACAAACAAGCAAGATTTCTGGCTCTCACAGACCTGTATCTTCTTCTTTAAGAGGCTTCTCTGTCCTGCACTCATTACCTGTATTAATGGCACCTGTTTGAACTTGTTATCAGTATAAAAGACACCTGTCCACAACCTCAAACAGTCACACTCCAAACTCCACTATGGTGAAGACCAAAGAGTTGTCAAAGGACACCAGAAACAAAATTGTAGACCTGCACCAGGCTGGGAAGACTGAATCTGCAATAGGCAAGCAGCTTGGTGTGAAGAAATCAACTGTAGTAGCAATAATTAGAAAATGGAAGACATACAAGACCATTGATAATCTCCCTTGATCTGGGGCTCTACGCAAGATCTCACCCTGTGGGGTCAAAATGATCACAAGAACGATGAGCAAAAATCCCAGAACCACACAGGGGGACCTAGTGAATGACCTGCAGAGCCGGGACCAACGTAACAAAGGCTACCATCAGTAACACACTACAGGGACACAGGGACTTAATTCCTGCAGTGCCAGACGTGTCCCCCTGCTCAAGCCAGTCTGAGGTTTGCTAGAGAGCATTTGGATGATCCAGAAGAGGATTGGGAGAATGTCATATGGTCAGATGAAACCAAAGTAGAACTGTTTGGTAGAAACACAACTCGTCGTGTTTGGAGGAGAGAGAATGCTGAGTTGCAACCAAAGAACACCATACCTACTGTGAAGCATGGGGGTGGCAACATCATGCTTTGGGGCTGTTTCTCTGCAAAGGGAACAGGACGACTGATCCGTGTAAAAAAATGAAAAAATGAATGGGGCCATGTATCATGAGATTTTGAGTGCAAACCTCCTTCCATCAGCAAGGGCATTGAAGATGAAACGTGGCTGGGTCTTTCAGCATGACAATGGTCCCAAACACACCACCCGGGCAACGAAGAAGGGGCTTCGTAAGAAGCATTTCAAGATCCTGGAGTGGCCTAGCCAGTCTCCAGATCTCAACCCCATAGAAAACCTTTGGAGGGAGTTGAAAGTCTGTGTTGCCCAGCGACAGCCCCAAAACATCACTGCTCTAGAGTAGATCTGCATGGAGGAATGGGCCAACATACCAGCAACAGTGTGTGACAACCTTGTGAAGACTTACAGAAAACGTTTGACCTCTGTCATTGCCAACAAAGGATATATAACAAAGTATTGAGATGAACTTTTGATATTGACCACATACCTATTTTCCACCATAATTTTCAAATAAATTCTTTCAAAAATCAGACAGTGTGATTGTCTGGATTTGTTTCCACATTTTGTCTTTCATAGTTGAGGTATACCTATGATGACAATTACAGGCCTCTCTCATCTTTTTAAGTGGGAGAACTTGCACAATTGGTGGCTGACTAAATACTTTTTTGCCCCACTGTATATGTGTGTGTATATATATATATATACACACACATTGTATACAGTTTAGCTTCATCTCACTGCAGACCATTCCTGGTGTACTGTTTCTAATATATTTCAGGCAGGCAGTTGATTCAGCTAGCTCCAGTGCATTTATTATATATACAGGCTTGTATATACAGTATATAGTCTAGCCAAGCCTATACCTGACTGTAGGCCATACCTGGAGTACATGTTCAAAGGCACTTTCAGGCAGGTGACTCAGGGAGCTGCAGTTCATTTACTTTATATATATATATATATATATATATATATATATATATATATATAGGCTAGCCAAGCCTATACCTGACTGTAGGCCATTCTTGGTGTCCTGTTTTGAGTAAATTTCAGGCGTTGTTTTGCTAATCTAATTGTACAGTATGTCTGGAAGGCCACCAAGGAGAGGCAGACGCTCACAGGCCACGTAAAGAGGGCAAGCAGGCTCTGTGTCTACAGCCAACAGTGCTGGTCGTGGACATGGTGCATCCTCAGCACATGGCCGTGGGGCACGCTTGTCCTTTTTTTCGGAAGCTGGCCGTGTTGAGCCACAACATACAGAAGAGTTGGTAGAGTGGATGACCAAACCGTCCTCATCCTCCTCATCCTCTGTCACCCAGGCTCAGGGTACTTTGTCTGCCAATGCAGCTGTCAAAGCGGCCTCTTCCCTTGGCTCAATGTCATCAGTCACTCCTTCCCTAGCCCCACCATCATGCCCTGAGGAGTCCCCCAAACTGTTGGACCACAGTGTAGGGTTCATGCTGCAGGAGGATGCAGAGTGTTTTGAAGGCTCTGATGATGGTACCCTGGTTGAGAATGAAGGCAGTAACATGAGCCCAGAGAGAGGGGGTGCCCAAGAAGGACAAGAAACTGGCAGTCATGTTCCCCCAGCTGCAGCATACTGCCAGGTTTGCTCTAGTGGCGAGGAGGGAGGGGATGATGAGGTCACTGACTCTACGTGGGTGCCAGATAGAAGAGAGGAGGAGGAGGAGGCACATCTCCAACGAGGCAGGATGCCCTCCAGAGGCCAGCTTAAGGGCAGACAACTGACTGACACAGAGCTCTGCATTTGCAGAGCGCTGCTGACTGGCGCGTTTTTCCAATAGTTCTTTGGTGTGGGCCTTTTTTGAGACATGTGTGGCAGATCGCACCGTGGCTGTTTGCAACATATGTCTGAAGCGTATCAAGCGTGGCCAAAACAGTAGCCGCTTGGGCACCACATGCTTAACCAGACATATGTCGATCTCCCATGCAGTCCGTTGGCAACAGTACTTAAAAGACCCACACCAAAGAACAAGGCGGACTTCTCCTTGCTCCTCATCAGCTGGGATCTCCAACCCCACTATAACTTCAGTCCTCTCAGAGACCTGCACTGAGAGGAATGAAGGTGTAGAATTAGGTGTCCCAAGCACTTCCGGGTAATCTGCTAGCGGTACACCAACATCCGATATTGCCGCTGACTCATGGTCCAGCAGGCATGGACAGGGACGTTACCTTTCTTTCACGGTGCACTGGGTAACCCTGCTGGCAGCTGGAAAGGATGCAGGACAGGGTGCAGTATTGTTGGAGCTTATTCCACCACGCCTCCAAAATGCTGGTAGTGGTGATTCTGCCACACCTCTCTCCTCCACCCCCTCCTCTTCTTCCTCTATGCCCCCTTCCTGTGCAGATTTGTCCTCAGAACCAGCGGTGCTTTGTAGGCGTTCTAGGGGCTACGCAAGCATTCAGGCAGAAAGATGCCATGCGGTGCTTGAATTGGTCTGCTTAGGGGACAGGAGCCACACTGGGGCAGAGATTCTGTCAGCTCTGCAGGGGCAGGCTCAGAGGTGGTTGATGCCATGCCAGTTTCAGCCAGGAATGGTGGTTTGCGACAATGGCACCAACCTCCTCTCCGCCCTCCAAGAGGGATACTTCACCCACGTTCCCTGTTTGGCTCACGTCCTTAATTTGGTGGTGCAGCGGTTCTTTTGCAGGTACCCGGGCTTACAGGATCTCCTGAGGTAGGCCAGGAAAGTCTGTGGGTATTTCTGCCGGTCATATAATGCCAGTGCTCGGCTAGCTGACCTTCAAAAGGAATGCAACCTGCCCAAGAACCGCCTCATCTGTGACATGCCCACCAGGTGGAACTCAACGTTGGCAATGCTGCAGTGGCTGCACAAGCAGCAGAGAGCCATCAATGACTACCTGTGCGAGTATGGCACCAGAACAGGGTCAGGGGAGCACAAAAAAGGGAAGTGTCCCCCAAGTGGGGTTTTCTAGGCAGCAAAAATTGTAGAGTATTACTACATCGATTAAAATTGTTGATCTTTATTGATAACAACCATAACAGTTTAGCAGTGACAGTTCTAGTAAAAGCTGTAGTACAGGAGCTCTAAAAATCCAACACAAATAGGGCTGAACACAATAATGCACAACATTCATTGTCAAAAATGCTGATGATGCACAAATGATGCATTTCGACTTAACATGGTCATTTTCAAAGGATTAGTGTGCTGTGGAAAAATTATATATATTAAGATTCATAGTTATAGACATAATAATATTGGCAAAACATCTTAATGTGTAATTACCAATCACGAAGTGTTAGGCCCCTTTCACACGAGGCGGCTCCGTTTCTACGGAGCCTCCCTCGGTCCGCCGGCTCAGCGGGAGATCAGTCCGTTGATCTCCGCTGAGCCGGCGGATGACAGGTCCCTCTCTGCTCACTGAGCGGGGAGGGGCTTGTCAGGCGCCGCTGCCGCCTATGGAGGGATCGGACGAAAACGGACAGCGTGTCCTTTTTCGTCAGATCTCCCCCGATCCGATCCGCCAGCGACGGACCTGGACGTAGGGCGATCCGTCTGCTTTTCAGCGGATCGGACCAGGTCAGATGTCAGCGGACATGTCTCCGCTGACATCCGACGCTCCATAGACTAATATGGAGCGCCCGTTTAGGTCCGCCGTCAAAACTGACAGGCAGACCTGAACGGTCCGATCGTGTGAAGGGGGCCTTATGGAAATTCTCTTAAACCTGAAGTCCTCTAAAAAACCTTTTAATCGATCCCACCAAGAGATACCGGCCAACCGACACTCCAGAAGGGGAGCCCCATCGCCTATGCATGGCTTGCAAGGAGTCACACTTATGAAAAAAAAACCCACACTGGGGCAGAATGCGGGGACGGAGCAGCCGCACCTATGGTCAAACACCAAGGGATAATGTTGTAGGGTACATTGATTTTAACCACTTAGCAACTGGCCCATAGCCGAATGATGGATACAGGGCAGTTGATTAACTCTGGGAGGGCGTACAGTGACGTCCTCCCAGGATCCCGCTCTCACGCGCCCCCTGGGGTGGGCACCCGAGAACATCCGTGACTGATCGCGGCCGTTTACCATGTGATCGCTCCATCAAATGACGGACGTTCACATGTAAACAAACCAGCGTCATGTCATGATGCTCTCTTCCCTCTGTGTACCGATCAGTACAGTGTGAGAGGAGAGGGGGAGAGATCTCTGTGACAAATGCAGTCACATCCTGCCATCCATCCATCAATGCTCAGACATCCCTCCATGCTCAGCCATATTCTAATACCCTGCAATACTCTGCAATACCCCGCAATACTCTGCAATACTCTGCAATACCCCGCAATGCTCTGCAATACTCTGCAATACCCTGCAATACTCTGCAATACCCTGCAATACCCCGCAATACCCCGCACTACTCTGCAAAATACCCCGCACTACTCTGCAATACCCCGCAATACTCTGCAATACCCTGAAATACTCTGCAATACCCTGCCATACCCTGCCATAACCCTGCCATGCCCAGCCATACTCTGCCATGCCTAGCTATACTCTGCAATACCCTGCCAAACTCTGCAATACCCTGCCAAACTCTGCAATACCCTGCCATACGCTGCAATACCCAGCCATACGCTGCAATACCCAGCCATACTCTGCAATACCCAGCCATGCTCTGCAATACTCGGTGATACCCAGCCATACTCTGCCATAACCAGCCATACCCAGTCATACTTGGTGATACCCTGCCATACTCAGCCATACCCAGCCATGCTCAGCCATACTCGGCCATGCTCAGCCATGCTTGGCCGTGCTCAGCCATGCTCGGCCATACTCTGCCATGCTCGGCTGTACTCGGCCTCTGTAAGTTGCCAGGCTGTGGAAGTCTCACACATGTGATATCGCCGTACTCAGGAGGAGTAGGAGAATCTATTTTGGGGTGTCATTTTTGGTATGTGTACATGCTATGTGTTAGAAATATTGTATAAATGCACAACTTTATGTTAAAAAAAAAAAGCGTTTTAATCACTTCCCGCCCGCCATCATACGACATCCTTTAATTTGTGCGGGGATATCTGAATGATGCCTGCAGCTACAGGCATCATTCCGATATCAGCTTTTTCATCCGGCGATTCCCTACACCATAAGAATGATCATAGAGGCTATTCCACTGCTTGATTGTTCTTACGGGAGGCGAGAGGGGACATCCCCCCCGCCCTCCCGCCCTCCCGCCACCCTCCGGTGCTTCTACCGACTCACAGCTACTATCGAAGCCAGGATCGTTTTTTTTTTTATTTCAGGCTTCCCTGCCTAGAGGTGAGATGTGGGGTCTTATTCACCCCATATCTCACTGTAAAGAGAACCTGTCATGCCATATTCCTATTACAAGGGATGTTTACATTCCTTGTAATAGGAATAAATTGTTTACATTCCTTGTAATAGGAATAAAAGTGATCAAAAAAATTAATTTTTTGGAAAAAAGCATCAAACTAAAATAAATAAAGTAAAATGAACCCTGTGTGCTCGCATGCAGAAGTGGACGCATATGTAAGTCCCGCCCACATATGAAAACGGTGTTCAAACCCACATGTGAGGTATCGCTGCGATCGGTAGAGCGAGAGCAATAATTTTGGCCCTAGACCTTCTATGGGGATTTTTAAGTAGCGAAGTTTGGCGCCATTCCACGAGCGTGTGCAATTTTGAAGGGTGACATGTTGGGTATATATTTACTCAGCATAACTTCATCTTTCACATTATGCAAAAACATTGGGCTAACTTTACTGTTTTGTTTTTTTTTAAGCACAAAACTGTTTTTTTTCCCAAAAAACGTGTCCGAAAAATTGCTGCGCAAATACCGTGCGAGATAAAAAGTTGCAATGACCGCCATTGTATTCTCTAGGGTCTTTTCTAAAACAACTTATATAATGTTTTGGGGTTCTATTTAATTTTCTAGCAAATAAATGACAATTTTTACATGTAGGAGAGAAATGTCAGAATTGGCCTGGGTGCTCCAGAATGCCTGAAGGTGCTCCATGCATGTTGGGCCTTTGTATGTGGCCACGCTGTGTAAAAGTCTCACATATGTGGTATTGCCATACTTGGGAGTAAAAGCAGAATGTGTTTTGGGGTGTAATATGTGGTATGCATATGCTGTGTGTGAGAAATAACCTGCTAATATGACAATTTTGTGAAAAAAAAAGAAAAAAAATTTTGATTTTGCAAAGAATTGTGGGAAAAAATGAGAATTTCAAAAAACTCGCCATGCATCTTTCTAAATACCTTGGAATGTGTTCTTTCCAAAAAGGGGTCATTTGGGGGTATTTGTACTTTTCTGGCATGTTAGGGTCTCAAGAAATTAGATAGGCCGTCAGTACTTCAGGTGTGATCAATTTTTAGATATTGGCACCATAGCTTTTGGACTCTAACTTTCACAAAGACCAAGTAATATACACCGATTTGGGTTATTTTTACCAAAGATATGTAGTGGTATATGAAGAAAAAATTCTAATTTGCAAAATTTTATAACAGAAACAAAGTAAAATGCATTTTTTTAACAGAATTTTCTGTCTTTTTTTCTTTTATAGCGCAAAAAATAAAGAACCCAGCGGTGATTAAATATGACCAAAAGAAAGCTCTATTTGTGTGAAAAAAAGGACAAGAATTTCATATAGGTATATGTTGCATGACTGAGTAATTGTCATTCAAAATGTGAGAGCACTGAAAGCTGAAAATTGGTCTGGTTATCAAGGGGTTTTAAGTGCCTAGTGGTCAAGTGGTTAAACAAATGGAAAAAATCCACGAGTTTAAGATATAAAAAAATATTAATATTAAAGATTGTAGATGGACGGTCATGTGCTAATTGGAGCCATACCTGTATATAAATATTTATAATGTTGGAATAAGGAAAATGAAATACGAGAATAAATGTATGTTTGTAAATATTTTTTAGAATTAATTTAGGATCACATAGTAGGGTGCGTCCAATTAGACCATGAATGTGATGAAAAGTGGTGCTGAAATGGTGTTGTTTGATGGGTGATATGTGAAGGGAGGTGTATAGTGAAACCATGATGCAGGTGTGTAGGAAGGGAATGTGTGATGAACATGTGAGGAGATAACGAAAAAAAGGGGAAGAAGAATGTGGTGATGATCAAGTGCAAATCATAACCTACACCTAAATCAGTGATAAAAAGGTGAGAATGTGTAAATTTGGAGAAAAGTGAAGGAGTAAAGGAGAGAGGGAAAGGTGAAAATGTGGTGTGAAGTGCAAACGTGTGTGTTAGACATGTTATGCCCACAGAAGGAGAAGAAAAGGAAAAGAAAGAGCAGAAAGAAAGAAAAATAATAATGCAATAACACACCCCAGCAAAAGCAACACACAACAACGAAACAAACCAAAACAAAAGGCAATACATACAGTATATTGACAAGTGACATAAATGGGTGAAACAGGAGTGATTAAATAGTTGTAAGGGGAGGGGCAGGGGAGCTTGGCTTTTCTTCGCCATGACAGTGGCTCATGGTCAAGGATGCATGCACTGTCCTGTCACCATTTGAGGAGGCCACGAGGATGGTGAGCAGTGACAGTGCATGCATCAGTGATACTGTCCCTCTTGTCTTCCTGATTGAGCACATGCTGCGTGGAATAATGGACAGGGCACTCTCAAGGCCCCCTTTATCCTGACAGTATTCCTGCAGGCCCGCCTATCACACAGGAAGAGGAGGAGGATTTTGTCAGCATGGAGGTGGAGCCTGGCACTCAGCATCAACAGCAGTCTTCAAGGGATTTTGCAGTCCTCAGAAACCCATGGACTGGGAGGAGGTGGCTGCGTATCAGGTCATCTTTAGTGACCCAGAGGACTCTGGACCGAATGCCTCAGCAAACCTACGCTGCATGGCCTCCCTGATCCTGCAAAGCCTGCGAAAGGACCCTTGGATTCGTGGTATCAAGGAGAGGGAGCAGTACTGGCTGGCAACCCTTCTTGATCCACGTTACAAGGGTAAAGTGGCAGAACTTATCCAGCCGTCGCAGAGGGAGCAGAGGATGAAACATCTTCGGGAGGCCTTGCAGAAAGGTTTGTGCAATGCGTTTCCAGAGCCTGGGAGGTTACAATTTCCTGGTACTCATGGACAACATGTTGCTGGGGCTTCGGTCAGTCACAGAAGAAGCAGTGGAGAAGGTGGCCGTATGACCGATGCGTTCAGACAATTTTTTAGTCCGCAGCCCCAAGGTCTGATCAGTTCCAGTAACCATCGCCAGCATCTGTTGTACATGGTGCAGGAATACCTAGGGGCAAGATCAGACTTGGAGACCTTTCCAACCGAAAATCCACTGGGTTACTGGGTCTTGAGGATGGATCACTGGCCTGAGCTTGCACAGTATGCAATTGAGCTACTGGCCTCTCTGGCATCCAGCGTTCTTTCGGAAAGCGCATTCAGTGCTGCTGGAGGCTTTGTAACTGATCACAGAGTCCGCCGGTCCACCGACTTGGTTGATCGGCCCACCTTCATAAAAATGAATCAGTCTTGGATCACCAGCTACCAAGCACCTGATGATGATTTTACCGATTAATTTTTTTATGAATGTGAGATCCCTTCAAGACTGCCTACGCTGATTCTGAGTGACTATCCTGTTATGCTGAGTGACTATCCTATTCAATGTTCATTTTGATAGCTTCTAAGAACATTATTGGTTCTGGGCACCACCACCAGTTGCTAAGGCCCAATTTTTCTGCCCCTGTTTAACAGGGGCATGTAATATCAATTTCTGCTGTAATATTTAGCAGCAGGGCTCGTTCCTGCGCTCAATAAGAGTATCTGTGAGGGGTTGCAGTGTTGTGGCACCACCACCACTGCCTAAGGCCCAATTTTTCTGCCGCTGTTTAACAGGGGCATGTAATTACAATTCTTGATATAATATTTCACAGCAGCGCCCACCAGGAGTAACTGTGAGGGTTTACAGTGTTCTGGTACCACCAGCACCTAAGGCCCAATTTTTTTTCAGAGTGTATAGGGAAAGCCGTATAGTATATACAGGCAGTCCCCTATTTTCAAAAGTCCGACTTACAAACGACTCCTACTTACAAACGGAGGGAGACAACAGGAAGTGAAAGGAAATCTACCCCTAGGAAGGGAAATTCTTTCCTGTAAGAGTTAATATGGGAAAAAGGTGTCACCTCCACCGATTTATCACCAATCCTTGTTTCCCTTAACCACTTGCCGACCGCCTCACGCCTATATACGTGAGCAGAGCGGCACGGGCAGGCAAAATCACGTACCTGAAACGTGATTGCCTTCCCGCGGGTGGGGGGTCCGATCGGACCCCCCCCGGTGCCAGCTGCGGTCGGCATTTGGTTGGGAGCGATGACAGACGAGGGGGAGGCCATCCGATCGTGGCCCCCCCCTCGCGATCGCTCCCAGCCAATGAGAAAAATCCCCTGCCTCTGTATAGTACACAGAGGCAGAGGATGTGATGTCATCTCTCCTCGGTCTGGCAGTTTCCGTTCCAGCGCCGAGGAGAGATGACATGTAAGTGCACCAACACACACACACACACACAGTAGAACATGCCAGGCATACTTTACACCCCCGATCCCCCCCCGATCGCCCCCCGATCCCCCCCCAATCACCCCCCCCCCTGTCACAAACTGACACCAAGCAGTTTTTTTTTTTTTTTTTCCTGATTACTGCATAGTGTCAGTTTGTGACAGTTAGCAGTGGTAGGACAGTGAGTGTTAGGCCCCCTGTAGGTCTAGGGTACCCCCCTTACCCCCCTAATAAAGTTTTAACCCCTTGATCACCCCCTGTCGCCAGTGTCGCTAAGCGATCATTTTTCTGATCGCTGTATTAGTGTCGCTGGTGACGGTAGTTAGGGACGTAAATATTTAGGTTCACCGTCAGTGTTTTATAGCGACAGGGACCCCCATATACTACCTAATAAATGTTTTAACCCCTTGATTGCCCCCTAGTTAACCCTTTCACCACTGATCACCGTATAACCGTTACGGGTGACGCTGGTTAGTTCGTTTATTTTTTATAGTGTCAGGGCACCCGCCGTTTATTACCGAATAAAGGTTTAGCCCCCTGTACGTCTAGGGTACCCCCCTTACCCCCCTAATAAAGTTTTAACCCCTTGATCACCCCCTGTCGCCAGTGTCGCTAAGCGATCATTTTTCTGATCGCTGTATTAGTGTCGCTGGTGACGGTAGTAAGGGACGTAAATATTTAGGTTCGCCGTCAGTTTTTTATAGCGACAGGGACCCCCATATACTATCTAATAAATGTTTTAACCCCTTGATTGCCCCCTAGTTAACCCTTTCACCACTGATCACCGTATAACCGTTACGGGTGACGCTGGTTAGTTCGTTTATTTTTTATAGTGTCAGGGCACCCGCCGTTTATTACCGAATAAAGGTTTAGCCCCCTGATCGCCCGGCGGTGATATGCGTCGCCCTAGGCAGCGTCAGATTAGCGCCAGTACCGCGAACACCCACGCACGCACCGTACACGCACCGTACACCTCCCTTAGTGGTATAGTATCTGAACGCATCAATATCTGATCCGATCAGATCTATACTAGCGTCCCCAGCAGTTTAGGGTTCCCAAAAACGCAGTGTTAGCGGGATCAGCCCAGATACCTGCTAGCACCTGCGTTTTGCCCCTCCGCCCGGCCCAGCCCAGTCCAGCCCACCCAAGTGCAGTATCGATCGATCACTGACACTTTTCTTTGTAGTGTTTTGGTGAACTGGCAAGCACCAGCGGCGTAGTACACCCCGGTCGTAGTCAAACCAGCACTGCAGTAACACTTGGTGAATGTTTTGAACGCTACCATGCACTAGTTGAGTATTAGCGTAGCGTACAGCATTGCACAGACTAGGCACACTTTCACAGGGTCTCCCAAGATGCCATCGCATTTTGAGAGACTCGAACCTGGAACCGGTTACAGTTATAAAAGTTACAGTTACAAAAAAAAAGTGTAAAAAAAAAAAAAACACAAACAAAAATAAAAAAAAATAGTTGTCGTTTTATTGCTCTCTCTCTCTCTCTATTCTCTCTCTATTGTTCTGCTCTTTTTTACTGTATTCTATTCTGCAATGTTTTATTGTTATTATGTTTTATCATGTTTGCTTTTCAGGTATGTAATTATTTATACTTTACCGTTTACTGTGCTTTATTGTTAACCATTTTTTTGTCTTCAGGTACGCCATTCACGACTTTGAGTGGTTATACCAGAATGATGCCTGCAGGTTTAGGTATCATCTTGGTATCATTCTTTTTAGCCAGCGGTCGGCTTTCATGTAAAAGCAATCCTAGCGGCTAATTAGCCTCTAGACTGCTTTTACAAGCAGTGGGAGGGAATGCCCCCCCCCCCCCCACCGTCTTCCGTGTTTTTCTCTGGCTCTCCTGTCTCAACAGGGAACCTGAGAATGCAGCCGGTGATTCAGCCAGCTGACCATAGAGCTGATCAGAGACCAGAGTGGCTCCAAACATCTCTATGGCCTAAGAAACCGGAAGCTACGAGCATTTTATGACTTAGTTTTCGCCGGATGTAAATAGCGCCATTGGGAAATTGGGGAAGCATTTTATCACACCGATCTTGGTGTGGTCAGATGCTTTGAGGGCAGAGGAGAGATCTAGGGTCTAATAGACCCCAATTTTTTCAAAAAAGAGTACCTGTCACTATCTATTGCTATCATAGGGGATATTTACATTCCCTGAGATAACAATAAAAATGATTTAAAAAAAAATAAATGAAAGGAACAGTTTAAAAATAAGATAAAAAAGAAAAAAAAAAAAAAGAAAAAAAATAAAAAAATAAAAAGCACCCCTGTCGCCCCCTGCTCTCGCGCTAAGGCGAACGCAAGCGGCGGTCTGGCGTCAAACGTAAACAGCAATTGCACCATGCATGTGAGGTATCACCGCGAAGGTTAGATCGAGGGCAGTAATTTTTGCAGTAGACCTCCTCTGTAAATCTAAAGTGGTAACCTGTAAAGGCTTTTAAAGGCTTTTAAAAATGTAGTAATTTTGTTGCCACTGCACGTTTGTGCGCAATTTTAAAGCATGTCATGTTTGGTATCCATGTACTCGGCCTAAGATCATCTTTTTTATTTCATCAAACATTTTGGCAATATAGTGTATTTTAGTGCATTAAAATTTAAAAAAGTGTGTTTTTTCCCCAAAAAATGCGTTTGAAAATCGCTGCGCAAATACTGTGTGAAAAAAAAAAAATGAAACACCCACGATTTTAATCTGTAGGGCAATTGCTTTAAAATAATATATAATGTTTGGGGGTTCAAAGTAATTTTCTTGCAAAAAAAAATAATTTTTTCATGTAAACAATAAGTGTCAGAAAGGGCTTTGTCTTCAAGTGGTTAGAAGAGTGGGTGATGTGTGACATAAGCTTCTAAATGTTGTGCATAAAATGCCAGGACAGTTCAACCCCCCCCCAAATGACCCCATTTTGGAAAGTAGACACCCCAAGCTATTTGCTGAGAGGCATGTCGAGTCCATGGAATATTTTATATTGTGACACAAGTTGCGGGAAAGAGACAATTTTTTTTTTTTTTTTTTTTTTGCACAAAGTTGTCACTAAATGTTATATTGCTCAAACATGCCATGGGAATATGTGAAATTACACCCCAAAATAAATTCTGTTGCTTCTCCTGAGTACGGGGATACCACATGTGTGGGACTTTTTGGGAGCCTAGCCGCGCACGGGACCCCGAAAACCAAGCACCGCCTTCAGGCTTTCTAAGGCCGTAAATTTTTGATTTCACTCCTCACTACCTATCACAGTTTCGGAGGCCATGGAATGCCCAGGTGGCACAAACCCCCCCCCAAATGACCCCATTTTGGAAAGTAGACACCCCAAGCTATTTGCTGAGAGGTATAGTGAGTATTTTGCAGACCTCACTTTTTGTCACAAAGTTTTGAAAATTGAAAAAAGAAAAAAAAAAATTTTTTTTCTGGTCTTTCTTCATTTTCAAAAACAAATGAGAGCTGCAAAATACTCACCATGCCTCTCAGCAAATAGCTTGGGGTGTCTACTTTCCAAAATGGGGTCATTTGGGGGGGGTTTGTGCCATCTTGGCATTTTATGGCCTTCAAAACTGTGATAGGTAGTGAGGAGTAAAATCAAAAATGTATGCCCTTAGAAATCCTGAAGGTGGTGCTGGGTTTTCGGGGCCCCGTACGCTGCTATGCTCCCAAAAAGTGCCACACATGTGGTATCCCCGTACTCAGGAGAAGCAGCTGAATGTATTTTGGGGTGCAATTCCACATATGCCCATGGCCTGTGTGAGCAATATATCATTTAGTGACAACTTTTTGTAATTTTTTTTTTCTTTTTTTTGTCATTATTCAATCACTTGGGACAAAAAAAATAAATATTCAATGGGCTCAACATGCCTCTCAGCAATTTCCTTGGGGTGTCTACTTTCCAAAATGGGGTCATTTGGGGGGGTTTTGTACTGCCCTGCCATTTTAGCACCTCAAGAAATGACATAGGCAGTCAGAAACTAAAAGCTGTGTAAATTCCAGAAAATGTACCCTAGTTTGTAGACGCTATAACTTTTGCGCAAACCAATAAATATACGCTTATTGACATTTTTTTTACCAAAGACATGTGGCCGAATACATTTTGGCCTAAATGTATGACTAAAATTTAGTTTATTGGATTTTTTTTATAACAAAAAGTAGAAAATATCATTTTTTTTCAAAATTTTCAGTCTTTTTCCGTTTATAGCGCAAAAAATAAAAACGGCAGAGGTGATCAAATATCATCAAAAGAAAGCTCTATTTGTGGGAAGAAAAGGACGCAAATTTCGTTTGGGTAGAGCATTGCATGACCGCGCAATTAGCAGTTAAAGCGACGCAGTGCCGAATTGTAAAAAGTGCTCTGGTCAGGAAGGGGGTAAATCCTTCTGGGGCTGAAGTGGTTAAAAACCCCAAAATCCAATTGTCATTGGGACAGAAAGTGAGGTGAAATCTTCTGAACAGGGGCACAGACAGCAAAACAAATGTTACAGGGGTGATAACCCTTCCCTATGTTTTCCAAAAAGCTCTAAAATATATTTTTTGGCTGGAGCTACACTTACAAAATATACCTGTTCCAAATTACAAACAGATTCTACATAAGAACAAACCTACAGTCCCTGTCTTGTTTACACTGCCTGTATACTGCTGTTCAGAGTATAATGGGCCTGGGGGCCCAATGCCTTTTCTTTTTTTAATTTGGGTGCAGGGTCCCCCTTAATATCCATACAAGACCCAAAGGGCATGGTAATGGGCTGGGGGGGGGGGGGGGGTACCCATGCCGTTTGTCTCACTGATTTTCATCCATATTGCCGGGACCCGACATTACATTTAAGCCTCAAGCAGTTTTAAATGACTTTTATTCCTTTAGAAATGTCATTTTGTGCAGGGACTGTTGTAAGCACGGGAAACACGCACCACTTTACAGGCATACTATAGACACCCCCCAGGTACGATATTTAAAGGAATATTTCACTTTTCGTTTTTCACTTTAAGCATCATTAAAATCACTGCTCCCGAAAAAAAACGTCCTTTTTTTAAAACTTTTTTTTTCACTGATACATGTCCCCTGGGGCAGCAATTTAGGACAATAACTTGCATCATATTAGCCTTTAAAATGTGCACTTTTGATTTCTCACATTTCAGTCCCATAGACTTTAACGGTGTTCGAATGTTCGTGCGAACTTTCGTTCCGTTTGCATGTTCTGGATGCGAACCAAACCGGGGGGTATTCGGCCCATTCCTATTATTCACATGAATAGTAAGAATTTGCCCCTTTGCCACAGCTAATCCTATCTAACTACCCACCCCCCCAGTGTCCTTGACATGTTACAGTCCATCAGATTTTCACTTGGGGTGAACAACACTTCCCATCAGTTTCCCTTCTTCTTTAGGGAGTAACTCCGGGGACAAAGAGGCACAGCTGTGTTCAGATAACAAGTAGGCAGGCCATGGTGCAAGGGACAGCACTTTGAGACATAGATCCCCTTGCAACAATATCGTCAATCTGTCCATTTGACAGCCAGAGACTGACAAGATTTATTTTTTCAATTAAAGAAACAACAACCTGCAGAAGATCACAGGTCACTTTTCAGGGTGAAGCACCCTGACAACTTCAAACACTAGCCAACGTGGCTCAGGTGGGCACTCTCTGTATCTGCCGACAGCATTCAGTCCAGCACAATCCTAGCAGTACAGCCCTCTGGAATGTTCTCCACTAGCAACAACTTCTATGTGAATTTGAAGTGGCTCCCAGCATAGCGTCCTTAAAGCGGAGTTCCACACAAAAATGGAACTTCCGCTTTTCGGAACCCTCCCCCCCTCCGGTGTCACATTTGGCACCTTTCAGGGGGGAGGGGGGTGCAGATACCTGTCAAAGACAGGTATTTGCACCTACTTCCGGCATAGACTCCCATGGGAGTCTATGCTTCTTCCTGTCCCGACCGCGCTGTCTGCTGGGAACACACAGCTCCCAGCAGAGAGCAGGGACCACTAGGGATGCGCAGCGCGACTCGCGCATGCGCAGTAGGGAACCGGGAAGTGAAGCCGCAACGCTTCACTTCCTGATTCCCTCACCTAGGATGGCGGCTGCAGCTGCCGAGAACCGAGCGGGTTCTCGGCGTCCCCTGCCGACATCGCTGGACCCCGGGACAGGTAAGTGGCAATGTATTAAAAGTCAGCAGCTGCAGTATTTGTAGCTGCTGGCTTTTAATATTTATTTTTTTTGGCGGTGTGGGTGAACCCCCGCTTTAACATCACACAACACATTTTAGTAATCCACAGGGGTAAAGAACATATGCCTCTTAATGGATCACCAGTAGTACCTGGGATCTGGCAGTGTTACATCTTCTCCTTTGGCATTTACGGTGACAACATAGTGTGTAGCGTCCTTCTTGTCTTGTCTACGGAGGATTATGCTGTCCAGATTAATCTTATGGCCGTGTATATCTTTCAGCCACCTTGGGCGACAGTTTTAAGAAAGTCTATCTGAAGAGGGATCCAGGATAAACTGCGCACAGCTTCAGCCATCCATTGGGTACCTTTATCCAATATTTCCTCTTCCAGGTGGGCCAATATGTAAGGATATAGGTACCCGTACTCCTCAGCCACTTTCTTTATCCCCTTCCCGCCAACCGTACGCAGATATGCGTACTCGGCTTTCGGGGGTTATACCGGGATGATGCCCGCAGCTGCAGGCTTCATCCTGGTACCGTTGTTTAGAGCCGGCGATTGGCTATCCGTGTATAACAACCAATGGGGCTAAAAGCCGCTCGGCTGTTATACCGGAGCAGCGGGAGGGGACGTCCTCCCCTCCCGCCGCCTACAGCCGCTCTTACCGGGCCTCCCGGTCGATCCGGAGGCTCGGTGACCAATCCGATGCCTCCGGCGGCTCTGGGCGGGCTGGAACAAAGCTGTGGGTGGCTTAGTTCCAGCCTTCAAATTGTAAACGTGGAAGCGACGTCATGACGTCACTTCCCGTTTACTCGGCTGCCAATGGCGCCAGTTTTTAAAAAGTACACAGCATTCAGAATCTGAATGCTTTGAAGTGTAAAGGAGGAATGAGGGGTCTTTTAGACCCCCGATCTCTCCATAAAGAGTACCTGTCACCACCTATTACTGTCACAAGGGATGTTTACATTCCTTGTGACAGCAATAAAAGTCATCAAAACATTTTTTTTTAAACACAATTTATGAATTTAAAAATAAATAAAATAAATAAGAAAAAAAAAATTTTTTAAAGCGCCCCCGTCCCCGCGAGCTCGCACAGCGAAAAAAACGCATACGGAAGTCGCGACCGCATATGTAAATGGTGTTCAAATCACACATGTGACATATCGCCGCGATCGTCACAGCGAGAGCAATAATTCTAGCACTAGACCTCCTCTGTAACTCTAACCCGGTAACCGTAAAAATTTTTTAAAGCGTCGCATATGGAAATTCTTAGGTACCGTAGTTTGTCGCCATTCCACGAGTGCGTGCAATTATAATGCGTGACATGTTTGGTATCTATTTACTCGGCGTAACATCATCTTTCACATTATACAAAAAAATTGGGGTAACTTTACTGTTTGGATTTTTTAAAATTCATGAAAGTGTCCCTTTTCCAAAAAT
The DNA here is from genome assembly GCA_037952925.1 of Lithobates clamitans. Classification (NCBI taxonomy): domain Eukaryota; kingdom Metazoa; phylum Chordata; class Amphibia; order Anura; family Ranidae; genus Lithobates; species Lithobates clamitans. Next base: position 8,318,897 of record JBBGZY010000076.1, on the reverse strand, counting down.
TTGCGTTTTAAAACACCGCTGCACAAATACCGTGTGATATAAAATATTGCAATGATCTCCATTTTATTCTCTAGATCCTCTGCTAAAAAAATATACATAATATTTGGGGGTTCTAAGTAATTTTCTAGCAAAAAATACGGATTTTAACTTGTAAACACCAAATTTCAAAAATAGGCTTAGTCATGAAAGGGTTAAAATGATCTGCTGTACCTTGGACAGCCAAGGCAGGGTCTTAGGGTCTCCATACCCAGGTAGGACCCATGCGCCTGGAGCATGCCGAACCGAGCACCCAGCATCTGGCTTATGATCAGGCGTGTTTACAGGCATTGGCTTGGTGGGGCGAACTTTGGGGACCCATCGAACCCAACGATCTTCCTCAAAAGACCTAGTAATGCTTATCAGCGGAGCTGCATTGGCGGACAGCTTAATTTCCACATTAGTGATACTTCATCCTCCTGCACATCACTCATTGGCTCCTCATCACTGTCACTCCACTTCCCGGTACAAGATAAAGTATCCGAAAATAGTTCCGATAATCCATCAGATGGAATGTCTGAATCTGTTATAGTAGAACACTCTTCGGGCCGGGATATAATTACGCTTGGCGCTTGCCTTAACTGGCACAACTGCGTTATCCCCCCCTAATGGCCACAGGCATCACCTCTGCTACAGGCACACTGCTTTTACTCCTTGCAGGTTTACCCGCTCCGGTACTCTTTTCCCCGGCGACTCAGACATTAAGGCAAGCAGTTGGGCCCGACCGCGGCCTCGAGGAGCAACCGATGCTCTTTGTCCTGGGGTAGTGGTAGCAGCTTCCTGCACGACTTTGGTGATGGCAGGTGGGCTCTTGATATCACTCCCAGCGGGGATAGCGAGATTCTTGTCCCAATCGAGCTGTAGTATGCGCGGAAGCTAAGTTGGGGAGATTACTTCAAACAGGTGCTCTGTGGAACGTCCACAGACGATCTAAGGCTTCAAATGCACGGTCAGACTGCAGCATTTCTCACAGATAAGTCCCAAGGCCTCGTAGCCTCCAGCCGTATACAGGGAAAACTTACCCTTCTGTGTATGCTGCACTCCGGTGTCAGTCAGGACAGGTTTTGCATCGCTCGAACCAAAACCGACACCCAGAGTGTACTTTTTCCAATCCACCATCTCGCTTATGAACTGCGCAATCTTTCTCTCCAACCCATAACCAGGCACACGTGGCGGCACTTCCTTATCCTCCTCTGCAGAGCATGAACTCCTCCCCCTGCCTACAGATTGGTGCAGATGTTCTCTGGCAAATTTCACGCCCACCTTCTCTATGCTGCGGCGCACCAAAACTGTAATGGAGTCCATTTTAACCCTCACAGTGCTAGCAGGAAGTATCAAAAGACCAGGCTGATCCTCTCCCATGAGCAATGAGACTTGTTGGTTCTTCCCCATGTTGTTAGTATGCACAATAACACAGTCTATGAGAAGTACAAATGTTACTTGCCACCTTCCCGTGGAGCCAGACGAAATCCCGATGGAACTGTAGCAGATTGCTATGGGCGACTGCTGCGTGGATAACACCTTTGCCCCATGTTGGGCGCCAAATGTAGCAAGGTCCCAGGCCTCCTTTAGTCTAATGTGAACCTCCGGAGCCAAGAGCTGCTGACATCCTTCCATTTAGAGTGGGTTGTATGGCATAGTGGCTGTAGTGTAAGGTAGATTCATGGGCGCCAGGCACTTCTTGAATGCAAAGAGATTTTTTTTCTCTTGAACAGAACTGTGGGAGAGAGGGTTTAGGACCAGGACACCCTTTAGTAGTTGCAATGTTAATTGGGAGACTCCGAGACTTCTACAGGTAGATATACAGCCATGCAGGGAAAGGCATCCAGCAAGACACCCCATCTGTATATGTAGGAATGCTGCCTCCTATGGCAACAGTCTTAGAACAGTTACTAACACAAGCTGTAATGAACTCCTTCACTCTCTCTACAATCACTTCATGTAGGTTCTCAATCCACTGAGCTCCCAGTCTCTCTCACTAGACTTGCTGATTCACTGCCACCAAATCCCTTGAGCTCTTCCATCCTTCACTCAAGTATCTTCCTCAAGCATCACCCCTGCTTCTCTGCTGGGTCCTTAGCTTGGCACTCCAGATACTTCTCAAGCTTCACCCCACTGGCCCTGGCTTGACACACAAGGCTGCTCTGCAAGCGTCCCCTCCGCTGGCTGGGTCTTTGGTTTGACACCTGCTGAAGTTTCCCAATTCTTCACCGTCCCCGGTTGGTGAGAATACTGCTCTGGTACTTGCTTCAGCTACTCACTGTGGTCCCTGGTAATAGTTTGGTTGGTCCCTTAGTGGCGACAGCTTCCCCTCTAACTCCGACCATGACAGGTTCTCCGGCCCGCTAACCGGCACTTCTGGTTAGACTGCAAGCCGCACTCCCAACCCTACTTTGCTCTCTTGCTTCTGGATAATCCCTCAGACAGCCTAGCAGCCAGATGTGCCTGGGATAGGCCCAAACTCCGGCCTAGCAGGCCGAGCAATACAACACACGTCCACCCAGACAGCTATCCAGGTGGCACAGAACCCCGATCACCTGACTTCACCCAAATATATAGGTTCTCCCAGCAGGCCAAGGGATTTAAGAAAACCCCTTCCCATTGGCTGAGATACCGCATATACTCCTAATCTGTCCTTGCTTTGCCCTTGTCTTATCTAATGTCACCAGGTACCTGGCCACCTAGCGACAGAAGAGAAAAGTGCAGAAATTTCAGACTTATAGTGAACTTAATTGATCCCTAACAATGAGCCAAGGTAACTACACCTGGCAGGTAAATTTAGGAGCAACCCTGCCTAAACATCAGGTTGCTACATGCTCATCAGAATGCCCCTTTCCATCATTATTTCCCATCAGAGTGCCCTTTCCACCATATGTGCTCATCAGAATGCCCCTTTCCATCATATTTTCCCATCAGAGTGCCCCTTTACATCAGTTGTCCCCATCAGAGTGCCCTTTTACTTCATATGTGCCCTTAAGAGTGTCTCTTTAAATCATATTTGCCCACCAGAGTGCCTCTTTACATAATATGTGCCCATCAGAGTGGTCCTTTACATCGATTGTTGTCATCAAAGTGTCCCTTTACACTATATGTGCCCAGAAGAGTGCCCCTTTACATCATATGTTCCCACCAGAGTGTCCCTTTACATCATATGTTCCCACCAGAGAGCCCCTTTACATTATATGTGCCCATCAGAGTGCCCCTTTACACCATATTTGCCTATCAAAGTGTGCCCCTTTACATCATATGTGCCCATCAGAATGCCACTTTACACCAAATGTGGCCATCAGAATGCATCTATAAATCCCATCCAAGTGAACAGCCTTGCCTGCACATGTCCAATAGCCGGGCAGTCATGGGCAGGAGATGGGAGAAGGGAGGCGCTGCAGGGGGCAGAAGCTGGTAAAAGGAACAAGCTGCAAGGGGCAGGAGCTGGGCTGAAAAACCTGCTACAGGGGGAGGGGAACACACGTGACATCACTGGTTGCTGGGACACCGGCAGTCCAAGCAACTAATGACTGCTGAGAAGCATGGATCCACGCTGCAGACTGGCGGGCTGACATTTAATGAAGGCTGGTATAGGGCTTAGAATGTTGGTGGGAGCAGGTTTAAGCTTAGATAGTATTAGCCTAGACCTCCACTTTTAAAACCTGAAAAAAAAGGTGCAGAAAGTGGTGCTTTATAGCAGAACGGCAGAGACAGTTTTGTTCCTTGAGCTCACAATATGACATGAGACTGATGCAACTGCACTGCGATAGATCTCCACATCTAGCTGCAGCTTTGTGAGTGGGATAAAAGTTCATGTTCACATCAGTAGGTTTTACACTGGCCAGAGTATAGTAAATCCACTGACATAGCTAAGCAATCTGTGAACTCTTGTTTTCTCTCTAACTTTGGAGCAGATGTATAAATTTCTATCCAAGTTTAATGAGTGTAATTATCATCAGAAATCATATTAGTGTGTTTTTTCAGACTGAGTTTCAGACAGTAATCAAAAATTCATGTGTAGGGATACTCCTCCTTTTTTCATTGGGGGGATTATCTTATCTAACCACAATATTGGCTAATGATATTTTCTTTTTTGGAACTGTCGCGGTAGTAATCTGAAATGCATACCCCTGTTGTCTAACTAATGATCTTTTTACCTAGTGCATGCTTTTAGCTCAAGGGCACTAATAGTAATAATAACCTTAAGGTCATTTTTGCTACAGATAACCGCTTTCCTCTTACAACGCAATGTCATGTTGTGGGACACAGAATGAGTTATGATAGTAAACCTAATGTTTTCTGGCACATCTTCAGCACTGTGTGCTTTCTGTGCCAAAACCACAGAGCTGAAAGATTTAGAACACTTTCAAACTGATAAATTATTATTGTACAGATATCTGTTTTAGGGTCCAATATCTGACATCTCTCCTTCACAGAAAAATACACGTAACACTGGAAAACTAAAACTAATCAAACAACTGTAAAGCTTATGTTTCAATGATTTAGATAAGGCCACAAGGTCTTACTATGTATTAATTGTTGTTACAGGTCAATGTGATTAACCGCTTGCCGAACGGCTCACGCCGATATACTTTGGCAGAAGGGCACGTACAGGCATATTAATGTACCTGTATGTTGCCCTTTAAGAAGCGGTTTGCGGGCGTGTGCCCGCCGCGAGCTCCGTGAGTGTGATCACGGGTCCCGCGGACATGATGTTCGCAAGGGTGCCCGCTTTCGTCTTACGGAAAGGAAGAACGGGAAATGCTGATGTAAACAAGCATTTCCCCGTTCTGCCTAGTCACACTGACACTGATCACCGCTCCCTGTAATCGGGAGGGGTGATCAGTGTTGTGTCACACATAGCCCAGCCCCCCCCCACAGTTAGAATCACTCCCTAGGACAGACATAACCCCTTCACTGCCCCCTAGTGATTATCCCCTTCACTGCCAGGCACATTTACACAGTATTCAATGCATTTTTATTCACACTGATCGCTATATAAATGTGAATGGTCCCAAAATAGCGCCAAAAGTGTCCGATCTGTCTGCCATAATGTCGCAGTCACTATAAAAATCGCTGATTGTTGCCATTACTAATAAAAAAAAAAATTATTAATACAAATACCATAAAACTATCCCCTATTTTGTAGAATGTATAACTTTTGCGGAAACCAATCAATAAACGCTTATTGCGGTTTTTTTTAACAAAAATATGTAGAAGAATACGTATTGGCCTAAACCGAGGAAAAAAAAATTTTTTTTTTTTATATATTTTTGGGGGATATTTATTATAGCAATATGTAAAATATTATGCTTTTTTTTCAAAATTGTCGCTATTTTTTTGTTTATAGCGCAAAAAATAAAAACCACAGAGGTGATCAAATACCACCAAAAGAAATCTATATTTGTGGTGAAAAAAGGACGTCAACTTTGTTTGGGAGCCACGTCGCAGGACCGTGCAATTGTCAGTTAAAGCGACGCAGTGCCGAAGTGCTCTGGTCTTTGGCCAGACAAATGGTCCAGGGCTTAAGTGGTTAAAGAGTGTTTTTATTTGAGCATTTTGCGTGCATATATGAGCATTTTAGATGTGTATTCAAGCTTCAGACATTTTTTTTTGACAACTAAAAGCACCAGGGGAAAGAAGTCGGTTTATACAAAAAAAAAAATATATACATATATATATATATATATATATATATATATATATATATACAGTGGGGATGGAAAGTATTCAGACCCCCTTAAATTTTTCACTCTTTGTTATATTGCAGCCATTTGCTAAAATTATTTAAGTTCATTTTTTGAACAGAAAAACACAGAATTGTTGACATTTTTGCAGATTTATTAATAAAGAAAAACTGAAATATCACATGGTCCTAAGTATTCAGACCATTTGCTCAGTATTTAGTAGAAGCCATGAGTCTTTTTGGGAAGGAGCAACAAGTTTTTCACACCTGGATTTGGGCATCCTCTGCCATTCCTCCTTGCAGATCCTCTCCAGTTCTGTCAGGTTGGATGGCAAACGTTGGTGGACAGCCATTTTTAGGTCTCTCCAGAGATGCTCAATTGGGTTTAAGTCAGGGCTCTGGCTGGGCCATTCAAGAACAGGCACAGAGTTTTTGTGAAGCCACTCCTTCGTTATTTTAGCTGTGTGCTTAGGGTCATTGTCTTGTTGGAAGGTAAACCTTCGGCCCAGTCTGAGGTCCTGAGCACTCTGGAGAAGGTTTTCGTCCAAGATATCCCTGTACTTGGCCGCATTCATCTTTTCCTCGATTGCAACCAGTCGTCCTGTCCCTGCAGCTGAAAAACACCCCCACAGCATGATGCTGCCACCACCATGCTTCACTGTTGGGACTGTATTGGACAGGTGATGAGCAGTGCCTGGTTTTCTCCACACAGACCATTTAGAATTAAGGCCAAAAAGTTCTATCTTGGTCTCATCAGACCAGAGAATCTTATTTCTCACCATCTCTGAGTGCTTCAGGTGTTTTTTTAGCAAACTCCATGTGGGCTTTCATGTGTCTTGCACTGAAGAGAGGCTTCCGTCGGGCCACTCTGCCATAAAGCCCCGACTGGTGGAGGGCTGCAGTGATGGTTGACTTTCTACAACTTCCTCCCATCTCCCGACTGCATCTCTGGAGCACAGCCACAGTGATCTTTTGGTTCTTCTTTACCTCTCTCACCAAGGCTCTTCTCCCCCGATAGCTCAGCTCTAGGAAGGGTTCTGGTCGTCCCAAATGTCTTCCATTTAAGGATTATGGAGGCCACTGTGCTCTTAGGAATCTTAAGTGCAGCAGAATTTTTTTTTGTAACCTTGGCCAGATCTGTGCCTTGCCACAATTCTGTCTCAGAGCTCTTCAGGCAGTTCCTTTGACCTCATGATTCTCATTTGCTCTGACATGCACTGTGAGCTGTAGGTTTGGTTCACACAGGGGCATCACGACTCTGGCCGCGACTTTGCGAGGTGACCTGGACACGACCTGAGGGTGACACCACAGCGCGACTTGGGGCGACTTGGGGCGACTTACAAGGCAACTTCAAGTCGCCTCCAGGACAGGTGACTTTCCAGTGGCCAATCAAACAACAATCAGCTCTGTGGGAGGGAGGAGGGAGGGAGGGGTTTGCTTGAGAAAACCATCTTCTCTTCCTGTATTGTTGCTTCAGTTAAGACACAATCCGACTTTGGAGGCGACTTCCATTGAAATCAATGGGTACAAGTCGCCTAGAAGTCGGATTGAGGTAGTACAGGAACCTTTTCTGAAGTTGGAGCGACTTCAGTAGCGTACATTAAGATGGCTCTCATTAACTTGAATGCAATTTCTGATGTCAAGCGACTTGGGGCGACTTGAGGTCTGACAAGTCGGATCCCAAGTCGCGGTAGTGTGAACCGAGCCATAAGGTCTTATATAGACAGGTGTGTGGCTTTCCTAATCAAGTCCAATCAGTATAATCAAACACTGCTGGACTCAAATGAAGGTGTAGAACCATCTCAAGGATCATCAGAAGAACTGGACAGCACCTGAGTTAAATATATGAGTGTCACAACAAAGGGTCTGAATACTTAGGACCATGTGATATTTCAGTTTTTCTTTTTTAATAAATCTGCAAAAATGTCAACAATTCTGTGTTTCTCTGTCAATATGGGGTGCCATGTTGTACATTAATGAGGAAAAAAAATGAGCTTAAATGATTTTAGCAAATGGCCGCAATATAACAAAGAGTGAAAAATTTAAGGGGGTCTGAATACTTTCCGTTCCCACTGTATATGTATATATATATGTATATATATATATATATATATATATATATATTAGGGTTGTCCCGATACCGATACTAGTATCGGTATGTGCACCGATACCGAGCATTTGCCCGAGTACTTGTACTCGGGCAAATGCTCCCGATGCTTCCCCCGATACCTGGACTGTCAGCGGAGATCGGCGCGTGGGGGAGTTACAAGCTTCTCCCCCGCGGCTTTCAGCGGCTTTAGTGACATACAGTGGTGATCGGTGCTTGTAACTCCCCCACACGCGATCACCGCTGACTGTCACTGCATCCTCCTCCATGCCCCCTCCGTTCCTCTGTCCCCCTCCGCTGTCCCCCTCTGTTCCGCTGTCCCCCTCTCCTTCTCTGTCCCCTCCATTCTGCTGTAGCTCTCTGCTGTCCCCTCCGTTCAGCCGTTCCGCTGTCCCCCTCTCCTTCTCTGTCCCCTCCATTCTGCTGTGCCTCTCCGCTGTCCCCTCCGTTCTGCTGTGCCTCTCCGCTGTCCCCTCCGTTCTGCTGTCCTCCTCCTCTTGCCTTTGTGAATAGACAGAGTCAGCTGACTCTGTCCATTGACATAACTGAAACATTGTAATCTCCTGTGATTACGATGTCTCAGTTTATGAATGGAGAGGAGCCGCTGTCTTCTCTCCATTCATTCTCAGTGCAGCTGAGGCTGCAGAGAAAGGGACTGGGGAATCTCTATCCTCTGTCTCTTTCTCTGTCTCAAGGGGGAGATATCAGAGGTCTGTTAAGACCCCTGATATCTCACCAAAGCCCCCCAACAGGGCTGAAAAAAAACACATATTGCAATAAAGAATAAAAAAAATCTTATTGTAAAAAATAAAAATTGTAAATAAAAAAAAAAACACACAGACACCGTTCACCCCCCCCCCCCCCCCGAAAAAAAAGAAAGCATTTTTTAAAAAAAAAACAAAAAAACACTGTCACGTGACATTAAAAAAAAAGTATCGGTAATCGGTATCGGCGAGTACTTGAAAAAAAGTATCGGTACTTGTACTCGGTCCTAAAAAAGTGGTATCGGGACAACCCTAATATATATATATATATATATATATATATATATATATATATATATATATATATATATATATATATATATATATATACATATATATATATAAATTCTCCTCAAAAACACTCAAAAGCTCAATTATATGGAAGTCTATGGAGCCATAAATGCCCAAACAGGCTCATATAGCTTTTGGAGCACCAGGAGTACTACAGGCATCTGAACATTTAAAAGTGAACGACAACTATTGAATTACATGGGATTTTGAATGTTGAGTTTTGGAGTTTTGAGCTACAAAACATTCAGTTTTGTAGTGGGCAGAATGGGGAAAAGTGGATGTAAACCCGATTCATGAGATTTGACCTAAGCACATATATCTGCAGTGTTTACCTATCTCTCTCCAAAGCCCTAAGTCCTGTGTCTTTCTGCTGTTTCGTTCCTCTGTTATCAGCATGATAACTTCTCAAGTTCTCTGACATGGGAGATAAAAGCAGCTGGAAATTTGTGTCGGGCTGGGTGCTATAAATAGATTAGTAGAGAGCTGGTCTATTCACAGGATAGCTCTGCACATTCCTTCCCTCCTTTGCCTATGTAGAGTGGGGGGGAGGGGGGGGGTGCCTTTCCTCCAATCAGTTGTCACACAGTGTATGCCAAGAATCCACTCTTACTGCTGAATGAGGAATTAAAAATTCTATCACAATGTTAGAATTCTAAAGAATATAGGAAGCTGAAGACAGCAGATATGCATGTAAGACTTATGTAGGGAGATTTGTTTCATCCCTGTGTATCATCTGAGGTTCTTCACTTCACTGGGTATAGCAGAGGGTTTACATCCGCTTTAAAAGTACAAAACTGGTGCATAAATTCTCAGTGCCAAATAAAAACCTGCAATAAATAAATAATTGAAGCTGATGGGCTTTTTAAGTAATAAGATATATTTTGCAGTATCACATGCATTTTTCTGTGTGGAAGAAATTATGCAAAAATGGATATTACCCGTTCCCACCCGGCCAATAGCAAATTGACAGGCGGGCGGTGGTTTTGCACAAGGATGATCATCCAGGAAGTGATACATCAAACTATGCAAATTGACATGTATACATAGCATATCTTTTTAAACTTTTATGCTTGTGGCATTTACCAATATGTGAGTTCCCAAGCTAGTCAAGCATCCTGAACAATCATATAATATTTAAAAGATTTGTAGCACTTCGTCCATATACCTATAACAACTATTTTAGTGAAATATAGGAAGTAGCATGAAGAGATAAAAAATAATAGACTGAAAGAAGGAAAAAACAACAAAAGAAAAAAAACTACAAATATACTACTAATAAATCTTAGGAGAGATAGAGTGATAATTCCGCAGGTTTATAAATGATACAAGTTTAATCTAGGATTTGCAAGCCAACCACTCCACTGTTGAAGAAATTTGTAATAGGAGTTATCTTTGATAGCTAGCATCCGTTTCAAAGCACACTGTATATTTAGACCATTAATTATTTCCAAGAGTAGGTGGAGTAGGAGTCTTACACCTCCTAGCTATATTCAGATTGGTAGCCAGCAGTAATTGTACTAACACTGTTCTGTAGAGATGATTGAAATCTTAGATGCCTACAGTATATGCAAAAGAGCTAACTCAGTAAAAAGGATTATTGGTTCAAGAGACACACTTAAGCTTAGGTTCACACCAGTGCTTCTGCATACTTGTGCGTTTTTAAGTGCATTTTTGTAGTGCATATTTATTTGTGTTTTTGATGCATTTTCATGCTTCATGTGTTTTGTTTTGTTTTTTTGTAGGAGAAGGAGATTGTTTGTTAAACACAAAACCCTGTCAAAATTTCACTAAAAATGCATGTACAGTACATGTGTTTTTCATGCTCTCCTATTGAACTCTACGGGCCAAAAATGCACTATGCTGCACCAAAAGAAGCTCCTGTACCCTTTCAAAAATCACACTGCACCTTGTTGCATTAATGTGAATGGGCACCATAGCGAATACTGTGATTCCCATTGTTGTGCACTGCAGTGTGGCAGCAGATGCAGGTGAAATCACACAAGTGTGAACCTGTTCTCTAAAGCTGATTTCCAGTCACAAAAAAAAACTTTTATTTAAATATATACCTTAATAGCCATAAAAGATATACATTCCCTTTGAAAGCATCAAATGCCTTTTTAAACTCAGATCTTATCTTATACAATTGACAATGACATCATCACGGCACAGTGGGCGGCACAGTGGTGTAGTGGGTAGCACTCTCACCTAGCAGTTAAAAGGGTCGCTGGTTTGAATCCCAACCACTTGGGATTTGTGGGCTCCTTGAGGGTAGGGACCGATGTGAGTGTGTGATGTATGTGTGGAGCGCTGCATAAATTGACGGCGCTATATGGGTACCTTAAATAAATAATAATATAATACATGAATATCTTAATGAGACACAATGTACAGGGATAGGGACAATAGACACACACTACCTCAGGTTGAACTGGATGGACTGGTGTCTTTATTCAACCTTACTATGTAACTGTGCTGAACATAGCCAGACAGCAGAGCTGAGGATGGGGCCAGCAGAAGAGAGAGAACAGTGATCAGTCTTTATTAGAAAGCTCCTGCACAGAGGCAAAGTGCAGGAGTTGTTTTGTGCTGGGTTACTGCACAGATCTGAAATGAATACACAAAGGACAGCAAGATTCAAGTAAGAACCCCCCAAGGCACCTATATTTTGACAGTATTTGTTTAGTCCAGGCTTCAGCATTTAGGTCTACATACACATAAAGGTCATACTTCATAATAATGATTTTCGCGTCTAGCAAACTGTTCACATAATTAGGAAGGTCACCATCCAGTTCTCCAAAAAGAAGGTTGTCCTGCACTGCGGGGCATTTTGATGGACCAAACCTTCTTGACAATTAACTTGTGTCCAAGTGAATTGCAGTGCTAGTTTTACTGTGAGCACATGAGTACTCTATTCATTTGATAGGGGCTAATACAGGGGTTGGACAGAAATATGGAAAAACTACATGGATTTGCAGGTGTGAGAGTGACAACATGTTTCACGTTGAAAACGGAAGTGATGTAACATTCTTTTGCTTCAGCTGTGTGATGAGACACCTGATAGGTAGAAAGCTTCATTTTCGTCATTCACTGCATGCGCTGCTAGTAATACGAAGTCATGTCAAAGCTTATTGAGTTTCACAGAGAGCAAATTGTTGCTCTCCGCTTAGCTGGTGCCTCTGTGACTGATTTTGCCAATTTGCAGTCGTGAGGTTCAGTATCAAAGATTATGATGGCATATTACAGGTCCTGGGAAAACGTTGTCTGATAAGCATAAGTGCAGCTGACGTGGATAACTGACCGAAAGAGACAAAAGGACATTGTGCAGGATTGTGACCCTGATTTTTGCATGAAGAGTTCCACTATCCACCATCCAAGACTTAGAATTTGTCAATTACCAGGAAATTTCAGGCCGTCTTGGATGCCAAAGATGGTCCAACACCAAATTAGGTAACGGTTTTGTTCTTTTACCATACTTGCTTTCATCATTTTGTCCAACCCCTGTAAATGCAGGGTAACTATTACCTGAGAGATGTATTGATCACTGCTTTAATATGGAAAGTGATCATTTGAACCCTCCTGTGCCTTGGAGCTTTATTTTTCTTCCTGAAAAGCAAGATGCAGCATGCATAGTATGCAGATTGTGATGCTGGTAGCATTAAAAAGGAAGAGTAGGGCCAAAGTTTTTTTGGCTCTACTTCTCCAGTGGGTCACAGAAGTGCACTTATTTCTGCATTCTTGTGACCCATAATCAGCTGACAGCGGGCTAAAGTCTGCTGTCGGCTGACATCACTCAGCCGATCCAGACTCTGGAGGGACCCTGACTTTAATGTGGGGATCCATCCAGATGTCTGACCAGCAGCTGGCTCAGCCTTTAAGCATGATTTAAGATTTAATCAGACCGATGCTGCATCCACCTAGGTGAGTAAGATTGTTTTTTTTCAATCCCAAACTTCTCTTTTAAAACATAAACTATTTACATGTGTTCAGAGATTAGATACACTTTTCCTTATCAGTTCATTTTGTGTGTGTGTGTGTTAGGCCTCGTCCACATGGGCAGCGCAAAACAAAAAATTTGATCTGCATTTCACCCCCTCACCAACCATCCACTGGTAAGTTAACATTGCCAAAGGACATGTCTGTACACATTTTCAGGCCTGTGTCATTAAAGCCAGTGTTATACAGCACATCGCTTCTGGCAGGTGGTACCCCTCCCAAACACGCTGTCTTCATGTGAATGGAACAGTGTCTCAGCCACAATGCAACCGAGTCTAACTAATCTACACAGTTGCAGCAGAATTCCCACCCACCTCCGAGTTGCCTGTCAACCGGATCTGCAGTGGATCATTTTTAAGAGCTGTCTAAAAATCAGTCACCTGTCTGAATGCTTATGAAGACTTTGTTTTGATGTCAGGTAACCAGAAATCTCGAAAATCTGTTCCTTCTGCAGGAGGTCATGATGGAGAGCTTCAGTGTATGGTATCAAACAGCATATCTAGGATGCATATGAATATCTGTGCATGTGTTTAGTCTCTCAGAGTTGCATGATAATCAACCATTGTCATTGGGTGAGACTGTGAGGGCCCCTTTATACTTGTACTTGGGTTTTGGACTTTAAGGGGAGTTGCATTAATTGACACAATTAACTATTTTTAGCAATGCACCACACACAAACACACACACACACAGCAGGTGCCTTGTGGTGCACTTTGCGGTATATTCCTCTGGCACACCATACTGCAATTGACCATGTGATTAAAACAGTGCTGCAATGACTCTGGACTGTTCACAAGGTACAACATGATATCACATGCATGAGGAAGGTTCCTGCATAGAGATGAAACATTGCTTTTGATACAAGAATAAAGAGCTTTGCACTTTGAAACAATGTTGTTGGTGTGCTGGCGATATGTTTCACCCTGGTTGTGCGCTGTAGAGCATATGCGTTATTATCTAATGTATATGTTTATTGCAATACCATTAATTACCAGGGGGTTCATTTACTAGAGGCAAATCCACTTTGCACTACAAGTGCACTTGGAAGTGCAGTCGCTGTAGAGGGATATGCAAGTAAAATAAACAGCATTTTTGTTTGTACATGATTGAAGGATAAAATGAGCAGAACTTCCCCTGATTTCAGATCTTTCCCTCAGATTTACAGCGACTGCACTTCCAAGTGCACTTGGAGTGCAGAGTGGATTTGCCTTTAGTAAATCAACCCCTTTGTGTTTTAACATGCATTGCCGTATGCTCTGTAAAACTGAGATGCACAGGTGTTGAGTCAGACTAACTGCTAAGGTTGGAAATGATCTTCTAATCCTACTGCCCTCAAAGCACAAAGATAAACTGATACATTTAGTTCAAAGTTCAAACATGCTCATTGGAACTGATGATAGTGGAAAAAACAAGACATTTTTGATGTCAGGTTGTTTTAAAAGAACCAACACACACCTAATAAGTCAGATTAGTTCTAGTTGAATATTATTATTTAGGTTACTTGGATACAGGGACATGGTCCCATCACAGTTTTTATTCCTAAAATCTGGATTGGTTTGGACCTAAGAAATCAAGGCACTTGTGTGTGTTTATCAGTCATCCTGAAAGAGATTGTGGTAATGTTAAATTGAGCAACAGTCATTAAAGCCAACATAGGAACAACTCAGTTGTGTAAAATTTGCCCATCCAAGCATGCAATTACATTGCTCACATACATGATTGTTTAGTAAGTGGAATTAGCCTGGCATTTGTGGACAGTATTATTTGATACTTCATCTGAGCACGTAATAGAATAAAGACATGTACAACATATTTAAAATGTAAGTAGTACTGCACAAGTGTGGCATACCTACCATATTTGATATGTATATGCATAGGCGTGCGCACAGGGTGTGCCAGGTGTGCCTGGGCACACCCTAATTGCCTTGTGTGCTGCATATTCCCCCCTGTTTAGACCACTGATATTTCATCCCCCCCCCAAAAATGTTAAACAAGCCCAAAAATTTTGGCAAAAGAAAATTAACAAAATTACACTGTCCACTGCCCTACTGACACCATCAGTACATATACACATGCATATGTATTTGAGCTTTGAGGTGCACACCCTAATGCAAGAGGCAGCGCACACCTATGTGTATATGACATTTGTGCTCTTTTAGATGTCAAAATAATTTTCACTAAAAGTAATTTAAGTTCAATAAATATTAATAATTGCTAGAAAAAAACACTCAAGGTAGCAGCATATATAATGCTTTTATATTGACAGGCCTGGTGGGAAAGAAATTATAGTGGCAATCCGGTGAATACACATAAGCAACGAACAGTCTGTTATTAAAGTTCACCTTTTCAAACATGTTCCGTCCATATTTAGGGTGGAGCATGTAACATGCTCCAGCTCCTGCAGCCTCTCCCCCCTATCCCCCCCCCTCAGGGATTTTCTCCTCGCACTCTCTGTTACAATTCAAAAACAGCATGGCTGTGCGGAGCTTCTCCCACACAGTTTTCTATGACTGAACTACAAGTGCTGTGGCTGACACGGCAGACAGCTTGAAAATCTGATTGAACTACAAAGGCACTGATGAACACTCTCGTATTTCGTTCACAAGTCAGCCTGTATGCTGAAAGCTGCAGGGCTTGTCTGCAGAAGCCTGACATTGCACCCATTTATCAGGGGTGCAATGCTTTTCAGGCTCCTACAGCAAAAAAGAAAAAAAAAAGTATGTTTTTAGTTCTGCAAAAATATGTGCAATTATTATTTCTTCTAAAAAATAAACTTATCTTTTTATATTTGGGCAACAATCATTACAATATGCAGGCCGAAAACAGCCAATTGTGAAAATATGCAGGAAATAATTAGGCAAATGTGACAAAATGTGAACACCAATACATAGCAAAAAACAAAACAAAAATAGGGCTTTGGATGTTGTTATATAATGTCAGAAATGTTTCTGATACCAATCTATCCCTAAACCTTTACCTGACTCCTTAGCATCAACATAACCACTTACAATGTAATCTTTTAATCTTAAATTAAGCATTAGGGGTCAGGTTGAAAGTTAAGTTTTGTTTAGGATTAGGGAAGGGTTTAAGCCTGTGTTAGATTTTATTATTGTCTGGGTTGCCTCTTGGGAGATTTGCCTATCCTTTATATCCTGGAGACTACTTTCTTCAGGTCCTGAAATAAAGGAAATCTTGTCAGTAAAATCTGTTAGAAGTTCTGACCCTTCCTTACCCTAAAAAAACAGTGTTGCAAAAGCTGCATGTGTCTCTCACTTTCTGTCTTGATAACCATGTGCACATGAAATGGGAGGGATCCTCAATGGTGAATAACAATCTAACAGAGATTCTAACAGAGATTCTACCCCTTTCCCTATAAAAATGGTTTTGGCTGGAGTTTCACTGTAATAAAATATTTAAAAGTGTACCTGATTCCAGCTCTGTGGGTTGGCATGGTCTTTCTGACATTGCCCCCTCTTAAGGAGTAGCCTACCGAGGGAGCTTCTTCTCAGGGTAATGCTTGTATCTTAGTGTCTTGGTTTCTGGTTCCAAAGAGTTCTTTTCCAGAACATAAACTTTCCATTTCATTAGATACTGAATCTATGCTTTTTGTTTTCTACAATCAGCAAACATAGTCAAGTCCCAGGTTTTTGGAAAGGCAAACCTGTGAGCAGGACAGAGTCACAGCATGCCCCTCCAATCCCACCCCCTAAGGGCCACTCCAGAAGCACACAGACGTGAACATCCTCTATTAATGCGAGTGTCACATACACTTTTAGGCCTAACCACAATGCATTTACAGCATGATATCCCTGTTGAAAGACAACATCTTCATTTCCTCAGCCAGTGACATGGTCTGTTCCTGCCCATCCCAGCACATGACTTCATAGCATTTTGAGAAAGTAATATTGAGTATGTACTGTTCTCCACCAGCCCATCCCTTATCTTCACTTTACACCTTTGTAAAATTTTTCACCGTAAGGTGTACAGGTAAGCCACCGTACTTCACTTTGCAAGGCCTTGCATTCTTTAATTCCATGCGCTGACCCTAGGCAGGCCTTGTACCACAGCGGGTTTCAATAGAAGACCCAGTCACTAAGTGGGGAACAAGGAGTACACCAGTTCCTTCACTACCGAGGCCCTGTCACCTGGCACGGTCACCACTTCCAGTGACGGCTAGCTGATATACCTTCTTGTTCTTTATTCTGATTCAGTACTTAAGTACTTATAACCTCAAGGATGAACCCAAATACACTTGTAACTATATGATTTAGTCTTCACAACCAGAAGGGGAAAAAGTAGCTCATTCCCAATTCCCATTTCTTTGTGATACACCATGGCTACACATTGTTAGAAACCATAATTTTTTTTCCTAGTAATTGACACTGACAATTTCTTCATTAATGCAAATCCATTGATTTATCACTAATAAATAGTACTTGCAGTAGCACATTGATAAACCAGCTTTACATATATGGCTAAACAAAAGTCTACAAATCCTGTTAGCTGTGCTGGTGCTTAGTGGAGCTGCTAATTAATGATGCTGTTCATACCTGGTAGTTTAGGAAGTCCTTAGGACAACGGCCATTGTAGTGTGTAGTCCCATTGGGGATTGAGCAGTGAAAAAACGGATTACATCATATTCAAGGTCCTCCGCCTTTTTTTTTTTTTAATTAAATACTTTTTTAAAAATGTTTTCATTTATACAGCAAGAAAAACAAAACAAAAAAACTCCAAATCACACATATCCATTGCCCCCAAACCACCCCCACAAAAAAAAAACAACTCCAGATACAACTCAAAAAACAAAACTATACTGTTTCCATCTTTGCACTCACCAGTCTACTACTCAAAAATCCTCCATCACATTATTGCTCCTTAATAAAATTCAATATCATTGTTGATTTTCCTCAATATCACTAGTATATTCAGCTCAGATAAATTAAAAACTAACCACCAGTGCCAGATTTTTTCAATTTTTTTAGGTCTCCTCCTATGTTTATACGCCTATTGCTCTCGTCTTATATGAAGATTAATTGCTTTAGTCCATTGGTCTATTGCTGGCAGGTATTTTGATATCCATTTTTGTAGTATAAGTTTACGAGCTATATACATAGTTCTCAGCCACATCACATGCATTTCAGCTGGGAGGGTATCCTCCATTAAAATCCCTAGCAATGCTATTTTTGGATCCAGATAAACCTGTGTAGAACTTAAGAAATTCAAAGTATCAAACACACCCTCCCAATATCCATGCAATTTGCGACATCTCCAAAGCATATTTATAAGTGTACCTGTATTAGTAGTACATCTTGGGCAGTTTGATGTAACTGCTTTACTCCAGGAGTGCAGCTTTAAAGGAGTATAATGGGCTCTATGGATGATAAATAACTGGGTCAGGCACTGTGAGGAGGATAAGGATACCTCAAAAAATTCTTCAAAGCTTGTTCCCATTCCTCGTCAGTAAGTGTCTCTAAATCTCTGCACCATTCCCCAAAGCAACCCTCTTGTGGATTAATTCTGATTGTCGTTTGTAGAGATGAATATATATTTCCTATAAGTCCCTGTTCAGTTCGTTTTAGAATTACTGCTAAAGATAAAATTGGTGAAAGTCTATATTTTAATAAAAAAAGCCCTTGCTTGACTCTGCAAAGCATGTCGTAGCTGTAGATGTTGAAAAATAATTTATTAGGCAACTGATATCTCTCTGGCAGTTCAGCGAATGGTTGCAGATCATCATTATCAAAAAGAGTTGACAAGGAAACAGAATGCCAGCCTTCTTCCATAGATAAAAATTCTCAAGCCTCGCTAACTCAGGCAATTGTAGATTATTCCAAATGGGCATATATTGAGTAAATCCCTCATATTGAGTCTCTTGTTGAATAGTGATCCAAATTTTATGTATTAAATTAAATGTAGGATAATTACGCTTACTATAGATGTAGTAAGCTACTATTAACTACAACGGTGGGTCTATTGGTAGTTGAGAGAATATAATTTGCTGTATGGGATCCTCACAGTCTATGACATTCCATCCATATATTTGCTGGAGTTGGCATGCCAGATAATATAATCTGGCATTAGGAAGGGCCAAACCTCCTTCATCTTTAGGCAGCTGTAAAGTTTCCAATCTAATCCGGGTTGTTTATATCTCCAGATGAGATCCCTAAACAAGGTATCTATTTGTTTACATTTTTTTCAAGGGAGCCATACAGGGCAATTATGTAACAAGTATAGTAGTTGTGGCATCCATATCATCTTTATCAAATTAGCTCTACCTATTATCGTTAAAGGCAATTTACTCCAATTTTTTCCTACTTG
The DNA here is from genome assembly GCA_037952925.1 of Lithobates clamitans. NCBI lineage: Eukaryota > Metazoa > Chordata > Amphibia > Anura > Ranidae > Lithobates > Lithobates clamitans. The sequence goes on along the minus strand of JBBGZY010000076.1, from coordinate 8,299,714 downwards.
CTTAAACCACTTTAATAGAGGGACTAAGTTCCTCTCCACATATGTATTTACTTGTGATGTAACTTGTACACCTAGATATTTGAATATAGAAACTACAGTTATTTGATTTATTGATTTATCCTGGTTGATAGTAAACCTGAAAAAGAACCATATTTATTAAAGACATCACTGTCCTTAGAGAGGATGATGTATCACCCAAAAATAAAAATGTATCATCAGCATATAAAGGCAATCTTATCCTCTCTTAACCACTTTAGCCCCGGAAGGATTTAACCCCTTCCTGACCAGAGCACTTTTTACAATTTGGCACTGCGTCGTTTTAACTACTAATTGCGCGGTCATGCAATGCTGTACCCAAACAAAATTTGCGTCCTTTTCTTCCCACAAATAGAGTTTCTTTTGATGGTACTTGATTACCTCTGCGGTTTTTATTTTTTGCGATATAAACAGAAAAAGAAAATTTTGAAAAAAAATGATATTTTCTACTTTTTGTTATAAAAAAAATCCAATAAACTCAATTTTAGTCATACATTTAGGCCAAAATGTATTCGGCCACATGTCTTTGGTAAAAAAAAATTTCAATAAGCGTATATTTATTGGTTTGCGCAAAAGTTATAGCGTCTACAAACTAGGGTACATTTTCTGGAATTTACATAGCTTTTAGTTTATGACTGCCTATGTCATTTCTTGAGGTGCTAAAATGGCAGGGCAGTACAAACCCCCCCAAATGACACCATTTGGAAAGTAGACACCCCAAGGAAATTGCTTAGAGGCATGTTGAGCCCATTGAATATTATTTTTTTGTCCCAAGGGATTGAATAAAGACAAAAAAAAAATTACAAAAGTTGTCACTAAATGATACATACACTCCTCACTACCTATCACAGTTTTGAAGGCCATAAAATGCCCAGATGGCGCAACCCCCCCCCAAATGACCCCTTTTTGGAAAGTAGACACCCCAAGCTATTTGCTGAGAGGCATGTTGAGTCCATGGAATGTTTTATATTTTGCCACAAGTTGCAGGAAAATGACAAACTTTGACACTAATAGAAAAATGATTGCTTAGTGACACTGGCGACGGGGGGTGATCAAGGAGTTAAAACTTTATTAGGGGGGGTATCCTAGACCTAAAGGGGGCTAACACTAACTGCCCTACCACTTATAATTGTCACAAACTGACTACAATGCAAAAAAAAAAAAAATTGCTATTGGTGTCACTGTGACAGGGGGTACAGGGGGGTGATCGGGGGGTGATGGGGGGTGAAAAGTGTGCCTAGTGTGTTCTACTGTTAGTGTAGTGTTGGTGCAACTGACATCGATGTCTTCTCTCCTTGGCGCCGGAACTAAAAGACTGGCTCGAGCAGAGATGACATCACTTCCTCTGCCGCTGTTTACATTACAGCAGCAGAGGAAGATTGTCATTCGTTGGGAGCTATCGCGAGGGGGTGGCCATGAATGAGTGGCCTCCCCCTCAGCCTGGATCACTACCCTAACGAAGCCGACAGCCTCATGCACCGGGCGGGCGCAATGAGCCCCACGCTCGCGGGAGGCAGATCACGTACCAGGTACGTGATTTTGCCTGCCCGTGCCATTCTGCCGCAGTATATCTGTGTTAGGCGGTCGGCAAGTGGTTAAGGGTCTACGAAACACAATAATATTCAGTGATTGATGAACCAAAGCAGTTAATGATTCCAAGGCCATAGCAAGCAAAGGTGATAGTGGACATCACTACAATAGATCTATATGGAATAAAGCCAGATTGATCTATATGCAAAGATATTACTTTCGCCAATCTAATAGTTAACACTTTTGCCAATAGCTTCACATCCGATATGAGTAATGATATTGGACGATATGATTCAGGATTACTAGGATCTTTATCTGGTTTTAACAAGACTATAATAATGGCTTCATTCATGGAGGGTGGAAGATGACCACATTCCAACGCTACATTAAACACTTCTAATAATTCAGGTAACAAATCAGTTCCAAAAACCTTATAGACTTCCCCTGGTAGCCCATCTACACCCGGTGCTTTATTATTAGGCAGGCTAGCACAGGCAAATTTAAGTTCCTCTAATGTCAAAGGCTGATCCAACATCTCCCTGTCAGCCACTGATAGTTCTTTTACCATAATAGATTCAAAAAAGAGTTGCAGTTCACCATTCTTGTATGAAATTTTACTACTGTACAAGTTTTTATTGAAATCAAGAAACACAGATGAAATCTCCAAGGTATTTCATACAATTTCAGTTGGAGAAATTTGTAATTCTACTACTTGTGTCATTGGTTTGAGCTTTTACTATTGCTGCTAAGAGATGGTCCCTTTTCCCCATCCTCAAAATGAGGTTGCTGGAGGGAAAAACGTTTCTGCTCTGCTTTTTTATGAGAAATATTAGTATATATCTGTTGTTTTTGTATCCACTTCTGCTGTGTTTCTATAGTAGGATTCGCTATATATTGAAGTTTGACCTTTAATAGATCTTCCGTCGCTAAACGTTCCCAAGCCCTAGATCTTTTTTTAATCCTTGAGATTTGAGAGATAAATAAAACCTAGGAGTCCCAATATATCAATATATCTGTGAAGATACAGAGGGCTTGTTAACAGTACTGTAGGCCAAAATATCAAGCATTATTTTCTGTTTTGAAGGAAAAAGATTAAACCAATAAGGGTTAATTTTCCATAGAGTGAATCTGTGTTGAATTTAAAGCTAGCTTAAGAATCAGCGGAGAGTGATCCGACAATCCTCTAGCAGCATACGTCACCTCAGTTATCACAGGTAACATTGTAGAAGTAACTAATGCCAAGTCTATTCTAGATAAGGTCCCGTGCATGCTAGAGAAACAGGAGAACTCTTTCATTAGAGTGTAACATTCTCCAGATATCCAAGAGTCCAATCTCCCCAATATAGCCAGCAAAAGTAGTACATACTGGAGTCACCGGGACGGTGGTCAAGCCAACTCTATCTAAAGAAGAATCAAGATAATTATTAAAATCTTCTACTATTAGCCAATGGATATCAGTTTTATCAGAGGTAAAATTCAAAAGTTCTTTAAGTACCTCTGAGGAATATGGGGGTGATATAGATATATATATATATTGGTTATCACATATGATTTTCCATACATTGTACAGTGTAAAAAAAATATAGTGACCTTTAGTATCTATTATTACCTGCCTGCAGGAGAAATCAACATCATGTGCTATCAATATAGATAAGCCTCTTGAATATGTAGTATAAGTAGAATGATATATATTGTGTCCGCTTCAAGTAATTTAATTTGTGTACATTTAAATGAGTCTCCTGCAGGCAGATACCGTAATTGATGGAAAAAAACAGTTTCAAAGTAGTAAACATTGCTTGTCTTTTTACTGGGTCGCTTAGCCCCCTAATATTCCAGGATACTAGAATTTGCATTTTAGTTAACATATTAGTTTGATATCAAACTTTAGGACCACATCTCTAAACCTAATAGTCTTTTCCAACAGTGAAAAAGATCCCTTCTTTGTGGGGAGAGATTTTCTATATTCATTTTAGCTAACTGGTGAGCACCGGCAAGAAATCTATATAAAAAAGTAAAAAATATATATAAAAATAAAACAACAACAACAAAGAAATAAAAAGAAGATACAAAAAAAAAGAAAAAAGGAAATAATAATAATATAAAGACCTCTAAAAGAATACCATCCATCTCAGAATCCATTTCCCGGGGTGTCTTGTACAAAAAAAAATCACTATATGCACATAATTCATTTTTGGAAGCAAATCTTGAAAACCATCCAACAAACAAACATTCCCTGTGCATTCCTACTTGGACAAAAAACAAAAATAAACCACTTTCTGACCGCTGCTCGCCGATATAGGTCGGCACAATGGCAGCAGTGGGCAAATGGGCGTACCTGTACATCCCCTTTAATTGGCGGGGCTAGCGGGCAGTTTTTTTAAAAAGGTCTCCCACATCAAATGTTCTGCTTTCCATATAATCAAACAAATCCATGGCTGCTGGGATAACCACTAATAAAAGTGAAGTGTAACAGAGAAAATATAAACCTTAGCGCCTTTGGATAAGAGAACTGATAATCAAACTCCAGCTGCAGAAAAAACTCCCTAAAAAGCAAAGAACAAATGTAAACAACAGTTTGCTGCGCTTAGGGTTGATCAAATTTATGTATACATGCAGAACACACAAAACACTAATAAAGTCCCATTCGGTGATGAAACAAAGTGCTCGTGCTTAGATTGACATCTCCTGTGCAATGGTGCTCAGACTGGCTGTCCCTCTCTTAGGCATGTGGGGATACCCCTAGATAGCCTGTTGGGTAGATGTTTCATGCAAGAATGTACCTCATAGGCATGATGGAAATGACAAAGGAAAACCTTCATTGCGCAATGCCATTAAAAACGGGTTTATTCAGTACACAAATTAAAATAATTCCACTCACATTTATAAGTGCCTTATAGTCCTGGCACCCGGCGTATATAGCAAGTGATTGTTAAGGGTAATCGGCCCTGGTAAGGAAAGCCACCACTCACTGCGTTCTGCTCAATTTCCGGGTAGATTCGTATGGGTGGAAGTGACGCAATGACGTGGTGTAACCTTCAACATTTCGGCCTATCACAAAGCCATCATCAGGGAGTGGTCAATCAGCCATGTTTGTTATGGGCATATATACCCTTACTTCAGATCTGATTAGTTGGTTAAATGTAACACCTGCTACATACTTGGGGAGCGTGCAATCTATGTTAAACAATGTCTATAAGGACTGAACTGACATTGATATCTCCGAAGATTGTATGAATATATACATCCATATGGGATAAAAATACAAAAAATGGAAATACAAAGTGAAAAGTGAAAAGGAAAATGGGAAGGGTGGGATGGTGAAAAATACAAGACCCTCTGCTGGTCATAGGCAATAAGTATAAACTCTTGCTCGATCACATTTAAAGGGGCCATCTAGTGGAATAATATGGTATCACATTAGACTGGAAGTGAAAAAGGTGAATGTTGCAGGACAAACTACTAGGTGAGTAACACTGATACAATATTAAATATTGGTCGTGATATAATAAAAGTTTGGTATATAAAGCGATCAAATGAGTGAGTTGGGTAAATTAAGTGACCAATATGAACACTGATGAATATAAATATTAAAATATTAGAAAAGATTGATGAGAGTGGAATTTTTTTTTGATAAAAATATGATGACTAACTAGTCATGTATTAAAACTTTCAATTCGAATACTAATGATTCAAAATAGAAAAACTATATAGAACAAACGCATATCTTGATTAAACGGTTTGAAGATAAAGGTTATCCCCATGATATATTACTAAAAATAATGGAAAAGATGGGAGATATGGACAGACAGGCACTATTAACAACAAAAAAGAGAACAGAAAAGGAGTATGATGTCACTTTTCATCACAGGTGATGAGGGCCTTGTATTTTTCACCATCTCACCCTTCCCATTTTCATTTTCACTTTTCACTTTATATTTCCATTTTTTGTATTTTTATCCCATATGGATGTATATATTCATACAATCTTCGTTTGGAGATATCAATGTCAGTTCAGTCCTTATAGACATTGTTTAACATAGATTGTACCCTCCCTCTGTGTGTAGCAGGTGTTACATTTACTGAATGGTGAAGACTTTAAATCCAAACATTACACTAACTGTCGCACCGCAAGTGTAGTATATTTGCTCACCTGTGATTTCGGCAGTTTTTATGTTGGCAAGATCAAACTAGAGTTTTGGCGCCGTATTTACCGACATGTTGTAAGTATCCAAAAACAAGATCCAGCTCTCCCTTTAGGCAGGCACAGTGCCCTAATACATGGAGACAAATGTCCAAAATTAAGTTTCTTGCACTTGATCACGGGGCGGTGATTACAATAAACTATTACTGCAGACTGAACTGGAACTGGATTTTTCATCTGAAGGCCACTACAGCTCCAGGACTCAAGGCCTTCAATTTTAGGCCCTATCTTCCAGGATTTGAGTCTGGAGTCTGTGAATTGGATATGTAGGGTATTACCTTACATTGTCCTCCACTCTTGGCAATTACTGTTTACTTTAATGTATATCAATGGGGATCACTCACATCTTTATATTGGTATAGATCATTTCTATATAGGGTTTCTCTTACTCGTCATGTTTAGTCATGGATATCATCTTTGCATATTACCATCTATTGTCTTTATTGCTGTTCTGCATAACTACCCTGTTTTAAGAACATGTTAATTGCTTTGAAAACTCTAGGTTATCTGTAATCTGTTCCGCGATACTGACTCGGTAATATTCTTCATATTGTATTGTTTCCACATGCTATGTCTATCTATAGAGGCTACAATATCATATTTAGCAATTTATGTGTCCCCCAATTGTTTGCCTATCCACTCGGCGATCATGGTGGCATTTCTTTCTCCCATTCACTCAGCATGAGGCCTGGGCGGGATTGCTTAGCTCCCGACGCGCAGGAGTCCCCTGTCTTTCCCTCCACCCCTTGGGGCGGGGTGGGGCGGCTCAGGATGCCCATTCATTGGCATAGTAGGCCCTTCTGGGTCTCCACCGCTCTGTCTTCCAGCTTGGGACGCAGATGGCGCCATTCACATGTTGGCGGCATGATGATGCGTAACGCAGTCCCGCCCCTCTCCTTGGGGAGCGGACCTGCTCTGAGCGCCGTGATGCCGGGGGACTCTGAGGAGGATTGTCGTGCGATGTCCTTGCATGAGTCCTCCCACCTACTGCACCAGCTGATGGCAATCGCGATCAACATTGCGATTGGCCGCCAGCTATCTCATATTTGCTTTTATGCCGTCTCCTCAGCCTCTCTGCAGATGCTGAAGGAGCGCTCGGTCAAGAGGCAGCATACTCCATCTTCCAGGTTGGTTTATTCAATCTAACTGTTATCAGTACTTGTTACCCCAAGTGTATAATTTTTCTGGACATAGGGGCAATTTATAGTTCCAGTTTTGATTTTTCTGGGCATATCCTAACAGTATCTCAATCTGATACTATTTCCTTATACATATTACAGTGATACTGGTTCAGCATTATGGGTGGCTGTTTTTTGCTCCGTTAATTTGAGTCCTCGCAGCGAAGCAAAGTCCTTGTCCTCTTTTGGCTCGAGTGTTGATGGACTTGGAAGACACATGCCCCTATGACCCAAGAGTGTTTTGAGCAAGTTATTCCCTTCACACATATGCTCAATGTGAATTGTTTACCATATAAGTACATCAGTTCATGTTTATCATCACATGTCATGTTAATGTACTGCATAGATTGTTGTTTAGCTGAAACATATGGATTATCACTACCTTTTACTAATGTATAAAAATAAAAAAAAAAAGTAAAAATAATTTACTTGTATACTCTTTCTTGTAGAAAATCTATACCCATCTGAATTAATAACAAAAACCTCTGAAGAAGGACCTCTAGTCTGTAACATGTAAGGTGTTATATACATTGTGTTGATTGTCACTAGTCCTTCCTGCACCAGGATAGTGACCAGTCCATACAATTGTATTATTCAGTGTATTAGATATGGCTTTTATGTTTCACATGTATTGTTCTTATATGTATACTATTGTCAAGTTGTAATAATAAAATTTATACTTTTTTACCTTTTGTTTTGGTCTTAACGACCCTAAGGGGTCTCTCACCGTACCTTTGGTACTAGGTGTCATTTCTATTTTTACAATATAATGATGGGTGTGGCACCGCCCTTCTGTTCAATATGCAATACTATTTAAGACAAGTATATGACGTGCTTCCCTATGCACTGATAAAGTCCTGCCCTATGAAACGATATGCATGCAAAAAGGGAGCTACGTCACTCACCCATGGCCGTCTCCTATGCTAATTCCATGTGATTTTATGTAACAGAGTGCTTGTTGGCTGGCACTTAATGGAAGTGCCTTTTATGTAAGTTTGACTCTTATTTTATTAAATGTATTTTAGCAGAGAGCACTAGATGTTTCCTGTTTTATTTGCATATATGGGGACACTGGCGATTTGATGCTGCGTTCCCTTACCTATGAGCCTGTGTGGTGATCCGTGTGATCTGCATTCAGAAAAGGTGTATCTATATCCTCCCGGATTTTGCCCTTTGGGGGAAAGCTTTTATGACCCTTTGTTGATTCAGGGGTCCCAGTGTCGAGGTGAGCAGCACAGAGTGTCTTATGTTGGAGGTCACACTTTTTGGCACAGAATTTTTAATCTTCATGAATGCACATTGCCACTTTATTGGGAAATGGATTTGCATATTCTCACAACTACTTATGAACTTTTTCAATGAATTTTTCTTACTTATATTATGTTGCTACTTTAGCACAGCACTATATTATTTTACATTTATTATCTGGGATATTTTTGTAAATTTGCCTGGAGTGTTCAGCAGCTGTTTGATCTGTTTCTTATTATCTTTTTGCGCTGGTATATTTTATTTTTTAGATCTTGGCAGATTTTTTTTCCTTCATGCAGGTTGATGGCTATTGTTCATCTTTTGTGACATGGACCAGAATCACTGAAGAACGTGGGTGATGATGCATTTACATTGGTGGACATTTTTTTTTTATTTTTCTCAATAAAGGACTTGTCAAAAACTCTGTTTTGTTTTTATTTTTACTTAAATTATTTTGTGTGAATGCGTAGGGTTACTATGTACCCCTTAATCATTTACATGAGGGGGGTGGTGGTATCTGGGGCCCCCCTTATTATTAAAGGTTGGCTTTCAGATTCTGATAAGTTCCACACCACAGACCCCAAGAACCATAAGGCCATGGTTGTGGAGAAGAAGCACTTATCCTCATCAACATGGGGAATTACGAAGTCTCTTTCCCTTAAAAAACAGTAAGAAGCATAAAAAACACACAACAAATGCACAATGTCTCAATACTGAAAATTGGATTAAGTCGCAACTGCACTAGTGTGAGAACCTCGGTTTAATCGTCTCCTCTCAAGAGACAATAAATTAAGTTCAGCTAATCATCATAGCTGAGGCTTCCTATCAGTTTGATAGGCCTTCTCTACACATTTATGGCAGCATCCCAGCACAGACATGCTCCACTCTGAACACTAGCGTACCTCTGTATGCCAGCTGAAAGCTGGTCCTAATTGACCCTAGTTTCCAAATATGTGAATTGGTTCTGAAAGTGGCAGTAGCTGGAAATATCTGAATTTGGAGCAAGTTTTGGTAAAGTTACCAATAACGTTGAAATGCTTGTCCGAATTTACTTCAGGTAGTTCTAAAGTGAGCTCCTGCTAGATAGTTTAAGAGCTTTTTTAATTTCTCTTCAATGTCTTTTGAATAGCCATACTTCACCTTCACCTTCCTCCCACTTTGGATCTTCCAGGATTTAGAAATTTGAAAAAATGTGGCATAACAAAGGGATTTACTATATTAGAGCTTTAACAAATACCGCCACTAAACAACCACTTTCGACTGTCACCCAGGAGAAATTTTTAATTTTAACCATTGACCTTTTTGTTTTTCTGAAAGTGAGATCTTATATCACCTCTATAGTGGTAAATCTGCCTCAGAAATACTGGCCAAATTCATTAGATACCCTTTTGCAGTTCCCTAACTCTGAACAACAAGCTATTTACAGTCCTTACACATTTTATTAGGACACTTTTGGACTACTCCCAGGCAGTGACTGACTTCAGTTTATCCCTATTGTGGGGTCACCAGTTTATAAATTGAAATCATATCCCCTCTCAAGCGTCTCTTCTCCAGAGAGAATAAGTTCAGTGCTTGCAACCTTTCTTCATAACTAATATCCCCCAGACCCTTTATTAGCTTAGTTGCCCTTCTTTGTACTCGCTCCATTTCCAGTACATCCTTCCTGAGAACTGGTACCCAGAACTGGACAGCATATTCCAGGTGCGGCCGGACCAGAGTCTTGTATCGCGGAAGATATATCATTTTATCTCTGGAGTTGATCCCCTTATTAATGCATGCCAATATTCAGTTTGCTTTGTTAGCAGCAGCTTGGCATTGCATGCCATTGCTGAGCCTATCATCTACTAGGACCCCCAGGTCCTTTTCCATCCTAGATTCCTCCAGAGGTCCTCCCACCCAGTGTATAAATTGCATTCATATTTTTGCCACCCAAATGCATTATTTTACATCGTTTATGAACAAAATGAATAGGATTGGTCTCAGCCCAGCACAGAACCCTGGGGGACCCAACTACCCACCTCTAACCATTCTGAGTACTTCCCATTTATCAACAGCCTCTGAATTCGCCCTTGTAGCCAGTTTTTAATCCATGTACTCACCCTATGGTCCATGCCAACGGACCTTATTTTGTACAGTAAACGTTTATGGGGAACTCTGTCGAATGCTTTTCCAAAATCCAGATACACCACGTCTACGGGCCTTCCTTTATCTAGATGGCAACTGACCTCCTCATAGGTTAATAGATTGGTTTGGCAAAAATGATTCTTCATGAATCCCTGCTGATTACTGCTAATGATACCGTTTTCGTTACTAAAATCTTGTATATAGTCCCTTATCATCCCCTCCAAGAGCTTGCATACTATTGATGTTAGGCTAACTGGTCTGTAATTCCCAGGGATGTATTTTGGGCCCTTTTTAAATATTGTTTCTACATTGGCTTTTCTCCAATCACCTGGTACCATTCCAGTCAGTAGACTGTCAGTAAAAATTAGGAACAATGGTCTGGCAATTACTTGACTGAGTTCTCCAAGTACCCTCGGAAGCAAGCCATCTGGTCCCGGTGATTTATTAATGTTAAGTTTCCCAAGTCTAATTTTAATTCTGTCCTCTGTCATAAGGATAAACACTGAAGTTTTGGTTACTGAAGCCCCCCGATTCCCTCGTGAAGACTGAGGAGAAGAATAAATTCAATAGCTTCACCATCTCCCCATCCTTTCTAACCAGATGTCCTTCCTCATTCTTTATGGGGCCAATATAGTCTGCCCTCCCTTTTTTACTGTTTACATACTTAAAGAATTTCTTGGGGTTGTTTTTGCTCTCCTCCACTACGTGTCTTTCGTGTTTTATCTTAGCCGCCCTAATTGCACCCTTACATTTCTTGTTGCATTCTTTATAAAGTCTGAATGCTGATGATGACCCTTCAACCCTGTATTTTTTGAAGGCCTTCTACTTTGCTTTTATATGAATTTTTACATTGGAGTTAGGCCATCCAGGACTTTTGTTCGCTCTTTTAAATTTATTACCCAATGGGATGCATTGGCTAACGCCCTTATTTAATATGCTCTTAAAGCAAACCCATCTCTCCTCTGTGTTCTTTGTTCCTAAGATTTTATCCCAATTCATGCCTTCTAACAAGGTTCGTAGTTTAGGGAAGTTGGCTCTTTTGAAATTCAGTGTCTTTGTATTCCCCCTATGTTTCCTATTTGTGTGATTTATACTGAAGCCAATTGACCTGTGATCGCTGTTTTCTAAATTGCCCCATATTTCCACATCTGTGATCAGGTCTGTATTGTTGGTAATCAGTAGATCCAGTAGTGCTTTATTTCTATTTGGTGCGTCTACAATCTGAACCATGAAAATGTCCTGCAAGACATTTAGGAACTGGCGAGCCTTAGGCGAATGCGTGGTTCCCTCCACCCAGTCTATCTCTGGATAATTAAAATCCCCCATTATGATAACACTTCCCATCCTTGCTGCTAATCCAACTTGTGATAGGAGATCCATCGCCCCCTCTTCCCTCAGGTTAGGAGGCCTATAGAATACTCCCAGTAATATTTTCCCCTTAGTTTCATCCCTTTGGAGCTCTATCCTTAAGGATTCCACCTCCTCCCTAGCCCCCTTAGTGATGCCATCTCTCACATTCACTTGTACATTATTCTTGATATATAGGCATACCCCTCCCCCTTTTTTACCCTCTCTATCCGTGCGATAAAGGGTAAACCCTTGAATGGTTGCCAGCCAATCATAAGAGCTGTTGAACCAGGTCTCTGAAATTTCCACAAAATCCAAACCCTCTCTGTACAAAAGTATCTCTAGTTCACCCATCTTGTCCGCCAGGCTCCTGGCATTGGTGAACATGCCACATAGTTTAGACTGGTCGCATACTATCCTCTTATTGGGTGTTCCGAGATTTCAACTAGGACTTGGTACTATACTTACCTTGGGTTCATGTACTTTAGTCAACCTACCACTAATGCCCCCAATACTACCCTCTGGAATATGTTCCGCTCTGACTATCTCTACCTCTGGGAGGCCCCCCCGTCACCTAGTCCCCCTGTGGGAGAACAATCAAAGCCACAATTTAATGAGAAAGGATGCTCAGGTTTTCCATCATTCTTATATGTCTCTACATCATTCTTGCCTCATGGGTGTAAGCCCCTCTTCTTTCTGTTTAAAATGTGGACATCAGGATGGAGATTTGTATTATGCATTTTGGACCTGTCCCAAGAGCAAGCAACTCTGGGCTGCTGTGGTACAATCCAGATAAAAGTGTGTGCAAGGGCACTCTGTAACAAACCAAGCAGATATCAGTCTATGTAGAAATAGAAGAGGGTCTTCATGCACTTTCAGTAGCACTTAAAGAGAGACGCAAACTCTGGAAGTCAAATGAAAAGCAAAAAAGGCGCCTCTAAGTGCAGAAGTAAAACTTTATATTTCCCAAAAGGGTTAAAAACACTTACAAAAGGGTGGATGGGTAGAAGCACAACATATTAGTAATATGGCAAGTGGTCCGGCGTTCTGGTAGTCCCAAGGAGTCTCAGTGATATCTGCAGGTGTGATTCTATTTCAGCATATTCTGAAGTGGCCGACAGATGGAAGCCACAACTCTCCTGGATACTGCGAAGACAGCTAGGCTGTCTGAGACAGCATGCACTCTGAATCCAGAAAGTGACATCAGCAGGAAGGGACCAGCAACCAGCGTGGACATCAAGCCGGAAGTGATGTCATCAACATGCAACACATTTCAGAACAGCTGACTGGTTCCTTCTTCAAGCAATTACTAAAAGTTACTTTAAGCAGAGCTTGAGCTCGATGCAGCTTGATGGCATGTCACTCGCTATGTATGAATACATCAACAATAAACACTAAAATGGTGAACAATATACATCAATGGATCTATGGTATATTATATTTAGTATATATGATGAGGAAGGGAATCATTAACAAATATTGTGAAAGGGGAACCAAACAAACGCACATGGGCAAAAAACATGTATGCAAACATACACATATATGTCAAAAATGCATGGGATATTATTGTCCACTATGGGACATGTGGAATAAAATGATAAGCACTAATGGATATGAGCAACGCTATATGATATGAGTATGTTACATAGTCATTGTGAGGGTAAAAAAGGGAAACAATAATAGAGTGACACACTAATCTCAAAATCCTTGTTTAACCCTCCAGGTGCCAGTATGTCCAAAGAGAAAATCCAGTACATTTCTAATTGGCAGAGCTTGCGGAAGCGCTCAGTGAGAGGGAGGTCTCTAGGCATTCCCTCAATAACCCAAACTCTCAAACCATCAATAGATTTGTTATGGTACTCGAGGAAATGCCTAGGGACACTGTGGGTGTCCAGTCCCTCAGTGATGAAACAGCGATGTTCGCCGAAGTGCTTCCATAGTGGCCTTATAGTTCACCCTACATAGAAAAGGCTGCAGGGACATGTCAAACAGTAAACTACATGGTCGGTTGAACATGTGTGAAAGCCCTTGAGAGGATATGTTTTTTCCTTTCACACAGAAATCCTTCTGGCCATGTTTGACAAAACAGCAAGTCTTGCACAAGGGTTTTCGACATTGATATGTGCCTGTAACGGTTAAAAAAGTTGGAAGGGAATGATCTGAAGGTGGTGGTTTCTTTCTCAATTTACTAGGTGGCACCTTGCTTTTGATGTTAGGCGCTTTTCTATAAGCAAATTTAGGCTCATTGGACAGGGTAGGGAGGAGATGCTGGTCTTGTAGGAGCAAAGGCCAGTGTGTATGCACAATATTTTCCATCTGTTTGTGACAAGAATGGAATTGGGTGATAAAGCGTAGTTCGTCCTTATTTTTGTCTGTCTGGATGGGGAGACATGGTAAAGAAGATGTATCTATGTAATGAGAGTAAGCTGATTCCACAATATCAGCTGGAAAACCCTTTTCAAGAAATCTATCTTTTAACAGCTTGCTCTGGGTGCTGTGGTACGATATATCACTTTACACCTTTACTTACCTTCAACTCCGGAGTGGGGGCTCTTTGGTATAGTAGATGGTTCTCACATTTCCAGGGGTAGTAAGGGACTTCTCACCAGCATTTCCTTGGTATCCGAATATGCTATTCTGCATGTGGATATGCTCTGACCCTTCTTTTTCATTGTTTACAGAAAATTTGCTGTACGTATTCCATATGGAGTAGGTGGAGGCCTCTCTGAACAAAGAAATCCAGATTCAAAAAGTCTTTGAAGTATTAGAATCATATATACAAACTCTATCTGCTGATACTCAACAGTCAATAGAAGAATGCTTCGGCCATACCCAATGAAACCTAACCCAGACTACTTGCTAATGATGTTTCAGTTAATGTTTAATTTCCTGCATTGTGCACACATTTTAATTGTTCTACCTGAGGCCTCTTTAAGTAACTGACCACTGACTTCATGTGATCATTAGTTTATTAGATGGACTGGTTATTTAACAGATTTACTGTTTATTGGCGAACTGTAATGGCCCTTCCACAGATTTTTGCTCTATGATTGTCAAATTGTGTAATTTTACTTGGCTAAATGTTGTGGTCTTATGTTTGTCATTTGCATTCTTGCTTATTATAGAAAATCCTGAAAAAAAATTTATACAATTCATACATTTCATGGCAAAATAGTAATTATTACTAGTAGCTTATATAATCTCCTTTTCAATGAAATGCTGTTGTACTTTGAATTTTTGTTCACTGTTATTAACATGCAGAATGCTGAATGTGTCAGTCATCTCCCATTCAGATATCCTGCTTTGCTCAGGAAATGATTATGTGAAGTTAAAAATCCACAGAAGGTTACACAGCAGTTGTAGCCTTTCATCAATCGCATCACCATCAGGAATAACCATCTGTACATTTTGCTGTTGGCAATAGTTCATTTTGGGATTTGGATTATAGGTGAGCTTTAGCATTAATAAATATAAAACATTTAGTTTTTTTTTATGTAGTGTGTGTTTCTCAGTAGCGTTTTACACATTTGGCAAGTATAGTTTTACATAAAGAACATAGGCAAATTTGCCAAAAATAAGGTTTATTGATAGAGAGCAGTGCATAACGTAGGACTGCACTCATACACTTAGATTCTAAGAATCCTAAATGGCTAGTAAATAGGGTAAAATACGCGAGAGCTACTAGTTGAAAGTACTAGAGTTACATTCAATAGATGTGTTCAGGATCAAATTTGTTGATGACTTATCAGAAATAAATCATGACAATTTGGGATGGGATTACGGAGTATTTATTTTTTTGAGCAGAAACTTCACATTTTATATGGGTATCCACTCTGCTTGTAGGAAGGTTTATTTTATTTAAGTCTTTTGGTGGTTGGTTGGATCGAGATAAGAGGTTTGCAATGCTTTTGGGCCATATCATAATGCAATCCCACCAAAATCACCCTTGTTGATGCAGCTTGATTAAAATGTATATAAATTAAAAAAAAAAAAAAAAACACTTATACCTACCTGCTCTGTGCAATGATTTTGCATAGAGCAACCTCGATCCTCCTTTTCTCAGGTTTCCTGACGGTATTCTGGGCTCCTCCCCCCTGGAGCCGCTTGCTATGGGGCACTTGAATTAAACCCCAGGATGGCACAATAATGTAGCACAGCACAGTAATAAACCCCCAGGAATATGCATTATTATACCAGAACTACACAATTAACACAATTAACCCCCAACACTGTACAATAATTAACCTCCAGGATTATAGCAGTCAGTGAGCCCCCTTCATTGTACAACTTACAACAGAAAATATACAGTAAAGAGGTCAGCACATTGGTGGTCTATGTGCCCCCTGTACAATGCATAAGTGTAGTGTTGGAGGGGGGGGGCAGCATACAGTGGGGGTCAGTGAGCAGTATACAACTGGGGGGGTCAAGAATGACCCCTTATGCCGCGTACACACGATCGGACATTCCGACAACAAATGTTTGATGGGAGCTTGTTGTCGGAAATTACGACCGTGTGTAGGCTCCAATTTCCGACAACAAAAATTTGACAGCCAGTTATCAAATTTTCCGACAACAAAATCCGTTGTCGTAAATTCCGCACATTTTTGAATCTTTTAATGCAGCGCATTCTCTTCTTCTTTATAATGCTAGAATTATGAAGTTGTTTTGCTGCTGATATTCACACAGAGTTCTCACAAACTGATTTCTTTATTATTTCTTGTGATCTCATGAATAATATTTTTTATATTTTCGCCAGATCTCCAGAATAATGTTTATATATCTTTTTTTTTAGAGTGATCTCCTTTTTTTTTTTAATCAAGATTCTCGTTTTGCGTTTTAAGTTACCACAACACCATTATTATCTTGTATTTTTTAACCTCAAAGAGATTGGTTGGTGTTGGTGTCCCTTGTTAATTTGACATTGTATTTTTGAAATGTACCTGCATACTCACAAACAAACTGTCATTTCTTAATTATAACACATAGCCAATGATTTATGAAAAAAATATAGATTTATTAGGGGTCATAACAAAATAAAGAGGAAGGCAACGCTGGATAAACTAGTGAAATTAGCGAAGCCTTTGTACCCCAGGGCACACATCAACTAATTGACATGCAAAATTGGGAGCCTGAGGAGTCCATTTAATAGGGAGCACAATCCGGTCCAGGACTCCGAGAGATCAGGAACAGCAGCAGGTGACATATATGTCCCCAGGCTGTGGTCTTACAACAGCCTGCGTCTTTTACCAGACCAGACCAAACCCAGGCCATCACTCTCTTGTCTTCCTTCCACGGTTCCTTCCATGCTTGCTTCCAGGCTGTGGCTCTGGTGTTGGAGATGTAGCAGGAGGTGGAGGAGGAGAAGGAGGAAGAGGATAGTCCAACTCACGCAGGTAGGTTTGGCTTGTGAGTTTACCCCTCAACCCCTTTTTTTAGGGCCATATATATCACTTCCTCGCAAAAGAGTGCGTGGCCCACCTCTATTTCCCGCATTTTGTTGGCAGCCATGCAGGCATAGGCCTCAAGAAGACTGGGGAGGGGGTTCTGAGTGCCGCAGAAGCCTGCCGAATTAACCCAAGTGCTGACTCCTCCATGCTCCTCCCCTTCATGGGCCTTTTTTGTTGACGGCGAAGGGGAGGGACCTGGGATTCAGTCAGGCTTCTGGGCCCGGCCATCTCCTGGCTGCCACTTACCCCCGCCACCACCTGGCTGCCACTTACCCCCGCCACCTCCTGGCTGCCACTTTCCCCTGCCACCTCCTGGATGCCACTTTCCACAGCCTCCTGAGGATTTCCTGTTTATGAAAAATGGACATAGTTTTAGTTTATTGTTCATCAATCACACACAATTTTGAGAAATATGTTGAACAATGCTATACCTGACTCAAGCTGGTCTCCTCCACATATTCTTCCTGGGTGGAAGGCCCAGGTTGGACGTCGGAAGCCTC
The DNA here is from genome assembly GCA_037952925.1 of Lithobates clamitans. Classification (NCBI taxonomy): domain Eukaryota; kingdom Metazoa; phylum Chordata; class Amphibia; order Anura; family Ranidae; genus Lithobates; species Lithobates clamitans. The sequence continues at coordinate 8,282,103 of JBBGZY010000076.1, read as the reverse complement.
AGCTGGGGTGGAAGGAAGAGTGGAAGGAAGGGTTGAGAGTGATGGCCTGATTTCAGTCTGGTCTGACAGAAATTGCAGTCTGTTGTAGTACCACAGCCTGGGGACGTAAACGTCATCTGCTGCTGCTCCTGATCTCTGGGAATCCTGGACCTTCTTGCACTCCCTATTATAGTGCTCCTGAGGCCACCAATTTTGCACTTTAAATAGTTGATGTCTGCCATGGGGATCTGCGGCTTCACAAATTCCAGCAATTTATCCAGTGCTGCCTTCCTCTTTAGTCGATTTGTATAAAAGGGGTGTTTTGTCTGCCACAGATAGGGCAGCTCTCTGTACAAATCAATGAATCGAGGGAGGAAATCATGATCATTGATCGATTCATTTTATCTGCAAGACACAACACAAGACAACACAAGACAAACCCAAATGTCAGGCTTAACTCGCCTAATCTTGTCCCAATATAGGCCTCAATCTATAAGCAGTATAGGCCACTAATGCCCTAAGTTAAAATTGTACCTTCGTTATAACGATCGGCGCTTCCGCTACTCCATCCTCTGCTCACAGATCGTACGTACGACGCACGCGTGTTATGCTTTATATACACTGCGCATGCGTGAAACTCCGCCCGCCAATGACCTTCTTTAGAGTATATTTCCCGCCCCTTCTCTTTTGGCGCAGTGGGAGAGCACATGGCAGAGAAAGAACAAGTGCCTGAAGACAGCAGCAGCAACGATGAAAGCCTGGAGCCACAAACGTCCCGATCCCGGAGGAGATTTAAGGCCTCCAATATGTCCTTTGTAGAGATGGTGGAGATGCTGGACATATTGAAGAAGACCGACTATGATGGGAAGCATGGACCTTACCCAAACCCAAGTGTGAGAAAGGCCAAGATCATGACTAAAGCTGTGGGAAGTCTGCACAGGAATTTTGGGCTACGACGATCCAAAGATCAACTGAGGAAACGCTGGTCAGATCGCAAATTGAGGGAGCAGGATCAGTACAGAAGAATCAAAAGAGTGCTGCAAAAAAGTATTTGTCGCGTGTTCCTATTATTATTATAATTACATTCGTGCTGCTCCATGTGCTTTTCTTTAAAGTTGTACAGTTTAAAATGGCAAGTTTTAGGTTCGTGGGCAGAGTAATCTTTTGTAGTAAACATAGTTTGTTCGCCCACTAATACAATGTTTTTTGCATATGCAGGTTAACTACATTTGTTCATGCTTATTTGGATTAAAAGAAGTTTAGTACATTGTTGTCTAGATGGGTTTGTAATGAAATGCAAACTTGGTTCAGTGTAAGGAGAGGACACTCAGCAGCTTTTTACACATCTGGACACAGGTGCTCCAGTGGATACTAGGGGTCTCTACATGTGTGATACTTTACCAAAAAAGGTAAGTATTCCAGCTTTAAGAAAGTGAAAAAATCATGTCTTCAGCTTGGAACTCTGCCAAAACAGACAACTGTATGACACTTCCAAGCAATGTTTAATATTACTATTTCTGCCGTCAAATATCTGTGTGCCAATACACATAGGGGAGAAAAGAATCAGGACATCAGAGGACACCAGGGACCCCCAACCTCCTAAAGAAGGGGAAATCACAAAACCACAACCTGAGGATGTGGAGGAAGGAGAGGTTTATGAAGTGGACGAAATAGTGACCACAACAGGTGAGTGTCTGAGAACGCAGCTTCAGGTAATAGATGTATGCCTGCATATTTATAATACATGGTGTGTTTTTTTATTTTAAGTGATGTGGATATTGTGGAAGAAGAAAACACATTTCACAAGTGCAAGTGCACACGTCCTCATCGGAGAGATCATGGTGTGCAATTGTGATTTACAGAAGATCAATTTCTGAACAGCATACAACAAAAGCCATACAGATGTTATCGTTATATTGATGATATCTTCATGACATGGACTGAAGGTGAAGAAAATCTAAACCAATTCTTCTCATTGATCAACACTTTTCACCCATCTATCAAACTAAAAATGCACTATTCGAACACACATGTCAACTTCCGGGACACTACAGTATACATCAGGGATGACAAGCTTCACACGTCGAAATACAGAAAACCGACTGACCGATGCAGCTATCTTCATAGTTCCAGTTTTCACCGCCAACACACTAAACATGCCATTATACACAGCCAGGCCATCAGATACCACCGCATTTGTTCAGACCCAGAAGACAGAGATAAACATCTCAGAACACTGGCAGACTCCTTCCATAAGAAAGGTTGCAAAGACAAAACCATCAACAACAGCATAAACACAGCCTTGAAAACCCGAAGAGAAAATCTCCTCCAATACACAGAGAAAAAAACAAATAACCGAGTACCTCTGGTCACCACATACAACCCAGCATTTGAAGGGATCAAAAAGATATTCAAAGATTTACAACCCATTATAACAGAGGAGAAAACACTGAAAGGAATATTCAAACAACCCCCATTATTGGCTTTCAGACAACCACCCAACCTCAGACACAAACTAATCAGCAGGAAACTTCACTCTGATTATGAAGTCACAAATAATGGAAGCAAACCCTGCAATAAAAAAATGCTGCAAACTATGCAAACCAGATCAATCTATCCAAAAGTGTTACACACACAAATGGGACCTTCAATATCATGGGATCTTACAACTGTACCTCCAGTAATGTTGTGTACCTCATGCAAAAGGTGTAGCAAAGGATCTTATGTTGGTGAAACAGGACAGAAGTTGCAAGCGAGGATGAATTTGCACAGACATACCATCAAAGAACATAAAGAAGACAGTTTATGCATACCTGTGGGACATCATTTCTCACAACCGGACCACACTATAGAAGACCTCAATGTTTTAGTTCTTAAAGGGAATTTCAGAACTATCCAGGAAAGGAAAACGTTTGAACTAAGAATGATACTTCTCTTTGACACGAAAAATAATGGCCTGAATTTAGATATTGGTTTCCTTACACATTATGCTAAAGTTTTACGACCCCTCTGTGACTAGTATCCCCCCCTGCATTCTATAGCTCTCTCTCTGTCTTATCTCACTAACTCTGCTGCTATCTTTATTACCATTGATTTGTATGTGTTTGGTTTTCTCTTTTTTTTTTTCTTCTTTAACATTCTGCTTAAAAATTTGTGAATCAGTACTGCTTGGACCTTGAAGAAGGGGAAGAAAGCTTGTCCTGAAAAATTGTATGTTAGTGCAAATAATAAAAGTATCACGGACAGTACTCAATTTTCTCTGTCACAGAAGATCAAGGAAGACATAAATGATGTGGAAAAAAGACTCAAAAACATCATTGATGTTTTAGGCAGAATCTAAAACACAACCAAACACACACACTCAAAAACATCATTGATGTTTTAGGCAGAATCTAAAACACACCAACATTTTTGTATTTGTTTTTTTTTTTTATAACTTTTCTAAAAAATGTTGAAAGCCAAATTTTGAAGATGCACACAGTTTGTCAACATGTGGTATCTGCCAACACGGGATATCAATGTACGCGTTTTGTGGGTGCAACCCCTTCCTCGCAACTAAAGTAGCTGAGAGGAAGGGGTTGCACCCCCGATGGGAGCTAGCACATGTTGACCTTAGGCATGGGATCAGGAGGGAAATCCCCATTTTGACTCCCAATTTGTGTGCATCTTCAAAATTTGGCTTTCACAGGGGTGACATCACCTCATCTGATGAAGGCAAGATCAACACAGTTTGGACATACTAATGTCTGATATTGCCTTCAATTTATCAAAGTTGAACTTTGTAAGTTCCTGAGTTGTGTATTTTTTATGTTTTTAAAAGCATGCCTGTGAATGTGCACAGAGTAAAAATTTTTTTACTCAACAATGTGTGGCTTCTGCTTTCAATGCTCAATAGCAGTTTTTGTCTTAAGTTTGTGTTTACAGTGACAATGGGGGTTATTTCCAAAAGGCAAATCCACTTTGCACTACACTACTTGTGCAGTGCACTTGTAGTGCAAAGTGGATTTTCCTTTAGTAAATAACACCCACAGTGATATATAATTTGCATCAATCAGGCCATTTTCGTCACTCCAAAAAATTAATTCATAGTGCTGAAAATGAATATTTTTATCATTAATACATTACATACATTAACAACAAAAACAAGGTGTGTGTGTGTAGCAGACCCACAATATAATAGTTAGCTGAAGAAGAGATTGTCTCCTCATGTATCCAAGAAATTACGTTTGCACTATTAAAGAAAATGGCCAAAAAAAAGCCCATTGGAGAACCTAGGAGACAGCTAAAAGAAACACAAGCAGTAAATCAAAGGAAATATTTTTCTATTTAAAATAAAATGTATTTAAAAAATACATTTAAATACATATAATGTGATGTTAAAGGAGAAATCTTACCTTAATATAGTCCTTCTGCAGGACATGTATGATGGCAGAACAGGTCTCTGGAATAATAATGCCCACAGCTTGGGGGGAGATGCCTGTCGAGAACTTGATGTCCTGCAGACTTCTCCCCATCACCAAGTACCGCAACGTGGCAACCAATGGAGCAACCAATTCTTGGTCCATGAACTCCTCCCCGCCCTGTTCATGGACTGGGCTTGGGTCAAAGTAAGAACCCCAACACCAAGCCCCTGCACAGCACGAACTCTACAATTAGTACATACCCGCAACATGACTTCAAAATGGTCGGCTGGCCAGAACGAACTAACAGAATGCACTGAAAATAAGAAAGGCTCAGAAAGGCCTGAGAAGAGCGAGCTGAAATTCAGAAACGAGCGAATAAGAGCGCACTGCAAATCAAATGCGTAATATAAAAATACGCACTGAAAACCAGATATGAACTGACTACACGCACTGAAAACCAGATACGAACCCAGAAACACAAACTGAAGAGCAGTAACGATCTGAAAAGCATGAGGCTGAAAATCGCGAATCGTCTCTCACCAAACTTCTACTAACACAAGATAAGCACGAGATTAGCAGAAGGAGCCCAAAGGGTGGCACACTGGCTATTGAACTTCCTCTTTATAGTGCCGTCGTACGTGTTGTATGTCAGCGCGTTCTTGACAATCAGAATTTCTGACAACATCTGTGCGACCGTGTGTATGCAAGAGAAGCTTGAGCCAACATCCCTCAGAAACAAATCCCAGGATTTCATTGTCGGAATGTCCGATCGTGTGTACATGGCATTAGAGTGCCCAGATTAAGAGTGATCCCTTAAAAGTGCCAAGATCAGCAGTGTCCATATAGATCAGGCTTAACCATAAGTGCCCAGAGCAGGAGTGACCTCTTAAGAGTGTCCAGATCAGGAGTGTCTCCTTAGAGTGCCCATATAGATCAGGATTTTTTTTCTATGTAATCTTTATTTTAAAATTTTTGCATCATATAAAACATACAAAGACATAAAACAAAGCACCATAGAATAAAAGCATACAAACAGATCCATGTTAGTGTCATTCATGGTGCTCAATATAATGACTAGAAATGGGGGGAATGAGGCAAGTAGAGCATTATATCCATAATTTATCTGATGAATGTAATCATAAATGTAGCGCAAATAACCCATCCATGCGTGAGGCTAAAGGTAACTTTGACCCCGCAACATGAATGAGAAACTGGGGAGGGATAAGGAGAGGAGGGACAAAACAAAATAAACAAAACATAACAAATCAGCACTCCATGAAATAATCAGGTCGTTACCAGGTACGTGGGTATATTGGCGAATCTGGTTTGGCTAAGGATCCAGAGCCCAATACCAATCCCTTCAGGGAGAGGGGTTGCAATGGGTGGAGTCCCCTGAGAGCCTGGTGTGGCCTTGCCAGTGTAATGTATCCAAGTGGCCCATATACTTTAGAACTTGTCATAGCGGTCTTTACACATCGCCCTCCACTCCTCTGCAGCCATTATATTATTCACTAAGAGGATCCATTCAGCTCGAGTAGGAATTTCTGGTCTCTTCCAGTATATCGGAATCATATAGATCAGGCTTAACCAGAATTGTCCAAATTAGGAGTGGCCCCCTAGGATGCCCAGAGCAGGAGTGCTCCTTTAGACTGCACAGAGCAGGAATGACTCCTAAGATCTCTGTGCCCATATAGATCAGGCTTGCTCCTTAGAATGCCCAGAAGAGAAGTGCCCTCAGAGTGTACAGAGCAGGTGAGTGACCCCTCAGAGTGCCCAGAGCAGAAAAAAAGTGTGCCCTCAGAGTACCCAGAGCAGGAGAATGACCCCCTTAAAGTACCCAGAGCAAGAGTGTCCCATCAGAGTTCCTAGAGCAGGAGTGACCCCTTAGATCAATGCCCATATAGACCAGGCTTCCCCCTTAAAAGTGCCACAGTTAGGAGTGCCCCTTTAGAGCTTCCCCATAGAGTGCTAAGATTAGAGTGCCCAGAGCAGGAGTGACCCCTTAGATCACAGGCCCTTATAGATCAGGCTTTCTCATTAGAATGCCCAGAGCAGGAGAGTGACCCCCACAGAGTGCCCAAAGCAGGAGCGTGAACCCCTCAGAGTGCCCAGAGCAGACGAGTGACCCCATCAAAGTGCCCAGAGCAGAAGAGTGACCCCCTCAGAGTGCCCAAAGCAGGAGAGTGACACCTCAAATGTGCCCAGATCACAGGATTCCCCTCATCAAGGTCAGGCATACCCCTAGATCAGTGCGTGCCATCACCATAGAGAAGAACAGGAGTCCCCCCCAGACCCCCCTTGTCCCAGCTCAGTGGCTCCATAAGGAACAGGCACTGCCTGGTGTGGTGAGAGGCTGCCACAGCTTACTGACAGAAAGACAATCCTTGTCCTTCCTCCATGGATTTGGACTGGTTTCACTGTCACTGCCCGTGTCCTCCTCCTCCCCTTCTAGCTCAGCAAGCAGCAGCTCCATAATAAGGAACAGGGCCAGGCAGGTGATGTTGTGATGGTGAGGGGGCGGGTGCAGCCTACTTACATTTCCAGAAGAAATCCTTCTTCCCCTGGGGCTGGGATAGGAAACTCCCCTCTTTTTTTTTCCTGGGCCTGGCTCAGCCTACAGCAGCGCCATAGAAGCATACACAGCTCCCATCTGCCTGGTGGTGATGAGGGAGAGGGATGGGCGTGGCTTTCATGCAAGGAGTGAGAGAGAGAAGAGAGAGAGAAAATTCCTTAGTGTGGCTGGCAAGTACAGAGGCGCCACATGTGCTTTCAAAACCTAGCACCTCTGTACAGTACTGAGATCAATCCGCCACTAATGATGCCAGGACTCACTGAAGATCAAAGCCACAGTATCCCTCCTCTAAATAAAAGAATCCCCAGACTTTTTTTCGTCACACAGAGCACGCAGGTACAATTTTCTTTCAAAAAATTGTGTGACATATATTGGAAATTCAAGTATGTAAATTCTGGGGGGTGCTATGAGGGTGCTTAAACTATTTTTGAGGGTGCTTTAGCACACCCAAGCACCCACCTGGTGCTGCCCCAGTCGACCTCCTAGAAAAATGGGCTAATATTTTACATATTTTGATTAGATGAAGTAGGAAACAGGTAAAAAGGTGCTGGTTGGCTAAAGTTTAAGATATTTCACAATAAAGACTTATACACAGGCGAGTATATTTGCCTATAAGGGAGGGAGGTGTCTGATAATCACGATGCCTTCTCAACAAAGAATGGTAGAACAATGAAAATGGTACCACATGGAAGCGTATAGATTTATCTTCTCTTTGAAACAAAAGATTATTACCTAACTGTAATTTATTGTTCTTTTATTGCAAGGTACATTTGTCTTGGTCAGATCTACACATCATACAGTTACATTTGGTGGCTTGTAAAAGTGTCATTGCCTAACATTTCCAAGGAACAGTTGCGTGACATTTTCCCTCAGAAGCCAAGATGCCTTGAAACTGTGTAAACAACGCAGATAACCTATGCTACATTTGTGGTAAGATTACATTTGCATCTCAATTGTGCAGTATGATAGCAGTGCTAAAAAAGGCATACCACCTATATTTTGGATGCAAAATAGGGGATCAGGACAAGAGTTGGGCCCCTTATTGTTGCATTACATGTGCAGCTTATCTGCATCAGTGGCAGACAACAAGAAGAAAAAGTCCATGCCTTTCACAATCCCAATGGTGTGGAGGGAGCATGAAAATGTTACACGAAAAAACAATAAATGAATGGAAAGTTATGTTATTGGGATCAATAAAAAGATAAAAAAAAGATAAAATTTATAATGATTGGTGTGGCACCATTCTCATTGTTATATCACATTTTGCACACAACCCTCTTAATTTTGAATTTTTTTATGCAATTTTCACCTGAAGCTGTATCGTGGAAACTGGAGCCAATTAATGCTCAGGACTTAATTTTCCTTTATTAGTGATCCAATTCTGGTATATCTTAGCTACTTTAATTTCCGAGGCTTTCTCCTTTTGGACCAGTGTATTTTGAAGTTCTTTTCTACACAGCCGCCACAGCACCAGTCCTTAGTCAACATGGAGCCCGCACCACATATTTTGGCAGGTGTTAGTGCACTTAAATTTTTGCTCCTCCTGTAGTAATGTAATGGGTGGAGATAGTACCCTTTATATACCAGCTGTAGTTGTGGCCAACTGCACTTGGGGTATGGGAAGCAGGACACCCCTAATCAGCAAGGATGTAGTGCTGTAGTGCATCTGACCTAGAGAACCCTCTACAGGGCTTAACTGCCAAGGTTGAGTGTGAGGAAACGTGGGAGCAGACAGAGAAACCTTTAGCCTACACATAACCCTTTCCTTGCAGGTCCCATGGTTCGACTTAGAGTGGCCCCTGTGCTTGTGGAGGATCTCGTTGTTTTGTGAGTAATATCTTTGGCTAAAAAGACTAGAACATCTGGGGAAGATGGTTTTAACTATCCTTTGGGAACTCTGAAGTGTTCTGCACTTGTGTGACATCTGCATGAAAAATTATGATAAATAGGAGAATGTTCTGCTCTGTGAACTTCTATCAGTGAATTGTAAACTGTAGACTCCAGAGTACCTGTAAACATAGAAGATGTGCTGGAGGGAAGTTATGCAGTAAAAAAGCAGTTAAAACACATTTTAACTGTATATTTGTTTACTTCGGGTAACAGGCTTCAGGCCAGGAATATGTGTTTTTATGTGCTTCAGGCCAGGTGAAGATGACATAATATGGATGAGTTTCATTAAAACAATAGGTAGGCGACTTTTCCATACATGAAGAAGGATGGCAGAACCTAGGCCAGGATAGGGAGAACATATGTCAAATTCAGGTCCCTTACATACCAGCTGCTATCCATCACAGGAGGAAAGAAGGCCAGTTCCTAAATGTCTTGCAAGACAATTTCATAGGTCAGATGGTAGACGCACCAACTAGAAATAAAGCGTTACTAGATCTACTGATTACCAACAATACAGACCTGATCACGGATGTGGAAATAAGGGGCAATTTAGGAAACATTGATCACAGGTCAATTGGCTTTAGTATAAATCACACAAATAGGAAACATTAGGGGTATACAAAGTGTAGTAGAGCGTCTCAGAGAGAGCCAGGAAAAGTCCTGTTCGGGGTTTATACGTCTCCCAGGCTCCTTTCCTACACATTCAGGAATCTCTGATCCATGATCCATTTGGGGTCTTGGTCCTCTTTCCCAGGCTAGTTTAAACTCACCTGAGCAGACAGCCTTTGCTCTCTGCCTGGGAAACACAGACAACACTGGTCTGTGAGAGCAAAAAGGTTGGTAAAAAGCTGTTAAGCAGTTTATGTGGAAACTGACAAGCGGTAGGCTTGCTCAGCCTGGTAGTTAGGGCCTGCATAGTGTATAGTTAGAGCCGAGACACAGCTAGATTTTTGATTGACTATTTTTTTCTGTTGTTTTTTTTTTAACACTGTACAGCACCTCTGTAGACTTGTAAATATCACCATTAAAAACGTCACTGTTTGTCACTACTTCACTTGTTCTGGTATCAGTGCCTGAAAGCCTTCTCATCCCAAGAAGCTTTCGTACCTGCTACCTGTCCCCCAGGTTACAAAAGACACTAAATTTGAAAAGAGCCATCTTCCCTAAACTACGAACCTTGCTAGAAGATATAGATTGGGATAAAACCTTAGGAACAAAGAACACGGAGGAGAGATGGGTTTTGCTTTAAGAGCATAATAAAACAAGGGCATTAGCCAGTGCATCCCATTGGGTAATAACTTTAAAAGAGCAAACAAAAGTCCTGGATGGCTTAACGCCGATGTAAAAATGCATATAAAAGCAAAGGAGAAGGCATTCAATACATACAAGGTTGAGGGATCATCATCAGCATTCAGACTTTATAAAGAATGCAACAAGAAATTTAAAGGTGCAATTAGGGCGGCTAAGATAGAACACGAAAGACACATAGCGGAGGCGAGCAAAAAAAATCCCAAGAAATTCTTTAAGTATGGTAACAGTAAAAAAAGGGAGGACAGACCATATTGGCCCCATAAAGAATGAGGAAGGACATCTGGTTACAAAGGATGGGAAGGTATTACATTTTTTCTTCTCATTCTTCACGAGGGAATCTGGGGGCTTTAGTAACCAAAACTGCAGTGCTTAACCTCATGACACATCACAGGAAGCACCCTCATGGCTAACAGAGGACAGAATTAGAATTAAACATGGGAAACTTAACATTAATAAATCACCGGGACCGGATGGCTTGCACCCGAGGGTACTTAGGGATCTTAGTCAAATAATTGCCAGACCATTGTTCCTAATTTTTACTTACAGTCTACTGACTGGAATGGTACCAGCGGATTGGAGAAAAGCCAATGTACCGAACTCTGGCTATGTTTTGACTATGTTTGCTCTGTTTACCTTTTACTATTATTAATAAACTAGTGTGATTTTTACTGCACTTCTGTCTCAGTCTGATTCATGATTTCTGACAATGTGTCTGCAGTAAGGTCTCTGAGCAGAATCTTATCTTGGACGGTCACTGGTGCTGCAAACCCAAGTGGGTCATACAGACTGTTTATGGTAGACAAGACACCTCGCCGCATGAAAGGCTTTGGCTCCTGGTTGACAAGGAAGGTGAGGGTGTCAGACTTGAGATCCCAATTGAGTCCTAGACTGCGCTCCATGGGTAGTGAGTTTGTTGCCAAGACTAGGTCTTTCAAATCACTGGCGTGATCTTGAGAGGTGAAGACCTCCATAACAGCCTTGCTGTTTGAAGCTATCTAATGCCGCCTAAGGGTGGAACAGGCATGTGTGCTTTGGGTCCTCTTCAGTAGACTGATTGTAGCCTCAGGTGATGAAAGTGACTTCCGGCAATCATCTACATAAAAGTCTTTCTCAATAAACTGTCTTACATCTTGCCCATAGTCTTTTTCACCTTCTTGGGCAGATAGCTTAAGTCCATAGACAGCAACAGCAGGGGATGGGCTGTTGTCAAAAGCTTGCACTTTCATGCAGTATTCTATAATGTCTTTAGTGAGGTTATTATCCCTAAACCAGAAGAATCTCAGAAAGTTCCTGTGTTCTTCTTGATTTGAAAACTGTGAAACATTTGTTGTATGTCAGCAACTATGGCGATGGCTTCCTTACAGAATCTGATGAGAACGCCAAGAAGTGTGTTGTTGAGATCTGGTCCTTTTAAGAGGACATTGTTGAGAGAGATTCCTTCATACTGGGAGCTGGAGTCGAATACTACACAGATTTTTCCTGGCTTCTTGGGGTGGTAAACGCTAGGGATGAGCTTCGTGTTCGAGTCGAACCCATATTCGACTCGAACATCGTCTGTTCGCCCGTTCGCCAAATTCGTGTGGCGCGTCACGGCCCATAATTCACTGCGGCATCGCAGTGCATTGCTGGCTGATGATTGGCCAAGCATGCACTATGACCCGCATGCTTGGGCAATCACAGCGCCGTCATTAGAGAGAGCTGTAATTGGCCAAAGCCAGGGTGGCTTTGGCCAATTATGGCTCAGGGGGTTTAGAACACGCCCCACACTATATAAGGCCGCCTGCACGGTGGCCCTGTGTAGTGTGTGTTCCGGTGTTGAGATACATAGATAGACAGAGAGACAGTGTCATTTCATTTGAGTTAGCTAGATTAGGCAGGACAATCAGTGAGTTAGCTGCATTTACAGTGCACCAGTGCATCCCAGGTGTTGCATATATATATATACACTGTATTCAGTTTAGCTAGATCCGTTCCTGTTATCTTCTTACTGACAGGCAGGCTTGTCTTGTTACAGTATTTACAGCTACCTGAAGAAAATTGCTGGTTTTCTTTTGATCCTATTAGTACCACAGTCAGGCAGCTAGACTATTTACAGTTAGTGCAGTGCGTCCTGCTCACAGTGTTCAGCTAAAACTACAAGTTAGTGCGGTGCGTCCTGCTCACAGTGTTCAGCTAAAACTACAAGTTAGTGGGGTGCGTCCTGCTCACAGTGTTCAGCTAAAACTACAAGTTAATGTGGTGCGTCCTGCTCACAGTGTTCAGCTAAAACTACAAGTTAGTATAGTGAGACCTCTGCACAGTGTTCATCTAAAACTACAAGTTAGTGCAGTGCGTCCTGCTCACAGTGTTCAGCTAAAACTACAAGTTAGTGTAGTGAGACCTCTGCACAGTGTTCAGCTAAAGCAAGTTAGTGCGGTGCGTCCTGCTCACAGTGTTCAGCTAAAACTACAAGTTAGTGTAGTGAGACCCCTGGACAGTGTTCATCTAAAACTACAAGTTAGTGCAGTGCGTCCTGCTCACAGTGTTCAGCTAAAACTACAAGTTAGTGGGGTGCGTCCTGCTCACAGTGTTCAGCTAAAACTACAAGTTAGTGCGGTGCGTCCTGCTCACAGTGTTCAGCTAAAACTACAAGTTAGTGTAGTGAGACCTCTGCACAGTGTTCATCTAAAGCTACAAGTTAGTGCTGTGTGTCCTGCTCACAGTGTTCAGCTAAAACTACAAGTTAGTGCGGTGTGTCCTGCTCACAATGTTCAGCTAAAACTACAAGTTAGTGCGGTGCGTCCTGCTCTTAGTGTTCAGCTAAAACTACAAGTTAGTGTAGTGAGACCTCTGCACAGTGTTCAGCTAAAACTACAAGTTAGTGCGGTGCGTCCTGCTCACAGTGTTCAGCTAAAACTACAAGTTAGTGTAGTGAGACCTCTGCACAGTGTTCATCTAAAACTACAAGTTAGTGCAGTGCGTCCTGCTCACAGTGTTCAGCTAAAACTACAAGTTAGTGGGGTGCGTCCTGCTCACAGTGTTCAGCTAAAACTACAAGTTAGTGCGGTGCGTTCTGCTCACAGTGTTCAGCTAAAACTACAAGTTAGTGTAGTGAGACCTCTGCACAGTGTTCATCTAAAGCTACAAGTTAGTGCTGTGCGTCCTGCTCACAGTGTTCAGCTAAAACTACAAGTTAGTGTAGTGAGACCTCTGCACAGTGTTCAGCTAAAGCAAGTTAGTGCGGTGCGTCCTGCTCACAGTGTTCAGCTAAAACTACAAGTTAGTGTAGTGAGACCCCTGGACAGTGTTCATCTAAAACTACAAGTTAGTGCAGTGCGTCCTGCTCACAGTGTTCAGCTAAAACTACAAGTTAGTGGGGTGCGTCCTGCTCACAGTGTTCAGCTAAAACTACAAGTTAGTGCGGTGCGTCCTGCTCACAGTGTTCAGCTAAAACTACAAGTTAGTGTAGTGAGACCTCTGCACAGTGTTCATCTAAAGCTACAAGTTAGTGCTGTGTGTCCTGCTCACAGTGTTCAGCTAAAACTACAAGTTAGTGCGGTGTGTCCTGCTCACAATGTTCAGCTAAAACTACAAGTTAGTGCGGTGCGTCCTGCTCTTAGCGTTCAGCTAAAACTACAAGTTAGTGTAGTGAGACCTCTGCACAGTGTTCAGCTAAAACTACAAGTTAGTGCGGTGCGTCCTGCTCACAGTGTTCAGCTAAAACTACAAGTTAGTGTAGTGAGACCTCTGCACAGTGTTCATCTAAAACTACAAGTTAGTGCAGTGCGTCCTGCTCACAGTGTTCAGCTAAAACTACAAGTTAGTGGGGTGCGTCCTGCTCACAGTGTTCAGCTAAAACTACAAGTTAGTGCGGTGCGTTCTGCTCACAGTGTTCAGCTAAAACTACAAGTTAGTGTAGTGAGACCTCTGCACAGTGTTCATCTAAAGCTACAAGTTAGTGCTGTGCGTCCTGCTCACAGTGTTCAGCTAAAACTACAAGTTAGTACGGTGTGTCCTGCTCACAGTGTTCAGCTAAAACTACAAGTTAGTGTAGTGCGTCCTGCTCACAGTGTTCAGCTAAAACTACAAGTTAGTGCGGTGCGTCCTGCTCACAGTGTTCAGCTAAAACTACAAGTTAGTGGAGTGAGACCTCTGCACAGTGTTCAGCTAAAACTACAAGTTAGTGTGGTGCATCCTGATCACAGTGTTAAGCTAAAGCTACAAGTTAGTAGGGTGTGTCCTGCTCACAGTGTTCAGCTAAAACTACAAGTTAGTGCGGTGCGTCCTGCTCACAGTGTTCAGCTAAAACTACAAGTTAGTGTAGTGAGACCTCTGCACAGTGTTCATCTAAAACTACAAGTTAGTGCAGTGTGTCCTGCTCACAGTGTTCAGCTAAAACTACAAGTTAGTGCGGTGCGTCCTGCTCCCAGTGTTCAGCTAAAACTACAAGTTAGTGGGGTGTGTCCTGCTCACAGTGTTCAGCTAAAACTACAAGTTAGTGTGGTGCGTCCTGCTCACAGTGTTCAGCTAAAACTACAAGTTAGTGTAGTGAGACCTCTGCACAGTGTTCAGCTAAAACTACAAGTTAGTGTAGTGCGTCCTGCTCACAGTGTTCAGCTAAAACTACAAGTTAGTGGGGTGAGACCTCTGCACAGTGTTCAGCTAAAACTACAAGGTTTGCTCCAGTGATGAGGAGGGAGGGGATGATGAGGTCACTGACTCAACGTGGGTGCCTGATAGGAGAGAGGAGGAGGAGGAGGAGGAGGCGGCACATCACCAACGAGGCAGGATGCCTCCAGGGGCCAGCCTAAGGGCAGCACATTGACTGCATCACAACCCAAAGCTCCACATGTGCAGGGCGCTGCAGTCTCTGCGCGTTTTTCAAAAAGTTCTTTGGTGTGGGCCTTTTTTGAGACGAGTGCATCAGATCGCACCGCTGCTATTTGCAACATATGTCTCAAGCGTATCTCGCGTGGCCAAAACATCTCCTGCTTGGGTACCACATGCTTGACCAGACATATGTTGACCTGCCATGCAGTTCGTTGGCAAGCATATCTAAAAGACCCACACGAAAGAACAAAGAGGACCTCTCCTTGCTCCTCATCAGCTGAGATCTCCAACCCCACTATACCTTCAGTCCTCTCTGAGACCTGCACTGAGAGGAATGAAGGTGTAGAATTAGGTGTGTCACAGCCAAGTACTTGGGGGCAATCTGCTTTTGGTACACCGATGTCAGATTGTACCAGGCAAATTTCCCTGCCTCAGCTGCTGCACCGCCGAAAGAAGTTTGCTCCCAGCCATCCACATGCCCAGCGGTTGAATGCTAGCTTGGCAAAATTGCTAGCACTTCAACTGCTGCCTTTTCAGTTGGTAGACTCTGCCCCCTTCCGTGAGTTTGTGGAATGTGCGGTTCCTCAGTGGCAGGTACCCAAACGCCACTTTTTCTCACGGAAGGCGATTCCGGCTCTATACCGGCATGTGGAAGGCAATGTCCATGCCTCGCTGGACAGGGCGGTCAGCGGTAAGGTGCATATTACCATTGACTCATGGTCCAGCAGGCATGGACAGGGACGTTACCTAAGTTTCACGACGCATTGGGTGACTCTGCTGGCAGCTGGGAAGGATGCAGGACAAGGTGCAGTAGTGTTGGAGGTTGTTCCGCCACCAAGCCTCCAAAATGCTAATGATTGTGACATACCTCTCTCCTCCACCCCCTCCTCTTCTTCTTCCTCCATGGCCTCTTTCTGTGCTTTGTCCTCGGAACCAGCGGTGCTCCATAGCCGTTCAAGGGGCTACGCAAGTACGCAGGCCAAAAGATGCCATGCGGTGCTTGAGCTGGTGTGCTTGGGGGACAGGAGCCACACTGGGGCAGAGGTTCTGTCAGCTCTGCAGGGGCAGGTTCAGAGGTGGTTGACGCCACGCCAACATAAGGCAGGAATGGTGGTTTGCGACAATGTCACCAACCTCCTCTCTGCCCTCCGACAGGGACAAATGACCCATGTGCCCTGTTTGGCTCACGTCCTTAACTTGGTGGTGCAGCGGTTCTTGGGCAGGTACCCGGGCTTACAGGATGTCTTGAGGCAGGCCAGGAAAGTCTGTGTGCATTTCCGCCGGTCATATAATGCCAGTGCTCGGCTGACGGACTTCCAAAAGGAGTTTAACCTGCCCAAGAACCGCCTAATCTGTGACATGCCCACCAGGTGGAACTCAACGTTGGCCATGCTGCAGTGGCTGCACACGCAGCAGAGGGCCATCAATGAGTACCTGTGCGACTATGGCACCAGGACAGGGTCAGGGGAGCTTGTTTTTTTTCCCCACACCAGTGGGCCATGATCAGGGATGCATGCATTGTCCTGTCACCATTTGAGGAGACCACGAGGATGGTGAGCAGTGACAGTGCATGCATCAGTGACACTGTCCCCCTTGTCCACCTGTTGGAGCACACGCTGCGTGGAATAATGGACAGGGCACTTGAGGCAGAACAGAGGCAGGAAGAGGAGGACTTCCTTAGCTCTCAAGGCCCCCTTTATGCAGACAGTGTTCCTGCGTGCCCGCCGATCACACAGTAAGAGGACAAGGAGGAGGAGGAGGAAGATTGTGTCAGTATGGAGGTGGAGCCTGGCACTCAGCATCAGCAGCAGTCTTTAAGGGATCAGTCCCAAGAAACACATGGACTTGTACGTGGCTGGGAAGAGGTGGCTGCGGACCATGTCGTCCTTAGTGACCCAGAGGACTCCGGACTGAATGCCTCAGCAAACCTACGCTGCATGGCCTCCCTGATCCTGCAAAGCCTGCGTAAGGATCCTCGTATTCGTGGTATCAAGGAGAAGGACCAATACTGGCTGGCAACCCTCCTTGATCCACGTTACAAGGGTAAGGTTGCGGACCTTATCTTGCCATCGCAGAGGGAGCAGAGGATGAAACATCTGCGGGAGGCCTTGCAGAAAGGTCTGTGCAACGCGTTCCCAGAGACTGGGAGGTTACAAACTCCTGTTTCTGGACAACGTGTTGCTGAGGCTTCGGTCAGTCAAAGAAGGAGCGGTGGAGAAGGTGGCCGTCTGACCGATGCATTCAGACAATTTTTTGGTCCGCAGCCCCAAGGTATGATCGGCTCCAGCAACCATCGCCAGCGTCTGTTTTACATGGTGCAGGAATACCTAGGGGCAAGATCTGACTTGGACACCTTTCCCACCGAAAATCCTCTGGGTTACTGGGTCTTGAGGATGGATCACTGGCCAGAGCTTGCACAGTATGCAATTGAGTTACTGGCCTGTCCTGCATCCAGCGTTCTTTCGGAACGCACATTTAGTGCTGCTGGAGGCTTTGTAACCGATCACAGGGTGCGTCTGTCCACCGACTCGGTCGATCGACTGACCTTCATAAAAATGAATCAGTCTTGGATCACTACCAGCTACCAAGCACCTGATGCTGATGTAACCGAATAATTTTTTTTGAAATCTCAGATCCCTTCAAAGACTGCCTATGCTGATGCTGAGTGACTATCCCTGAGTAATTATCCTCTTCCTCCTCAATCATCACGCTGATAGCTTGTAAGAACATTTTTGGTTCTGGGCGCCACCACCAGTGCCTAAGGCCCAATTTTTCAGCCCCTGTTTAACAGGGGCGTGTAATTACAATTTTTGATGCAATACTTTGGAGCAGGGCTCATTTCTGCATTACAACTAGAGTATCTGTGAGGGGTTGCAGTGTTGTGGCACCAGCACCAGTGCCTAAGGCCCAATTTTTCAGCCCCTGTTTAACAGGGGCGTGTAATTACAATTTTTGATGCAATACTTTGCAGCAGGGCTCATTTCTGCATTCCAACTAGAGTATCTGTGAGGGGTTGCAGTGTTGTGGCACCAGCACCAGTGCCTAAGGCCCAATTTTTCAGCCCCTGTTTAACAGGGGCGTGTTATTACAATTTTTGATGCAATACTTTGCAGCAGGGCTCATTTCTGTGTTCCAACTAGAGTATCTGTGAGGGGTTGCAGTGTTGTGGCACCAGCACCAGTGCCTAAGGCCTAATTTTTCAGCCCCTGTTCAACAGGGGCATGTAATTACAATTCTTGATCTAATATTTCACAGCAGGGCCCATTTCTGCACCCACCAAGAGCGAGTGAGGACTTACAGTGTTGTGGCACCAGCACCACCACCACCACCATCAAAGGCCCAATTTTTCTGCCCTTGTTCAACAGGGGCATGTATTTACAATTCTTGATCTAATATTTCACAGCAGGGCCCATTTTTGCACCCACCAAGAGCGAGTGAGGACTTACAGTGTTGTGGCACCAGCACCACCACCACCACCAAAGGCCCAATTTTTCTGCCCTTGTTCAATAGGGGCATGTAATTACAATTCTTGATCTAATATTTCACAGCAGGGCCCATTTCTGCACCCACCAAGAGCGAGTGAGGACTTACAGTGTTGTGGCACCAGCACCACCACCACCACCAAAGGCCCAATTTTACTGCCCCTGTTCAACAGGGGCATGTAATTACAATTCTTGATCTAATATTTCACAGCAGGGCTCTGTGAGGGCTTACAGAGTTGTGGCCACAACAACACCTAAGGCCCAAATTTCTGCTGAGTATATAGGGCAGGCCCTTACTTTCAAACATCTAACTTACAAACGACTCCTACTTGCAAACAGAAGGAGACAACAGGAAGTGAGATGAAATCTACCCCTAGGAAGGGAAATTCTCTCCTGTAAGAGTTAATATGGGAAAAACATTTCTCCTTTCCACTGATGCTTTCCAATCCTTGTTCCACAAAAAATCCCAATTTTTCAAAAAACATTTGTCATTGGGACAAAAAGTGAGGTGAAATCTTCTGAAGAGGAGGACAGACTGCAAAACAAATGTCACAGGGGTGATAACCCTTCCCTATGTTTTCCAAAAAGCTTAAAAAAGATTTTTTGGCTGGAGCTAAACACGTTAAAAATGTACCCATTCAAAATTACAAACAGATTCTACTTAACAACAAACCTACAGTCCCTGTCTTGTTTGCACCGCCTGTATACTGCTGTTCAGAATATATAGGGCCTGGTGACCCCACACCTTTCCTTATTTTAATTTGGGTGCGGGGTTCCCCTTAATATCATTACAAAAGACCCAAAGGGCCTGGTAATGGACTGGGGGGTACCCATGCCGTTTGTCTCACTGATTTTCATCCATATTGCCAGGACCCGACATTACATTAAACCCTCAAGCAGTTTTAAATGAGATTTTTTCCTTTAAAAATGACATTTTGTGCAGGGACTGTTCTAAACACGGGAAACACGCGCCACTTTACAGGCATACTATAGACACACCCCAGGTACGATATTTAAAGGAATATTTCGCTTTTTTTTTTTACTTTAAGCATCATTAAAATCACTGCTCCCGAAAAAACGGCCGTTTTTAAAAGTTCTTTTTGCATTGATACATGTCCCCTGGGGCAGGACCCGGGTCCCCAAACCCTTTTTAGGACAATACCATGCAAATTAGCCTTTAAAATGAGCACTTTTGATTTCTAACGTTCGAGTCCCATAGACGTCAATGGGGTTCTAACGTTCGTTCGAATTTTCGGTCCGTTCGCAGGTTCTGGTGTTCCGCTCATCCCTAGTAAACACCCAAAATTGGTAGGTTCCAGCACTCTCCTTATCTTTTAGAGGTGGAGCCACCTCTGCATGGCTGTCTTCAAATATCTTACTCATGAAAGAGAAGAAATTCTCTTTCATTACTGGTTTCCTTTGAAAATTGCGCCTGAGAGAAGAAAAGCATTTTAGAGCCTGTTGTTAGGAAGACAGGGTCTCTTTGGTTTGAAAGGCAGGGGTGCTACCCATCTGTTTGCATCATTTTTGCAGAACCCCTGTTCCATTATCTTCAAGAAAATCTGATCTTCAATAGATAAGGCAATAGATAAGGCAATAGATAACTGAGCATCCCAACTGATCTTTGTCTTCATCGCAGGGAAAATTGCTTGTGTAAAGGTTGGAATGTATGACACTGGCTGGTTTCTCTTTTATGAAGAATCTGTTGGGGCGAGGTTGGAAAAGGGATG
This sequence comes from Lithobates clamitans, assembly GCA_037952925.1. Lineage (NCBI taxonomy): Eukaryota > Metazoa > Chordata > Amphibia > Anura > Ranidae > Lithobates > Lithobates clamitans. Next base: position 8,261,927 of record JBBGZY010000076.1, on the reverse strand, counting down.
GACGCCTGTTCTCTAAAGTCTTTGTAAAAAGAGAGTTCACGCTGGTTGATTTGTGAGCATTTCTTAGGCAAACCGCCTGCAATGACCAATCCTAGGTCCAGCTTCTGACCATAAGGGGAGTTGTGGGGGCCATTGATTTGTTTTCTCCCCTTGTGAACTCTGATGATATCTCTCCCAAGCAGGAGCGCTATCTGAGCCTGGGGATCAAGCGCAGGGATGAGATGTGCTATGTTCTTCAGATATCTGTGATAAAATGCCACCTCAGCATAGGCGTGCGTACAGGGTGTGCCAGGTGTGCCTGGGCACACCCTAATCGCCTTGTGTGGTGCATTTTCCCCCTTGTTTAGACCACTGATATTTCATCCCCCCAAAAAAATGTTACAAAATAAAATAATTTATTTAAAAATAAAATAAAACTAATGACACTGTCCACTGCCCTACTGACACCATTAGTACATATACACATGCATATGTATTTGAGCTTTGGGGTGCACACCCTAATGCAAGAGGCTGCGCACACCTATGCACCTCAGGTGTAGGGATCTCCCCTCTGTTAGTTGGGAACTGATTGCACTCGATTAAGGTTGGCAAAAGCAGGAATGTTCGGCCATCAATGGATTTGATTTTGTAACCAATGGCCCTTCTCCCAGTTTCTTCACTCACGCCTGTACAAGTCTTGAGTGAGTATGAAGAGCTGGCTCCCTCACTTTTAAAGGTGTCGAAGAAGGCTGAGCTAGCAAGTGATCTGTTGCTTAGATCATCCAAGCTCGCGTACAGCTTTATTGCCTTTTGTCTGTGACCTATGGGGTAAATTGTGACAAGGCAAATCTTGGAGCAGGATTTTCCAAAGAGACCTTCTGTGCAGACTTGGGTGCACTGGGGTGTCACTACAGGTAGTACTGTGTCTCGCTGCTCCCTGCCATGCTCTTTGGCCTGGTTTGAGGGGGTAAGAGTCCAATGGCACTGGTCCTGGATGAAGAGCCATATTGTCCTCTGTGCTGTCACACTCTGAACAGTTTATGCCTGCTTTGAAGTTCTTTGCAAGCTGCGAAGTTGATACACAGCACCTGTAACAAATTCTGTTTTCTTTGAGGAAGGTTTTGCAAAATTGGAGAGTTTTTTCTCTGAAACCTCTGCACTTTAGCAATGAGTGGGGCTTCTTGTGAAGGGGACACTCTGCTTGGGTTCTCTGTTAGTGATACGCTTGTTTTGTGTACTGCAACAAATATATCTTTTAAGTCGAGAGTTGAAGTAGGCTTACCTGTCCTAGGGTAAGTAGAGTCAAATGATGAGAAGTCAAAACTATTTTAACCTTTGCTTGTTGGGAACAAAGTCCACAAAGAAAGAGAATGGTGGGAAAGGGACGTATTGCTCTTACTTTTATTTGGAGCCTTGTGTAACCCACATTTCTTGAAGGCTGTAAGGCAATTTTTGCACTATGGGGTTAACACTACGGGCTGTATCTATAAAGGCAAGGCCTGGCAAATCTCCTTCTGCCTTGGCTACTTGGAGCTCTGTCACCAGGTCGCTTAACTCTCTCAGCTTCTGGAAGCCTTTGTTAGGAATCTTAGGGAAGTCCTCAATTCTTTTAAAGAGTGAATTTTCTATGGCTTCTGGGGAACAGTAACACTCTTCAATTCTCTCCCATATCATGCTCAGTCCTCTGCTTCGGTAGTTAACATTAATGTCTCTGATTCTTCTTGCATGCTCCGCTGACTCATTCCCCAGCCATTAAACTAAGAGATCCTCACTTGCAGATAGATCGAGATCTTTTATTGCATTTCGGAAGGACAATCGCCATGCTCTATAGCCTTCAAGTCAGTCGTTAAACCTTGAGTCCTTTGGTCAACAGCTCACGCTGTGCAAAGAACTTGAGAAAATCCAACATACCTTGGTCTTTGTGTGAGTAGTCTGGAGGTGCTCTGCTGTGCGGGGGACTTGGTGGATATTTGTGGTCGTCAGAAATGCTGTCGCTGTGATTTCTACCCTGCGACCCTTCCTTCCTTAAGTGGATGATTGTATCATAGGGGCTTGATAGCTTGGATGCAGGTTGCACTGAAGGCTGACGTAGTATGGGATTATTTTCTTGTTTGATGTAGGGTGTATGGACGGCAGGAGTCGACTCTGCTCTTGGAGCTGAATGCAGGTATTCATCTGGCTTGTTGCAGCACATAGTTTGTAGTACGTTGTGAATTGTCATGATGATCAGGTTGAATCTCAAGTATACCAATAAAAATAAATCATTACATGCACAGCAAATTTTTCACTGCAGCTGTTAATTGAATTTGCTAACATTTTTTTGTGAAATCTTTGGCGCTTTGGTTATATATATTTTTTTATCTCAAATATGTTGCTGAGTCTCTCACTGGTGGGGTTGGCAAGCTCCTTTAAGATCTCTGCCTCAGCTACTGCTGCTGCTGCTTCCTTCTCTGCAGCCAGCTTCTATGCATAGCTTCTCTAGTTTCATTTGCATCTCCTTTTCAGCAAAGGCAGCTTATGCATCTTCTGATTATGTGCAGGCAATAGTGACCATGTCGCTGCTCACTGACCTCTTTGAGCTCCTGAAGCTAACCAAGACTTGGGACCTAATCTCTTAATAGCTCTTTTTCTCTGACATGATGTCTTGTAATGTGAAAGCCTGTTTGGAGCTGCTGTTTCACTGACCTTCTGTGTGCAAGCCTGTTTGGAGCTGCTGTTTTACTATTCTGCTCTCATTACACGTGGCTGAGGTATAATTAGACAGACAGCTAACTCTCCTCCCTTAACAACTCATTGAGGCTTGACATGTGCAATTAGTTTAGTTCCGAATTAGTTTTCTAACAAATTTTGACAAATTCGTTAATTCCAAAATTTCAGAATTTCTGAATTTTTCAATTTCCGAAATTCAGAAAATTCAAAATTTCGGAATTTCGGAAATTCGTAATTTGGAGATTCGAAATTTTCGGAAATTCGAAATTTCAGAAATTTAAAATTTGGAAATTCAAAATTTCGGAAATTTGAAATTCCGAAATTCGAATATTCGAAATTCCATAAATTTAAAAATTCTAAAATTCTAAAGTTTGGAAATCTGAAAATCCAAGAATAAGAATGAAAATTTGGAAATTCAAAAGAATGAAAATCTCAAAATTCGAAAACCCGAAAATCTAAAATAATAACTAATAATAAATATTAAATTATAGGTATTGGAATTTCCTTTCAAATTTGGCTGTTAGTGAACGTAACGAGTATGAATTTATCAGAAGTTACGAATTATCTGAAATAACGAATGCCGTAACGATCTAATATTAATAAATAACAATAATAATAATAAAACCTTATTATTATTATCTATTAATATGTTCCATTCAATTTGTTTAGATGCAACATTCGTTATTTCGGATAATTCGTAACTTTAGATAAATCTGTATTCATTACATTCACTAACAGCCAAATTTGAAAGGAAATTCCAATACCTATAATTTAATAGTTATTATTTCAAATTGTAAATATTTTCTTTCTTTTTTTCAGATTTTCAAATTTTCGCATTTTCGAATTTTTGAATTTCCGAAAATTTGAAATTTGAAAATTTGTAAATTTGAAATGCGTAAATTCAGAAATTCAAAAATTTGCAAATCAGAAAATTCAAAATTCGGAAATTTGGAAATGCGAAAATCCGAAAATTCAAAATTCGGAAATTCGGAAATGCGAAAATTCGAAATTCGAAAATTTGCAAATCCGAAAATTCAAAATTTGTAAATCTGAAAATTGTAAATTTGAAAATCCAAATTTTCGTTTTTCCGAATTTTCGAATTTACGAATTTACAAATTTACGAAAAAAGCAAAAAAACGAATATAACGAGAACGAACAAATTTTTTGTCAGTGCACATGTCTAATTGAGGCAGGCGCTAGGTCCTTTTTTCAACGTTTATTGCAGGGAAGTTAGAGTAAAACTAAAATAAAAGAAATAACATTAAAGCGGGGGTTCACCCACATTGCCAAAAAAAAAAATATTAAAAGCCAGCAGCTACAAATACTGCAGCTGCTGACTTTTAATACATGGCCACTTACCTGTCCCAGGGTCCAGCGATGTCGGCAGGGAACGCTGAGAACCCGCTCAGTTCTCGGCAGCTGCCGCCGCCATCCTAGGTGAGGGAATCAGGAAGTGAAGCATTGCGGCTTCACTTCCCGGTTCCCTACTGCGCATGCGTGAGTCGCGCTGCATGTCCCTAGTGGTCCCCGCTCTCTCCTGGAAGCTGTGTGTTCCCAGCAGACAGCGCGGTGGGGACGGGAAGAGGCATAGACTCCCATGGAAGTCTATGCCGGAAGTGGGTGCAAATACCTGTCTTAGACAGGTATCTGCACCCAACTCCCCCCTGAAAGGTGCCAAATGTGACACCGGAGGGGGGGAGGGCTCCGAAAAGCGGAAGTTCCATTTTAGTGTGGGACTCCGCTTTAAATCAGTGTATACAATATAAAAAAATATACAGTCCTGACACACTTGTCTAACTAGGGAAAGGGGTTAAAAACATACCGGCGATGTTTCCGTTAGGCTGACGATAGATTTGCAGCTGAATAGGGGTGGAGTCCTCTGGAGAAGATACATGGATGAAAATGGCTACTGGGGGGCTGTATCTCAGGCCTTATGGTCTAGTCCAGGGGTAGGCAACCTGGGGCTCTCCAGTTGTTGTGGAACTACATTTCAATTGAGGCATTGCAAGGCTGGCAGTTACAATTACTCCCTGAGGCATGATGGGACTTAGGGCCCTTTCACACTGGGGCAGTTTGCAGGCGCTATTGCGCTAATAATAGCGCCTGCAAACCGACCCGAAAGTGCCACTGCTGTCTCTCCAGTGTGAAAGCCCCGGGGGCTTTCACACTGGAGCGGTGCACTAGCAGGACGGGAAAAAAAGTCCTGCTAGCAGCATCTTTGAAGCAGTGAAGGAGCGGAGTGTATACCGCTCCTGCCCATTGAAATAAATGGGACAGCACGGCTATACCGCTGGAAAAGCGCCTCAGCAGAGCCGCTTTGCAGTGGTTTTTAACCCTTTCTCGGCCTCTAGGGGTAAAACTGGCCTCTAGGGGTAAAACTATACCGTACCGAGGGCAAAGCGGCGCTTACAATAGCGGTGCTTTACCGCCGACGCCGCCCCCGCCCCAGTGTGAAAGGGCCCTTATAGTTCTGCAACAGCTGGAGGGCCCCAGGTTGCCTACCCCTGGTCTAGTCCATTAGGATGATGGGAAACTATGGTGGCTTTCAAGCAACAATCTGCCTACCTACAGTAATTATATATATCTACAGTATAAAACTTTAAGTATACAAAAGAGCCACTAGAAGGCGATATTACAATTTACTTTACATATCATTATGTAGCGCTACTCCCAAAGGAGCCGCTAATTAATGTTTGATTCTGCACCCTGCCTCTCAACCCCAAGAACGGTCTCAACCCCTCTGGCACACCTGCTTGGTAATATTAGTGTGGGACCCAGCAATAGAGAGAAACACATTAATGATAAACCATAAAGTATATTTAGCATGGCCCTGGATCCCGTCACTTCACCAGCTGTGGTAGTAAATAGAGACTCACACAGAATATCAATTAACCACTCTGAAAGTATTACTATAGTGGAAATTAAACACAATGAACAATGTGATCAATCAGAAACAATAAATGACAGTAGATAATAGTCAGTGTATATGTGAGACGGTGGGTTCAATAATCACAGTAGGGAGTATATGCAGACAGGTGTACAATGGGACAGGCATTCAATATGCTCCAAAACCTATATTAAACACCTTCCCACTGAAGCCCCAATACACACACACCAAACCATCATAATATAATGTTACTTAGATTCAACAGTACAATGCAATATTTAGCCTGTGCTCAAGGGCTCCCCCTAGGTTGTAATTCAGTGTCCCAACTACAAAATAGAACTGTGATGCTTTGCAGAAAATGATAAAAGTTCCTTGTCTTCCGATATCTTCAGCTAGCCTTTAGTTTAAACGGCAGTATTTGTAATCCAACAGGAAAACAGATAGAAAGCAAACTGTAGAATAAATGATACGTTGATAACTGTTTAACTGAAGAATTAGAGCACTTGTAACACTTCCTCCTTATCTGTGAGGGTAATACAGTACTGACTTTACAGCACAGGGAATAACAGACCCTAGAGTTCAGCTGTATACGGCCTGTGAATAGGCAGGATCACTTTTGTGGGACTACAAGTCTCACCAGCAGTCTGTAAACAACTCACTCAGCAAACAGTGCACTTTACTGAAATGGGCAGGTGCCCTCTCACCGCAATAGACCCAGAGGCTGTGAGGCTCCATCCAGACTCCCCTCTTGCTGTCTCAGTCTGATGAAAGATGGCGCCGCTGCGCTGTACCGCTCCCCTGGATGACTGGGATGCAGGAAACTTCCAGATGTCCTGGAACTACACACTGATCCGCTTGCTAAGCTGGCCAGGCTGTACTCTGAAGTCCCTCAGAGGATGGCAATCCCGCTCTGCGCCGTGTAGGCCGCAGTCTTTTCATCACACACACACAGACCCCCCTGCTGGTTGTTGAATGGTGTCCGGAGAGGCCGAAAGATGGCTGCGCTTGTCCTCTTATCTGTTTACCCAGCAGGCTGTTCTGTGACTTGGCATTGTGGGTCTGTGACTTGGCATTGTGGGTTCAGTATTTCCCAAACTGAGTTAACAACATGCCTCTCTTCCCCATCAAACTACATATCCCACAATGCATAACTGTTTACCTCTTAAATGAATAAAAGTTCCTGATAAAGTTTCAGCGGCCACTAGAGGGAGCCAAACCCTTACAATACATTACTTAACATGATAACTTTGATAGCAAACCCCTGTGCTACAATTAGTATATTTAACAATTAACAAAAGAACATAAGAAGCATTTGCTGAAAGGCATGACATCAATAATGCATAAACCTTTTCCAAAAGATTTTTGTTTGGTGCCCATGCTGTAATATACAGACTTATGTCCAATATTTGCCTAAGCAATATACATTTTACACAAGATTTCTCCGCACACTCATCAGAGTAAAATGTTATCAAAAATATATCAATGCATAAGCTCAATGTCACATCTACCCCAACGCAGGTGGTCAGACACTATAGCTGGCTGCTGTGTGCTTCACCTATAGCAGCCCCCTTTCCCATAAGGTAAGCAGGCCTACCAGTACTCGGTTGCCCCCAGGACTTATACACAATGTTATATGTCTGGCCACCACTCCAGGGCAGATGCGAACTGAGCAAAGCAAATAGATACTTGCTGTTAGCAGACAGATAGTGCGGTTCTATGACAGTCTAGGTAAAAGGCAGGCTGAGTTCAAGGAATAGTAAAAAATCCAGTCCAAAGTCATACATAGGGAAATCCAATCTAGCAGAACATGGCAGACAGACAGACAGGGAGCTTGATCAGGAACAACACACCTTTCACTCTCTATCACAAGCACCCAAATGAGGGTCCAGGTGGCTTATAACAGGCTTGGTTTCCATCCAGAGACTGATCATATTAATCAGCCTGCAGATGGACAGATAGACAAGGAGAGTGCCATAGCCAAACCCCAGATTCTGGAATGAGGAACAGGAGCACTAAATGCTCCTGACATTACCCCCCTCTCAGGAGGGGCCCCCGGACTCTTAAAGACAAGCTGGATATCCAGCACAGGACCATCAGACTGAGAAGAGGTCAGTGGATCTGCGAGGTTAGGTTGGTTAGCAGGTGACGTGTCACAGGAGTCAAGCCGAATAGCTGGAACACAAGCAGAATGCAGAGAGCCCTGAAAAAAAGGTTGAAAGCCCCACCTAGACGAATGAGGCAGTCTATCCAAAGGATAGATTGAACTTCTTAGACAGGTTTGAATGGATGTAGTAGAAGTAGGGTGAGGCCAGGTTACAGAAAGTTCTAAATAAGAAAAAGCAGGAGGCTCAATGGGCATGGGCTGGACTGGCATACCTGGTGCAGAGGCAGACTGAATCGCATTGCCAGGTGTAGCCACTGCTTGAATCACATCACCAGGTGTAGCAACTGCCTGAATCGTATCGCCAGGTGTAGTGGCAGTGGAACTTGCGGACAAGTTAGCCTGGCTGTGAGTCCAAGGGAGTTTAGGGACAGGCAAAGGTAGGGGTAATCCAGGGGGCTTGACTTCTGAGGACTTAAAGGAAGTTTCCAAACAGGGTTTAAGGCTGTGAGACAATTTGGCTCCTAAGAGGAGAAGATTCAGGCTGTAGCAATTGGCAGGAGAGGTGGCCTGTAGAGAACTCAATAAATGTGCTAGCATTTTGTGCTTTAACAGAGTCATATAAAAGCACATGGTTATGCAAACTGGAGTCACACTTGGAAACATTGTCATGATCAGGATCAGAAAAGGAATGTAATAAAGGCACATGATTGGTACTGGCCACATAAGAGTTATAAATGGGCAACGGGTCAGCAATTTTAATGCAGTTCTGGATGCAGGTCTGGGACCAGGACCTAATCTCCTCTGTAGCCCAGTCTGTGTGTGGATTTTGAAGTTTGAGCCAGGGATAACCTAACATAAGGGGATAAGCAGAAGATGAGATCAAGTAGAAGCTGATTGTCTTTCTATGAAATTCCCCAATGGTCAGGGTAATAGGTACAGTGCACAAGGTGACCAGGCCCATGGACAAGGGAGAATTATCAACAGCTAAGACTCAAAAGGGTCTGTGCACCTTAGTCACGGGAATCTGTAGACAGTGTGCTAGGTCCCTATTAATGAAGTTGCTAGCAGCACCAGAATCTATGAAAGCTGAGAGGTGATGAGAAAACTTGGCAGAGCTAAGTTGTGCAGGAACAAATAGTTTATCTCTGAGGGAAACTGACACAGTATAGTCTATAGAAGCAGACCCCACCCGCACTAGACTATTGGCATTTCTTGGTTTATTAGGGCAGCTGGTGACAAAGTGGCTGTGGTTGCCACAGTATAAGCAGAGTCCATGAGATCTTCTTCTAACCTTTTCCCCAGAGGATAAATGGGTAATGCCAGTTTGCATGGGCTCATCCTCCAGGAGAGGTTGAGAAGGCTCAGGAAGGGTTGATGAAGAAGAAGAAGTAGTTGGTGGCGTACTGGGGGGCAAAGAAACAAACCTCTCTGTATGTCTTTCCCATAAATCCATATATGGATGACTACTTGCATGGCTTCATTCAATGACTTTGGTTCAGAGTAGTGTACTAAGGAGTGTTTGATGGAGTCTGATAAGCCTAACCTGAATTGGCTTCTTAGAGCTGGGTCATTCCACCCTGAGTCAGGTGCACAGTGGCGGAAATCAGAACAGTTTAGTTCAGATTTGCGTTTACCTTGACACAATGACCTAAGGTTAGCTTCAGCTGAATGGGCACAGTCAGGATCATCATAGAGTAAACCTAAGGTTTCAAAAAAAGCTTCAACTGACCCTCTGGCTGGGCCATCTGCGGGGAGACTAAACGCCCAAGACTGGGGATCCTCCTGCAACCATGTAATAATCAGGTCAACCCACTCTGCTTCAGAACCTATAGCAGCCCCCTTTCCACAAGGCAAGCAGGCCTACCAGTACTTGGTTGCCCCCAGGACTTATACACAATGCTAGAGTGCCTGGCCACCACGCCAGGGCAGATGCAAATTGGGCAAAGCAAATAAATACTTGTGGTTAGCAGACAGATAGCGTGGTTCTATGACAGTCTAGGTAAAAGGTAGGCTCAGTTCAAGGAATAGTCCAAAATCCAGTCCAAAGTCATACACAGGGAAATCCAATCTAGCAGAGCAGGGCAGACAAACAGGGAGTTTATTCAGGAACAACACACATATCACTCTCTATCACAAGAATCCAAATGAGGGTCCATCTGGCTTATAACAGGCTTGGTTTCCACCCAGAGACTGATCATATTAATCAGCCTGTAGGTGGACAGACAGACAAGGAGAGTGCCATAGCCAAAACCCCGGAATGAGGAACAGAAGCACTAAATGCTCCTGACACTCACTTAGGCAAATATTAGACATAAGGGTGTATATTACAGCTTAGGTACCAAACAACAATCTTTTGGAAAAGGTTTATACATTGTTGAATATGCATTTTTAATGGAAAATGTTTGTTGTTTTAAAAGAAATGTAATTTTGTAATAAACTTTATACTTTTTTAACTATATCTTGGTGCGATAAAATCCCACTATCTTTGTGCGTTAAAATCCCACTATCTTTATGGGTTTTGACCCTTTTAGAACTTAAACATTTGAATCTGGGGTGTGACATTAAAAAGGCCATTTAAATAATTTAACTACCCAATACAGTTATTTTAGAAAAAAGTTTTACTAGGTATTTTTTTCAAAGTATAACCCATTTTTTCCCCTTTACTACACTGTTTTGTGTACAAATTTTAACAAAATGTCAACCTAGGGTGCATCAAAACAGCTTAAAACCACAAACCCACATTCAAGAGAATGAGGGCACCAAAAAAAAAAAATATAGTACTATATTTCAGAGACAACAGCCAAACATATGGCACAGTGGCTGAACAATATGTAAGTAGTTAGATTGGGGCCTGACGATGGAAGGGGGGGGGGGGGGGGCTAATGCAAGGGGAATAGAGTAATTTTTATCAAGAAAGTATGATATTTTAAAGATGGCAGCCATAAATATTGTATAGACTCCCTGCACATTATTCAAATATTTGGCTTGGATACTATGTTAGAGGAAGAGATGGGACACATGTTATGCTGAAAATAAACCTCAGTTTATTATGTCACAATCAAGAGCCAGAACTATTTCTTGGACATGCAGCACATCATAAGGGCTTGTTTACACCTGCTTTGCTCTCTGAGGAGCAATCCACATTTGGATTCAGGCTTGCAGCGATGAAAAGAGAGGCTTGGACTGTCCAAAAAATAAATACTTTGGGTAGCAGAATCCCCAAATTTTTAATTTGCAGCATCTTTAGCAGGGGCTTGGTAGTTGTTGCTGATCCGGGAATGGTTTATTTTAACAAATGTCAGCCAGTCAGCTGTCTCAGGGGATAGATAGATGTACTCTTTCCTATCACAAAGTCGTCACTCCCCTGCGCGAGACTTAAAGTACCTTTAGAGAGAATGCTGGCACAAGCAGCTTGATTGCATACTGTGCATGCCCTGGTCAGTGGTCTATCCTTGTCACCCAATAATCAAGGGGTCATCTGCTGGAAGCATCTGGCCTTAACCCCGTTTACTCCCCCACCATATGATGCAGACGCTGTTTATAGCAGGTGGCAGTGAACAGCACTGGGTAGAGAAAAATGTGTTAAATGCCTTGCTTAGGCAACCAACCCCATCACTGTTTCCTTTCAGGGACAGCAGACTCCACGTTGTCCATCAGACAATGTACTGTCCGCCTCTGGAAGAGAGGTCAACAGATTCCCCTGTAACACGTCCACAAGGTGTTTCTTTTTCTGCTTTCTCTGAGAGGGCAGGATGAACTGTGAGACTTTACCCTTGTAAAGTGGACCCAGGAGGGTTACCAACCAGTCATGGTTCCTCTCCTTGATGCTATTAGTCCTAGAGTCCTTTTGCAAACTCTAGAGCATGAAACAGCCCATCTGTCACAAGTTACCAGGCCCCTTGAGGTTGCTAAGGGTAATATTGTACTCAGCTACCACCCCCCAGCCAGATATAGCTCTTGGGGTCTGTGAGAGATAAAACTCACCCCTGGAAGCCTGCCTAATGTCCCCATTTTCTTTTTGAACACCACCACAGCAACCATATTCCTCCTCATGCTCCTTCTGCACCTACTGAGGTCTCACGGAGACTCTGTCTTAAACCAGGAAGTCCTCCTCTTCCTCTTGCTGCTGTGTCTCCAGGGCCTTCTCTAAAATGTGATGCAGTGTCTGCTCCAGCAGGAAGACCACAGAAATTATGATCCTGATATTTAGATTGTCACAGCTCACCATTCTGGTTGATTCTTAAAACAGTGACAATATGTTTTGTACATCCGGTTTGAGGAGCCACTGATGTGGGGAGAAGAACCCCAGCTTCCCTGAGCCTGTCTGCATGCAATACTTACACAGGCACTTTGGCTCGCTGAGGCACGTGCAGCTGCTAGAGGATGGCCAAGGTAAACTTCTATTGGGTGAGCATGTAATGTATCATTCGGCTAGACAGTGTGAATAGATAGAGTTTCTGCTGAATTTCACTCTGCCACACATTGGCTGGGTATAACCTTCTGAACTGGCTTAAACTCTTCTAGCCTGCCTCAGAAGATTCTGTAAGCCAGGGTACCTGCCTAGGTAGCACTGCACCACCAGGTTGAGGGCAGGCAAGTCACATATGTAAACTTTCCCTTCTGAAGGGTAGACAGCAGGTTGCTGCCTTGACATACACAACCTTTTCTGGCACTAGAGCTGACAGAATCTCTGCCCTAGTGTGGCTACTGTCCCTTAGAAATACCAGCTGCAACAGTGCATTGCATAATTTTGCCTGAGCTGTTGCATAGCCTCTTGAGTGCATGTGGGGGACTGATGGTACAAAGGATAACTCACCTGAAGAGGACATTGAGGAGGAGATGGAGGCAACTGCGCTGTCACTGTCACCAGTTGTAAGGATGTGGACAGCACAAAAAGCTCCATAGATGTGCCCCATCCTGCAATCTTCCCAGCTGCCAGCAGAGTTATCCAATTCTGCAATCTTCCTAGCTGCCAGCAGAGTTAACCAATGGTCCGTGAATGATATATAACGTCAAAACACGTTGGGAGGGGCTAAACTCATGCCCGCCAAGTGCTAGCCACTGCAGTGGTTTACTTATGTGCTGATTTACTTTTCAAAGTGTGAGTACCTGTCTACATATTTAAAATACATTTTGAAGATATAGTTTGACACTATGTGTGGCTTTTGTTCCTTTGCATGAAATATTGTATGGTGTGACACCTGGCCAAGCTGACAGCTTCTAAAGCCATCTGGAGGTCTGAGAATGACGTTGATGCTAGCAGTCTGGTGTGGAATAATGCTACAGTATAAGTGTGAAATCACCTATTTTGCAACATGCGTTGTTGAGCTCTGTAATTGGTGATCAACGCAGTCCGGTAATAGGCTTATTCATATGCTGGCGGGCACAGGTGTTTCTGTTTTCAAGAATCGGCTGGAGTTCTATATTAACTTTCTATTTGAATGAACTCACTGTTTTATTAATTGTTTTACTTCATTTGAGTGACATTGGACTGTATTTTCACATGGAAGTTTTGTCTGTATGCACACTTATTGTTTGTGTATATTAGGGAAGGGAAGGCCTTACAGGTGAGGAAATGGTTGCTGGGAACCTGCTACTGTGATACAAGAGGGGCTGAATTTGCCAGCAGGAAAGGCAGGAGCTGTAAGGACAGCCAAACTTGCATTAAGCCTCTGGGCATAAGGGTGGTAGGGGGTGTACTTCTTCTGTTCCAATAGCTAAATCAGAGATGTATGCCTGCTGAATGCTAGAACTGGAAACAGCAGTGTGAAGTTTACACAGTCAGAGCAAAGTTGCAGTTGGTAAATCTCTGACACCCTTTGAAAGACTTATATTCCTATTGATGGAGACTGCTGATAGGGAATTTTCTATAGTGAGGTAGAGGTAGAAAGGGAAGAGCTGGAAGGAGGAGGACGAGTGTGGTCCTTTTTCCTGGCAACAGTTAGAATTCTGGTGTCTTTTCTTACACGTGGTACCCAAATTAACAATTATATTGCAATACTTGATACACTTTAGGCAGAAACTGCAAATTACTATGGTGCCAACACAGCTGAGCCCTGGGGAGCTTACCGGGGGATAACAGGGCCCTGCACCAATGAAGCTTTGGCATCCAGTGGAATAGGACAGCTGCTCCCTCTGTTCCTGTGCGATCTTTGTTGCCCTCTTACCTATTTTCATCCTCTGCTATATTTGCACCCAGGTACCATTGGAAGCCTCATCATCACCCTCTCCTTCATTACTGGAGCCAACATGGCAGTAGTCTGCAGCTTTAGGAACATCTATGCCAATTGGTTTTCCTGCCTGTTGTCACCTTTCTCTATGCTCTCATTGCTCTCCTCCTCATTCTCAGATGCAATTAATTGCTGCGCATGCTCTTAGAGCAATAGGGAGAAATATTGTGCACAAAGTAACTCAGCTGACACCTGAGTTAACAGCACAATGCAAGGAGTAGTTGGAGATGTGGAGGCAAAATAGAGTGCTTTATCAGCTGCTGGTGACTTCAAGCTACTCTGCACCTGGGAGACAGATGAGGAGACTAATGAAGGGTTGGCATTTAGCACATTCACCACAGGAAAGAGAGGCACACGCGACCTGCCTCTAGATGCTGCACATTGATCACTGTCTTGGTGTTGGCCTTGTTCACTGATTGCTGCATGGGGACCACTTATGCCTCTTCCTTTGGGATTCCCATACATTATGTTATTATTATGGGGTTTATTTCCTACTTTTGGCTGTTTGTGGGAATGTGATATTTGGGTTAACATGAAACTGTTGTGCTTTTATGGACTAAACTACACAACATAATATGCAGTGCTGTGTTGCAAACAGGGGACAGCTTTTTTCGGTGTCACCAACAGGGCTTTTTTTTTTCAGCCGAAACGGCTCTCTGATCACCACTGACACTTAAAAACACAGAAGTCTAGCTTCTTAGCTTACAAGAACAGCTTGCCTCTCCTGGTGGCTCCACAGATCCCTCCCTGCCCTGCGCTCATGGTGGGGAAAAGGAAGAGGCGGGTAATTAGCTTAGTGTTGTCATGAGCGGGAGGGGGGCATCTCGGGGTAGGCTACGCCCTCTGTGGTTGCCATTTGTTTTGATGCCTATGCGCATGGATGATCTTGCTGCAAGTGAGAGAGGAGGAGCAGCCTACAGTACAGGGAGACATTAGAGCCAGGTGGGTGTTTTTTGAAGAGGTAAGATGTGTGTAAGATTTAAGTCTGGGTTCACATATGTGTGGGGCCAGTTTCAGTGTGGTTGCGTTCACCAGTTCAAGTGCACTTCAGGTTCAATTTTTTAAGTGTGTAACACTTGGAATCGCACCTGAACCGACTGAAAATCATACATGACTCTTTTTAAAAATGCACTGCCTGGACATACATGAACTGGCTCCATAGAAAGCCGGTTTGGTTCACATGTCATGCAAATGTGGTTAAAAACATCCAATTTGCATATATGTAAACCAGGGCTAAAGGAATAAGGGGGGGGGTAGAGATGAAAGCACTGGAAGGGGGTGGTGTTTGCAGAGGTGGTGGATTGGGGGAGAGGAGTGGTGCAGAAGTCTATGCTGAGAAGGCCTGGAAATGGGATGTGGATGGGGGATGTAGAGGTAAGCATTTGTGAAAGAGAACTGAAACCCACACTCTGTATGTAGCACACTCATGAACTCTGCACTCTGTGTCTACCGCACCCCTGAAAGCTGCACTCTGTACATAGTGACTCCTAAACTCTGCACTCTTATGTAGCGCAATCTGAACACTGAACTCTGTACATAGGGTGCTCATGAGCTATGCACTCTTCTGTGTTAAACACCTCTGAATCCTGAACTCTGTAAGTAGTGCACCCCTGAACTCTGCACTCTGTACACAGCACATCCCTGAATTCTGCACACTGTACATAGCACACCCCTGAATCCTACACTCTGTACATAGTGCACTCCTGAACTGTGCATTCTGTGCATAACGCACTCCTGAACTTTTCACCCTGTACGTAACACACTCCCCAATTCTGCATTCTGTACACAACACACCCCTACATTCTGCATTCTGTACATAATGCACACCTAAATCCTGTGTGCAAAATGCACACATGGACTCTGCACTCTGTGTGTAGTGCATCCCTGACAGCTGTACTCTGTACATAGTGACTCCTGAATTCTGCACTCTGTAGTGCAATCCTGAACACTGAACTCTGTACTTAGGGCACTCCTGAACTCTACACCCTTGTGTGTTGCACACCCCTGAACTCTGCACTCTGTACATAGCACACCCCTGAATTCTGCACACTGTACATAGCACACCCCTGAATCCTACACTCTGTAGTAGCACACCCCTGAATCCTACACTCTGTACATAGCGCACTCCTGAACTCTACACTGTGTACATAGCGCACTCCTGAACGCTGCCATCTGTGTGAATCGCACTCCTGAGCTCTGAACTCTGTACATAGTGCACTCCTAAATCCTGTACTCTGCACACAGTGCATCACTCTGTGCGAAGTGCAGACCCGAACTCTATACTCTGGTGTAGCGCACCCTTGAAAGCTACACACTATACATAGTGACTCCTGAACTCTGCACTCTCTATGTAGGGCACTTCTGAACTCTGCACTCTGTACATAACACATACACACCCCTGACTTCTGCACTCTGTACATAGCACACCCCTGAATCCTACACTCCTGAACTCTGCCATCTGTGCGAAGAGCACTCCTGAGCTCTGAACTCTGTACATAGTGCACTCCTGAATCCTGTACTCTGTACACAACGCATCACTGAACTTTGCACTCTGTGTGAAGTGCACTCCTGAATTCTGCACTCTGTACATAGCACACCCTTGAATTCTGCACTCTGTACATAGCACACCCCTGAATCCTACAATCTGTAACTAGCGCACTCTTGAACTCTGAAATCTGTACATAGAACACTCCTGCATCCTGTACTCTGTACACAGCGCATGACTAAACTCTGCACTCTGTGCAAAGTGCACACCTGAGCTCTGAACTCTGAAAGCTGCACTCTGTACATAATGACTCCTGAACTCTGCACTCTGTATGTAGTGCACTCCTGAACTCTAAACTCTGTACATAGGGCACTCCTGAACTCTGCACTCTGCACTCTTTTTGTGTTGCACACCTCTGAATCCTGAACTCTGTATACAGCATACCCCTGAATTCTGCACTCTGTGCATAGCACACCCCTGAATCCTACACTCTTGAACTCTGCCATATGTGCAAAGTGCAGTCTTGAGCTCTGAACTCTGTACATAGTGCACTCCTGGATCCTGTACTCTGTACATTGCACATCAATGAACTCTGCACTCTGTGCGAAGTGCACTACTGAACTCTGCATTCTGTGTGAAGCACAGTCCTGAACTCTGTACTCTGTGCAAAGCGCGCTCCTGAACTCTGCACTCTGTGTGAAGCGCATTCCTGAACTCTGCACTCTGTATAAAGCGCACTCCTGAACTCTGCACTTTGTATGAAGAGCGCTCCTGAACTCTGTACGAAACACACTCCTGAACGTTGCATTCTGTGCATAGCGCACTCCTGAAGTCTTCACTCTGTATGAAACACACTCCCGAATTCTGCACTCTGTACACAACACACTCCTAAATTCTGCATTCTGTACATAATGAACACCTAACTCCTATGTGCACAGTGCACCCCTGAATTCTGCACTCTGTACATAATGGACCCCTGAATTCTGCACTTTGTACATAATGCACCCCTGAATTCTGCACTTTGTACATAATGCACCCCTGAATTCTGTACACTGTATATAATGCACCCTTAAATCCTGTACTCTGTACAGTACATAGTGCTCCCCTGAATCCTCTACTCTGTACATAGCGCACCCCTGAATGCTGCACACTGTGTGAAGCGCACTCCTGAACTCTGCACTCTGTTCGAAGTGGACTCCTGAACTCTGCACTCGGTGTGAATCGCACTCCTGAACTCTGTACTCTGAGCCAAGCACATCGTTAAACACTGTACTTTGTGCGAAGTGTACTCCTGAACCCTGCACCCTGTGCGAAGCGCATTCCTGATCTCTGCTCACACTCTGTTTGTAACGCACTCCTGGTATTTATTGCCCCTTAAAGACCAACTGCAATTTGGCCCCACCTACTATTTGATGTGATTTGGTGGAAAGGGGGGGGGGGGTGGCTGAGTTCCTGCACCTATTCTCTGAGAAAAAAAACCCTGATCACCAACATCTTCATGCTGCTTTTGACCCCCATCAAAAATTTTTAAAAAAGTCATAAAAAACCCTAACAGAATTAAACACAAATAAAATACAGCTGAAGGATAGGACAGTAAAAACAACTCTACAACAATCCAAGCAAAATAAAAACCCCTCGCAGGAAAAAAGTAAATGTTTGAGGAAAAAAAGGAGAAAAATAAATAAAAATAAAACGGGGGAACAGTGAGCTATTTGTTGTTGCCAACAAAAAATAGTCCTAAAAAGGACCATTGGAACTTATAAGAGCACAGTGAATGCAGGTGGACTTACACTCCTCTCTCACTGGCCAGTGGCCACACAAACTGAATATAGCACTGTATTTGCATATGTAATAGCACACCACACTGCAAACTCTCTCACCCTGCAATACTGTCTCATAGTAAACTCCCACACACTGGTCAGGTGCAAGACTTTGGATAATATACAGCTTTTGCAATGCAGATCAGGTAAGTATATGTTCATTTTTTTAGGAAAAAAAGCACTGAAGGTTTACAATCACTTTAACCACTTTCATTGGTCCTGTACCCTGATTTGTCATCTGCTGTGTCCATAAGATACAGCAGATCACAGAGCGAGCCACTACATGCCCTAGAGGGACGCAGGAGGCTTGCTAGCTGGAGGACATACAGTTACATCCTCCCAGATCTATGGATCTATGGAGGGAGGTGGGTAAAGATGTCTACGGAATCCAGCAGCCTGCACATTGTGGGTCATACTGCATTTCAACTAATGTAACTGAAGTCATAAAGTAACAAAAGGTTTCTAGATAAACTTCAAGTTAATCTTTTAAGTTAGGAAAAGAATATATCTAAGTTATCTAAAGAAACCCATGTGTCCTGCCTCAGATTGGTGGGGAGTCAGTAAGCAATGTGCTACTTACAATCACCCAATGCTAACCAATTAGATGTCTGCAGATAGAGCCCAGAGAGATTATAGAGGATTGCCCTCTAGTGTGAGGTTTGCAAAGAATGCAAAGAAGCTTATCTCTTAAGCTGGCCATCATTGTGGCTTGTTCAGCAGGAACTGACTGAATTTTGATTAATGTATGGTCGTTCCTGTTTGTGAGAAGTCATTCTATCATTCAACTTTTCATAAATGGTGCAGCTGTAAAATCGTGCTTCAATCAGCATTTACAGCCAGTTGGTTGCAGCACTAATGGCGGGGGAGTCCCACATTCAGAATACAATGAAACAGCAGGGAGGATTTCCCCATCCCCTCAAGGGTGGCTGGCTGAATGAAAAAACTGAGCCATGTATGGCCAGTTTTTCATTGAAGCTGGTATTTATTTAATTTATTTGCTTCAGGTAGTTGTATAGAGTTGGCAATTTGCAGAGTGCTTTTCATATTGTATATTCACATCAGTCCTTGCCCTCAATGACCTTACAAAATAATGTCCCTATTTCACGTGCATATATGCAAGCACACAAATACTAGGCCCAATTTACACAGGAGATAATTAACCTACCAGCATGTCTCTGGAGAGTGTAAGAAAACTACAGAACCTTGAGAAAACTCATGCAAGCACAGGGAGAACATGCAAACTCCAAGCAGATAGTATCCTGATCAGGGTATGGACCACAGTGCTGCATGCTAACCACTATAATTATAACTTCTGTGATGAAATACAATTGTATTTTATTGGGAGCATACTAAATGATTTTATTTGATGCAATCAGGTTTCCAATGACTATGTTCTCTTCCCTTTGAAGTAGTGAAAATGTATGGCTTCATCTGAATCAGCAAAAACGCATCTACCAAGGAATAAGCTGATGTGTTTGAGTTTATGTCAAATTCACAACACACATACGGTCCCTGTCTAATTTGAAATTAGTATTTATTGCTCTGCAGCAGTACGTAATACATGCTAAATGCATATTTAAAATAATTGGTCTTACTGTGAGCACTAACAAAACAGTATTTTTTAAATTTAAAATCTTGGCATATTTTTACTAAAAAGCCACAGTTAGCCATAAAGCATGCCAAAAGGGACAGTTTTCAAAGCAAGGACAAAGTCTGCAACACAGCAGAAAAACACAGCACTACATTAAAACAAAAATGTGTTTTCTTATCCAAACCCGAACTAAAGCTTCCCTGGGGTGCAGCTATTTAAATCACTTAAAACATGTACATGCTCTTGGAAGATCAATTTATTTCCACTATAACTAGCAATTCTGCTTCAACTGATTTGAATTCAACATACGGTAAATGTTTTAACAAAAGTTAAAAATTACAAGGTGAATTTTAAATTACTGCACTGAACATAAAAAGGAAGTTTTTAATAAGTGTAGATTAACACTTTGTTCAGAGTACATACAGTATGAAATATGCATGGTAAGCCTTTTTAAGTGGAAACACCCAAAGGCTGCTGGAAGTAATCACAAGAGCATCATGAAATAAGTGACATGTTGATTTTGTGAGAAGGAGTTAGAAAGCAAACAAGCATGCATCATGTGTTCCATTACATAGTCTCTGTTACGATTCACGTGTAATCCGGGAATAATAAATAGAGCTTTCTTTCTTCCAGCGATTTATTATTTACCATTTTTAGTAGTTAGGTGGTGAACCACCCACAAAAGGGGCACATACCACTGACAACCAAAGTAAGGAGTAATTCACTATTGACCACCAATAAAAGTGGGTGCTAACCACTGACCAAAAGAAGCAGATGCATTTTCCACTCGCCACCAGGGAAACTTAAACTTGCCACTGACAACCAAACAAAGAAGAAACACACACCACTATCTAACAATGCAAGGGGAAACTTTCCCCTCTGACCACCAATGTAAGGGTGCACTTTACATCAGTATAAGAGGGGAAGTACAATTTACCACTGACCACCAATAAAAAAGGGTCATTCACTAATGACCATGAAAGAGCATTTACCACTGAGTGATCACTGATGAAAGAGGGCACTTGCCACTGACCACCAATGAAAAAGGCATTTGCATTTGCGACTATCACCAAAAAAAAGAGACTTTTGCCACTGACTACTAAAGAAACAAACAAACAAAAAAATAAAAAACATAAGCCACACTCCCAATCTTTTCTTTTTGCACTTAATTTGTAAAAAAAACTGCACACATTAATGTCTCCACCCAAATCCAACCTTCCTTGATGTGTTTCACCACTGCTGGCTTGCTCACAAGGGTAGGGAAAGTTGCCTATGCTTGTAAACAAGACAGCAGTGGTAAAACACGTCAAGGAAGGTTAATATTGGTTGGAGACATCAATGTATGCATTTTTTTTTTTGACAAAAGAAACAGAGAAAGAAAAGCTAAGCTTTGGAGTGTGGCTTATGTGTTTTACTTTTGACAGAGAGTGGACACTGTGGTAGCCAGCACCCTGGTTGTCTATGTGGGATGAAACAAGCAGGTTTGGAGTGGAACCATGGGTTTGGGTGTGTTCTTGTTTCCTGAGCAACTGCCAATTTTGACACACAGGAAGAAAAAATATTCCTCATGATGCACCAAGGTCATTTAGCCCAATTCACTGGAGCACATATCTGCTTTTAGGTTTAGTAATTACTGTATAACTCTAGATATTATTTATTGCAAGAAAATCAGCCAAATCTTCGTAATGGCATTATACTGGCATTAGATACATTTCAACATGTTAATTAGGCTACTTCTTTTTTCCAGACTGGGCATATTTTGCTTTTCTGTTATTTTTTTTTTTTTTTACTATAATTAGCACTTTACATTTATTTATTAATATAGTTGCCTGCCTTTAAACCCTTTGTAAAACTCACATGACCTTTTCAAAACCAGACCCCATATTCTGGATGTGGCATTACACATCTAATATGTGTGTGTGTGTATATATATATATATATATATATATATATATATATATATATATATAAAGATGGGACCAATGCTTCGATGCAATTCTTCTTTACTAAAAGTTTTCCAAAATACAGAAAGTGCCCATGCACTTTCTGTATTTTGGAAAACTTTAAGTAAAGAAGAATTGCATCGAAGCATTGGTCCCGTCTTTTTTTCTAATGATTTTTGGTGGAGGATTGGGAGTCCACCTTGACTGTGCTTGGATATTACAGAGCACTAGCAAAACAAGATAACCCACCTATTGACTGCTATATCTATCTATCTATCTATCTATCTATCTATCTATCTATCTATCTATCTATCTATCTATCTATCTATCTATCTATCTATCTATCTATCTATCTATCTATCTATCTATCTATCTATGCTAAAAATTATTTGAATGTGTTTTTGTATTGATTATTGTTAAAAATATAATTTCGTTAAACATTTGCAATTATATAAAAAGGAGGCATATTAAATCAAGTTTACTATTGTAGATCCTCTACTTTCAGCAAATACTGTTTATGAGTCAGGAGCTGGGAGGGGGATCCTAAGTCAATTTTCAATGGCTGGCACAACAGTCATACATTCGCCACCGTCCCTGACTTTAAAACAAGTCAGTTGATAGGTGTAGGAGTAGGAAAAGGTAATAAAAGACAGTTGGCCAAGAGAGGTGGCATCTGGCCCTGCAGGAAAGTGACACAGGAAATAACAGAGCCAAATGTTTTAAATGGTGGTAAAATGTTTTGGCCACAAATTTGGCAGAAGTGTGTAAATGCACACTAAATATTTCACTAGTAATTCTGTAAAGAAAGCTGGAAACATTTTCCAATAGTGTATTTCAGGACAAGCTGGAAAACATTTATAAAACCTCCTCAAAAGGAAAACTGGCCATGTTTTGCTCTTAACTAAAAAATATGTAATTCCCTTATTATTTACTAAGCAGAAAATACAAAGTATGCAGATTCTGAATTATATAACTTTCAGAAAACTATATCCCAAAATAGCAGAAACATATATTACTCAGTTTTCAGTATACACAACTTGTGTACATGCAGAACCAGAACTTTTGAGTACTTCAGTTTACTGAATATACATTGTACAGTATCAGCAATAGGGGTGAGCTGAACACTCTACGGTTCAGTTGGCAGCAGAACATGCAAACAGGCAAAAAATTAGTTCCAATACGCGAACACCGTTAATGTTTATGGGACACGAACGTGAAAAATCAAAAGTGCTAATTTTAAAGGCTTATATGCAAGTTATTGCCATTAAAAGTGTTTGGGGACCCGGGTCCTGCCCCAGGGGACATGTATCAATGCAAAAAAAAAGTTTTAAAAACAGCTGTTTTTTCGGGAGCAGTGATTTTAATAATGCTTAAAGTGAAACAAAAAAAAAATGAAATACTCCTTTAAATATCATGCCTGGGGGTGTCTATAGTATTCCTGTAAAGTTTTCCCTTGTTTAGAACAATACCACAGCAAAATTACATTTCTAAAGGAAAAAATGTCATTTAAAACTGCTCGCAGCTGTAATGTATTGTCGGGTCCCGGCAATATAAATTAAAATCATGGCATGGGTTCCCCCCAGTCCATTACAGGCCTTTGGGTTTTTTAAGAAAATGGCGTGGGGGCCCCCCAGGCCTCCAGGCACTATATACTCTGAACAGCAGTATATATACTATACGGCCTGCAGAAAATTGGGCCTTAGGTGTTGGTGGTACCAGAACACTGTAAGCCCTCACAGTTACTCTTGGTGAGTGCAGGAACGGGCCCTGCTGTGAAATACTATATCAAAAATTGTAATTACATGCCCCTGTTAAACAGGGGCAAAAAAATTGGGCCTTTGGTGGTGGTGGTACCAGAACACTGTGAGCCCTCACAGTTAATCTTGTTTGGCACAGGAACGGGCCCTGCTGTGAAATATTATATCAAGATTTGGAATTACATGCCCCCGTTAAACAGGGGCAGAAAAAATGGGCCTTTGGTGGTGGTGGTGGTGGTGCCACAACACTGTAAGCCCTCACTGTTAGGATTGTTGGGTTCAGGAACGGGCCCTGCTATGAAATATTATATCAACAATTGTAATTACTTGCTCCTGTTAAACAGGGGGAGAAAAATTGGGCCTTGGGTGGTGGTGCCACAACACTGTAACCCCTCACAGATTCTCTTGTTGGGCGCAGGAACGGGCCCTGCTATGAAATATTATATCAAAAATTGTAATTACATGCCCCTGTTAAACAGGGGCAGAAAAATTGGGCCTTTGGTGGTGGTGGTGCCACAACACTTTAACCCCTCACATATACTCTTGTTGGGCTCAGGAATGGGCCCTGCATTGAAATATTATATTAAAAATTGTAATTACATGCCCCTGTTAAACAGGGGCAGAAAAATTGGGCCTTGGGTGGTGGTGGTGGTGCCCTAAACCAAAAATATTGTTGGAAGCTAGCATCAGCAAGATTTAGGAGGAATAAGATAGTCACTCAGCATAGGCAGTCTTCAAGGGATCCCACATCCATAGAAAACTTAATCAGTTACATCAGCATCAGGTGCTTGATAGCTGCTGATCCAAGACTAATTCATTTTTATGAATGTGAGCCTATCAACGAAGTCTGTGGACAGGCGCAGTCAATGATCCGTTACAAACCCTCCAGCAGAACTGAATGTGCGTTCAGAAAGAATGCTTGATGCAGGACAGGCTAGTAGCTCGATTGCATATTGAGTAAGTTCTGGCCAGTGATCCATCCTCAAGACCCAGTAACCCAGTGAAAGCTCTGTTGGAAAGGTCTCCAAGTCTGCTCTTGCCCCTAGATATTCATGCATTATGTAATGCAGATGCTGGTGATGGTTGTTTGAACTGATCAGACCTTGGCGCTGAGGACTAAAAAATTGTTTAAAGGCATCAGTCAGCCGGCCACCTTCTCCACTGCTATTCCTCTGACTGAACGAAGCCTCAGCAACATGTTGTCCAGCACCAGGAAATTGTAACCTCCCAGGGTCTGGAAATGCATTGCACAAACCTTTCTTAAAGGCCTCCTGAAGATGTTTCATCCTCTGCTCCCTCTGCGAAGGCAGGATGAGTTCTGCAACCTTACCCTTGTGGATCAAGAAGGGTTGCCAGCCAGTAATGATCCCTCTCCTTGATACCACGAATCCTAGGGTCCTCTGGGTCACATGATCCGTAACAACCTCCTCCCAGCCACGTACAACTCCTTGGGTTTCTGGGGACTGAAAACCATCCCTTGAAGACTGCTGCTGAGTGTTATTCTCCACGTCCATGCTGACACAATCCTCCTCCTCTTCTTCCTGTGTGTTTGGTGGGCCCGCATGAATACTATCTAGATAAAGGGGGCCTTGAGAGGTAAGGAAGTCCTCCTCTTCTTCCAGCTGTTCTGCATCAAGTGCCCTGTCCATTATTCCACGAAGCATGTGCTCCAACAGGAAGACAAGAGGGACAGTGTCACTGATGCATGCATTGTCTCTGCTCACCATCCTTGTGGTCTCCTCAAATGATGACAGGACAGTACATGCATCCTTGATCAGTAGCCACTGGTGTGGTGAAAAGAAGCCAAGCTCCCCTGACCCTGTCCTGGTGCCATACTTGCATAGATTGGTGGGCAGGTTGCATTCCCTTTAAGTGTCAACCAGCCGAGCACTGGCATTGTATGACCGGCGGAAATGACCACAGACTTTTCTGGCCTACCTCAGGAGATCCTGTAAGTCAGGGTACCTGCTCAAGAACCGCTGCACCACCAAATTCAGGACATGTACCAAACATAGAACATGGGTCAAGTGTCCCTGTCGGAGGACGGCGAGAAGGCTGGTGCCATTGTTGCATACAACCATTCCTGGCTGAAACTGGCATGGCGTCAACCACCTCTGAGCCTGCCCTTGCAGAGCTAACAGATTCTCTGCCCCAGTGTGGCTCCTGTCCCCTAAGCAAGTACTTGGGACACCTATTGCTATACCTTTATTTTCTCAGTGCAAGTTTTTGAGAGGATTGGAGGTATAAAGGGGTTGGAGATCCCAGATGAGGGGCAAGGAGAAGTCCGCCTTTTTCATTGATGGGGGTCTTTCAAGTGTTGATGCCAATGGACTGCATGGCAGGTCGTCATATGTCTGGTCAAGCATGTGGTGCCCAAGCGGCTGCTGTTCTGGCCACGCTTGATCCGCTTCAGAGATAGGTTGCAAACAGCAACGGTGCGATCTGCTGCACACGTGTCGAAAATAGGCCCACACCAAGGAACTTTTAAAAGTCAGCGGGGAGTCAGCAGCGCCCTGCACCTGCAGAGCACTGTGGTGTGATGCAGTAGGGTGGCTGCCCTTAAGCTGCCCCCTAGAGGACATCCTGCCTCGTTGGAGTTGTGTCTCCTCTTCCTCTCTTCTCTCAGGCACCCAAGTACAGTCAGTGATCTCATCATCCCCTCCCTCCTCGTCACTGGAGCAAACTTTGCAGTATGCTGCAGCTAGGGGAATTGACTGCCAGTTTCTTGTCTTTCTTGGGCACCCCCTCTCTCTAGGCTCATGTTACTCCCTTCCTCAACCTGGGAACCAACATCAGAGCCTTCAAATTGCTGCACATCCTCCAGCAGCATGTACCCGACACTGTGGTTGAATAGTTCTGGGGACTCCTCTGTGCATGATGGTGGGGCTACGGAAGGAGTGACTGTGGACAAGGAGACGGTGGAATAGGCCGCTTTGGCAGCTGCATTGGAACGCAAACTACACTGAGCCTGGGTAACAAAGGATGAAGAGGATGAAGACGGCTTTGTTATCCACTCCACCAACTCTTCTGCATGTTCTGGCTCAATAACATGGCCAGCAGTAGAAAAAAAGGACAAGTGTGCCCCACAGCCACCTGCAGAGGATGCACCATGTCCACGACCAGCACTGTTAACCGTAAACACAGAGGCTGCTTGCCCTCTTTTAGTGGCCTGTGAGCGTCTGCCTCTCCTTGGTGGCCTTCCGGACATGTATATTTTGTTTTGCAACACCATACTACACTGTGTTAGATAATATGTACACCACCAGAAGTGTAGTAGAAACTCTACACACTGTATTAGAGTCAGGGCTGGGCTCGGCCCTTCTCTCTCTGAGCTTGCCGCTCAGATGTTGGCTAATTGCCAGCTTCAATCTCTCCACAGTGACTCACCTGTTAATAATATCCTGCTCGTCAGTCCTGCCTACGTAAGCCATCCAGCCCAGATGATCTCTGCCTTCGTCTTGGTCACATCTATAGACGCTCTCCAGTGTTCCTGTTAAAGACTTGTTTGGCTGACATTTCTTCTGGCTCCAGATCCTGCTTGCTGTTCTACTACGCTCATCTCTGGCTTCCTGACGTTTTGGCTTGTCTGACTATCCGTTCTGGTTCCTAAACTCTGGCTATGTTTTGACTACGTTTACTCTGTTTACCTTTTTTTATTATTTTTAAACAAGTGAGATTTAACTGTACTTCTGTCTCAGTCTGATTCATAGTTTCTGTTTCAATATATTTTTATTTTCAATAAAAGAAACCACAGTGAACAGAGATACAAAGATACATTAAGGGCCATCGATCCTAAGACGACCAGCATAGTCACATGTGTAACATAGAAGTCAAGACGAGCTAAACTGGCAATATTACATGTAACAGACAAAACCTGTAGTGCAAAATGGTCAGTGTTTCCGGGTAGCAAGTAAAGACTCGGTGTCCATCAATTAATGACCATGTCTTGAGGAGGGGCAAGGGGGCAGCGAGGGGGAAGCTCCACCACCCCAATAGGGAACACACTGTGGCAGGGCTCCCTACGCCCCAACACCCCCCTCCCAAAAATTACTAAGAATTATTCAATTTTAATATATACCCCAACTAGGCCTAAAACATTGATTGATTAAACATGTCAAATAGAACGAAAGTTGGGATTCTTTCAGAAGACTAGGATTTTTGTAGGGAGATAATACGTCTATTTTCCAGTAGGCATAAATGAGTGAAGTAGTTAAAATATCATTTTTATTTAATTGTAATAAAAAAGAAGTATACAAAACAGATATAAATATATATACACAAGTATGACCATCCAGTATTGTGTTCAAGTTTCATTCGTGCCTGTCAGCCAACATGTTTCGCAAAGAACTAATTGCTTCATCAGGGCATAAATCGGCATCACTGGTTCATTTAAACTATATAAACAAATAAATATACTACAGTTATATGGCGGTCATACATATTTATGCAACCAAATACACTAAGAAAATATTTGATCAGAGCATTCAATCTGATAGTCTCACCTACTGGTGCAAGTCTAAAATTTTGAAGCACACACCACCATTGCCAGGCATCGTCCACTGTACCAACTGGTGCAAAAAATTCAAGGGTGCCACATCCCAACCGGATAGTACCAATAGAGGAACATGTCAATTGGCCTCTGAGCATGCGAGATACGTTGGGCCTGATTCAAATTAGGTTAAAAAAATTAACTATTAAATCCTGGTGAAAAAGGGGTGCAACTCATAACTGTTTTTGGGTTCACCAGGGAGCTTCTATCCCGAGAGAGGTAAGTACAGTCCAGATCTGGGGCTATATCTGACCCTGATTGTGGCTATACCTTATTACAGAAAAGCAGATGCCCAGGAACTAACATAAACAGGTAGGAGAAAGAGAGAGAAAGAAACAGAAAGAGATGAAAAGGCAAGTAGAAAAGAACGGGAGTCGACTGGGAGAGGATGAGCGGGTATTAATTACTCTCAAGGTCAATGTTAAAGGGTAACTCCTACAAATGTTGCCCAGGGTTCCCAAGTTTGGTTGAATTTGTCGGAGCGGTCCAGTATTACACTCACCATCTTCTCTTGGTTCATGGTCCAGGAGATCTTTCTTCTTGCTAGAAGGGTTGAGACAGTAGGTTTTTTCCAGGCTTTAGCCAGGGTAAGCTTGGCTCCTAAGATGATAAAAAAGATGAGGCGTTGTGTAACCCTGGAGGCCTCCTTCACTGGGAAGTTAAGGAGCGCTATGAGGGGGGATGGTTGGACAAAAATTGTGGTGATTTTGCGGATCCATGAGAAGATCTTGTGCCAGAAATTGCGTATTCTGGGGCAAGTCCACCACACATGGAGCATATCACCCCTTAGGTTACATCACCGATAGCAGAGGGGGGATGCTGTTGGAAAAATTTTTGCCAGCTTCGAGGGAAATAGGTACCATCTAGTTAACACTTTTATACTTGCTTCTATGAGCCCTGCATTGAGAATACCTTTGTAAGATTGGGAGAAATTCCTGTGCCAAGTTTCCAGTTTACAATGTTGAGACAAATCTTCCTCCCAGGCCAGCATGTAGGGTGTCTTGGACTGTGCAGATGATAGTGCCTTGTAAATCACCGAAATTCAGAAGTGTTTTGCAACGTTTGTTTAAAAAGTCCGAGATCTGGGTGAATCTGAAGAATTCGGACGTAGGCATATCTAGGTTACTGACACAGAATGCTTTAGAGAGTTGGCCGATTGGTCTTAGGAAGTGTCCTATTCTGTAAAGCCTTTTGTCAAGCCACCATTTAAAGGCTTTTATGTCAAGGCCCGGATGGAACTCCGGATTTTGGAATAGGTGTTTTAACGGTTCTGTGGGGGAAGTCAGTTGGTTGTTACTTTTCAGGCTATCCCAAAGAGCGAAAGAGTGTGACAGTGTTGGGGATAGAATTGAAGATCTCAGTTTCTTAGGGCTCCAGAGGAGATAGCCCAGTGTGTGAAGGGGGACCGACTGCCTCTCGATGTGTATCCAGTCGGGTTGTTCCCACCGTGAATACACCGCTGATAGCTGTGCCAATCGGGCTGCTTGGAAATACCAGAGCAGGTTGGGAAGGCCCAGTCCCCCCTCCACTCTAGATCTTAGTAGGACCTCTTTTGAAAATCTGTGGCCCCCCTTGCCCCATATGAATTTGTTGATTTTGGCTTGAAAATGTTTTAGGCGAGTTTTGTCAACAGGGATGGGGAGAGCTCTAAAATAGTATGCGGGGGAGTAAGGTCATCTTAATCGTTTTAATTCTGCCCAACCAGGATAGTGAGAGTCGGGACCATTGGGAGAGGTCTGCCTCCAGATTTTTATAAGCCTGGCTAGGAGAGAATCTGGGATGTTGATGTTAAGTGCTTGGGATTTGTTGTAGTTGACCCTAAGGCCCGAGGCCACCCCAAATTCGTCTAGGAGATGACATATATTGGGAAGGGAGGTTAGTGGAGAAGGGACAAACAGTAAAATGTCATCCGCAAATAATGCACATTTGTGATGGCAGGGGCCACATTGAATGCCTTGGATGTTCGGATTATTTCTGATAGCTATCGCCAAGGATTCGATTGCTATGGTGAAAATCAACAGGGAGAGTGGGCATCCCTGTCTTGTGCCTCTTGATATGGGGAAAGATTCAGAGTAAAATCCCTGCAGACGCACCTGAGCCGAGGGGGAGGAATAAAGGGCATGCATGACTTTGTTTTAAAGTGGAAAATATGTATGGCCATTGAACGGAATCAATGCTTTTTGGAGGTCCAGGGAAAGCAGACATCCCTGCCTGGGAGTACCCTTGTCCCAATTAGAATTGAGGAGGGATATTATGTCAATTGAGCGCCGGGTCTGATCAGGACCCTGTCTCCCCGGGATAAAGCCCACTTGGTCTTGGTTAATGTATAGGCTAATGAAGGAAGCTAGGCGGTCTGTAAGGATTTTAGTCAGAATCTTTAAGTCATTATTAATGAGAGATATCGGCCTATAGTTGCCGACTGAGCTGGCATCTTTTTCTGGTTTGGGCAGGACTGTAATATAGGCCGTGTTGATTGCAGTGTCTAATTGGCCCCCCTGTCTAAGAGCATTTAAAAAGCGAGCCATGTAGGGAGCGAGTGTGGTGGAAAATGATTTGTAGTAGGGTACAGAAAAGCCATCTGGGCCAGGCGCCGAATGTGGTTTCAAGTTTTTAATGACTGCGCACACTTCCTCTGCGGAGATAGGGGCATCCAGTTTCAGACGGTGTCTATCCTCCAACATGGGGATCTGGATGTTATCTAGGAAACAATCTACCGCATTTTGAGATGGGCTGTTATCTCCGCTGTATAGGGATTTGTAGAAGTTTGTAGAAGGAATTCCCCCATGATACATTGGGGGTTCTGAGACAGGGTGCCACCGTGAATTTTGGGGAGTGCTGGGGTTCTAAATTTCGGTGAGAGCCTGCCTGCGAGCATAGAACCGATTCTATCACCTTGACAATAAAACCGGGAACTATTTCAGAGCAGCCATTTCTCTGCCGTAGTAGTTAGGGCTAGGTTTAAAGCCATACGGGCTGCATCCAGCTTAGTTGAGGGAACAGCTCTTGGGTTGGCCTTATGTTTTTTAGTTAAGGCTATAAACTCCCGCTCCAACTTTTCCAAGTCTACTCTATGAGCCTGGTTAATCTGGGAGGCTATTTGAATCAGGTGACCTCTAATGACGGCCTTGTGAGCCGCCCAGAGGCAAGAGGGGCTAGTTTCTGGCGTGTTGTTTGTAAGGAAATAATTTTGCATATTATTTTCGATTTCTGTAGCTCTGATCGGATCACTCAAAATGAACTCATTAAGTCTCCAGCGCCTACATTGTTTTTGACCTGCTGGGCTCTGAAGAGTCAAAGGAATGGTCCGACCAGACCACATCTTTGATGTAGGCCCTGTTCGTCAGTGGAATGGAGGCTGGGGTAATGAGTATATGATCTATTCTCGTGAAAGAATTGTGGGGGTTAGAGAAATGCGTAAAGTCTCGCAGAGTGGGTTCACTTTTCTCCAAATATCTACCAGTCTGTACTGAAAGATCAGTTTGACTATGCGGAGGCTCTGTTTGGTGGGTCTAGTGAGGCGTTTTCCAGGGGGGGGCGTGATTTGTCCAACCCCTGGTCAAAAGCTGTGTTGGAGTCTCCCCTAAAAATCACTGTGCCCTCCAACAATGGCGTTAGAGTTTTCAGCAGGTGTTGAAAAAAGACCAGTTGACCAGTTGGCCTTTGTTGGGGGCATAGTACAATATGAATGAGCATAGTTTGTCATCCAATTCCCCCACTATGAGGATATATCTACCCTCTGGGTATTTGAGTTCAGATTTGAGGGTGAATTTACACCGTTTGGAAATGAAGATGCCCACTCCCTTAGTTTTATCCTCAACATTGGCCAGTGAGAAAGAAGGGAATTTGGAGTGAATAAAGGTTAGCTTGAAGCATTTAGGGAAGTGTGTTTCCTGAAGGAGGGCCACGTCCACCTTTTATGCATGAAGGTATTGGAAGACTTTGCGCTGTGTTAGCTGGGGAATTCAGACCTTGAGCATTATGAGATACTAATTTAAGGGGAATCGTTACTGGAGGGTCGTTAGCCATTGAGCAGAGAAGGGAGGCGTTCTAGGTGACTAGTAGCACTTACTAATAGGAGTCTACTGGGCCCAAGGCAGTCCACACGCTAGCTGAAGACCTCTGAGAGCGCCAGTAGGTATCGGGGGGAACCCCCCAGTCGACTCCTGCAATAAAAGGGTCATTAAAACCTCGTTTTAAGAGGGAGGAAAAGAAGGCAGAAAAGAAAATTGGAGGACAAGAGAGTTTCCCGTAAGGTGGAGGGGACAGAGTCCTCCTTCAGTTGGTGTGAGTCACACTGAGATCCCTGTAAAAAGGAGACAGGGATTGGTCCTGTCCAGAGAAGGGTAAAGTACCTGTTCCACTAGACAGGAAGGGGTGCATGAACACCATCCCAGCGTAGAGGCCTCATGCAATGGATTGTGAAAAACAAAAAGGGGCACTGGGCCCAGCGTTTACAAGGTCACCTCTACCATAATGAACTCTAAAGCTAAGGCAGGCTTAGAGGTTATAATATGTAGCAATCAACAGTAAGCAATCAATAAAGACAAAAATCTATTAGGCAGAAAAGTGAAAACCTGGAACCTTAAGGATTGACGGGTCCTGAGGGCAAGGGGTGGGGACGTGGGAGGAGGAAGGGGGGGAACAGCTAGGTGGATGGGATCTCAGGGGAGAAGGCACCCCAAAACAATTTGACTGTTATGGAAAGTTCCCCTGGGTTGTTCAGGAGCTAAATGAGGAGTCCAAGTCTTCCCAGTTAGCAGTTGGGAGGAGTAAAAGATGAAAAGGGAAAAAAAATTAAGTTCATCCAATGGGGTTCAGGGAGGGATGGTTTCCTTGGACTTCTTTGATCTGGCAGTTTCCCAGACCGGATTCAGGGGGCTGGTTGAAAGTTGTCTCTTTGCCGAATTCAGTTGTGATCCATGCTGTGGAGTGTTCGGGTCTTGGCTGATGAAATCTAGTTGCAGCAAAAGCTTTTCTCCTTCCTGTAGGGATCCGAAGGTGTATGCTTTGCCTTTGAAGAGGAATTTAAGTTGGAACGGGAAGAGCCACCAATACTTAATTTCTCTGTCCATCAGTATCTGAAGAAGCGGTTTTAAGGCTCTCCTTTTTTGAATAGTAGATTGGGACAGGTCCGCGAAAATTTGCAGTTGATGGCCCTGAAACACTATTTTGGGCATGGTTCTCGATTTCCTCATCCCCTCCTCCTTGACAGAGTAGAAATGTGGTTTGACCACGATATCATGGGGGAGGCCGTCAGCCCTAGGGGGTCTGAGAGCTCTGTGAGCCCGATCCAGCTCCAGTCTGTGTTGAGGTGTGTCGGGGTGCAAATCTTTGATGAAAGATCTTATGGTTTTAGGGATATCTTTATAGGACTCTGGAAGCCCCCTGACTCTGAAATTGTACCTCCTATTTCTGTTTTTGAGGTCATCGATTTTAGCATTGGCAGTCTCTAGTTGTTTCTGCAGTAGCTGTATACAAGCAGTGTTTTGGTTCGTTCTGGAAATGGTGGCTTCTAGATTAGTTTATATGATTTCCATGCGGGTCCCAATGCTCTGGAGGTCAGCTTTAATGTCACTCGTAATCTTATTAACTGTATTGTGCAGTCCTCTATCCAGTAGGTCTGAAAACTTGGCAAACAGGTCTGCCACATTAACAGGCTGCAGTAGGCCCGTGTCCCCAGGCTGTAGTAGCTGGTGTGACTGGGAGGGGCCGGCCTCCATGGGGGAGAAGTCCAGGTCTGTCAGGGATTGTTCTATGAGGGATTCAGTAGATGCTGGGGAAGCTGGGTTCAGTGGAGGGTTACCTGCTGTGAGTCCTTGCTGCAGCATGTGTGGGGAGGCCACGAGCTGTGCACTGGAGAGGCAGGCTGGTACAGTGCTGTGAGGTGCAGCCACCATTTTGGCTGTCCTGGTCTGAGACAGAGTGGTTTCAAATGCTGGCTTTACGTTCCTTCTCACTGCTCCCGAGTACATCGGGGGTGTCCCTGGGGTTTCCACAGGTCGTGGGGAGACGATCCAGGCGGTGATTGCTGGCGGTAGTGCCGTTAGAGAGGCCTGTGCTGCTGAGGTGGGACGGAGCTCCCGGACTAAGTGTCCATTTTAAGTGCCGCCACGCATGCGCCTCTGATTCATGGTTTCTGACAGTAGGCGAAGGTCATGAATTCAGAAGATGCAGTCAATCCACTTGTTGGTAATATTTTTTCCAGATTGGATGAGCAGGATCACCGCATGGATCAATTTGCCATGGCGTTACAAACGCTTCTGAGTCGCACAGCTCACCTGGAACCTCCCACTGTGGCTGCTCCGGTACAACTTGTGTTGCAGGCCATCCCTGCTGCTGCTCCAGTCTCTGTGCAGGCACCCGCCTCAAGTATTACCTCTGTAAGAGTTATGTCTGGTTCCGCTCCGCTTCCCCAGTGATTTGGGGGCGATTCAGTCCAATGCAGAGGGTTTCTCAACCAGGTTGAGATATACTTTGAGATGCTGCCCCAGGCGTTTCCCACAGACAGAAGCAAAGAAAGTTTCGTGATATCTTTGCTTTCTGAGAGAGCATTGGCCTGGGCAAACCCTCTATGGGAGATGCAAAAACCTGTTGTCTTGAGTTACCCTGAGTTTGTGGCTTCCTTTAAAATGGTATTTGACGTTCCCTCACGCTCCACTTCTGCTGCCAAGTGCCTCATGTTCATCAAACAGAGTACGAGAACTGTTGCCGATTACGCCATTGAATTCCGTACTCTGGCAGCAGAGGTTGCTTGGAACAATGAGGTCCTTGTGGCTGCTTTTTCTCATGGACTCTCAGATACCATCAAGGATGAAATAGCTGCCCGAGATATACCCACTGAGCTGGAGAAGTTGATCACGTTTGCCATCACTATTGACTCCAGACTCAGAGAAAGGCTCTCTTTTAAGGAGCGCTTGCGGAAACCTCCTGTATATTTGGCTCTGAGCTTTGCAGTCCCACCCTTGCCTCCCTCACCTCCCACGCCTCCTGGTACCGAGTCGGTCAGTGAAGATGAACCCATGCACTTGGGCTTCACGCGTCTCTCTGCAGATGAGAGAACCCTAAGGAAGAGGGAGAGATTGTGCCTTTATTGTGGGCAGGCAGGTCACTTTTTGAAGTTTAGTCCTACTCATCCAGGGAATGCACGAACCTTGAGGTCCTGCCATGGACAGACCTTAGGTGGCATTGCTTCGTCCCCAGTTATCCAGAAGGATAAGCCCCTGGTTTCGGTTACCCTTTCTTGGGCTGAGTTGTCTGTCGAGATATAGCCTCTAATCGACTCTGGGCCTGCAGGCCTGTTCATTGATTCTGCCTTTGTATCAAAGCACTCAATTCCGCTGCAGCTGCGTGACACTCCACTTGCCATTGAGGCTCTTGACGGGAGACCTCTAAAGCCTGCCCTTGTGACTCATGAGACTGTTCCATTGTCCATGGCTGTAGGGGCTCTTCACCATGAGATAATCCAATTCCAAGTTATTTCCTCACCTAAGTTTCCGCTGGTTTTTGGTTATCCTTGGTTACAGAGGCACAACCCCTCTTTTGATTGGCTCTGTGCTGAAGTTCTCTCCGGGTCGCCACAATGCAGTAAGACATGCTTCCAGAAGGTAGCCAAGGTCCTGTGCACTTCTTCTCTCTCCTCCCTGTCGGAGGAGTACTATGGATTTAGCGATGACTTTGACAAAGGTCAAGCCGATAGTTTTGCCTCCACACTGGTCGTATGATTGCGCAATTGACCTTCAACCTGGTTTCATAGCCCCTCGTGGCCGGGTTTACCCTTTGTCGGTCTTGGAAGATGAAGCCATGGAGGAGTAGGTTGCAGACGCACTTTCTCGATGTTTTATCCGCAAATCCTCGTCTCCTCCTGGTGCTGGTTTCTTCTTTGTGAAGAAAAAGATTGGTGAACTGAGACCTTGTATTGATTATAGGGGTCTCAATCGTTTCACGATTAAGAATGCCCATCCAATTCGGTTGATTACAGAGTTATTTGACCACCTCAAGGGAACAACTATTTTCACAAAGCTTGATTTGAGAGGGACATGCAATCTTGTGAGGATTAAGGAGGGCAACGAGTGGAAAACTGCATTTAATACTAGAATAGGCCATTATGTGTACTTCGTAATGCCTTTTGGCCTTTGTAATGCCCCAGCAGTTTTCCAGGAATGTATTAACAATGTCCTCTGAGATTTATTGCAGTTATATGTGGTAGTTTATCTCAACGATATCCTCATATTTTCCAAGTCCCTGGAGAGCCACCACACAGATGTCTGCCGTGTGCTTCAGAAACTGAGAGAAAAGAGAGAACAATCTCTATTGTAAATTGGAGAAGTGCGAATTCCATCGGGAACAGGTTAAATTCCTGGGTTATGTAATTTCCACTGCTCCATTGCAGCTCAGCCTGGTTGCTGATTGGCTGCAGTGGATGGATTGCAAGCAGCGCAGCCATTGGCTCGCGCTGCTGTCAATTACATCCGATGATGCGGCGCGCCAGGGGCGGGGCCGAGTGATACAGCGAGCGGCTATAGCCGCCGGCTGTATCACGGGAGCGCGCCCGCAAGCACTCACCACCATGCAAGGGAGCTCGCATTAAGGTGGTTAATGCTTGCGGGGAGGAGCTGAAACAGCCGCCGAGGGACCCCAGAAGACCAGGTTCGGGGCCACTCTGTGCAGAACGAGCTGCACAGTGAAGGTAAGTATAGCATGTTTGTTATTTAAAAAAAAACAAAAAACTTACCTTTACAACCCCTTTAAGGCCTTTGACAGGCTCAAGGCTGCCTTTGTTTCTGCTCCTGTGTTGGCACATCCTGATCCTATGTTACTTTTTATCCTTGAGGTTGATGCTTCTGAGACTGGAGTTGGCGCCCTTCTGTCTCAACGTCCTACCTCTGAGAGAGCTATGCATCCTTGTGGCTACTTTTCCAAGAAATTGTCACCTGTGGAGTGCAATTACGAGATTGGTGACAGAGAGGTGTTAGCGATCATTTTAGCCCTGAAAGAATGGAGACTTTTCCTGAAGGTACCACTGTGTCGGTTCTTATTCTTACTGACCATAAGAATCTCACATTTTTGTCTGAGGCTAAACGCCTCTCTCCCAGAAGGGCACTATGGGTTCTTTTCTTGTCTAGTTTAAATTACATTGTCTCATTCTTACCCGGTACTAAGAATGTAAGGGCTGACGCTTTGTCACGACCAAGATGGAGTCGGTTCCGGTTCCTGTGACACCACCAGTCTCACTTCACCTTTGGGTGACAAAATCCTTGCTGCTCAAGTTCATGCTCCTCCTGAGAAACCTTGTGACCGCGGCTTTGTCCCAGAGAGTCCCCTTACTGCCGTGCTCCAGACTTACCATTCTCCCAAAGCTGCTGGCCACCCTGGGAAGAATCAACTCTTTTGGGCCATTTCCCAACAATTCTGGTGGCCCAGTCTACGTGCTGATGTAACTGCCTTCGTAGCTGCCTGTTCCGTGTGTGCTCAGAGTAAGACTCCACGACACCTTCCAGTGGGCCTCCTACAACCCATACCCAATGGAGAGAGGCCCTGGACCCACCTGTCTATGGATTTCATTGTGGAGTTGCCCAACTCCCAAGGCAACACGGTTATCCTTATGGTGGTTGACGGGTTCTCAAAGATGTGTCATTGTATTCCACTTAAGAAGTTGCCCACTTCTATGGAACTGGCTTCCATTTTTGCTTGGGAGATCTTTTGCTTACATGGGCTACCCAAGGTGATTGTCTCGGACAGGGGTAGTCAGTTTGTGTCCCGGTTCTGGTGAGCCTTTTGTACACAGTTGGGAATTCAGCTTGCTTTCTCCTCTGCGTATCACCCGCACTCTAATGGGGCTGCAGAATGAGCCAATCAGTTCTTGGAGCAATTCCTACTTTGCTATATTTCTGACCATCAAAACAACTGGTCAGACCTCTTACCGTGGGTGCGGAGTTTGCTCACAATAGTGCCTTGAATTTTGCTTCCCGATTGTCCCCGTTCATGGCGAACTATGGTTTCCAACCTTCCATGTAGCTTGACTCATTTGTTCCACAGAGTATTCCTGTGTTAGAGGAGTATCTCCGTGGTCTTCGTTCCACTTGGGCACAAGTTCTGGAGGCTTTGTGACATGCTAATGATAGGTACAGACTCCATGCTTACCGCAGACGCCTGCCTGCGCCTTCCTACCAGGTTGGGGACAGGGTCTAGCTGTTATCTTGCAACCTCCGACTTTGTGTTCCCTCTCTGAAGTTCGCACCTCGGTTTATTGGGCCTTTCCATATTCTTTGCAGGATTAACCCAGTGGCTTATGCATTAGACCTTCCTTTTAATATGCGTATCTCAAATGTATTTCATGTCTCCTTATTAAAACCTTTGGTCTTCAACCGTATTACCACCTTGGTGCCTCGTCCTCACCCTGTACAGGTTGTGAACCATGAGGAGTATGTAGTACAGTCCATTGTTGACTCCCGTAGGTTCTGTGGGTGCATACAGTACCTGGTGCATTGGAAAGGGTACGGTCCGGAGGAACGCTGTTGGATCTCATCCTTGGACATACATGCTCCTGTCCTTCTCTGTGATTTCCATAGACGTTTTCCCCTCAAGTCTGGTGGTCCTCTGAGAGGGAGGGGTCATTGAGGAAGGGGTATTGTCAGGGCTGGGCTCAGCCCTTCCTTCTCTGAGCTGGCTGCTCAGCTGCTGGCTAATTGCCAGCTCCTATCTCTCCACAGTGACTCACCTGTTGATGATATCTTGCTCGTCAGTCCTGCCTTCTTAAGCCGTCCAGCCCAGATGATCTCTGCCTTCGCCTTGGTCACATCTCTAGAGACGCTCTCCTGTGTTCCTGTTAAAGACTTGCTTGTCTGACATTTCTTCTGGCTCCAGATCCTGCTTGCTGTTCTACTACGCTCATCTCTGGCTCCCTGATGTTTTGGCTTGTCTGACTATCCATTCCAGTTCCTGAACTCTGGCTATATTTTGACTATATTTACTCTGTTTACCTTTTTATATTATTTTTAAACAAGTGAGATTTAACTGTACTTCTGTCTCAGTCTGTTTCATGGTTTCTGACAATTAGATACTGTGTACACCGCCTGCACTGTATTAGCAACTCTACTATGGCTGCACTGTTTTTTATACTGTGTATACCACCAGAAGTGTAGTAGAAACTGTACACACTGTATTAGATACTGTGTACACCACCAGAAAAGTAGTAGAAACTGTACTACGGCTGCACTGTATTGTGTACTGTGTACACCACCAGAAATGTAGTAGAAATTGTACACACTGTATTAGATACTGTGTATACCGCCAGAAAAGTAGTAGAAACTGTACTACGGCTGCATTGTATTGTGTACTGTGTACACCTCCAGAAGTGTAGTAGAAACTGTACACACTGTATTAGATACTGTGTACACCGCCTGCACTGTATTAGCAACTGTACTGTGGATGCACTGTATTTTATACTGTGTACACCACCAGAAGTATAGTAGATACTGTACACACTGTATTCGATACTGTGTACACCGCCTGCACTGTATTAACAACTGTACACGACTGCACTGTATTGTGTACTGTGTACACCACCAGAAGTATAGTAGAAAATATACACACTGTATTAGCTACTCTGTACACCACCAGAAAAGTAGTAGAAACTGTACTACATCTGCACTGTAATGTGTACTGTGTACACCACCAGAAGTGTAGCAGAA
This sequence comes from Lithobates clamitans, assembly GCA_037952925.1. NCBI lineage: Eukaryota > Metazoa > Chordata > Amphibia > Anura > Ranidae > Lithobates > Lithobates clamitans. Next base: position 8,222,182 of record JBBGZY010000076.1, on the reverse strand, counting down.
AATGTACACACTGTATTAGATACTGTGTACACCTCCTGCACTGTATTAGCAACTGTACTATGGCTGCACTGTATTTTATACTGTGTACCCCACCAGAAGTGTAGTAGAAACTGTACACACTGTATTAGATACTGTGTACACCACCAGAAAAGTATTAGAAACTGTGCTATGGCTGCACTGTATTGTGTACTGTGTACACCACCAGAAGTGTAGTAGAAACTGTACACACTGTATTATATACTGTGTACACCACCAGAAAAGTAGTAGAAACTGTACTACGGCTGCACTGTATTGTGTACACCTCCAGAAGTGTAGTAGAAACGGTACACACTGTATTCGATACTGTGTACACCACCAGAAAAGTAGTAGACACTGTACTACGGCTGCACTGTATTGTGTACTGTGTACACCTCCAGAAGTGTAGTAGAAACTGTACACACTGTATTAGATACTGTGTACACCACCAGAAAAGTAGTAGAAACTGTACCGCGGCTGCACAGTATTGTGTACTGTGTACACCACCAGAAGTGTAGAATAAACTATACACACTGTATTAGATACTGTGTAAACTGCCTGCACTGTATTAGCAACTGTACTGTGGCTGCACTGTATTTCATACTGTGTACACCACCAGAAGTGTGGTAGACACTGTACACACTGTATTAGATACTGTGTACCCTGCCTGAAGTGTATTAGAAACAGTACACCACGGAATGCACTGTAGATATAGGCTACACTGGATGCAGAGTATATATATAGATATAAATATCTATATATATATTTATTTCTATATATATACGAAACTGTAGATATATATTAAGACACCGCCTGAAGTGTATTAGAAACAGTAGACCATGGAATGCACTGTAGATATATATATAGGCTACACTGGATGCAGAATATATATATATATATATATATATATATATATACATACATACACTAGACTGACTGTATATATATATATATATATATATATATATATATATATATATATATATATATCAAATACACTGCCACTAACTGAATAACCTGCCTGCTTAATCTAAATCAAGCTATCTCTCTGTCCACACCAACAACACTACACAGGGCCACTGTGTCAGCAGCCTTATATAGTGTGGGGCGTGAGCCATGATTGGCCAAAGGCACCTTGCATCTCATTGCAGAGGGCGCTGGGATTGGCCAAAGCATGCAGGTCAGGTGCATGCTTTGGCCAATCATCATACAGCAATGCACTGCGATCTCAAAGTGTATTATGGGGCGTTCTGCGGCGCTGGAATGTTTGCTCTTCGGCGAATGGGCGAACAACAAGCTCATCCCTAATCAGCAAGCATTATATCTTCCTTCTATTAAAAAAAAACTTTCTTTTACCTTCAGGCTTTTTGAGATTTCCACCTCTACTTTCATGAAAAATGTAAAAGGTGTTCATCTTCATTCAGGGAGTGATCAGGTGCCAGATGGTAGGAATTGGCACAGTGCATCAAGAGCTGTATGACAGCCATATGTGTGATGGTTTCCTTGCTGTGCTAGGAACAGTTAGGAGCAGGGATATGAAAACAGCATTCCTTAAAGCCCCAAAGCTAGATATTGGTAACGGTTCTATAACATTTATGATAATATCTTCCTTAGGAATGTAGAATATACAGAATTTTACGCTTTTATTTTGACTTTAAAACTGGAACGTTAACACGCATCCAACTTGATTGAAAATCTGAAAAATTTTGCATAGAACATGTTTCCATTTGCAGCAATCATATCCAGCAAGTGATTGCTGGCAAGAAATAATTATCATTGACAGAACAATAATTACACCTGCTTGCTGTAGTTTATACTGGGTCACCACTATTAAACCAATACATGAGACTACTTTTATAGCATCAGAAATATCTTGAGTTCTACTTCTCTATTGAGAGTTTTCACTTTGATAACTAGTGGATGGCACTCTTATGGTAATGGCGACGAGTATGGTCAGATCTGATCTTTCTGTATTGAGGCCCTTCAATCATTTGGGCTTAGAGTCTCAGGATCTACTATTAGACATCTGATCTAACCTAACAGATCTCTAGAACTTTTTGCTGTGTATGACATTAGTGCTCTATTGTAGTTTTAATGGAGTGTCTGCACCATAATTTGTCAGCAATAAAGAAATGTTTATGAAAACATTTATTTATTGAAATCAATAAAAAATGTATAAAACAGAAATGTTTTGATATACAGTACTAGTTTGCACATAATTAGGAATTTTTTTAGGAGAAACTATAAGCGGTGATAAGGTTGAAACTGTTTCTGGGCTCAGTGGGGTGCATCCTCATTGGTTTTTCCTCCATGGCTAGTGTCTCTTAAAAGCTTAACTCCAGATATTTCAAAATACATCAATTTATTCAGTTAGGTATATGTTAAAAAAAATTAAACATGTCTTTTTGTTAATGCAATTACAGGCAGCCCCCCCAGTAACAAACATTGGTCTCACATACGACTCATACTTACAAAAGGAGGGAGACAACAGGAAGTCAGAGGAAATCTACCCCTAGGAAGGGAAATTCACTGCTGTAAGAGTTATCATGGGGAAAAGGTGTCTCCACTGAAGCTTTAGCCTTTGAAACGTGTCAGATGTCGATCCCAGTGAGGTCCGCCTATATTATGGTCAAGGACTACTGGCCTATGGATGAGTAGCTTGATCAGCTGTTGTAATTCATGTTTGTGAGTATATTATATGCTGTTTTTTTAAATAAATGCTGTGGGATAGTGCACTAGGCTGGTGCGCCCTCTTTTGTTCATGTTTTTACTACTTAAATTAGCTCTGACATCAAAAGAGCAACTAAAAAATTGAGGCAACCTTGGACTTTCATGGTACAGTATAGACTCACATTGCTCAAAACAGTTATAAAAAATACAAATTTATTAAAGAAATCCATTAAAAAAATACCCAAGGGGCAGACATATAACATATATAAGATGATTAAATTGCTCTGATAAGAACTGGAAAGAAATAGATGTATCAGCCCATGATGGGGGATTATATAATGGTCTCTTCCCAGTTCAGGACTCTACATGTTTCTTGGGGAACCACTTCTTTAAGAGTACGATTCAGAGAAAGGATTAGTTCTATAAAAAACAGACATAAACAATCTTATTATAACAAGACATAATAATATACTAGGATTGCAGAATATGGAGCGAACCACCAAGTCACTGCCATAATAGAGAGACACCCCCATAACTGCAATTTAATCTGATATATATAATTAATTAGTAGATGCATTTGTAGCACCCTGGTGTTTGGGCAGGGTTGCTAATAAATTTAGTTTGTCAAGTATTAATCATCCTGGCTGATTGTTAGAAGATCCACTGATTCCTCTCTAACTCCGGATTGCTGTACCTTTTCTCTTCTGTCACTAGGGTGGCGCTTGCTGGTGGCATTAGATTGACAAGGGTGTAGCAAGGTCAGACCATGGATGGATGGGGTGTCTAAGCCAATTGGTTGGGGTTTCTTTGGTCCCTTGGCCTGCTGGGAAAGCCTATTTATTTGGGTGGAGTCAGGTGATCGGGGTTGTGTGCCACCTGGACGGCTGTCTGGGTGGACGTGTGTTATATCGCCCCGGGCTGCGAGGCCGGAAGCCTGAGGCCTATCTCAGGGACACCTGGCTGCTAGGCTGCCTGAGGCCTATCCAGGAGTAAGAGAAGCAGCGTAGGGTTGGTACTGCAGGGTTGGAGTCCAACCGAGTTGTAAAGGTTCAGCCAGATGGGGAACCTGTTGTGGACGGAGGTAGAGGGGAAGCTGTTGCCACTAAGGGAACATCCACCTTGTTACCGGAGACTACAGTGAGTAAGCTGGAGCCAGTACCAGAGCAGTCTTCTCACCAGCCGGGGACATGGAAGAAGGGGGAAAGCTTTAGGCCCCTTTCACACTTATAAGACTTGTCCCACGATTTTGTACTGCAAAATCGTATGACAAGTCATTCTCCATGATTTTCAATGACTACCATTCATATTGGCATGACTTTAAGTCATGCCGACTTGAAAGTAGTCCCTGCACTACTTTGGTCAAACTTCTATGCGAGTTGTACTCCATAGACCTCAATGTTAAACCCTGAAGTAGCATGCAAGTCGTGCCTGAATAATATAGACATGACTTCAGTACGACTTTGTAAGCACAAGCCTGGCCTCGCTATTCGGGAAAGGAAAATTTTTCTTTCCTTTCCCGATGAGCGACAGGCAGTGCTGACAGCTGTCTGGTATGAATCCAGAGGGGGAACGCCGCGCCAAGTTTTACAGTGACTTATTAAAGGGGGCTCCCAGATTCCGATAAGCCCCCCGCCCGCAGACCCCGACAACCAACGGCCAGGGTTGTCGGGAAGAGGCCCTTGTCCTCATCAACATGGGGACAAGGTGCTTTGGGGTGGGGGGGCCGCACTGCGCCCCCCATGCCCCAAAGCACCCACCCCCCATGTTGAGGGCATGCGGCCTGGTACGGTCCAGGAGGGGGGGCGCTATCTTGTCCCCACCCCCATTCCTGACCAGCCGGGCTGCATGCTCGGATAAGGGTCTGGTATGGATTTTGGGGGGACCCCCATGCCGATTTTTCGGCGTAGGGGGTTCCCCTTACAATCCATACCAGACCTAAGGGCCTGGTATGCCCCTGGGGGGGAACCCAGGCCAGTTTTTTTATTTAAAACTTGGCGTGGAGTTCCCCCTTATGATTTATACCAATTACTGTATGTTTTCATTGGTAATGCCAAAAACGTGGCAAAGTAGTACTGCTCCCAAATCGCGGTAAAATCGCGGCAAATCGCGGTAAAATCGCAGCAAAATCGCGGCCGCGAAATCGCGGTAAAATCGTGCGACTTTGAAGTCGTATAAGTGTGAAAGGGGCCTTAGCAGGTGTCAAGCCAGGGACCCAGCAGGATAGCAGGGGTGATGCTTGAGGAGCATCGAGTATCAAGCTAGGGACACAGCAGGGTAGCGGGGGTGATGCTTGATGAGTATACAGCGTGCTAGCTGTGGAAGAGCTCAGGAGATTCAGTGGCGATTGGATCTGGAGGTCTAGTGAGAGACTGGGAGCTCAGTGAGTAAAAAGAACCTACAGTGAGAGACCGTAGTGAAACAGAAGAACTATTCTGTGTTGCCAATAATTAAGCACAACTACCATTAGTGACTGTAATTTCGCGTACACACGGTCGGACTTTCCGACGGAAAATGTTGGATGTGAGCTTGTTGTCGGAAAGTCTGACCGTGTGTTTGCTCCATCGAACAGAAGTACATCTTCGCCAGCACACCATGGATCAGCAAACAAGATTGTCCAAAAAAAGTTTTTAATCGAAAACGGTCACATCACAAGGGAGGTGCAACGTTTCGGGCCGCGCAGGACCCCTTCGTCAGGCAAGTGATGGGGTGCACAGTAAAATACAACATATATATAGTGGCCACCAATAAAGAGAACAACAAGTGCAGAGTGAGAGAAATAGTCCCCTCCCACTGACGTCAATCTGACGTCAGAATCCCACCAGAATCATTTAAAATCATAGTTTATATAGATTATCCATAATCCTAACCACAATGGCAAGCATACAATGCTGTAATAAAGAGTGGCGTCAGTAACTGTCATTAATTGTGTTAGATCGGCAAGAATTGCCGATTCCGCCCGCTCGGGGCGCACTGTTGCCTAGGACCCAGCGACTGTCAGTCAGCTGGAGGTCCAGGGAGCCAATAGCATAGCGCTACGTGTGTAGCGCATGCGCCCAGCTCGCTGGCAACCACTGAATGCGAAGGACGCCTGGAAGCGAGGCCGCCGTCGTCACGGTAACCCGTGACGCGTGGCTGACGCTGCGTCAGGTAACCAAGGGGAGGAGGGAGCATACGGGGAGAGGGGAAAAGAAAAGCGATATAGCGGGGAAGAGCATGAGAAGGTGCTGCAAAAAATAGTGTGAAGGTGAAGAATAAAGGGAAAGAAATGCTGTGACAAGAGCAAAGGGATATAGCAAAAAGGAAAGAAGTGGAAAATAGAACGGAACAAAGTGTCTGAAATAGATAAAAACCCATGTCATGGCAAGCATGACAGGGTGAAGGAAGGGGGGAGGAAAGAAAGGGGACAAAAAAGGGGGGAAGAAGGGGGAGAAAAGGGGGGAAGAAAAAACAAAACAAAATAAAATAAAATAAACTAAAATAAACAAAGCACAGGGTGCAAGGGAATATAAGACAAGTTGCAGTGTATAGGGCAGGGAAAAATCAGTGGGTTTCGAGTATAGGGATGTTGTGATGGTGCCATGGTTGTTGGTGATGAGCACATCAAGGAATGAGATACGTTCACAGGAGAATTCGGGATAGAACACAATTCCTGGAAAAATACTGTTCAAAAAATCTACAAACATGCTGAACTTATCACTATATTTTTTTTTCTCTCAAGATCTCAAAGAATATTTTTTTTATTTATTTATTTTTTCTAGTGATCTTCTTTTTTTTCTCCAGATCTCCAGAATTTTTTTTTTTTTTTTTTTTTTGTCAAGATCTCCAGATTAATGTTTTTTTATATTTTTTAATATAGTGATCTCCATAATATTTTTGGGCGTTTTGTGTGTCAAGTTACCACAACACCATTATTATCTTGTATTTTTTAACCTCAAAGAGATACAACCATGTTGGTGTTCCTTGTTAATTTGACATTGCATTTTTGAAATGTACCTGCCTTGAGCTTCTTTTAGCTCCCAATCTCTCACTAGACCTCCAGATCCAATCGCCATTGAATCTCCTGTTCTCTTCCACAGCTAGCACACTGTATACTCCTCAAGCATCACCCCCGCTGGGTCCCTAGCTTGATACTCGATGCTCCTCAAGCATCACATAAACAAACAAATTGTCCTTTTTTAATTGAAACACATAGAGGGTTATTTACGAAAGGCAAATCCACTTTGCACTACAAGTGCAAACTACAAGTGCAAAGTGCACCTGAAATTGCACTGAAAGTGCACTTGGAAGTGCAGTCGCTGTAGATCCGAGGGGGATATGCAAGGAAAATAAAAAACAGCATTTTAGCTTGCACATGATTGGATGATAAAATCAGCAGAGCATGTCCCCCTCAGATTTACAGTGACTGCACTTCCAAGTGCACTTTCAGTGCAATTTCAAATGCACTTTGCACTTGTAATGCAAAGTGGATTTGCCTTTCGTAAATAACCCCAAGTGTGTGCATCTTCAAAATGTGGCTTTGCAATTACTTTAAAACTTTTAAAACGCAAAAGACAATAACAACAACATTTACGTTTTTTGGTGGTTTTAGATTTTGGCTAAAACATCAATGATGTTGGTCAGTCTTTTTTCAACATCATTAATGTTTTCCTTGACCTTCTTTAAATCCCGATTGCACACCATTATTTCGCATTATTTTGGGGTTGATTTACTAAAGGCAAATCCACTTTGCACTACAAGTGCACTTAGAAGTGCGGTTGCTTTAGATCTGAGGGGAAGATCTGAAAAGAGGGGAAGCTCTGCTGATTTTATCATCCAAAAATGGACAAGCAAAAATGCTGTTTTTTATTTCCTTGCATGCCCCCCTCAGATCTACAGCGACTACACTTCCAAGTGCACTTGCAGTGCAAAGTGGATTTGCCTTTAGAAAATAATCACCCATGTATTATAAATATGCATTCATACATCTGTTACCTGAAGCTGTGATCTCAGACACTGACCTGTTGTGGTCACCATTTTGACCACTTCCTCAACCTCGGAACCCACATCCTCATGTTGTGTGCTGAGTTCCCCTTCTTCAGGAGGTGTGGGGTTCCTGGTGTCCTCATATGTCCCTATTCTTTTCTCCCCTATGTGAATACAAAAAAGATATACTTAGCAGACAGATATTTGAGGCGAGAAATAGGAATATGAAACATTGCTTGGCAGTGTCGTCAAATTGTCTGTTTTGGCAGAGTTCCAAGCTGAAGACATGATTTTTTCACTTTCAAAAGCTGGAATACTTACCTGTTTTGTGCAAGATTCACACATTGAGAGACCCCAAGTATCCACTGGAGCACCTGCGTGGGACACCATAAAAAGGTTGTTCTGGTGTCCCACACTAGTGCTCCTGCATCCAGATGTGTAAATAGCTGCTGAGTGTTCTCTCCTTACACTGAATCAAGTTTGCATTTCATTATAGTTACAAACACATCTAAACAACAATGTACTAAACTTCTTTTAATACAAATAGGCATGAACAAACCTGCATTGTTTGGCAAAACATTGTATTAGTGGTTGAAAAGAATAACGTTTACTATGAACGATTACTGTGCCCACGAACCTCAAACTTGCCATTTTAAACTGTACAACAGTAAAGAAAAGCACATGGAGCAGCACTAAAGTAATAATAATAATAGGAACACAGGACAAATACTTACTTTTTAGAAGCACTTTCCTGATCCTTCTATACTGATCGTGCTCCCTCAATTTCAGGTCTGACCAGCGTTTCCTCAATTTCTCCTTGGATCGTCGTACCCCAAAATTCCTGTGCAGACTTCTCACAACTTTGGTCATGATCTTGGCCTTTCTCACATTTGGGTTTGGGTACGGTCCATGCTTCCCATCATAGTCTGCCCTCTTCAAGATGTCCACCATCTCTACAAAGGGCATATTTGAGGCCTTATAATTTCTCCAGGATCTGGACGTTTCTTGCTCCGGGCTTTCCTCGTCGTTGCTGCTCTCTGCACGCACCTGCTGTATCTCCGACATGTGCTCTCCCACTGCCTCGAAAGAGAAGGAGTGGGGAATACACTAGAAAGAAGGTCAGGGGCGGAGTTTCACGCATGCACAGTGTATATAAAGCATAACATGCGTGCGTTGTACGTACGATCTGTGAGTGGAGGACGGAGGATTGTAAGCGCCGATCCTGCAAACGAAGGTACAATTTTAACTTGGGGCATCAATTAGGAGAGTTTAGCCTGACATTAGGGTTTGTCTTGTGTTGTGTCTTGCAGAGAAAATGGATACATTTACAGACCCAGACATACTGCCCAAATTCCTGGATATGTACAGGTAGCTGTCCTGTCTGTGGCAAGTGAGCTGCAGAAATTACTCCAACAAGCTAAAGAGGAAGGCAGCGTTGGAGAAACTGTTGAAATTGGTGAAGCCGGTGACTCCCACGGCAGACATCAACTATTTAAAGGCCAAAATTGGTAGCCTGAGGAGAACATATAATAGGGAGCACAAAAAGGTCAAGGATTCCATGAGATCAGGAGCAGCAGCAGATGACGTATATGTCCCCAGGCTCTGGTACTACGACAGACTGCGTTTTTTGTCAGACCAGAGTGAACCCAGGCCATCACTATCACTTCCTTCCACACTTCCTTCAGAAGGCTTCTGAAGTCCAACCTGGGCCTTCCACCCAGGAAAATGTGGAGGAGCCCAGCTTGAGCCAGGTATAGCATTGTTCAACATATTTCTTGTCAAAAATTTAATGATGTTAACTAGATGCTATTATTGATCACTAATTTCTGATTTAACAAAGTGGTTTACATACCAATAGACAATAGTAGCCAAAAATGTTTGGGACAAGAATGAAAAATGCTGGAGTCAGAATGATAGTCTTTTCTATTTGTTAACATTCAAATTGAAACAGTCATGAGCTCAAAATTGTGTGTGAATAATGATCAAAAAACTAAAACTATGTACCATTTTCATACACAGGAAAGTCTCAGCCAGGAGGTGGCCATGGAAGACAGCCTGACGGAATCCCAGGTTCCTCCCCTCTGCTTTCCAACCAAAAGGACCAGGAAGGCGAGGAACCTGGAGGAGTCAGAGACTGCATTTATTCGCCAGGCTACTGCGGCACCCTGGTGTCCATGAGTCGTTTGGCTGTGTGACAGCCAGTAAACTGGGACGAATGGAGGAGAGCCAACGCCTCATCTGTGAGGAGATAATTCTTAACAAGGAGGTTATTCTTAACAAGGGGATGAGGGGCCAACTCACAACTAAAAGCCACATGTGTAAGTTGGACCATACTACTCCTCCACCACCTCCGCCACCTCCAGCAACACCACCAACACCACAGCCACCCAACTCACCACAGCAGCCTGGATGTAAGTGTGGAATGAAGTGTTGAGAGTAATAGCCTGGGTTTGGTGTGATCTGGCAAAAGACGCAGGGTGTTATAAGACCACAGCCTTGGGACATATATGTCATCTGCTGCTGCTCCCAATCTCTCGGAGTCCTGGACCGGATTGTGCTCCATATTAAATGGACTCCTCAGGTTACCAATTTTGCCTGCCAAAAAAATTGATATCTGCACTGAGGTACAAAGGCTTCACCAATTCCAACAATTTCTTCAACGTTGACTTCCTTTTTATTTTGTTATGACCCCTATTAATATTATAATTTTTATTTTGACAAATACTTGGCTATGGGGGTTATTTACGAAAGGCAAATCCACTTTGCACTACAAGTGCAAACTACAAGTGCAAAGTTCACTTGAAATTGCACTGAAAGTGCACTTGGAAGTGCAGTTGCTGTAGATCCGAGGGGGACATGCAAGGAGTATAAAAAAATAGCATTTTAGCTTGCACATGATAAAATCAGCAGAGCTTACCCTCATTTCAGATCTACCCCTCAGATTTACAGCGACTGCACTTCCAAGTGCACTTTCAGTGCAATTTCAAGTGCACTTTGCACTTGTAGTTTGCACTTGTAGTGCAAAGTGGATTTGCCTTTCATAAATAACCCCCAGTGTGTTTTGTGGCTTTATCAAAATAGATGTAGGAAAAAGACACACATTTTAGGCATAGGATCAAGATGGAATCCACATTTTGAGTCCCAATTTGTGTGTGCATCTTCAAAATTTGGCTTTTGCAGGGGTGAGATCACCCCATCTGATGAAGGCAAAATTAACACAGTTTTGACATACTAATGTCTCATATTGCCTTCACTTTCTCAAAGTTGAACTTTGTAAGTTTTTGAGTTGGGGATGTGTATGTTATGGTTTTAAACATGCCTGTTTAGCCATAAAAAAGGCTATATACTGTCACACATACATGTTATACACCAAAGAGGGTTGGTTTGTTAAAAAACCCTTTTATAACGCACATATGAATGTGCTTGGAGTAAAATGTTTTATACTCAACAATGTGTGGCTTCTTCTTTCAATGCTCAATACCAGTTTTTGGAGTAAGTTGGTGTAGTTACAGTGACAATGGGGGTTATTTACTAAAGGCAAATCCACTTTGCACTACAAGGGCACTTTCAGTGCAGTTTCAGTGCACTATAAAGTGCACATGCAGTGCACTTGTAGTGCAAAGTGGATTTGCCTTTAGAAGATAACCCCACAGTGCTCTAAAATTTCCCCCAATCAGGACATTTTAGGGACTCCAAGCAATTAATTCATTGGAGTTCACGGAGGATGATTATTTTTATTATTAATGCATTACATACATTAACAACAAAAACATTGTGTGTGTGTGTAGCAGACCCATAGCACAACATAATAGTTAGCTGACAAAGAGATTGTCACCTCATGTATCAAATAAGTTACGTTTGCACTATTGAAGAAAATGGCCAAAAAAAAAAGGCCATTGGAGAACCTAGGAGACAGATAAAAGAAACACAAGCAGTAAATAAAGTGAAATATGAGTTCAGTTTTTAGCAAAAAATGTATTTTCAAGAAGTTTTAAAGACTTAAGGACCAGCCTCGTTTTGATATTTTGGTGCTTACATGTTTAAAACAGTTTTTTTTGCTAGAAAATTACTTAGAACCCCCAAACATTATATATATATTTTTGTTACACCCTAGAGAATAAAATGGCAGCCATTGCATTACTTTTTTTCACACCGTATTTGCGCAGCGGTCTTACAAGCGCACTTTTTTGGAAAAAATTCACTTTTTTGAATAAAAAAATAAGACAACAGTAAAGTTAGCCCAATAATTTTTATATTGTGAAATTGATACCCAACACTTATAGGCGACATTTAAAAAATTCTACAGGTTGCATGTTTTGAGTTACAGAGGAGGTCTAGGGTAGAATTATTGCTCTCACTCTAACGATTGCGGCGATACCTCACATGTGTGGTTTGACCACCGTTTTCATATGCGGGCGCTACTCATGTATGCGTTTGCTTCTGCGCGCGAGCTCGTCGGGACGGGGCGTTTTAAATTTTTTTTTCTTATTTATTTTACTTGATTTTATTTATTTTTACACTGTTTTAAAGAAAATTGGGTCACTCTTATTCCTATTACAAGGAATGTAAACATCCCTTGTAATAGAAAAAAGCATGACAGGTCCAATTAAATATGAGATCTGGGGTCAAAAAGTCCTCTGATCTCCTATTTATACTTAAATGCAATTAAAAAAAAAAATAATTGTCATTTGAAAAAATGACAACAGAAAAATGTGCCTTTAGGAGGTATGGGCGGAAGTTCCGCCCTGCTATGGTATGGAGACGGGTGGGGGCCATCTTCCCCTCACTCATCTCCATACCCAGCAAGGGGACAGACGCGATCGCCTCCGCCACTGCCGACGGCTCCGGTAAGCAGCAGAGGGCACCGGATCATGGGGGGCCCTCTCCCGCCACCGATAAAAGTGATCTTCCAGCGAGTCCGCTGCAGAGACCACTTTTATCTTGTAGCTGACCGCCGGCCGAACACGGGGATACTGGGGTTATGGCAGCTAGCTCCTGCCATAACAACGATATCCATCCCCAAAGTAGAGACGTAAATTGGCATGCGGCGGTCGGTAAGTGGTTAAACATTATCTGGCATATTAATTGCACCCCTAAGGCAAAGTACTCCAGATAGCTTTGCCGTACTTCGCGGGAGCTTTTGGGGGGCAAGCCAGGATGGCCAGGTTCAAGTGCCGTCATGTTTTGGTTTCATTGAATGCTGAATGCATAAATAATTATTTATTACTTTGGCCAGCCCCTCCTTACTTACACTATTGGCAGCCCACTGGACAGGTAAGAAGTGTCATAATCCAAAAAATATGAATACACACTGTCCAAATTGAAGCACATTTTTACATTCTGCAATTACCTATCAAGATAATAGGAGAACAAAACTTTAAACAGTACCATTTGAAAGTATTCAGGCAGGCCCTTGCACTACATGCTTTGGTGAATTCATCCATAAATATGAACACAAAAGAGGTAGGTATAGTGTGTATGGGTTTGGCAAAGTCAGCAGATAGAGTATTGGTATCAGTTGACTTAGCGGTTGGGGGGGGGGGGAGGGTTCCAAATGAGTTTTGGCCCCCCCCCAAAAAAAAGCCTCTTGCACTCTGCCTGAATTTAAGGACAACAATAACATTTGGACACATTTTAGGGGGTGTTTAGGGTAAAGCACTACAATGGAGCTGACAAAATACATTGTTAAGTGACTAGGCCAGGTGTGTATGGGCCCGGGATATCATGCTGGGGAGGTTAGTGAAGGCAAATATGCATGAAGGACAAAAAAGGAGCATTAAAAGCTTACAGCATGCATGAGGACAAAGAGGACATTCACAGCATATTACAATCATGATAACTAGGGAATGATGAAATAAATACAATACATTAGCAAACATTAAATACATAGAATGTGATGTTAGAGGATAATACTTACCTTAGTCGTTCTGCAGGACCTGAATTATGGCAGAACAGGTCTCTGGAATAATGATTCCCAGAGCCTGGGGGGAGATCCCAGTCGTGAACTTATTGTCCTGGAGACTTCTCCCCATCGCCAAGTACCGCAAGGTGGCGATGAGCCTTTGTTCAAGAGTGATGGCTTGCCACATGCAGGTGTCCTGCTTCGTAATATAAGGGGACAGCAAAGCCAACAGACGGTGAAAAATGGGGTCCGTCATCCGGCGATAATTCCTGAAATCGTCAGGATTATTCTGCTGGATCTCCCGCAGCAAAGGCATGTGAAAGAATTGGTCACGCTGAAGCAACCAATTCTTGGTCCATGAACTCCTCCTTACCCTGTTCATGGACTGGGCTTGGGTCAAAGCAGGAACTCCAACACCAAGCCCAAGAACAGCACGAACTCTACAACGAGTACGTACCTGTAACATGGCTTGAAAACGGTCGGCTGGTCAGAACGACCTGAAAGAATGCACTGAAAATCAGAAGGGACCTGAGAAGAATGAGCTGAAAATCAGAAACGAGCGGACAAGAACGCACTGAAAAACAGTTACAAACTATAAATAGCATGCACTGAAAGACAGGAACGAACTGACAACACTCACTGCAGACAAATATGAACCCACAAGTACAAACTGACAAGCAGTAACGAACTGAAAAGCACGATGTTGAAAAGTGCGAATTGTCTCTCACCAAACTTCTACTAACACGAGATAAACACGAGATTAGCAGAAGGAGCCCAAAGGGTGGCGCACTTGCCCTATGAACGTTCTTTTTATAGTCCCGTTGTACGTGTTGTACGTCACCGCGTTCTCACGTTCGGAATTGCTGGCCAACATTTGTGTGACCGTGTGTATGCAAGACAAGTTTGAGCCAACATCCTTCAAACAAAAATCTGCGGTTTTGTTGTCCAATCGTGTGTACGTGGCATTACACAATTTGTTGCCATAGGAGACAGCGGTCCTACCTACACAAAAGTGCTATACAGCTGGAGGCCTTCCACTGTATAGCTTTCTACCTATAGCATTCTCGGAGTCTGCCAATTATCATTGCATCAACTCAAGGGTGTCCTGGCTCTAACCCTCTCTCCCACAGTTTTGTTAAGAGACAATAAATCTCTTTTGCATTCAAAAAGTGTCACTCCATCTTGCATCTCACCCACCATGCCTTGTAACCCACTCTACATAGATGGATGTCGGCTATCCCTGACTCTGGAGGTCACCATTAGGCCTTTGAGGTTTGGGACCTTGCTACACATTGATTAATCTCCATCTGCAAAGGCCACCAGAAATTGTTCCTGAGCAAACATACTCACCAGCAGGATCACCACCAACAAACCAGGCACCTCAAGGGTGCAATGGCAGCCTCCCGGGTGAGTGCGGAGGTGAAGGTAACAAAAAATAACTGTTAAATGAGGCAAAAAAGAATGGGATATAAGGCAATGTGTTGCCTTATATCCAATTTGTTTTGCTTCATTTAATAGTACAGTTTATTTTCTGTACAACAATACCCAGACTTAGGCAGGCCATACACAGTTCGAATCTTGGGCAGCTCAGCAGGAACTGCCCGCGATTCGAACCATGTATTGTCAGGCTGAATGCACCAAGTGATTCGATCGATCAACTTGGGTACAACTGGCATGCCGGGTTTTACCTGCAATTATCGCTAGTGGCTGCTATAGCCGCTAGCAATAATCACTGTCTTCTCCTGGTGGGGACGGCTTGCCCTGCTCCCCTGTCGGGAGAAAACAATGGTCTGGCAGGAGGGAATCCCGCATCAACACTGTGTTGATGGGGGAATCAATCTAATTACTTTCCTCCAACCCGTGGTTGCAGGAAGAAATTTGCTCCGTGTATCTAAGTTATCTAAGTCAATAAGGCACCTGTGCTAACAATGAATATGCTGAAGAAAGGACAGAGAATAATGCACAGAAAAATTACAGTAATAGTGTACTTTGCTGTCCATCAGCAAGCTTGTAGTCTGTTTTACCATGCGATCTTAAGAGACAAAGAATGGATCCCCAAACCTAAAAAGAGAGTCTAAATAGAAGTTGATAACAATTTTTAGCTAATCGCACTCCCTTTTTCACTTCAAAATGCTTCTAGTTTATTAAAGCTTTGCTACTATTACTCTGGATGCTGGCATGTGCTTACATTTGCATGTGTAATTTGTGGAACCACACTATTAGGCTGGGTTCACACCTATGCGAATTAGATGCGGATTTCTCCGCATCTAATTCGCATAGCAGGAGATTGTGACTGGCTCCCTATGGAGCCGGTTCACATTTCTCCGTTGCGGCTGTGGAGTACACTGCACAGAAACACTGTGCGTCTTTTGCTGTGTACACACGATCGGAGATTCGGCCAGCAAAAGAGCGATGAGAGCTTTTGTTTGGCAAATGCGACCATGTGTATGCTCCATCGGACTTTTGCTGGCCGAATTCCCGCCAGCAAAAGATTGAGAGCAGGTTCTCAATTTTTCGGTTGGAAAAAGTTTTGATCGGAAATTCCGATCGTCTGTACCAATTCCGACGCGCAAAATTCCCACGCATGCTTGGAAACAATTTGACGCATGCTCGGAAGCATTGAACTTCCTTTTCTCGGCTCGTCGTAGTGTTGTACGTCACCGCGTTCTTGATTGTCGAAAGTTCCGCGAACTTTTGTGTGACCTTGTGTATGCAAGCCAAGCTTGAGCGGAATTCCGCTTGTGTGTAAGGCTCCGTTTCAGGGTCGAATTCAGGCATAGATTCAGCCATGATTCGTCCCTGGAACGGGGACGCACAGTGCTCCTGTGCGATCCGCAGCAGGTGTGAACTAAGCCTCAAAGCATGTTTGCTGTGTTGGTGTGAGACCACAGCGAAAAGCAACAAGTACTGCAAGCCTTTTCCAAACATAACAAAGGTAACTATTCACTGCCTCATGGCACCTATAACCCCTGATCACCATTGTTGAATAAGGTTGTTTTTTTTAATTATTTTTGTTCAAGCCTTATTCAACCCTCAGGCTAGTATTTTTTGCTCACATGGGCTTTAGTTTATTATTTTCAAAGTATTAACTAGAGAATTAAATCATCAGAACACAGTGTGCTGTTCTACTGTTTCTTGTTTTGAGCTATTGGATGTACAAGGTCAGATGTGAGAACAAGTGTCATATCATCTTATACAACCATCTGCTAGACTATTCTTATAGACATATCCTTGAACTGACAGCCGAGGTCTCAATGTGAAAACCCCACTTAAGGAAAAGCCACAAGGCTGACTTGGATACATTAAATACAATTGATCTCCATCTGTTGTTTGGCAAGAACAAGAAGTTGTGGGTATAGAGATAGAAAATGCATCTCCCTCCTATATGGCCATACTTTCTGGATTTAAAGGGTACTTTTGTCATAAACAGAATATGCATTTTTATCTACAGTGGTTATTTTATTAAAGCACATTGAAAAAATTCCCAAAATGGAATACCTAAACAATATCTGTATACAGAGCAGGACAGTAAAACATAGTATATTTTTTGTAAATGGAAGTTGTAGCAACTATAGGGAAAATGTAGTTTGAAGTGGCATGGTTTTATTTAACTTATTCAATGAAAATCAACAAGATTACGGTACATTATTTTTTTAGGCAAATAATAGGAATTCGTCCAAAAAGGTGTTTATGATGTTTAATATAAGGACTAATAGTCATAAAGTAAGAATTCAGGATAAATTAGATTTATGAGTAGAAGAGATTCCACTTGAAGTGCTCTCCAATTCCCCTGTACACACGGCCGGATTTTCCAACGGAAAATGTTTGATAGGAGCCTTTTTTTGGAAATTCCAACGTGTGTAGGCTCCATTGGACAGTTTCCACCGGAATTTCTGTCGCACAAAATTTGAGATCTGGTTCTCAAATTTTCCAACAACATAATCCTTTTGCGTAAATTCCGATCATGTGTACACAATTCCGACGCACAAAGTGCCACGCATGCTCAGAATCAAGCAGAAGAGCCGCACTGGCTATTGAACTTCATTTTTCTCGGCTCGTCGTATGTGTTATACGTCACCGCGTTCTTGACGTTCAGAATTTCCAACCAACTTTGTGTGACCATGTGTATGCAAGACAAGTTTGAGCCAACATCCGTCGGAAAAAAAAACATGGATTTTGTTGTCGGAATGTCTGATCAATGTCCGGTCGTGTGTACGGGGCATTAGAGTGTAACTTTCAAACATATTAAGGGGTCCACATTCAAATCCAAAGAAAAATAAATCCCATGGAAAAAAATAGAATTATGGCCTGACCTCAGAGTATGTGTGAGACCCAAGGGTAGATATCTGATTTCTGAAAGGAACCCCAATATGAATAGGAGCCCCCACATCAATAACTGACAAAAATGTTAGGTAAATACCAGGGTGAAAACTCTGTAACCTATAATGACGGACTATAACCGCCACAGAGAGGAGATATGTTAAGTAAATTCACAAAGTTTTTTACAAAACATAAAAAAAGTCGCCCCTGGACTTTAAATGAGGTGAATGCGATTAGCCAGTCACATGACACGTAAATACAGTATCAAAGTTTATTAAAAATTATCATACATACATGAACAACAAAAATTGCCAAGCCGATCACCTGATACATACAGTGTAAAACAGTACACACATAGCAGTATAGATGTACATAGTGTACATGACACCGGGAATGTTTCCTGGATGGCAGGTACATTCCCCCAATATTTGAGTTGTGGTCCGGAGGACAGTTACAGAGTCTTCAAACCCTGATCACTAGGACTTTGGTACTGAAAGGGTTAAGTCCCAGGGGAGGGAGGCTTGAAAGGCAGCAGAGGGAAATATACACCTGTGTCAAGGAAGTGAGAGAGAGAGTCTCATAAGCTGTGCAGCCAGTGTGAGCTCTTTGACCTACGGAGACACAGGCTGTTGAACCCCTCTGGCTGACCTACCTGGCACCCTTGCTCTGGAGAAGCCTAACCCCTGTATGGGACCAAAAAAAAACTAGCGGTGAGCCTGCTTAAATTACCAATACCAGGATTTTGGACTGTTATTTACTATGGCTGAAGTAAGCTGTTGTTTTGTTTAGTTGTGATTGAAATAAATGAACTGTTTTGTTTCAATAAACTGGCTGGTGGTTATCACAGAGCTACCCCAGGTTACAATAGCAATATATACAGGCATAAAAAGTGACCCTACGGGTTTCGCAAGACCATGCTCGCTTCATCAGGGATAGATGCATGTGTATTACATCTGTAAAAAAGTATGAAAAACCAAATAGGTATCTACACAATGATGGTATAATGTTTTATTATACGCATTTTAAATAATTGGAGGACAGATTACCCTATCACGGGGGAGGTAATGATACACAGAAAATACAGAAATATAAAATCAACGTACAGTGCCTTGAAAAATAATTTATACCCCTTGAAATTTTCCACATTTTGCAATGCTACAACCAAAAACGTAAATGTATTTTATTTGGGATTTTATGTAATAGACTAACACACAGTGGTACATAATTGTGAAGTGGAAGGAAAAATGATAAATGGTTTTCAATTTTTTTTACAAATAAATATCTGAAAAGTGTGGCATGCATTTATATTCAGCCCCCTTTACTCTGATACCCCTAACTAAAATCTAGTGGAACCAATTGCCTTCAGAAGTCACCTAATTAGTAAATAGCAACAACCTGTGTGTAATTTAATTTCAGTATAAATAAAGCTGTTCTGTGAAGCCCTCAGAGGTTTGTTAGAGAACCCTAGTGACTAAACAGCATTACGAAGGCCAAGGAACACACCAGACGTGTCAGGGATAAAGTTATGGAGAAGTTTAAAGCAGGGTTAGGTTATAAAAAAATATCCCAAGCTTTTAACATCTCACAGAGCACTGTTCCATCCATCATCTGAAAATGGAAAGAGTATGGCACAACTGCAAACTTACCAAGACATGGCCTTCCACATAAACTGACAGGCCGGGCAACATGAATGTTAATCAGAGAAGCAGCCAAGAGGCCCATGGTAACTCTGGAAGAGCTGCAGAGATGCACAGCTCAGACGGGAGAATCTGTCCACAGGACAACTATTAGTCATGCACGTCACAAATATGGCCTTTATGAAAGAGTGGCAAGAAGAAACCCATTGTTGAAAAAAAAAGCCATAAGAAGTCCCGTTTGCAGAGAAGGTGCTCTGGTCAGATGAGACCAAAATTGAACTTTTTGACCTAAAAGCAAAGCACTATGTGCAGCAGAAAACTAACACTGCACATCACCCTGAACACACCATCCCCACCGTGAAACATGGTGGTGGCAGCAACATGTTGTGGGGATGCTTTTCTTCAGCAGGGACAGGAGTCAGAGTTGACGGAAAGATGGATGGAGCCAAATACAGGGCAATCTTAAAAGAAAACCTGTTAGTGTCTGCAAAAGACTTGAGACTCTGTGGGATTCCAAGATGGTAATAGGTGCAAGAGATCCTGCATGTGGAAAACCAGTGGTGGTGGCCCATCCATAAGGGGCACACAGGCGCCGCCCCGTCTCCAGGCAGTCACAAAAAAACATTTAAAAATGTCCCTTAAAAAAAAAAAAATTGAAAAAAAGATCCTTAAGTGCATTGTGTTCGGGCGCTGGACACAGTGCACTATGGGAAGCACCACGTCTATGCAATCACGAGATTGCAGACGAGGCGCTTCATTTGCAGGCTTTTGACCCTCCTTGCGGCGTTTGATGGCACAGTGGCTGTGTTTGATGGCACAGTGGCTGCATTTGATGGTACAGTGGCAGCTTTTGATGGCACAGTGGCTGCGTTTGATGGCACAGTGGCTGCATTTGATGGCACAGTGGCAGCATTTGATGGCACAGTGGCTGCATTTGATGGTACAGTGGCTGCGTTTGATGGCACAGTGGCTGCGTTTGATGGCACAGTGGCTGCGTTTGATGGTACAGTGGCTGCGTTTGATGGCACAGTGGCTGCGTTTGATGGCACAGTGGCTGCGTTTGATGGCACAGTGGGAGCATTTGATATGGCACAGTGGCTGCTTTTGATGTTCACAGTGGCTGCGTTTGATGGCACAGTGGCTGCATTTGATGGCACAGTGGCTGCGTTTGATGGTACAGTGGCAGCTTTTGATGGCACAGTGGCTGTGTTTGATGGCACAGTGGCAGTGGCTGCATTTAATGGCACAGTGGCTGCATTTAATGGCACAGTGGCAGCGTTTGATGGCACAGTGGCTGCGTTTGATGGTACAGTGGCTGCGTTTGATGACACAGTGGCTGCGTTTGATGGCACAGTGGCTGTGTTTAATGGCACAGTGGCAGCTTTTGATGGCACAGTGGCTGCGTTTGGTGGCACAGTGGCTGCATTTGGTGGCACAGTGGCTGCATTTGATGGCACGGTGGCAGCATTTGATGGCACAGTGGCTGCATTTGATGGCACAGTAGGAGCATTTGATATGGCACAGTGGCTGCGTTTGATGTTCACAGTGGCTGCGTTTGATGGCACAGTGGCTGTGTTTGATGGCACAGTGGCTGCGTTTGATGGCACAGTGGCTGCGTTTGATGGTACAGTGGCAGCTTTTGATGGCACAGTGGCTGCGTTTGATGGCACAGTGGCAGCGTTTGATGGCACAGTGGCTGCATTTGATGGCACAGTGGCTGCGTTTGATGGCACAGTGGCTGCGTTTGATGGTACAGTGGCTGCGTTTGATGGCACAGTGGCTGCGTTTGATGGCACAGTGGCTGCGTTTGATGGCACAGTGGGAGCATTTGAGATGGCACAGTGGCTGCGTTTGATGTTCACAGTGGCTGCGTTTGATGGCACAGTGGCTGCGTTTGATGGCACAGTGGCTGCATTTGATGGTACAGAGGCAGCTTTTGATGGCACAGTGGCTGTGTTTGATGGCGCAGTGGCTGCTTTTGATGGCACAGTGGCTGCATTTGATGGCACAGTGGGAGCATTTGATATGGCACAGTAGCTGCGTTTGATGGCACAGTGGCTGCGTTTGGCACAGTGGCTGCGTTTGATGAGCACAGTGGCTGCGTCTGATGGCACAGTGGCTGCATTTGATGGCACAGTGGCTGCGTTTGATGGTACAGTTGCTCTGTTTGATGGTACTGTGGCTGCGTTTGATGGGCACAGTGGCTGCGTTTGATGGTATAGTGGCAGCTTTTGATGGCACAATGGCTGCTTTTGATGGCACAGTGGCTGCGTTTGATGGTACAGTGGCTGCCTTTATAAATATGTATACGCTGCGCTAAAAGGCATGTATAAGAAGTGTACAGTAAATAATTGATCTCAAATTAAATAAATAATGAACCAGTGAATTATAAACGTTAATACAAACACATAACATACTATGGATATAGTTAAGTGCCTACTGCATAACTGTGTATTACAAGCCAAAATATATATATATATATATATATATATATATATATATATATATATATATATAAAAAACGCAGCAATATATCAAAGTGCTTGTGTGCTTTCATATAGTGTCCGAATAAGTCAATAATGACCGTGCTTTCATATAGTGTCCAAACATGTCAATAATGACCATGCTGAAAAACAATGCTGTGTGTGATTTAAATCATATAACAAAGTGCTCATGTGCATGCAAGTAGCGACCAATTGCGTCACTAATCCAGTATTGATAAAGGTCAGTGTAATCCAAAAGCTGTGATCCAAGCGGTGCTAAGGTGTCATCACTCATGTGCCCCCCTTAGGTAATAAATGCTCACCTTGGAGCGTGCGACTTTGCGATTAAGCTAAGTCAAAACACGCATGTGAACCGCCTCTGTGCTCTATGATGGTATTGGGCTCCTGGATTCCTCACCATACACCAACCGGGATATGAAACAGGAAAAACTCGATAGTGCAAGTACAGTTTGAACCGTTTTTTAAATAAAGCAAAAAAGATCCCCTTCAGGGGTACTCACACAGATTAGGTGAGTCAGTGCACCGCTCTATAGTAAGCCTATACTGGTGTATACCAATGGTGGTATCGGGATGATGCGGGCGTCCTCCTCAGTGCACAAGATGCCTACCATGCTGTCCTGACCCCTCCCCAATGTGTATCAATGCAGGGATTACGCATCTACTTCAGGGGGAAATAGTCACGGCTGTGACGTGTACCTCACCTGGCATGTCAGTGGACAGATGAGCCCTCCCCCGTCTGGATCTGTGATCTGGGCGACGTTGGCAGGCTCAGGGATCCCTCCTCCCTCCTCCCCTGGCAATCACAACGGACTCCTTCACATGTATATGCATCATGGTTTGTGTAGGTCTCCATTCAGCAGTCCAATTACTTGTGGAAACACTGGAAGGAGACACACAAATACAGAGAAGCAGGTGAGAACTCTTCATACGAGTAGAAATCTTTGTGAGGCTATCACCTACTTATGTTTTAGAGCTAATTTATATTCCCCCTTTTCCCTTCCCCTCCACAACTTTTTTTATTAGGTCCTTTTGTGGCTTTTTCTTATAATATCACCCTTAGGGATTGGGACTGAACTCAAACAGCGGTTTGGCTTACATTTCCAGTCATTCAATCCATCCTCTACCAAGAGTATATGTATATATACTTCTTTGAACATCTTACACTCTGCCTTGGTTTCCCAGTTAGTGCAAGGTAAGATTCAATAAATACCTAAAAATCCCCCCCCCCATTTTTTCCACCCTTTTTTTTTGTATTATATTGTCATTACAAACATCAATATCATCATCACCGTCACACAGGAGTCTGCTTCTCCTTCTGGGTGAGGACGTGGAGGTTATCCCCACGGGCTCACCATGCTCCCTCCCCATTGAACTGACCGTATCATCGACACTATACAGGTGAAAGAACAATACATTCATTTAATTTTGAGCTCTAGGCATTAATTGATTCATCTGTTCCTTTGCTTCATTCTTGGCCATTAGACATATTGTTGGACATCATACAAATAGAATGCAACCTTAATCTGTCAAGTTTGGTGCTATGTTATACTGCAATACTTTTTGGGCATCTGCAAATGCCTTATACATTTTCTAGATTATATGCTCTTATAATGATTCAAGTATGTATTAATATTTATTTAAAACCTTGTCAACATTTCATTGACAGGTTATTATAATATGTGTATCAAATTCGTGCTACTTTAAGGCCCTGATGAAGCGGGGCTCCCCACGAAATGCGTAGGCCATCTGTTTTGATCCTTTCTGTCAGGATCAGCATGTCCTGGACCAAATAACAGTAAACTGTGATTTTAACTTGTAAAATGTTCTTATCTAACCATTGATATATGGTAAATAAAGTCTAATTATTTTTATTCTGTGGTATATACCTTCATTCAAACCCTACAGGGGTACATACAAATCCCCACTCCACTTTAACTTTGTTATTTGATTTTTGTATCTTTTTGGGATGGTACCTATGTAGGGTTATAATTGTCTCACATCCACCCCCCACCTCTGTGCAATCTGACATTGCTTGAACTGTTTTGCAAAGAAGAATGGGCAAAAATGTCACTCTTTAGATGTGCAAAGCTGGTAGAGACATCCCCAAAAAAGACTTTAGCTGTAATTGCAGTGGAAGGTGGTTCTACAAAGTATTGACTCTGGGGGCTGAATATAAATGCATGCCACAGAATTAGTTGAATTTTTTTTTTAAAACCATTTATCATTTTTCTTACATACTATAGCTTCTGACTTTTAATATTAGGTCACTTACCTGTCCTGGAATCCAGCGATGTCAGAATCCCAGCTAATGTTTTCATTGGCTCTTGGGTTCTGCCACCACCATTCGTAGTAAGGGAACCCATCAGTGAAGCCTTGTGGGGTGCTCCTTTGCCCGCCCCAGGCATCTGGGTTGGCTGGCCTGCTGCCGGTGTTCTGTCAATATGTGCCCGCTGTTGAAAAGTGCCCGCGCATGCACAGAATGGAGCAGCACTCCAGCTGATTTCCCGATCAGCTGGAGTGACCTCACCACATTGCATGCGCACATAGTAGGAGCCTTTTTTAACGGGAGATACCATTTCTCGGGCACAATTTAATGCTATGCAAACAGTATTTGTCATATTGTGCCTCTCTGTTGCGCCGCGGGTTTACAGAGAGGCACAATCTGACATCTACGGTGTCCCTCTGCTCTTTGCATAGCTTTCAATTGTGCCCGTGAAATGGTATCTCCCATTGAGAAAACCCTCCTACAAGGTGCGCATGCGCTATGGTGACATCACTCCAGCTAATCGGGAAATCAGCTGGAGTGCCCTTCTGGAGGGCATAAATCGATAGAACACTGGGTCCTACTGGTAGGAGAATATGATGTATTGTTTGGCTGAAAGATATATACTGCTCAGTGTAATATATACTTGTTACTAATACTGTGTTGTTCTAGGTAACTCTAAAATGTCTGGGTCCTGAAGAAGCCTAGTCTGGGTCCTGAAGAAGTTAGTGGCGAAACGTTGACCGTACAGACAACATCAGACAAATTTTTGTATGAACTCTATTGTTTCAACTATACACATTGATTTTATATTTCTGTATTTTCTATGTACCAATTCCTCCCCCTTGGTAGGGTAATCCTTCCTCAAAATATTTTACATTTGTATAATAAAACTTTGTGATTTTACTTCACATGTCTCCTCTCTGTGGCCGTTTTAGTCCGTCATTATAGAATTATAGGGGGGTTTTCATCCCAGTATTTACCTAATATCTTTGTCTGTATCTCTTTGGATGAGGCCCAAGCCCTTTTTGTTCACATCAATGACTGATATGTGAGATCCTCAAGGCAAGCAAGTGACCTCAAGGTAATTGTGGAGGAAACACAGAAGAATATTATCACAACACAATGCAGGATCAGCAGGTTAGCAAGTTTTTTTTTTTTTTTTTTATAATTGTTTACTTAATGGTAAGTCTGCAGAACAGTTATTCTGTGTTATTGTTTTTTTTAGAACCACAAACTAATGCTTATGATTAGCCTTAGCATCAAGTTAGCAAGATCAAGATCAACTATGCAGAACAGAAAACATGAATGAACAGATTCATACTCAGTAGCATATTAACATAACAGTACTGAGATATTTGCATGTTTGGAATCTGAACAAAGTTGACACAACAAATTAAAGGTTTGCAGAGACAGAATTGGAACTATATAGAAAGAACAAATAGATAAACATGCTGACAGCTAGAGAATTAGTACTTGTTCTGGAGTGGGTCTTATCCTCATATACCAGCAGGTTTAAAGTTCTGACATCATAAAGACCAACGCAGGGGAGACACTGTGGCCAGATAGGTTCTCTAACTCAAATTTGGTGGCACTGCCCATTTATATTGTCATTTTGGAATTACATTTTTTTTCACTTTCTCTCATCAGTTATCCATACTTCCTATGTTCCAACTCCATAGCTGTCTCTTCTAAGAATAGGCCTTGACAGTCACTATTTCCCCCAAAGGCACTTCACTACACATGTTTGCACGTAGGCTGTGAGTGCACATGGTCTGTGAGTGCACGTGGTCTGCGAGTTCATGTTGTCTGTGAGTGCATGTTGTCTGCGAGTGCACGTGGGTCTGCGGGTGCACGTGGTCTGCAAGTACCTGTGTATTGCATTGTTGATTAGTAGTGTCAGGAAGTTTTTAGGTAATTTAGACAGGGTATAATCCCAATCCTCAGGAAAATGGTAGGTACGATGCCTGGCGGGTGTGGAGATGCGACTCGGTGTACATCTTGAGGCATGTGTACATTCCTTGATTATCTGATCGAGGGCCAATACTGCTGTGCAAAATGTAAGCACATTGATTCCCTGGAATCCCAGGTTCTGAATCTAGGGAAGCAATTGTCAGCACTGAGAAGACCCTCCATACTAAAGGAGAGCCAGGAACCTACCCGGCAGGTGCTAGCAGGGGCCAGCGCAGAAGCGGGTGGAGACATAGAGGTACAGGCACCAGAAAGGAGTAGATGGGTGACAGTCAGGCTGGAGAGAGGGGGAAGTGCCAGAGAGGCCGATCCTGGGCTGGAGCATTCCAATAAGTATGCTCCATTGAGTGACAATGGTGAAACCAGTCAGGGACCAGCACTGCTGGAGCTGAGGGACTCTCCTAGCTGCCAGGGGAAAAACTCCTCCAGTGAGAGCGAAGGGAAAGGATAGACAGGTTCTGGTGGTAGGGGACTCTATTCTAATAAGGACAGAGAGGGCAATCTGTTACAAAGACCTGAAGCGCCGAACTGTATGCTGACTACCTTGCGCTCTGGTTCGGCACATCACGGATCTGGTAGACAGATTACTGGGAGGGGCTAGGGAAGACCCGGCTGTCATGGTGCACGTTGGCACCAATGACAAAGTCAGAGGCAGATGGAGTGTCCTAAAGAACGATTTTAGGGACTTGGGAGTTGAGGAAAATTGAGGAAAAGGACCTCCAAGGTATTCTCAGGAATACTACCGATACATCGAGCCACACCAGAAAGGCAGAGGGAGATTAGGGAAGTAAACAAGTGGCTGAAGAGCTGGTGTATTAAGGAGGGGTTTGGGTTGCTGGAGGACTGGGCCGACTTCTTAGTCGGTCACCAGTACTATAGAAGGGATGGACTGCACCTAAATGAAGACGGTGCAGATCTGCTGGGAGTAAAGATGGGCAAAAAGTTATAGGGGTTTTTAAACTAGGCAACGGGGGTCCAGAGGTAGAGATAGTCAGCACGGAACATAGTCCAGAGGGTAGCATTAGGGGCATTAGTGGTAGGTTGACTAAAGCACATAATCCCAAGGTAAGTATAGTAACAAGTCCTAGTTGCAATCGCGGAACACCCAATAAGAGGATAGTATGCGACCGGTCTGAACTACGTGGCATGTTCATCAATGCCAGGAGCCTGGCGGACAAGATGGGTGAACTAGAGATACTGTTGTACGAGGAGGAAATTGGAATTTGTGGGAATTTCAGAGACTTGGTTCAACAGCTCTCATGATTGGCTAGCAACCATTCAAGGGTATACCCTTTATCACAGGGATAGAGAGGGTAAAAAGGGGGGAGGGGTATGCCTATATATCAAGAATAGTGTACAAGTGAATGTGAGAGATGAAATCACTAAGGGAGCTAGGGAGGAGGTTGAATCCTTATGGGTAGAGCTCCTAAGGGATGAAGCTAAGGGGAAAATAATACTGGGAGTATGCTATAGGCCCCTAACCTGAGGGATGGACTGCACCTAAATGAAGAGGATGCAGATCTGCTGGGAGTAAAGATGGTCAAAAAGTTAGAGGGGTTTTTAAACTAGGCAACGGGGGTCCAGAGGTAGAGATAGTCAGCACGGAACATAGTCCAGAGGGTAGTATTAGGGGCATTCGTGGTAGGTTGACTAAAGCACATAATCCCAAGGTAAGTATAGTAACAAGTCCTAGTTGCAATCACGGAACACCCAATAAGAGGATAGTATGCGACCGGTCTGAACTACGTGGCATGTTCATCAATGCCAGGAGCCTGGCGGACAAGATGGGTGAACTAGAGATACTGTTGTACGAGGAGGATTTGGATTTTGTGGGAATTTCAGAGACTTGGTTCAACAGCTCTCATGATTGGCTAGCAACCATTCAAGGGTATACCCTTTATCACAGGGATAGAGAGGGTAAAAAGGGGGGAGGGGTATGCCTATATATCAAGAATAATGTACAAGTGAATGTGAGAGATGAAATCACTAAGGGAGCTAGGGAGGAGGTTGAATCCTTATGGGTAGAGCTCCTAAGGGATGAAGCTAAGGGGAAAATAATACTGGGAGTATGCTATAGGCCCCTAACCTGAGGGAGGAGGGGGAGGTGGACCTCCTATCACAATTTGGATTAGCAGCAAGGATGGGAAGTGTTATCATAATGGGGGATTTTAATTATCCAGACATAGACTTGGCGGAGGGAACCATGCATTCGTCTAAGGCTCGCCAGTCCCTTAATGTCTTGTAGGACAATTTCATGGGTCAGATGGTAGATGCACCAACTAGAAATAAAGCGTTGCTAGATCTACTGATTACCAACAATACCGACTTGATCATGGATGTGGAAATACGGGGCAATTTAGGAAACAGCGATCACAGGTCAATTGGTTTCAGTATAAATCACACAAATAGGAAACATAAGGGAAATACAAAGACACTGAATTTCAAAAGAGCCAACTTCCCTAAACTACAAACCTTGCTAGAAGATATAAATTGGGATAAAATCTTAGGAACAAAGAACACGAAGGAGATATGGGTTCCGCTCAGAGGTTGAGGAGTGAACGAGCTGTGTACTTCTCCGTATAGAGGTGAGCAGAGTCTGCACACATAACAGTCACCTGGGGGGATTCAATGTGCAGCAGGCGCCGGAGGAGGGAAAACAAGGAGAGGGCTCTACATCATTCTCCTCCCCTGGGAGAAGCCGGGAGCGTACACCTCCCTGGGGGAAGAACTGAGATCAAGTGATATTGAAAGTATCATCAGTGAAGAAAGGTCTAGGGGAAGATCTCGGGGGGGTGGGTGAGTGTGTCCCACAGACCGGACTTTCCATTTCCAATTGGGATATTGCGGAGGATTTCTTGCAGTGTTTGGAGGGCTCCAGGAAGACGGAGGTTCGCTAGACCCTGCAGAGGGCTAAATCTGCTAGCGCATAAGACCTTGCTCTTTAGGGGGTTCACCAGTTCGGGTAAGGGTCCCCACACACAGAGTGCGATTCGTTTTGATTCAAGGATTCCCCCCCTCCTCCTCTCCTCTATTTTCTGGTGAAGGTGGAAGGAATATGGATCTTATTACGCCATTGGAATTATCATCTTTCACAATGTTAATTTTTCCTGTTATATGGACTTAATTGTAATTTTTGATTTTTTCTGATGAAGAGTTTTTCATATAGACTTTTACATACAGACTTTCTGATTTTCAGTTTTCACTTATTGTTTTTTCACTTAGAACGTGTTTCACTGCAATAGTATTGCACCTTTGTTTTTCATTTGTTACATGGGAATACTCACGTTGTATGAGCGCAACTAATTTGTATACAATATTTTGCACTATAGAGATATTTGATAGTTTTTGTTGCAGCTATTTATATATATATGTTTTAAACTCTAGTGCTGTATAACTCCACATTTTTATAAATAAGCCAGTGCATCCCATTGGGTAATAAACTTAAAAGAGCGAACAAAAGTCCTGGATGGCTTAATGCCAATGTAAAAATGCATATAAAAGCGAAAGAGAAGGCTTTCAAAAAATACCAGGTTGGGGGATCATCATCAGCATTCAAACTTTATAAAGAATGCAACAAGAAATGTAAGGGTGCAATTGTGGTGGAGATTTTTGGATTTCATATTATAAAAAGGAGCTTCATGGGAACCATTGCAAGGATTCTCTACTTAAATTACCATGCCCCATTGAATATATATATGTACAGTATGTATGTATATGTTTTTACAGGACTTATTTTTCCTGTCTCGTGGGAACTATTGAAGGTCTTTTGTAAAGAGCCTTTGCAGACGTGGAGGCTCCATCTCAC
Source organism: Lithobates clamitans (assembly GCA_037952925.1). Classification (NCBI taxonomy): domain Eukaryota; kingdom Metazoa; phylum Chordata; class Amphibia; order Anura; family Ranidae; genus Lithobates; species Lithobates clamitans. The sequence goes on along the minus strand of JBBGZY010000076.1, from coordinate 8,192,133 downwards.
CAGGGGACGTTGACATGCTAATGTTGGAACTGGTTGGGCTGGGGATCAAAGAGGGCTGACAGTTGTACAGTGGGGCAAAAAGTATTTAGTCAGCCACCAATTGTGCAGATGGTGTAAACATGTAGCGCTAAAACGTGACAAAAACATGTGTTGAGATAAATGTGATTCAATAACCTATGGGTAATGACCCACCATAATGTGGGTATAAATAACGTCAATAATAAAGTCCCACATTGTAATAAAAAGTGAAATCCAATATATGTGAAGAAGTCTTCTGGTATGTGATTCATCTACATGGAAATCTTGAAGTAGAGAGAGGTTAAACACTCTTACCGGAACAGGTGGATTCGGATGCCAGTGACATCGAATCAAACAGGCTTAGAGATCCAGATGGATGGCTGTCCTAGAAGGAGGTGGAGGTGCCGGATCTTGAAGTACATTTCCCCTTGTCTGGAACAGCTACAACGGTATCCACCGCCCGAAAGGAATCCTACATTCAGCAGGGGGATCCAGGTCTCACATCAAATGAAAAAATGTGGAAAGAAAACAATGGAGTGCTCCAATCGTGCAGATCAAAAGGGTAGATTTATTGGAACTAATCAATATGCAAATATAAAAACGTGATCACAAAAGATAAACATATAAAACAAAGTGTAGGGAATGATATGCCTAGCCAATTGTGCAGGTTCTCCCACATAAAAAGATGAGAGAGGCCTGTAATTGTCATCATAGGTATACCTCAACTATGAGAGACAAAATGTGGAAACAAATCCAGACAATCACATTGTCTGATTTTGGAAAGAATTTATTTGCAAATTATGGTGGAAAATAAGTATTTGGTCAATATCAAAAGTTCATCTCAATACTTTATTATATATCCTTTGTTATATCCTTTGTTGGCAATGGCAGAGGTCAAACGTTTTCTGTAAGTCTTCACAAGGTTGTCACACACTGTTGCTGGTATGTTGGCCCATTCCTCCATGCAGATCTCCTCTAGAGCAGTGATATTTTGGGGCTGTTGCTGAGCAGCACGGACTTTCAACTCCCTTCAAAGTTTTTCTATGGGGTTGAGATCTGGACACTGGCTAGGCCACTCCAAGACCTTGAAATGCTTCTTACGAAGCCATTCCTTCATTGCCCAGGCGGTGTGTTTGGGATCATTGTCATGCAGAAAGACCCAGCCACGTTTCATCTTCAATGCCCTTGCTGATGGGAGGAGGTTTGCACTCATGGCCCTATTCATTCTTTCAAGTACATGGATCAGTCGTCCTGTTCTCTTTGCAGAGAAACATCCCCAAAGCATGATGTTGCCACCCCCATGCTTCACAGTAGGTATGGTGTTATGGGCGGCGCTCGCTCCTTTCACAGTCACAACCATCCTGGGCGGGACTACGAGTGGAGCCGAAAGTGGCCGAAGAGACGCCGCAAGTCACGGCTATGTATTTCGGTGCTGGCGGCGCCATTTTCAAACTGCAGTGACACTGACAGGTCACTGCAGTTTAACTGCAGCCTGGGCAAGGCTGCAAATGGACATAGACAAAGCTGCAGATGGGCGCTGACAAAGCTGCAAGGCTGCAAATGGACACTGCAAGGCTGCAAATGACACTGGACAAGCATGCAGATGGACGCTGTGCAAGGCTGCATTGATGGGCATTTAAATGTAAGTTTTTTCCTTAAAACATTTTTTTTCTTAAAATTCCCTCCTAAACTTGGGGCGCGTGTTATACGCCGATAAATACGGTAAATTCTTTCAAAAATCAGACATTGTGATTGTTTGGATTTGTTTCTACATTTTATCTCTCATAGTTGAGGTATACCTATGATGACAATTACAGGCCTCTCTCATCTTTTTAAGGGAGAGAACTTGCACAATTTGTGGCTGACTAAATACTTTTTTGCCCCACTGTAAATCAAGAGATAAGGCGTAAACAGCTATTCAGGTTTTCAGACACAGAGGCACCAGAGATAGCCTCTTGCTTGTGTGGGAATCATACTAAAATTTCAGCCAATCAGGATTGGCTGAACTCTCTTCGGCTCACAGTCTAGATGAAAGATGATCATGTAAGAGTTCTATATGTAATCTGTATTATTTTATTTCTCTTTTCTTTTCTGTAACTTTTTCTATGGTAGGATTTTGTCTTAATATATTATTATTTTCTTGATAGCATGTGTATGACCATTATAGCAATATTTTGTATCATTGGTAACATCGTTTTTTTAAGGTTGTATAATTTATGTTATAGTTGCTAACCTTGGATTAATACAAGTTTCTTTTCTGTAAAATAGTAAGTTTAAATAAATTAAATTGTTATCCTTTTCGCACAGGTATCATTCGTTCTTAAATCCATGGGTTGATTCATATAGATAAAAGGTTTTAATCACTTATGTTATGTATCATTAACCACATAAGTGAGGTAGGTAAACATAGCTTTGTCACAATTAGGGCCGCTAAGATAGAACACGAAAGACACATAGCAGAGGAGAGAAAAAAAATCCCAAGAAATTCTTTAAGTATATAAACAGTAAAAAAGGTAGGACAGACCATATTGGCCCCTTAAAGAATGAGGAAGAACATTTGGTTACAAAGGATGGGGAGATGGTGAAGGTATTGAATTTATTCATCTCTTAATACTGCTGTCAAACAAACCATAGCCAAGGCATGGAAGAACAAGAATTTAATCGAGGCAGAGGTTAAACATAGAATGAACAAAGCTCTGATTTTTGCTAAAATGTCAGCTATCAAAGATAATAATATCAACAAATTCCGTCTGATTTGGCAACCATGGGTTAAACACTTCTTTACCTCTGATTTTGACCAGTCATTGTTGTTACCATGCTAAAATCCTTGTGTTATTGTTATTATATAACTTGTTCATATCATAAGCTAGGTCATCACCTCGAGAGACTTCTTTCTTTCTTATCTTTTCCTCTCTTCTTTTTCCCCTTTTTTTTTTCTCTTCTTTTCCTTCCTCTTCTTCTTCTCCTCTATTCTCATCTTATTTACTAAAGCTAATGCTGAACTTGGGATACCTTACCAATTTATACACTAATATATTCCTCATCGGTTTAGGGACTAACTTATGCTCTGAAGATTCGGTAAAAATTTTTTTTTCTCTTCACAAATTTTTTTCCGAACTGGTTATGATTATCTGATGATTCATCAAAGAAATTGTTATATCTTTATATTATATATCACATAATATAATAATTATAAATAACTACGTTTTCGATTTAGATTATAAATGCCTCCACCCTTCCACAGTTTGAGCCCATTTGGGGTGGATATGCGGTCTGGAGGCATAACATAAATAGATTTTTTCTTTCTTTATGTACCCCAGTTTAGATCTTATTTCGGATCTTTACATATGTTACTATTCTATGCAGTCTCTAAGACACATAATTTTTTTCTTTCAGTAAGACTAATTTGTAATTTGTATAAAAACTGTTAATCGCATTGTATATATATATATATATATATATATATATATATATATATATATATATATATATATATCCCATGCTTTGATACTGGTCTTAATTTGTATCTTATTTTTACAAACTTCAATAAAAATATTGAACCAGAATTTATTCTTCTCCTGTCTTCACGAGGGAATCAGTGGGCTTCAGTAACCAAAACTGCAGTATTTATCCTAGTGACATATCACAGGAAGCATCCTCATGGCTAACAGAGGACAGAATTAGAATTAAACTTGGGAAATTTAACAATAATAAATCACCGGGACCAGATGGCTTGCACCCGAGGGTGCTTAGGGAACTCAGTCAAGTAATTGCCAGACCATTGCTCCTAATTTTTACTGACAGTCTACAGACTTGGATGGTACCAGCGGATTGGAGAAAAGCCAATGTAGCACCAATATTTAAAAAGGGCCCAAAATACATCCCTGGGAATTACAAACCAGTTAGCCTAACATCAATAGTATGCAAGCTCTTGGAGGGGATGATAAAGGACTATATACAAGATTTTAGTAATGAAAACGGTATCATTAGCAGTAATCAGCATGGATTCATGAAGAATTGTTCTTGACAAACCAATCTATTAACCTTCTATGAGGAAGTGAGTTGCCATCTAGATAAAGTAAAGCCCGTAGATGTGGTGTATCTGGATTTTGCGAAAGCATTTGACACAGTTCCCCATAAACGTCTACTGTACAAAATAAGGTCCATTGGCATGGACCATAGGGTGAGTACATTTATTGAAAACTGGCTACAAGGGCGAGTTCAGAGGGTGGTGATAAATGGGGAATACTCGGAATGGTCAGGGGTGGGTAGTGGGATCCCACAGGGTTCTGTGCTGGGACAATCCTATTTAATTTGTTCATAAACGACCTGGAGGATGGGGTAAACAGTTCAATCTCTGTATTTGCGGACAATACAAAGCTAAGCAGGGCAATAACTTCTCTGCGGGATGTGGAAACCTTGAAAGAAGATCTGAACAAATTAATGGGATGGGCAACTACATAGCAAACGAGGTTTAATGTAGAAAAATGTAAAATATTGCATTTGGGTGGCAAAAATATGAATGCAATCTATACTCTAGGGGGAGAACCTCTGGGGGAATCTAGGATGGAAAAGGACCTGGGGGTCCTAGTAGATGATAGGCACAGCAATGGCATGCAATGCCAAGCTGCTGCTAACAAAGCAAACAGAATATTGGCATACATTAAAAAAGGGATTAACTCCAGGGATAAAGCGATAATTCTCCCACTCTACAAGACCCTGGTTCAGCCGCACCTGGAGTATGCTGTCCAGTTCTGGGCACCAGTCCTCAGGTAGGATGTGCTGGAAATGGAGCGAGTACAAAGAAGGGCAACTAAGCTAATAAAGGGTCTGGAGGACATTAGTTATGAAGAAAGGTTGCGAGCACTGAACTTATTCTCTCTGGAGAGGAGACACTTGAGAAGGGATATGATTTCAATTTACAAATACCATACTGGAGACCCCATTCTTCTTCGAGAATATGTTTGCCCTTATGCATAACACAGTCCAAACGTTCCAGAAAGTCTGGGACTGTTGGCTTACAAATAACAGATGTAACATCTAGCAAAGACTATAGCAGGGTCTATAGCTCTGCATTGGATGTGATTACACTAAGACCCCTTTCACACTGGCAATGCCCAGCCGTTAGCGCTAAAGCGCCATTTGTTTTAGCGGCACTTTAGCGCTGTTTTAGCAGCACTTTTCAGACGCTAGTGGGACACTTTTAAAACAAAGAAAAAAATTAAAAAGCCCAGTTTTGTGGCACTTGCAATAGGCAGGGCGTTTTGGAAGCGCTATTTACAGCACTCCCAAACTACCCCAAAGATGCTGTTTGCAGGACTTTTCGTAACATCCTGCAAGCGCATCGTCCCAGTGTGGAAAGACACACTGCAATGAATGGGAGGTGGTTTTCAGGCACTTTTTAGAGGCTATTTCTAGCGCTAAAGCACTTGAAAACCACCTCAGTGTGAAATTAACCTAAAGAAACAGTCCACCACCAGGGCACTATCTGCCAGTGGAGTGTAGGATCAGGTAAGTTAAAGTGCTTTTGCTCTCTCCTAGGCTACACAAGCAGTTAACCCTTGCAGTGAGGATTTTCAAATTTGTCAGAGCTGGACTTTAATGGGGTTCTTTAATGGGGTTCATAATGGGTGTTTTTGATGGAATGCACATACACAGGGCAATTGTAGTCTTCACGATCACACCTCCTATCCTTTACAAATAACTGTGTACTCACAAAAATTGTGTATTCTGGTTGTCCAGATGCTATCCGCACAAAAACAAGTAGGTTTAAGAATCATTACCTCCTGCTCTTTGATTTCTGTGGTCAGATACAAAAAACAGCCCCTGGCTGCATGCTTAAATGCAAAAAAATACCTAAATTTTTTGTTGTCCTTGTATATACAGTCCTTTTTTTCAATATAAGTGGCTGCCTTCATTTAGTTGCAGAAATAGTCTCCGTTCAAACATGGAACCATAAAAAAGAAGAAATATAGGCCCCATTCATACCTACGCATTTAGATCGAAGCACCAAAACGCTGGAGGAGAAAAAAAAAATCAATTATTCTCTATGGAGTTGGTTCACATCTCCCCTACAAGCCAAATCCCTAAAGCTCATAAAAGTTCAGGAGTTTTTTTTTTGTAGCTCAAATCAGGTAAATTGGTGCATTTCTAAAGCATTTTTTGTTCCATAGAATTGCATAGAAACACTTGATTTGAGTGTTTTAGTACACTTTGTCGCGTGTTATTGAGCATTAATATCATTAATATCAAATGCAATAATTAAATGAAAATAAATAAATAAATAAATGATAAGATAAATAAGTAATATAATAAATAAAAATCCTAACCCCAACCCTTAACCCTAATATTAACTCCTAATATTAAACCCTAACCCCTAACCTTATCCCCTAACCTAACAAGATAAATAAATAAATACATACCGTAAGTAATAAGTAAATAAATAAATAAATTATAGCTGAACCCCTAACCCTAACCTTTAAAGCCTAACCCTTAACCCCTTACAAAAAAAGTAAAAAAAAATTATAAATAAATAATAATAAATACATAATAAATAAAAGTGGTTGAAAAGGCAGAAAAAGCTGCAAAACATAGCAACAAATGATGAAACAGATGATATTTTTCTTTATTAGCTAATAAAAAATGCCTAATTTTGAAAATACTTTAACGTTGTACACAAATGCTCAAAAACGTGCATACAAACGCCCCCAAAAAAAAGCTAAAAGATGCAACTGTCATGTCACCTTGATACTAGGTGACAGATGCACACCATAAGGATCAGGAGTGCACCGCAAGGTAGTGGACCCTATGGCTGACTGCTGCGGATGGGAGTCAGGATGGTAAGGAAGGCAGGGCCGCTAGAACACCAGCATGGATTCCACCGGGGTTAGAGCGTAAGATTCCCTGGGGCGCAGAGTCTAAGAGCCAGCAGGTGTTCACCAGAGCCTCTAGTGGTGAGGATGGACTGGGCTGCAACTGGCTCCAGGTCGCGACCCCAAGCTCACACTCACAGTAGGAAACACGAGGATAGGGATAGTAATAGTAAGGGAATAAGCCAAGGTCGGGGCCACAAGCAGACAAGGACAACAGAGTTCAGGGTCCCAGGCAAACAAGGATAGTCGGGGACACACCAAAGGTCAGGGTCACGAGCAGACAGGAATAGTCGAGAACAGGCCAAAGTCGGTAACTGGAATCAGACGCAGGAAACACAGCAAGTACACATGAAAGCTAACACAAAATGGTTGATCAGCACTGCTGGCTTGCAGTGCACAGGTTAATATAGGGTTCCCTGATAGGAGCTGGGGTGGAGCCATGCTAGAGGAGAGTTTATAAAAGTAGTCAGGTGAGAGTCAGCTAGTCTTTAGAGATGAACACATGGAGACAGGTGAGCTGACAGACAAAACTCTATTGCATAACCATGACAGCAACACTCATGGGGGTGCTGAATACAAATGCAGGCCCATGGTAACTCCGCAGGAGCTGCAGAGATCCACAGCTCAGGTGGGAGAATCTGTCCACAGGACAACTATAAGTCACACACTCCATAAATCTGGCCTTTATGGAGGTGTGGCAAGAAAAAAGCCATTGTTGAAAGGTTGGAAGAAAGCCATAAGAAGTCCCGTTTTGCAGTTTGCGAGAAGCCATGTGGGGACGTAGAAAACATGTGGAAGAACTACTGACACCAATCTCTGCCCTACTGACACCGTCAGTATATATAAATGTAGCGGTACCCCCGTGAGGGCTGCTAATAGAACCTGTACCCCACTGGTTGCCTCGACTCTGCAAATCCTCCATCACCTCTGACACCCTGGGTTCGGTCATGTTACCAACTGTACTAATAATAAGAGACTCACACAATATTAACCACTTCAGCCCCGGAAGGATTTACCCCCTTCCTGACCAGAGCACTTTTTACAATTCGGCACTGCGTCGCTTTAACTGCTAATTGCGCGGTCATGCAATGCTGTACCCAAACGAAATTTGCGTCCTTTTCTTCCCACAAATAGAGCTTTCTTTTGATGGTATTTGATCACCTCTGCCGTTTTTATTTTTTGCGCTATACACGGAAAAAGACCGAAAAATTTGAAAAAAAATGATATTTTCTACTTTTTGTTCTAAAAAAAATCCAATAAACTCAATTTTAGTCATACATTTAGGCCAAAATGTATTCGGCCACATGTCTTTGGTAAAAAAAATGTCAATAAGTGTATATTTATTGGTTTGCGCAAAAGTTATAGCGTCTACAAACTAGGGTACATTTTCTGGAATTTACACAGCCTTTAATTTATGACTGCCTATGTCGATTCTTGAGGTGCTAAAATGGCAGGGCAGTACAAAACCCCCACAAATGACCCCATTTTGGAAAGTAGACACCCCAAGGAATTTGCTGAGAGGCATGTTGAGCCCATTGAATATTCATTTTTTTTGTCCCAAGTGATTGAATAATGACAAAAAAAAAAAAAAAAATTACAAAAAGTTGTCACTAAATGATATATTGCTCACACAGGCCATGGGCATATGTGGAATTGCACCCCAAAATACATTTAGCTGCTTCTCCTGAGTACGGGGATACCACATGTGTGGGACTTTTTGGGAGCCTAGCCGCGTACGGGGCCCCGAAAACCAAGCACCGCCTTCAGGATTTCTAAGGGCGTACATTTTTGATTTTACTCCTCACTACCTATCACGGTTTTGAAGGCCATAAAATGCCCAGATGACATAAACTCCCCCAAATGACCCCATTTTGGAAAGTAGACACCCCAAGCTATTTGCTTTGAGGCATGTTGAGTCCATGGAATGTTTTATATTTTGACACAAGTTGCGGGAAAGTGACAATTTTTTTTTTTTTTTTTTTTTCTTTGCACAAAGTTGTCACTAAATGATATATTGCTCACACAGGCCATGGGCATATGTGGAATTGCACCCCAAAATACATTTAGCTGCTTCTCCTGAGTACGGGGATACCACATGTGTGGGACTTTTTAGGAGCCTAGCCGCGTACGGGACCCCGAAAACCAAGCACCGCCTTCAGGATTTCTAAGGGCGTACATTTTTGATTTTACTCCTCACTGCCTATCACAGTTTCGGAGGCCATGGAATGCCCAGGTGGCACAAACCCCCCCCAAATGACCCCATTTTGGAAAGTAGACACCCCAAGCTATTTGCTGAGAGGCATGGTGAGTATTTTGCAGCTCTCATTTGTTTTTGAAAATAAAGAAAGACGAGAAAAAAAAATTTTTTTTTTCTTTTTTCAATTTTCAAAACTTTGTGACAAAAAGTGAGGTCTGCAAAATACTCACTATACCTCTCATCAAATAGCTTGGGGTGTCTACTTTCCAAAATGGGGTCATTTGGGGGTTTTTTTTGCCACCTGGGCATTCCATGGCCCCCGAAACTGTGAAAGGCGGTGAAGAGTGAAATCAAAAATTTACGGCCTTAGAAAGCCTGAAGGCGGTGCTTGGTTTTCGGGGTCCCGTACGCGGCTAGGCTCCCAAAAAGTCTCACACATGTGGTATCCCCGTACTCAGGAGAAGCAGCAGAATGTATTTTGGGGTGTAATTTCACATATTCCCATGGCATGTTTGAGCAATATATCATTTAGTGACAACTTTGCGCAAAAAAAAATAAAAAAAATAAAAAATTGTCTCTTTCCCGCAACTTGTGTCACAATATAAATTATTCCATGGACTCAACATGACTCTCAGCAAATAGCTTGGGGTGTCTACTTTCCAAAATGGGGTCATTTGGGGGGGGTTTGAACTGTCCTGGCATTTTATGCACAACATCTAGAAGCTTATGTCACACATCACCCACTCTTCTAACCACTTGAAGACAAAGCCCTTTCTGACACTTATTGTTTACATAAAAAAATAATTTTTTTTTGCAAGAAAATTACTTTGAACCCCCAAACATTATATATTTTTTTTAAAGCAAATGCCCTACAGATTAAAATGGTGGGTGTTTCATTTTTTTTTTTCACACAGTATTTGCGCAGCGATTTTTCAAACGCATTTTTTGGGGAAAAAACACACTTTTTTACATTTTAATGCACTAAAACACACTATATTGCCCAAATGTTTGATGAAATAAAAAAGATGATCTTAGGCCGAGTACATAGATACCAAACATGACATGCTTTAAAATTGCGCACAAACGTGCAGTGGCGACAAACTAAATACATTTTTAAAAGCCTTTAAAAGCCTTTACAGGTTACCACTTTAGATTTACAGAGGAGGTCTACTGCTAAAATTACTGCCCTCGATCTGACCTTCGCGGCGATACCTCACATGCATGGTGCAATTGCTGTTTACATTTGACGCCAGACCAACGCTTGCGTTCACCTTAGCGCGAGAGCAGGGGGGACAGGGGTGCTTTTTTTTTTTTTTTTTTTTTTTTTCTTTATTATTATTATTTTTTTATCTTATTTTTAAACTGTTCCTTTCATTTTTTTTTTTTTTAAATCATTTTTATTGTTATCTCAGGGAATGTAAATATCCCCTATGATAGCAATAGGTAGTGACAGGTACTCTTTTTTGCAAAAATTGGGGTCTATTAGACCCTAGATTTCTCCTCTGCCCTCAAAGCATCTGATCACACCAAGATCGGTGTGATAAAATGCTTTCCCAATTTCCCAATGGCGCTGTTTACATCCGGCGAAATCTACGTCATAAAATGCTCGTAGCTTCCGGTTTCTTAGGTCATAGAGATGTTTGGAGCCACTCTGGTCTCTGATCAGCTCTATGGTCAGCTGGCTGAATCACCGGCTGCATTTTCAGGTTCCCTGTTGAGACAGGAGAGCCAGAGAAAAACACGGAAGATGTTGGGGGGGGGGGCATTCCCTCCCACTGCTTGTAAAAGCAGTCTAGAGGCTAATTAGCCACTAGGATTGCTTTTACATGAAAGCCGACCGCTGGCTGAAAAGAATGATACCAAGATGATACCTAAACCTGCAGGCATCATTCTGGTATAACCACTCAAAGTCGTGAATGGCATACCTGAAGACAAAAAAATGGTTAACAATAAAGCACAGTAAACGGTAAGGTATAAAAAATTGCATACCTGAAAAGCAAACATGATAAAACATAATAACAATAAAACATTGCAGAATAGAATACAGTAAAAAAGAGCAGAACAATAGAGAGAGAATAGAGAGAGAGAGAACAATAAAACGACAACTATTTTTATTTTATATTTTTGTTTGTGTTTTTTTTTTTTTTACACTTTTTTTTGTAACTAACTATAATAACTGTAACCGGTTCCAGGTTCGGGTCTCTCAAAATGCGATGGCATCTCGGGAGACCCTGTGAAAGTGTGTCCTAGTCTGTGCAATGCTGTACCCTACGCTAATACTCAACTAGTGAATGGTAGCGTTCAAAACATTCACCAATGCAAAGACCAGGATTGTCAGGACAGGAGGGACAATAATAGCGGGTGTCACGCCTATATCCGCGCTTGCTGCAGACACGACATCTTTTTTGGGGGGGTTCGCTGGGTAGGGGTACTCGGGAGGACATAAAGAAAATGCCTCTCATGCAGCCGACTGCATTTGGTTGGGGATGTGAATGGGGGAAGTACGGGCGCTGCAGAAGCGGTGGGTTCCCAATTAGGATTGGCGAATGCAGCAGGAAGGGCACTATGGGCATGACGGGCCTGTGTTTGTCTTTTTGGTGGCAGCGGGACACTACTTGTGCTTGCCACCTCACCAGCTTGAACTGCACTTATGGGACTCGCCACGTCACCAAGTGTTACTGCAGTGCTGGTTTGACTACGACCGGGGTGTACTAGGCCTCTGGTGCTTGCCAGTTCACCAAGACGCTACAAAAAAAACTGTTAGCGATCGCAGGGATCAGGCCTGACTCTGCGAACGCTGCAGTTATGCGTTTAGAGTTTTGTAAGTGACAGTGATCGATCGATACTGCACTTGGGTGGGCTGGGCCGGGCCGGGCCGGGCGGAGGGGCAAAACGCAGGTGCTAGCAGGTATCTGGGCTGATCCCGCTAACACTGCGTTTTTGGGAACCCTAAACTGCTGGGGACGCTAGTATAGATCTGATCGGATCAGATATTGATCTGTTCAGATACTATACCACTAAGGGAGGTGTACGCTGCGTGCGTGGGTGTTAGCGGTACTGGCGCTAACCTGACGCTGCCTGGGGCTGGCGCTTGCCAGTTCACCAAAATGCTACCAAAAAAACTGTTAGCGATCGCAGGGATCAGGCCTGACTCTGCGAACGCTGCAGTTATGCGTTTAGTGTTTTGTAAGTGACAGTGATCGATCGATACTGCACTTGGGTGGGCTGGGCTGGGCCGGGCGGAGGGGCAAAACGCAGGTGCTAGCAGGTATCTGGGCTGATCCCGCTAACACTGCGTTTTTGGGAACCCTAAACTGCTGGGGACGCTAGTATAGATCTGATCGGATCAGATATTGATCCGATCAGATACTATACCACTAAGGGAGGTGTATGGTGCGTGTACGGTGCGTGCGTGGGTGTTCGCGGTACTGGCGCTAATCTGACGCTGCCTGGGGCAACGCATATCACCGCCGGGCGATCAGGGGGCTAAACCTTTATTCGGTAATAAACGGCGGGTGCCCTGACACTATAAAAAATAAACTAACTAACCAGCGTCACCCGTAACAGTTATACGGTGATCAGTGGTGAAAGGGTTAACTAGGGGGCAATCAAGGGGTTAAAACATTTATTAGATAGTATATGGGGGTCCCTGTCGCTATAAAACACTGACGGCGAACCTAAATATTTACGTTCCTAACTAGCGTCACCAGTGACACTAATACAGCGATCAGAAAAATGATCGCTTAGCGACACTGGCGACAGGGGGTGATCAAGGGGTTAAAACTTTATTAGGGGGGGTACTGGCGCTAATCTGACGCTGCCTGGGGCGACGCATATCACCGCCGGGCGATCGGGGGGCTAAACCTTTATTCGGTAATAAACGGCGGGTGCCCTGACACTATAAAAAATAAACTAACTAACCAGCGTCACCCGTAACGGTTATACGGTGATCAGTGGTGAAAGGGTTAACTAGGGGGCAATCAAGGGGTTAAAACATTTATTAGATAGTATATGGGGGTTCCTGTCGCTATAAAACACTGACGGCGAACCTAAATATTTACGTCCCTAACTACCGTCACCAGCGACACTAATACAGCGATCAGAAAAATGATCGCTTAGCGACACTGGTGAGGGGGGGTGATCAAGGGGTTAAAACTTTATTAGGGGGGGTAAGGGGGGTACCCTAGACCTACAGGGGGGTTACAGTAACTGTCCTAACACTGCTAACTGTCACAAACTGACACTATGCAGTAATCAGGAAAAAAAAAAAAAAAAAAAAAAAAAACCTGCTTGGTGTCAGTTTGTGACAGGGGGGGGGGGTGATTGGGGGGGGATCGGGGGGCGATCGGGGGGGGATCGGGGGTGTAATGTATGCCTGGCATGTTCTACTGTGTGTGTTTGTGTTGTGCACTTACTTACATGTCATCTCTCCTCGGCGCTGGAACGGAAACTGACAGCCGAGGAGAGATGACATCACATCCTCTGCCTGTGTGTACTATACAGAGGCAGGGGATGTTTGTCAGTGGCTGGGAGCGATCGCGAGGGGGGGGCCACGATCGGATGGTCTCCCCCTCGTCTGTAATCGCTCCCAACCAAATGCCGACCGCAGCTGGCACAGGGGGGGGGTCCGATCGGACCCCCCACCCGCGGGAAGGCAATCACGTACTAGGTACGTGATTTTGCCTGCCCGTGCCGCTCTGCTCACGTATATAGGCGTGAGGCGGTCGGCAAGTGGTTAAGGAAACAGTTCCAGTTTGTTTACTGTATTAGTGAGAATACACAGTATGATTCAAATTCAATTAGATCTTAACCCAATCACAGAAACCGGTTGAACAGGTTAGCAGCGTAGAGAACTGACACCTTATTTTCATATGTCAGGCTCACTCCCTTCTGTTTCCTCAGCCCACATGTCATCAAGAATTTCACAACATGAAAAGAACAATATGCAAACTATTATATTCAAATTGACTGGCTCCCTCAAATAGAGTCCAAAGGAACTAGAGCAGATGAAGCAAGGATAAAAAGGGGTGGAATGGTTATTCCTTGAAATCCAGAAGTCTTCAGCTAGCTTTGATGTAATGTGATTAAGGTAATCCTTGGTAATAGGGTAAAGCAAATTTGGCAGATCTTTAGGGTATCCTTATGTTACTTTAAACTCCTCCTGTATGGTTCTAGTGGTGTCGTATCCAGTAAGACTACAAGAAGCAATAATGTGAACAAGGCATAGAAGTCTGCAAACAGTGTTTGTTATGTAGCACTAACTCACGGTGGAGCTGCTGATTTAAAGTGGACTGTTACCGTCACCTTGTTACCTATAATTTCACCAACACCGGGTCTAGGGGTCTCCGTTGAGCTTACTGCGAGGCAATGTAGGCACCAGTCACTTAAGTACTTCTTCAATGCTTTAATGGGGATAACTGGAAGAAGTAGCAGGAAAGAGGTAGAAGGAGAGTTGCAGGGGTGTTCAAATACCTTTTCTTGGCGTAGCATCAAGGAATTTAAATCTTTAGGATGGATGTATCCTCAGCTTAGGATTAAATCTTTGCCCGCCCGGATAGGTTTCTCTCACTGACCTAGCAGCCGGAACGCAGCAGGAACAAAAAGTCTCTGCCACAGACTTTAGTGGGACAAACTCATACGATCCTCTGCCACAGGATGTAGTAGTTTTCGATGAACAACAAACACAGTACCAGAACCTTTAAGCTGACCCGACAGTACTTATGCGGTAGGGTAATTTAGGATGCGTCCTCCAATTGAGTCACCAGGCCCTTCTCCAGACCAGCGCTCCGCATGGTCCCTTCCAAGACGGGTCCTCCCCTGGATTCTTCTCAATTGTCCGGCTTCTTCCGGCAGGACAGACATCACAGGACCATCCCAGCAGTAGCAGGCCCCAGACAGGCTTCTGGGCCTACCTGCACGGCTGCAGGACTCACTGACACATACCTCTAGGCCAAGAAGGCCACGAGGCAAAAAGCTCCCCGAAACATGGCGTCTTCCCCATAAATACCCTCTCCCAGAATGCAACTCAGGGGACCACCTCCGCCGAGTTATCTCCAGGACAGAAGAGCACTCATACACTTCAGCTTGTTGCTTTCCAACATTGACCCACGATGAAAACGACACCCACAGGCGCAATGTGGAACTGCACGCAACACAGCCAAGCTGGAACAGGGGCTAAACTAACATTAGATTAAACCTGAACAATGTATAGCACAGATGATCCATTAAATTTACCTATAAGCGGTAGATTAGAAATCTACCAGCGCTACAGTTATAATGTAGGAACTGACTTCCAGTGGCACTACAAGTACCACCATGCGGAGCTGAATATATGATGTCTGTAAGCAGTGTCTTACTGCATCTAAATGGGCCATGCCTGCTGGCAAAGATGTAGGTGATGAAGAAGACTCTTTCAGGAACTCTCTCTCTCTGTATCCTGGCTCTGGGAAATGGCGTCCTCCACGCCACGCTACAGCCTACCTGGATCTGAAGTGCAGACATCACTAAATAACCTAGAACAACCTCCAGTCCACTGTAAGAGAGCAGCGATGCTGTCCACAGAGGTCCCTCTGGGTATAGCTGAACGGCTCCCCGCTGTGTAGGCTGCAAATCACTGCAGCTCACTGTCACACAGACCTTCTGCTGGTAGAGTTAATCCGGCGTCCCAAGAGAGCGATGGAGGCCGCTCCAGCCCTTTTTATACCCTCTCCCAGCAGTCTGTTCTTCTATTCCCAGCACTCTGGATGTTGTAGTTCAAGCCAGTCCCACTGGAATGGAAACTTCAGAGTTCTGAACTACACATCCCACGATGCTTTGCTCTGAGTTTGGTCACAAGAAAAGGGAAATTACATATAGAGTCCAGCCAACACTAGAGGGAGCCAACCTCATATTAATAACACAGCAAGATGTCTCTGAAAGGCATAATAGCCAGCTCCTGGCTACATATACACATACGCACACATATGTGTTTGAGCTTTGGGGTGCACACTCTGATGCAATAGGCTGTGCACACCTATGGCAGGGATATTGATGGTTTCTTTTGGAATTTGATAGGTTGGCATAGTTAACTATGGTGTAGTTTGTGCAGGAGGTTAGAGATTGAGATTTTTGGTTTTGCTAGAAAGAATAGGAGGTTTTCCACGTAGGCCCCTATTTTGTTATGACAATGTTTCCCCTTTATATCTGAGGTATTTACTTTGGCTATAATGTGTTACAATAGGGGCTCCAGAGTTAAGATAAATTTTAAGGGGACATTCCTGTTGAGTACCATTCAACAGCAGAAAAGGTGAAGTGAGGGCTATATATATACGTATATATATATATATATATATATATATATATATATATATATATATATATATATATATATGTATATATATATATAGAGCTCCATATAAGCTGTGCCAACCTCGGAATACTGCCAAGGTTGGCACAGCTCATATGGAGTTTTTGTATTTACGTATTGTCTCCCAAACCAATGCGTTTAACCGCTTGCCGACCAGCCGCCATCATTATACTGCGGCAGGTCGTGTAATCAGTACATTTTTATAGCACTGATCGCTGTATAATTGTCAATGGTCCCAAAAATGCGTCAAAAGTGTCCAATCTGTCCACCATAATGTCACAGTCCTGATAGAAATTGCTGATCACCACCATTACTAGTAAAAAAAAAGAAGAAGAAAAATGCAATAAATCTTTCCCCTATTTTGTAGACGCTATAACTTTTGCGCAAACCAATCAATATATGCTTATTGCTAATTTTCATTACAAAAATGTGTACAAGAATACATATTGGCCTAAACTGAGGAAAAACTTTGCTTTAAAAAAAAAAAAAAAAAAAATTGGGGATATTTATTATAGCAAAAAGTACAAAATATTGTGTTTTTTTTCAAAATTGTCGCTCTTTTTTCGTTTAAAAAAAAATATGTCAATTTTGTTTGAGTACAGCATTGCACCACCGCGCAATTGTCAGTTAAAGCGACGCAGTGCTGTATCGCAAAAAATGGCCTGGTCATTGAGCAGCCAAATCTTCTGGGGCTGAAGTGGTTAAAGGTGAGTTTTAGGAATTTCCAGTCTATCCTATACAAAACCTTTTCTTTATCTGCTGAGAGTAACAGTGTGGGAATGTCTTTGGAGTGGGCTTGGTGAATGAGGTGTAAGTCTCTATAAAGTAGGGATGAGCTTCCAGTTTGAACAGCGAACAATTTGGGGTGTTCGCGGCAAATTCGAACGCCGCGGAACACCCTTTAAAAGTCTATGGGAGAAATCAAAAGTGCTAATTTTAAAGGCTTATATGCAAGTTATTGTCATAAAAAGTGTTTGGGGACCTGGGTCCTGCCCCAGGGGACATGGATCAATGCAAAAAAAAGTTTTAAAAACGGCCGTTTTTTCAGGAGCAGTGATTTTAATAATGCTCAAAGTCAAACAATAAAAGTGTAATATCCCTTTAAATTTCGTACCTGGGGGGTGTCTATAATATGCCTGTAAAGGGGCGCATGTTTCCTGGGTTTAGAACAGTCTGACAGCAAAATGACATTTCGAAGGAAAAAACCCATTTAAAACTACTCGCGGCTATTGCATTGCCGGTCCGACAATACACATAGAAGTTCATTGATAAAAACGGCATGGGAAATCCCCACAGGGGAACCCCGAACCAAAATGTAAAAAAAAATGACGTGGGGGTCCCCCTAAATTCCATACCAGGCCCTTCAGGTCTGGTATGGATTTTAAGGGGAACCCCGCGCCAAAAAAAAAAAAAATGGCGTGGGGTCCCCCCAAAAATCCATACCAGACCCTTATCCGAGCACGCAACCTGGCAGGCCACAGGAAAAGAGGGGGGGACGAGAGTGCGCCCCCCCTCCTGAACCGTACCAGGCCACATGCCCTCAACATTGGGAGGGTGCTTTGGGGTAGCCCCCAAAACACCTTGTCCCCATGTTGATGAGGACAAGGTCCTCATCCCCACAACCCTGGCCGGTGGTTGTGGGGGTCTGTGGGCGGGGGGCTTAACGGAATCTGGAAGCCCCCTTTAACAAGGGGACCCCCAGATCCCGGCCCCCTCCCTGTGTGAAATGGTAAGGGGGTACTTACCCCTACCATTTCACTAAAAAACTGTCAAAAATGTTACAAATGACAAGAGACAGTTTTTGACAATTCCTTTATTTAAATGCTTCTTCTTTCTTCTATCTTCCTTCATCTTCTTCTTCTTCTGGTTCTTCTGGTTCTTCCTCCGGCGTTCTCGTCCAGCATCTCCTCCGCGGCGTCTTCTATCTTCTTCTCCTCGGGCCGCTCCGCACCCATGGCATGGGGGGAGGCTCCCGCTCTTCTCTTCATCTTCTTCATCTTCTTCTTCATCTTCTTCTCTTCTTCTCTTCCCTGTGGCATTCCTCGTGATGTCACAGGGAAGTCCGGTCAAGTCACCGTGCATCAGGGAGGGGCGGGGTCACCGGGTGGCCCCGCCCCCGTTATTTAAGAACCGTCAGGCGAGGAGACGCCGTCACACAGCGGGAGCCTCCCTCCATGCCAGCATGGATGCGGAGCGGCCCAGAGAAGAAAATGAAGAAGAGAAGAAGAGAAGAAGAGAAGAAAAGAAGAAGAGAAGAAGATGAAGAAGATGAAGAGAAGAGCGGGAGCCTCCCCCATGCCATGGGTGCGGAGCGGCCCGAGGAGAAGAAGATAGAAGACGCCGCGGAGGAGAAGCTGGACGAGAACGCCGGAGGAAGAACCAGAAGAGCCAGAAGAACCAGAAGAAGAAGATGAAGGAAGATAGAAGAAAGAAGAAGCATTTAAATAAAGGAATTGTCAAAAACTGTCTCTTGTCATTTTTAACATTTTTGACAGTTTTTTAGTGAAATGGTAGGGGTAAGTACCCCCTTACCATTTCACACAGGGCCGGGATCTGGGGGTCCCCTTGATAAAGGGGGCTTCCAGATTCCGATAAGCCCCCAGCCCGCAGACCCCCACAACCACTGGCCAGGGTTGTGGGGATGAGGCCCTTGTCCTCATCAACATGGGGACAAGGTGATTTGGGGGGCTACCCCAAAGCACCCTTCCAATGTTGAGGGCATGTGGCCTGGTACGGTTCAGGAGGGAGGGGCGCTCTCTCGTCCCCCCTCTTTTCCTGCGGCCTGCCACGTTGCGTGCTCAGATAAGGGTCTGGTATGGATTTTTGGGGGGGCCCACGATGTTTTTTTTTTTTTTTGGTACGGGGTTCCCCTTAAAATCCGTACCAGACCTGAAGGGTCTGGTATGGAATTTAGGGGGACCCCCACGTCATTTTTTTTTTAAATTTTGGCCGGGGTTCCCCTTAATATCCATACCAGACCTGAAGGGCCTGGTATGGAATTTAGGGGGATCCCCACATCATTTTTTTTTTTTATATTTTGGTTCGAGGTTCCCCTGTGGGGAATTCCCATGCCGTTTTTATCAATGAACTTCTATGTGTATTGTCGGACCGGCAATGCAAGTAGTTTTAAATGGGTTTTTTCCTTCGAAGTGTCATTTTGCTGTCAGACTGTTCTAAACACAGGAAACATGCGCCCCTTTACAGGCATACTATAGACACCCCC
The DNA here is from genome assembly GCA_037952925.1 of Lithobates clamitans. Taxonomy (NCBI): domain Eukaryota; kingdom Metazoa; phylum Chordata; class Amphibia; order Anura; family Ranidae; genus Lithobates; species Lithobates clamitans. The sequence goes on along the minus strand of JBBGZY010000076.1, from coordinate 8,172,478 downwards.
CAGCTACGAAATTTAAAGGGATATTACACTTTTATTGTTTGACTTTAAGCAATATTAAAATCACTGCTCCTGAAAAGACGGTCGTTTTTAAAACTTTTTTTTGCATTGATCCATGTCCCCTGGGGCAGGACCCAGGTCCCCAAACACTTTGTATGACAATAACTTGCATATAAGCCTTTAAAATTAGCACTTTTGATTATTCATGTTCGTGTCCCATAGACTTTAACGGTGTTCGCGTGTTCGAACAAACTTTTTTCCTGTTCGCATGTTCTGGTGCGAACCGAACAGGGGGGTGTTCGGCTCATCCCTACTATAAAGCCTCGCATACATGGTCTGATTGTTATACGACCGAGCGTCTGATTTTTGTCAAAAGGGCGTGTGCAGGATTTTGACTAGCATACTAACTATCCGCAAATTTTCGTTTGACAAACACGAACGTAGTGACGTACTGTGAGAGTGTAAAGAGGAAGTTAATTTCTCAAGGGCCACCCTTTGGGCCCCTTATGCTAATTCTGTGTTAGTAGAAGTTAGTAGAATTTTGGTGAGCACTGATTCGCGTACAAAACAAATGTCTTTTAAAATACATTTGGCATAACTACATGCAAAGCAGCTTCATTATTATTCCATTAAAGAAGATGAGAATTTTGACATTTCTTTAATTGCCGCGTCACGAATGTTAATTTTAGATTACAAATGGTAGTTTACAAGACCCAACTCTTCTGGCTTGTTCCTTGATTCCAAGCATGCGTAGTTGTACTTTCGATTTTTGTGTGACGGATTTCTGTATTGACCAACCGAAAATCACACGTTGAGTTCACATCAGACAAAAATTTTATAGCTTGCACATCCAGCTTTTGTCTGATGTAAAAATCAAATCGTCTGTCGAATGCACCATACTAACGATCCGAAAATCCACAGACTGCTCGTCTTTAGACTTTTCCCTTATGATTTTGGTACCGTGTGTGTACGAGGCCTAAGTGTTCTCCCTGGCTTCCCTATACAACATATAGCCTATTTGGTCAGGGTGATTAATCAAATGCATGTGGGATTAGGCAGTTGGTTAAGATTTTGTAAGATTTGAAGGTCAGCATTTAGGAGTGATATGGGCCTCTAGTTCTGACAGTGAATCATTTTAGTTTCTTTGGGGAGTAGGAATCCAGAATTTAATATCAAGATTTGCCCTCCACAGACTTCAATGAAGTTTGATGCTAAGTTCCTTGAGCAGGCTTCGGCAAATCAAACCCAGACAGATTCACTCATTCCTGGTCACTGTTTTTCCGAAGCATGTCTTACAGTGAGCTTGGTAATGCCCTGGAGGCCCTTCTGCCCTCGATCACTGCCTGTATTTATGCAGAAATCTTGCACTGGCTATACCTCCTTTGATGAATGATACCAATTTCACATGAGAATAAATTTTAAATATTAATACGTATGTCAAAATAATTAATGCTACCAAGGAAATCTATATTGGGGCAGCACAGTGGTGTGGTGGTAGCACTCTCGCCTAGCAGTAAGAAGGGTCGCTGGTTCGAATCCCGACCACGACACTACCTGCCTGGAGTTTGCATGTTCTCCCTGTGCCTGCGTGGGTTTCCTCCGGGTACTCCGGTTTCCTCCCACACTCCAAAGACATGCTGGTAGGTTAATTGGATCCTGTCTAAATTGTCCCTAGTATGTATGAATGTGAGTTAGGGACCTTAGATTGTAAGCTCCTTGAGGGTAGGGACTGATGTGAATGTACAATGTATATGTAAAGCGCTGCGTAAATTGACGGCGCTATATAAGTACCTGAAATAAATAAAAATATGAGTTTTCTTACTTTTTGTCAAATGCCTTCTCTTGATTACAAATTATATTTCATTTAACAAACACTTCTTCAAACACATATAATGAAGTCAGGGCACATTTTAAACAGGAAGCATGTTACTATGTGAATTAATATATTTTAGACTTTTGAATATAATGTGCTTATGGAGTTCATTATGCAGTGCGAAGGCAGTTTTGCATAGCTTCACAGCTAAAAACCTGTAAGTGACAGCACAACTGACGCCTCTGTGTGTGTATTAATAAACTTGTGGTGTGTCATGTGACTTTATAACACTTTTGTCTTCCTTCGTTTGAAGCAAAAATTACGATTTTGAAGAAGATATACAAACTACATCCCTAGAGATATTCTAAGAGTAAAGATAACCAGTTTCCCCTATGGCAATGAAGAGTGTAAAACTATGAAATGTATGGATACTTACATAAATGAGATTACCTTTTAATATTTTTCTGAGGTAAAATCTAAATGTTTTTTTATTGTATTCTGATGCAATTACACTCTTTAATTGTGTTTTAACAATTTTTGTACAGTATAGACTTTTTTTTTATCTTTGTAGCGCTTACACCCGAAGGAGCTGCTAATTTTTGTACAGTATAGACTTTTTTTATCTTTGTAGCGCTTACACCCGAAGGAGCTGCTGTAAATTTGCCCTGATTCTTTCCCAGTGGATTGCCCTGCAGCCAGGCACACGCTCACAGCCACACTTCTCCTCAAAAACCAGTCTAGGGGTATTCTTTTTGTTGTTGTTATTTTTGGATTAATGGGATAGGGTTAAGGGAATTGAGTGGGATACTCTGAAAACAGAACTCTGTACATATTGAGGACAATAAACTCCTTTCTGAAAAGCTGAAGTAGAAGTCCTTGCTTATAGCAAACTGTGGCCTTTATTAATTTTGCTGGCATTCTCTGGACTCTCTCCAGTTCCAGCACATCGTTCCTGAGGACTGGTGACCAGAACTGGACAGCATACTCCAGATGTGGCCAAATCAAAATTTTATAAAGTGGCAGGATTATGGTTTTCTATCTCCGGAGTAAATTCCCTTTTTTATGCATGCTAATAGTTTGCTAGCTTTGCTTGCTGCGGCTTGACATTGCCTGCTATTGCTCAGTCTGTCTTCAACTAGGACCCCCAGATCTTTCTTCATCCTGGATTGGGGTAAAAATAGTGTAGCGCTCTAAAGTGCAAATGCCAAAGTATAATAGTCTGTAATTACACAGCATATAATGGCATCGGTGAAAAAGTGCAAATACCAATACATGTAGTGAAACGTGTTTGAAATGACACGATATTAGAAATGTAATTATAATTGTAAAAAAAGTATGCAAAGCACAAGAAGTGCATGCATCCAAATGTGAAATGAAAAAATAAAGTCCAAGAGAAATAAAGTGGTAGACAGGATGAGCTTCTTTCTATCGGGTTGGTACCAAGACAGTGGACATCAAAGACAAGTTGTCTGTATTAATTCTAGAAAGAGATGGGTACTCTTACCAGCTGATGTGGACCCACATGTTATACAACAGTGGGTAGGAAGGGCTTGTGATCCAGCTAGGATCTAGGTCAGGTGCTGTGTTCAGGAGGTGGATCCGGTGGCGGGTCCCCAGCTTCCCAGCAGCATTTACTACACCCCACATTGTCTTTTATCCATTTTTTTATGATTTTGTGATCACTTTTTTTATCTTTGTCATTTTTTGATATATCCCAATAAACCTATTGGTTTGACCTGCACCAGTTGGAGCCAGTGTTGCCAACCTACCGGATTGAAATTTACTGACACGACACCCAAAATTTCCTGGCACAGCCAAGTTTTTACTGGTATTTTCCAAAAGTTACAAAATTACAGTTTTAGTTGCAAATTTTAGTATTTAGGCTACAAGCAAGTACAATATGCAATTAGCAATGTGATTTAAGGTAGATATTAAGACAAAAAACATATTTCTTTTTTTATTTTCGATATTGTACGTAGCCCAGGGACAGGACTCAGGAGGGCAAGAAATTTGAATAGGAAGGCACACACACATGAAATTGACTCTTGGTCCCTTCAGTCCACTCCAGTGTAAACAACACTGACAGTCCCGCTTCCGACATGCCCTGCTCCTGTCCTGCAGACCCGCACATCATGCTCTGGCCGCTCTGCTTGGCTCCCTTGCACCATGACATCACACGACACAAGTACTCGGGCACTGCCTCCACCAGAGCTGCCTAAACACACTGTAACAGGGACTCGGATGGTCTCGGCCGGCTCTGGACCGAGCCAAACATCACAGCCATATTTTTTACTGGCAACTTTTTCATTTTACTGGCATTTACTGGCAGGGGAAAATTGCCTGTTTTTTACTGGCTGCCAGTAAAAAAACTGACGGTTGGCAACACTGTTTGGAGCCCTCCTTCTTTTTTCCTATGTTTGTCCGTTGGAGCCCACAAGCAGTTGTCTTGAGGTACACCTAGCCGAATACCACAGTGCCTTTGGAGTTTGCTGCTGGAAAGCTGAGGACCTGCCACCGGATCCACCTCCTGCACACAACACCTGACCTAGATCCTGGCTGGATCACAAGCCCTTCCGACCCATTGTTGTATGACATGTGGGTCCACAACAGCTGGTAAGAGTACCCATCTTATCTTTTTAGAATTACTACAGACAACTTGTCTTTGATGTCCACTGTCTTGGTACCAACCCATTAGAAAGAAGCTCATCTTGTCTACCACTTTATTTCTCTTGGATTTAATTTTTTTCATTTCACTTTTAGATGCATGCACTTCTTGTGCTTTGCATACTCTTTTTACAATTATAATTACATTTGTAAGATTGTGTAATTTTAAACACGTTTCACTACATGTATTGGTATTTGCACTTTTTCACCCATGCCATTATACGCTGTGTAATTACAGACTATTATACTTTGACATTTGCACTTTAGAGCGCTACACTATTTTTACCCCATTTCTGTATAACTTTGCTTGAGTGTTTAGCAGCTTTTCTGTATATCCGTTTAGCGCAGTGTTTTCCCCCCATTGCGCATTATTAGTTCATCCTGGATTCCCCAAGAGGTTCTTCCCCTAGTAAGTAAACTGTGTTTATATTTTTCACCCCCAAGTGCATTACTTTACATTTGTCAACATTAAATCTAATTTGCCATGTAGTTGCCCACCCCATTATTTTGTTCATGTCTTCTTGTAAAGCTTCCATATCCTGCTTTGAAGTTATTGCCTGCTTATTTTTGTGTCGTCAGCAAACACTGAGCTTGAGCTTTTTATACCAACCTTTATAACATTTATAAATGAATTCAACAGAGATGGTACTAGGACAGAGTCTTGGGGTACCCCGCTTACCACTCCAGACCAGTATGACTACATGCTATTTATCACCACCCTTTGGACACACCCTGTAACCAGTTTTCTATCCATGAACAAACCCTATGGTCCATGCCTACAGACCTCAGTTTATAAATTAAGCGCCTATGGGGGACTGCATCAAATACTTTTGCAAAATCCAGATACACCACATCCACGGGCCTACCTTTATCTGGACTACCTTTGTTAGTGTATTTAGATCTACTAGAATGTCTAACACTCCCCTCCGCCCATACTAACAATGCTACTGTCCAAAGGTGCCCCTTGTGCTCATTTATCCAGAGTGTAGGCACCCTAATACAGGAGGTGTGTTACTGGCCAGATCACCAGGTATAAACAGAGGGAAAAAGCCTAAAAAAGAAAATGAATACAGCCACCACATCTAAGGATTGGTAAGCTGCAATGTATTACATTTCGGTTTTGGGCTTATAACTGCTTTAGGCTTGGTTCACACTTTTACACTTGGCTGTGGGTGCAGGAATCACAGCGATTCCCACACCCGCAACCACCTGCAGTGAAAACACACTGCTCTGCGAAAACGCATAAGGCTGCCATTCATTCAAAATGGCATCCCCATCCATGCAAACTTGCCATGCAGGTGCAGGAGCCACAAGGAAATTGCATGGTCAAAAAGACCATGCAATTTCCCTACAGCCACAATTTTGAAAAGGTGCATGCACCTTTTTTTTTTTTGCTGAAACACAAATGAATGGTCTGCTGTGCCTGCGCAAACGTGGCCTGCAAAAATGCATAGGTGTGAACCTAGCGTCAATCCTCACTTGAGTCTCCATTCCACCCCCCACCACCAACTTTAAAGTGATTGTAAGGGTTCGTTATTTTTTTAAATAACAAACATATCATACTTACCTCCACTGTGCAGCTCGTTTTGCACAGAGTGGCCCCGAACCTTGTCTTCTGGGGTCCCCCGGCGGCTCTCGCGGCTCCTCCCCACATCAGATAACCCCCTAGGAGAAGCGCTCTCCCGAGGGGGTTACCTTGGGGGCGCGCTCCCGAGTCCATCATTCGGCGTCCATAGCTGCCGAATGTATGACTCTGCCCCACCCCCTGGTGTCCCTGTCATTGGATTTGATTGACAGCAGCGGGAGCCAATGGCTATGCTGCTATCAATCTATCCAATCAAGAACCAAGAACCCCGGGAAGAGAGACAGCGCATCCCCGCCGGGTCAAGTTCCAGGGCTCAGGTAAGTAAAACAGGGGGGCTGGGGGGCCGGTCACTGCCAGGTGTTTTTTCACCTTAATGCATAGGATGCATTAAGGTGAAAAAACACGAAGGTTTACAACCCCTTTAAGCTGTATGTTGTGTTTTGGAACAGTATGATTGTCACAGACAGTGTCAGCAACACAGTATTCTAGTATCACAAATTTTGGATGTGTAATTGATTCTTTTTAACTTTTAGCTTGACTTAAATGCAGCAGCAAAAAAATTGATTTTTTTAAGGGAACATTTTTTATCCAGTGGTAATAGGCTTAAATTCATAGTACTGACTAACCACAAGGAATCTAAAAGCTAAAGGAAGGTTTACTCTTTTTGCATTCTGTAAAAAGAAAAAAAAATGTTTATTAGAGCAGCTTTTAAAATATTTTTCCAAAACTTTATACATAGGTGACCCATAGCTCAAGGTTTCTTGTGAAATTCAACACAACAGTACATTTTTAAAGTGGTTATAAACCTCAGGCATGAAATATGAACAAAGCACATTTGTCTATACTTTGTTCAAAAGTTTATTCTTTAAAAAAATAAAGCTAAAGCCATCTGGCCCTGGCCAGATCTCCAGGTGAAAACAAAAGCCTAAAAAAGAAAATAATACAGCCACCACAATCTAAGGATTGGTAAGCTGCAATATATGCCATTTTTTGGTTCGGGGCTTATTACCACTTTAAAGAGACCAGAATAAAATAATGGAGACCAGAACATTATGAGGGATTACAACAGGGTTTCCCTTTTCTCCATCTGATGCCTGTATGCTTTATAGCGGGGGTCAGCAACCAGTAGATCGCGGACAGGTGACTGGTAGATCGCGGTCTGGGCTTGCTAACCCACCATTTCAGAGCATCAAACAGAGTGCAATGCCGTAGGACTACTTGTAAAGATGGAGCTGTAGTAGGGAGCAAGAGTCGCATAAGCCAATGCCTCCTTTGTATTGCTGGCTCCTGTCCCATGAGGAGTGGCTCCATTTACTTGAATGGGACATAATTGGCAGGTGGTAGCATGCAAAATAAGCAACAGGTGGCTTAGTTCCTGCTGCAGCATGTTTACACCTTTGGCTGCTGCCTCAGCAGCTAAAGGGGGTACGCATTGGGGCAGTAAAACTGCAACTCAACCACAGAGTTTTATGTGTGAACAAGTGCAGCAAGCACTGCTGCTCCTTTAAAAAGTGACCTGAGTGTGTTTAAAAGGTGGTGAGGAGGAGATATGTTGCCTCCTCACCACTTGATTTAAACCCATGATTGCTGTGCAATGCACATGATTGCGACACAATAGTACGGCAATTAGAGGTTTAAATTAGGTATGAGGAGGCAACACTGTGCCCAGTGATCTTTGACTTCTCCCATGTTGTTCAGGTAGATCTCCATCTCTTTAAGGTTGCCTACCCCTGCTCTATAGGGTGTTACATTAAAAGTTAAGGGCCAGTTCACACCATATAATCCATAAAAGCAAAACAAAAAAAACAAAAAAAAGGGTTTCCTATTTTACAGTGTTTGTGTGGGACTCACCAGACTCACCAGGCTTATTGTACATATTTTGACCAAAATCCAAAAACACAATATCTAATGATTTTGTTTTTTAATTTGTTTAAAATATATATCAACCCTCCTACCTAAAGTGTTTCTAAAACCAAACTCCTAAACCAAATTTGATGCAAATTTTACTTTAAAGTTATAAAAAGTCATACTTTCCTTACCTTCAGTCTTGCACAGTAGTTCAGATTCTCTCTTGTACTGAAATGGTTTACTCTGATTTCACTGCACACTGTGAGCTATTCACAATGTGCATTAGAAGATGCAGCAAGTCAGATGGGGCCTGCTTCATTTCCGAAGGACAGCCACCAACATCTCGTGCTTTTCTTTCTAAACTTGGCTGTGCAGCTATAAGGGCTCAGCATCACATGTGGGTATTACCTAAGGTATTACCTTTCCATAGGTACTCCACTTTGGAATGCCTACACTTATACCATTTTGGTATTTACATCACGTGCTGAGGGCTTTTAAAAAGAGCACAAAGGCAGGGTTCTGTGATGTTTTCAGAAAGCTACAGTATGTACTAAACCCTGCCAGCCTCTCCCACTAGTCATGCAGAAACACTTGCTTTTTCCAGGGTGACAACTCTTACTTGGTGCAGCTGCAACACTGTCACCAGCCATTCTAACACACTATATGTTGGCACATTCTGCTATAGTCATTGTAGTAAAAATGTGATATTCAGCCACTGCTGGAGCATGCACATATCTAGAGGAAGTGCATACAAAGAGCCTACGGAATCCAAAACATAGGGAACAAAATAATGCTTTCCTGTTTTACTTACAGAGTCTATAAAGTATTATTTTATGAATGTTTAGTTCTACTTTAATCAAGTTAACATGATTGTAAAGGGATTTTGTTTAAAAAATAATAAACACGTCATACTTTCCAGCTTTATGCAATGGTTTTGCATACAGCAGCCCTGATCCTCCTCTTCTGGGTTCTCCCTTTGGCATTCCTGGCTTCTTCCCCTTTTTTAGTGCCCCCATAGCAAGCAGCTTGCAGTCATGTGGGCTCTATCCCAAGCCACGCTACAGCCCGGTCCCCCGCTCTCTCCTCACAGGCTGTGATTGACAGCAGCAGGAGCCAATGGCCCCCCGTGCTGCCTCTAAATCAGTGAGGAAAGTGGGCACAGCGCTGGATCGAGATCAGGCTCAGGCAAGTATTTAGGTGGGGCTGTAATATGGTTTACTTCTTTGATTGTCAGCTCCATACAGGGGCCATACCATAGTATTCTTAAACAAATCATTCCATTTTACACACAAATCACAATTGTGAAATTGTCAGAAACATCCCACACAATGACATAAAACTGACATATTTTTGTTTTACAGTCACTGAAGAGGCATTTCTGATTGAATGTAATGTCTAAAATGAACTGAGCTGTGCTAAAATCAAGATAAACAGAACATTGTTAGAAGCATGTGAAATAAACAGTTACGTGGCCCAGAATATAAAATACTTAGAGCGTTCTGGATCTTATAATTGGTTATATTTGAAGAAAAGCTAAAACATTCAGTCACCTATAAACATAACAGCTCATTGAAAAACCCTGTAAAGCTTTTGTTATGGGGTTGCATAGTGCTCAGGGCAAACACTGTAGGGATCATTGGCAAACTAAAGAACAAAAGAAGTTTCTTCAACCTTGGGGAAGTTATGCACACATTTTTTGCTTGGCTGTAACTGTTTAGACAAAATAAAGGAACATGTTCAAAGTTGGTATTGATTATCGGTGGAGCAGGCAGACTGACTAGACACGAGAATGCGATCTGGTTAAAATATTCCCCTCTATGGAACAAATGGGTGTGTGGGGTGGCTTATAGGTTGAGCCAAGCCAGAATCAGGTCATTATGGACAACTAATAGATGTTAAACATATATTTTGCTGTATTATGGCCAGATGCCAAGCACATAGTGCATGATACATAATATATTACTTCACATGGTGCCAGAAGCCGGACAATTTTGCAGCAAAAGCAGCTGTAAGTGCAAGGTAAACCTTACTACCCTAACAGAAAACTAAACCTAAACTCCATTAATCTTAATTGCATACCTACATTGGTCCAGCTTGAACCAAAATATCTTTGTCAACACTATAGTAAGACAAAAAAAGGAAAAACCCTCAAAAGTGGGACTTTAGCAACAACACAAGCTGATGCAGTAAAAGGACACTCTGTTGATATCATATAGTACGGTGTACAATTAGGAAATTTTATTTTGGCAAAGAACAATAGAATAAAAACATGATCAGGAAGGGTACAAGCTATTCATATAGTTTCCCACTTTACCAACCTAATGGTTGTGTTAGTGTTTCCACAGATGTAGTGGATCACCAGTAGTGTGGTCCCGAGATGGTAGACACCCAACATGTTTTGAGAGCAATTTTTCTCTTAGTCTTCTTCAAGGATATCCAAAGTAATCCAAAGTATCTGTCCTAAATCCCAATTAATGCAATAAAGAAAATGCTAAATGATAAACACGTAAGCAGGTTCAGATAGGGACACAAGGAGAAGTGTGCGCTCATGCTCCTAGAAGCCGACAAAGTTATTTGCCTAACTACATGAACTGGCATTAAGGTGGCACTCTCCGAAAATGGACAACATTTCTGGCTATCTTGACATTTAGTGCTTTCTTTGTGTAGCGCTACCCCTGCAAAAGCCGCTAGAATATCCAGGTTCTTTGTTCGTCACTGAGCCCTTAGCAGGGAACCACTCCTGCTGACACCACCAAAGTACCTAGGCCAGGTAATTTCCTGGATGTCACACAAAGGAAAATATATACACACTTGTAAAATAATTGATTGGATTGTATTATGATCAAAGAATAGTATTACAGGCAAAAAAAAAAAAAGTTAACTGAAGCTATCAATAGGTGAGGTAATACAGCAAAGGAACAATGCAACACAGTACAGTACCACTTTAAGACATGCCCAGCCGCCCTGCAAGACTGAAGATGTAAACAATAGTTTTCTGAGGGAGACTGAGGGATTTTACCCAAGTGAGCAAAGAGTAGTAACAAAAACACAAGGCAAACTCACTTGTAAGCCCTTTCAAAAAAGACTAAGTTTAAGCTACGGGAAGATGGTTGGAGCTACCACCCACAACTAAATTATGTTTAGGGGTCTTCTGCGGCTTAGTTGGGGCCCTTAAGTTGGCTCGCAGTGCAGAGTGAAGTCCTTTTAAAATGTGAAGAAGCCAGAATAATCTTTCTACTGTAAAGCAATTAGCACAGTTTTCCTTAATATGTAAAACTGGTGGGAAAGGTCACTTTAAGAATATTGATTTGTAAGCAAGAGTTAGTTTGGTGGTTCATTTTTCTGGTAAAGGTCACTTTAAGAGGAAGGAGGGGGATTGTAGGATGTATGTCCCTTTAAATAGAGAAGTTGAACTTGAGCAGCTAATTCATTCCTTAGATGGCTTGAACTTGTGTTAAGGTAGATACAGAGATCTGCCCAGCAGGGGATAGCAGGGTTAACTCAGTCAGATAACCTGCAAGCAGTATTTGTAGAAGTGGTTAGGAATGATAGTCAGCAACAATGGATGAGCTCTGGCACATGTGCTTATTGCATAAAAATGGCAGACTGTAGCATTAGATGGGTTATGGAACCTGTATCAATTTCAGAGGTCTGTACTTTACAGTGTCCTTAAACTTGAAATGGGTCACATCAAACAAACTTGTAACAAGAGTAGTGTAAAGTGGGTTAGGAACCCACTCACCTGGTCCTTATGCAAAGAAGAACTGGCTGGAGGGGGCCATTTGTTCTTTGAAGATGTGGCTGTGATGATGATCTCCAGATCCAGAAGCAAGCAGGTCTCCACCAGCCTCCTCAGGTTACCCTGATTTCCGATGACACTCTTGGCTTTCTGGCCCAACCCAGTCCGGGTCCACATGGCTTCACACAGTTCTCCAACATACGTTCTTCCAGCAGCCAAGTCTCTCTCTCTCCCCTCTCTGTGTTCCCAGGCTTTTGCTTTTATGTGCGCCTCCCCCCTGGTGATTGCTCCTAGGCTGTGTAGCTTGTTTTTAGCTAAACTGTAGGGAAGTCCCAGCGACTTCTACATTATTGAATTGGCACTTATGATTAGCAGAATTGATGAACACTACCATCTTGTGGTCAAATAAAGATATAGATTACAGTAACAGTGCACAGGGCACTCCACTTGTTTTACAATCTGACAGAACACCTTTGACTTCCGCCAATATCACATGCTGTAGCATTTAAGAGCCGGCGCCTCATAGCTTGCACCGGACTCCACCATCCAGTACCCGTAATTTCACCCAGTGACATAATATTCCCTTGTTCTTCTGTACATTTACTCCTATGGCCCTTGTCATTTCACTACCTGGCTGGCTGCTATCATAAATAAACACTTGTACCTTAGTTTACTGCAGCAGTGTCACCACTCCTAAGAATACTGGTTCCATGCCCCTTAGGTATGGATGTCTCTCCCCATTAAGCAACCTTGTTCAGGAATATGTTTTGCATGCACCACTTTATGACCCTAAATTACTTTAAAACAGGCAGAACTCTTGTTTACTTAAAGAATTCCCTTCACACAATTCACAACAGAACAGCCTCACAAGTTTATCCACATGTTCCTAAGTACATTGAGATGCCTGTGTCACCTCTGATGCTCCTGCTCCAAACACTAGCATCATAAGCATTAAGTCCATGAATTAAGAATCCAGGGTTGTCAAATTCTGTGTCCTGGAACCTGGACTGGGTACCTACTGTAGGCAACTACTAAAAAGTTCTTACATCCTGCACCTCACTTTCCATACACACACAACCCGACAGACCCCCTTCACCAATGTCGATCTCCAGTATTTACAGTATCTCACAAAAGTGAGTACACCCCTCACATTTTGTAAATATTTTATTATATCTTTTCATGTGACAACACCAAAGAAATTCCAATTCACACTTTCCTGCGAAAAAGCCTGGATTTTCAATTGGGTGCTGAAGCGACCATCAGCTGGAACCATAAACAGTCATAGAGAGAAAATGTCACCAGCACACCAGGATCTCCAAAAATGGGTCCACTAAAGAAATGACACTTTTCTACAATGTAAAGTAGTGAGTCTATAGCTTTTATAACAGTGTAAATTTGCTGTCCCCTCAAAAAAACTCAACACCCAGCCATTGATGTATAAACCACTTGCAACAAAAGTCAGAACACCCCTAAGTGAATATGTCCAAATTGGGCCCAATAAGCCATTCTCCCTCCCCGGGGTCATGTGACTCGTTAGTGTTACAAGGTCTCAGATGTGAATGAGGAGCAGGTGTATTAAATTTGGTGTTATCGCTCTCACTCTCTCATACTGGTCACTAGAAGTTCAACATGGCACCTCATGGCAAAGAACTCTCTGAGGATCTGAAAAAAGAATAGTTGCTCTACATAAAGATGGCCTAGGCTATAAAAAGATTGCCAAGACCCTGAAACTGAGCTGCAGCACGGTAGCCAAGACCATACAGTGGTTTAACAGGACAGGTTCCACTCAGAACAGGCCTCACCATGGTCGACCAAAGAAGCTGAGTGCACGTGATCAGTGTCATATCCATAGGTTGTCTTTGGGAAATAGACATATGAGTGCTGCCAGCATTGCTGCAGAGATTGAAGGGGTGGGGGGGTCAGCCTGTCAGTGCTCAGACCATACGCCGCACATTGCATCAAATTGGTCTGCATGGTTATCATCCCAGAAGGATGCCCCTTCTAAAGATGATGCACAAGAAAGCCCGCAAACAGTTTGCTGAAGACAAGCAGACTAAGGACATGGATTACTGGAACCATGTCCTGTAGTCCGATGAGACCAAGATAAACTTATTTGGTTCAGATGGTGTCAAGCATGTGTGGCGGCAACCAGGTGAGGCGTACAAAGACAAGTGTGTCTTGCCTATAGTCAAGCATGGTGGTGGGAGTGTTATGGTCTGAGGCTGCATGAGTGCTGCTGGCACTGGGGATCTACAGTTCATTGAGGGAACCATAAATGCCAACATGTACTATCACATACTGAAGCAGAGCACGATCCTCTCCCTTCGGAGACTGGGCCGCAGGGCAGTATTCCAACATGATAACCCCAAATATACCTCCAAGATGACCCCTGTCTTGCTAAAGAAGCTGAGGGTAAAGGTGATGGACTGGCCAAGTATGTCTCTAGACCTAAACCCTATTGAGCATTTATGGGGCATCCTCAAACGGAAGGTGGAGGAGCGCAAGGTCTCTAACATCCATTGACATTGTTATACAAGCTGCACACTCTCTACTTTACTTCTACATTGTAGCAAAGTGTCATTTCTTCAGTGTTGTCACATGAAAAGATATAACAAAATATTTACAAAAATGTGATGGGTGTACTCACTTTTGTGAGATACTGTATATGTTCCCGATGCTAGAACACATGAACACTACACAAGAGATCTGCATGCCTGACCACATTAACTCCTTGGGCACCAGGAGCAACTATACATAGTACAATCAACACTTTATAAGGCAAGCATAATTATTACCAAAACATGACATATATACCAGTATATCATAGGCACCCGCCTACAAACTTACCATACTTGAAAGACTTGTGCAGGCCAAGGGCTTTACCCATATTAAAAGTTACTGATATTTTTTTAATGCAATAAAAAGCTTACCATTTTGTTGTTCGATATTCAGTATATCATTTATAGAACTCTATCACTCTACTGTACTTTCACTTTATGCACAAATGTCAGCTTGTTCCCAATTGCTGTGCACTCCTAGGACAGAAAGTGGTTATGCAGGCTGAAACTGATAGGAGCATCAGTTCAAAATAAGGAAAACCCAGGGTCAATGAATGAAAACAAGACAGACACTGGGACAAGTAAAGGGTCCTAGAAGACTGTGGCAATCACTAGCAGTAGCCGTGCCTACTCCAGTGATTTCCAGCTTCCACAGGGATCCCACAGGTATGGCACCTAGCACATACATACATGTAACTCTATAAATATTGCCATACCTGGATTTCATCTACATCTTCATGTAAGTTCACTTTTTCAGAAATAATGAAAAGGTGATCTTAAACCCTAAAAAATAAGAGGTCACCAACCCCAACTCAATGTGTACCTCGTAATCTTGTTTAGGCTGCTGCCCCTTTAAGTACACACTATTACTTATAAGTATATAAACAAAAACAGAAGTAGGCACTAGCCTTGTAAAATAAAAGGTGGAATTGCAAACAAATACTGTAATATTATACATTTATGACCATGTATGAAAATGTGCAAAAAAAACAAATAAAGTCCAAAATGAATCGCCAGTCACCGTGTCCATAAAAAATAGTGACAATTTCCACCGTGCTCCACCACGTGCAGATAAATTGTGCACTTACCAGATCAAAATGGTCAATAATGCAGCCCACAGATATTCAGATTTGGATCTAGAGAAACAGACAGGCACTCTTCTTTTGAGAATCCCCAATGATTCTCATATACCAGATTTAGTATTAGGGGCTAAGCAGACTCTGTTACATGAACATATACTGCAAAGAAACATACTGACAAGAGGGAAGAACAGCATGAGCACATGGATCAGCTCATCGCCATCCAGCTTTTTCTTGTCCAACCACAGGCTTGGGCAGAAATGTTACTAAAGACCTTTTGTCGACAGGTTTTTGTTCACTTCAAGCAGGATTTACATTTTCCTGCAAGTGTAGGCATCTGCTGCCTTCTACTATTAGCTGCTGATATCACAAAGTTATGCATAAATATGTATTAGCATTTCCTGTCTCTGGAAGGCTGGCTTTAAAACCCCAGAGAAAGAAGTTAGATAGAGAGGTTTTTGGAGACCGCATGTCTACATACATAAACTGCTAATTCTATTGTATTTTCACCCAAACCAGAAGAAGAGGCTATTAAGCAAGTATTCCTATGTTCTAATAATTTAATTTAATTTTAATTTAGCTTCTTGAGTGTGTATCTAAATCCTTGGACAGACATATCTGTCCTTTTGGTGTTATCTCACATGCACAGTGCCAGAAATATGTAATGGTTACTTCCCAGTATATTAATAGGTGAACCTGTTTTTTTTTTGCAATTTATATGCAGCTCCAGTTATTTTAGTTAACCCTGTTCTTTCTGGTCTGGGATTTTATAGCTAGTTGTAGCTCAGGGCTTAATAACCAGCATAGGCTAGAGCCAGGTTAGGCATTCCACAGCACCGAAGTCTGGTTGCATGTCATATTAGAAATTACTAGGGACTAAAGTGCAGATTAGATAGACTTCTCTAAGTTTCAGTGCCACACAACAGTTTCTCTGTGTGAGAAACTGCATTCCAGGCTGGTTAGACAACAGCTGGAGGATCTCCCCATCAGCACTTACCTTGTCTTCAGATCTCTGACACCAGGATGAACGCTGCATCATGATCATCCTTAGGGGCCCCTGCAACTGGATTTTGCTTCAACATCTATCTGGATCTCTTTTCATAACTACTGTATGTATACCCAGGTAAATGTGCACCAAGCAGGGCTCCTATCAGGCCCTTTTCTGATAATACATGTTGCATTGAATGTATGAACTATTAATAATCTTTTCTTATATAAAGCTTGTATTATTTCCATACTGGTGTGAATTTGAATATGTATGGTTAATGTTATATGCTGATTGCAGTTGTTCCTCTACTCCTAATTTCTTTGATTAGATAACTGGTTAATTTCCTAGGAAGGGAATCCCCTCTGTTCAGAGAGGCCCTGGCCTGGGTGGAGGCACTGCTAACTTCACTATCAAACACACTTTTCCACTCAAGATTCTGGTTCTCTCATTTACCTACAGGTTTAGAGCAATATCCTATTTGGGGTGCGCCATTTTTCATAGCCTTTCCCCCAAAAAGAGGGCTACAAAAGTCTATGGGAAAGCAAATGCCACTTGAAACCAGTCAAATGCAAGTAAGAGGGACGTCAACTACTGGTCAAATGCAGCTATCAATGAAGTTTAAATGATCTCAGGAAATGTTTCAAACTGGTCCCATCAACACAAGCCCAAAGCCCATTGACACCGACTCTAAAACTCTGTAGTAGATGGACAATATTAAAAACCTTTGACAGGTAAAATATATAGGGATGGAGGTGTATGACCACAGTTGGCAATTCTGATGATAGCTATAATGGCTATTATTTTTAGTCAGCAGACCCCAGTTCAGGGGGCCTGCTATACATACATACATACACACAAATTGTGGGTCCCATGTAACTATTCTAGGCTTTACAGCATATTCAAATACATGTCACAAATTTTAAGACCAAGTCCCTGGGTTACATGTGGCGTGGACATGTGGGGGCTTTTGGGTCTGTTGCTGCTTCCGGAAGCTGCAATGTGCTCCGGGAGCCCCCCCCCTCGCCACTGTTTTGACGCAAGGGTCTGGGCAGGTTTCTTTCCCTATGTGCATCAGTGGCAAGCCTCCTGCACCGGACGTGTGACCTCACTATCAGTGCCGCCTTTGCACCGGTGCATGTGTGTAACAGCAGCATTCACTCCATGAGGGAGTCTTCTGGCGTCTCTGCCCGGATGACTAGTGCCGCCTATGCCATGGTGCCTCCCCCTCATTGCGAATGCCTGCGTGGCGCTGGGAGGCACCCACACCTGCATGTGGGGTACAAATAGCACTCTCCTAAAGACATCTTATCTTGGACTGTCTTTCTTCTTCACCTCCCTGCAATATCTTGCACTACACATTGGAATATTGATATAACATGTCAAATAAGTTATTTTGATTGAGTAGTGCTGTTCTATCACTTTTGTTTACTTCTTTTGGTATTGGTCCCCACAAGTCCCCCATTGGGCAACCCCACTTGGGCTATACCCATACTCGCTATTTCTTTTCTCCTCCTCTTTTTTCACTCTGGATATCTGTCCATTTACATACCTGTAATTTACTCCTAGGTTTCATTGATCTAAGAGCATTTGCATATTGGATCACTTGTTATTTTCACGTTAAGATATACTAGCACAACTTTTCTATACCGGGTTCTCTGATCTCTTCCTGGGATCTAATCACTAGTCACATCATCTATGTTATTAACCAGTTACCAACCGGCCCATAGCCAAAGGACGGCTGCAGGGCGGTTGGGTAACTCTGGGGGGGCATACAGTGACGTCCTCCCAGAATCCTGCTCTCGTGCGCCCCCTGGGGCGCGCACCTGAGAACATCCTCTGGACCCGGTGCATCATGGATCACAGTAAACGGCCGCTGATTGCGGCCGTTTACCATGTGATGGCTCTGTCAAATGACGGAGCCATCACATGTAAACAAACTGGCGTCATGTCATGATGCCTGTTCCTTCCTCCCCTCTGTGTACCGATCGGTACAGAGGGGGAGGGATCGGATGGCAGCAGCGCTGCAATACTCAGTAATACCCAGCCATACTCTGCCATACCCAGCAATACCCAGCCCTACTCTGCAATACCCAGCCATACTCTGCAATACCCAGCCATACTCTGCAATAGTCAGCGATACCCAGCCATACTCTGCCATACCCAGCCATACTCAGCCATACCCAGCCATGCTCGGCCATGCTCAGCCATACTCGGCCATGCTCAGCCATACTCGGCTGTACTCGGCCTCTGTATATGGCCAGGCTGTGGAAGTCTCACACATGTGGTATCGCCGTACTCAGAAGGAGTAGGAGAATGTATTTTGGGGTGTCATTTTTGGTATGTGCATGCTATGTGTTAGAAATATTGTATAAATGGACAACTTTGTGTTAAAAAAAAACAACTTTTTAACCACTTCCCGCCCGCCGGCCGTCATACGACGTCCTTGACTTTGTGTGGGGATATCTGAGTGATGGGTGCAGCTACAGGCATCATTCAGATATCAGCTTTTTCAGCTGGCGATTCCCTACACCATAGGAATGATCATAGTGGCTGTTCCACTGCTTGATCGTTCTTATGGAAGGCGAGAGGGGACGTCCCCCCCTCCCGCCGCCCTCAGGTGCTTCTACCGACTCACCGCTACGATCGAAGCCAGGATCTTTTTTTTTATTTCAGGCTTCCCAGCCTAGAGGTGAGATGTGGGGGTCTAATTGACTCCATATCTCACTGTAAAGAGGACCTGTCATGCCATATTTCTATTACAAGGGATGTTTACATTCCTTGTAATGGGAATAAAAGTGATCAAAAAATTTATTTTTTGGAAAAAAGCGTCAAACTAAAATAAATAAAGTAAAATGAACAATAAATTTTTTTTTTCCCCGGGTCCCTGTGCGCTCGCATGCAGAAGCGAACGCAAATGTAAGTCCCACCCACATATGAAAATTGTGTTCAAACCACACATGTGAGGTATTGCTGCGATCAGTAGAGTGAGAGCAATAATTTTGGCCCTAGACCTCCTCTATAACTCGAAACATGTAACCATTAAAAAATGTTAAAGCGTTGCTTATGGGGATTTTTAAGTAGTGAAGTTTGGCGCCATTCCACGAGCGTGTGCAATTTTGAAGGGTGACATGTTAGGTATCTATTTACTCGGCATACCTTCATCTTTCACATTATGCAAAAACATTGGGCTAACTTTACTGTTTTGTTTTTTTTTAAAGCGCAAAACTGTTTTTTTTCCCAAAAAAATCGCGTTTGAAAAATTGCTGCGGAAATACCGTGCGAGATAAAAAGATTCAACGACCGCCATTGCATTCTCCAGGGTCTTTGCTAAAAAAACATATAAAATGTTTTGGGGTTCTATGTAATTTTCTAGCAAATAAATGATGATTTTTACATGTAGGGGATAAATGTCAGAATTGGCCTGGGTGCTCCAGAACGCCTGAACGTGCTCCGTGCATGTTGGGCCTCTGTATGTGGCCATGCTGTGTAAAAGTCTCACACATGTGGTATCGCCATACTCATGAGTAACAGTAGAATGTGTTTTGTGGTGTAATTTGTGGTATGCATATGCTGTGTATGAGAAATAACCTGCTAATATGACATTTTTGTGAAAAAAAAAATAAAAATAAAATCTTGATTTTGCAAAGAATTGTGGGAAAAAATGACAACTTCAAAAAAACTCATCATGCATCTTTCTAAATATCTTGGAATGTCTTATTTCAAAAAAAGGGGTCATTTGGGGGGTATTTCTACTTTTCTGGCATGTTAGGGTCTCAAGAATTTAGATAGTCCGTCAGTACTTCAGGTGTGATCAATTTTCAGATATTGGCACCATAGCTTTTGGACTCTATAACTTTCACAAAGACCAAATAATATACACCGATTTGGGTTATTTTTACCAACGATATGTAGCAGTATAAATTTTGGCCAAAATATATGAAGAAAAATTACTAATTTACAAAATTTTATAACAGCAACGAAGAAAAATGCATTTTTTTTACAGAATTTTCGGTCTTTTTTTTTTATAGCACAAAAAATAAAGAACCCAGCAGTGATTAAATACCACCAAAAGAAAGCTCTATTTGTGTGAAAAAAAGGACAAAAATTTCATATAGGGAGAGTGTTGCATGACTGAGTAATTGTCATTCAAAATGTGAGAGCACTGAAAGCTGAAAATTGGTCTAGTTATTGAGGGGGTTTAAGTGCCCAGTAGTCAAGTTGTTAAGGCACTAGCTCTCTCTCTCTCTCTCTCTCTCTCTCTCTCTCTCTCTCTCTCTCTCTCTATATATACAGTGGGGACGGAAAGTATTCAGACCCCCTTAATTTTTTCACTCTTTGTTATATTGCAGCCATTTGCTAAAATCATTTAAGTTCATTTTTTTCCTCATGAATGTACACACAGCACCCCATATTGACAGAAAAACACAGAATTGTTGACATTTTTGCAGATTTATTAAAAAAGAAAAACTGAAATATCACATGGTCCTAAGTATTCAGACCCTTTGCTCAGTATTTAGTAGAAGCACCCTTTTGATCTAATACAGCCATGAATCTTTTTGGAAAAGATGCAACAAGATTTTCACATCTGGATTTGGGGATCCTGTGCCGTTCCTCCTTGCAAAACCTCTCCAGTTCTGACAGGTTGGATGGTAAACGTTGGTAGACAGCCATTTTAGGTCTCTCCAGAGATACTCAATTGGGTTTAAGTCAGGGCTCTGGCTGGGCCATTCAAGAACAGTTACGGAGTTGTTGTGAAGCCACTCCTTCGTTATTTTAGCTGTGTGCTTAGGGTCATTGTCTTGTTGGAAGGTAAACCTTCGGCCCAGTCTGAGGTCCTGAGCACTCTGGAGAAGGTTTTTGTCCAGGATATCACTGTACTTGGCCGCATTAATCTTTCCCTCGACTGCAACCAGTCGTCCTGTCCCTGCACACCACCACCATGCTTCACTTTAGGGACTGTATTGGACAGGTGATGAGCAGTGCCTGGTTTTCTCCACACATACCGCTTAGAATTAAGGCCAAAAAGTTCTATCTTGGTCTCATCAGACCAGAGAACCTCATTTCTCACCATCTTGGAGTCCTTCGGGTGTTTTTTAGCAAACTCAATGCGGGCTTCCATGTGTCTTGCACTGAGGAGAGGCTTCTGTCGGGCCACTCTGCCAAAAAAGCCCTGACTGGTGGAGGGCTGCAGTGATGGTTGACTTTCTACAGCTTTCTCCCATCTCCGGACTGCATCTCAGGAGCTCAGTCACAGTGATCTTTGGGTTCTTCTTTACCTCTCCCACCAAGGCTCTTCTCCCCCGATAGCTCAGTTTGGCCGGACGGCCAGCTCTAGGAAGGGTTCTGGTTGTCCCAAATGTCTTCCATTTAAGGATTATGGAGGCCACTGTGCTCTTATGAACCTTAAGTGCAGCAGAATTTTTTTTGCAACCTTGACCAGATCTTTGCCTTACCACATTTCTGTCTCTGAGCTCTTCAGGCATTCCCTTTGATCTCATGATTCTCATTTGCTCTGACATGCACTGTGAGCTGTAAGGTCTTATATAGACAGGTGTGTGGCTTTCCTAATCAAGTCCAATCAGTATAATCAAACACAGCTGGACTCAAATGAAGGTGTAGAACCATCTCAGGGATGATCAGAAGAAATGGACAGCACCTGAGTTAAATATATGAGTGTCACAGCAAAGGGTCTGAATACTTAGGACCATGTGATATTTCAGTTTTTCTTTTTTAATAAATCTGCAAAAATGTCAATAATTCTGTGTTTTTCTGTCAATATGGGGTGCTGTGTGTACATTAATGAGGAAAAAAATTAACTTAAATGATTTTAGCAAATGGCTGTAATATAACAAAGAGTGAAACATTTAAGGGGGTCTGAATACTTTCTGTCCCCACTGTATATATATATACTTCATATATTTACTGCATACATAAATATATATTTTTTATAGACCACCCTTTGGGATTGTTGACTATGTTACATAGTTACATAGTTACATAGTTAGGAAGGTTGAATAAAGGCACCAGTCCATCCAGTTCAACCTGAGTGAGTGTCTACAATTATCCCTATCCCTGTACATTGTGTCTCATTGTATATTATTATTTATTTAAGGTACCAATATAGCGCCATCAATTTACGCAGCACTCCATACATGCATCGCACACTCACATCGGTCCCTACTCTCCAAGGTCCCCAACTCAGATTCATATACTGGGGCCAATTTTGGACCGAAGCTAATTAACCTACCAGCATGTCTTTGGAGTTACTCTTGACCACACCATGTAGATCTGCACATACATTTTCGCGGGCGGCATTCCCACAGTTCCCGGTGCAGACATCACCAGATGGCTCTCTGTCCATATCACTACATGCTGATCTGTGAGTAGATGTGTGAATCAACTAGGGTAGGGTATTTCTTCTAGATGGGCTATTTCTATTGTATTGTTCTATTTCAATCCATTCACACTATCATGTACCGATGTTGTTCTATTTCAATCCTTTCACACAATCATTTACTGATGTTTTGTCACATGTATGGATTCTGCAAATATGAATTTTTTACATCTGTTGATGAGGCTGTTTTCATAAAAACTGCTCTCAACATATCTTGTATATGTATTGTTGTATGATTCCACCTTTATATATATATATGATCTATCAATGTGTCCTTACACTTATCATTTACCAACTATTTCGCACAAACCTCGTTTAAGGTCCCAACCGTCTCTCTCCTCTTTAATCAAAGTAGGGATGGAGGCACTGAGCCCATTGTGCCATGTGCCTCATTCAAAGTCCCAAAACCCTTCTCTTTCTTTGGCAGGTAAAATAGCTTCCCATATATTTATTTAAACTGTGTATTTACCTGGAGTTCACTTTAAAGGTGGTGTAACATACTGTAGTAAACACTAGGTGATACCATAATGGTTAAATGGGCTGTGGTTTTTATTTTTTGCGCTATAAACAAAAAAAGAACGACAATTTTGAAAAAACAAAACAAAACAATATTTTTTACTTCCTGCTATAATATATATGCAAAAAATATATATAAAAAAACTAATTTATTCATCAGTTTAGGCCAATATGTATTCTTCTGCATATTTTTGGTAAAAAAAAAAAACAATAAGTGTATATTGATTGGTTTGCGCAAAAGTTATAACGTCTACAAAATAGGGGATAGATTAATGGCATTTTTATTTATTTATATTTTTTACTAGTAATAGCGGTGATCTGCGATTTCTAGCGGGACTGGGACATTGGATCGGACAGATCGGACACCTAACTGCCATTTTTTACACTTTTTTGGGAATACAGTGATCAGTGCTAAAAGTATGCACTGACGTTGTATTAATGACACTGGCAGGGAAGGGAGTAACATCAGGGGCGATCAAGGGGTTAAATGTGTTTACTGTTTGAGATTACTAACTATGGGAGACTGGGGGACTGTGTGAATGGGGAAACACAAAGATCCGTCTTCCTGCTTAGCAGGAAGACAGATCTCAAAGTCATCCCCTGACACAATATATCTCTGCCTTGTTTACTTCGGATGATCCCCATTCTGTCTCTGTGGGGAACGATTGCGGGCGGCCGGCACTGATTGCTCCCCCCTGCCGCCAGTGGTGAACGTGCACCCACAAATGATAGTGCATGAATCGCCGTGGTCGGCAAGTAGTTAATTCCATTCACAGAAATCTTTCTGTATCTAGTCAATTCTAGCCCCTTTTATTCCCTCTTGCCCCGCTAAAACTTTGAAATTAAACTTTCTGTTGTTCAAATGATTAAATCTTTATGGACAATTGTTTTTGCTGTACGTGTTATTTTTGGTTACCTGGTTGAATGCTTCAGCCGAATATAAGTTTTTAAAATTTATACACAATCCTGCTGTATTTCCACTAGCATGATGTGGGTCCTTTAATACCATGGTTAGCACCGGAGGGGGTGGGGAGTGCTTCAAAGGGGAGGAGTTACTTCCTAATTTAAAGGGGTTTTAAATCTTAGAGGTTTTTTCACCTTGATGCTCTCTATGCATTAAGGTGAAAAACCTCCTGTGATGCAGCTGCCCCCCAGAGCCCCCCCCCTTTACTTACCTGAATTCGGTCTTTTCAGCGACGGGGATGAGCACACGACGGGGATGACCTGAGACACCAGGTCCAGCTGGTGTCTCGGGTCCTGATTGGATAGATTGATAGCACCGCAGCCATTGGCTCAAACTGCTGTCAATCAAATCCAATGATGTGGGAACTGGGTGGCGGGGCCAAGTCCTGCTGTCTGTGTCAATAGACACAGCAGCAGGACATGGGAGAGCGCCTGCACAAGTGCCCCGAGGGAGAGCGGCTCTCCAATGGGGCACTCGAGAAGAGGAGGGGCCAGGAGTGCCGCTGAGGGACTCCAGAAGAGGAGATAACCAACTGCACAGCGGAGGTACATATGATATTTTTTTTTTAAACGGAACTGTTAGATATCCTTTAAGCCCCAGAATGGACTCCCATTGTGTCCTGATGAAGCTCACGTGATGAGCGAAATGCATTGATGTCATCACGTCATGTGACCTGATGTCTCCAGCTCATTCACGTGGCCTTTCCACCTGCTGCTCCACATCATCCAGCTTTGGATCACACAGCGCCAGCAAGGACGTACATTTGGGATCAGCCTGTCTCTGGCATTGGCACCTGTCTTTGGGAGATATACTGACACCTGCAGCCACTTGGAGCCTCTACTTTGAGGAGTGAACTAAAATAAACCATCACTCAGGAGCCGCATACTCCACAGGAATCCAGAGCTTACTGCATTGCGGGTGAGACTGTTCATTGGACGCCGTTCCTAGATGTCTATTCAGTGATTGTGTCTGCATAGCAGTGCTGACATGTCTCCCTTCCTGTGACTTTTCATGGGCCCTTCACTTCCCCTCCTTGGCTATCCTGCTACTTCATGTTTGCCCTTCCATGACTGCCCTATTTTTGGCATCAGGTTTTCACAATGCTGGTTTATTCATATAATATGTATATTGTATATACATAATAATGGAGGGTGTAATTTTGGTGCTGATGGTGATAGATATTATTATAGTGTTTGTGAACAGAAATAATGTTACACTTTATATCATTATGGTGCTAGTTGTGGAGAATATTATAATGGGGATTGCAAAGACATTGTTACAATGCTGTGAATTATTGTTATGGTGCTGAAGATCAAGGCGTCTTTTTGTTTCAACTATCATTCTTTATAAATGCAGCATTAAAACCTCAAGAGGTCAATGTTTCTAAGGGACTATTTCTAATACTGTATGTATTTGTTAAATTATACATGTGCTAATAGAGATACATCAAATGCTGACCTCTTTCTGAAAATCCTGGCTGCCTGGCTGTCATGCTTTTCTTATTCACTAACCCAAAACAAGCATGCAGGTAGGAAACTCAGATTGTAGTCATAAATCTTGATATGTATTGTTATGTGGTTTACAATCCCCTCATAATCCACTCTTATCGTTCCTTAAAAATCCTCTTTTTTATCCTGCCTGGAAATTTCCTAAAACCTTTAAAACACGGACCACCTTTAAACTGACCCAATTACATGATCTTTCCTCTAATTCCTGTAAAACATTCACAGACTTAAGTAATGGTCACGAACTTCCAAACTCCGAAATTTTCCGATATCTTCAGATTAAACATTTTTATATGCCTAATATCCAAGGAAGACTTGCACTCGATAAATTATCATACTTCGAAAACATATGTAAACATGACCCCCATACAAAAGGACTTATTTCGAACATTTATGCCCAACTCATTTCTAAATCGGATTCTAGTCCGCCCACATATGTAGCTAAGTGGGAATTTGATCTTGGATTCTCATTGGAAACAACAAAATGGGATAAGATTTGGACTACTACAAAATCCTCCTCTCAAAATCTAGCTGCTTTAGAAACCAACTACAAAGCACTTACACGTTGGTACTTAGTTCCTACTAGAATTGCGAAATTTACCCCCAATTACTCCTCCTCTTGCTTTTGAGGCTGTACTGAACCTGGATCACATCTTCATATTTGGTGGACCTGTCCAATTGTCAAAAGATTTTGGGAAAACATATACCGCATGATCTCGACATTATTTGCAGTGTCCATCCTTCCTGATCCCTTGATTGCGCTTTTGAATTTAAAACCAACAATTCCCTCTAATAATCAGTTCGAGCTAATGCTGCAGATTACTACAGCCGCAAAACAAACAATCGCTAAAGCCTGTAAAACTCTTTCCCTGATATTAACTGAAACTAATTATAGAATTAATCAAGCCATGGTTCATGCCAAAACAGAGGCTATAACGCATGACAAAATTCCTAAATTCAAGAATATATGGCTTCCTTGGATGACACATTTCCTGCCTTCTAATTTTGATGCAACCTTATTGATGCCTGGGTAAATTTCTCATGCATTTTCATTTTCTCATATTTAATATATGGTTGAAAACACACCTTACCTCGGAGATCCCTTCCCTTTTATTTCCTTTCCTCTCTCCTCTTTCCTTTCTTTTCTAACCCTTTCACTATCCTACCTTTCTTTTTCCTTTCTTATACTCCTTGTTCTTCATCAGGCTCATATAGCGTCACTTTATATTTCATGTTTCTATGACGTTATTAACCATTGGAACTTCCTCTTACTTGAAATATGAGAGCGACAATTCCTTAACGCTTCTTTTATTTAAAACTTTAGATATTCTCAAATTATAATTTTATTGAGATTCCATTATTCTATCATAGTCTATGTTTAGACATTTTTGCTTTCTTAACACTATAGGAAATGTCTCTCTGAGTTGACAATTTTTTGTTTAAAGTAAGAGACAACTTTATCTTTTGTCATAATATAATGTTATACTGTACCTTACTATTGTATATTTCTGTATTGCTTTTGAACCTGTTCCCTGACTTATAAAACTTCAATAAACAAATTTTACAAGAAATCTTGATATGTGTACTTGTTAAGGTGTTAAAGCGGAGTTCCACCCTAAAGTGGAACTTCCGCTCATCGGATTCCTCCCCCCCTCCGGTGTCACAATTGGCACCTTTCAGGGGGGAGGGGGGTGCAGATACCTGTATAATACATGTATCTGCACCCACTTCCGGGTACAGCTAGCCGCAGCTAGCCGCAGACTCCCCGCCCACCCCCGTTGTGTTGTGGGAAATACACAGTTCCCACAACACAACGGGGACCAGTGAAGACGCGCAGCGCGACTCGCGCATGCGCAGTAGGGAACCGGGCAGTGAAGCGGCAACGCTTCGCTTCCTGATTCCCTCAGTGTGAATGGCGGCGGCAGCACCCGAGGATCGAGGGACGGCTCGGTCTCGGGTGCCGACATCGCTGGACCCCGGGACAGGTAAGTGTCCTTATTTTAAAAGTCAGCAGCTGCAGTATTTGCAGCTGCTGACATCTAATTTTTTTTTTTTTGGTGAAACACCACTTTAAATCAGGTTAGGGAGTCACCAAACAAGACCATTCAGATGAGATAGTAGATCCAAATAGGTGCAACTTTATTTCACTGCAGTGGGTAAATACAACACAAATAGAGACCCGGTGAGCCGAGCAAAGGAAGGAAGTATCTCTGACTTACAAACATAAAGTTAAACAATTTATACATATGAATATGCATAAGATATGGGTGTGTGTTAAGTATATTCTAGGCGTGACCATATAGTTAGTCTAATCAGCATTCATATCTTCTTACTAGCAAGGGAACAGTTAAGTAGGTGGTAACATCATGTGACCGATAAAAACTGAAACGAAACACGGGCGCCGACAGGACAATCCTGGATCAGACTAGTTAGATAAGACAGTACATCCTCGGAGCAGAAAGGGAGTAGAATGTTGCTTCTTATCTGGCGGTGGAGGTCATCATAGACTGAAAACTTTGTGTCTAAAAAGAGACAAGCAAGTGTATTACAAATTCTTAAAGTGATAGTTTCTCTCTCTCATATATATATATATATATATATATATATATATATATATATATATATTAACATTATCAGACCCCTATGATTCTACTCATTTCCCTCCTCTTGACCCCTACCATATCTTCCCTACCTAGTATGATACCAGAGTGTCCACAGTACTACTTCACATCTAAGTGGAGTAAAGTTCTTCTTAGGGTGTATGTGGATACATATCTTTACTCATTCATATCACCTCGTCATCATCTTGTCATCATATGAATCTGCAAATCTGACTATCTAATAACACTCTATTTCTTCCTTGGGGTCATCTTCCTGGCTAACTGCCATTGTAGTAATCTTTGTATTTCACATTTAGCACATCTGAAAAAAAACAAAAAACAAATGAACAAGCAAACCTATAACAATGATTCCTATGAGGACAAAAAATATCTGTTGAATCCATGAAAATTTTCCATTTCTAAACAAAGTGTAATCTGGGTTTGTCATATTTTCTATCATAATGCCACATTGTATACCTTTTTACCTTACTAAACAATGGCATATTCCTAAGAACCTTAAGTTATATTTAGCATAAAATGTAATTTCACAATAATAGAACTTTTGTGGTATTTCTGGGCATACTAGTTTTTAGGCAGCTTTGTATTGCTTAAATTCAGCATGAAGGTAAATAGGTTTAATGTCTGGGGTCTTGTTAAGGCCTATTTCTGGCTTGGCTCATAAGCATACAGTTTTCCAGGTGTTAAATTAATGGGAAAAAAAATATCTGATGTGTGCCTTTTTGAACTGTCTGACCTATGTGAACATATTTAGCAGTTACTTAAGTTACCCCTTATGCCTGCTAGCATGTGTAATTTGTACAGGTGATTTTCCTCCACAGCCTTGACTGCTAAGATCAAGCTAAGGCATAACAGTAGTTTACTCATCTTTTGAAATTAGCTGTACTTTCTTGTAATGACTGGCATGTATCCACGTCACTTTACAGCTGTGGCAGTTGTCAGGAGCACTTGGTAGGGCTCTTCAAACTTTGGTCCCAAAGGTACTTTCACCAGTTCTTTTGCTAGGCCCCATTTACCTGGTTGTAAATCATGTGTTCCAGTTACTTGATCTGGAATTGAATCAAAAACAAGCTTCTGCATCACAGTTAATTGCTTGTATTAGACAATTGCATAAAAAACTAAATCATTATACATTACAGCAGTCTGATGTGGAAAATACAACCCTGTCTTAGGTGGACCCCCAAACAAAATCTCATAAGGACTCTAACCTATAAGTAGGGGTAAGTAGTCCTGATGCTGTAAAGAACCACAGGAAACAGTTCTGGCCATTGTTTCTTTACTGACCCATCTTCCCTTTCCTGCAATAATTTAGATAGCCTGTCTTTAATGATTCCATTATATTTTTCTACCTTCTCTGAACTCTGATGATGATAGGGGCATGGAAGGCCTGCACAATTCCCAAGTCCTTGCATATAACTTGCATGATCTGTCCAGTGAAATGTGTTCCTCTGTCACTCTCTTTGGTTTCAGGGACTCCAAAGTGGCATATTATTTCAGAAAGGAGCTTTCTTGCTGTTGTCTTGGCATTTTCTTTAGCCATTGGCCAGGCTTCTATCCAGCCCGAAAACATGTCTATGCACACAAAAACATATTGATATTGGCCTGATTTGGGCAATTGGATGTAATCAACCTGAAGTCTTTCTAGGAAAAGTGGTTTGGCCAAATGTCTTTGTTACTCTGGTCGGTTTCCTGGGTTATTTCTAGCACAAATTATGCAGCCCTCAACAAAGTCTTGATATGCGTTTCTGGAGTTGTTTATGTTTCTCTCCATTGCCTTAGGGCCTACATGACCTGGGCCATGGACTAGTTGCATGATCATCTTCTCCGTTTGAGGTGGGACACATATTCCATTTTCCTTACACAAGAGCTCATCGTGGTCCTTCTTTGCTCCGTCTCTTTCCATGATTTAATTCCAATCATCAGGTGCAGATTCTTGCAATTTCTTGATCAGTTCCTTCACTTTCTGTATTTGTTCTCTTTTCCTTCAATCTTTTATATGCTTCTTCTTCCTTTGCAAAATCAGTGATTAGGGTCATGATTGCTTCCATTGGTGTTTTAGCGGTCTTTCTGGCAGTATGATCAGCCAGCTGGTTTCCTTTTTCTTCCATGTATTGTCAACAGTTGTTTTTCAATCTTCTTGTGTGAAAAATCTTCTACTCTTCCACCACACCACCGTGATAGTGACACCACTCCTTCTGAAGAGCGCACTCACCAGATTGTATAGCCTCCCACTCTCGTGTTCGGCAAAACAGCAATTGAACCACACCTGGGTTGCATGTGATGAACCGTGACTCCAATCAAGCCAGCTCCATATGTGAAAAAATGAATAAAGTGCTCCACATAGCGTGATACCATTTTGACAGATTTATTAAAATCACTTCAAACACACTTCAATGGTTACACTCACTTTTAAACTGAAACATAAAAGCCTTTAAAAAGAAATCCACAGCAAGCACAGCAAGCAACAGGATCAGTGATCCAACGTTGCACCGCGGTCGCAGCGGACCTGAAGTGTAAACTGGTGTATCTCTCACCCAACCTTCTAAGGCCCAGCCATCCGATCGGTGTAGTCCTCCTCAGACAGCGGCATCTAATGTCAGTGCGATGGAATGCTGTGTAACCATGCCCAAGACATGTTTCGTCGAAAAGACTTTTTCAAATGGGATTGGCTACACGGATGGTTCATCAATCCTTATATACTATCTATGATCAGTCATGTGATCATCATCAGTCATGTGATCACCATCAGTCATGTGATCACCATCAGTCATGTGACCTCCTGCTCTGCACATGCTCACACTTCATGTCCCCCTGACCGTGAAGCACAGGTACAAAGACTGAATGCATTAGTGGATCCCAAACATTTTTACGGTGTGTAGTTAGAATGCTGCGTCCAGCATTACCATATATGACATATGACATATCCTAACTTATAATCCACCACTAGTTACAGTGCTAATGTGGAAAAGCAATCAATAAAAATGAATATTAATAAATTAAAATGAACATTTCAACAGGAGATAATGAATTTGTCTGGTTTAAAATACAAACTATATAAATTAGTCATGATACTATCATACAGCTGCATAGGACAAACAATGACTGAAACACAATCTGATCCTATTGATAAAAAATATGGATGACTGCAGGCGAGTCTAAAAAAAAGGGGAATAATAATGATATATCATCAGTGGTCAATGACTAAAACCACCTCAAACATGAAAACATCCCACCAAGTTTTAACTTGTTTCTCCAAAAGATTTTCCAAATTCTTTAGAGATCCCGGGACATCTTCCTCGCCATCAGTAACTATCTGATTAGCGGAGAAGATATCTTCCGGGATTATCCGTCTGTTATACAGACAATTAATGGCATCCAAGGCTGCAGGTGGTAAATAAATAGACAATGGTTTGTAGCAAGAGATATACAAATAAACCGCCCCTGAATCTCTCTTACTCCACTGCGCCAAAGAAAAGTGCAAAGCTATATAAAAGATGTGTGAATGAATACAAAATAAATGTACATACACAGTGTACAGTGAAAAAAAGCTGCCACTTAAATAAATACATAAACTGATCAGAATCCCAAAACTATACCTCTCACACGTGTACAGATAGAGATAGGGGCGCTAATATAAATTGTGTAAAATAATGGGTCAGAGCAGTATAACCCTTTCATGACTAAGCCTATTTATGAAATTTGGTGTTTACAAGTTAAAATCCGTATTATATATATTTTTTTAGCAGAGAATCTAGAGAATAAAATGGCGATTGTTGCAATATTTTTTATCACACGGTATTTGTGCAGCGGTGTTTTAAACGCATATTTTTGGAAAAGGGACACTTTCATGAATTTTAAAAAATCCAAACAGTAAAGTTACCCCAATTTTTTGTATAATGTGAAAGATGATGTTACGCCGAGTAAATAGATACCAAACATGTCACCCTTTATAATTGCACGCACTCGTGGAATGGCGACAAACTACGGTACCTATGAATTTCCATAGGCGACGCTTTAAATTTTTTTTACGGTTACCAGGTTAGAGTTACAGAGGAGGTCTAGGGCTAGAATTATTGCTCTCACTCTGACGATCGCGGCGATACCTCACATGTGTGATTTGAACACTGTTTACATATGTGGGCGCGACTTCCGTATGCGTTTTCTTCGCTGCGCAAGCTCGCGGGGACAGGGGCACTTTAAAAAAAAAAAAAAAATTTATTTATTTATTTTGTTTATTTTTTTACTTTATAAATTGTGTTTTAAAAAAAAAATTTTTTTTTTTTACTTTTATTGCTGTCACAAGGAATGTAAACATCCCTTGTGACAGTAATTGGTAGTGACAGGTACTCTTTATGGAGGGATGGGGGGTCTAAAAGACCCCCCATCCCTCCTTTACACTTCAAAGTATTCAGATCGCTGAAAACGGCGAGTCTGAATACTGTGTACTTTTTTAAATTCTGCGCCATTGACAGCCGAGTAAACGGGAAGTGACGTCATGACGTCGCCTCCGCGTTTACAACGAGAAGGCTGGAACGAAGCCGCCCACAGCTTCGTTCCAGCCCGCCCACAGCCGCCGAAGGTACACGATCAGACACCGGGCCTCCCGATCGCACAGGAGGCCCAGTAACAGCGGCGGGAGGCGGCGGGAGGGGGGATGTCCCCTCCCGCTCCTTCGGTATAACAACTGAGTGGCTTTTAGCCGCATCGGTTGTTATATACGGGTAGCCGATCGCCCGCTGTAAACAACGGTACCGGGATGATGCCTGCAGCTGCGGGCATCATCCCGGTATAACCCCGGAAAGCCGAGTACGCATATCTGCGTACGGTCGGCGGGAAGGGGATAATGCCTATGACACTCTTCTTATGCATAAAAATATTAATAATAATAGTGTCATGAAAAATATTAATTTTATCATGAAAAGAAATTTCTTTAACACCCAGTGAAAAGTGTCACTATAAATAATAAATGACAAGAAATGTAATAATTTAATAATAAGGCTTACCTGTAGCTACCCTTGCAGGTTTAGGAGATATCCCCTGTATCAGCATGTGCCGACATCAGCCAATCACAGCGCCGGAGCCCAAGATACCTGGAAATAACTACGGAAGCAGTGTGCGGGGCCAGCAGAGGGGTTTGGATCTAAGGAATTTTATAATGTGCTAGTATGCTATGCATACTAGCTCATTATGCCTTTGTCTTGCAGGGTTTTTTTTGTGGCTTTCCAACCACTTTAGGTAGGTGGTAACATCATGTGACTGATAGAAACTGAAACGAAACACAGGCGTCGCCATGACAGTTCTGGGTGAGACTAGTTAGATAAGACAGTCCATTCTTGAAGCAGAAAGGGAGTAGACTGTTGCTTCTTATCTGGCGGTGAAGGCCATCATAGACCAAAAACTTTGTGTCTAAAAAGAGACAAGCAAGTGCATTACAAATTCTTAAAGCAATATAAAATAATTTTATATATATATATATATATATATATATATATATATATATATAAAAAAAGCTGAGGGTAAAGGTAATGGACTGGCCAAGCATGTCTCCAGACCTAAACCCTATTGAGCATCTGTGGGGCATCCTCAAATGGAAGGTGGAGGAGCGCAAGGTCTCTAACATCCACCAGCTTCATGATGTCATCATGGAAGAGTGGAAGAGAACTCCAGTGGCAACCTATGAAGATCTGGTGAACTCTATGCCCAAGGGGATTAGGTCAGTGCCTTGAAAATAATGGTGGCCACACAAAATATTGACACTTTGGGCCCAAATTGGACATTTTCACTTAGGGGTGTACTCACTTTTGTTGCCAGCGGTTTAGACATTAATGGCTGTGTGTTGAGTTATTTTGAGGGGACAGCAAATTTACAATGTTAGACAAGCTGTACACTCACTACTTTACATTATAACAAAGTGTAATTTCTTCAGTGTGGTCACATGAAAATATAATATGATAAAATATTTACAAAAATGTGAGGGGTGTACTCACTTGTGTGAGATACTGTATATATATATATATATAACTCTATCAGGGATGAGCCGAACACCCCCCTGTTCGGTTCGCACCAGAACATGCGAACAGGAAAAAAATTTGTTTGAACACGCGAACACCATTAAAGTCTATGGGACACGAACATGAATAATCAAAAGTGCTAATTTTAAAGGCTAATATGCAAGTTATTGTCATTAAAAGTGTTTGGGGACCTGGGTCCTGCCCCAGGGGACATGAATCAATGCAAAAAAAAGTTTTAAAAACGGCAGTTTTTTCAGGAGCAGTGATTTTAATAATGCTTAAAGTCAAACAATAAAAGTGTAATATCCCTTTAAATTTCATACCTGGGGGGTGTCTATAGTATGCCTGTAAAGGGGCGCATGTTTCCCGTGTTTAGAACAGTCTGACAGCAAAATGACATATTGAAGGAAAAAACACATTTAAAACTACCGCGGCTATTGCATTGCCGACAATACACATAGAAGTTCATTGATAAAAACGGCATGGGAATTCCCCTCAGGGCAACCCCGAACCAAAATTTAAAAAAAAAAACGGCGTGGGGTCCCCCCAAAAATCCATACCAGACCCTTATCCGAGCACGCAACCTGGCAGGCCGCAGGAAAAGAGGGGGGGACGAGAGTGCGGCCCCCCCCCTCCTGAACCGTACCAGGCCACATGCCCTCAACATTGGGAGGGTGCTTTGGGGTAGCCCCCCAAAACACCTTTTCCCCATGTTGATGAAGACAAGGGCCTCATCCCCACAACCCTGGCCGGTGGTTGTGGGGGTCTGCGGGCGGGGGGCTTATCGGAATCTGGAAGCCCCCTTTAACAAGGGGACCCCCAGATCCTGGCCCCCCCCCTGTGTGAAATGGTAAGGGGGTACTTACCCCTACCATTTCACTAAAAAACTGTCAAAAATGTTAAAAATGACAAGAGACAGTTTTTGACAATTCCTTTATTTAAATGCTTCTTCTTTCTTCCTTCATCTTCTTCTGGTTCTTCTGGCTCTTCTGGTTCTTCCTCCGGCGTTCTCGTCCAGCATCTCCTCCGCGGCGTCTTCTATCTTCTTCTCCTCGGGCCACTCCGCACCCATGGCATGGGGGGGAGGCTCCCGCTCTTCTCTTCATCTTCTTCTCTTCTTCATCTTCTTCTTCATCTTCATCTTCTTCTTCTTCTTCTATTCTTCTTCCTTCTTCTCTTCTTCATTTCTTCTCCGGGCCGCTCCGCAGCCATGCTGGCATGGTGGGAGGCTCCCGCTGTGTGACGGCGTCTCTTCTTCTGACGGTTCTTAAATAATGGGGGGCGGGGCCACCCGGTGACCCCGCCCCCCTCTGACGCACGGGACATGACGGGACTTCCCTGTGGCATTCCCCGTGACGTCACAGGGAAGTCCCGTCAAGTCACCGTGCGTCAGAGGGGGGCGGGGTCACCGGATGGCCCCGCCCCCCCGTTATTTAAGAACCGTCAGACGAAGAGACGCCGTCACACAGCGGGAGCCTCCCACCATGCCAGCATGGCTGCGGAGCGGCCCGGAGAAGAAATGAAGAAGAGAAGAAGGAAGAAGAGATGAAGAAGAAGAAGAAGATGAAGAAGATGAAGAGAAGAGCGGGAGCCTCCCCCCTCATGCCATGGGTGCGGAGCGGCCCGAGGAGAAGAAGATAGAAGACGCCGCGGAGGAGATGCTGGACGAGAACGCCGGAGGAAGAACCAGAAGGGCCAGAAGAACTAGAAGATGAAGGAAGATAGAAGAAAGAAGAAGTATTTAAATAAAGGAATTGTCAAAAACTGTCTCTTGTCATTTTTAACATTTTTGACAGTTTTTTAGTGAAATGGTAGGGGTAAGTACCCCCTTACCATTTCACACAGGGGGGGGGCGGGATCTGGGGGTCCCCTTGTTAAAGGGGGCTTCCAGATTCCGATAAGCCCCCCGCCCGCAGACCCCCACAACCACCGGCCAGGGTTGTGGGGATGAGGCCCTTGTCTTCATCAACATGGGGACAAGGTGTTTTGGGGGGCTACCCCAAAGCACCCTCCCAATGTTGAGGGCATGTGGCCTGGTACAGTTCAGGAGGGGGGGGGCCGCACTCTCGTCCCCCCCTCTTTTCCTGTGGCCTGCCAGGTTGCGTGCTCGGATAAGGGTCTGGTATGGATTTTTGGAGGGACCCCACGCCGTTTTTTTTTTTTTTTTTTGGCGCGGGGTTCCCCTTAAAATCCATACCAGACCTGAAGGGTCTGGTAAGGAATTTAGGGGGAACCCCACGTCAATTTTTTTTAAAATTCTGGCTGGGGTTCCCCTTAATATCCATACCAGACCTGAAGGGCCTTGTATGGAATTTAGGGGGACCCCCACATCATTTTTTTTTTGGTTCGGGGTTGCCCTGTGGGGAATTCCCATGCCGTTTTTATCAATGAACTTCTATATGTATTGTCGGCAATGCAATAGCCGCGGGTAGTTTTAAATGTGTTTTTTTCTTCAAAATGTCATTTTGCTGTCAGACTGTTCTAAACACAGGAAACATGCGCCCCTTTACAGGCATACTATAGACACCCCCCAGGTACGAAATTTAAAGGGATATTACACTTTTATTGTTTGACTTTAAGCATTAATAAAATCACTGCTCCTGAAAAAACGTCCGTTTTTAAAACTTTTTTTTGCATTGATCCATGTCCCCTGGGGCAGGACCCAGGTCCCCAAACACTTTTTATGACAATAACTTGCATATAAGCCTTTAAAATGAGCACTTTTGATTTCTCCCATAGACTTTTAAAGGCTGTTCTGCGGCATTCGAATTTGCCGCGAACACCCCAAATTGTTCGCTGTTCGGCGAACTTGCGAACAGCCAATGTTCGAGTAGAACATGAGTTCGACTCGAACTCGAAGCTCATCCCTAAACTCTATAAATAAAGCATATATTAAAGCATATATTGCTGCCATCCTCGGTGAACATAGCCACAGGCACCTAGGCCTTGCGAATTAGTAAATATGGGGCAGCGCTAAAATCATTAAACAAGAAACTTAGACATAATGAATTGGTGAAATCAAACTAAAGACAGAAAACTAAGGTGGATGAGTTTACCAAGAATAGGATAAGCTAAATGTTGTGAAAACTAGATACCTAGTAATATAATATTCAAATTGTAAATACATCAAATATAAGTTATTGATATACACATAAACAAAGTGACAATATTGATCCTCTGACGTGGATCAATGAACTCCAAAATTACAGTATTCAAAATAACAGATAATGTGAGTCTGTTAATCATAAGTGAAAATATGATAACATGTGTGATAAATGTTAGAATAAGTCCCAATAAGCTTGCAAAAGAGAAAGATTGGCCAGTGAATATATACAATCAACACTTGGTGAGAAGAAGAGTCCCTTATCCAATGAGACGGAACACCTGAAGTGAATACGTTTTCTCCTTACCAGCTAAAAAGACCAATATGTTGGTCTCACCGAACCCAGGGAATTGGGTCTCCCAAAAACCTTATAGACTATCCAGGGCTGTAGAAGCTGTATCACCAAAGAAATACAAGGCATCGAGGGCTGCTCCGTCTGTAGTTATCGGTGTCAAAGAAAGCGGCTGAAATGAACGCAATCACAGGTGAGCATGTCAATGTGTCCGAACGGCGGCGTCTCCCGAGGCCTCCTTCACGTGCTATCCGCTAACATACCATCTCCTCCGAAGAGGAAAGCGTGATGACGTCAGTCAATGATAACTACAGACGGAGCAGCCCTCAATGCCTTGTATTTCTTTGGTGATACAGCTTCTACAGCCCTGGATAGTCTATAAGGTTTTTGGGAGATCTAATTCCCTGGGCTCGGTGAGACCAACATATTGGTCTTTATATCTGGTAAGGAGAAAACGTATTCACTTCGGGTGTTCCGTCTCATTGGATAAGGGACTCTTCTTCTGACCAAGTGTTGATTGTATATATTCACTGGCCAATCTTTCTCTTTTGCAAGCTTATTGGGACTTATTCTAACATTTATCACACATGTTATCATATTTTCACTTATGATTAACAGACTCACATTATCTGTTATTTTGAATACTGTAATTTTGGAGTTCATTGATCCACGTCAGAGGATCAATATTGTCACTTTGTTTATGTGTATATCAATAACTTATATTTGATGTATTTACAATTTGAATATTATATTACTAGGTATCTAGTTTTCACAACATTTAGTTTATCCTATTCTTGATAAACTCATCCACCTTAGTTTTCTGTTTTTAGTTTGATTTCACCAATTCATTATGTCTAGGTTTCTAGTTTAATGATTTTAGCGCTGCACTAATTTTTATCTTATGATTTCGGGTTTTGTATTGTAGACTCTAGGTGCTGACTTCTTATATTTTGTTGAATTTTTGATTCATTCAAAATTTTTTTGTTTTAATAGATATTTCAGTGTAATTTTAGCGCAGCGTGTGGCCGATTGGCCCCTTTTTCTCATGTGTTACTTTACCTTTTTGGTCATTCATTTCCAGATTTATCCTACATGCATCCGCCCCTAAAGAGCGAGTCATATCTTGCGAAATGCGTTAGATGTTCTAGATGTTATGTATACTCATGTATTTCTAATGCAATGCGATCTTTAACCATGTACAAATTGTATTGGATTTGCCTTTGTTTATGCTACTCTTTTATGTGTGATTATTTCTGCAATAAAAAGTTTTTATTGTATTTATACTTGTCAATTTCATCGGTTCATTGTGTACACCTCATATAAAGTCCTAAAGGGCGATACCTTTGTATATGTATACATATATATATATATATATATATATATATATATATATATATATATATATATAAAAAACTCAACATTATCAGACTCCTATGATTCTACTCACAAGTCAGTAACAGTGAATACTGTTTGACAGCCAGGCAACTTTTGCTGTAACTGACTTTAGGGACTCTCGTGATTAAATTAATAGATATGATCTGTGGCTGACAAGCACTCATCTGTTTATTCATAATGGAAAAGTGCTGAGCTGCAGCGGAAAGGAGATTGAGGACTCTGTGTCCTCAGGCTCTTTCTCTATCACAAAAGTGAAACAGCTGTCTTCTGGGGACCACACACAGGTCCTAGAAGACAGCGGGGGGGGGGGGGGGGGGCTCGCTGCACAAAAAGGATGGCGTCCTGCACCAGGGACCGGATGGATCCGAAGTACACCATTTACTTCATAAAAAGTATGTTAGAAGAAAAAAAATAATTTTTTCATATCCAAAAACGAGGGGTGGAGAGGTGGTCTTTCATTTAAGACCACCTCTCAAAAGTGGGTGGAACTTCGCTTTAATGTTTTTCTCCTCTTAAAGTTTTTACAAATTACATTCATTCAACTATGGGTGACAGTACATCGTGGCATCTTGGGATGTGTTGCTTCACATCGCAACATTCTGCATTACGATAAAAGGTATGCTGGCATCATAATAGTATCACAACGCACGCCAACACAGCGCACACACAGAACTGCGGATCAGGAATTTACACAATGCAAAGCTGTAAAACCATCTTAAATATTGTTTAGGTTTTCATTGTGTGAGTAGCTTATTTCCCACACTTCCGGTCTTCACTGATCACAAAAATGCACAGTTTAATATGTACAAATATTTGTGATTTATTAACTCAGTACAGTTTCACCACTTAGATATAGTGGGAACGTTATATGTTTTGTTGTGTCTGTGTGAGCTAATAATGATTTTAGTGTATTTTGTCAAAAATATTGTTTTGATAAACATTTGTGCAAAAATCAGTAGCACCATCACTATATTCTATTGGTCCTGTGCCCTCAGAAAAAATGTGGTTGGGGGTCTTTTACAAATATTGAAAGTTTTTAAGGGAAATAATAAAAAAGTGAAAAATTGCAAATATGGTCTGGCCACCAGAGTTTATAAGTGGAGCCCAAGTGGAGCCCAGGGCTTGGCAGCGAAAGTGTTACCAAGACATTCTTACCAAGGAGAATTTGTTTGACATAACAATGTAAACAACATAATAGTTTAAAACAAAATAAACAATAAAAACTAGCTATGTAACAACAGATATACTCAAAAATGATTAATGTTTATCTGTAAGTGATCCTAGGTAATTATACTATATAATGCTGCAGTCACAGGAACTGATTCCCCCCAGTCCAAAGTAAGATTAAATAAAGCAAAAGCCTAGAGTAATAAAATCTTAAGATACAAAGCTTGTTGTGTGAGTATAAAAATTATCAGTAAAGGAAAATCAGTCTGTACTGTACATTATCTTAGTGCTTACCCGATATCACTATTCCTGCATAATATGAATGGCCAGTCTCTTTATTTATCCTCTGCATGCATTTTCTAATAAATAAGCACCGAAAGGAATATATTTTTTACTAAATCTTTAACTATAATACACACTAAAACTTTGTGTTTGACTCATAAAAGAAAATGCTGTTATGTGATTGTCTTCTGCTTGGTTTTTCCATATTTTATTTTGGCGAAAAGTTTTAGCATTAAATGATTATAAAGTCTAGTTTTTTTTTCTATTAAAATGTTATATTTTCCTGCTCTGTGCAGTGGTTTTGCACAGAGCAGCCCAGATCCTCCTCTTCTTGGGTCACTGGTTGGAGCTCCTGGCCCCTCCCTCCTGTTGAGTGCCCCCAAAGCAAGCAGCTTGCTATGGGGGCATCCAAGCTGAGTTGCAGCTCCATGTATCCATTCAGACACGGAGCTGTGGCCCTGCCCCCTTCTCTCTCCTGATTAGCTAACTGAGTTTGATTGATAGCAGGGGGAGCCAATGACCCCTACCTGCTGTGTCTTAGCCATTTTGGAGGGAGAGTCCCAGATGGTCGAGGGACTCATGGACATTGCTGGATAGAGATCCAAGGGACTCGTGGACATTGCTGGGGCTCAGGTAAGTATTAGGGGGGCTGCTGCACACAGAAGGCTTTTTATCTTAATGCTTAGAATGCATTAAGATAAAAAAACCTTCTGCCTTTACAGCTCCTTTAAACTATATGTTTGAACCTCAAAATGAAGTATTGCTAATGGTCATTCTGTAAGCAGAAGACTACACAGCGGACAGCATTCTAGCAACCAGTGATATTGTGTGGCCAAGAGCGCCTTAGCAACCAGTGAAACTGTTTAGCCAACCTCTGTCTAGCCATCCTAGCAACCAGTAACAGGTGAGGTGGGTAAAAATTGTTAAATGTAGAGGTGGGGGGGGGGAGTAAAGGAATATATGGACATTAAGTCCTGGTTCACACTGGTGCGACTTGTCATGAGATTTCACAGTTAAGACAAGTCACACTCCATTATCGGCAGTGGAACTGTTCATATCCCCACGACTTATGTCACAGCGATTATGAAAAAGGTTCCTGCACTACTTTTTACTGATTTCATTGCAACTTGCATTGAGGAATGTTTAATGAAGTCACAAGCCGCAGTGAAATCGGCAATGCAAATCGCACTAATGTGTGGCTTTGAAATCGTGTTGAAGTAGCGCGATTTCAAAGCTAAAGGTGAGACTGTATGTAAAGCAAAACCCTTTTTTGATATAGTAGGTAAAGCCTAGCTGTCAGCTTTTTTTTAACCAAAACCTGTGTGCCATTATGGAAGATTTCCCTTTGCTTTCTTTCCCATAGACACATCAAAGAAGTAAGTGGAAATCTCTAAAGCAAGGGGATATCTCCTTTTAGACACTTATCACCATAACAGGTTTATGTACTGAAAGATTTCCTCTCCCCTTCAGTTTCTGGAGACAATCGTCAGCGGACCATACATTTACATCTCTGACAGCGATTTCCTTTCACTGTAAGCACTCCTAATGTCTGATTTGAAATTTCAAATATAATAGACGTTTAATAAATTGTAATATTTCAGCATATACACAGCAAAGTTAAAAATAAATATGCAATATGTGTTCATACCTACATTATAATACATGGATTAATTGATTTTATTTCACATTTATATTTGAAGGAGC
This sequence comes from Lithobates clamitans, assembly GCA_037952925.1. Classification (NCBI taxonomy): domain Eukaryota; kingdom Metazoa; phylum Chordata; class Amphibia; order Anura; family Ranidae; genus Lithobates; species Lithobates clamitans. The sequence goes on along the minus strand of JBBGZY010000076.1, from coordinate 8,130,256 downwards.
AGCGAACCATTAATTTCATATACCCGTATATACTCGAGTATAAGTCGAATTTTTCAGCACATTTTTTTGTGCTGAAAGTGCCCCCTTCGACTTATACTTGAGTCAAGCACTTTTCTGCAGCAAAAAATTTCATTTTCCGAACCGATTTTGGGGCCCCGTATCTCAGGGCCACTTGGTGCTAGGAACCCCAAATTTGGTGTGAAACCCCAGTGGAACTGGTACCATAACATATCCAAAGGTGAAGTTCCTAGCACCAAGTGGCCCCGAGATACGGGGCCCCAAAATCGGTTCGGAAAATGTCATTCTCTGCTGAAGAAAAGTGCTTGACATTTTCTGAACCGATTTGGGGCCCCATATCTCAGGGCCACTTGGTGCTAAGAACCCCAAATTTGGTGTGCAAACCCAGTGGAACTGGTACCATAACATATCCAAAGCTGGGGTTCATAGCCCTAAGTGGCCCTGAGATACGGGGCCCCAAATCCGGTTCGGAAAATGTCATTCTCTGCTGCAGAAAAGTCAGTGAACTGATTTTTGGGGCCCTGTATCTCGGGGCCACTTGGTGCTAGAAACCTCAGCTTTGGAAATTCTATGGTGCTAGTTCCACTGGGTTTGCACACCAAATTTGGGGTTCCTAGCACTAAGTGGCCCCGAGATACAGGGCTCCAAATTCGGTCAACTGTGTCCATCTGCAGCAATGTCATTTCAGGACCCTTTGGGTTCAGAGACCCCAAATTTTGGCTGCAGCTAGGGGGCATCTAGGAACCCTTAACTACCGAGTTTGAAGTTCAGGGGACCTATGGCTGCAAATGGGCACAGTGAGGCATGCAAATGGGCACAGTGATGCTGCAAATGGGCATTGTTGACCCTCTTTTCCACTTACAGTAGCTGTGCATTTCTCACCCTCGTCTTATACTCGGGTCAATAAGTTTTTCCCATTTTTTTTGTAGTAAATTAGGGCCTCGACTTATACTCGGAACGACTTATACTCGAGTATATACTGTACATTGTTGTATATCGAAGTGAGTACACTTACTAGGTGGTTGCAGCAGTTCAAAACTTATTCACATTTTTACCAATAATCATTTATTTTAGTGATAGCAAGCAGGGCATGAGTTTAGATTAAGAAAATATTTATTGCATGTGCTTACTAAATAGAATTTTCTTTCATATAGTATCCGTCCTTCTTTACACTTTCTGCTTACAGAATGCCCATTAGCAATAATGCAATTTGATATTTTTTAATGCTAGAGTGTTATGCCAAAATTAATCATGGAAAAAACAAGAAGAAGAAAACCACAGAACATGTACCAAGGACAGAATGTCCCCAGTAGTGACACTGTGGCCTCAGTGTTGCCAAACCCCCTATGCCTCCATGTAACAAAAATAATGTACCTGCTTCTGATTACCAGCAACCAATGACATTTGACATAGAGAAGCACGGTATCATTCTAAAGAGCCAAAATAAAAGGGGTGGGAATAGGACCCAAGGTGTCCTTGCCTTCAGTGAAGGAGAAGGAACAAACTGCTGTTTAACCTGGTATAACTTTATTAGAACAATTAGTAGAAACAAATATATTTATCATAGAAAGGAAAACATAAGCAGTAGGAAATTGTTTAAAAAACTGGAAGTAAACGGCCAGGCAGCCCCATGCTGGTTTTGAGTGGATAACATCCTGTGCGTGTCACCAGGACTAGGAATACAGAGATTCGCATCCAGGACTCCTGCAAAGGACTCTGGATTCACCACCTTGTCGCTGCAATTGAGGACCAATCTAATATTGTCTAAACAGTGAGTCTCTTTTCAACTGGTATATCCAGCAAGTGATCACAGTCTGAACATTTTTTGAGGCTTTGTGATTTGACTCAACTGACTATATTTTCCTATCCAACTTATATGCGGTGCTATCTTTAATGTTTCATGGAAACATGGTGCTGAATGACTAACAGGCTTATTGTGGATCTATTGTTTCTCCTTGACTCAAGTCGCATGCTTACATAACTGCGTGCTGCATTTTACTATTATACTATCTCTATGATTGACAGTGCTACACCCAGAAATCAAACCTGCCTTGTTCACTAACTAGCAGGGATACTTTCTAGCCAGAATTGCATTTATTTGTCTGTGATGACCAATGCTTTTTTCAACATTGTAAAGACTTAATGCAGCAGCTCTATAGGCATATAGGGAGTCTGGAGGTCCATGGTTAAGCACAATACGGATACCAAGGTTTCCCAGAACTCACCTCGCCTAACACATGTAAGCATTATATATTAAGTCACACTTAATAACTTGAGATGATTGACACGTGTGGATGACTGGGATATGGCTGAGCTCATGGGCATGCATTTCTAAATGACAACGTTTTCAGTTTTTACCACGTGCAATTAACTATTGTTTATGCTTTCCATTCTATGATAAATATTTTTTTCTACTAATTGTTCTAATAAAGTTACTGTATATCAGGTTAAAGCACAGTTTGTTCCTTTTCCTTCACTGAAGGCAAGGACACCTTGGGTCCTATTCCCACTCCCCTTTTGTTTTGTCTACTTCTCCTGTTTTGATAAGGAACACCATCCTACTAGGTGAGCTGGTAACCTGTTACCTGAATTGACCAACGATACTGGTCATCAGAACCCCGCCAATTGCTTTTTTTATTACGACTTGTCATTCTAAAGAGTGTCTGCAACATTTTTTATGAATTTCAGAGATTGTTGTTGTAGAACCTTTTTTAAGGGATTTTTTATGTAGGATTAAGTTTTTAATACGTTTTAAAATATATTAATTGACATCCATTTGATTCTGCCTTTTAGAACATTTTAAGGCATACTGTTTATTTAATAATCCTTTACATATTATCTATGTTTATACTCAACCCATGTTATTTTATATTACTTTGTTTCCCTCCCTGATGAGAGGGAAGTTTTGAAGCACCAAAATGGCATCTTGTTAAAGACAATGAAAATCAAATGGACTCTTATTAGCGCTGTGGCGCTCTCATCCTTTTTACATTCCTCACACTACTCTCTGGGGACCTTTAAAGAGGAACTGCAGTCTGCTCACATAATTTGTAATAAAAACATCTTTGCCATTCTGCATATTATTTTATTTTTTAAATTGTATTTTTATTGGATTATCAAGAAGAAAATTATTATAGAGTGTACAAACATCTGAAGTGTAACAAAAAGTACAATAGTACAAGTAGAAATGTCCACATATACAGATCACAGGGGTGGTCTGTATGTCATAGGCGTGCGCAGCCTATTACATTAGGGTGTGCACCCCAAAGCTCAAACACGCGTGTGGGTGTGAGTATATAATATATCTCTGTATCTCATCTCTCCACCTGCATAGTGAAAGAGAAGAGAGGGAGAGCTTTCCCATCACCCCGCCAGCACACAGAGCGACAGGGCCATTGTCAGAAATCATGGGCCTGATACAGTCTACCTGACAAAGCTCCCTCCACCTGACAGAGCTAGGGCCTAAGCCTGACAGGGGCACAGTGTTCTATGAGGTGGGTGCAGGGTGTATAGTGAGGGGTGCAGGGTTCTGTGGGGTGGGTGCAGGGTGCATAGTGAGGGGTGCGGGGTTCTGTGGGGTGGGGGCAGGGTTCACAGTGAGGGGTGCAGGGTTTTGTGGGATGGGGGTAGAGTGCATAGTGAGGGGTGCAGGGTTCTGTGGGGTGGGGGCAAGGTGCATAGTGAGGGGTGCAGGGTTCTGTGGGGTGGGGGCAGAGTGCATAGTGATAGGTGCAGGGTTCTGTGGGGTGGGGGCAGGGTGCAAAGTGATAGGTTCAGGGTTCTGTGGGGTGGGGGCAGGGTGTACAGTGAGGGGTTCAGGGTTCTGTGGGGTGGGGGGCAGGTGGGTGCAGGGTGTACAGTGAGGGGTGCAGGGTACTGTGGGGTGGGGGCAGGGTGCATAGTGAGGGGTGCATGGTTCTGTGGGTTGGGGGCAGGGTGCATAGTGAGGGGTGCAGGGTGCTGTAGAGTAGGTCAGTATAGGGTGAGGGGTGCAGGGCAGATGGAAGGCACAGGGTCAGGAGAGAAGCAGAGAACAGTGTCAGGGGGGACCCCAGATAGCCTGGCAGGGTTCGAGGATTAGCTGGTACTCACGATTTGGGCAGCCAGCAGTGTAGCCAATCTCTTCCTGCAGCATATCCACTTGAGGGTGGGGGGGATGAGTCGGCATCACGAGGGAGGGACCCATAACACACTGGAGGGATCCACACAGCCAGCCATCCTCTGCACTTGCGCCATATCAGTCACCGAGAGACGGGCACAGCATTGATCACTGGGATTCACCATCCCAGACCCACCACTCCATCCACTGCACTGCGCTGTGCTGGGCTGGGCTGGGCACTGGAGTCTGGGGCCAAAGGAGGACTGTTTATTCACATTCAGGAGCAGGTTGAATAATCTTCCACAGCCTTTGCTTGCAATTAGATTAAAGCCCCGGCAGATTGTTATAGAAGAAGCGGGAAGCCGGGACTTTAATTTAATTGTCGGGAACTACAGTGCAGTAGATCACACCGCCTGCACCTGAAAGTGGTTAAATAGTCCCCTTTTGGCCCCGCCAGGCAGATAAACAATGGGGCTGTTTTTTCTTTTTAAATAGCTGCATAGCAGAGGTGCCCAGAGTTTGTGAGTTGGGCTCCTCTCTCTGCTGCCGGGAACCCATACAGAATAACCAGGGCCAGGCAGAGCGATGCACATGGGGGTAATTAGGGTTTGCCCAGGCACACCCGGCACGCCCCGTGCGCTGTACAGCATATCAGGAAATTGGAACAACTCGTAGGTATAAACAAGAAACAAAACAGAGGTCATATATAAAGATGAGAGCAAATTTAGGGTATATAAGTAGGAGCAGGAAGCTCTAAGGAGTACCAATCAGTATGTATCAGGGAGTGATGAGGGGGAGGTCTGCAGAGTATAATACAGTTTATGATGTAACGGTTGGCAAAGGGGTTCCATATTCCGATTGATCCCAAGGTTCCCAGATTTTATTAAATTGGGGAATGTTATCATACACAGAGGGCGTCAGGTATTCCATCCTTCGGATCTCAGCTACCAATTGTATAAATCTGGACCACGGGAGAGGCGTGTTGGATAACCAGCACAATGAATGAGCCGCTTGGCAGCTAGAAGGATATATGAAATCAGCCGATTGTCTTTTTTAGAAATACCTGAGAAAGGAAGGCCCAAAAGATAATTTAGGGGATCAAGCGGAAGGGACACATCCACCAACTTTTGTATCAATAACATCAGCTCATGCCAAAAAGGCTGAATCATAGAACATTGCCAGAAGATGTGAAACAATGAGCCTACATCAGTCCCACAGTGCCAGCAATGTGCCAGGACCGATGAGTCATATTTGTGAATGACTTTGGGGTTTTATACCAAAACAAGAGAATCTTGATGGACGTTTCCCTCTGGAGTACACATTTTGAGGATTTAAAAGTAGAAGACCAAATCCTATCCCACAACTGGGAGCCAATAGGTCTACCTATCAGGTGAGTCCATCTCCTCATATATAGATGAGTGGTCTCAGTGAGAGGGGTTGACTCGTGGAGGATATGGAGGATAGAGGATATTAGATGTAGTTGACGGAGACCCTGAGCGCATAGGTATTCAAAGGGGGTGGGTTTATCTAGAGTCAGGAGCGGGGACAGCGAATGGAAGAAATGCCTGATCTGTGAATAGAAATGAAAAAGGTGGGAGGGGATATCAAATTTCTCATGTAGAGTGTCAAAAGTGTGTAGTCTGCGTGACATTGGGTGAACTAAGTTCCAAAGCTGAAACAAGGAAGCATTTATCCATGGGAGGACCCGTCCCAGGGACAAACTATGTGATATGGATGGGTTGAAGAGCACATTTATGAGGGGAGGGCATGGGAAAGTAAGAGAGAAGGTTTTAAGGCATTTACGCCATATAGTTATGATCAGGTGCCTGTAGGGAGGACCAGGAGGCAATGACTCTTAAAAGTGAGGTGTAGTAATATTTAATAATATCCGGTGCCTCCAATCCCCCCCTGGATCTTGTAGCAAGGACCACCAAACTCACTATGTGGTGAGCCCTACCAATCCATATAAATTTTAGGAAGTTCCTCTGAATTGCTTTAAGTTGAGGAAGGGGTACAGAAAAGGGTATAGTAGCCTAGGTAAAATGGACATTTTCAGGACGTTAATTCTGCCTAAAAGGGATAAGGGATATTTCATCCAGTTCTGTAGGGATTTGTTAATGTCCAAGATCAGGGGGGGGGGGAGTTCACAGAATAGAGGGAGGAGTAGGAGGGGGTAAGGAGGACACCCAAATATTTGAGGGAGGTAGTACACCACCTGTAAGGGTAGGATTCCTTAAGCTGGGATAGCAAAGAGGGGGGAATGTGTATGGGAAGAGCTTCAGTTTTAGAAGTGTTAACCTTATAACCCGAAATGACGCCAAAGGAGGAGAGCAAATTGTGTAATGAGGGTAGGGATAACAGCAGGTTAGTGATAGTTAGCAGTATATCATCTGCAAAGAGCGATAATTTATATTCCCCCCTGTCGCATCACCACCCCGCGAATATCCGGGTGTATACGGATGGACTCGGCCAGAGGTTCCAGACACAAAATAACAAGTAGCGGCGATAGAGGGCAGCCCTGACGAGTCCAATTTGTCATGGGGAAGCCAGCCATTATTTGGAATGGAGGGGTCCTTAACAGGCTTAGGGTTGGCCTTTGAGTAGGGAACCATAGAGAGTCAGCATATGGGGGGACAGTATGAATGAAGGTTTTATAGTAAAAGTAGGGTAATCCGTCAGGGCCAGGTGACTTATGTGATGGGAGATCTTTAATTATAATTAGGAGTTCTTCTGCAGTTATGGCTGCGTTTAAGCTAGCTAGGTCTGGTGAAGACAGTTTCGGAAGCTTTAAGTTGGAGAAGAATTCCTCAAATTTTTCTTGGGTAAAATTAAAATGGTTGTCAGGGGACAAACAGTTGTACAGTTTGTGCTAGAATTTACCAAACATTTTGGACATCTCTTGGGGGCAATGGGTTCTGGATCTGTCAGTTTGGGAAAGGAAGTCAGGGAATGAGTTGAATGGACGTGGGCGTAGCTTGTTGACTAACATCCTATGGAGCTTATTGGAATATTCATAACATTTTTGTTTTGTCCAAAGTATGGATTTCGCTGCCCTTGCAAGCTGTACTAATTTGATTTGTTCTCTAAGGGAAGTGACCTTGCGTAACTTGGGATTGCACAACAGCTGCCGTTTAGCAGTCGTCAGGGTTGCCAACAGGGACTGTAAAAGTCCATTTCTGTCTTTTTTCAGACAGGACCCCTCTGCTATGCATGCGCCATGAAAAACAGCCTTGTGTACCTCCCACAGTGTGGGAAAATCAGGAACAGACCCCGCGTTAAGCTGGAAGAATTCTTTTAGACCTGCTGCCAATTTAGTACGTGAGACCTCAGATTGTAGAAGGTGGTCATTGAGGCACCAATGACATGACCTGGTGTGGGTCTGGGAGAGCACAAGATCTAGTGTGATGGTAGCATGGTCAGACCATGTAATGGGGGATATGTCAGACTCAGTAACATAGGGGATGAGCGGGGCAGAAATAAAGAAATGATCAAGGCGGGAATACATTTTATGGGCCATGGAGTAGAATGTAAATTGCTTAGCGGAGGGGTGTTTGATCCTCCACGAGTCAAAAAGTTGTTGGGATCTAATACATTTGCGAAATTAATTGGCTTGGGATGCAGTCTTCCTCGAGGAAGTAGTATTAAGCAGAGTTTGTCTATCTCTAGTGGGCGACATGACCAGCTTGAAGTCCCCTCCAACAATCATGAAGGGTTGAGAGGGGTAAAAAGTATGTTGAGGAAGTCAATCTGGCCAGTATTGGGAGCGTATAGGTTAACTAGGGTAAAGGAGGAGGTCATATAATCACAATCTAGGATGAGAAACCTCCTATGAGGATCAGCATGAGTGTTCTTAACCTTAATAGGACAAGACTTCCTAATCAGGATTGCTACTCCCGCCTTGCCTGTGGAGTCAGAGGCAAGGTAAGAGGTGGAGAAGAATTTTGAGGCAAATTTGAGTGAATCTCCAGCACGGAAATGCTTCTCTTGGATCATTATCACATCCGCACCTGAGGATCTGAACTCCTTCAGAGCCACCCAATGTTTCTGAATGGAGCCCAGACCCTTTACATTATATGACATGATCCTTAATGCCATAGGTGTGAGACTTTCATAAAAGCTTGTGTAAGAACAAGAAACATAAAAAGAAACAAAACATAGAAGGCATATAAATGGGTGTGAGACTGGATAAGATCATGGATGAGAAGATTAATCCCTCGGTTCCTGAACAGTAACAAATATACCATATAGGAAGAAAAACACCCAAAAAATGGACAAGAAAAAAACAAAAAAACAAAGTCTTGAACATATAAAAAAAAAAAGAGAACCTGTGTTTGAATGCCTGAGACACAGCCATGTCTCAGGGGGCCTTGAACAACGTCAAAGAACAGGTAGGGACACATAAGGACCTCCATCAGGGAACTCTGGGGAGAGAGAGGGGAGGTCTGTCTGCTCACCTTATGAACTTGGCAGCAGTGGTAAAAGTCAGACAGGAGAGATCCTGATGAAAAAAAAAGTAAAAGTCAGCAAATAAACAGGAACAACTGTCAAAATGGTAATAGGGACCATAACATTAATACCCCATGGGTTGGGAAAAAAATTACCCTGAGCAGAGTACAGGGTAACTTGTAAACCTGTAGTCCAGAGCACTTAACTGTGTTTCTCTTGGACTGTGGAAAAACAGAAACAATTGCGAGCCCGAGAGTTCCATGTAGGGGCATCAAGGAAGCTGCTTGGAGGGTCGTGGTCGTTGAGGTGTGGAGAGATGTTTCTTCGATCGGCTCCTCACAGGGGTCCAGACACGGCTGGGGGTGGAAGTGAATGGACAAGCCTGAACAGGAGGAGGTATCAGGTCTTCTTCTGGTAGAGGGGGGAGACCAAGACTTTTCATGAAGGCTTCCCCTTCCTGAAGGTCATGGAGACTGTGTTGGACACCATCTTTGGATACAATGAGGCGAAAGGGAAATCCCCAGTAATATGGGACTTGATGGTGTTGCAAGTGGGATGTGATCGGATGTAGGTTTCTCCGCTTAGCAAGGGTGATGGGAGAGAGGTCACTGAAGATCTGTTGTTTTGCCCCTTTGTATACAAGCTGGGATTTATTTTGCGTGGCAAAGGTTAGTGCCTATTTGCTGTCATAAAAGTGAAACCTCACTATAACATCTCTGGGCCTAGCTCCAGCCGGAGGTTTTGGGCCCAGGGAGCGATGGGCCCTGCCAAGGTGCCAGTCCACATCCACTACCATGGGGGCCGGGGTATTAAAAAGCCCCAGGAGATAGGGGCGTAAAGCAAGGTCTCCCACTGTTTCAGGGATACCTCAGAAGCGTAAGTTCTGTCTTCTCTCCCTGACTGTTTTCCAAGTCCTCTTGCTGCAATTTCAGCTGGGGCACTGAATGTCTAAGGTTATGGTTTTCCTCCTCAATAGCCTGCACATAGTTACCATTTCATCAAGTTTATACTCAAGTGCATCAGTACGTTCCCTGACTTGATTTATTTGCCCTCTCAGTTCTGCTGATATTTTGCTCACCTCTGCCGATACTGTGCGGGTAATCTGCTGGAGTAGAAGCTGCAGTTTGGCATCCAGCTTGGCATCCAAGATGTCTGGGGTGAGAATCTCATGCAGAGGAGAGGAAGCAGAGCCCGGGACCTGGGTAGTAGCTGCCGGGGGATTTCCGGCCTCCTCCGTCACCAGAAGCTAGTACATTGCAGCGAAGGGATCAGTGGGAGAACTCGAGGCCGAGGATTGCGGCCTAGTGATATACTGGTCCATGCTTGTTCCTGCATGTGGCCCAAACAGCGGCTTATAGTAGTGCTGTTGCTGGCTGATCTTTCCCATGGGGTGCCCAAAGAGTGTAGCGTTCGGTCAGGCTTACCCCCGGCGCTGGATGTGGCTATTGTAGCTTCTCAGAGGTCTTGGAGAGTCGATGGAGCCCGGAGCTTACTCAAAAGACGTCCTCCATGTTAGAAGTCGCGCATGCGCCACCCTGCATATTATTTTATATGTATTGTGATTCTGTACTTGCCAAATATGCTGCAGAAATCTCCCTCTACTAAGTCTGACTACAGCCATTTTAACTGTGGGCAGCTGAAGCTGCTGCCTGTTCACTTCCTGGATTTACACACACACACACGCACACATACACACACACACACACAGGCACACCTCCAGCTCTCATTGGCCCTGTTATGACTCATCCCCCCTCCCTTCCTGGAAAACTCCCTTACGAGTGAGAGAGAGAGCCTAGGCTTATTACCAGACAAGAAACAGGAAGTGGGCTGTATAAGGTATTTACTGGCAGAAATTTACTATCCAAAGGTAAAACAACAAGGGTAGAAGATTTAATAGATGGAAAGATGAAGAAATGACTGAAGGTCCACTTCAAGAACACCCCAGATGTTAATGAACTGTCCTTAGAATTTGATTTGAAACTCCTACCTCTTTACGTTTCTGGTCCAGCACCGGACTAATATAACTTTGATTTAGCTTCAAATTTCAGGAACTGGGGTGGTATTTAGGTAGCGCATCCTTTTTAGGCAGTTCCAGCATACTTAGAGGCAGACCCAGACTATACAAAGGGAGAATTGCAGGCTATAGAGCAATGGTCATCAACCCTGTCCTCAGGGCCCACTAACAGGCCAGGTTTGCAAGATAACTGAAATAAATCACAGGTGATATGATTTGCTGCTCAGTGATTGCAGTATTCCAGTCTGCATCTCCCCAAGGTAATACATAAAACCTGGCCTGTTGGTGGGCCCTGAGGACAGGGTTGATGACCACTGCTATATTGGTTATTTATTATAGATGTGAATGTATAATCTATGTAAAGTGATGTGTAAATTGATGGCGCTATATACTGTAAGTACCTGTAATAAATAAATAGTTAGATTATATTTATTATTTCATAGAACCAGGGATTGGTTAGTACAATATGCAGTTTTGCAGTTTAACATATTCACAACAATAAACGTTTGTGGAAGCCTAATTCATCCATGTTTATCCTGCTACCTGTTACATTCCCTAATCATTATGGATAAGAAACAAATATACAATATATACCAGCTATAAAAACAGCAGCAGCCAATGTTTTTTTTGTTGTCTCTGAACCCAGTTTGGTGATTTCCCCTCACTTGTGACACCAGAACAAAACAAGAAGAATGTGGTTGTCACTGGGAGAAGACACAGACATTAATATTAACCTAAGAGAAGTTCTAAGTTCCTCGTGCCCAACCTGCCGCCCTTTGGCACTTTGTGTTTGGCCCTCGGGACCCCTGCAGGCCATAATCTATATTCTGGTGCTTACTCAAAATAGTGAAGGAAAATATTCTTTAGACTGGTTTCTACTTAAAAGATTTGATTTATTTATGTTGCATTTTCTTATTTTCTTTATCTTTTTTTCTGTGCTGGCCATCCCTTTTCTCTTTGGTGCAAAAAAATCTTGAAAAAAAAAAACCTGAGGAGTTTTTAACTATTCCTTACACTATTCGAAATTTAAAAAAAATATGGCTTTGGGTACATTTTTACTTAGCTTGTATAGAAAATAGTAGATTAAAGCCTTACTCAACTAATTTTACTTTAAATAGTTCATTTGGACTAAGCTGGTTCAAACTAACTATTTTCTTCACTAATACATGTGGCTGCTGTCCGCATTATGTAAACTATATGAATACAATACTTTCTATGATTGGCTGAGGCAGAGAGGGGGACGATCTCCACTTTATCCAATCACAGGAAGCCTTGTATTCGAAGCTTCCTCTAAATGACTTAACAATGGTCAGCCTAACTCGATTTTGCTTCCTCATACTTCTGCCATAACACAGCACTATACACTGTGGGGTTGAATAACTAAAACTGAAGAGTACAAAATCTTATACAGCTTTGCATGGTAGCCAATTAGCTTTTAACTTCTGCTTGTTCAATTAAGCTTTGACAAAAAACCTGGAAACTGATTGGTTTCTATTAGGGATGGTCCCGATGTTCGAATTGAATGTAAGTTCGACTCGCACATCGGGTGTTCGTTTGCTCGAAAACGAACCGAACATATGGGGCGTTCTTGGCAAATTCGAGCACCGCGGAGCGCCCCATAATGCACTGAGAAATCGCAGGGCATTGACGGGTGCTGATTGGCCAAAGCATGCACCTGACCTGCATGCTTTGGCCAAACACAGCACTCTCTGCTGTTAGAGCCATGAGCCATGAAGTCCACGCCCCACACTATATAAAGCTACTTACACAGTGGCCGTATATAGTGTTATGATTGAGAGACTGTTAGCTAGAGGCAGGTTAGTTAGTGGCGTGCAGGCAGTTTAATACATATATATATAAATATATATATATATATACAAACAAAAAGGAGACAATACGCCCTACTCCAATCCTCCTATCTCAGCGCTAAAGGATATTCAGTATATGAAGATGGAAAATAATGATTGTAATAAACCGCAGTGATTTAACCTGATGTCACCATATTCTGAGTGAGATATCTCTCAGCAGCCACTTAATAAAAAATAGAAATATAAATATGGATGAATGAATGTACTATATGAAACAGCAATTAACCCATCAAAGCAGCGCTATTTTCAGTCCTCAATGCTGACTGATAAAACAAAGTCTTTGTAAATGCAAGCAAAACACATGCAGGCAGGTAAATTCCAACAAAGACACAGCGGTAGGAGCTCGGTCTGGATTCCCTTATATGAATAGTAGATCTGATGGGTGCACCTTTCACCATCTATTGGGACACCTTGTGCTGCACACACCCCATAGGGGTTCAAACTCACCGGAGCCAGGAGGTTAACAAGCCTTGGATCAAATCCTCTCTCTGTTTACTCCCGAAGTCCTCCAGGGTTGATGATCAAATAACAGCAACAATGTCCACATGCTCCACAAAGAGCAGAGGGGAGGGGCCTCCCCTCTCCACTGAACACAAGGGGATTAGGCGGCGGCCATCTTTTTGTAGCCCGCCAGGCGCCAGAATTGTGACTTTGTTCTCACACTGGGCGTATGCTGCTCAGCGCAATCGTTCATTCCACAAAGCAGCTCCAAACCCTGCCAATGAAGTGCCGCGTCTGCAATCTCGTGATTGCATAGACGTGGTGCTTCCCGAAGTGCACTATGTCCGGTGCTCAAACACAGTGCACTTAAGGACTTTTTTTTTTCTTTTCTTTTTTTTGTGACTGCCTAGGGGGGGGGCGGCACCCGGGCGCCCCCCATTGGCCGGTCCACCACTGCTTGTGCTCCTCAACCTTCCATTTGAGGATGCCCCACAGATGCTCAATAGGGTTTATGTCTGGAGACATACTTGGCCAGTCCATTACCTTTACCCTCAACTTCTTTAGCAAGGCAGAGGTTGTCTTGGAGGTGTGCTTGTGGTCCTTATCATGTTGGAATACTGCCCTCTCTAAAGGGGGGGGATCATGCTCTGCTTCAGTATGTCACAGTATATGTTGGCATTCATGGTTCTGTCAATGAACTGTAGCTCCCCAGTGCCAGCAGCACTCATGAGAACAAAAGGGTGAACTTCTCCAGGTGGTGTACTGAAGAAAACCATCCTCAGGTAAAGCTTTGTTGCGGGTGGATTCCAGCCATTCCAGGCACACTATCATGGGCATACCGGTCAGCCAGTTCCTCTGATTGAAACGTGTGTGCAGTAAGGACACCGATTTCGCCAGGGAGGCCACAGAAATGGTTTGCAGATTTAAGCGCAGAGATTATTCTGATGCGATTTTGAATCGAGCATTACACGTTGCCCGCAAAATTCCCAGGAATGATTTGTTGTCTGACACACGTTCTAGGGAGCAGTTAGATAGGGGGCATTCCTCATCTTCTACAGTCAGTATTCTGATGTTCTCTACCCCATTTAGTATAGAATTTAACAAAATAAGAAACACTGTTAATAAATATCTTCCCGTTTTGTTTAATGATCCTATTTACACTCAGATACTTTCTAGAGGCAAAAAAACTGTTTCTCGCAGGGCTCCAATGCTAGGCAGATTTTTATCGCCCAGTCTTTTCACTAGTGAGAGCTCTGGCTCTCACTGGTTGAAGTTTAAAGGTAATTATGTGCTTATTGTTGTCATATCAAGAGGGGTCCTTCAGTCTGTTCTACTACTACTGGTAAAAGTTTTGTTGTTTCTTCATTTATTAACTGCAACACTAGGTTTCTGGTGTATGTAGTTACATGCGATTTATGCAACATCCAGTATGTGGGTCGCATGTCGCGCAGACTGAAGGATTGTCGCTATGATCAGTTAAGATACATTAAGAAGAAACACTCCACGAATGTAGCCAAACATTGGAACATAGTCCATAACAAGAGAGAGAAGGGGGGGAGAGAAAAGATGGTCCGCTCAAGAACAGGCTGTTGTGAACCTAAATGATTTTATTGTGTCAAATTTACAGTACAACTATCCACAAACCCATATGTTAAAAATAGGGCAGGAGTCCTAATATGTGCAGGTGTAGGACTCCTGCCCTATTTTTAACATATGGGTTTGTGGATAGTTGTACTGTAAATTTGACACAATAAAATCATTTAGGTTCACAACAGCCTGTTCTTGAGCGGACCATCTTTTCTCTCCCCCCCCTTCTCTCTCATATGTGCCATATGGTCCATTGAACAACTTTTGTTCGGCTGCTGACCAAGTATCGTCGAGTCAGCCCACAAAGTATACCTGTGATATTAGAGGCATAATAACCAAGGTAGGCAATTTTTGGTCGGTCATTGTACCACCTCCATATACCTCTAAAAATCTATTTTGGATGAATCTAGGGCATCCTCCTCCTTTGTTTTCTTATAGTCCATAACAAGGATGTGTCCAGTTTATTTATTCAGGAGATTGAAGCTATAGTGACACCCCCTAGGGGAGGCAATAGACTTAGAGCGCTTTGCAAGAGGGAAGTTTACTATTTTTTTTCCCTCAATACCAGGAAACCAGCAGGATTACATTTTGAGTGGGATGCCTCAAATTATTGTGATTAACTCTCAATTGAGGTAGAATTTTTTCATATATACATTTTTTATGTTTAAACTGATGTTTTATGGGGTTTTTCCTGCGTTATTTCTGTGTGTTTTTTTTTTAAATTTAATTATTTATTTATTTTATTTTTCTATTTTTTTGCGTTTTTTTCTGTGTCTTTTTTGCATTTTTTTCAGCGCTTTTCTTGCCTCTTTTATTTTTCTTTTTTTGCTGTTTTCCTGCTGTTTTTCTTTCGCTTTTCCACCATATTTCATTTGTTTGTGTTTTCTGGTGATTATATATCCCAATTAGTCTTCGGGTCTCCCGAGATTTAGATATCTGTATGGGTTCTATTAAATATAATTTTTGCATGTTCATGTGTTTAAATAGCGGTGTTCTTTGATGTAGTCATCACTAATAGAGTTTCTCTAACTATTTACTAGACAACATCACACCGCCACTTTGCATTTGTATTTGTGCCTTTATTATTTAGTGGCGCCCCGTGAACTGAAGTTCCTACATATAAACATGATACATTCCAACATGTTTTGGTAGATTTTTAGACAATATTTATAAACACGGTTTTACTATTAAAGGTTGCTTTGCAATAATTTTCACATGTACTTTTGTTTATAAATGTATCTAGTTTTTATTGTTACGATTTCATATTTTCATGCGTTTCCCCCGTATTATACATGGTGATGGTTTACTATGTTTTTATTATCATGTTTTTACTTTTTTGAGACATTGGATTTTCTTATATATGCGTAACTTTGATATGTAGGAAGGCCAGTATGGTGGCCTGAATTTATGGGAGGAGCCCGGGGGGTATTTAAGCAGCCCGCTCACCTGTGGTGCTTGTCGGTTTCCTGTGCGCGATATACGTCACTAGGCCGACTATTCGATATACCAGCGTCCGCAAGTTCTTGCCTCGCAAGTTCCCGTATTCGATATTCCGTACTCAAAACTTTCGAAGTCCGCGTTTTTCGTTCGTAGTTTGTACCACGCGTCTGGCTTGGCTGTCGCAGGTAAGGTCCCGTCGGACTTTTCGTTTTCATATCATGTCACTAAACCGTGATTTAAAATTTTCGTTTCACTCGCATTTCACAAAACTGCAATGTATATCGCTCGTACTTTCGTTATGTTACCATTTCGACTTACCCGAGATAGCACCGCGACGCAGACGTCGCTTCATTTCTAGCATGTCGGTATTTTAAAATATGCGTCGGTAGACAGCCATAGCGAGTCGCAATTTGCAATTTATCGGATCAAGTCAGTTCGATACCAATCATTTCTCATTTCTGAAACATTTCTAAACTCATTTCTGACATTTCAAATCATTTCAAACATTTCTCATTTCAGTCACCTACCGCGCTCCGATTCGAATCCAGTCGCATCAAAAGATGCACCGATTCGTTCCGGTGTGCCCCAGTTATTACGGCCTCATTTCTATACATGCTCCAGAGTTACGTTATTATCAGTCATTCGTACCTCTCTCATGGTTATCATTTCATTTCCACGTATCACGTTCCGACATGAATTCAGTCGCATGGAAGTGCACCGATTCGTCTCGGCGTGCCCCAGGATTGGCCTCATTTCTATACATGCTCCAGAGTTACGTTATTATCAGTCATTCGTACCTCTGTCATGGTTATCATTTCATTTCCACGTATCACGTTCCGACATGAATGCAGTCGCATGGAAATGCATCGATTCGTCTCGGCGTGCCCCAGGATTGGCCACATTTCGGTACATGCTCCGGAGTCCGATTCGTAGTCAGTCGCTACAACAGCACGACCGATTCGAGCCTCCGTCATGGCAAACGATATGTTACACCGCACTTACCGCGCTCCGCTTCGAATCCAGTTGCATCTTCCATGCATCAATTCGTTACGGCGTGCCCCAGGGCTCGGCCTCATTTCTGAAACATGCTCCAGAGTCCGGATCATAGCTAGTCGCAGATATCGGGCGACTGATCCGTATCTCTGTCATGCAATTACTACCATTTCACTCCCACAACGCATCACCGTTTCGAAACCAGTCGCATCTGAGATGCACCGAGTCGTCACGGAATGCCTCGCTTGTTTCGACCGTATCCATACCTATACCGGAGCTCGGTTAGTTGCCAGTCGCAGAACACGGCACAACCAATTCGAGCCTCGGTCAAGGTAATCATTTCTCTCATTCATTTCATACTGCACTCCGATTCGAATCCAGATGCAACAAACAGGCACCGATTCGTCCCGGTGTGCACCAATGTTTTCAGTTGCCTCATTTCAATGCATGCTCCAGAGCCCGGTTCATGGTCGAATCAGTCACGACACGACCAGGCCGGACCTCTGTCAGGGAGTTCACTCATTTCATAATCAAGACAAACATTTCGAATCATTTCATTGTCACAAAGATTGCAAACACCATACAAAACCTGCATCAGAACTTGGTTAGCTATCAGTTGCGGCATAACCAATTCGTGCCTTTGCCAGGGCAAACATTTCACGGTTACATACCACACTCCAATTCAAATCCAGTTGCATCCGTGATGCACCAATCTATTCCGGCATGCACCAGCGTTTCTTTTGCCTCATTTCAGTACATGCTCCAGAGTCCGGGCCGCTGTCAGTCGCAGCTGCGGCACGACCGATTCGTGCCTCTGTCATGGCGAAACGTTTTTCATTCATTTCACTCTAAGGCAAACATTTCATTTATTTCGTTGTCGCATGCCGCGCCCCGATTCAAGTTCAGGGCATCTGTCAGACATCCATTCATCCTGGCAAGCCCCAGTTGGTGCGGCCTCATTGGCGCAGTCATGGCACACCGATTCGTGCCTCTGTCATAGCACAAACAGTTCACTCATTTATTTAATGCCATGCACCTGTCGCTTAAACATGTTACAATTTACCTTTCAAACCAGGTAGTCAAACCCTCCACCGGTTGTCATCTGTCATTTCCTCTAGGTCAGTCAAAAAAAAAAAAAAAAGGGGGGGCCACACCCCGTCTTCCTTTGAAGCTCAGTCATGGTCCCGATTCATTCGTTGAAACCTTCGCCTCGCGACTATACCCCCTCATAGTCACTGCACATCCAAGTATAACTTCTTGCAATCATCGCAAATACGCATCCAAACACAACTTCTTGCATTTCATTGCAAGCACACATCGAAACATAACTTCTTGCAATTGTTGCAAGCACACATCCCATCATGACTTCTTGCAATCGTTGCAAGTACGCATCCAAACAGAACGTCTTGCAATCGTTACAAGCACACATCCAAGCACAATTTCTTGCAATCATTTCAAACATGCATCCAATCACAAAACTTCTTGCAAACGTTGCAGGCATGCATTCAAGCATAACTTCTTGCAATCTTTGCAAGTACGCATCCAATTACAACTTCTCGCAGCCATTGCAAGCACACATCCAAGCTTAACTCTTGCAGTCTTGCAAGCACATGCAGCAAAACGAACTTCACAGTCACTACAAACACATCTCCACCGACAGGAACTCCCTTGCAATCGTTGCAAGCACACATTCAAGCACAAATCTTACAATCATTACAAGACACGCATATTAGCATAACTTCTTGCAATCATTGCAAGCACGCATCCAGTCACAACTTCTCGCAAATGTTGCAGGGACACACCCAAGCATAACTTCTTGCAATCATGGCAAGCACGTATCCAAACACAACTTTATAATCGTTGCAAACACGCATCCAAGTATAACTCCTTGCAGCCCGTGCAAGCACATGCAGTAATACGGACTTCTTGCAGTCATGGCAAACACATCTCCATTGACACAAACTCCCTGGCAATTGTTGCAAACACGTATTTAAGCACAACTCTTGCAATCATTGCAGGGTTCGCATCTTAGCATGACTTCTTGCAATCAGTACACATTTCCAGTGGCATACAATCAGTCACACATCATTCTTCAGTGGCACTTAATCGGCCACTTGTCTCCAGTGGCATTTCATACGAACCACTCATCAATTTCTGTATCATTTCTCGCTTAGGTCAGTTGAGTTCAGGTTCCACCCCGCACCAGGTATCGTATTGCCACACACAGCTGGCTCCTCATAACATCATCAGGCTATACCTAGCCAACATCCAGCATTTCTCGCAATCACAGGACCCCAGAGAGTCATCCGTGTTTACGGCTCATACAGTAGAATCCTTTCTACGTGGCGTCCAGAAGCATCAGACCACAGCTAACGGCAAACGCTTGCCCATCACAACTGCCATCTTCAGGGACATGTCAAAACCTCAGACATTCCCCAGTCTAGTCATACAAGCAGCCATCTACCTGGCCCTCTGTGGTTCTACGGCCTAACAAATTCACTTTTACTGGCACAGGCAGCCAGGTACTACGTAGACACAACTTGACTTGCTGGTAATACCATTATGTCCTTCAGCTTGTAGTCTCTAAAAACTCAATAAACCGGAACCGAGGTCTACAAAAACCTCCTCCGAATTAACAAACACCACGCAGGCCAGCCTCCCCCTTGACAAACTGACCCGTATCAGGTTAGTTCCCCAAGACTTCACCCATACACGGGTGGGTACTAACAAGTAGCTGCAGTCTTTCCTAAGAATGCGGACCTATCAATGTCGGAAGGTCCCGTACTACGTGGATCGGTGTATCAATGATTATACCTTAAACTCTAGGATCTTATCACCTACGTCGCCCTTGTCACCCCAGGTAGCGACAGATGCCACAGCCACCACAGGCATCGCGGCAATTTTTGGCCATCATTGGTTTACAAGTACATGGCCCCCAGAGACACTCCTAAACCCCGGGTTTACCCGGACTTCCTCCCTCTTCAAGTTACAGCCGGTCATAGCAACCGCTTAACTCTAGGGTCTTATCGGGACAGGACAGGCCGTGGCTTTGCCACCGACATCCGGTCCGAGGCGAGCTTCTTAATGAAGCCAGGTCCGCATCGCTCTGTTATGTCCTTCCTGCGCAGGCTGGTGTATTAGCTTGGCAACACCAGTTTAATGTCCACTGCACGTTCGTTCCAGGCTGCCATCTTCTGGGACATGTCTACTATATTAACCAGTTCGCTATTGGGCCTTCTCCCCAGTTTGGTCATACAAGCAGCCATTTACTCGACCTACCACGGGTTCTGGCCGCCCAGCGAGTTCACCCGCAGCAATCCCGCAGGCCAAGTTCTGTGTAGTTGGCTCGCTGCCAAAACCATTTCATCCTCCACCCTGCAGTGTCCAAAACCCAGCAATCAAGCTCCAGGATAGACATCCATCCCCATAAAGTAAACAACGTCCGGTGGCCAGTAACCATACTCGACCGCCTACTGTCACTCCTACCGGAACACTCAAACTCTAGTCCCCCATTACCTTTTCGGGCAACCCTCGAGTGCCTGCCAGTTAATCATACACCTGGGGGTTCTTCAACGCTGCCTACACCTCGACCCCAGTCAGCACTCCAGTCACTCTTTAGTATTGGGGCAGCCTTGGCAGCATTTCGGCATGGGTCACAGACCACGTCATCAAGAGACTTAGCAGGTGAAACTCTGCCTACCTCGCCTGGTACGTCCCCACTCCTTAGGTGGAAACGGCACAAGCATTCACCAAACTTGCTCAAATAAATAAAGCCAAAACTAATAAAACCACACCCCTACCTGAATGTTTTTGCCCCCTTATTCTGGCATACCGACCAGCAGACCAAGGCACACTTTCAGGTCCATTTCATATGGTAAGTCCACACTTCCAGGTCTATTTCCAATGGTAAGTTTTATGTTAACTACAAATGTTATCTATGTCCATATCGGACATAGGGCTCCACCCATAAGTAGGAAGGCCAGTATGGTGGCCTGAATTTATGGGAGGAGCCCGGGGGGTATTTAAGCAGCCCGCTCACCTGTGGTGCTTGTCGGTTTCCTGTGCGCGATACCCACCCTCCCATCCCCATTTTAAGGCATTCATTTCATTCATTCATTTCATTCATTTCTCTCTACAGAATAATCATTTCTTTAACTAGGGTATGCCCCCTTATTCTGGCATACCGACCAGCAGACCAAGGCACACTTTCAGGTCCATTTCATATGGTAAGTCCACACTTCCAGGTCTATTTCCAATGGTAAGTTTTATGTTAACTACAAATGTTATCTATGTCCATATCGGACATAGGGCTCCACCCATAAGTACATGTTAATATAGCAATCCCTTTTTATTTTTTTGATTATGTTAACCATCTTGTTTTAAGGTCTATTTCCATGTTTTCCATTTTTTCCATGTTTTCTCAGGGCCCTTGCATGTATGTATTTATCTCTCCCTCCTCTCTTTTTTGGCCACATGTGTTTGCAATTTAAAATCATTGAATGCATCATGTGACACGTTTGAATGTGGTATATATTTGTCAAACAATATGTGGTCATTTAGCTATGACTAAGCAACAATGATGTTGTGAAACGTGTCAGCTGTTTGTCCTGCGTCTGTTGTCACTTGAACGTTGACTATTCATTATAATAAAGGCTTTTATCGGAGTGCGGCTGTCCAGAATCCATTTCTTCAATACTCCCACCACCATGCTTGACTGTAGGCAAGACACACTTGTTTTTGTACTCCTGGTTGCCGCCCCACATGCTTGACACCATCTAAACTAAATACGTTTATCTTGGTCTCATCAGACCACAGGACATGGTTTTAGTAATCCTTCTTCAGCAAACTGTTTGTGGGCTTTCTTGTGAATCAAAGGAAGAGGCTTCCTTCTGGGACGAAAGCCATGCAGACCAATTTGATGCAGTGTGCGGTGTATGGTCTGAGCACTGACAGGCTGACCCCCCACCCCTTCAACCTCTGCAGCAATGCTGGCAGCACTCATACGTATATTTCCCAAAGACATACTCTGTATATGACGCTGAGCATGTGCACTCAACTGCTTTGGTCGACCATGGCGAGGCCTGTTCTGAGTGGAACCTCTCCTGTTAAACCGCTGTATGGTCTTGGCCACCGTGCTGCAGCCCAGTTTCAGGGTCTTGGCAATCTTCTTTTAGCCTAGGCCATCTTTATATAGAGCAACAATTCTTTTTTTCAGATCCCCAGAAAGTTCTTTGCCACGAGGTGTTATGTTGAACTTCCAGTGACCAGTATGAGAGCGTGAGAGCGATGGCACCAAATTTAACACACCTGCTCCCTATTCACACCTGAGACCTTGTAACACTAATGCCGCGTACACACGGTCGGACTTTTCGTCTACAAAAGTCCAACGGACGCTGACGGACTAAAGCTGGCTGGTAATCCGATCGTGTGTGGGCTTCTCCGGACTTTCAACTGACTTTTTTTGCCTCAAATCCGACGTACTTTAGATTTGAAACATGCTTCAAATCTTTCCGACGGACTCGAGTACGGTCGAAAAATCCGCTCGTCTGTATGCTAGTCCGACGGACAAAAACCCACGCTAGGGCAGCTATTGGCTACTGGCTATCAACTTCCTTATTTTAGTCCGGTGTACGTCATCACGTAAGAATTCGACGGACTTTTGTGTGATCGTGTGTAGGCAAGTCTGTTCGTTAGAAAGTCCGCCGCAAGTCCGTCGAAAGTCCGCCGCAAGTCCGTCGAAAGTCTGTCGGACAGGCTGTCGGACTTTTGTAGACGAAAAGTCCGACCGTGTGTACGCGGCATAACACCAATGAGTCACATGACACCTGGGAGGGAAAATGGCTAATTGGGCTTAATTTGGACATTTTCACTTAGGGGTGTTCTCACTTTTGTTGCCAACAGTTTATACATTAATGGCTGTGTGTTGAGTTATTTTGAGGGGACAGCAAATTTACACTGTTATACAAGCTGTACACGTACTACTTTACAGTGTAGAAAAGTGTAATTTCTTTAGTGAACCCATTTTTGGAGATCCTGGTGTGCTGGTGACATTTTCTTTCTATGACTGTTCATGGTTTCAGCTGATGGTCGCTTCAGCACCCAATTGAAAATACAGCCTTTTTTGCAGGGAAGTGTGCGTTGGGAATATTGCATTGGAATTTCTTTAGTGTTGTCACATGAAAAGATATAATAAAATATTTACAAAAATGTGAGGGGTGTACTCACTTTTGTGAGATCCTGTAAATATTGGAGATCGACATTCGGGAAGGGGGTCTGTCGGGTCGTGTGTGTATGCAAAGTGAGGTGCGGGATGTAAGAACTTTTTATCGTGCGAGCTGCCTCCAGTATGTACCCAGTCCAGGTTCCAGGACACGGAATTTGACAATCCTGGATTCTTAATTCATGGACTTAATGCTTATAATGCTAGTGTTTGGGGCAGGAGCATCAGAGGTGGCACAGACATCTCAATATACTTAGGAACATGTGGATACACTTGAGAGGCTGTTCTGTTGTAAATTGTGTAAAGGAAATTCTTTAAGTAAAGAAGAGTCCTGCCTGATTTAAAGTTATTTAGGGTCATTAAGTGGTGCATGCAAAACATGACATTTATAATATAATAAAATCTTTTAAAAAATGTTAGGGGTGTACTCACTTTTGTGAGATACAGCGCATAAAGGAGGGGCCATTGTGATCCTTGATAAGAAAACGTATTCACAAGAGATGATGAGAATCTTATCTGACACTGATACTTATGCCCCCTTATCTATGGACCCCACAATAAAAAAAGAAAAAAAAAGAAGTAGAAAAAGAAAATCATAGAGAAAGGAATTGACATGGGAATCTTAAATAAAAAAGAGAGAGCATTCGGTACCTCTATCCCCCGACTGCCAACTATATATTCGTTGCCTAAAATTCATAAAACTTTGGTCAACCCCCCCAGGACGACCCATCATCAGTGGTATTGATTCCATAACCTCTCGCATTGGGAAGTATAATGATCATTACTTGCAACCACTGGTGGTGGGTACCCCTTCTTTTCTCAAGGACACTAAACATGTTATTAATATATTGAACACCATAGAGTGGAAACCAACATATCTATTGGTAACTACAGATGTTGCGTCTTTGTACACAGTATTCTCGCATAAACTGGGGTAGGAGGTGGTACAACACTTCCTCTTTCGTGACTCCACTATTTCAATCACACAGAGCAATTTTATTTTAGAACTGTTTGAATTTTCAATGTCACATAACTACTTCTGGCACAATGGGGCATACTATCTGCAAATTAAAGGAGTGGCCATTGGAGCAAAGTTTGCTCCAAGAATGGCCAACCTTTTTTGTCAAAATGGGAAGAGGACATAGTTCTACATAACAGGTGATCGGAGCTAGTTATTTGGAAATGATTTATTGATGACATCCTCTTCATATATTTTGGCTTCTCTGAATAATAACAATAGGGGTACAGCCCTCAGCCATGAAGTTCCCATAGAAATCAATTTTTTGGACTTAATAATCTCAATACAAGAAGGTAAAATTGTCACTTCAACTTTCTTTAAACAAATTGACAGGATTGAATACATTCCTTTGGACTCCTGTCACCATCACTCATGGCTGATGGCAGTACCCAAAGGCCATTTTTTGCATTTGAAACGCAAATGCACGAATTTGGATGATTACTTTAAGGAGGCTTCAGTTTTAAGAACAAGGTTCATAGCTAAAGGGTGTGATGATAAGGTTCTAGATTCCATCATAATGGAAGTCAGTAATAGGGATCATCAGGAGTTGTTGGGTGATAACCCCATAAGTGCCATCCAGGGGATAATGCCAATGACTTTGGTTTGGCTTTCTTTACAACATATTTGAGCCAACATTGGGCAATCAAGAGGATTATCGAGAGGCACTGGCCAGTTATCAAGAATGATCGTGTTCTTGGTCCTCTATTATCTGAGTGACCTTGTGTCATTTTTAGAGGTACATCTAATTTAAGGAACACAATAGCACCCAACGTTCCTGATCCCCCCACTAGACCCACTTTATTCAGTGACTTGAACGGCTATTATCTATGTGGGAGTGCCAGGCCTGTAAAATTAACACTCATCAAGGTAGGAAGGTCACTGAATTCATCTCAGTAGGTACAGGAGTCACCTACCCTATAAAGTCGTTTATTACATGCATGAGAAAATGTGTCATCTACCTTCTTAGGTGCCTCTGTGGCCTAGAATATGTGGGACGCACTATCCAAATGTTACATATAAGACTGGGTGAGCACATAACCAACACCCGAAAGGGTTTTGAAAAGCACAATGTTTCAAAGCACTATGACCTAAAACATAATTGGAACCCCAGAGGCACGACTTTTTTTGCCCTTGAAAAATATGTACCTCATCGGTGTGGGAACAATGGTAGGCAAAGCATTTCTAGAGCCAAGACTAATTTACAAATTGGACTCTCATGTGCCCAATGGCTTGAATGTGGAGTGGAACATTAACTGTTTTATTATTAACAGTTAATGTCCCCACTATTCCATACCGGCCATTGCCGCCCCCCCCCTTCCAATCTTTACCCTCAATTTGTTTACTCTAATATATTTTTCATATATTTTGGGTCCAATATTTTTAATTTATATTAAGGAATTACACCTAGGATTTTGTATATCTGGTTGTTGCTCATGATGTGTTTTTTTAACATACGATATGGACATATGAATCTATATGTAAACAGTTGTAGGTTTGAATACATTTGCTTATTTTAATTACATTTTTTATTTAATTTAAAATTGAATACATTTTAGATTGTTTTTTTAAATTGTTGAACAGAGCAAGGTCTATTGGCAATACAAGGAAGCAATCCTATTAAATATCTATATGGGATTTCATTATATATTATATTTTTTATTTAATTTAACTTTCCATTTTTTCAACAAGATGGCGATGTGTGCTTTCATTGCCATAGGATTGCAGTCCCAGTCAAAGTTTTGACCCTCTGGAATGATGGACACACAATTCTACCACTGGCTGCAACAAGTATTCTCTTACTTTACCTATGACGGGCCAAGTTTGAATAACCAACAAGCGCCTTTGAGTCATATCATTTGACCAATGGCAGCGCTCCCTTGTTTTGCAAAAGGACTATTTATAGCATGGCGCAGGTGTGTGCACGTCCCCCTGATGACGTAATTTATGATGAAACGATCGGGGACGTTACATACACACGTTCTGCCCATGCGTGATCGCTCCATGGGCTTGTAAGGAAGTATTTTGGCTTGTTTGTACTGGAGAGATGCTTTCAGTTTGAACTCTGCTAGCCTGTGTATGTGGCACTGTAGCATTGCCAATAAACTGCTCAAGAGAGACAATATCACACTATTTGGAGTCTTTTGTCTCTTTGCATATTTTAAACACCCCAATGCTGAAGCTATCTGAACTTCAGGCTTTGATTGACTCCCGGTGTATATAGAAGCTTCTGGTGAGAGACGCTTGGACACCTCTCCAGTGGATCATTGATCCAATAAAGCGCTTTGTGACCATCTTGAGTAAGGGAAGTCGCTCGCTTTCCGGTAAGCACTTATTTTTAACTATGGTGACGGGTATCACGCTGTGAAGCATCTGATCAACGTTCCATACCTTCTCTATGGGATCTCTTCTCTTGATTATCAGCCATATATGAACTTTTTTTCACTATTTCTTTTATTTAATTTTTAATCATTTGCATTTTAATGTGATTCAATATTGTACATAAGCTATAGTTGGCTATTGCACATTGTATTATTGCACATTTGCACTTTACAGTTAATCACATGCTATTCACATGCATTGTGTCATTATGAATTGCACATTTTTGTCCTAGCGCTGCATTTTATATTTAGAATTTTGCTTTGTGCCCAATATCTGGGTTATAGTGCACAGCTGCTGGTTTCACTTCAATTTTACCAAGCGCGGGTATAATTTATAATTATTTATAATTTATATATATATATATATATATATATACTCTGCATTCCGTGCAGACTATATAAATAGTGTAGGTAGTGTAGAATATATATACAGTGCAGTCAGTGTACAGTATATAATACAATGTATTGAAGTGGTTATGGGTTACCCTATAACAGAATTAAGAAAAAAATGGCATGGGGTCCCCCCAAAAGCCATACCAGGCCCTTTGGGTCTAGCATAGATTTTAAGGGGAACTCCATGCCAATATTTAAAAAAAAATTGGTGTGGGGTCCCCCCCAAAATCCATACCAGACCCTTGCCTGAGCAAGCAGCCTGGCAGGCCAGGAAAGGGGGGCCCCCCTCCTGAACCATACCAGGCCGCTTGCCTTCAACATGGGGAGGGTGCTTTGGGGTTGTGGGGGTCTGCGGGTAGGGGGCTTATCAGAATCCGGAAGCCCCCTTTAACAAGAGGGCCCCCAGATCCTGCCCCCCATGTGTACCCCTACCCATTCACCAAAAAGTGTCAAAAAATAAAACCCACAAAAGACAGTTTGGGACAATTCCTTTAAAAAAAAAGTGTCCCGCAATGTCCATCCATCTTCAATCACACTGCCCATTAAAGGGGGCTTCCAGATTCTGATAAGCCCCCGCCCTCAGACCCCCATAAACAATGGGCCAGGGTTGTGGGGACAAGGTACTTTGGGGGGAACCCAAAGCACCCTCCCCATGTTGAGGACATGTGGCTTGCTCCCCCCTATCCTGCCCTCCAGGCTGCATGCTCGGATAAGGGTCTGGTATGGATTTTGGGGGTACCCCATGACAATTTTTTTTTTAACTTTGGCATGGAGTTCCCCTTAAAACCCATACCAGACCCGAAGGGGGGGACCCACGCCAATTTTTTCCATGATTTGTATCTATATTGCTGGGAGCCGGCAATACATTACAGCCGCGAGCAATTATAAATGAAATTTTTTCCTTTAGAGATGTCATTTTGCTGCGGTACTGTAAAACACATCACACAGATGTGCCACTTTACATGCAGACTAAGGGGACCCCCAGGCACAATATTTAAAGGAATATTTCATTTTTATTGTTTCACTTTAAGCATTATT
Source organism: Lithobates clamitans (assembly GCA_037952925.1). NCBI lineage: Eukaryota > Metazoa > Chordata > Amphibia > Anura > Ranidae > Lithobates > Lithobates clamitans. The sequence goes on along the minus strand of JBBGZY010000076.1, from coordinate 8,102,303 downwards.
AAAATCACTGCTCCTGAAAAAATTGTTGTTTTAAAAACTTTTTTTTGCATTGATACATGTCCCCTAGGGCAGTACATAGTTACATAGTTAGTCAGGTTGAAAAAAGACACAAGCCCATCAATTTAACCATAAAAATAAATAAATAAATAAAAAATAATATCTAACAATTCCATATACCCAATCCTATACCCACAGTTGATCCAGAGGAAGGCGAAAAACTCCAGCAAATCATGATCCAATTTCCTACAGCAGGGGAAAAAATTCCTTCCTGACCCCCAAGAGGCAATCAGATTTACCCTGCATCAAACTTTACCTATAAATGTTAGTACCCAGTTATATTGTGTGAATTTAGGAAAGAATCCAGGCCTTTCTTAAAGCATTCTACTGAGCTGGCCAGAACCACCTCTAGAGGCAGTCTATTCCACATTTTTACAGCTCTTACTGTAAAGAAACCTTTCCGTATTTGGAGATTAAATCTCTTTTCCTCTAGGCGTAAAGAGTGCCCCCTTGTCCTCTGTTGACCGTAAAGTGAATAACTTAACACCAAGTTCACTATATGGTCCCCATTATATATTTGTACATGTTGATAATATCCCCCCTAATCTCCTCCTCTCAAGAGAGAATAAATTCAGTTCCTCTAATCTTTCCTCATAGCTGAGCTCCTCCATGCCTCTTATCAGTTTGTTTGCCCTTCTCTGCACTTTCTCCAGTTCCCTGATATCCTTTTTGAGAACTGGTGCCCAAAACTGAACTGCAGATGAGGTCTTACTAATGATTTGTACAGGGGCAAAATTATATCTCTCTCTCTGGAGTCCATACCTCTCTTAATACAAGAAAGGACTTTGCTCCCTTTGGAAACTTTAGCTTGCCATTACATGTTATTATTGAGCTTATGATCTACCAAAACTCCCAGATCATTCTCCACTACGGATTCCCCCAGTTGTACTCCCCCTAGTATGTATGATGCATGCATATGCTTAGCCCCCAAGTGAATAACTTTATATATATCAACATTAAACCTCATCTGCCACATAGTCGCCCAATTAGACAGTGCATTGAGGTTGGCTTGTAAATTGGAGACATCCTGTAAGACGTTATTCCACTGCATGCTTTGGTGTTATCTGCAAAGACTGAAATGGTACTTTTAATCCCAGACCCTATATCATTTATAAAGCTATTAAAAAGTAAGGGTCCCAACACTGAACCTTGGGGTACACCACTGATAACCTTAGACCACAGGTGTCAAACTGGTGGCCCTCCAGCTGTTGCAAAGCTACAAGTCCCATGAGGCATTGCAAGGCTGGCAGTTACAAGCATGAATCCCACAGGCAGAGGAATTATGGGACTTGTAGTTCCGCAACAGCTGGAGGGCCGCCAGTTTGACACCCCTGCCTTAGACCATTCAGAGTAAGAATCATTAACCACTACTCTCTGAATTCTGTCTTTTAGACAGTTTTCTATCCATTTACAAACCGATGTTTCCAAGCCTGTAGACTTTACCTTACACATTAGCCGTGTGTGGGGAACTGTGTCAAACGCTTTTACAAAATCCAAGTACAGGCAGTCCCCGGGTTACAAACAAGATAGGGACAGTAGGTTTGTTCTTAAGTTGAACCTGTTTGTAAGTCGGAACAGGTAAATTTTGTAAGTGTAGTTCCAGCCAAAAAATCTATTTTTAAGCTTTTGGATAGCATAGGGAAGGGTTATCACCCCTGTAACATTTGATTTACTGTCTGTACCCGTTTAGAAGATTTCACTTCACTTTTGTCCCAATGACAATTGGATTTTGAGAATTTTTGGATGTTAGGAAAACATGGACTGGTGATAAAGCATCAGTGGAGACACCTCTTTCCCATATTAACTTACAGGAGTGAATTTCTCTTCCTAGTGGTAGATTTCCTCTCACTTCTTGTTGTCTCCTTCCGTTTGTAAGTAGGAGTCATTTGTAAGTCGGATGTTTGTAAGTAGAGGACCGCCTGTATACCACTTCCACAGCCACCCCTCTGTCCAAGGTTTTACTTACCTCTTCATAAAAAGAAATCAGATTTGTTTGACAACTTCTGTCTTTCGTGAACCCATGCTGTCTGTTGCTTAAAATATTTTTTTCCAGCAAGAACTCATCTATGTGGTCTTTTATTAAACTCTCCAGTATCTTCCCGACTATAGAAGTTAAACTAACAGGTCTATAGTTACTTAGTAAAGACTCTGTTCCCTTTTTAAATATGGGCACCACTTTGGCCCTATGCCAATCCAGTGGTACCATTCCGTCATTAATGAGTCCCTAAAAATTAGAAACAATGACTTTGAAATGACAGAGCTCAATTCTTTTAGTATCCGTGGGTGGATGCCATCTGGTCCATCTGCCATCTGGCTTTATTGACCTTTAGTCTGTCTAAATATTTCTGGACCATATCACTTTTGAGCCATTGTGGATCATTTGGGGCTGTGTCAATACCATCCCCATTATGGACTTGAGCTCCTCCATGCTCCTTTGTATAAACAGAGCTGAAGAATGTTTTTAATAAATTTGCCTTCTCTTTGTCCCCAGTAACCGGGTCCCCATACACTTTTTATGGAAATAACTTGCATATAAGATGAGCACTTTTGATTTTTCATGTTCGTGTCCCATAGACTTTAATAGGGTTTGCATGTTTGCACAAATTTTTGCCTGTTCGCATGTTCTGGTGCAAACTGAACCGGGGAGGTGTTCGGCTCATCCCTAGTTTCTATGCAGAGCTGCACCACATTTTACACTCTCCAGTTTTAGTAAATCAACCCCAGTATGACGCTGATGCGACATACAGTTTTTACAGCACTGACAACAGCCGCATCTATTAGTAAAGGAAATAGTTTGTTTAAACCAGCTTGATCCAAACAAACTATTTAAAATGAAATGATACCTGGAGTTATTTTCTGTGTGTACGTTTTTGGTGTTGTGAATAAAAAAGACATAATAATACACAAATAAGGCTCTTTTGTAACTATATACTGTATTTAATGTAGGTACCATACAATAGTACTACTTCATTTTTACTACAGAAAACATGGCTTAGCATAAAATAATGCACCTGCAAATTCTCATTGCATTCCCAAGACCTAAATCCTGCACACAATTAAGTGATGCTTCTAAATGCTGGGTACTGCTGGTCTGCAGAATGGATACCTCAGACTAATAAAAATCAGTAATGTATGAGGGAACATCACAGTGTTGTATAGCAGACTCACACTTCAGAAATAATTTTTACCCACTACAGAAAAACATGCATAACTAGTATAAGCCCATATACAGTACCTTTAATGCAGTGGTTCTAAAACTTTTTCTGTCAAGCCTTCTTTGGAAGCAGTTTCGTTCCCTTGCCTCACCAATTCACATTTTGGAATATAGAAACAAATTGAGCCGGGTTTTGTTTCATTTAATTAAAAATGGTGATACCCTATGGTATGTCTTCTCATCTCTGCAATACCATCTGGTACCCCTGCTGACACCCTTGACACCATCTGGTTCCACTCCTTTCCCTCATGATACCATCTGGTATCCATTTCACCCCTGTGACACCATCTGATACTCTTCTGTCCCCCAAGAGTCCATTTCTTAGCCCTCCTCATCTCTGTGACCCAATCTGGTATGTCTTCTCACCCCTGTGACCCCATCTGATACCCCTCTATACACCTTTGAACACAGCTTCTAGTTCTTCTCACCCCTGTGACACAATCTGATAATCCTTCTCCTCTAACCCCAGGGCAAAATCCAATACCCATGACTGGTAAAAAAGTAAAGAGATCAATGCCTGTTATTTTTTCTCAGAAAAAAAGTGGCAACCTTATCTGGCACACAATATCGCAAAATTTGGCCTTTTCTCTCATTTCCGATAATGACATCAAACTGAATTCTAGTATATCTGGGTGGGCATGCCAGAGCCAAAGCTCAAGTCTGAGGCTGAATATTGTTTGCACCCAGGTTCATTAGTTTTCTAAGAACACAGAAGAAGCTTTGCTTTGAATTAGAGGTATGCATGTTGTGGTGGTGGCTGTTATAGGTTAGACACAACTACACATGTTTTATGTTGTTTAATCCCTATTATTACATAGTAATCATCTGTGGAAAATCAGCAGTTTTCGTATCTATCATTGAAGCCCCCTATATTTTTCAGACGAATACTTTACCTACTACTAGGTATGAATATGGGAGTTTTCAGGACTGCTCTGTGTGTTGACCCTGCAGCTATTAATCCACCATGGGTAATGCAGCTGGATTAGCGTAATCCCTATAATAAATCTTTCCTTTATTACTGGCTTCAGTTTCTGTTGAAAAAATGCCAAGCTGACTGGTTACAGAGTGGCAATATTGGCAGTCCATCCACTTAGTAATTCCCAAAACTTGGTCCAAAAAATGTGATGTGGAGGAGAGATGGGGCATGTTCTCAAAGGGCCTCCCGCACATAGAGGCTACAGATTTTGTTGCCCTGCGTGTGCCGGCAAGAGGAGAAATTTCCAGCACAAAGCCTTGGAATCCACAGGCAATAAATACATTTTACAATATAACTAAGCATCCAAAAAATATATATATAACTTCACATTGATAGCTACAGATCAGCTTTAAGTATTGCATTGTGACAGTAATCCAGACACTGACAGACTTGCCCAATCAAACCGCTGCATATCCAAACACTTTTCTTGATGCCTAATTCTCTTAAGCCTGATTTGTCTATTATGATATTTTTAAGTAGCTTAGTGCATAGTTCAGAATCTTCTTATTCTCACTGTATCAGGTCTTGAAATCTGTTAGTAGCTTTGTGTGTTTTATAGTCCACAAGGTCAGGTTCCCACATCCTTTTGATGGTGTAGAATTATAGGATAGTTTCAAATACTTCTGTCTTGTATCTGCAGAATGATTGCTTTGCCTGAATCTTAAAGTTAGTCAATCTTCTGTTTCTCTCCTGCTTCAATGGCTAGAAAAACAAATGAATCACATTGTTAGTAGTAGGCAAAGGCTAGCAATATTTAAATTAACTATGAGCCTAACTGCAACCCTCAGTCCCCATGCTACCTATAGTCCCTTCTATACAGAGGTGTAACTTGAACCTTCAGGGCCCCGGTGCAAGAAACCATGAAGGGCTGCCCTGACTCCCAGCCGGGGCTTCCCATTCATTCACAAACAGAAGAACAGTAAACACAGTTTACTATGCTGCAGTTATGAATGGACAGAGTCAGTGATCGGTACCGATCACTGATTCTGTGGATCCAGAAAAGAAAGGGGCCAGTAAATTACATATTTATGGCCCCTTCCTCCGCTCTCCATCCTGATGCATCACCCGCAGCAGCCAGCGGGAGAGGGGAGGGGGAAGATGGCAGGGCTGCAAGGGGATAACGGGGGCAGCAGAAGACAAGTGACCTGGACAAGAGGGGTGAGGGTGGCAGATAGAGGAACCAATCCCTTCCATTGCTCCTGAAGCCTCTGAATGCCTGTGGGAGGGAGAGGAGGAGAAGCGGGGTCTCAGCAGCTGCAGAAGGAAAATGGAGGGGATCAGATCCACTATATGTTGCTCTGGCCGCCCTCCCTATCCAGGTGTACAAGGGAAGCGTACGGGCCCCCTGGAGCATTGGGCCAGGTCACAATTGCGACCCCCTGTGTACTCTGTAGTTACGCTCCTGCCTCTACAGACTTCAGATCAGTGGCCAATCTCATTCATTGGCAGTGGCTAGCAGTGTATGGAGAGGCTCTTCCATACTCTGGGCAGGCCACACATGGCACTTCACATTTCTTCACAGACTGTATTAGAAAATCTGTCTATTTGCAAGCTTATAACTAGCCTGCATGTAGATGGTTTCTTCCTTTAGCAATGACTTCTTCATTCTTTAGAGCAAAAGGGCGCACATAAGCAGTATACCATGATCCACTGGCTCGGAGTAGAGGATGGAATAGCTGTATGATTGGGTAGGGTGGGCAGGGGCAATTTGGTTCATAGTTAACACAATTATTATTGTTTTATTTAAATAGAAGCATTTTACTGCTCCTAATATTTTTTTAACTTTAGGTTTTGTTATACATGGTCTTGTCATAAACCAGTCATGGATGAAAACCTTAGTGCATGTGCCCCTCCCTAGCCCAAGCTCAATGCAATTTCAGACTTCATCTGTGAAGACATCATTAAAGCCTGCTTTATTCAATACCATCCATGCTCTGGTTAACCAGTCAGGTAACATGAGATCACATGTTGAAGTGTAGGGGGCATATGGGAAAGGATCCCTGCTCTGTGTAACTTTCAGCATAACTCTGCAGTGGCTCCAATTCAGAAAGTACAATTCCAAACTGCTTAAAGCTTAACTCAAGGCAGAGATAAAAGACACAAAATAATGCACCATCGTATTCATTAACACAATTTTTAAATCAGTTGTGCTGCAGTGCAAGTAACATACTTATTTTACGGAGTGGGGGTGGAAAGAAAACTACTGAGCTGAAGAAAATAAAAATCAGGTATCCTGCACTGTCAGATGAGACAGTGCTGTGTGGCAGAGCTATCTAAATTTCATAACTGAATGGACAGAAATACAAAGCCTTTGGCAAGTAAAACAGCTCTTGTATGTATATAACATCTTAGCATTTGATCTGTTTCCTTGGAATTCAGCTTGGTCGAAACTTTGCACTGAGGTTCTTATATCTGTAGATATGCCACTGAACCATGTAGAAAAATATCTATCACTAATTTCCTTTGTTAGATGAACTAAAAATGGAGTGGTTGCTATGAGTTAATGGATTAAAAAAACTCAGATGAGTGCTACTTTATTGGTATGGCAGGCTCAAGTCCTGCAAACAAACATTAAAAATGAGAATTCCAAGTTGAGAAAGTGGAGACTCTTTGTTAATACCTGGACAGGCAAAAAGAAAGGTCCAACTTTTAGCTTAAGGCTCGGTTTGCACTAGCCCGAGTCTAAAGTCGCGTGAATTTTAGTGCTATTTTGGAATCCGACTTTGATGTGAAAACTCAGACCAAATTAGTGCAGGAACCTTTTCTAAAGTCGGACAGACTTGTGTAGAATCAGTTAAGATGGCTCTCATAGGGAAAGATTAAATTTCACATGTCATCCAACTTGGGATCTCACAAGTCGCATCCTATGTTGCATCAGTGTAAACTTAGCCTAAAGCATATTTACACTTTCACAGATGAATTAGGATACAACTTACTTTGTTACATGTTCCCAATATCATAAAATGGCTTAAAAATTTTTACTTGCTTAAAAATCATTACATGCTCTCCCTGCTTTAATGCATAGGAAGAAGTTGTAGAATAATGTTTATCGTAATTGTTTACTGTGTTCACAGTTCTTCATTATCAGCTGTAAAATAGATTTAAACACTGTCTGTCCTAACAAAGAATTAAACATTTAGAAACCGCCCTTCTGCATTGTATGTTAATAAGGGATAGTTTGGGGACAAAGACACTGTGAGACTTTCCACAAATTTTTACGGTCAGTCATGACACCTTCTCATTAGAAACATCTAAAAGACTGTGCTGTGTGAATGGAAACACATAACAAACATATAGTGGAGTTTTCTCAATTTCGATTGCAAATATGGATATACGCTTTAGGAGGAAAAGCCCTTAATGTGTTCATGGAATAATGCTTGACTCAGTGCTATACTACACACAATGCAACACATGCTGATGCTTCTTAATTTGAATAGCCAAAACCTCAGCATAAAATGAATATGATGATGCTGCAAGCTCAGTTATTGACTTAATAAAATTTTACAATTACAAGCATGCACACAATGGTCAATATGTACAATAAGACAGTTGCATGATATATTTCTAACTGGAATGTCTGTGCCCACTGATCTGACTGTAAGATACATTTAAATGCTTTAAGTCTGGTTTGTCTGGCCCTCTACTTGTCTGTCTGGCAGTGTCAACATTTCTTAAAAAAGGAAAAGACTTGAAGACTGTAATTTCTGGTAAAATCATTTAGGTATTTCTTCTGGGAATGGCTACATTCTTGAGACAGGTTTTTCCACAAATGCACAATACCCGGGTCTTTGAATTGAATTGAAGACTAATAACAACAAAGCAAAGCCTAGTGTCTTACCTGATTATACCTTAATCTATTTTAAATGCACTGCTGAAGATCAGCAAGGGTCTGTGTGATCGTATTAAACACTAGAAACTAGGAAGCAGAATTGCACTAATAAGCGATACTATTTAGAGAATCTTCCTACAATGTTTTTGCTGAAATTGATGCTGTAAACAGATTCAAAAGACTTTAAATGCAATTTTATGAGAAAAGAGTTTAAGCTAATACAGCAATTGAGAATAGGGGGCTGTCACATGTGAACCGATATTATAGTTTTATAAGGCAGATGGCCATGATTACTGTACTATGTTGCATCATTAATCATACCTCCCAACTTTTTGAGATGGGAACGATTGACACCTATTAGCAAAAGTATGTAGGCATAGGACACCATCCCTTGCCACGCCCCCTTAAAAGAGAATTATGCGAAAAAAAGATTTGTGCTTTTTTTTTTTTTTTTTTACCACTACTATTCCTTTACACTGGCTTTTGCATTTTACAAAAGCAGCAATTTAGAAATTGGGTGAGCGGTTTAGCTCTGAGAAATACTTTTTGAATGATAAAAAATGCATTTTATATACAACTATATAGATCAGACCAAAATGAGGGATAAATGAGGAGTAAATGAGGAGTAAAGAGGGACTGTCCCTGTTTTGTTCCAAAACAGGGACAGTCCCTTGAAATCAGGGACAGTTGGGAGCTATGCATTAATCCAGACAGTGACACATTTGGTGAAAATACGGTAATCATTTTAATTGGCGAATTTCTGCACGCCCATGTGACAGACATTACTAAAAATTACAATAGTCAGAAACTGTTTGACCATTGATCTAAAAGTTTTAACTTTTCAGTAGAATTTAATTAACCTCTTAGCGACCGCCCACTGTACATTTACCGCTCTGCGCCAGATCACGTACCTGGTCTATTCAAATCCTTATAAATGTCAGTTCTGCCTTAATCTGTCTCTCAGTAGACTTTCTTGGTGGTATAGACATTTCTGAATGGTTTCTTTTCTTTTTATGATAGTACAGATAAATGCGGACATTACTTACATTTTTCCAAGTCCCAAATATAGCTGTTTAACTTTTCTCCAAGAATATAATAAATGTTAATGATAACAGTGACTATAAAGAAGAAGAATATTTTGGCTACAGAAGTGATGTGTTCCAGAAGCGGGTACACCCATATGCCTGTCACATGATGAACCCAGCACACCCTGAAAGAAAGCAGATATGAAACAAAGAGTTACTTGTTGAAGATCCAGCATTTATGTAATACACAAAAATGTTGGAGATGTTTTTGTGAACTTAAGTACATTGCAAGAGACTATTAAAACTAACAAACGCTGGGAATCTGGAGAATGTTAATGTGCTAAGCCATTACTTTGTAAAAAAAACTTAAGAACACACTGGGCACACTCTGCACTAGATATACTAGAGAAGGAATATTTATTTAATAGTAAAGTGGAGGACATGTGCAGATCAGCTGATCTAAGCAGATCCTAAAATATAATATTAAAATTGAAAGGACATGCCATGGCTCTATATGCTATATAGAATTTTTTTTTTTTTTTTTTGCAGGTAAAAAAATGTGCATTTACTATTTTTTTTTTTTTTTTTAGGAGCCTGGAAAGCATTGCACTGGTGATCCGCTGCTCGCTGGTGCCATGCAGGACTCCTGCAGACTGTCAATGTAATCTGTCTGCCCTTACATCATACAGGCAGGCAGACTCACACTGACAGGAAGGATCAATGAACTACCAGAGCGCTCAACAGCACTGTGGTACTTCAATAAGAAATACAAAATGACAGCTGCAAAGGATGTCGGTACTTGTTGTAGTTAATTCATTCACAGAACTCTGTGTATGAATGTAGTGGCTGTGTGGGTGGAGCCCCACATAGCTGCGCTCTTTTCATAAAGTGACAGCTAGTATGGTGAACTTCTACTCGTATTGCTGTCACACAGGGGCAGCGGACCGCTGTGCGGCTGCAACAGCGAGAACATGTTACATGTTCCACCCTTCAACGGGTTCCTAAAGGTGAATATCCTTTAAACTGCTTCAATAGACATTCATATGTTAACCAACATCAGAAAGAATTGCATAACATAAAAAATATATTTTTATCATAGCATCTACAGAATGTAGTGCACCCATAGGTGTTGGCATAAGTATACAGGTGCAGTTTCTACCTGAATCTGGTGACACCCTTAAAATCCTGTGACACAGTGAGAGAGACAATTGTAAATAACATGCATTTTTTAAGCAGTGGCTGTAAGCTGAAAATAAGAAAAAAATGCTAGTACAAACAGAGCAACATTTAAATGATTAAAAGTGGAATCACAGTATTGGCGTTTCAAAATCAACAAATGTGAAATAATCCCTCACTTTTCCCTATCTAACTAACCACAATAGTGCCAAAGTCTCAAACTTGTCTGTTGGGTAGCTCATGGGTCTGCGTTGGGGCCTTGAACAACTAAACAGTAACAGATTCCTTTCTGAAGCAATAAAGTAGCAATTGTTTCTTAAAAATACAAGACACTGAAAGCCACAAGTGTGTGTTCCCCAATGATCCACCTTGAAGAAAGTCTCATCCCAGACAGATTATTTAATCCAGCAGACATGATTGTAAATCAATAGGCTGTATTCATCCTCTGTATGCAGGTGAACAGTCTTTCCATGACTATGCAGTACAGTCTATCACACTGTTGCCTGATGAGATGAACAGATAAAGTTATGTCAGTTCTGTGTTGCAGTAATTAAATTCTAGAAACATGAGAGACAGTGTCTGGAGCACAAGGAATTTGCTTGTGAAGACTATGTGGCTCTGCAATGTTCTCATCAGTCCACTTATCTAGACAAAAGAAACAGAGGGAATCTACTTCAGCTTCTCTGTGCTGTCCTCTATGTACTAAACAATAGGAATCTGCTCGAAGAATCTAGCAGGGATCTCCGTGAAGTCCCCCTCAGCTAACTACTTCCCAAATGCTTGGTTTTTAGGATTGAGCATTTGTTGTGGCACCGCCCCCTCTATCCACGGCCGCCACCCCCATGCTCTATCCAGTCCACGGCCGCCACCCCCTATCCATGCCACCGCCCCCCCCCATTCATGTGTCCGGCCCCTTTTAGGGCGCTGGGCGAATAAATTACAGCAGCGAGGGTGTTTTTGTGAAGCACCTGATTAGAGCCAAAGGCTCTAATAGGCTCAAAAATAGAAAGGATTCGCTGCTCCAGGTGTATATGATAACCCAAATGTAACCTGGTAGCAGTGCTAGCCCCAGCCTGCCTCCATAGAATACTTAGATAAAGAAGAATGGCTGCACATCCAGATTTTCCAAAATGCCTTTATTAAAAATCACCGTGATGACACCAGGGACACCAGAATTCAGTCATGTAGACACGTTTCAAACAAACAACTTGTGCTTAATGATTAAGCACAAGTTGTTTGTGTGAAACGCATCTACGTGACGTGGCCCTGGTGTCATCACAGTGATTTCTTATAAAGGAATTTTGGAATCTCTGGATGTGCAGCCATTCTTCTTCTTTTTCTAATGTTTCAAAATAGGGTAGGCTCGTGGCACAGAGCATTGCACCATGAGCCCACCCAGGTGTTACAACAGTGATTGAATATTCGCTGTTGCAACACCGATCCTCCTCCCGGCCAATCGGGAAGCAGGTCTGATACCCATCACCAATTGGCTAAAAGGACAGGCGATCAGATTGGACACCTAGGAGGAGACCCATGGCGGTAGCGAGGAGGAGAAGACACCCGTTGCTGCCCGATGTTCCCACTGATGCCTGATGTGCCCACCAATGCCCGATCCCCGTCGATACCGGATTCCTACCTCTGCCTGATGTGCCCCCCGCCTGGATAGGGTAAGTGCCGGTGGACTAGCAGACAGCAGGGGGGGGTTGAGGTGCCGCGGGGGGGGTTGTTTTTCGCCCCCCCCCCCAAAAAAAAACAACAGCCGCCACTGGGATTGAGTTTGAAGTCTATAGGGGAGATTTATTAAAACTGGTGCACACAGAATCTGGTGCAGCTGTGCATAGTAACCAATCTGATTCTAGGTATAATTGTCAAAGCATAACAAGCTGAAGTTAGAAGCCAGTTGGTTTCTATGCACAGCTGCACCAGATTCCGTGTGCACCAGTTTTAGTAACTCTCTCCCTATGTATAGCCAAAGTTTCTCTTTAGCTTTTCTTTAATTTTGGATTATTAGGGAATGGTTAAAAGATTTGCAGTTTATTATTTTCTGTGTGTGTTCCATTGGGGACACAACAGGAACTGAGGGGACTCCCTTATCAGATAGTTGTCATCAGAACAGATATCCCTATTGTAAAATTTCCCTCACCTCCTGTTCTGGTGTCTCCTGTAAAGTTTTGGAATTTTTCATAACTCCCTATCTCTGTGACAGGACAAATACAGAGCGTGTTTGAATATTCCCAGGGAGGGCACAGACAGCAATAGCAAATTATCAGGGGTTTATCCCCTCCCCAAAGAAACTTTTAGACTATACATACACTTCCGGGTTCAGGGTTAATTGTAAGCGCCTGTCTAAGGTTAGGCAAGGTTTAGTTAAGTTTTATTTAATAGTTAGGTTATGTCAGGGCATAAATAATGTGGCTGGGGGGTGAGAGTCAGACTAAAGCTCAGATTAAAAGAGAAGTTTGGGTTTCATTTAAAAAAATACTCACCAATGTATTTGCAGCATTGATTCAATACTGCATCTAGCCCCCACTCCTTCTAAGACTGAGAACTGAGTGACCAAATACCGCTGGTTGCTCAGTTTTGTCTTCACTAACAGTTATCGGCTCTCTGCTCTGCCCCTCCAGAGCTGGACTGTAGAGGGAGCAGGCGCGGTTGGCTCAGTCTCCCAGTGGCTCACTGAGAAGCTGATCTAGCTGCTGGTCCAGGCATCTGGGTGGATCCCGAAAGTCAGGATCTTTCCTGAGCCTAGACCACTACAGCTGGCTAAGTTTGACAGGTAAAAAGCATATTGAACAGCCACAGAGATCATGTTCTGTTTGTTTTAGGCATTAAATGCAAGAGAAAGACAGTGAAGGCTCAGATACTCATGGGAAAAGGGGACACAGACACTAAAAGCTATGTATTGAGAAAACAAAACTTAACGAAGGTGCAAAATTTGTTCTGGAACTAGATTTCTTGATGTTCCTGCACATTAGTTGGCTAGTTGGTCTTGTCCATGGGTGCAATGAGGCTAGAGATTAACTATTTGTGTAATCATTGCTGGAAGGGAGATGACTTTGGATAATTGGTGAAATTACTGGTAGCAGTAAATAAAAATATATTTCTAAATATAAATTGGTAATGAAACAAGCAATCGCAGATAGACTACCCAAATTCTGGCCAAACAACTGATTTCAACCATGACAATTTGCTACCCATAGCTTTAGTTGTTTACTGGCTTGAGTGACAGCATTATCAAAACTAGCATAGGAATAAAAAAGTGGCACTGTACTAGTTTCAATTGATTTTAACTGCAATTATTATAGTTTTATTGCTTGAAACTGGGAAACAACAATTCTGTTGGTAACCGATTGCTTTTGACGAAAATGGGTGGAAAGCTCAAAAATTGCCAATACAAATGCCAAGTGTATAGCCAACATAAGGTATCTATTACTATAAAAATTTATGTTCCTAGAGTTCATCTTGAAGCATTTAAATATACTTTAGTAACAGCTGGTAGATAATTCAGCCTATTGGCTAAAATATCAGTTTTGAAATTAACATTCAACATTTTAAGAGAATTGTATCTACAGTAAGCTAAATCATAATCACATAATTCTTGTAATGATATATATTGTTGGCAAGTAATCTATACAGGAAAAGCAAGAGCAAACAATCATTACATTAAAATAGTGGACATAGACACAATCATACTGTCTAGGATTTTTCAGATTTCAACCAATCTGGAATCCAGAAACTAGTTTGTATATTCAGATAGTTTTGTCCAAAATCTTGAATAATACAGTTTGGAAGCATGCAAGAGAATAAAGAACAATGCTGGCAGCCACTGATCATATTTAAAGTTTTATCTATCATACTTTCACCTCATTAATAGATATTACTCACTATAGTCAATGATCTCAGTATCTAAATCAAGACTAAAAGAGAGAAGCAGAAGGTTACATAAGGTTTGAGGAAAGAGTTGGCGGTATGTCTGCTTGGAGTCTCTATTACATTTTTTTGGTCTGTCAGGATTCTGTTACCATGGTGCCTATAAAGCTTTCATCAACATAAACAAAAAGTGGTAATACATTACACAATGTACATTGTATAATGCTGTCCATGTCAATAATTTTTATAGTACTGTGTGTTTGTAATACACATATTTTATTTTCTGTATTCTTGCCTTATATATTAACACAATAAAATCATTAATCCAATGCACAATATAGTATAAATATTGCAGCTTCCTGTTTTTATGTCCTGGAGGATTCACAAGTAGGCATGAGCTGCCAGTTTGGAGGTTCAGCAAATGGCTGAGCTAAGTTTGTGCTTGGCCAAGTTGAACCTCTGGTGGCAGTGGGAAGTGATACATTTAGCATTTCCCACTGCTAAGTGTGACAGTTTCCCCTAGGCTGTTTGTTAGGAAGCTGGAAGCCACCGGTGTCCTAACAACCAAAACTTAACCCGGCGCAGTCCATTCAGCTCTCAACAGCAAGTAAAGAAAATGGGCAAGGAATGTGTAAAAAAAGCAAGGGCTTGTCCATGGCGAGAGGTGTCATTTGGTGTGAGTAAATGGGGGAGTGGACACATGATAGACAATGGATTTACGTTATGGGACTTTTTATATTAAAGGACTTGTCAACAACATTTGCTTTATTGACCATAAACCTAAAGCAAAAGTTCCGTTCTCAGGTCCGATCCAGGGGAAAACTAAGGCTGACAAAAAGAGACGAGATGGTCCTGCCTTTAAGCCAAGAGACCGTGTGTGGCTCTCTACTGCTGACCTGAAATTGCTTTGTTTCACAAGAAAATCGGATACCAGATTTATTGCCTTGTTTCTGCCATCCTGGAAATCATCAACACGGTAGCAAGTCAAGCTCCTGCTTCTGAATTCACTAAAGGTTAATTTCATGTAGCTTCTCTGAAGCTAGTAGCTCTGGATCCCTTTTTGGGCAAGTAATTTTTTTACATCTCTTCCTATCCCTATGGATGGCTTTAAAGAAATGAATGTTTAAGCAATCATGGATTGCATGCACATTGTAGAAGCGCCTTCAGTACCTTATAAAGTGGAAGAGTTTGGGCATAATAGAATATTACAGGGAACCTGCAAGTAACATCCATGCAACCAGATTGATTAAGGCTGTCATGATCAAGGAGTCAGGCTTGAAGACCAGTTGCTATAGCAGTGGAAGCCCACACAGGAACCAGCAGGATAGGAACACAGGCAGGTCACCCTGGCAGATGACACAGGCTCACCTGAGGTGCGGAATCTAAGTACTAACTGGTGTTCACCAGAGTTCCTGATGGTGGAGATGGATTTTGCTGCGTGTTAGCACCAGGTCGTGGTCCTCAGGATTGCCCCACCAGGAGGTGAGCAAGCCGGGGTCCAGTAACAGATATAGCAGATAGGGATCAAGCAGAAGCGTAGTCGAGGAACAATCCAAAGGTCAGTAATGAATAGTTGCAGGTTGGGATTAAGCAGAAATGTAGTCAAGGAGCAAGCCAATGCTGGTAACAAATGGTAGCAAAGATATGGACGACAGCAGGAGAGACCAAAGTGAGATATTGGCTGGAGAAGGCACAATATTTTGGCAACCAGGAAGGGCAGAGACATGGCTTAAATCAGGAAGTTCATGGGAGGGGCAAAGAGTTCAAGATTTAAGGCAAATAAGATTCATGGCAGGATCATTCAAGGAATTGTCCAGTAAACTGTCCAGCATTCCAGGTGGCTCAGCAAGCAGAGTCATTTTTAAACACAGCAGAGGTCCCGGGTTTAAGTCCAGGTCCTGACAAAGGACTTCCATTCATGCACATCCAAAAAAGGCCAGCTCTGAGGGCATCTGGAGGCTCCTGTAAAAGGGGAAGGCAATGTTACACTACTCACTGGATTCCTGTGATCTCCACTACCTTCAGGACTTCCAGAGCTCCCAGTAACAATGCTGGGCATGTCCTCTAACCAAAACAAGGAAGAGGGGCGCCACTGAATATATATCAAATTACATTTATTGTTAAAAACAATATCCACTCACATGTAAAACTGAAGTGTAGATCTCAGATACATCTTGTGACACAAAAAGGAGCGGAGGACTACAAGTGGCAGCAAGTCCAAATGCGCTGACATCACCTCTCATAGGCTGAAGATGAGCTGTACTGAGCCAATATTGTAGTCTGTGAGCACACCACAAACAGGAGAGCAGTCTAGGGTGGTGTGGGTTCTGGGAAGAGAGGGCGTGAGGGCGTCTGAGCTGGTGCTTTGGTGTGAAGCGGGGTGTCCCAGCGTCTTGTCCGGCATCCGTGGTGGAAGTAAAAGCACGGCTGTGTGATCGGAGCCAGAATGAGGCTTGGATCGCAAACACTGTGGCGCCGAGCTGTGACGTCACTCCTGTGCGACGCGTTTCCGAGATAGCTCGCTATCGATGGAGGAGATAGCGGCACTCCTTTATCAAGCATAGGGGAGTGATGTTGAACAAGGATATTATATAGTCCATCAGGGGGAGGGGCCTTAATGAGGAGCATTCAATACACATAGTAAAAATAAATATCAATATTTTTTTATTATTATTATTTTTATTCTTTCTGGAGACAATATATTCATATTCTGCCCTTCAGTGCTATTTTTAGATGTTGATATTGTGTGTGGTTCTATTATTATTATTGAACCACTACTAATATCAACCTACTTTCTAGATATGAACAACAAAATATAGATATATTCTACATTAGTCTTTTTACCCAACATGTCTAACAAACATTTATGTTTATTGTTATTATTATTATTTTTATTTTCATAGTCCTGATATGCTTGGAGTTCAGAATACACATTTTTTATTTTATTTAATTTATATCATTATCATCTTCTCTATTTATTAGGTATTATACATTATTATTTCAGACCATCTCACAACATTGTTTATGTTCATTTACTCTCTAGTTAGGGAGGTTCTTTCTAATATATTTCCATCTTAATGAACTGTAGCCTTTTCATCCCACGTCCCCTATCTGATATCACATATTTTCTCTACCAGGGCCTATGCATCCCTGAGTCTCATTTAATATGCATGCAGAAACTTCTGCCCTTTTTTCCCCCTCCTTTCTTACAATCAGTACCTGTAATATTCATTGTTTTATTGCTTTATAGTATCATGCAGTTTGTGTTTCAATAGTATTTTTTATTATTATCATTTTTCATCTTACCATATGTCCGTTTGATATTTATTTTTACTATGTGTATTGAATGCTCCTCATTAAGGCCCCTCCCCCGATGGACTATATAATATCCTTGTTCAACATCACTCCCCTATGCTTGATAAAGGAGTGCCGCTATCTCCTCCATCGATAGCGAGCTATCTCGGAAACGCGTCGCACAGGAGTGACGTCACAGCTCGGCGCCACAGTGTTTGCGATCCAAGCCTCGTTCTGGCTCCGATCACACGGCCGTGCTTTTACTTCCACCACGGATGCCGGACGAGACCGATGGGACACCCCGCTTCACACCAAAGCACCAGCTCAGACGCCCTCACGCCCTCTCTTCCCGGAACCCAAACCACCCTAGACAGGTCTTCTGCTCTCCTGTTTGTGGTGTGCTCACAGACTACAATATTGGCTCAGTACAGTTCATCTTCAGCCTATGAGAGGTGATGTCAGCGCATTTGGACTTGCTGCCACTTGTAGTCCTCCGCTCCTTTTTGTGTCACGAGATGTATCTGAGATCTACACTTCAGTTTTACATGTGAGTGGATATTGTTTTTAACAATAAATTTAATTTGATATATATTCAGTGGCGCCCCTCTTCCTTGTTTTTCTCTAGCACATTGGACCTGGCTTTTTGGTTCCTTCCGGTGGCTGCCTTGAATGACTCTTACTGCACCCATATATATATATCAAATATATGTTTGTATGGACACTGCCCTTGTGTACATAGGCAATGGTATATAAGGTATATTGTATTGCGCCTTCTTTTACTTGTTTTAATGTCCTCTAACCAGGAAGGGTATTTAACCTCCAGCCTTTGAAGTGGCTGGTGCTGTGTTTTATTGCCAACTACCTGGGTGCTAAAGAGCTATAGCCCTTGCCTACCAGTTGCCTGTTTGATTCCAACACAAATTGACATGACTACTTCCCTGTTTGCTGCCTGCCTAAACCTCTGCTCCAGTCTCACTATACTCTTGCCTCCCACCTACCCCAACCCCTGCCTGTACCTGACTACTTTCTTGTCTGCAGCCCTGTGAACAGTTTTTACACCATAGCCTCTCTGTTCTAGACACCCCCTTAGGTGGGGCAAACCTGGAGACCTGGTGTCGATTCACAGCAAAGTAAATTGAGGCCACTAGGGTTCTCAGCCCATCTACACCATCAGGAGGTCTGGTGAGAGTTCTAATTAGATTCCATACCTCAAGTGAGCCCACATCACTTCACTGGGTATATGGGAGGCTTTACAACCACTTTAACACTTTACCAAGTTGTGCTGGTAATAATCCTTATTTTCCTGGGTCCACATGTTGGATGCCATGGGGTTGATTTATTAAAACTGGAGAGTGGAAAACCTGGTGCAGCCTTACATTGTAGCCAATCACCTTTTAACTTCAGCCTGTTCAATTAGGTTTTACCAAGAAAAACCCTGGAAGCAGATTTTCTGGTTTCTATGCAGAGCTCCACCAGATTGTGCACTCTACAGTTTTAGTAAACCAACCCCCATCTGTCACCCAAATATAATGCTGTTTTCACATCTCCAGAGTAGAGTATAAGAAAACGAATAGCAGGGCACTAAGGTCAGTATCAAATTAAAAACACCTTATTAAAATAAGCAGCACACTTGTTGAAGTTATTGAAGTTAGCATGAAATAGCATGGATAGGGAAGAGACCAAGCAGCTGCAATCAGTGTGAGGCTGTAGGCATCACTGGCCAAACAGAGACTGAGGATGACAGGGAGCCAGCCAGCTCAAAGTATGGATATTAGCGGCAGCGTTCAAGGCTGCACACAAGGATGACAGCTGTCAAAATGCTCACACTCCTCACACTGTCAAAATGCTCATGCTCCTCACACTCTGGCACCCGCAGTGGCTTAGGGACGTGTAGGTACTCCCAAACCGGATCATCCTCCCACTCTCCCTGTGAGTTCTCGATGATGTCCATGGTTTCAGGAGGGACATAGGGAAAGTCCAAACCCCACTCCAGAGCAACAACCCTCCTTTGAACTACCCACTGGAACCGGGAAAGCTTGGGCAGCGCTCTAGGTTTTCCTTTCCCGGACAGGACGCTGGCATCAGGGGACCTCTTCACCCACTGCCTATAAGTGGGCGCTCTTGTCTGAGTGGTGGAGGGTCTTCGGACAAATAGTTGTCTGCTACTGACAGGGATTCCTGCAGCTCTTCCAGGTTCCCCCGCAAAGTCTGGCTCCTATACTCCCTTGGACGATACTTTCAGGACCTGGGAACCTACTGTCTCCCATTCCTCCTCCGAGCAGCTGTAAGAAGATTATCATTCTGCTAGTTTCTCCAGGGATCCGAACTCTGCTAACAGTCTGGGGGATCCCCAATCAATGGACCTGCCCCGCATTCCCCTTCTGGTTCACCTGAGGGCACACCCTCCAACACTTGCTCCTTCCAGACAGGGATTACAAGGGGCATAGATGAAGCATTTCAGAGACATCTGGCTCCTACACAGCAGTACTTACAGTCACCAGGTCCCCGACCAGGCCGCAAGCCACAGCAGACTCCTCTTCTCCTTTGTCACTTTTCTTCGCAGGGGGAGTCACCAGGCTCAGACTCTACCCCGCCTTTCAGAGATGATTCCAGGCCCGCTCTGGCCTTCTGGGATGTCCGTGGCTGCAGTTTACAAAGTCCTGAATGCAGGTCCACCTGGTAGTATTGCTGCTGGTTGGATGCAAGCCTGTTGATCAGTTTGGCACAATAACCACACCGGACACAAGCACTGACCACCTCAGATGGTATCCGGCACTCTAGACACAACAGGCACAGTCAGTCCAATCCCTCAGTCACCCCCAAGGTGAACTCCAGTGCTCCAATCGGACACTGGTGTCGACCAGCGTCCACTCCTGCATTGCAGGCAACCAAGTCAGCGCTGAGAGTATGCGACCCTCTCCGTCATCTTGCTCATCTGCCTCGTGGTGTCTGCTGCTAGCAGGGAACGCTGGGTCTTCTCTAGGGCGTGGCACCTTCCCCTCGCTTCCAGAAACGCTGGCATCAAGTAACCCTTTGTTGCATAAACTGAAGGTTACAGGCATGCTGTGACTAGCAGGACTTGCCCAGGCATGTCCATCAACTTCCCCGGTGGTTGCCGGTAACAACAATAAATTTTGTAACCCATGCCTCACTGAAGGGAACACATTTAGCACAGTCCCGCCTGCAGTCACCCGCAGGCTTACCCCGATCAACCCGGGCAACAGTAGACACTTCTAGGTACACTTTACTGTTCAAAGCAGGTGTCACGTACCTGGTTGGAGGCCGAAATGCCGAGAGGGCTCCCCTTGCGGCTGAGTGCAGTACACCCCTGAAGTTGGGTACAGAGGGTGTAGTGCCCAGAGAAGCACAGGTTGCCAGATGGATTCCAGAGAGAAGAGCTGATGGGCACCTGAAGGACACCGGGTAGTTCAGGAAACAGCTGGGCTAAAGTCTATAAGAATCCTCGGTAATACTTGGCAAGGTGTGCCCATGGAACAGTAGTGAAAGCCAGGCCAGGGGTCAAACACAGTAGATCCGGCAAGAGGAGGAGGCAGGTTGCAGAAACAGGGACAAGCCAAAGGTCTGGTATCAGGAAGCAGGCAGGAACAGGTAACTGTAGCAAAGTCCGTTATACAAGCCGGGATCAGGTACAGGAGAAGACAAGTCGGTAAAGCAAGCCAGGGGGTCAAACCAGGAGAGCAGATCAGACAGGTCAGGAACAAGCCAGGTCACAACAGGAATCCAAACAGTAATTTGCACAGAGGCTCAGGAACACAGGAAGACTGACAAACCAGCAACTGCAGACACTATCAGACTTGATTATATAGGCCCATGTGACCTGCTGGTAGAGATACTGGGTCCTAGAGCCCTTCTCCTGCCAGAGATGCTGGGTCCTAAAGTTCTTCTCCTGCCATAAGTGCTGGTAAAGATGCTGGATCCTAGAGCCCTTCTCCTGCTGTTGGTGCCAGTTCTCCTACGGCCATTTCCCTGACAGCAGGATTTTGAAACAATAGTTCAGAATTTCCAGCAATAGCAGATTGCTGGACATATTTGTAATCCAAGTTAGGACACTCAGTCAAAGCAGAACACTAGGCGTATTTATAATCCATGGGCGCGATCGCCTCCATGGTTGCCACAGGTGACAACCCATCGTAAACAGTACAGGATTAGTACAAGTGTCCATCCCAGCTGCGGTTGTGGCAACTGGGTGAGCAGACAGCAATAAAATTGAACTTGAAGGCAGCTCCCGCGCTTTGCTATGAAACGGCACTTGTTACTATAACACTGAATAGCAGGTAGAGCGCATAAGTCCTTCCCCTAAGTTTAATTCCTCAATAAGTAGAGGAACAAAGCATAGTTCCCCCGGCTCGATCAACTTCGGTTGCTAGGGGCAATGGCTGGCAGGTTACCTGTGAACAGTTGATCCCGAACGACGCCCCCAAATGTAGTCATGCCCCTGTAGGGGTTGCTGAATATTGTGGTTCACCCCTCACCCTGCCCAGCCCGGCATCTATCTCTCAGACACTCAGAGACATAGAACAGTCCATCAGCTTTGTTTTTTTGTTTTTATTGAGGGGGAAAAGGAAATTATGGGATGCCCTGAAAGATTCAGTGCAAATTTGCTTGGGGACTTCTATATACACTCCTGTATATACACCTGTCTTCTCTCCAGCAACAACTGCTTAAGACATCTTTCCATTCACACCTCCAGCACTTCACTTGCTGCAGACGTCACTTCTCCAGACTAGCTAGCACTGCATTGTCAGGCCTGACACTAACTCAGCCAAGCCTCAGTGAATTGCCTTTTGTGGGCAGGGGCCCCGGACCCCTATGACATAGAAATAGTTCAGGTGCTAACGGTCCTCTGTCCAGCTACTGATCCCAGATAGCTTTCTTCAGGCCCTGCCAGCCAGCCTGGCTGCAATGACCTCTCTCCACTGCCCTTCCCACAGTCCACTCTTTTGGTTCTGCACCCATCTCAAACTGCAATCTCCCAGTTTTCTCAGGCATGCCTCCCCAATCCTCCCGACTGTGCTTCACTCACCAGCCCTCCTGGCTGCTAACAGTTGTCCTCCCTGGAGTCTCTTAGCAGTGTTCTCTCCCACTTTCCTTGCTCTCTCATGTGCCTCTCCTCCAGGATCTCTTATCTCCTCCTGGATGTACCCGAGCCCTGGCCCAAGGTCACACCCCCAGACTGGGGAGCTCCCTATAGGGCCCCAACAGCCTCTACACTCTCTCACTCCTCACTCTCATCTCTTTCACCCGATAACTCCTCCCCCACTGGGATGACCCAAGGCACTTAAGGAGGCCTGCCCCCTGCCAATCCAAGTTGGGGATTGGTCAAGGCTCCTTAAAATACCCCAAGCAGCTTCACCTCTCCTCTCTTTCTAGCACCTTCTAGAAAGAAGAGGGAGGTGACAGTAATGCTACCTGTGAGTCACCCATCCCTGCCCTGAGCCACTCCCAGCCCAGAATGAAAACAAACAGGCCTAACCACCAGCTAGGCCTACCTAAATTTTCATACCCTATAGAAAAATCCTCACTCTAGCACCTACCTAACTAGAGGGTGCTAAATTTGCAAAAACTGCTTTTTTTTAAATAAAACTTTACATAATAGCTTACATTTTATTTTCATGATTAGCAGCCAAAAATCTATAAGATACACCAGATACAACAGTGTTCAGGAAGAAGAATCTTTGCTATCCAGTGAAATTAAAAAGAAATTAACAACATTGTTAAATAATATACATATCAATTTCAATAGCAATTGGGAATTGCTATTCGTTTGACAGAAAAGCTCTTGCTTAGTCCTTTGAAAACCACCTCATCATGCTTGCCAGAGCCTTTTTGTTTATTGCTCCAGACACAAATTGGAATATCGGACTGCAATTTGCCACAGTACAGAATTCCTGTATGACATGAATAATTGAAAATTTAGTACATATTAAGTAAATTCAAAAAGCTATATTCACATTGGCATCATTGTGTAATAGCAGAGGTAATGCTGAGAATTAAAATGGTCATACGTTTGTATTTTGAGGGTGTCAAAGGTTGTATAAGAAATGTGTTTTTTCAGAAACAATCCGTTACTATGAGGTGCATTAGGGAGCACAGGATAGATTGTAATCAGGAGTCATAGCATGGAGTAGGCAAAAAGCTAAAACCAATAAGAGGGTATAAGGAGAGTTCATAGACTGTAGAAGATGATGTGGGGTGTAGAAAGCACCAGCTAGAAGACTAATGGACTGAGGTGATATACTGAAAAGTATAGGGAGCACAGATCAATGTTGTCTATTCATTGTTCTGTTGATTCTTTATGAATTATTTTATCTTTTTATGTAGCAGGTAGTTAAATTAGAACCCCAGTTAAAAGATTTTCTAGATTTGGAAGGAAAAGGGAAGGGTTAGAGCCTACAGTATGTCAAGTTTCACTGCTGTTTGTATCTCTTTAGGGAGATATACACTCACTATTGGTCCTGGTAACTATCATCACTTGGGAGAAAATGTGAAAGAATGTAAAACTTTACAAGTTCACTTGAACAGGACTAGAGGGTGCATCTTCCAAAGGAGACACCTGTTCTGGTGGAACTGTGAAGGGTGAGCTATCCCCTAATTTTATGGAGATTTCTACTTACTTCTTTGTTGAGTGGGGACTGGAAGTATAGGGATCTCACTCATATAGACAGATATAAAAACCTGACAGTGGCTCTAATTCTTCCCCACTTTAGCCTTCTCCACTCTATTCAAAACTGAAAAATAAAGTTTTGACTGAAGTTACACCTTAAATTACAGATGTATGTTTTCGAGTCTACAGTACTTAGCTATGTTGCAGTTAAACAAAGCATTTTTAAGTCTCTAAATGATCATTATAGCTGTAGATGTATATATATATATATATATATATATATACACAGTGGGGCAAAAAAGTATTTAGTCAGCCACCAATATGCAAGTTCTCCCACTTAAAAAGATGAGAGAGGCCTGTAATTGTCATCATAGGTATATCTAAACTATGAGAGACAAAATGTGGAAACAAATCCAGACAATCACATTGTCTGATTTTTGAAAGAATTTATTTGCAAATTATGGTGAAAAATAAGTATTTGGTCAATATCAAAAGTTCATCTCAATACTTTGTTATATATCCTTTGTTGGCAATGACAGAGGTCAAACGTTTTCTGTAAGTCTTCACAAGGTTGTCACACACTGTTGCTGGTATGTTGGCCCATTCCTCCATGTAGATCTCCTCTAGAGCAGTGATGTTTTTGGGCTGTCGTTGGGCAACACGGACTTTCAACTATCTCCAAATGTTTTCTATGGGGTTGAGATCTGGAGACTGGCTAGGCCACTCCAGGACCTTGAAATGCTTTTTACAAAGCCACTCCTTCGTTACCCGGGCGGCGTGTTTGGGATCATTGTCATTCTGAAAGACCCAGCCACGTTTCATCTTCAATGCCCTTGCTGATGGGAGGAGGTTTACACTCAAAATCTCATGATACATGGCCCCATTCATTCTTTCATGTACACGGATCAGTCGTCCTGTTCCCTTTGCAGAGAAACAGCCCCAAAGCATGATGTTGCCACCCCCATGCTTCACAGTAGGTATGGCGTTCTTTGGTTGCAACTCAGCATTCTCTCTCCTCCAAACACGACGAGTTGTGTTACTACCAAACAATTCTACTTTGGTTATATCTGACCATATGACATTCTCCCAATCCTCTTCTGGATCATCCAAATGCTCTCTAGCAAACCTCAGACGGGCTCGGACATGTACTGGCTTAAGCAGGGGGACACGTCTGGCACTGCAGGATCTGAGTCCCTGGCGGCATAGTGAGTTACTGATGGTAACCTTTGTTACGTTGGTCCCAGCTCTCTGCAGGTCATTCACTAGGTCCCCCCGTGTGGTTCTGGGATTTTTGCTCACTGTTCTTGTGATCATTTTGACCCCATGGGGTGAGATCTTGCGTGGAGCCCCAGATCGAGGGAGATTATCAGTGGTCTTGTATGTCTTCCATTTTCTAATTATTGCTCCCACAGTTGATGTCTTCAGACCAAGCTGGTTGCCTATTGCAGATTCAGTCTTCTCAGCCTGGTGCAGGTCTACAATTTTGTTTCTGGTGTCCTTCGACAGCTCTTTGGTCTTCACCAGAGTGGAGTTTGGAATGTGGCTGTTTGAGGTTGTGGACAGGTGTCTTTTATACTGATACCAAGTTCAAACAGGTGGCATTAATATAGGTAATGAGTGGAGGACAGAGGAGCCTCTTAACCTCCCTGGCTGTATGATTATTTCCGATTTTAGGTGCTGAAAGCGGTACAATTATTTTGCATGGAAATTTGGCGTTTTATATTGTAGGCCTGTAATTCTTAACAATAACACACTTAAATCTGTCCAAACAAGAGTCTAGTAGATATCCCAGGTATGATGAAGTTTGAAACACAAAAACATAAATTATAATATAATAAATAAATATAAATAATTTAAAAAAATAATAATATAATAATAATAAAATAAATTTCCCCACGATTCACTATCGCTCAATTCTGCAAGTGTTCTAATCTTGCTTGTTTGTAGGTGACCAAATACTTATTTTCCACCATAATTTGCAAATAAATTCTTTCAAAAATCAGACAATGTGATTGTCTGGATTTCTTTCCACATTTTGTCTCTCATAGTTGAAGTATACCTGTGATGACAATTACAGGCCTTTCTCATCTTTTTAAGGGGAAGAACTTGCACAATTGGTGGCTGACTAAATACTTTTTTGCCCAACTGTATATATATATATATATATATATATATATATATATATATATATATATATATATATGATATAGTTTAGATTAGATTAGATATAGATTATAAGATGTAGTTTAACTCATTCCTAAAAGATCGTAATTGTCTTTTTAAACACTGTAGAAGAAGAAGATGGATGCCTATACCCCTGATGAACTCCTACTCCTACCAGGCAGCAACACCACAAAATATTTTACAACAGGGTCAGATACATGACTGATCTTGCTTATTTGCTAGCAAATTAAAATAGTTATCATTTTTAAGTATTTGCTTCACTCTGTGAAAATGTAGCTGCCACGCTGCTAGATATTTTATATGAACAAATTCAGCCAACATTTAAATTCGCTTTGAATACTAGCTACCCTATTGCAGTCTTTCCACATATACAAACAATAAGATTCAAAACAGAATTTTCTATGAGCCATCTGGCTGTTAAGTGCATTGAACCTTTGGCTTTAAAAGTGGCACAGCTTTAAATGTTAACAGTCTGGGAATAATATTTTATAAAAATTGTTATAAAATGTGTTTTTTCTACTAGTAATATGACTGAATCTGTAGCACAAATTCTAGACCGTTTGGTTATTCATTGTATACTAGTGATATACTGGTCTTCTAGTTGCAAGAGTAGTGTAGGTAAAGAACACTAAGTTGCAGTGAAGAGTAAGAAAAGAGGAGGAGCTGTAATTTTTCTGGAAATTGTATGACAATATCAGCGAACATGTGAGTGGAGCTGAATGACTCTTCCCCATTATGGTAAGTTATGCCATGCTCCCCTGGGAAGCCATTAACATGAAAGTATAAGTTTAAGAGCTCCCTATCCCCACCAAGATATTGAAAAGGATAGAGAAGTCAATAATATGTGGAGCCGTCCTTTGTGTCCACTGTCTGCGACTTAAGGTACTGTCTATGGAAAAACCTCTGTGTGCCTTTTCTATGAATTGAGGATCTTTGCGTGTCCATAAGTTACATTTGAGGAGCTACCCAGGAGATGTCAGTATGTCTCCAACTTACAAGCTAACCTCAATGCACTGTTTAATTGGGCAACTATGTGGCATATGAGATTTGATGTTAATAAAAGTTATGCACTTGGGGGCTAAGAATATGCATGCATCATACATACATGCTAGGGAGAGTACAACTCTGGGAATCAATGGTGGAGAAGGATCTGCGTGTTCTGGTAGATCATAAGCTTAATAGAAGCATGCAATGCCAAGCTGCAGTTTTCAAAACAAGCAAAATCCTTTCTTGTATTAAAAGCGGTATGGACTCCAGAGAGAGAGATATAATTTTACCCCTGTATAAATCTTTAGAAAAACCTCATCTGGAATATGTAGTTCAGTTTTAGGCACAAATTCACAAAAAGGATATCAGGGAACTGGAGAAAATGCAGGAGCTCAGTTATGAGGAAAGATTAGAGGAACTGAATTTGTTCTCTCTTGAGAGGAGGAGATTAAGGGGGGATATGATTAACATATATAAATAATGAAGCGCTCCATATAGTGAATTGGTGTTGAGTTATTCAATTTAAGATCATCACAGAGGACAAGGGGCACATTTTACGTCTGGAGGAAAAGAGATTTAATCTCCAAATATGCAAAGGTTTCTTCACAGTAAGAGCCGTGAAAATGTGGAATAGACTCCCCCCAAGAGGTGGTTCTGGCTAGCTCAGTAGATTTTAAAAAAAGGCTTGGATTCTTTCCTAAATGTACATAATATAACTGGATAATGACATTTATAGGTAAAGTTGATCCAGGGAATATCCAATTGCCTCTCGGGGTATCTACCAACTTAACCTGTCTAATAGATGGAGTTACTAGGATAAAATATTCTTCCAAAGCGAGGCAAAGTGGATATACAAACAACTCTGTCTCCCTTGGGATTAAACAATAATTTCCAATTGCAATCTTTCATGACTACAATCTTTTTCATTAATTAATTTATTTATTATATGTTGTACTCTTCTTCAGTTAAATTGGTTTGGTTGATGACACCAGGCTCCCTCACCAATGCACATATATATATTTTGTTTTGAACGCTTATTAACTTTTATTTGTTTGAAACTATATATGCCATATTATTTTTATAATACAATTAACAGTGGGTTTACCCTTTAACCCCCTAAGCTCCGGAAGGTTTTACCCCCTTCATGACCAGGCCATTTTTTGCTATTTAGCACTGTGCTCCTTTAACTGGCAATTGTGTCATCATGCAACACTGTATGCAAATTAAATTAATAATCATTTTTTTCACACAAAAAGGGCTTTCTTCTGGTGGCATTTGAACATTACTGTTTTATTTTTTATTTTTTGCTAAATAAATGAAAAAAGACCTAAAGTTTTGAAAAAAAACAACAGCAATATTTACTACCGTACTTTCTGTTATAAAATATATCCAATAAAATCTAAATTCTAAATTTAGGCCAAAATGTATTATCCTAAATGGCTCTGGTAAAACAAATCACAATAAGTGTATATTAATTTCTGTTTGAAAGTTATAGCATCTACAACCTATGGTATATATATTTGAAAATTGATCAATCCATATACTGACTCATTTCTTGAGGCCCTTAAATTGCCAGGACAGTACAAATAATCCCCAAATGACCCTTTTTTGGAAATTAGACAGTCCAATTTATTTAGTAATAGGCAAGGCAAGTTTTTTGAAGTTGCAATTTTGTGTCACATTTTTTGAAAATAGGGAAACTAAACATTTTTTTTCTCTATTTTTACTTTTACATACTGTCACCAGTGCAGTACAGAGTCATCATATGACTGGTGTGGCAGTGATCAGAGTTACTGATTGGTGACAGTATGTTAAAAAAAAACAAAAAAAAAACCATAGTAACGCTGTACTGCTCTGAGGTGGGGAATCATTGTAACAATGTTTTGAACTGTCATGAATGGATTACATTCATAACAGCTGTGATTACTAGTTATCTGTGATTGGCTAGATTGGCTAGATTGGCTACAGCCAATCACATGATGCTGTGATCCCAGCATAGATCAATAGGAAACACAGCTGTTATGAATTAAATTCATTTATAACAGTTTTGTTGAAATTGTGATCATGATTCCCTGGGCTGCCAAAAGTAGTCGGCTACCAGGATCTGCAATCTGCTGTGTCCCCCTAACCTGTAACAGGCTGGATGATGTACATGTACATCATCCAGCCTGCTCATGCTGGTTGCCCACAGTAAATGTACTGTGGGTGGTTGGCAAGTGGTTAAGCAACAGAAAAAATTTGCAACAGTTAAAACTGACAACAATTATATCCCTACATTTGTAGTAACATACCTACATAGTTAGTAGTTACATGGTTTGCCAGGTTGGAAAAAAGAGACAAGTCCATCTAGTTCAACCCATTTGGATAGTTGTTCTTCAAGGATGGGGCAATATTATGTTAGGATCAAGATACGTGACAAAGGTTAAGTTCCAGGTTTTGGTTAGGGGGAGTGATATGCTTTTTTAGTTATGGGAGTGATATGCTTTCTTATTTACAGCTATGTTAAATGTTGTGGTGAAGGCAGGACTGTGCTGTCCATGACGCCAATTGAGGTGGCTGCCTGAGGTGGCACTTATGAAGGAACGGTGAAGGGGGGGGGGGGGTGGCACTGAAGCAAAAGTGCAGTCAGCAGCCCTGGTGAAACCACAGGCTAAGGATTAATGAGCTCACTGCCTAACCATTGTCACACCAGCAGGTGCAGCAACCAAGCCTCTTTAGTAATGCAAAACTTGTTAAAATTGCAGCCCCATCCTTGCGGCAAAGGTGGTCCAGGGCATTGCCCCGTGAATGTTATTGGGAGGTTGGGAGTTACAGGGGAGAGTATTTACTTTAGAGGATGCTCACTGATGAACTAACTTACATTTTTTTTTGGTGACAAAGGCCTCATGATAAAAATAGTTCTCAGAGGCGAAAAGTAATGCACAATATATTGTATGTAATGTATACATTAATATAAGCGCATACAAATATTCAGCAATTCTGATTGTCTGTACATACAATTAATAAGCAAGCATTCACAGATTTTATTTAGTATTTCATAGCAGAAAAGAGTGTGATTTATTTGAAAAATAATTTGTCTGCTATGCATATGTCCAGGCCTGTTTTTAAGTGCTGCATGAATTTGTCTTTCTGGCGCGTTCTACATAATGGTCACATTGTAAGAATTGGCAGAATGAAAGTAGAGGTGGAGGGCCGATTTTTTTCTTAATGGAGACATAGTTGTGGATTTTAATGTCACTGAATGTTTCCAGTACTGGGATGTTGATATGCACTAATGGATTTTAGGACTATGCTTTTCAGCATTGGCAGACTGTTTGTACAGAGGTTTGGAATAAGTCACATGTTTTATAAAAGAGTATTTTTGCAGACCCCGGTGGTGAAAGGATGTGATGGTTATTGTAATTCTTTTTCTTTCATAGAAAGGAACAAGAGGAAAATAATCCAGTTTTCTCTTCTTTGCCTTTACATTTTAAAGTGGTATCACATTGATAGGATCGTTAAGCAGTATAAAATTGAAAACCAAAAAATGTTATATATTGCAGCTTACCAGTCATTACATGTTGTGGCTGCATTCATTTTCTTTTCTTTGGCCTTTTTTCTCTGTTTTTACCTGGTGATCTGGACAATAACATAGCTCTTGTATTAGTGAGACACAACTCTGGGGGAATGAGAACAGGAGGCTCAACAGACAGCAGCATTGTCAGTTTGGGTGGGAGGGAAGTGTTACATGTATTAGCAGATTTAAATACACTAAACCAATTGAAGTCAAACTCCACCTAACACTTTATAATCAGTTACAGCAAAAACATTTTTCCCTTTTGGGATAAAGATGAATAAAAAAGCTGATCATTTTAACCACCCCTGCCAGTGTTAAATGGTTTGTCTCATCCATGTAAACTGTTACATTCTGCTGGAGAGCTTCTGCTTTTGAAAACAGCAGATTTATTGGCTGGGTCACCAGATAAAAATAGAAAAAAAAAGCATAAAAAAGAAAACTAATGCAGCTATCACATCTAAGAATTGGTAAACTGCAATATAACAAATGTTTGCTTTTGGGTTTAATACTGCTTGAACAAAGGTATCAAAAACAGAAAATTATATCTAATACTTACCGTAATTTTCCTTTCCTGACACCAATCCATGGCAGCAAACATATGATATAGCTCCGCCCCATATCCACCCACAGGACCTGTTTAATTCTATAAAGTCTGACTGAGAGCAACCTGCCCCATTCTCCATAAAAACAACAAGATCAAGAAAGGGAGGGTTCGTATGCTGCCATAGATTGGCGTCAGGAAATGAAAATTACGGTAAGTATTTGATACAATTTTCCGTTTTCCTGACACAAACATGACAGCATACATATGATACATAACGGGCTAAACAGGGAGGGCTAAAATGTATTATCAAACTTTATTACAATGGACCTGGAAGCCTGGACTGTCATTCCGTTGAAGTCCATTTTTGTACGAGCCCCTGGATTTTCGCTGTAGCACCTAAGGCAGGTGCACTGCACCAACCGGCCTGCTGCTTTGCAGATGTCCCCATAGGGAAATGCTCAAATTTAAAGATGTAAAACCTAGCTGAACGAGCCTGTACCACTTCTGGAGGCTCTTGCCTGGTCACGCTAAGTTTTCTGGATGACCTTGACTCTCCAAAATGACAAGGTTTTTCTGTAGGTTCCTCCTTAAATTTGCCTGATGGAAACACAAACAGCCTTCTGGAGGATTTTAACTAGGAAGCTGCTTGAAGGTAGGTATTTTAGACACTTGGTACATCCAGTGTAGGTTAGGTACTGTCTCTGCCAGGAAGGAGGGAACAGCCACTTTGTTTGTACAATGAAAACAGAAGCCAACTTGGGAACAAAGGTGCTTGAGGGGCATAGGCCCCAAGTTGTCCAGAAGGAATAAGATGTAGGATTCTGTAGCTCCAAGTGCTTGCAGATCCAATACTCTGCCCCTTGAAGTTATCATCTGAAGTTATCGAGGGACACTGCCTCGTAAGTGATGTCCCACAGAGGACTGCTTTCTGATGATGCAAACAGAGTCCTGGCAAGGAAATCCAGGACCAGAATAAAAACCTACTGGGAAACATTGTTCCTCCTCAGGGCAAAGTCTTAGGACCAACCTCGTGAAGCATTCCACTGGCAGCGGAAAAAAAGGGCGCAAATTTCGTTTGGGTACAGCGTCGAACCCGCACAATTGTCAGTTAAATTGACGCAGTGCCAAATTGTAAAAAGTGCTCTGGTCAGGAAGGGGGTAAAACCTTCTGGGGCTGAAGTGGTTAACATGAAAAACCAAAAGGAATTTGGGAAGTTTGTGGACCTGGGTTCTGCCCCAGGGGACATGTATCATTGCAAAAAAAGTTTTAGAAACGGCAGTTTTTTCAAAAGCAGTGGTTTTAATAATGCTTAAAGTGAAACAAAAAAAAAAAATTAAACATTCCTTTAAATATCATGCCGGGGGTGGGGGGGTGGGGTGTTTATAGTATGCCTGTAAAGTGGCACAGTTTTCCCGTGTTTAGGACAATACCACAGCAAAATGACATTTCTAAAGGAAAAAAAGTCATTTAAAACTGATCGTGGCTGTAATGAATTGTCAGGTCTCGGCAATATAGATGAAACTCATTGAAAAAAAATGGCATGGGTTCCCCCCCAGTCCATTACCAGGCCCTTTGGGTCTGGTATGAATATTAAGGGGAACCTTGAACCAAAAATGCAAACAACACGCAACATGGCAGGCAGCAGGAAAAGAGGGAGGGACAAGAGAGCAACCCCCCCTCCTGAACCATACCAGGCCACATGCCCTCAACATGGGGAGGGTGCCTTGGAGTAGCCCCCCCAAAGCACCCTGTCCCCATGTGGGGACAAGGGCCTCATCCCCACAACCCTTGCCTGGTGGTTGTGGGGGTCTGGGTACATTGTACCCCTGCCAGTTCACAAAAAAGTGTCAAAAGTAGTAAAAAAGACAGGAGGCACTTTGGGACAAGTCCTTTATTAAAAAATAAAAGAATAAAAATGTCCCATGATGTAAATCCATCTCCGCCACCCGACGAATCAGAAAAAGAAAGAAAAAAAGCTGCTCCCCCCCTTTTTTTTCGGCTCGTTGGGCGACGGAGATGAATCTACATCGTGTGACATTTTTATTTTTTATTTTTAATAAAGTATGTATCATTACTTCTGGATAAAACTGTGCCCATCATATGCAGCCTCACTGTGCCCATCATATGCAGCCTCACTGTGCCCATCATATGCAGCCTCACTGTGCCCGTCAATTGCAGCCTCACTGTGCCCATCAATTGCAGCCTCACTATGCCCGTCAATTGCAGCCTCACTGTGCCCATCAATTGCAGCCTCACTGTGCCCATCAAATGCAACCTCACTGTGCACGTCAAATGCAGCCTCACTGTGCCTGTCAATTGCAGCCTCACTGTGCCTATCAAATGCAATCTCACTGTGCACATCAATTGCAGCCTCACTGTGCCCATCAAATGCAGCCTAACTGTGCCCATCATTTGCAGTCTCACTGTGCCCATCAAATGCAACCTAACTGTGCACATAAATTGCAGCCTCACTGTGCAAGTCAATTGCAGCCTCACTGTGCAAGTCAATTGCAGCCTTACTGTGCCTGTCAATTGCAGTCTCACTGTGCCCGTCAACTGCAGCCTCACTGTGCCTGTCAATTACAGCCTTACTGTGCCCATCAAATGCAGCCTCACTGTGGCCATCAATTGCAGCTTCAAAGTGCCCATTAAATGCAGCCTCACTTTGCTCATCAAATGCAGCCTCACTGTGCACGTCAATTGCAGCCTCACTGTGCCCATCAAATGCAGCCTCACTGTGCCCATCAAATGCAGCCTCACTGTGCCCATCAAATGCAGTCTCACTGTGCCTGTCCAATGCAGCCCCACTGTGCCCATCAATTGCAGCCTCACTGTGCCCGTCAATTGCAGCCTCCCTGTGCCTGTCAATTGCAGTCTCACTGTGCCCGTCAACTGCAGCCTCACTGTGCCTGTCAATTGCAGCCTTACTGTGCCCATCAAATGCAGCCTCACTGTGGCCATCAATTGCAGCTTCAAAATGCCCATTAAATGCAGCCTCACTTTGCTCATCAAATGCAGCCTCACTGTGCACGTCAATTGCAGCCTCACTGTGCCCATCAAATGCAGCCTCACTGTGCCCATCAAATGCAGTCTCACTGTGCCTGTCCAATGCAGCACCACTGTGCCCATCAATTGCAGCCTCACTGTGCCCGTCAATTGCAGCCTCCCAGTGCCCATCAAATGCAGCCTCACTGTGCCTGTCAAATGCAGCCTCACTGTGCCCATCAATTGCAGCCTCACTGTACAAGTCAATTGCAGCCTCACTGTGCCCATCAATTGCAGCCTCATTGTACAAGTCAATTGCAGCCTCACTGTGCCCATCATATGCAGACCCACAATGCCCCAGCCATGTTCATTGCACAAACTTGCAGGGTAGTTGTGGTGCACCCTATTCATGGTGAAATTCCATTGCATTTTTCCATTAAACAGCACTGAGTGGCTGCATCTCTTTTCAGGTGGGGTGGTCGGGGGTGGTAAAACTTCAGCTCAGCTGTCTGCTTGTACTGCCCCTCCCAGCTATGTGAATGAGCCCCTAAGGTCTTCTTTACAAGTGTGGTCTCAGATCTGGGTATTACTCTCTAAGTGTCCACATATTGACTGTCTGCCTGACATCCTTTCCATCCCACATCACATTTTATGTCTTTTACCTGTTCAGCAGCTCAGTACATTCTCTGCACTCATTTAAGGTGGTCATAGAATAGATTATTCCTTTTATTATTACATTCCTAGTATGGCCACCTTAAATGAATGCAGAGAATATACTGAACTGCTGAACAAGTAAAAGAGATAAAAAGTAATGTGGGTTGGAAAGGGTGTCAGTCAGTGATGGGAATGGTCAGATCTGACACTGGAGGATGTAGGGTATGTGTGAGCAGTGAAGATATGAGGGGAGAGCAAACAGCAGAAAGTGAAGGAGGGGGGAGGATCGGTGTGATAGGGAAGATGTAGAGACTTCCATTACACGGAGAGAGGGGGAAGTAAAGTTGGAGGTGAAAGGTGCTGCTGTAGCAGGAGTCAGGACAGTGACAATAGCATAGCAGGTGCCCCTCCTTCCCCTCAGTCCTGGCCCTGCATATACTGTACCTTCTCTGTGTGTTTTCAGGGATCCCTCTGTGTGCACTGCTGGCTGCCAAGTCTGTCACAGGGAGATGTATGGAGGACATGGACTGCTGCTTCTGACTGCTGCATGGACCTGAGCCTGCCACCGTTCTTCTTCTCCTGCTGATTCCCTCAGCACTTACTTGCTGAAGGAGTTAGGCAATGTGTGAGCAGATTCACTCCTCCACCAGCAGCACAGGGACTGAGAGAGCCGGGACTTTAAACTTACTATCGGCAAATGTGGCCAGTGTAAATCTGCATAGGAGCCGAAATAGAAAAAAACAGTCCCTCCAGTTACAGTCTCCCTAGCTCTCCCGATGAACTGATGCCCCCCCCCAGCCAGGGGTCCCCTTTATCAGGAGCCCTGGATAGAGCACTGGATGGATGGCCAGATGGTCACCAACTTGTATGCAGGCTGGACAGAGATTGCCCTGGGCACTCCACTGTCCAATCCTGTGTTCTCCGGGCTAGGTAGCAGCAGGCCAGGAGGTGTACAGAAGTGTCTATTGGCCGGCCAGCTCACTCAGAGAGGCTCAATCCTTGTGTTCCACCACCATGGAACCGGTAAAAGTTGACCAGCGAGACCGGAAGTGAAGCAATTCAGCTAAAAGCACAGCCCTATGTCCTCCACGGCTCCGCCAATTACAAAGAATAATTGTATAGTGGGAGTGTTGGGGCGCATGGCTCTGCGCCCTGAGAAAACGCTAAAGGAAGCCAATCAAGCTTCCCAGCTGCAATCACATGATTGCAGAAGCATCATGTCCGGTGCCCGCAGGCACTTAAAGGAACTTTTTTTTTTTATCACTAGCTTTGGGGGGGGGGGGCAGCGCTGTAACCTGTAACACTGTACACTACCAGATTTGGGAAAAGCATTAGATAAACTCCTCTTTAAGGTGTCCTCAAGAGATTTCATCTTCTGCACTCTCTGTGGGGATGGGATGAGTTCTGAGACTTTCCCCTTGTGACGTTGCTCAAGGGGGGTTGCCAACCAATAGTGATCCTTCTCCTTTATGCCACATATTCTTGGGTCCTTTCGCAGGGTTTGAAGCATGAGGGAGCCCAGGCACCACAAATTTGAGGAGGCATGAGAAGCAGACTCCTCAGGGTCACTGAGAATTATAGTATCGGGAACGGCCAACCACGTACTACTCCCAAGGGTTCTGGGGATGGAAAACCATCTCTTACTGTTTGATGTATGTTTTCCTCTGCTTCAATGCCTCTAAAACTGACAGAATCCTCCTCCTCTTCCTCCTCCCTCTCTTCTTGTGTGTTCTGTGGCATAGGAACAATGGTGTCTGCATAAAGTGGACCTTGAAAGGAAAGAAAGTCCCCCTCTTCCTCCCATTGATCTGCCTCAAGTGCCCTGTCCATAATGCCACGCTGAGTCTGCTCTATCAGGAACACAACAGGGATTGTGTCACTGATGCATGCAATGTCACGGGCTAACCATCCTCAAATGGTGACAGTACAGTGCATGCATCCAAAGTTGAGTTCCACCTGGTGGGCATGTCACAAATCAGGTGGTTTACAGCAGGTGGAATTCCCACTGAATTTCAGCCAACCAGGCACTGGCTGTGTATGACCGCCTGAAATGGCTACAGACTCTTCTGGCCTGCTTTAGCAGATCTTCCAACCCTGGATACCTATTTAGGAAATGCTGCACCACCAAATTGAGGACAGGCATGGCACATGTATCAACATTCCCTGTCTAAGGGCAGACAGGAGTTTTGTGCCATTATCACACACCACCATTCCTGGCTCCGGCTGGCGTGAACCACCTCTGGGCCTGCCCCTACAGAGCTGCAAGAATGTTGGCTCCAGTGTAGTTCTTGTCCCCTAGACACACCAGCTGAAGCACTGCATGGTACCTTTTAGCCTGACTCAATTAATAACCCCTTGAACGCTTAGGGGGTATTTGTGGTTCATAGGACAATTCAGCAGAGGAGGGCATTGAGGAGGAACAGGAGGAGGAGGAGGGGGTAGAGCTGACGAATCTCACATCATTACCACTAGCTGCATGGAGACGTGGGGGGACAACAAGCTGCAACACTGAGCCCTGTCCTGCATCCTTCCAAGTTGCAAGCAGAGTTACCCAGTGTGCTGTGAATGAAATATATTGTCCCTGACCATGCTTGCTGCACCTTGTGTCAGCAGTAACATGGACTTTGCGGCTGACTGCCTTGCCCAACGATGCCACAACATTGCCTTCCATGTGATGGTACAGAGCTCAAATGGCCTTACGTGAAAAGAAATAGTGACTGGGAACCTGCCGTTGTGGTACAGCCCATTCTGCAAATTCACAAAAGGGGCAGAATCCACCAGACGGAAAGGCAGAAATTGAGGCAGCTGAGAGGTCATGAGGTATAGCAGGGGCAGATTGAAGTGAGTAAAGAAGGGGAACAGATTTGTGCCCCTTTTTTGTGGCTTTCAGGTGCTCTTGCCAGCAAGCTGAGTGGTGGGAGGTTAAATGCCTTGTCAAGCATGTAGTATCCAAATGGCTGGTGATTTTGCCACGCTTGATGTGCTTGAGACAAAGGTTGCAAACTACATCAGTGCGAGCAGCTGCACATATGTTAATAAAAGGCCCAGACCGCTGAGCTGTGGGAAGTGGGCCGGGAGATAACAGCTCCACAATGTGATGGAATAGGGTGGCTGCCTTCCATGTGATGGTACAGAGCTCAAATGGCCTTAAGTGAAAAGAAATAGTGACTGGGAACCTGCCATTGTGGTACAGCCCATTCTGCAAATTCACAAAAGGGGCAGAATCCACCAGACGGAAAGGCAGAAGTTGTAGAGCCAGCAGCTTTGACAAGCTTGCATTTAAACACTGGGCATGTGGGTGGCAGTGACTGTATTTTTTTTTTCGCTGCAGAAGATGGGGCAGAGAAATTCTCTGACTATAGTCTACAGCTGGGGGTGTGCTGCTGGCAGATGTGCTGCAAGGACCTGGGACACCCTGCGCTATACCATCATCCCTGTCAGTGGAGGCAGCTGAGAGGTCATGAGGTATAGCAGGGGCAGATTGAGGTGAGTAAAGAAGGGGAACAGATTTGTGCCCCTTTTTTGTGGCTTTCAGGTGCTCTTGCCAGCGAGCTGAGTGGTGGGAGGTTAAATGCCTTGTCAAGCATGTAGTATCCAAATGGCTGGTGATTTTGCCACGCTTGATGTGCTTGAGACAAAGGTTGCAAACTACATCAGTGCGAGCAGCTGCACATATGTTAATAAAAGGCCCAGACCGCTGAGCTGTGGGAAGTGGGCCGGGAGATAACAGCTCCACAATGTGATGGAATAGGGTGGCTGCTCCCTACTCTTCCATGATTTCTGCCTTGTTGGGGTTGTGCCTCACTCTCACTTTCCCCCTCTGCTCTGTCTGGCACCCAAGTCGCGTCAGTGACCTCATCATCATCTCCTCCATCCTCATTACCACTGGAGACAAACTAAAAATACAAAACAGCTGAAATTCAGCTGTGAAAAGTGTGAGTGCTTACCTTTCACAGCTGAATTTCAGCTGTTTTGTATTTTTAGATTGACTACTTGGTCACATGATCAAAAGTGGATAGTGAATAGTATATATGTGGTCTCACTTTCCATTATCGCTAGCTATGAGTAAGCACTTAGCATAAGTGCGAAACGCGTTAGCTGATTGCCTGTACACTCTGTCTATGGTGTCTTGTAAACGACATGTTCCTGATTTTAAAATAAAGAAATTCTTTTGGATTATATTTTCCTGGAGTGCGGCTGTCCGGATTTTCTCGTTTGCACACAGCTTCAATTAGCATTAGCCAGTACCTGGGGCTCCTCATCTCTGGAGAGAGTAACATCTATTTCATACCTGGTCAGATCCACATTGGTGCGGGGATAACATCGTATTGCATCTGCATTCTGGACCATTGCTACATTCATCTCCACCGGCACTGGGATTTTATCCAGGACTTTACACAGCATCTGTCATTTTGTTCATTTCTCCAGTTTTCCACGAAGAGCTTATTTTCCTTGCATATCTATATGGAGCATGCGGTTACTTCGACACCTATGTCAAAGATGTACAGCCGAACTCTCACAGCACCAGCCAATAACCCATTGAGACAATCGGTACAGATACAATCATCACAGCCTTCAGGTAATGATGGAGTATCACTAATACGTCACTTCAGAAAGTTGGAACAACTGATGGCCAGAGAAATTAGAGCATATTGGGACATCCACTTCTTATCTGAATATTTAACTCTGGCACATATCCCACGAGGTCTAAGGATCAAAAAATTCCCCACATCTGAGCTTTTTGATGACCTCCTCAAGGAGGAATGGACTGATACACTCGATATGTGCTCTTTTAAATTGATGAATATCCTCATTTCTTCAAAGAAAAAAGAAGTGGAAGTGCTTCAAACGGACATGTCTCTGATACAAAAAGAGCTCACAACTTTACAAAACCACCCTGGATTCTCAGATTTGGATGGTCGTTTAAATAGAAAGTTGGACAAAATGGAAAAATCTGTGTTTGACAGCAAAAAAGGCAAGTTAGCCAGAGATAAAGATGACTATGAAAGCAACAAGGTCTACACGTGGAAAAGACCGTCATTCACTCCAAACTGATCACGGAGGAATCGAGGAAAGCAAGTCAGTTTTTCTGACCAGGAGAGTATACCTATTAATGACACCTCCGCCTACACCGCATCAGATTCCTCCTTTGATCGCTCTGAAGAATCCATAGAAACAACAAGAGCAGGTGCACAAAGACACACTGGAAACCCTCACAGGTCCGGTCATTCCAAGAAGAAAAAAGCTTCCAACACAAGAAAACCAGGAGAGGCGGCAGGAAACACCAACACTCCAAACAACACTCAATACAGCTTACGAGGCAGGATAAAGAAGTAATATACAGCGTCATGAATGTTTCCAAAAGACCACTCAAAGAGGATGAAACCAAACTTGTAGCAAGAGGTTTAAACTTCTGCCCTAAACCAACATTTTGATTTATTTAAAACTATCTTGGATGCTAATAAGTTTTCTCGGAATCTTACCCTTAGGAAACATTATTTTTCGTCTACAGAGGAAGCAGTTGTCTCTCCCGTCACTTGCGGTACAGGGGAGTCACCCCCTTCACCTTTAATGTTTATGGATGTTTGTGCTCTTAACGACCTGACTGATTTGGCCATGGAGTCCGATCCCTTCCCCATAGATCCCCCAGATACAAGTGACAAATTTCTACCTAAATCTAGATCAGATTTTTACCCAGTGG
This sequence comes from Lithobates clamitans, assembly GCA_037952925.1. Taxonomy (NCBI): domain Eukaryota; kingdom Metazoa; phylum Chordata; class Amphibia; order Anura; family Ranidae; genus Lithobates; species Lithobates clamitans. Next base: position 8,061,625 of record JBBGZY010000076.1, on the reverse strand, counting down.
CATCTAGGGGGAAGGATCTGGACCTATTCCAAAAAATGGTGGAGGGTGAATTGACTCGCCTGGCCCGTAACTGTCACAAAAAGTCAATGCAGGATAATTTAACCTCATATGAACGGGCAGCACTTAAAGCACTAATAACAGACAATAGCATTGTTATTAAAAATGCAGATAAAGGGGGTATTGTGGTAGTACTGGATGCAGAAATATATAGAGAGGAGGCTTTACGTCAACTGTCAGACACACATACGTATCAAAAACTCTCATGCAACCCTATGTCCATTTTTAAGACCAAATTATCTGCTTTTCTCGACAGAGCAATACAAGTTGGCCTATTGTCTCCTAAAGATAAAGAATCATTCATCCCTGAATATCCCATCATGCCAATATTCCACCATTTACCTAAAGTTCATAAGGGTTTTAACCCCTTGACAGGTCGATCCATTGTCGCTGGTATAGGTTCTTTAAATGAAAAGTTGGGAGAGTGGGTAGATTCTCAGCTACAACCTTTAACCATGGAGTTACCAGGCTATTTGAGAGACACTAAATATCTTTTAAGCAAGCTCCAAGGTTTTAAATGGAAAGAAAACTATAGATGGATCACTTGCGATGTCACCAGCCTGTATTCTAGCATCCCACACCATTTAGGTCTACAAGCGGTTGCCTGGTTTTTGAAAAGGTCTGGCAAGTTCTCTATAGTATTACAGGACTTCATTCTACAAGCCTTGGAATACCTTCTGACCCACAATTTTTTCATGTTCGACGGGGGCTATTACCTCCAGAGATGCGGGGCCTCCATGGGAACCCTCATTAGCCAACCTCTTCATGGGTTGGTGGGAGGGGTCCCGCATCTTTAGATGCGATAGCCCCCGCCGACGAGACACAGTATTTTTCTGCCGTTTCATTGATGATCTCTTATTTATCACATCTGATGCTAATGCTGATATTAATATCTGGCTTTCCTACTTTAATGACAATGATCCTAACCTCAAATTTACAGGAAATCTGGAAATTAACAATATAGTATTCCTGGACGTAAGATTAATAGGAACAGGGGATGTGATTCACACTAGTCTCTTTAGAAAGCCCACAGCAGGAAATACCATCCTCAGAGCTGACTCTGCACACCCTAAACATACTATTAGGGGGGTACCATACGGCCAATTTTTGAGACTGAAGCGGCTATGCAGCACATCTGAACATTTTCATGCAGAATCTTATGAGATGGCACAACGCTTCAAAAACCGTGGGTACCCGGATTCCCTAATAATAAAATCTCTCAATGCTGTCAGCAACATCCCCAGACATGCCCTCTTAAAAGAGAATACACAAAGAAAAAATAAAAATGCACCTAAGGGTTCCCCGGGTAACATCCCAATGGGTGTTCCGGTTTTCTCCACACTGTTCAGCTTAGATTTCAAAAAAATAAAAAATATCATAACAGGTATCTTCCTATCCTGTTTAATGACCCAATTTACAGTAAAGTCCTCTCTAAAGGCATCAAAGTGGTCTCACGCAGAGCACCCACGTTGGGAAATTCCCTATCACCGAGCTTATTCCCAAGAAAACAGAACAAAACTAGTTGGTTGAACTCAACAGGGAACTACAGATGTGGGAAGAAGGGCTGTAATTACTGCCGTCATATCAAAGTAGACAAAAATATTCATTCATGCACTAATGGCAGAATTTTTAAAGTCCCCTCCTTCATCAACTGTAATACACAGTTTTTGGTATATGTTATTATCTGTGACATATGCCAGATTCAGTACGTTGGCCGCACAACACGGCGTCTAAAAGACCGTTTACATGATCACTTATATGACATAACAAAAGACAAATTGACAAATGTGGCCAAGCACTGGATCTTCACAGACCAAAAAGATGTTTCTTTTTTTTTTTTTTTTTTAAATTCTTTATTTATCATTTTATAACAATAACAATGCATTTCCCTCCAGGGATAATTCTTCATACACATCCACATTAAAATATATGACAAGTGACAGGTTATTCCCTTTTACCCCCCAGCCCACTCCCCCCTTCCCCCACCCCTCAGGACAATGCTCGTCGAGGACAAAGTGCTTGCCCGGTTATGCCGGGCTAATAGTCTCCTCCAGATAACCCCAGGTCCCTTTAAACTTGATCCATGCTGCCCATTTCCCTAAATGATCCTCCTCTTCAGGTTCGACTCCCCCTTGTCTAAACGCTTGACACTGTATACCTCATTAAGGCTGAACAACCATTCTCGAGTACAGGGGCTCGAGGCGTTCAGCCAGTTCAACGCTATCTGTCTTTTAGCTACATCGAGCATTATGGGGATCAGAGAGGTCTTGTAGTTCTTTACAGAGTCCGAGGTCCCGTGGAAAAGGCAGACCCACGGGTCCTCTACTATTTCCTTCCCTGTAATGTCTTTTATCAATCCCAGGATTTTTTTCCAAAAGATTTTTATTGTAGGACACTCCCACCAAATATGGGCCATTGTTCCTGGAGTTGAACAACCCCTACAGCAAGTATTTGATTTAGTCTTGTCCATTTTGCTTACCCTGTCTGGGGTGGCATACCATCTTGCAAGGCATTTAAAATGGCTTTCTGTTCTTCTGGTGTCTACTGCTAAGTAATGGGCCAACCTCAGGATTTTATCTATCACAGTTCCATTACATTGTGACCCCAGTTCCTGCTCCCACTTTTTAATGTATGGGGGTGCCTCCAGCTCCCCCTCCGTTCCCAAGATTTTATATATTTGCGTTATCTCCCCTCCTGTCTGCTCCTTTATACAGAGCTGCTCTAACGGTCTGAGCTCCTCCATACTCCTGAGAGGTTTCGGAAGTCTCTCAATGAAGCGGGAGAGCTGGAGGTACCTCCACCCATTCATTACCCATAGATTAGGTTCTAGACTTAATTCTGAAAATGTGCGAATTTGCCCCTTGTTTAAAAAGTGTTTCAATTGTACAAAGTCCCCCTTCAACCAATTCCCTCCCACCTCCCTCCTCCCTGGTTAAAAAAAAACATTATTTTTCATGTGTATCAGTGGTGAGTTGTATGACCATTTATTCTTGAGGTGTATCATATCCCAATATTTAAATGTGTTAAACGTTAATAAAGATGTGTATGTGCTTAGTGCTCTGAATTTTGGGGGATTCCAGAGTGCCTGTCCTAAATTCGTGTTACTCAAAATGTGCTCAATGTGAACCCAGCGTTTGTCCGTATCTTTTTTATACCATTCCGTGATCCGTGACAGCACTACAGAGATGTAGTATCTATTGAAGTCTGGTAATGCTATTCCACCTTTTTTTTCCCCCTACTTAATACTGTGAAAGCAATGTGTGGTTTTTTGCCACCCCAGACAGCTTCGCTTATTAAACTCCTAAGGGCTTTTACATAATATCCAGGTAGAGGGATGGGCAGCATCTGAAATTTAAACAAGATCCTGGGCGTTAGACTCATTTTAATCGCATTAACTCGCCCAAACCACGAGAGGGGTCTGGCATGTAGTCTTCTCACTTCTTGCCTGATGTCATCTAACATAGCAATAACATTTTTTACAAATAATCTATTAAAGGTGTTGGCTAGTTTAATCCCCAGGTACTTGATCTCCCCTTTCCAAGGGAAAGAGAAGACAGCAGCCAGATGATCCTTTCTTGCTTTCCTATGTTGATATTCAAGCATTCAGATTTACTGGAGTTTATTTTAAAATTCGAGACTTCTCCATACTTTCTCATAATCTGAAGTATATTGGGGAGGGTTATTCTGGGATTTGTAATGAAGAATAAAACATCGTCGGCGAAAGCCGCTAGTTTGTGTTCCTCTGTTACGACCTTTATACCCGTGCAGTCCGGGCTGTTACGGATAGCAGACAACAGGGGCTCGAGGGTCAGGACGAACAGAAGTGGGGAGAGGGGGCAGCCCTGCCTTGTTCCATTGAACATCCTGAAGGGCTTTGATATCGCCCCATTAACTCTCACCATCCCTGCCGGGCTACTATAAAGGACCTTGACCCAGGAGGTAAACCTCTGTCCGAACCCCAGGGCTTCTAAAGTGTTTATCATAAACCCCCAGTCTACCCTGTCAAATGCTTTTTCAGTATCAATTGACAGGAATAGAGCTGGGGGCCCACCATGTTTACAAACTTCTGATAATAACACCGCCCGAACCCCGTTGTCCCTACACTGTCTCCCATTAACAAAACCCGCCTGATCCGTGTGCACTAATGCTGTCATTTTCTCTTTCAGTCTGTTCGCCAAAACTTTTGCATATAGCTTAACGTCTGCATTCAGCAGGGAGATAGGTCTATAACTTGAGCACAGCCTGGCATCTTTCCCTTCCTTCCGAATTAGGGTGATTGTGGAGGTTAAAGCTTCAGCTGACATTCCACATCCGGTACCGAGATCATTCCAGAATCGGCATAGCCTCGGGACCAGAATATGTTTCATTTTTTCTAGATAGACAGAGGTGAAGCCGTCCGGGCCTGGACTTTTCCCCTTCGGAGAATCCCTTAAAGCTGCTAGTATTTCCTCTTCTTCAAAGGGTTTGTCCAGTAGGTCCCTGTCCTCAACTGACATGCCCCCTAGTCCTGCCTCCTTCAAAAATTCCTTACCCCTGTCTGATCGAACAGTGTCTCCTGGCCCCTGTTGCCCTATCGAGTAAAGATCCCCATAAAACTTTTTAAATTCTTCTGCTATGGCGTTGCTGGTCACTCTCTCTTCCCCTCCTTTGCTGAGTACTTTCTCTACATAATTTCTACTTCTCTTTTTCCTAATTATTCTGGCCAGGTGTTTATTGGGCTTATTAGCCCAGAAATAGTTGTTCCTGGTTATAGCATTTATAGCTATCTTGGCCCCCTGCTCCATCATATCCCTTAGCTCCTCCCTCTTGGCGACTAATAAATGATATCCATCTAGGTCCTGGCCCATTGTTTTTTTGTGTGCTTGTTCCAAGGAAAAAATTTCCTCTATCAACTTTGCTCTTTCTTCTCTTTTCTTTCTTTTCAAACCTGCACCTATTGACATCAGGATGCCCCTGATATAGGCTTTGTGTGTATCCCATAATATGGCTGGTGATACATCCCCCGTGTCATTTGTTTTAAAGAAAAAGTCTACCTCGTCCTGTAATCTCTCCACTATTCCAGGATCCCTCAATAGGTCCTCGTTCAATTTCCAGGAGCAGAGTCGCCCTTGCGCCTCTGGTATTTTAATCCACATCGAGATCGGCGAGTGATCGGACAGGGTCGTTACTTCTATCTTAGTTTCTTTGATCCATTCCAGCAAACTATGGTCTACAAAAAAATAATCCAGTCTGGAGTAGGTCCCGTGCACAGGGGAGAATAAGGTGTAATCTCTCTCCTTAGGATGCTGCAATCTCCAGACATCCATTAAATGACTATGATATAACTTGCGCCTGATGGCCCTAAGTAACACCTTCCCTATCCCCTGGGCACGGGACGTACCATCCAGCTCCGGGTCAAAGCAAAAGTTTAAATCCCCTCCCAAGACCACTTCCCCTTCTCCAAACTCTGACAGCTTTTTTAGTATCTGACCCAAAAAAAACGTGGGCTTCCTATTGGGACAATATACGTTTGCTAATGTAATCACCTTAGGTCCCAGTTTACCTTTTAGAAAAATAAAACGGCCATCTGGGTCTATCATTCTCTCTCTTAGGGAGAAATTTGTGACCTTTGAAAGTCCAATAGCGACTCCCCTCGACCCCCTGTCGGGGGAGTCTCCATAGAACCACTGGGGGAACCTAGAGGAGAAAAGCCTTATTCTGGTGTCAAGGGTCAGGTGTGTCTCTTGTAGGAAAATTATATCACCCCTCAGATGTTCCAGCTCCTTTAATATTTTATGTTTTTTACTAGGCGAATTTAACCCTTTCACATTGTACGAGATGAGTCTAAGCTCCAGCATGTCTATTAACCCGGTCTTCTATCATATCTCCGGCTCCTCCGAGCACGTCCTGCAGTACCCCCCACCCGCCCCCCCTCCCAATTCCCTCCCCCCTCCACCCCCCCTTCCCCCCCCCATGGTGAAATTTTCACCCTGAGCCCCCTGACTTGGAACTTCTCCCATTCCAATCTACGGAACTCCCTCCCCGGGGTGAAGCTCCAGCGACAGCGTCTAACGCCTCTCCTCCCCCCCTAGGGGGAAGAGGGTATGAGGTGTACCTTTTCTCCATTGACCAGTGGTCCCGCTTCTAGTTGTTTCCACCCCTTTCCGATCCCCACCCCACCCCCCACCCGCCCCAGCAGAAACAATTGACAGTGGCCCCTCCCGCCGCAACCCCCATCTCATATATTGGTGTCATAACTCGAGGTCACACATATCTATAACCTTTCCTCCCCCCCAAAAGGGAGAGGGAGGGGGAGGGGCAGGCAGAAAGGGAGGAGCCGAGGGGAAAAAAAAAAGAAAGGAGAAAAATTCCCCTCCACTGACCACTGACCCCCCCCCCCCCGACAGGTCAAACATTTTAGCCCTTGAGGTCATTCAATCATACAGCCTGCGACATATCTGGGATGGGGATACCCAGACTGTTACAGAAGTCCTGAGCCTCTTCCAAGTATCTTATCCTGCTTGATCTTCCGTCCTTTAAAACTATCAGGGATGTTGGGAACCCCCAGCTATATTTGAGATTAGATTTCCTTAGCTGCTCCAAAATTGGTCTCATCTGTCTTCGTCATGCAAGAGTTCCTGCTGATAGGTCGGAGAATATCTGCAGCTCTTTATCTTCAAACGTTATAGGGGGGGGCCCCTTTAGGTTCTTCCATATTCTTTCCTTGTCTTCGTATAGATGAAATTTAACGATCACGTCTCTTGGGGTATCTTGCTTTATATGGGGGGCCTTCTTTTTCTATGCACCCTGTCGATCCGAATGGCTTCATCTTCTCACCTTCCCATTATAGGATTAAAGATTTTCTTAATCTTTTCCCCCAGATCCTCGTTTTGTTGCTCCGGGATGGACCTAATGCGCAAATTTTGTCGCCGGCTTTGATTTTCTTGTTCTTCCATCCTAAACGCCATAGTGCGATTTTCATTCCGCAATTTGCTAATTTGATCTTTTAATTCGGAGATTTCTTTGGTTTGAAGCTCTGAAACTTCCTCTACCTCCTCCACTCGGCGGAGAAGGTGCCCCATGTTGGCTCGGACATTTGATATTTCAGTTTTTATAACATTTTCTAGCTTTGTAAACATTTCAATTAGTTCTGTTTTACTTGGTACTAGCGCCATTATCCTTTGTTCCTCCGCGGAACTCCAGGCAGACGCCCCCTCAAAGTCCGGTTCTTCTCGAGTTTTATCCCCCTGACCCCCTTTTTGCTTCTGTTGTTCTTTCTTCTTGTCCTTTGTCCCTGATTGTTTCACCTCCATTCCCGGGCTTTTGGCACTTACTTCTTTTAGATATTTTTGGATAGAACTGGTGTTGAGACTCTCTCTGGCACTCTGGGGTTCAGTTGTTCGCGTTGAGCGGCCTCTCATGCTTCCGCCCCTGCCTGCCGTTTTCAACTCGTACTCGTTGGGGACTGTTTGCCTCAGGCCAGAGCTCCGCACGGAGGGCTAGGTTGCCCGAGAGTTGTAGCTTCCTTGTTGGGCCAGGTGGCTGGGTAATCTAGATGTAGGGGGGGTATCTCACACCCCTTGTCCCCCTATGTATCTCCTATCCCTGATAGCCCGACCGGCTTATAGTTGAGAAAGGATTGATCTCCCGCTAACCCGCTTTGATATATTTGGGAGAGGTTTATGCTGGGGAAAGTTCATACGGTCCTCAAACTCTATGCCGACCTCACCCGGTGCTCCCGGGGTAGTCAGCTCTGGGTCAAACGGAGATGCTGCTAAAACTATGCATTTTTTTTCTTTTCCTTTTTTTTCTTCCTCCCTCCTCTTCCTCTTTCCTTCCCCCCTCTCTCCCTTTTCCTTTCCAACAAGTTTAGCTCTAGTCCGCCTGTGTGCCTTCATTCACCGCATACTGTCAAAGGGAAAAAAGACATGTGGAGAGCTTGATTTCGGCCACCCCTTTACTGCCCTGGAAAAAAGTCAGTATACACCCGTATAGAAAAAGGCATATATCTTCCTGCTTTCCTCTCTCCCGTCAGGCAGCCCCACTCTTTTGTTCACAGTAACACAGTTTAAAGTTCATGCTGCTAGTTGTAACACAGGTAACACGGGTTGCATATATGTCATTAAATCTTCTCATACCTTTCCTCTTCTGTCAGCATACTGTCCGTCTACTGCGGGTGCAGCTTAAGACTAGCCCAGCTAGGTTACTCCCTTCCGTTCCGATGCCGGGGGTTCCGCACTGCCATGGATGGGCTGGAGCTTCCTGCCTCTGGTCCCTTCACAGGGACTTGCTTCATGGTATCTCGTCCGCCGACGAAGCGGCTGAATAGCTCCGGACCTGGCCGCCGCTCCTCCAATCAAGGGGTCCCGCCGGGAAGCCTCTTGCCGCTACGTCTGCGGTGGGGGGGGGGGGCAAGGTGGTCTAGACCAGAGAGCGGCTGTACCCCTGGTCTTGATCCGAGTCTCCGTGGTCTCTCACTCCACGAGGCATCCTCGGCCGCGCTGTCGCTGCACCTCTGCCAGAGCTGCCGCTAGGCTCCTCCCCCGTGTAGACATCACACGCCCATCACCTGACCCAAAAAGATGTTTCTAGTCTATTCATTCAAGGAGTGGAAAAAATAGTCATGCCCATAAGAGGTGGGGATAAATTCCATCTCATATGTAAATGTGAGGTTTTTTTCGATTTTTTTCTTTAAATACCAGAATTCCCTTTGGCTTAAACTTCGAATGGGATGTTTCTTACCATTATGATTAATGTACAGTACACCTGTTCTAACTTCTGATCATATAGCCCCAGTGATTATCATTTAGCCCAATTTACCTTTTCAAGGCTTCCACACATAGTTTTACTGAATTTTCAATTCCTAATATAACAACCAAAAAAACACACAGATCATCAAGTTCAGTGACACAGCCAATGGAGTAATGTTTTCGCTGGAATGTTTGGTAAACGTTTTGGTTTCACTCATAATTGCTGTGTCTATGCACCTGGGTTTATTGCAACCTATGCTTGTCTTGCCTCTATCTCCACAGACTAATCCGCATATGTACGGTGATATCTTAACTTCAGCCTTTTCTTAGGATCATATAATATTCATCAGTGATAGTGCCCATACACACGGCGATATCGCAGTCTCAATTTTTATCTCGATAGAGTTTGAGAGGCATACGATGTACTCTCCTGATGGAGTCTGTGTAGAATTTTACTTCTCCACGTAACTACGGACCATGGTATCTGTGGACGTGGATATATCTTCACTGAGTCACCATGGCTACAGTTGTTCATATGCCTTTACTTACTCGCTTTGTCATTTTAATTCACAACCGTAAGAAATCATTCGGACATCCCGTTACCACTTTACATAGTGATAGGAAGTCCTTAAACACCTCAGAGCTTCATAACAGTCCCTGCTGCAGTGATCTACATCTAAAATCTATACCAGAGTTAATAAAATAAAATAAAACAAAATAAATTCATAGATCGCTGTGAGGTTATCAATATAATGATGTTTACCATCAGTTCCAGGGATGAACCACACCTTTCTTATGTTCACCTATATATCACTATGTCCAAAATGAAGTGTCCATACCTCTTTTGAGTAGTATGGATATGACAGCATTTTTTTTAGTTGTTTGTTAGAGTGGTCGATTTCACATTAAATTCAACACACTTTAATGCTCTAAACAACTTCAACTTTTACTATGGTTTAATACAGCAGTTAAAGGTTTTTGGTAGTTAAATATATATATTTTTGGAAGTTTTCACATCAAACATTTTACTATATATTATATGATATATATAATTGTATAACAATTATATAATATAATTGGCCACCTTGTGAGAGTTCCTCTTCTCAACTTTCATCTTGGGAATCGTTATCAAATTTGACTTTTTATCCTTCTTTCTGGAAATTTATTATCAAATTTGATTAACATTTTTTATAAGCATATATTTGCAGGCATTCACTTTGTTTGTTGGTTTAGGCTTAGGACAGATATACAATTTTCTGTATGGCTTTCTATATGGTCTTCCTTTCACTTTTTATAGAAAATTGCAGTCCTAATAAGCACGGTCCCGATGTGTATGTGTGTGCGCGGGTTCATTGACATGAAAGGCGCTTTGTTTCGGTAAATGTGGCTTTATCCACACATATACACATTTGCACACAAACATAGTTTTGTGTGCGTAGATATTCTGTTTATGGGTTTTTATGCACATATGGTTTAATATGATTTAGTCTTGTTATAAATATGGTTTTTACGTTTATAAAATGATTTTCTTTCATTACAGTATTCAAGATCTCATTTAGAGTATGGAAATATGTCCACATGTATCAATTGATGAAGGTTTTTTGGCCAAAATCTTTTTACTGTATTTACTTTTTTTGTTTTTTGTCCGCTTAGAAGAAGTGTTTTATTTTTATAAACCACGGAAAGTTGCTATCATATATCAAAATGATACATATGTAAATGTAAATAATAAAAGCATAGAACTTTGACACAATTATATAACTTTTATTGAAAGGAGTTGAGGCATGTATTTATATGTCCTCCTCTCCTCTTTTTCATGTGACCAAGTACTCTTTATAACATAGACTATATAACATATGTTAGTTTTATGCACATTCACATGCATTCTAGTCATAGATGTCAATCACCTCATTGAATATGCATATGGGTTCAGTCCCCTGACATCTCCAAACATATTATTTTTCATCTCCTCCTTTTTTTGTCTCACTTTATTATAATGATTTTTAACATTAATCACGTATCGCTCTTTATTTGCACTGGAGTACATTATAATACACATTTATACCACCACCCACGACTCACAGAGATTTCATCTCTTCTTAATACAATTTATTTTTATCCCTTACTTCAATCCCATTTCAGTTTTTCATTCATATATAAATATTTTTTTCACATTAATTCCATAGTTTCACGTATTCTAAATTCACACTAACCAATTTTGGTTCTTTATTCATATCCCTCCGTTGCTTCACACATATATACTTCACATTTCACTGTGACCTTTAAATCCTAGTGTTCATTAATCACTGATAAACACTCACACTTTTCACAGCTGAATTTCAGCTGTTTTGTATTTTTAGATTGACTACTTGGTCACGTGATCAATAGTGGATAGTATATATGTGGTCTCACTTTCCATTATCGCTAGCTATGAGTAAGCACTTAGCATAAGTGTGAAACGCGTTAGCTGATTGCCTGTACACTCTGTCCATGGTGTTTTGTAAACTACATGTTCATGATTTTACAATAAAGAAATTCTTTTGGATTATATTTTCCTGAAGTGCGGCTGTCCGGATTTTCTCGTTTGCACACAGCTTCAATTAGCATTAACCAGCACCTGGGGCTCCTCATCTCTGGAGAGAGTAACATCCATTTCATACCTGGTCAGATCCACATTGGTGCGGGGATAACATCGTATTACCACTGGAGACAACTTGGCAACTTGCGGCTGGTGGAACATGACTAACAATTTGTGTAACAGTGTTATCCCCTCACAATCAACATCTGAATCAAGTAATGGCTGTGCATCATCAAGGAGCAAGTGGCTGACAGTGTGTTCAAATAACTCAGCTGACTCCTCCATGTCTGATGCTGGGGCTATGGCAGGAATAGCTGTGGACAAGGAGGCAGTTTTAGCCACTCTGGCAGCTGCAGTGGACTATGCACCAGTCTCTGCTTGGGTGATGGAGAATGAGGATAGTTAAGCAAGCCAGTCCACCACCTCCTCTGCATGCTGTGGTTGGATAGCATGGGCAACATCACTAAACAGAGGAAATGATGCCCTGCCCGAGGACAGAACACGTCCACCTTTGTCTGTGGACACATATGCTACTTGCCCCCTCACAAACATCTGCCTCTCCTTTTTGTCCTCCCAGACATGATGGGGGGTGTTTATTAACAAAATGTAATATAGATGTGGAAATGTGTATGTGGATGCACTTTAATCAATGGAAAGTGGTGTTTGGTGAAACTTAACTTGAGTACTCACTACACAGACACATTCCACGCTATAATATACTGCAGTAAAACTGCACTGACGCACTGCAATATACTGCATCAAACGTGCAGGAAGGCAATGAACTATACTGCGTTAAACAGAAGATAACTAACTGAAATATATGGCGTTAAACTTGTAGTAAAGCGCTGAACTATACTGCATTAAATGGAAGGTAATTCACTGCAATATACGACGTTAAACTTGCAGTAACGCACTGAACTGTACTGAGTTAAATGGAAGATAACGCACTGAAATATAGAGCGTTAAACTTGCAGTAACGCACTGAACTGTTTTGCGTTAAACGGAAGGTAACACACTGCAATATACGCTATAATGCACTGAACTGTACTGCATTGGATGGAAGGTAACGCACTGCAATATATGACGTTAAGCTTGCAGTAACCCACTAAACTGTACTGCACTGAATGGAAGGTAATGCACTGCAATATACGTTAAACTTGCAGTAACGCACTGAAATATTTGGCGCTAAACTTGCAGTAACACACTGAAATATACTGCGTTAAGCGTGCAGTAACGCACAAAAATGTACTGCATTAAGCGTGCACTAATACACAGAAATGTACTGCGTTAAACTGCACGTAACACACTGAACAATACAGCGATAAACTTGCAGTAATGCACTGAACTATACTGCGTAAATGGAAGATAATGCACTGAAATATACAGCGTTAAACTTGCAGTAACGCACTGAACTATACTGTGTTAAATGGAAGGTAATGCAGTGAGATATACAACATTAAATTTGCAGCAACACACTGAACTATACTGCATTAAACAGAAGATAATGCATTGAAATATACGGCGTTAAACTTGCAGTAGCACACTGAACTGTACTGCATTAAACAAAAGGTAATGCACTGCAATATATGGTGTTAAACTTGCAGTAACGCATTGAATTATACTGAGTTATTCGGAAAATAACACACTGAAATATATGGCGTTGAACTTGCAGTAATGCACTGAACTATACTGCTTATGTACTGCGTGTGTAGTAATGCACAGAAATGTACTGCGTTAAACGGCACGTAATGCACTGAAATATACAGAGATAAACTTGCAGTAACGCACTGAACTATACTGCGTAAATGGAAGATAATGCACTGAAATATACAGTGTTAAACTTGCAGAAACGCACTGAACTATACTGCCTTAAATGGCAGATAATACATTGAAATATACAGCGTTAAACTTGCAATAGCACACTGAACTGTACTGCATTAAACCAAAGGTAATGCACTGAAATATACGGCGTTGAACTTGCAGTAACGCACTGAACTATACTGCTTGTGTACTGCGTGTGTAGTAATGCACAGAAATGTACTGCATTAAAAGGCACGTATTGCACTCAAATATATGGCATTAAACTTGCAGTAACACAATGAACTATACTGCATTAAACGGAAGATAACACACTGAAATATATGGTGTTAAACTTGCAGTAACACACTGAACTGTACTGCATTAAACGGAAGATAATGCACTGAAATATATGGCGTTAAACTTGCAGTAACGCACTGAAATATACAACATTAAATTTGCAGTAATGCACTAAAATATACTACATTGATCGTGCAGTAATGCACAGAAATAAAATGCGTTGAGCGTGCACTAACACACAGAAATGTACTGTGTTAAACAGCACATAATGCACTGAAATATAGGATGTTGAACTTGCAGTAACACACTGGACTATACTGCGTTAAGCATGTAGTAATGCACAGAAATGCACTTCGTTAAACAGCACGTATTGCATTGAAATATACAGTGTACAACTTGGAGTAACGCACGGAACTATACTGTGTTAGATGGAAGATAATGCACTGAAATATATGGCGTTAAACTTGCAGTAACGCACTGAAAAATACTGCGTCAAGCATGCAATAACACACAGAAATGAACTGCGTTAAATGGCATGTAACACATTAAAATATATGACGTTAAACTTGCAGTAATCCACTGAACTATACCGCATTAAACGGAGGATAACGCACTGAAATATACAGCATTAAACTTGCAGTAACGCACTGAAATATATAGCGTTAAACTTGCAGTAACGCACTAAAATATTCTGCGTTAAGCATGCAGAAACGCACAGAAATGTACTGCGTTAAACTGAAGATAATGCACTGAAATATACAGTGTTAAACTTGCAGTAATGCACTGAAATATATAGCGTTAAACTTGCAGTAAGGCACTAAAATATTCTGCGTTAAGCATGCAGCAACGCACAGAAATGTACTGCGTTAAACGGAAGATAACGTACTGAAATATACAGCGTTAAACTTACAGTAATGCACTAAAATAAACTGCATTAAACGGCGTGTAATGCACTGAAATATACGGCGTTAAACTTGCAGAAAAGCACTGAAATATATTGCGTCAAGCATGCAATAACACACAGAAATGTACTGCATTAAATGGCACATAACGCATTGAAATATATGGTGTTAAACTTGCAGTAATGCACTGAACTATACCGCGTTAAACGGAAGATAAGACACTGAAATATACAGCGTTAAACTTGCAGTAATGCACTGAAATATACAGCGTTAAACGTGCAGTAACGCACTAAAATATTCTGCGTTAAGCGTGCAGCAATGTACAGAAATGTACTGCATTAAACTGAAGATAATGCACTGAAATATACAGCGTTAAACTTGCAGTAACGCACTGAAATATTCTTCATTAAGCATGCAGCAACGCACAGAAATGTACTGCGTTAAACGGAAGATAACACACTGAAATATACAGTGTTAAACTTGCAGTAAAGCACTGAAATAAACTGCATTAAACAGTGTGTAATGCACTGAAATATAAGGCATTAAACTTGCAGTAACACACTAAAATATACTGCGTTAATCGTGCAGTAACACACAGAAATGTACTGCATTAAACGGAAGATAATGCATTAAAATATATGGCATTAAACTTTCAGTAATGCACTGAACTATACCGCGTTAAACGGAAGAAAACACACTGAAATATAGAGTGTTAAACTTGCAGTAACACACTGAAATATATAGGGGGTCATTTACTATAGCACAAAAAAATTATCCTGCAGTACCAAAAAATAACTCTCAAAAAAGGCCAGAAAGACTTCAACTCTCAGAAAGTCAGCGCTAATGCAAATGGAAAGCAGCGCTATTGCCGGCAATAATGCCTGTCAGATCACATATGCTGGAATAGTGGAAGTCAATGTGGCTCGAACCTGCAAAATCCAAAGTTCTCACTGAAGGCTTATATGCAAGTTCTTTGCCATAAAAAGTGTTTGGAGAACCAGGGGACATGTATCGAAATTTTTTTTTAAAAACGGACGTTTTTTCGGGAGCAGAGATTTTAATGATGCTTAGAGTAAAACAATAAAAATGTAATTTCCCTTTAAATTTCGTACCTGGGGGTTGTCTATAGTATGCCTGTAAAGGGGCGCATGTTTCCCGTGTTTAGAACAGTCCGAGTGCAAAATGACATTTCAAAGGAAAAAAAGTCATTTAAAACAACTCGTGGCTATTAATGAATTGCCGGTCCGACAATACACATAAAAGTTCATTGATAAAAACGGCATTGGAATTCCCCACAGGGGAACCCCAAATCAAAATTTTTTCAAAAAATGGCGTGGGGGTCCCCCTAAATTCCATACCAGGCCCTTCAGGTCTGGTATGGGTATTAAGGGGAACCCCGGCCAAAATTTTTTTAAAAAAATGGTGTGGGGTCCCCCTCAAAATCTATACCAGACCCTTTAGGCCTGGTATGGATTTTAAGGGGAACCCTGCACCAAAATTTAAAAAGAATGTGCATGGGGTCCCCCCAAAAATCCATACCAGACCCTTATCCGAGCACGCAACCTGGCAGGCCACAGGAAAAGAGGGGGGGGACGAGAGAGCCACATGCCCTCAGGCCACATGCCCTCAACATTGGGAGGGTGCTTTGGGATAGCCCCCCAAAGCACCTTGTCCCCATGTTGATGGGGACAAGGGCCTCATCCCCACAACCCTTGCCCGGTGGTTGTGGGGGTCTGCGGGTGGGGGGCTTATCCTAATCTGGAAGCCCCCTTTAACAAGGGGACCCCCAGATCCCGGACCCCCCTGTGTGAATTGGTAAGGGGGTACAAAAGTACCGTTACCATTTCACAAAAAAAGTGTAAAAAATGTTAAAAATGACAAGAGATAGTTTTTGACAATTCCTTTATTTAAATGCTTCTTCTTTCTTCTATCTTCTTTCTTCTATCTTCTATCTTCCTTCGGTTTCTTCCTCCATCATCTTCTTCCTCCGATCCTCTGCTTCTTGCTCCGGTGTTCTCGTCTGACATCTTCCTCCGCGGCGTCTTCTTCCCTTCTCAGTGCTCAGGCCACTCTGCATCCATGATGGGAGGCTCCCGCTCTGTGACGCTTCTTGTCTTCTGACGATTTTTAAATAACGGAGGGCCACCCGGTGACCCCGTCCCCCTCTGACATCATGGGGAATGCCACAGGGAAGTCCCTGTCAAGTCCCCGTGCGGCAGAGTGGGTGGGATCAACGGGTGGCCCCGCCCTCCATTATTTAAGAATCGTTAGAAGACGAGAAGCTTCACAGAGCAGGAGCCTCCCATCATGGATGCGGAGCGGCCCAAGCATGAAGAAGGGAAGAAGATGCCGTGGAGGAAGATGCCGGACGAGAACACTGGAGCAAGAAGCAAAGGATCGGAGGAAGAAGAAGAAGAAGATGGAGGAAGAAACCGAAGGAAGATAGAAGATAGAAGAAGGAAGAAGCATTTAAATAAAGGAATTTTTAACATTTTTGACACTTTTTTTGTGAAATGGTAGGGGTACTTTTGTACCCCATTACCATTTCACACAGGGGGGGCCGGGATCTGGGGGTCCCCTTTTTAAATGGGGCTTCCAGATTCCTATAAGCCCCCCGCCCACAGACCCCCACAACCACCGGGCAAGGATTGTGGGGATGAGGCCCTTGTCCCCATCAACATGGGGACAAGGTGCTTTTGGGGGCTACCCCAAAGCACCCTCCCAATGTTGAGGGCATTTGGCCTGGTACAGTTCAGGAGGGGGGGGGGCTCTCTCGTCCCCCCTCTTTTCCTGCGGCCTGCCAGGTTGTGTGCTTGGATAAGGGTCTGGTATGGATTTTTGGGGGGACCCCATGCCATTTTTTAAAAAAAATTTGGCGCGGGGTTCCCCTTAAAATCCATACCAGACCTGCAGGGTCTGGTATAGATTTTGAGGGGGACCCAACGCCATTTTTAAAAAAAAAATTTTGGCCGGGTTCCCTTTAACTGCTTGCCGACCGCCTCACGCAGATATACTGCGGCAGAAGGGCTCGTACAGGCAAAACCACGTACCTGTACGTTGCCCTTTAAGAGGCGGTCGGCGGCACGCGCAAGCAAGCTCCGTGAGTCGGGTCACGGGTCCTGCGGACTCGATCGTCGCCAGGATACCCGCGATCGCCTCACGGGGAGGAGGAACGGGGAGATGCTGATGTAAACAGCATCTCCCTGTTCTGCCTAGTAACAGTGTCACTCAATCTCTACTCCCTGTCATCGGAGCAGAGATCAGTGATGTCACACACACAGCCCATCCCCCTGACGGTTAGAAACACACCCCTAGGACACACTTAACCCCTACACTGCCACCTAGTGGTTAACCCCTTCACTGCCAGTGTCATTTACACAGGAATCAGTGCATTTTTATAGCACTGATTACTGTATAAATGACAATGGTTCCAAAAATGTGTAAAAAATGTCCGATGTGTCCGCCATAATGTCGAAGTCACAATAAAAATCACTGATTGCCACCATTTAAAAAAAATTATTAATAAAAATGCCATAAAACTATCCCCTATTTTGTAAACGCTATAGCTTTTGCGCAAACCGATCAATAATCGCTTATTGCGATTTTTTTACCAAAAATATGTAGAAGAATACATATCAGCCTAAACTGAGGAAAAAAATTGTTTTTTTATATATTTTGGGGGATATTTATTATAGCAAAAAGTAAAAAATAATGTGTTTTTTTCAAAGTTGTCGCTCTATTTTTGTTTATAGCGCAAAAAATAAAAACCGCAGAGGCGATCAAATACCACCAAAAGAAAGCTCTATTTGTGGGAAAAAAAGGACGTCAATTTTGTTTGGGAGCCACATCGCACGACCGCGCAATTGTCAGTTAAAGCGACGCAATGCTTAAGAATTTCATCAAATATCCGTAGTTGGGCATTTGTCAATATGCACAATATCATTCCTTCTCCCCCACAAACCACATAAAAAAACCTGACCTTCTCAGGCCAAACGAACCCTCCTACTGCAGGCCTAATTATAAGAGAGGTTGTATTGTTAGCACACTGACACACACAATAGAAGTACACGCCCACCAGTATCTTTCAATCTGTCTCTTCATGTATGTCTAAAGTGATTGCACCTGATGGGCAGGAACACATAATACTATTCGCAACTGTGTTAGCCCTTGGCTATGTGCATCAAATCTCCAACTACAGGACAAAGATCAAAGTCCATTTGCATCCACATAAACAAAGCAACAGTTTTCTAAGCATATGTACCCGTGCAGTGTAAACCCTAAAATTTGAAATGTCCAAGTCCCTGGGCATGATTAGTGCTAACAAACATTAACATCAGTCCCTGGCTGCAATGAGCTTCCAATCTAAAGTCCAAAAGTAACTTTCTTACATTAGAACCTATTTCGACAGGAGACAAATAAAATGCCAGCATGTCTTTGGATTGTGGTGAGAAACCCACACAGGGAAAACATATAAACTTCAACACAAGCATCCGCATGTTGGGGAATTGAACCAACATCCCAACTGCTGCTAGACAGAACTGCTACCCACTTAGCCACCAGGCAGCCTCACACATGTTCTCTGCATCTCTGTGGTGTGAACCAGCCTTAAGTCCATAGTCATGCTCAGTGTCACAGGCAATATACAATATATTGGCCTAAGTATTGGGACGCCTGCCTTTATACACACATGAACTTTAATAGCATCCCAGTATCAGTCCATAGGGTTCAATATTGAGTTGGCCCACCCTTTGCAGCTATAACAGCTTCAACTCTTCTGGGAAGGCTGTCCACAAGGTTTAGAAGTGTGTCTATGGGAATGTTTGACCATTCTTCCAAGTGCATTTGTGAGGTCAGGCACTGATGTTGGACGAGAAGGCCTGACCTACAGTCTCCTCTCTAATTCATCCCCAAGGTGTTCTGTTGTGTTGAGGTCAGGACTCTGTCCAACCCAATCAAGTTCCTCCATCATAAAATCACTCATCCATGTCTTTATGGACCTTGTTTTGTGCACTGGTCCAAATGATTTAGTGGAGGGGGGATTATGATGTGGGATTGTTTTTCAGGGGTTGAGCTTGGCCTCTTAGTTCCAGTTAAGGGAACTCTTAAGGCATCAGCATACAAAGACATTTTGGACAATTTCATGCTCCCAACTTTGTGGGAACAGTTTGGGGAAAGCCCCTTCCTGTTCCAACATGACTGCACACCAGTGCACAAAGCAAGGTCCACAAAGACATGGATGAGCAAGTTTGGGGTGGAGAAACTTGACTGGCCTCAACCCGATAGAAGACCCTTTGGCTGAATTAGAGCAGAGACTGTGAGCCAGGCCTTCTTATTCAACATCAGTGCCTGGCCTCACAAATGCACTTCTGGAAGAATGATCAAACATTCTCATAGACACACTAAACCTTGTGGACAGCCTTCCCAGAAGCTGTTCTAGCTGCAAAGGGTGGGCCAAATCAAATTTTAACCCTACGGACTAAGACTGGGCTGCTATTAAATTTCATGTGTGTATGAAGGCAGGCGTTCCAAAACTTTTGGCTAAATAGTGTATCTGAAAAAGACTTACAATGGTGGTGGAACCCTCCTACACATAAATACTACATTTAGACATAGTTATAGGACCTGGGAGATGAGACAACATCTCTATATGAAGCAACATGTTTGGGATTTGAACCCAGACCCTCTAACCTCTAAGCCACAGAGCTGCCACATGTGAGAGCCTCCTACACATAACTACACATAAATACACATAAAAACACACAAATACTGCATTTCTTTGGACATACAGGTGATGGAATTACATTACTCAAGAGTTATTCTTCTTGATTTATTCTGTGATATTTGGTGTTTTTTGTGGGTGAGAGTAGAATATTACTCTCAAATTTTTGGGAATTACATGTTGCTTTCTGATGTAGGTATACATATCACATTTTTTGGGCTCAAATTATGAATATTTGGAAATGACAAAAAATTGTGATTCATTTTAAATTTGCATCAGCAATTGTATTGTTTGTGAATTGTAAAGACACCTGTGTGAGTTTGGGTAAAGATTGTTGTGAGATGGAGAGTAACAAGTGGAAGTGACAGAGAAAAATATATTTTACCAAAACATCAAAACATTCCACATTCTAGTATTCTTAAAAACTAAATCTTATACGTAGGAGCAACAATGTTGCAAAGGAAAATTTATTTCAGATAAAGATACATTTCATCTCAACATTAAAAGTTTTTTTTTGTGAAAGTTAGAATTGTTCCATTAGAATCAATGGCTGAAAATTGATTTGGACTAAAATAGAGCAGATTTTCACTTTAAAAAAATGCTCTCTAATTAGCTCTCATTTTGGTATTTACTATAGCGCCAGGTAAAAAAGACACTTGAGTTAAAATGAGAGCTATTTTCAGGTCTGAGCATGCTCAGTTGTGTTGGCACCTAGTTGTCCAAAACGGGGAATTTTTCACTTCTCAGACTTTTAAAGATATTTCAGCGTAAAAATCACTTTTTCACACAGTTTAAAAGCAGATTATCTTTAAATAATATACCGCATATTTCAGTACCATTTAGGCAATTATATCATGCTCTAAACATTATTTCCATGTGCATTACTCCAGGTTTTAGCAGAGTAAGGGTTAGGGCGCTATTTGGTTTCAGGGAACTATAGTAAATTCGATTTTGGGAGTATTTTCTCACCAGCGCTATAGTGAATACCGTATTAGCGCTAATTAACGATAATTAGCGGCAATTAGCGCTAATTAGCGCCGCAGATCTATAGTAAATGACCCCCATAGCATTAAACTTGCAGTAACACACTAAAATATTCTGCGTTAAGCATGCAGCAATGCACAGAAATGTACTGCGTTAAACGGAAGATAACGCACTGAAATATACAGCGTTAAACTTGCAGTAACGCACTGAAATAAACTGCATTAAATGGCGTGTAATACACTGAAATATACAGCATTAAACTTGCAGTAACACACTGAAATATACTGCGTTAAACATGCAGTAACGCACAGAAATGTACTGCGTTAAATGGAAGATAGCGCATTGAAATATACGACGTTAAACTTGCAGTAACACACTGAAATAAACTGCATTAAATGGCGTGTATCACACTGAAATATACAGCGTCAAACTTGCAGTAACGCACTGATATATACTGTGTTAAGTGTGCAGTAATGCACAGAAATGTACTGCGTTAAACGGCGCGTAACACACTGAAATATACTGCGTTACACGAGCACTAACGCACAGAAATGTACTGCGTTAAACGGAAGATAACGCACTGAAATATATGGCGTTAAACATGCATTAAAGTAATTGAAATAAACTGTGTTGAACAGCACGTAACATACTGAAATATATGGCGTTAAACTTGCAGTAACACAATGAAATATACTGTGTTAAACGGTCATTACACTCACACTGACAGAACTATCCCTACATTCACACTAATGTAACGATAAATGGTGGTCTCACTACACTCACACTGACTGAACTATCCCTACATTCACACTAATGTAAAGATAAATGGTGGTCGCACTACACTCACACTGACTGAACTATTCCTACATTCACACTAATGTAAAGATAAATGGTGGTCGCACTACACTCACACTGACTGAACTATCCCTACATTCACACTAATGTAAAGATGAATGGTCGCACTACACTCACACTGAACTATCACTAGATTCACACTAAACTGATATTCTACACTGACAAAAGAATCAGAATAGCACACTACATCACACTAACTGTCTAATAGCACTGAACAGAGCCCTGTTCTATCTCTCTCCCTGTCGATATCACACTGAAAATGGCCGCTTTTGAAATAATACTTTTATAGAAAACACATGCATCATGGACTGCAGCATCCAAACACTAGCTTAGGTGTGCAGAGAAACACATGCATCATGGACTGCATCAACCAAACTCCTGCTCAGGTGTTCAGGGAAACACATGCACCATGGACTCCAGCAACCAAACACCAACTCAGATGCACCACATGAGATTCTGACGTGGCTAGTTAGAGAATTTCCCCAAAAGACCACCAGAAGGGGCTCCCCACCTTGTTGGTGCATTTAGCAACCTAAGATGTGGGACTGCGTCTGGGAGAGGCCAAACCCAGACCGACACAGTTGACAGGTAGGGACTTATCGCAACATCACGGTCTTGTGGGTTTAGATCTTGAGGACAAAAGTAGAATGGGGGAGGTTGCTCTTAGTCGGACTTTTATAGATTTTAACAGGTCCTGGGGGTGGATATTGTGGCAAAGCTATATCATATGTATGCTGCCATGTTGGTGTCAGGAAAGCTCCTGTAACAATGATAATTAGGATATAAAAAATAAACCGACTCAGAGAGGCCTTCCCATTTACATATAGATTTATTTAATGTTTACTGAAGTCTTATTATGGTTCATTCACAACAGCATTGCTGGAAGATGACAAGTATGTATTAATATATATATTATTAGCATTTGCACATGGGTGTTTCTAAACATTTTCAAACGGTATTGGCATTTATGAGCATTTTAAACATGTTTGTTGAGTTTTGGAGACACTTTAAAAGCATTTTTCTATCCATTTCCCCAAATGTGCTAAGCCATATTGTGATGTTCTAGACACCGAAAATACTTAAAAGCACTAGTAAGTCCCCATGCACACTGGCTTAAAAATTGCTGCTTTACCAGGAGGTTTTTGCTTTGTCTGTAGAAGCAGCTGATGTTAACCTATGTGTCCATGCACATTAGGACAATTTCAGGCATATTTTGAGCTTAGTGTTTAGGAAAAAAAAAAACCTTCTGGTTGTGTTTTAGATTGCAGCTTTCTGGAAGAAAAAACGCTAAACTCTCCTAAACTCGCCTAAACTCTGTACAAAACGCTCTAATTGAGTGTTTTTTTCTGCCAAGGGAACTGGCGTTTTTTTAAGCCCACTGGGCATGGAGCCTAACAAGAGTTTAGGAGCATAATATGGATCTTTTGTGAGCGTTTGCCTAAACCAGAATGAAACCTGAAAGTTATAGGAGTATGTCAGGCATATGGCTGCATTCAGGTGAGTTCCAAAATCCCCACCAAAATCTACAAAATAATACAGCATTATGCCCCATACACACGAGTGGAATTTCTGTCAGAAAAATCTTGGATGGTTTTTCCGACGGAATTCCGCTCAAGCTTGCACACACACGGTCACACAAAAGTTCTCTGAACTTTTGACCATCAAGAACGCATTGACGTACAACACTAAGACGAGCCAGGAAAATGAAGTTCAATGCTTCCGAGCATGCGTCAAATTGTTTCCCAGCATGTGTGTTTTTTTATGCGTCGGAAATGCATACAGACAAGCGCATTTTCGGATAGGAACTTTTTCCGACCGAAAAATACAGAACCTGCTCTCAATCTTTTGCTGGTGGGAATTCCGCCAGCAAAAGTCCGATGGAGCATACACGCGGTCACAATTTCTAACCAAAAGCTTTCATCTGAGTTTTGCTGGCGGCATTTCCGATCGTGTGTACGGGGCATAAGTGTGTGGGTAACAGAAGTCACAGCCATCCAAAACTACTGCAAACATGAAACGTCAATGGAGAAAATTCATTCATATGCAATCTCTTGCTGACAGCTCATGATACTTCATTTTATATGATAACCATAATTCAATATATAAGATAAACAAATATAGAGTGCTTAAACTTTTCCTTGTTTATTGAAACTTTTACATGCAAACACAGAAAGTCCTGCAATTATCTCAAAATGGTCATTGGCTGGATTTTTTAATCTCTGTGTATAAAATTTGCAATACAGAAGGAAAGGAAGCTGCACGTGCCCCGAATTCTATTTTCTTGTAGGAAAAATGTTTAAGAACACTGAAAGTATGAACAAGCCCTGCTAGTTGGAGCAATTTTCATCCAAAATTGCAAAATGCAGGTATTGGACTAATGTAGCATTTGGAAAAAGTAATATAACTGGTTAAAATACAATGCACTTTTTAAATGTAAATCTTACCATAAAATATAAGAAATTGCGAAGCAGCTGACTGTTACAAGGCCACAACTTCTGCTTGGATACTGGTGATGAGCTGTTCTCATCTCAATTAATATGAAAGGCAGCACTGTTGTATGCTAGAAAATAAACAGATAGTTATAAGCATTTATAGTGGAACCACCAGTAACTGTACAGGTCTATATAAATACATTCTTGACACGTCTTAATATACAGCAGAAGTTTAATTAAAAAACAGTATCAGTTCTTGATCTTCAATCCAAGTGGCTGTACCACTCTAATTGTCTGCTTCAGGGCTATATTCCGGAAGGATAATGACATCCGTATGCTGCAGTCTGAAGGAAACATTTTCTCAGTCACCTCTCCCCAATAAATTTTCGGAATATACATAGTAACTTTGTGATAACTCACAAGCTGATCTGATCTGTGTGAAACAATATGTACATGGAACATAAAGCACATGGGCCAGCATCCAAGTCCAGGAAGTAGATAATGATTCTGCATGATTCCCGAACAAAGATGGCGCCAACTTTATGGGGAGAATGGAAGATAACAATATTGTCAGGAGAAATACTGTTAATAAATAGCTATAAAATTTACCTTTACATATCACTTGGCATACATTTAGCAAAGAGAATATATCTGGCACAAGAATTGATTTAAAGTGGAATTTTACTCTTCCAATCAACATTGATTATTTTTAATCCTCAAGCTGCTAGCTAGATAGAAAAGTCATATTTACTTTTTTCCCATTTCTTCAGTTACTTCCTAAATCCTTGCCTAGGCAAATTATGTCATACATCCCAGGAGTCTTCAGGAGGGGAGGAGAAGAGGAGGGGTTTTCTCAGCTAAGCACACTCTCCTGCATGCATGCCTGTTTTAAGGGCAATGGCTTCCAGGAAGTGAATGCTACATGAATCATTTGCTCTTATTCAAGATGGCCACAGCCAGAAATGCTAGGGGGTTGTTTTTCAAAGCGATTTCTCAGCAAAATAAAGAATGGAGACATGGATGGATAGGGGAGTTTTCTTTGAATATTAAAAATAATAAATAGTGTTTTTGGTGTTTGGCGCTTAGATACAGTGAAGATCTGCTTTAAGCTGCAATAAACACATCTGTCTAAAGATAAATTTACATTCATGCAGTGCAAAATTTAAAAAAACTGCTTTGATATGGTTAGAGTGCTTTTCATAAAGCATGTCTGCTGGAACACCATAATAATAGATAAATCATTTGGTAACACAAGGTAATGACAACTGAATTGTTCCTTATTCAAATCACATTACATTTAAGACATATTATAAGCATTGTTTTATTTGTTAGGTTGTTTTTTAAACGAACAAAAGAAGCTAATGTCTCTTTTTTTAAATCAGTTGTTGTTTTTCATACAATTCAATTTCATTTAATTGGTTAGCAGCAGTACTGAACAGATAACACTTTGGAGTCACTTGTAGGAAAATATTAAAGTGGGGCTCCACGCAAAAGGGGAAGTTCTGCTTTAAGGACCCATCCCCTGCTCCACTTGAAGAGTTGGCACCTTTAAGGAGCGGGTACTCGATTTTAACAGGTACCTGCTCCCACCTCTGCTCCGACCACCTAGGCGATCGGAAGCAGAGGTTCCGTTTCTTCCCTCCCCCTCAGTCTTCTGGGACACGTGACAGATCCCAGAGGACTGGGGAACCATTCACAATGCGAAGTGGGCATCCGGCTGTGAAGCCGCAAGCTGTCACAGTCGGTTCCCCACAGTTAAGATGCCAGCCCCGAGGAAAAAATACAGCAGATGAAACCAGTTGGGGTGAGAACACCACTGGATGGTGGGATAGGTGAGTGGTTGTTTTTTAAAAGTCGGCAGCTACAGTTTTTGTATCTGCTGAAGTTTCATTTTTTTTCACAGGAGACTGGGCAACCGCTTTAAGAATTGCCAAAAGGCACCAACATCCTATATTACGATCAAAAAGAGAAGAAGAACAAATGGATTTTTAAGTTGCCAGCAAGAACACTCAAATAAAATCAATATATTTTATTTTTCCAATATATATAAAAACATTCTCATAAAAGACAGAACCAATATAATAATGGACCTCCCTCAAATACCTCCCACAGCGTAACAGGCACCTAATACATCAAATTAACAAAAAGTTCACAACTAAAAATAGAATAACAGATAAGGTGTCTTCTGTGGGTAGGTAATCTTGCTCAATCTCAAAGCATTTCCTGGGAATACCCTGCTTCTTCAGGAGGTGAGGGAAGCAAGGTATATAGGTCCAACAAAGAACAAGAGAGGGTGCAGCATGGTCAGAGGTGTGTATTATCCCTCCCTGGGGGCAGGTGTGGGAGTCAGGGCAAAGTGGCAAAACTCATTATCCTAATAATACTTGGGGGTCTGTTTTTAAAGTTTCCACCCAAGATTTACACAAATTTCACCCAGGAATGACACATTTTGCCAATTTAATCTAATTAGAAAATGTGTGAATCTTGGGTAAAAGTTGTATGAATGTTGTGCGAAAATATTTATAAATACACTTTAAAAAACATTTAAAGACTCTTGCACTTTAAAAATATTCTGACTGTGGAAAACACCTTACACTCTTGACAAATAGCATACTTTTCCATGCATTCTGCAAACTACTTTTTAAAAAAAAAATAAAGTGAATACATAAGGATATGTATCGTAACTTGGGTGTTCGTAACTCTGGGACTGCCTGTATAGATAAAAAGGCTTTGATGTACATACTGGGGCTGATTTATGGAAAACTGGCTGTTCAATTTGCAAGGAAATTCATACTTTGCAAGGGAAGTTTCCCTTAGCTTAGTAAATGAGATAAGGCTCTGACTGACGTTTACCATACAATCATCTGCAAACAGAAATATTTTTTTAAAATTTCCTTGCACATGATTGGGTATTCTTTGCAAAGTGAAGTTTTACCACATTCACAAAGCTAAGAGAAAATTCCTTTGCAAAGTAAAACTTTTCTTGCCTTTAGTAAAGCAATCCATATGCCTTGATTTTATAGAGTGCCTATTACATATAAATAAAATCTGAGGTTGATTTACTAAAACTGGAGAGTACAAAATCTGATGCAGTCACGCATAGTATCCAATCAGCTTCTTATTTCAGCTTGTTCAAGTTTTGACAAAAGCCCTGGAAGCTGATTGGTTTGTATGTACAGGTTCACCAGATTTTGCACTCTCGAGTTTTTCCTAACTCAACCTCATTGCCTTGTAGCTTTCCTACTTTGATGTTAAAATTTGTACTTGTGTACCAAAAAATAAACCGGTTTTTATCACTGAATGATCTGTAACTATTAACCTTCCACAACTTGTGAAGTTAGATCTAAATCTATTGTGTTGTATATGGTGGCTTTACATAGTATATGTATTCAATGCACAGCAGACACTTATTGCCTACAGTATATGCACTCAGTATCTGTGCAATAAGCATGTATTTGACAGAATTGGTCTATTTTAGAACCATGCGGGACTCTGTGGTCAGTTATCCAAAGATAATATATAGATGAGCAAACCTTCTGCTCCCACTGGCTCCAGCCACTGTTATGTCTATAGGGAACAGAGCTTGAGATGAATATGAATAAAGGAAGAGGCTTTAGTGTGTCTGCTTCCTGCCAAAAGACTTTTGTCATGAGGATAAGGAGGATCAAATGCCAATATGCTCCTAACTGAGCCGAATAACTACAGCTCTGCTGTGCATGTTTAAAAAAATATCATGATGTCGAGTAAAAGAAAAGGATCAGTTATAAAGCTATATGTGTGACAATTTTTATATCTATACTCCAACTAAAATATGTATTTCAAAGAGGGGAAAAAGCCAAAGAGCCTCTTTTATTGTAATAAAATATTTATTGTATAAGATAATCCACATTGCATGCAGGGCTGTATTTAGACCTTGTGTTTTTCTAGGCACACATTAATAATAGCATGCTTTTGTGCAAGCTCATCTGCTTGCATCATGTCATTATTTTTGTAAATCGAATGCTAGACCGCACTATTTAAAGTGTATTCCAGCTGAATTGCAACTAAGGCTAAATCTACCCCCACCCCCATTTTAAGAATATTCTATCTACCCTGTAAAAGAAGAGATTTGTATACTTACATATTCTGAAGCCACTCCAATCACATGACCAGCTTCTATCGCCAGCTTCAGTGTAGAGGATGAACAGCCAACAACCAATGCCCCATAGTAATCCTATGGGTGATGTCATCACACAGGTTCTGCAGCTGTTTTCACTGCCTTTCCTATTTGCTGAAGCTTGCGCTGGGACCCGATCATGTAACTGGAGCAGCTTCAGAATAGATAGGTATAGACATCTTTTCTTTTACATGGTAGATAGAAAAGTCTTAGAATGTTGGTGGGGGTAGATTTGGCCTTAGTTAGAATTTTACTGGAATTCCACTTCAACCACTTCTCGTCCAGCCTATAGGAAGATGACGGCTGGGCAGGACTCTCGTCGATCTGGGTGGACGTCATATGACATCCTCCCGGATAACGCCTCGCACATGCCAGCAGGTCCGTGCTGCGGTGCGATCTGTCACCAGGCACAGCCTATGACTGATCACTGTACCGGTACTATGTGACCGCTGTAACCAACCACATGACAGTTGTAAACAATGGATGGCTTCTTTTCAAGCCATCCATTGTGTACAGTTGTGTGTCTAGCTCTGATTGGACACAGTGATCACATGGTACAGACTGGGCCAATCACAGCCCATCTGTGGCATGTGATCAACAGTGGCGAATCACAGCTAATCATCACAAAACAAACTGAATGAATTGATTTCATTCAGTAAAATGCTTGCTTATGCATTGCTATGCGCAAATAAATGTGTAA
The DNA here is from genome assembly GCA_037952925.1 of Lithobates clamitans. Taxonomy (NCBI): domain Eukaryota; kingdom Metazoa; phylum Chordata; class Amphibia; order Anura; family Ranidae; genus Lithobates; species Lithobates clamitans. The sequence continues at coordinate 8,032,416 of JBBGZY010000076.1, read as the reverse complement.
AAAAAAATACTGATCACTTCCCCAGAGTAGTACAATTTTACTATAGTAACATGCTCTGGTCAAAGTGTGTTAAAAACACAATCATAAAAAAATAAACAAAATATAATAAAAAAATAAATTAAAATGTCATACTGTCACCAGTCAGTGTCCCTAAACACCGCCACACTAGTTATACTGTATGATGACACTGTACTGCACTGGTAACAGTATGTACAGAAAAAAAAAACATTTTAATTCCTTAATTTTCCCAAAAATTATGACCAAAAAAACACTTCAAACAGCTTGCCACGCTTCTTACTAAATACCTTGGACTGTCTACATTCCAAAAAGGGGTAATTTGGGGGATGTCTGTACTGTCCTGATATTTTTGGGCCTCAAGAAATCAGATATGCCTTCAGTACATCAGGACTGATCAATTTTTAGATATACAGTTGTGCTCATAAGTTTACATACCCTGGCAGAATTTATGATTTCTTGCCCATTTTTCAGAAATTATGAATAACACAAAAAATGTTCTTTTACTCATGGTTAGTGTTTGCTGAAGCCATTTATTATCAGTCTTACTATGTACTCTTTTTAAATCATAATGACAACAGAAACTACCCAAATTACTTTGATCAAAAGTTTACATACCTTGTTGTTTTTGGCCTGATAACATGCACACAAGTTGACACAAAGGGGTTTGAATGACTATTAAAGGTAACCATCCTCACCTGTGATCTGTTTGCTTGTAATTAGTGTGTGTGTATAAAAGGTCAATTAGTTTCTGGACTCCTGGCAGACTCTTGCATCTTTCATCCAGTGCTGCACTGTTGTTTCTGGATTCTGAGTCATGGGAAAAGCAAAAGAATTATCAAAGGATTTGCGGGAAAAGGTAGTTGAACTGTATATAACAGGAAAGGGATATAAAAAGATATCCAAAGAATTGAGAATGCCAATCAGCAGAGTTCAAACTCTAATCAAGAAGTGGAAAATGAGGGATTCTGTTGAAACCAAACCACGGTCAGGTAGACCAACTAAAATTTCAGCCACACTTGTAAGGAAAATTGTTCGGGATGCAAAGAAAAACCCACAAATAACTTTAGGTGAAATATAGGACTCTCTGAAAACCTGTGGTGTGGCTGTTTCAAGATACGCAATAAGGAGGCAGTTGAAGAAAGATGGGCTGCATGGTCGAGTCGCCAGAAGAAAGCCATTACTACGCAAATGCCTAAAAGTATCCCCCTTACAATACAGCAAACAGCACAGAACCAAGCCTCAAACCTTCTGGCACAAAATCATTTGGAGTGATAAGACCAAAATTGAGCTTTTTGGCCACAACCATAAACCCTACATTTGGAGAGGAGATAACAAGGCCTATAATGAAACGTACACCATTCCTACTGTGAAAAACGGAGATGGATCGGTGATGTTTTGGGGATGTGTGCGCTACAAAGGCACAAGAAATCTGGTCAAAATTGATGGCAAGATGAATGCAGTATGTAATAAGAATATTACTGCGCTACCCAATTGGAAAAAGAAAAGAAAACAAGAACTCAGAAAAATAGTAAAAATGCACGTATGCGACTGGACAGCTGCATGCACCGAAGCAAGGGTCAGACATAAGCCCAAAATCAAACTGAGGTATAGGGGGGGAGGTGCTGCGCTAACCAGAAGAAAGCTGTAAATCTCTGTCTGTGGTCAATTAATAAAATGACATAAAAAAGCATAATAAATCGCATAAATAAGTGTTGACACTAAAAAACATTCAAGTCTTAATAATCAGCATCATGTGTGTGTGAAAAAAAGTGCATAAAAAATCCTTTTCAATTGGTATATACTAAATGACAAAAAAATCGCATGTTAAATCGCATAAATAAGTGTTGACACTAAAAACATATAAATCTAGATAATCATGTGTTGGTGCACAAAGGGACATAAGCACTACTTCATGTGAATAATTCTAAATAAAAATACATAGAATAAATCAGAAATAACCATCAAGTGCCAGTGCTTAAAAGTGATCTAGATATCGCAAATAAAACACATCAATCCAACGCAATATGGATAATAAATAATATAAATAAATGTCCCAATAATAGTGATATAAAATATATTGTGCTGGCCTGCGAAGAAGTCACGTGATCGGTGATGTCACACGTAGGGACGGAATAGGCTGTTTCACATTGCTAGACACAGAACTAGTTCACTGCTCGTAGGAGAGAGGTTTGCTCTGCATTGTTTTTATGTGAGTACATCTACTTAAAGATTTTTAATAAAGCATTACCTGGTTAATACATACTTCACTATCAAGTACCATTGTCCTGCATATTCCTGTACATACATACCTGAGATGTGGAGGCTGAGCTAGGATCCGCGCTGGTCCAGGACCCCTGATAGGACCATAGCCACTTGTAATCAGCTGCCATTAGGATAACCCAACACCGGCAAGCGTGGATATAGGGACGCGATTGAGGCTCAGGACCTGGCTTTTTAGCTACAATTCATGCGGTTGACCTAGCACCGCTAGGTAAGGGGCCACTGCTTACATTAGTGTTTTATGCACGAAGAGGACACTGAGTGAATTGCATCCCAGACACCCCACTGTTGTTTTATTGAATACACCAGAACTTGCTTTTGCACCTTCAATGACTTTTACACTGACACTTTAACTTTGCTGCACTTACTGGCATGTCATTGGTCATTTGTTTCGCAGGCCAGCACAATATATTTTATATCACTATTATTGGGACATTTATTTATATTATTTATTATCCATATTGCGTTGGATTGATGTGTTTTATTTGCGATATCTAGATCACCTTTAAGCACTGGCACTTTGTACGTTTTGCACCATTTATAAGGATATGTTTTTGATGGTTATTTCTGATTTATTCTATGTATTTTTATTTAGAATTATTCACATGAAGTAGTGTTTATGTCCCTTTGTGCACCAACACATGATTATCTAGATTTATATGTTTTTAGTGTCAACACTTATTTATGCGATTTAACATGCGATTTTTTTGTCATTTAGTATATACCAATTGAAAAGGATTTTTTATGCACTTTTTTTCACATACACATGATGCTGATTATTAAGACTTGAATGTTTTTTAGTGTCAACACTTATTTATGTGATTTATTATGCGATTTTATGTCATTTTATTAATTGACCACAGACAGAGATTTACAGCTTTCTTCTGGTTAGCGCAGCACCTCCCCCCCTATACCTATGAATGCAGTATGTTATCAAAAAATACTGGAGGAACATTTGCATTCATCAGCCAGGAAGCTGCGCATGGGACATACTTGGACATTCCAACATGACAATGATCCAAAACACAAGACCAAGTCAACCTGTCATTGGCTACAGCAGAATAAAGTGAAGGTTCTGGAGTGGCCATATCAGTCTCCTGACCTCAATATCATTGAGCCACTCTAGGGAGATCTCAAATGTGCAGTTCATGCAAGACAACCCAAGAATTTACAGGAACTGGAGGCTTTTTGCCAAGAGGAATGGGCAGTTTTACCATCTTAGAAGGTAAAGAGCCTCATCCACAAATACCACAAAATACTTCAAGCTGTCATTGATGTTAAAGGGGGCAATACACAGTATTAAGAACCGGGGTATGTAAACTTTTTTTTTTACAAAATTGTGTTTTTTATTAAGCTTTTATATATATATATATATATATATATATATATATATATATATATATATATATATATATATATATATTTTTTTTTTTTTTTTTTAAGCAAACAAATACAGAATTGTTGCATAATGTAAATTACATAGATATTGAAAATACAATGATGTCAGAGAAGAACAAAAACAATGGAGTGTAAGAAACAGACAAACAAAGTCCATGAGTGCAGAGCACAGGGGTGTTCTGCACAGCAAGTCAAGAAAGTTAAACAGCTCGTAAGTAGGTAATTTAAGTTTCAGAATCAGAGAACAATCATATGGGAGAGGAGACACAGGTTTCATGCAGGACTTATGATATAAGGTAGAAGACTCAGTAAGGCATCTAATGACCTACATGAAGATAAAGGAGTGTGGAAATGCAACATGGGCACATGTAGCACAGTAGCAATATAATTTAAGATGTGGTAGTTGGCATAGGGGTCCCGAACTCCGATCGATCCCAAGGCTCCCACAATTTATCAAATTGGGGGATAGCATCATGTACTGAGGCTGTTAGATATTCCATCCCCCCGAATTTCAGCCACTAGATGCAGAAATTTGGACCAAGGAGGAGGTGTGTTGGATAGCCAGCACATAGGGATAAGCCTTGTAAACTTTTGATCAGGGTCATTTGGGTAGTTTGTGTTGTCATTATGATTTAAAAAGAGTAAACACAGCTGATTGATAATAAATGGCTTCAGCCAAACACTAACCATGAGTGAAAGAAAAGTTTTTATGTTATCATTCATATTCTCTGAAAAATAGCCAAGAAATCATAAATTCTGCCAGGGTATGTAAACTTATGAGCACAACTGAATATATCATAATTTGTGGACTATATAACTTTCCTACAGACTAAATAATATACACTAATTTGTGTTATTTTCACCAAAGAAATGTAGCAGAATACATTTTGGCCAAAATTTATGAAGAACAGTTATTTACTAAATTTTATAACAGAAATTAAGAAAAGCATGTTTTTTTTCTCAAAATTTTCATTTTTGTTTATCAAAAAATAAAAAACCCAATGGTGATTACACACCATCAAAAGAAAGCTCTAGTTGTGTGAACAAAATGATAAAAATTTAGTTTGGGTACAGTGTTGCATGTCTGCGCAATTGTCATTCAAAGTGTGACAGTTCTAAAAGCTGGCCTTGGCAGGCAGGGGGTAAAAGTGCCCAATAGTGAAGTGGTTAAGGAGCATGCTGTCTGCATTATACTGTATGCAGAACTACTTTTAATTATACAGAACATCACAGAAAAGAAAGGTGGTTTCAAGTTTCCTGGGTAATAAAGTTCCTTCCAACTCCTTTCAACATCTCTTAAATACACTACCCCCTACAGTTCTGTTTTTTTAACTTAATCATCAATATCTAGAGGTGGCCAGTAGAAGGAAACAAAATACTGTACAGAAAATTTCTTACAATTTGTACATTTTAAGGGTGTTGCTACCTCTAACCCTGCTGCCCTAGGCACTGTCAATACAACCCTATTCAAAGGTTTTGCATATAGATGCTTTGTGAAATAGAATTAAAAAAATGTAATTTAAAAATAAAAAAATAAATAGAGATGCCCCTACAGATGAACCACAAGCACATGTGAGGCCAATTCACACCTCTAAATTTAAAGTAGACCTTTTAACTTTTACATATACACTGTGAAGTGACTAGTCTCAGGTAATACACTGAGAAGAAGGAAATCCTCCTACATAAGTTGTACCTTTTTATCTGCTGCCATCTGTCCTGTACAGCCATCTACAATACACAGATGAAAGGATTTTTATCAGCAGCAGAAAGCAAGGGGCGGAGATCTGATGTCACACACAGACCTGAGTGTAATCTAAGAGCTGATTGGAGGGAAGTGACACACCCCCTCGTTACAAGCTCAAAGAAACATAGAGCTGAGTGTATGTGTCATCTGCTGTATGCTTGACAGGGGTGGGCTGCCTTATGTTGGGCTGAGATGTCAGCTTAATCTGAAAGGAGTGAGTCATGCAGAGAGAGGAGAGATCAGAGAGGAACCAGACTCAGTGCTTTAAATTCCGCTTAGTACACACAATAGAGGGATGTAATTTGTTCTTTTTTAATGTCTGATGTTTACAAACACTTTAAAGTTGAGCTCCAGAAAACAGACAAATACACAGATGAAATATTTATATCAGAGCTGTTTTTCCTGCCAAGGTGTTTGTATTGCTGTCCACCCAGTTCTGAGATTTGCACAGCTCTGCCACACAACAAAGCCACATCTGGCACAATAGAATACCTGTTTATTCTTTGATGCAATTAAGTAACACTAATAAGTCTTGTTACATTTGTTTTTGTTGTGATTGGCCATTACAGAATTCACAAGGCACACAGCCACTCTGCTTGGCTCTGTGTCTTTTGCCTGTAATTGACTGTCTAATGATAGTAGATCACAGGTATTGTGTGTGGGCACCCGTGATTCCCCCAGAACCCCTGATAAAACCAGATAGCACGACAGTTAAGAAAGGCTGGTTTATGAAAAAACTTCCAGTTTTTCTCTTTCAACAATCCGTTTGACACAGAAAAATAATCTATAAAGTGTAAAGCCCACAATACCAGAATTTCAGTTTAATGCCCTTCTGAATTTATTATTTGATCCAAAATGTGGCAATACCCATACGACTCTGCTTTTTTACAACTGTCTGTCAACCTGCTGGCAACTGATTTTCATCCTTTTAGTACTGGTATCTCTGCAGCCTATAAAGACTTATCCTTTGTACTGTGATTTCAATGTTATAGATTCAGGATTTAAAACACCAAGCAAAGGCCCTGTGGTTTCTTCTTAATGGTGTATCTGACTGAAAAAAGTACAGTACTTACAAGAACATGTTAGATCACTGGTTTCTGGAAAGAGGTATAAGAGATACACTTCCTCATGTGGAGATATTTGCATGAAATGTCTTTGAATTACAGATATTCATTGCTTATCCCAAGTAACAACTGGACCAGGTGGTTTTCATTTGGGTTGTTTACTATGATGTAATTGTTAATTTGATTGATCTGAGACTGAGAGTGTCCTGCAAACTGTATCAAACTCATCAAGCTGTGACATTAAAAAACCATTGGCCAGCACAATCTGCATTCTGATAACAATATTCTAGTATCAGAATAGAAGGGCTTGCCCAAAATATATTACATTAATGTTAGACAGATCAATTGGAAAACTAAGTTTGGCAGCATAGGTAGCTGACATGTTGAGATAAATTAACTCTAATGCCGCGTACACACGGTCGAACTTTCCGGCTGCAAAAGTCCGACGAACACCGACGGACCAAGTCCGGCAGACAATCCGATCGTATGTGGGCTTTCCCGGACTTTCAGCAGACTTTTCCAGCCACAAATCTGATGGACTTTAGATTTGGAACAGGCTTCAAATCTTTACGTCGTAACTCCGCCGGACCCAGAAATCCGCTCGTCTGTATGCTAGTGCGACGGACAAAAACTGACGCTGGGGCAGCTGTTGGCTACTGGCTATCAACTTCCTTATTTTAGTCCGGTGTGCGTCATCACGTTCAAATCCGTCGGACTTTTGTTTATCGTGTGTAGGCAAGTCTGGTCGTTAGAAAGTCTGTTGAAAGTCCGCCAAAAGTCTTTCGAAAGTCTGTCGAAAGTCTGTCGGACGGGCTGTCGGACTTTTGTAGCTGAAAAGTCCGACCGTGTGTACACGGCATAATGGGGCGTACACACAGTCGGACTTTTCGGCTACAAAAGTCCGATGGATGCCGACGGACCAAATCCGGCGGACAATCCGATCATGTGTGGGCTTCCCCGGACTTTCAGCTGGCTTTTCCAGTCGTAAATCTGACGGACTTTAGATTTGGAACTTGCTTCAAATCTTTACGTCGTAACTCTGCCGGACCCAGAAATCCGCTCGTCTGTATGCTAGTCCGACGGACAAAAACCGATGCTAGGGCAGCTATTGGCTACTGGCTACTGGCTATCAACTTCCTTATTTTAGTCCGGTGTACGTCATCATGCACAAATCCGTCGGACTTTGGTGTGATCGTGTATAGGCAAGTCCGGTCGTTAGAAAGTCCGCCAAAAGTCCGTCAAAAGTCCGTCGAAAGTCTGTCGAAAGTCTGTCGGACAGGCTGTCGGACTTTTGTAGCTGAAAAGTCCGACCGTGTGTACACCCTATAAGAGGATACGTCCCTTCCTTTTACACCCTAATCTGCCAACATTCTGACTTAGAATATTGGAATTCAATACTTACATCTGCAACCATTCATGCTTGACTTGTATGATCTGCCTTTCATGGACCCCTATTTGATTATATCTCATATGGAAATCCTTTGGATACCCATGAACTGAAAACCGATATTTTACATAATTGTCTCAAATTGTTTATATAAAATGTTCTTTGCAATCATGGTACTTCACAAAATACCAACTTGTCAGCTTGAAATGTGAATAAGATAACTACAATTTTTTCTTTAATATGTTAGTTTTACACAATAGCAACACATGACATACTCTAGGGTCACTTTAATCTCACTATTTTACAGAGATGACATAACAATATGTATTATATACTCATTGTTAATCACTGCAGTATTGATAGATTGGATAGAAACCGAAAGTAGATGGAAATACAATTCTAAAAAGCTAAAATAAAGTTTATTACCTTAATGTAATTTCAAATGTAATTTTCAAGCTTTTGCATTAAAATTATACCTGGTGATTCTACCACGAAGGTCCTTGTTCACACACTATCTATTATGGTGTGACAATGCTTTATCTTTGTTTCCCTGTCACATGACCGTTCAATGAAGTAAAAAGGAAGCTGTTTCAATGCTTAATGTGCAGGTATGTTCCGCTTTTGTCCCCATCTGGAAGTCCACCCTCAGTGATGACATATAACCACTACTGGAGCACATGTATGTACAGTGGGGACGGAAAGTATTCAGACCCCTTTACATTTTTCACTCTTTGTTATATTGCAGCCATTTGCTAAAATCATTTAAAGCGGGGTTCCGGCCGCAAAATTTTTTTTTTTTAAAGTCAGCAGCTACAAACACTGTAGCTGCTGACTTTAAATAAGTAGACTTACCTGTCCTGGGTGCCCGCGATGTCGGCTGCCCGAGGCCGACTCGTCCCTCGGCTCTCGGGTCCCGGCACCGCCATCCTAACTAAGGGAAACAGGCAGTGGAGCCTTGCGGCTTCACTGCCAATTTCCTACTGTGCACGCGTGAGCGGCGTGGTGCTCTGTGAATGGCCCCGTGGTTTTCTGGGAACACACACAGTTCCCAGGAGGCAACAGGGCCACTCACCGAGGAGCAGGACACGCTGCGGAATAGGAAGAGGCAGATTAGGAAGACTGCCTAGCAACAAGGGTTTCAGGTAAGTAAATTTTTTTTTTCATATGTTTTTTTTTTATTTTTTGCAGATTTTTGGTGCAATTTTTTTTTTTAGGGTGGCCCTCCACTTTAAGTTCATTTTTTTCCTCATTAATGTACACACCGCACCCCATATTGACAGAAAAACACAGAATTGTTGACATTTTTACAGATTTATTAAAAAAACAAAACTGAAATATAACATGTAAGCAAAAAAAAATTCCGCGCTAGAAGCACAAAAGGACAAGCAGCAGTAAACAGTGCGACAACACCAAAAACAGAAAAAATTATATATAAACTGCGCTAAACAAAAATTATATATGTTGAGGTAGATAAATAATGCAATCTATCACCACACAAAAAATTTTATCAAAATACACAAATCAAATGAATAAAGTCCAAATATCCCACGTGGTAGGTATTCAATATAAATGTAAAATGCTGATCCAAATGAGCTATGATTGCTCTTACCAGAACTCCAAAGAAATATGCGGATGGCAAAAAACCCTTGCCGGGGCCTCTGGGGTATTGGACCAAACAGCACCGTCCGTGGTCAGATCAAAATCCCCTCAATGGATGCAGGAAGAAGCAAACACAAGAAGAAAAGACTGGCCATAGTGTAGTATGTTATATGCTGGACATGGACATACGGACATACCAATCACCCAGGTGTGCACTTATAAACAACCAAAAACAGGGGGGGGGGGAGGGAAGTGAAAAACCCCACCACCGTGGCTGTAGATTGTGCTTACCGACTCACGGTGATACACAGGCTTGTAATGGGTTAAAAGCTGACATGTAGCTGGCAAGAAGCACCTTGATAAGTCCTCATTACACGAAGTCCACATCGTTAGTGTACCACCCAGAATAGAATAATAAACTCTCCATGGTGAAGTACGTTTTAAAAGCAGATTTAATAAACAAAATATTGCACTTACATAATAAAAGCACTTAGTATCGCATCAGTAAATCGCCGGCCGGCATACAAGCATGGAAGCGAAGCTCGTCCTACTTCCTGGTCATGTGGTAGCGTCGCTGCGTGCGTACCCAGACGCGTTTCGTCATCAAAAGGACGTTCTCAATGGGGACGTCCCCATTGAGAACGTCCTTTTGATGACGAAACGCGTCTGGGTACGCACGCAGCGACGCTACCACATGACCAGGAAGTAGGACGAGCTTCGCTTCCATGCTTGTATGCCGGCCGGCGATTTACTGATGCGATACTAAGTGCTTTTATTATGTAAGTGCAATATTTTGTTTATTAAATCTGCTTTTAAAACGTACTTCACCATGGAGAGTTTATTATTCTATTCTGGGTGGTACACTAACGATGTGGACTTCGTGTAATGAGGACTTATCAAGGTGCTTCTTGCCAGCTACATGTCAGCTTTTAACCCATTACAAGCCTGTGTATCACCGTGAGTCGGTAAGCACAATCTACAGCCACGGTGGTGGGGTTTTTCACTTCCCTCCAAAAAATAAACAAAATATTGCACTTACATAATAAAAGCACTTAGTATCGCATCAGTAAATCGCCGGCCGGCATACAAGCATGGAAGCGAAGCTCGTCCTACTTCCTGGTCATGTGGTAGCGTCGCTGCGTGCGTACCCAGACGCGTTTCGTCATCAAAAGGACGTTCTCAATGGGGACGTCCCCATTGAGAACGTCCTTTTGATGACGAAACGCGTCTGGGTACGCACGCAGCGACGCTACCACATGACCAGGAAGTAGGACGAGCTTCGCTTCCATGCTTGTATGCCGGCCGGCGATTTACTGATGCGATACTAAGTGCTTTTATTATGTAAGTGCAATATTTTGTTTATTAAATCTGCTTTTAAAACGTACTTCACCATGGAGAGTTTATTATTCTATTCTGGGTGGTACACTAACGATGTGGACTTCGTGTAATGAGGACTTATCAAGGTGCTTCTTGCCAGCTACATGTCAGCTTTTAACCCATTACAAGCCTGTGTATCACCGTGAGTCGGTAAGCACAATCTACAGCCACGGTGGTGGGGTTTTTCACTTCCCTCCCCCCCCCCCTGTTTTTGGTTGTTTATAAGTGCACACCTGGGTGATTGGTATGTCCGTATGTCCATGTCCAGCATATAACATACTACACTATGGCCAGTCTTTTCTTCTTGTGTTTGCTTCTTCCTGCATCCATTGAGGGGATTTTGATCTGACCACGGACGGTGCTGTTTGGTCCAATACCCCAGAGGCCCCGGCAAGGGTTTTTTGCCATCCGCATATTTCTTTGGAGTTCTGGTAAGAGCAATCATAGCTCATTTGGATCAGCATTTTACATTTATATTGAATACCTACCACGTGGGATATTTGGACTTTATTCATTTGATTTGTGTATTTTGATAAAATTTTTTGTGTGGTGATAGATTGCATTATTTATCTACCTCAACATATATAATTTTTGTTTAGCGCAGTTTATATATAATTTTTTTTTTTGAAATATAACATGGTCCTAAGTATTCAAACCATTTGCTGTAACACTCATATATTTAACTCAGGTGCTGTCCATTTCTTTTGATCATCCTTGAGATGGTTCTACACCTTCATTTGAGTCCAGCTGTGTTTGATTATACTGATTAGACTTGATTAGTGCATGTCAGAGCAAATGAGAATCATGAGGTCAAAGGAACTGCCTGAAGAGCTCAGAGACAGAATTGTGGCAAGGCACAGATCTGGTCAAGGTTACAAAAAAAATTTCTGCTGCACTTAAGGTTCCTAAGAGCACAGTGACCTCCATAATCCTTAAATGGAAGATGTTTGGGATGACCAGGACCCTTCCTAGAGCTGGCCGTCCGGCCAAACTGAGCTAGAAGAGCCTCGGTGAGAGAGGTAAAGAAGAACCCAAAGATCACTGTGGCTGAGCTCCAGAGATGCAGTCGGGAGATGGGAGAAAGTTGTAGAAAGGCAACCATCACTGCAGCCCTCCACCAGTCGGGGCATTATGGCAGAGTGGCCCGACGGAAGCCTCCCCTCAGTGAAAGACACATGAAAGCCTGCATGGAGTTTGCTAAAAAACACCTGAAGGACTCCAAGATGGTGAGAAATAAGATTCTCTGGTCTGATGAGACCAAGATAGAACTTTTTGGCCTTAATTCTAAGCGGTATGTGTGGAGAAAACCAGGCACTGCTCATCACCTGTCCAATACAGTCCCAACAGGAACAGGACGACTGGTAGCAATCGAGGGAAAGAGTGTGGCCAAGTACAGGGATATCCTGGACAAAAACCTTATAGTGACATATGGTGGTATCAGAAAGTAGCAAAATACAACTAAGTTCAACAAAGAGATAAATTACATAGCTCTAGGTGATAAGTAGTTGCAAAGTCGACGCGTTTCGAGACTTTTTTTATATATATACATTTTACAAGCCATTTATTTCATTATATTTTTTTGTTTTAGGTCCTTCCCCCTTTTTCTCCCTAGAATGTGGGGGTTTGCATTATAAATATTTGTGGAGCCCTAGGTATTTGATGTCCTTGTTGAGTGTTTCACTCTTGGGCCCCTAAATGCGATGGAGTGCCAATGGTGTTGGTGGTGGAGTGCCTAGTTTGGAGTTGTTCTTTCCCCAGTTTTAGGATCAACATCTGAATACGTAAGTGTTTCTTAACAGGCGTCTTGGATACGCCTAATAATGTTTTGAAAATATGTATTGATACCATTTTTGTATTTTCAGAAAGTTGCTATATTTTCCTGATGAAGAATTTTTATGTACTATCTTGAAACGCGTCGGAATTTGCAACTACGTATCACCTAGAGCTATGTCATTTATCTCTTTGTTGAACTTAGTTGCATTTTGCTACTTTCTGATACCATTATATGTCACTATATGTATTTTTATGTATCAACTCTAATTAATTTGTTTGAATCTACATGATCATTGTTTTTAGATATTTTTGTATTAATAAAATATATTTTTTATAAAAAATTACCTGTTTACATTGCCTTTAAAATCCCCAAATTTTGAGGTATTTTGTTTGGTATACCAAGGGATGTTGGCAATTACATGCTAGCCCACATGAGTCTAATTTATCTAGGGTCTGAATACTTAGGACCATGTGATATTTCAGTTTTTCTTTTTTAATAAATCTGCAAAAATGTCAACAATTCTGTGTTTTTCTGTCAACATGGGGTGCTGTGTGTACATTAATGAGGAAAAAAAATGAACTTAAATGATTTCAGCAAATGGCTGCAATATAACAAAGAGTGAAAAATTGAAGGGGGTCTGAATACTTTCTGTTCTCACTGTAGATAGGAAAAGGCTGCAATAAGTTTGAGCTCAGCAGCACTGAGATTCAAAAAAACATGAGAAAAATGGCAAAACTATTTGTTAATAAAAAAAAATGGCAGTTGTTTATGAGTACTTTAGCAAACTACATGCAATCCAGTTAGGGTTTACTGCTTTAAAGGAGTAGTAAAGTCTCATGGTTTTTAACCTTAATGCATTCTATGCATTAAGGTGAAAAACCTTCTGTGCTGCAGCTGCCCCCAAGAGCCTCCCTTTTTCTTACCTGAACCTGATCGTACTAGTGATGAGCACGAGCCCAGCAGCTCCAGCCGCTGTCACGGGTCCTCTTTGGATAGATTGATAGCAGCAGGAGCCATTGGCTCCCACTGCTGTCAATCAAATCCAGTGACACGGCAGTCAAGAGTGGGGTTGAATCCTGCTGTCTGTGTCAATGGACGTAGCAGCAGGACTCCGGAGCGCACCCCCACGGAAATTGGTTCTCCGTGGGGGCACCCGATGAAGAGGAGGGGCCAGGAGCACCACCAGGGGCCCGCTAGAAAAGGAGGATCGGGGGCATTCTGTGCAAAACCCTTGCACAGAGTCTTGCATAGCTAACACCTATATTGGACAAAAAGTTGAACTTTTAGATTTGATATTTTCTTTTGGGCGTCCGTTGTTCCCCAACATCAGAGCACTACTTTTAGGACAAGTGACAGAATAAAAACTCAACTAAAAAAATTAATTAAAGATTGTACGTCCATGGCGGACTTTACACACACACGCACACACAGACATGCTTTTTCCAGAATTATAGTGGTCATTAAGACAGATGTAAATTTAAAAGGACAGTGTTGCACTTATTTTCTGTCCGTACTACTGAGTGACTTGACCCGTTATGTGCTTTAAAGTAAACCTAAACTCTAATCAAAAGACATACTATGACAACTGGTCATATTAACAGGTTATTTCTCTCACACAGCATATGCATAATTGCAACTACACCCCAAAATACATTCTGCTACTCCTCCTGAGTATGGCGATACCACATGTGTGAGACTTTTACACAGCCTGGCCATATACAAAGGCCCAACATTGAAGTAGCACTTTCAGGCGTTCTACAAGCATAAATAGCACATATCCTTTCTCAACCGTCTATTACAATTTTGAAGGCCATGGAGCACCAGGACAATGGAATTGTCCACAAAATGACCCCATTTTGGAAAGCAAACACCCCAACGTATAATCTATGAGGCATAATCCAAGTAGCACCTCCAGGCATTCTAGCAGCATTAATTACACATATCATTTTCTGACTACCAATCACATTTTTGAAGGCCCTTCATATTTCTAACACATAGCAGGTACATACCAAATAACAAAAGATTACCTGTGGTTTTAGAAGTGCAGCATCATTCCAGGCAGCAGGCAGGAATGAGGTCAGCGACAGCAAAAGCAATCATCCAGGCAGCAGGCAGGAATACTGTCCATAGTTCGTACAGAGATACTGTCAGCACAACCAGAGCACAGCCAGAGCACAGCCAAAGCACAGCCAAAGCACAGCCAAAGTACAGGTCCAGGTAGCAGGCAGAGGTGTCCTGGCATAAATACTGTCCAAAGTCAGTAGAGGCAGCAGGCAGATATATGGTCAACATGGCCAAAGTATTGGTCCAAGCAGCAGGAAGAAACATGGTCCATAATGTCATGGGTCATTACAGGCAGCAATATGGTCAGCACAGTCAAAGTATTGGTCCAGGCAGCAGGAAGGACCATCAAGCTTAGGGCCAGGGGGACAGGGGTAGAGGCT
Source organism: Lithobates clamitans (assembly GCA_037952925.1). NCBI lineage: Eukaryota > Metazoa > Chordata > Amphibia > Anura > Ranidae > Lithobates > Lithobates clamitans. Next base: position 8,017,331 of record JBBGZY010000076.1, on the reverse strand, counting down.
TCTCCCACCCAAATTGCTTTGAAGCCTCCGGGCAACCAGACCCTGTTCTGGGAGCACAGAAAACTAAAAAACTGTTTTTTTCTACTCAGAACACTATTCTGAAGCCCCTCACATATGTGAGACCCCTGTGTACTGAAGTAGATGGCCAAAAGATCAGTCCAAGTGGCAGGCAAAAACATGGTCAATTAACAGGCCAAGGTCGGTGCACGTAGAAGTCAGAAACATGGTTTAAATCGGCAGGCAGAGGCATCATCAGTAAACAGGCTGAGGTTGGTGCACGTGGAAGTCAGAAACGTGGTTTAAATCGGCAAGCAAAGACATCGTCGGTAAACAGGCCAGGGTCAGTTAATTAACATGGTAGCAGGCAAATAGGGAAATGGCAGTCTGTTAATAATAAGGGGAACTAATATTGGATGGATGTATGATAATTTTTGAAGCAATCTCCGATGCACAGGCCAGGTTGGGAGGGACATTGGGGACAATAATAGCTGGTATCTCTTCTTACTCCTCCTCTGCTGCATACACGGCATTTCTTTTGGCGTCTTCTTCCAGATTCTGTGGGGGGAATGTGATAGGTAAAGTGCTGCTCATGAAGTCGACTCACGCTGTCAGAGCGAATGCTTACTGGGGCGGGGCCTTGTTGGTAAATGGGAGCAGTGACGATATCTTCAATATACTTCAGGTAGGTGATTTGTTGGTTTTGAGTTGCTTTTTGGTAGCAGACGAACTAATTAAAAAGGGCCATGTGAAACAGGTGAAACGCAACTTTCTTGTACCTATAACGGAACTTCCTGGTTGATAAATAGGGCTGTAGCATCTGATCGTATAAATCCACCCCCCCATTTACATATTATAATCGTGGACACATTCGGGCTTTACAATGGGGCCGCCTCTTCTTTGGATCTCCACCACGGTGCCATTGTGGATGGTAGAGAGGATGTGGACATCTTTCTTGTCCCTCCACTTCATGGCCAACACCTCCTCGTTTCTCATGAATGCCGATTCTCCGTTATGCAATTTTTTTGTCAACAAATTTTGTGGGAATCCCTTCCATTTTTTTTTTTTAAAGTACCGCAGGCCGGGGTTTTTTTACTATAAAGGTGACAAAAAAGGGGCAGGCTGGTAAAATAGTTGTCGACATATAAATGGTATCCTTTGTTGAACAGGGGGTATGCCAACTCCCAGACAATTTTACCACTGGTTCCAATATATATGTGGCAATCATGGGGCTGGAGCTGAGAGTCTTTGCCTTCATAGATCCAGAATGTGAAGACATATCCAGTGGCTCGATTGCATAATTTATTTAATTTCACCCCATATCTGGCTCTCTTGCTTGGTATATACTGCTTGAAGTGCAGTCGGCCAGTGAAATGTATGAGGGATTCGTCCACACAAATTTTTTGGTCTGGGATAAAAACATCTCTAAATCACTGGGAAAAGGAATTGATTAGGGGGCGTATCTTGTACAATTTATCATGGTTGGGATGATCTCGGGGAGGGCACTGTGAATTGTCATTAAAGTGAAGAAAACGCATAATCATGTCGTTTCTTGTCCTGGACATGACAGCGGAATATATGGGCATGTGGTGGATGGGGTTGGTGGACCAATATGCATAGACTTCGTTCTTTTTTGTAAGCCCCATATTAAACGTAAGGCCCAAAAATAATTTAAATTCGTCCAGTGTTAGGCGTCACCACTGGAACATGCGGGCATAGGAAGAATTGGGGTTGGCAGCAATAAATTGGGATGCATACAGGATAGTTTCATCCACCATATTATGCAGCAAATCTTGTGGGAAAAAATAAACAAAAATAATCAAATTGAGAAAAATCTGTAGTGTCGGGCTGCACACCTGGCTGTGTAGTGAAAGGGGGGATGATAGCGGATTCTGAGTTGGCAGTCAACCATAAGGTGTTTGCCAGGGCATCGGGAAGGTAGGACTGGGGCTGGGTTCTTCGGGTTGGGCGTGTGATTCCAGTACTTGTACTGGGCTCCTCTTCCTGGGGTCTGGCGCTGCTGGTGGTGGGCAGATCTCCTGATCTCGGTCCTGATCTCATTCTTTTGGGAGGGACAGTTTCCTCCGAGAACTCAGACTCTGATCCACTATCCTCCACTGGCTCGTATTCGGAACCAGAATCGGATCTTGGGTGCTCCCTGCTGCTCTCATCATCCGACATGGTAAGAAGGGCATATGCCTCCTCAGGTGTGTAAACCCTTTGCGACATTATGGTAGTGCTTTTTGGCGGGCCTATGTAATGGTACTGCTGGTGGTAGTGGTGGTACCGATGTGGTATTAGTGGCGGGCCTGTGCGGCGGTACCAATGGCGGTACAGGTGGCGGTACGGGTGGTGGTGGTACCGATGGCTGTACAGGTAGCGGTGCGTGTGGTGGTGGCGGTACCGATGGCGGTACTGGTAGCAGGCCTGTGTGGCGGGCCTGTGTGGTGGTATAGATGGTAGGCCTGATGGCGGTACCGATGGCGGGCCTAATGGCGGTACCGATTGTGGGCCCGATGGCGGTACTGGTAGCCTGTGTGGCGGTACCAATGGTGGTACTGATGGTGGTGGGCCTGATGGCGGTACCGATGGTGGGCCTGATGGCAGGACTGGCGGTGGTACCGATGGTGGTACTGGTAGCCTGTGTAGCGGTACCAATGGCGGTACTGATAGTGGTGGGCCTGTGACAGATGATTGACAGATGGGCTGATTGATGGACAGATGGACTGATTGACAGATGGGCTGAGCTGTGTGACAGGTCCTCTTTATTGGGGGGGGTTCGTGTTGTGCACAGTATACAGACAGAACACTGATATCTATCTTACTGATCTCTGCTCTCTCTTCACACGATCGGTGTGGGAGGAGAGAGCAGAGATCAGTTGGTAACTGCTCCTCTGTGTTTACATTTGTGACCGGCTGTGATTGGACACAGCCGGTCACGTGGCAAACAGCCAATTTCTTTGGCTGTTTACCTTGATCGGGGAAGCGCTGTGTCCAAGGGACACCCGCCTTCCTCGATCCCTGCACGCCGCCGAGTTTGTTATGACATGTGATCGGCTGTGACGTTGACAGAGCCGATCATGTGGTAAACGGCCAAATTCACTGGCTGTTTACCGTGATCGGGAAGCGTTGTGCCATCCCCAATCGCCCTGCTGCACGCTCCAGCGGGCACGCGCTAGGGGGTTATCCTGCTGGACATCATATGACACCCAGTCAGGATAACACAACCACCGCCCAGCCGTCATCTGCTATGGGCCGGGTGGGAAGTGGTTAAACACTCCCTCCAAAAGGACGTACCCATACGTCCTTTCGTTGAAGTGGTTTTACTGGGGTCATGGCTGCAGTCATAACCCTGGTATAGTTTTTTTGCTGGTGATGCTCTTTCATGTAAAAGCAATCCTAGGGACTAAAAAAAAATGGGACCATAGTATAACCTATATATACTGTAGAGCATATTCCTATCCTCCTGATGATGACGCGTGATCCCTGTGTCGAAGACGTGTAGGGGAGGGGCCAGGACGGAGAGACTGACACGGACTTTACACCAGCGCTGTCCCAGCACAGCATACCACACATAACATCCAGTGATTTTGCATAGAAAGCCATTATAGTATGGTGCACTGACGCACCAGTGCCATGTGAGTACCCCGGTGTGGGGAGCATTTTCTTTTAATAAAAGTATTTTGACTATATTACACTATATAGTTTCCTTTTCATTTATTTCTATGGAGCCACATTGTTTCCAGCTGGAGGAGTGCAGCAGACACTGAGACTGAGCCCAGGGGTGGCTCCAAAGCGTATTTGGACTCAGGGTAGAAGCTGAGTCACACGCTCTGAGGTGAGCACATTAGTTTAAGGGGGGTCACGAAGGAGCACAGGAGCATGTTTTGCAGCACTCATGATATCTTCGGCATGATGTTGGATTGTTGTCACAGCTGAACACCACCTGCACACATTGTTTTATTATCACTGTTGGACATTATTTGCACACACTATTTAGAGTGCCAAAGAGAATTTTTTTTTCATTATTTATTATTTATTAATTTTTTCATTTAAAATAGCAGGAAACTTTATATTGAGCACTAAGCACTTTTTATGTTAAGACACTATGTATGGTGTAACAAGCACTATTAAGCACTAATTTATGGTGTAACAAGCACTTGTTTTTTCACACCTTGTTTATTTATTCAACATTCATATTATTTGTATTTAATATTATCACACTAGTAAGCACAGAGTTGGTTATTATTAATTTTGTTTTTGGGGTCACCCAAATATAAATATAAAAACATGCCCCCCAGTCTTTCGTCTTACAACGTCATCAGAAAGCATTTCCTGATGACGTTGTAAGATGAAACATACATCGAGGCGCATCCCGGTCACGTCACTTCCGGCCACTTCCGGTTTTCAATTCCCCACGATGGTGGAACGCATGCCGATCAACAACAGCGCAAGCAGGACGGTTGCAGTATCCATCTGTCTGGAAATTGCAATGGAAAACCAATGTAAGCGGCTATTTGGCCCATGTTTTTATATTCATCTTTTTAAATAAATGGTGTTATGATCCCAATTTTATCTATTTTTTAAATGGGCCACCATGGTGGAGAAATTACAATTACATATGTGGCACACCAGCAGGACCGTTGATCCATGCTAACAGCTTTACCTGATTTTTTTTAGTTAAAAAGGTCATGGTGGTCTGGTGAATAGGCAATTTACTCACATTCACTGGGTGATCCACATAAAGTTAGTTTATTTTTTATTTTTGATGTATTAATTTGCATCACTGTCAATAATCAATTTCAGCACTGGATTGTCAGGATTTATGAACGTATATTAATAATATACTTTAAATTGTGTATGTATAAGGAATGTCATAATTGAACACAAATAGCTCACCCCATCTCCTGGACTATAGCCAGCTTACCATAGAGATTACTGAAGACTGTAACATCCATGGTCATCTTTATGGTCTAAGAAACTGGAAGTTACCATTATTTTGTCACTTCTAGTCTCGGTCTAATTTAAACAGGCCATTACCACCCTGTAAAAGCATCTGATCAAACCGATCTCAAATTGTTTAGATGCTTTAAAGGGCGGAGGAGAATTCTGGGTCTAATAGACCCCAGCTATCTCTGTAAAGAATACCTGTCACTGCCCAAGCTATCACAAGGGATGTTTTTCTCTCCTCGTGATAGCAAAATTTGTATAAATAAATAATCAATAACAATTTTTAAAAAAGAATAAATAATAAAAGGCGCAAGGCATATGTAGGTCGCTCATGCATATGTAAACGGTGTATGCACCACACATGTGAGGTATCACTGCAAATGTTATACAAGAGCAAAAAATCTAGCACTAGACCTCCTGTGTAACTCTAAACTGGTAACCTGTAAAGGCTTATAAAGCATTGCTTATGGAGATTGGAGAATTTTAAGTACCATAGTTTGTCAAAATTTCACGAGTGTGCGCAAAGCTTGACATATTAGGTATCTATTTACTCAGCATATTATCATCCTTTATATTTTACCAAACAATTGGGTAATATATTGTGTTTTTGTGTAATAAAACTCATGAAAGTGTTATTTTCACAAAAAATTGTGTTTGAAAAACTGCTGCTTAAATACCGTGCGACATAAACAATTGCAACATCCACTATTTTATTCTCTAGGGCCTCTGGTTAAAATATATATATATATATATATATATATATATATATATATATATATAAGGTTTTATATATATATACCGTATATATATATATATATATATATAAGGTTTGGGGGTTCTAAGTAATTTTCTAGCAAAAAAAGCTGATTTTTTCACTTATGTGAAAAGTGTCAGAATAGGCTTGGAAAGCAAGTGGATAAACAATTGACATGTTTGTTTTCATAAAACACTGTTTTTACCCATCATTTTCTCTTTTGCATCTCACTGCTGCTGATCTCCTCCAGTCTATTACAGCTATGTCCTGTCTACATACACTTTCTCCAGTGCTGGCTGTGATAGTGACAACTATAGAGAATGTCCAAGTATTGTGTGTCAGCACAATGGCTTGTAGGTTCAACCAAGGGTGCCTGTAACAGGGATATAATCCATTAGCACAAATGGTAGAGAGTTATCATCCCAAACAGAAAAAGGCCTGTAAATGGACCTTTATGGCAGGAAAACCAAATATTATCTTGATGAAAGCTGCAAATTTAAAAGGGAAAACAGCCTTTAAAATTACATTAATGTTATCGTCTATACAGACAGCCCCTGGGTTACAAACAAGATAGATTCTGTAGGTTTGTTCTTAAGTTAAATTTGTATGTAAGTTAGAACATGTACATTTTTAAGTGTAACTTCAGCCAAAAACATCATTTTTTAATTGTTTTGGACAGATAGTATTGGGAAGCATTAACACCCCTGTAACGTTTGTTTTGCCGTCTGTGCCCCTGTTCAGAAGAACTTTAAACCTGAATTCCAGAAAGATTTAAAAAAAAACACCCAAAGCTGTTATATACTGTATTGATTAAGAAACATTGCAGTAACTGTTCTGATATTTGCAAATCAAAAATTGTTTCCAATCTTATCTCAATTCCAACTCCCAGCTATCCCAGATGTCGCGCTGGGAAACACATATGTATTTATGACCTTCATGCTAGAGGACTTGTTTTGTTTCTTTATAAGCAAATTTTAGCTAGTACTAACACTGGTCCCCCCTCATATGTCTCCAAATGGGAACTAGACCTTAATAGCTCATTTAATGCTACTGAATTGTCTAGCATATGGTCCACTACTTTCACACTGAAGCGGCGCTATATTTAGCGGCGCTTTACCGTCGTTTTAGTGGCCAGTTTTAACCCCCGCTAGTGGGCGAAAAAGGGTTAGAAACGGCCGCAAAGCGTCGCTGCAGCGGCACTTTGCAGGTGGGTTTGGAGCGCTGCCCCATTGTTTTCAATGGGAAGGGGCGCTTTAGGAGCAGTAAATACACCGTTCCTACAGCGCTCAAAAGATATGGCTTGCAGGACTTTTTAGACCTTTAGGGCTTTTTAGGGCTTTCACATTGGAGTGCATTGAGCGGCTCTTTCAGGGCGTTTTGCAGGTGCTATTTTTAGCACTTTAGCACCTGCAAAGCGCCTCAGTGTGAAAGGGGCCTTAGTCTGCTTTTTCTAATGTTGTTGCTGTGGAAACTAACTTTCAGACGCTAACCCGTTAGTATTTGGTTCCCGCTAGAATAATGAAATATGCCTTTGATTACCCTGGAGCTTGTTTTTGCGGCTGTACAGAGTCTGGCACTAAACTTTATATTTGGTGGGATTGCTCATTTGCCCAAAAATTCTGGAAGGCAGTTTTTGATTTAGCCTCTAAAATCTTTGATACGCTTATACACCCAATCCTGCTACAGCCCTATTAAACCTGAAACCTGATGGGATCACACAGAATCATTTTCGCCTTCTTTTACAGCTCCTAACAGCCAAAAAACAAACCATTGCTAAGGCAGAGAAAAGAAATGTTTAATTCTAGCTAAAACCATACACAGAACTAATAAAGCTCTTATTCATGATAAAATGGAAGCAATCAAAAGAGATTGAATCGCTCAATTTGAGAAACTCTGGCTTCCTTGGGTTAATCATTGTTTACCTCCAGACTTTGACGACACACTATTATTGGTAATTTTACTATATTTGCCTTGACTATAATGTCTATTCATTTGGGATCGCATAACAACTTATAAAGTCCACCCCTCTCCCATTCCCTTTCCCCCTTTTTTTATACCCTCTTCTCTCTATCTACTCCTATTTTTTGTTTTCTACCTTTCTTTTAATATTGTGTTGTACTTATATACACATTGGGGGTCATTTACTATAGAGCCAAAAAATTACCTGCAGTGCCAAAAAAGGCCAGAAAGACTTCAACTCTCAGAAACTGAGCGCTAATGCAAATGGAAAGCAGCGCTATTGCCAGCAATAATGCCTGTCAGATCACATATGGAGTATAGTGGAAGTTAATGGGGTTTGAACATGCAAAATCCAAAGTTCTCACTGAAGGCTTATATGCAAGTTCTTTGCCATAAAAAGTGTTTGGAGACCCGGGTCCTGCCCCAGGGGACATGTATCAATGCAAAAATAAAGTTTTAAAAACGGCCGTTTTTTTCAGGTGCAGTGATTTTAATAATGCTTAATGTGAAGCAATAAGTGTAATATTCCTTTAAATTTCGTATCTGGGGGGTGTCTATAGTATGCCTGTTAAGTGGCGCATGTTTCCCGTGTTTAGAACAGTCTGACAGCAAAATGACATTTCTAAAAGAAAAAAAAGTAATTTAAAAGTGCTAGTGCTAGTGCCGGCTATTAATGAATTGTCGGTCCCGACAATACACATAAAAGTTAATTGATAAAAATGGCCTGGGATCCCCCACAGTGCATTACCAGGCCCTTCAGGTCTGGTATGGATATTAAGGGGAACCCCATGCCAAAATTTTTTAAAAAATGGCATGGGGGTCCCCCTCAAAATCCATACCAGACCCTTCAGTTCTGGTATGGATTTTAAGGGGAACCCTATGCCAAAATTTTAAAAAAATGGCATGGGGGTCCCCCTAAAAATCCATACCAAACCCTTAGCCGAGCACGCAACCTGGCAGGCCACAGGAAAAGTGAGGGGACGAGAGAGCAGGCCCCCCTCCTGAACCGTACCAGGCCACATGCCCTCAACATGGGGAAGATGTCCCCATGTTGATGGGGACAAGGGCCTCATCCCCACAACCCTTGCCCGATGGTTGTGGGGGTCTGCGGGTGGGGGGCTTATGAGAATCTGGAAGCCCCCTTTAACAAGGGGACCCCCAGATCCCGCCCCCCCTGTGAGAAATGGTAAAGGGTACATTGTACTCCTACCATTTCACAAAAAAGTGTCAAAAATTGTAAAAAACACACAGAAACAGCATGGAACAAGTCCTTTTTTAAAAAAGGAAAAAAAAATCCAGCGTTGTAATCCTTCCTCGTCCCGGGATACGGAGAAAGACGCCGCCACGACATGATCCACCTCCATGAGAGAAGCCCGCTGAATGACGCTAGACCTGCCATGACAGTTCTTAAATAGCTGAGGACGGGGTCACCCGTGACGTGTGCAGGTGACCCTGCCCCCCTCTGACGCAACGGGGAAACGCTGCAGGGTTACAAGTGACATGTACGGGTGACCCCACCCCCCCTCTGACGCCACGGAAACCACTGTAGCATCAGAGGGGGACCGGGTCACCTGTACATGTCACTGGGTAACCCTGTGGTGTTTCCCGTTGCGTCAGAGGAGGTGGGGTCACTGGCGCATGTCACGGGTGGCCCCGCCCTCAGCTATTTAAGAACTGTCACGGCAGGTCTATTGTCATTCAGTGGGCTCCTCCCATGGAGGCGGATCGTGTCATGGCGGTGTCTTTCTCCGTATCCCGGGACGAGGAAGGATTACATCGCTGGGTTTTTTTTCTTTTTTAATAAAGGACTTGTCCCATGCTGTGTCTGTGTGTTTTTTTACAATTTTTGACACTTTTTTTGTGAAATGGTATGAGTACAATGTACCCTTTACCATTTCACACAAGGGGGGTGGGATCTGGGGGTCCCCTTGTTAAAGGGGGCTTCCAGATTCCGATAAGCCCCCCACCCACAGACCCCCACAACCACCGGGCAAGGGTTGTGGGGATGAGGCCCTTGACCCCATCAACATGGGGACATCCTCCCCATGTTGAGGGCATGTGGCCTGGTACGGTTCAGGAGGGGGGGCACTCTCTCGTCCCCCCTCTTTTCCTGCAGCCTGCCAGGTTGCGTGCTCGGATAAGGGTCTGGTATGGATTTTTAGGGGGACCCCCACACCCTTTTTTTGAAATTTTTGGTTCGAGGTTCCCCTTAATATTCATATCAGACCCAAAGGGCCTGGTAATGGACTGTGGGGGATCCCAGGCCGTTTTTATCAATGAACTTTTATGTGTATTGTCGGGACCGACAATTCATTAATAGCCGGCACTAGCGCTAGCACTTTAAATGACTTTTTTCTTCCTTTAGAAATTTAATTTTGCTGTCAGACTGTTCTAAACATGGGAAACATACGCCACTTTACAGGCATACTATAGACACCCCCCAGGTACAAAATTTAAAGGAATATTACACTTTTATTGTTTCATTTTAAGCATTATTAAAATCACTGCTCCTGAAAAAACGTCCATTTTTAAAACTTTTTTTGCATTGATACATGTCCCCTGGGGCAGGACCCGGGTCCCCAAACACTTTTTATGAAAATAACTTGCATATTAACCTTTAAAATTAGCACTTTTGATTATTCATGTTCGTGTCCCATAGACTTTACCATTGTTCGCGTGTTCGAATGTATTTTTTGCCTGTTCGCATGTTCTGCTGCGGACTGAACAGGGAGGTGTTCGGCCCATCCCTAGTTATCATTGAGAATCGTGGGGTACAACTTGTCAAGCAACTCGGAGGTCCAAAGTCTGTGAAACAAGTCATATATATTTTAATAGAAAGGAGCTCTCATTTATACTTGCATTTACATCAGCAGAACAAATGCAGGAAGTGATGTGTGCACATGGGCCAGAAGCAAATGTGTGGGGATGCCAAACAAATCAATGAACCCCACCCACACCAAATCTAACTACCACATCCAACCCCACATTGATTAAGCACAAGTACATATCCTACACTTATCCGGAAAATGAGCAGCACCTCCTCTTTGCTAAAGAGGAACCTCGCCATGCCCACCTAGATGGAAATCCTGACTAGCACAGGAACTTCTGGGTGATTACAATGACTTATTTCTGGGTCAGAAGGCGAAGCCACGCTCTTTTGATTGCCGCTGCGAATATTTGATCGCAATTATGATTAGAATTTTATTATTTTTGTTTATTTGCAGATTTGCAAATTTGTATTTCTACGTATGATATTTAAAGGCGTTCGATAAGAAATGGTGACCCTGGAATAGCAGCAGGTGAATGACAAAAACAGGCCCAGTTTGAGTCCTGGTACACACTGACAGAGGGAGGAAATCGTTCAGCTAAAATCACACAATTTCATTCCCGCATGTCAGTCCCTACTGCAGGGGGAATTTCAGAGACATCTGTGCAGGTTTCTGCACTGATATCAATACAAATTGCACCCCAAAGTTGCACCAATTAAAATGGTGCAATTTCCACCGATTTGACATGTCAAATCGCACCAATGTGAACTAAAGCTGACACATACAACACTGCCTATCCACCAGCTGAATTCATTAACTGCATTTCTCCACAGCTGTTATAGATAAAGATTCCACCTTTATCATTTACTTGCAGGTGTGCAGAAGCCTAGGTTTACATTGGAGCAATTTGTCATGCGATTTGATCTCTCAAATCGCATGACTATTGGCAGCAATGGCACTGTTCCAATCAATGCGACACCGATTTTGTGGCGCTGCACCAATTTGCTAAAGTAGTTCCTGCACTACTTTTGCCAATTTCAGGTGCGACTTCAATAGACATCTGTGTATGAAGCCACACAGATGTCTATCAAGTAGCACCTGAAATCGCGCTGACCTTGCTACTTTGAAATCGTGCTACTTCAAGTTAAGTAGCGTGATTTCAAAGTAGCATCAATGTGAACCAGTGCGAAGAGATTTGTTTTTTGGTGCACAAATACATATTTAAATAAGATATAAGAGATATTGCACTTTCCCCAAATCCCCACCCACAAAAACTAAAGAGAAAGAAAAGAAGAAAAAAAAACACCACAACAAAGCTAAATAATGTACTTTTATTTTACCAGCAGAAAAAAAAAAATGTTGTACATTCATTTACTAGCTTCAAAAAAATTTGGACAGGATATATGGTGCTACATTTAGCAATAGGATTTTAACCACTTAAGGACCAGCCTCGTTTTGGAATTTAGGTGTTTACATGTTTAAAACAGGTTTTATTGCTAGAAAATTACTTAGAACCCCCAAACATTATATATTGTTTTTTTTCTAACACCCTAGACAATAAAATGGCGGTCATTGCAATACTTTTTTTCACACCGTATTTGCGCAGCGGTCTTACAAACGCGCTTTTTTTGGAAAAAATTCACTTTTTTGAATAAAAAAAATAAAACAGTAAAGTTAGCCCAATTTTTTTATATTGTGAAAGATAATGTTGTGCCAAGTAAATTGATATGCAACATGTCACGCTTCAAAATTGCGCCCGTTCGTGGAATGGCATCAAACTTTTACCTCTCAAAAATCTCCATAGGTGACATTTAAAAAATTCTACAGGTTGCATGTTTTGCGTTACAGAGCAGGTCTAGGGCTAGAATTATTGCTCTTGCTCTAACGATTGCGGCGATACCTCACAGGTGTGGTTTGACCACCGTTTTCATATGCGGGCGCTACTCACGTATGTGTTCGCTTCTGCGCGCGAGCTCGTCGGGACGGGTCCGGTAAGCGGCAGAGGGCACCGGATCACGGCGGGAGGGGGGCCCTCTCCTGCCACTGATAAACGTGATCATGCAGCGAATCCACCGCAGAGACCACTTTTATCTGAAAGCCGACCGCCGTACATAAAAGGGGATACCGGGGTTATGGCAGCTGGCTGCTGCCATAACAACGATATCCGCCGCCAAACTTTGGACGTACATTGGCGTGCAGCGGTCAGCAAGTGGTTAAGGGCCCTGCTTATAGGAGCTTACAATCTAAAATTTGACAAATCCTTAGAGTGGACACAGCTTTACTTTCAGTGTATAACGAGCAACACATCACATTTTTATCTGCAAGATTATAGAAACATACTTAACAGTCATTATTCTTACAAAGCATTCCAACAGAATATTAAAAAAGACTTATTCAAAACACCCACCACCAGCCCACAATCCACACATACATACATTGGTGACCATGTTCTGCTGTAAGCTGCATTTCGGTGTACACAATTAAGCTACGAGATCAAGAAGAGTAGAAGGTCGGCAGATACTTCCAAATGATGTTTGCATGATCAGACAGGAACAATACAAACACAACATTGACAGCATGGCCACATAAACCCACTTTTGATTGAAAAAATGCACAAGAATTTCAGCAAATATCCCTAGTTGGGCATTTGTCAATAGGCACAATATCATTCCTTCTCCCCCCCACAAATCACAGCAAAAAACCTGACCTTCTCAGGCCAAACAAACCCCCCTACTGCAGGCCTTTATATAAGAGAGGTTGTATTGTTAGCACACTGACACGACCAATAGTAGTACACGCCCACCAGTATCTTTCAATCTATCTCTTCATGTATGTCTAAAGTGATTGCACCTGATGAGCAGAAACACATAATACTATTCCCAACTGTGTTAGCCCTTGGCTATGTGCATCAAATCTCCAACTACAGGACAAAGATCGAAGTCCATTTGCATCCACATAAACAAACAACAGTTTTCTAAGCATATGTACCCGTGCAGTGTAAACCCTAAAATTTGAAATGTCCAAGTCCCTGGGCATGATTAGTGCTAACAAACATTAACATCAGTCTCTGGCTGCAATGAGCTTCCAATCTAAAGTCCAAAAGTAACTTTCTTACATTAGAACCTATTTCGACAGGAAACAAATAAAATGCCAGCATGTCTTTGGATTGTGGTGAGAAACCCACACAGGGAAAACATATAAACTTCAACACAAGCATCCACATGTTGGGGAATTGAACCAACATCCCAAGTGCTGCTAGACAGAACTGCTACCCACTTAGCCACCAGGCAGCCTCATGCACGGTCTCTGCATCTCTGTGGTGTGAACCAGCCCTAAGCCCATAGCCATGCTCAGTGTCACAAGCAATATACAATATATTGGCCTAAGTATTGGGACGCTTGCCTTTATACACACATGAACTTTAATGGAATCCCAGTATCAGTCCATAGGGTTCAATATTGAGTTGGCCCACCCTTTGCAGCTATAACAGCTTCAACACTTCTGGGAAGGCTGTCCACAAGGTTTAGGAGTGTGTCTATGGGAATGTTTGACCATTCTTCCAAGTGCTTTTGTAAGGTCAGGCACTGATGTTGGACAAGAAGGCCTGACCTACAGTCTCCACTCTAATTCATCCCCAAGGTGTTCTGTTGTGTTGAGGTCAGGACTCTGTCCAGGCCAGTCAAGTTCCTCCACCCCAAAATCACTCATCCATGTCTTTATGGGCCTTGCTTTGTGCACTGGTCCAAATGATTTGGTGGAGGGGGGATTACGATGTGAGGTTGTTTTTCAGGGGTTGGGCTTGGCCTCTTAGTTAAAGTGAAGGGAACTCTTAAGGCATCATCATACCAAGACATTTTGGACAATTTCATGCTCCCAACTTTGTGGGAACAGTTTGGGGAAAGCCCCTTCCTGTTCCAACATGACTGCACACCAGTGCACAAAGCAAGGTCCATAAATACATGGATGAGCAAGTTTGGGGTGGAGAAACTTGACTGGCCTGCACAGAGTCCTGACCTCAACCCGATAGAACACTCTTTGGTTGAATTAGAGCAGAGACTGCGAGCCAGGCCTTCTCATCCAACATCAGTGCCTGGCCTCACAAATGCACTTCTGAAAGAATGATTAAACATTCCCATAGACACACTAAACCTTTTGGACAGCCTTCCCAGATGCTGCTCTAGCTGCAAAGGGTGGGCCAAATCAAATTTTAACCCTACGGATTAAGACTGGGCTGCCATTAAAGTTCATGTGTGTGTAAAGGCAGGTGTCCCAATACTTTTGGCTAAATAGTGTATCTGGAAAAGATTTACAATCATTGGTGGAACCCTCCTACACATAAATACTACATTTAGACATAATATAGATAATATAGACAAGCCTTGCGAGCCACATAAGGGTTAATGCCTTATAAAATAAGTTAGATATTTTAGGCTTAGGTGGACATGCATTGTATATTGGCCCTAATTATATTGTTAGTATATTGTTCTATACTCCCGCATACCTCTTTCATTATATCTCCCATTTTTTAATACGAGCTCTGTTTTGTATATTAGCTTATTTTGATTTTTTTCTGGTTCTGGTTTTGCTGTTGTCACTCCCCCACAGTAATTTTAGTGATTACAGTTTTATTACATTTTATTATATATTTTTTTATTATATATTTTATTAAATATTTTATTATTATTATTAACCTTTTATAAGGATTTTTATCTATTTCTATCTATATATCAACGAGTATCCATATGTCAATTAGAATCCATTATGCAGGACATTATCTGTTTTTTAGCTTTGTTATTATTGTGATTATTGTGGCTGTCTTTGTGTATGAGGTGCGCGGCGGTGTTCTCTATGAATGACAGCTGCGTTCTGGGGTTTATTTAGTTCACCATAACAATGGTTTTAAACATCTATTCATTTGATTTTAACTACATGCTTTTGCTCTTTGGGTCTTTGATTATTTGTTTTTGCTCCTCGGACAACGAATAGCTAGACTGGCAATCACAGGGTTCGATTGGCAACAAGGGATAAATATAGCTGTAGCCTGTTGCTAGTTCACTCTGCGATCTAAGGGAAAATGGCCACCAGGGATATGTATGGCTGTAGCCTGTTACTAGTTTTGTCCGCGGTCTAAGGCAAAATGGCCGCCGTGACTATAAATGGATCATAGAGCGTCCGTCCAATCGAATCCCCCTGATGAAGGCACGTGATCCCTGTGCTGAACACGCGTAGGGGAGGGGCCTGGACCGAGCTGTCAGCAGAGAGAGAAAGAGAGAGATTGAGGCACACACCGCACCGCACGCTATACCTCACGATCGGCCTGTTTTTGTTTATGCCTGTATAGGATGGTGCACTCACGCACCCACAGCATGTGAGTACCCCTATAAGGGGAGAGTTTTGTTCACAATAAAAGATCCTTCATTATGTTACAATGTTGCGCTATGGAGTTTCTTTTCTCTTGCATATAATATCATGACTGGGAGCATTGGAGGTCTGCACAGTTGATTCCATTTGAGCACAGGAGTGGCTCCAAAGCGTGTTTGACAGAGTTTAATTACTGTGTCACACACTGTAAGGTGAGCGCATACGCTTTTGGGGGTCACTGGAAGACACTAAGGCATGCTTTATGGTGTTGCACTTTTTGGAAGAACAAGATGGATGAGCATCACTAATTATGGACACATTTTTTGAGCACTTTATATTTTTATATCTTTGGATATACACTTTTTGAACTATAAGGAATGTTGCTATTTCACTCCTGATTTGGCACTTAGATTGTGTGTTTTTTATATTGCACTTTGCACATTATCAGGTTTAAGCACTAAGAGATATTTCTTATTAATTATTGGTCAGCTTAAGCATTATTAATATTTTTTTATTATTTTTTTGTTTTTGCACTTACTGTAATCACCTATATGGTATTTTTTCAATCTAGCGCAGACACATTTGTATTTCTTTAACTACATTTAGACATAGTTATAGGACCTGGGAGATGAAGCAACATGTTTGGGATTTGAACCCAGATGCTCAGCAGAAGTTCTAACCTCTAAGCCACAGAGCTGCCATGTGTAAGAACCTCCTACACATGACTACACATAAATGCACATAAAACACATGGAATTAGATTACTCAAGAGTTATTCTTCTTGATTTATTCTGTGATATTTGTTTTTTTGTGGGTGAGAGTAGAATATTACCCTCAAATTTTCGGGAATTACATTTTGATTTCTGATGTGGGTACACATATCACATTTTTTGGGCTCAAATTATGAATATTTGGAAATAATAAAAAGCACAAAAAATTGTAATTCATTTTAAACTTGCATCATCAATGGTATTGTTTGTGGTTTGTAAAGACACCCCTGTGAGTTTGGGGTAAAGATTGTTGTGAGATGGAGAGTAACAAGTGAAAGTGACAGAGAAAAATATATTTTACCAAAACATTCCACATTCTAGTATTCTTAAAAACAAAATATTTTAAGTAGAAGCAACAATGTTGCAAAGGAAAATTTATTTCAGAGAAAGATACATTTCATCTCAACATTAAAATTTTTTTTGTGAAAGTTACAATTGTTCCATTAGAATCAATGGCTAAAACTTGCATTGGACTATAATAGAGCATATTTTCACTTCCAAAAAATGCTCTCTAATTAGCTCTCATTTTGGTATTTACTATAGCGCAGGGTAAAAAAGACACTGGAGCTAAAATGAGAACTATTTGCAGGTCTGAGAATGCTCAGTTGTGTTGGCACCTAGTTGTCCAAAACGGGGAATTTTTCACTTCTCAGACTTTTAAAGATATTTCAGTGTAGAAATCACTTTTTCACAAAGTTTAAATGCAGATTATCTTTAAATAATATACTGCATATTTCAGTTCCATTTCAGGGAACTATAGTAAATTCGATTTTGGGAGTATTTTCTCACCAGCGCTATAGTGAATACTGTTTTAGTGCTAATTAGTGCTAATTAGCGCGATTAGCGATAATTCATGGCAATTAGCACTAATTAGCGCCGCGGCACTATAGTAAATGACCCCCATAATCTCTTCTGTTTTTAATATATACCTATTAGATTGATCTCCTTATTATTGCTCTTGTAAAATGGACCAATAGTCACTAGCTTACTTTTTTCCTTCCGATGGAATTTTCTAATGCTTTTGATGTAATACTTTATTAATGGTCTAGTATACCTTATTTATCCGTTACTCAACTCATTACATTTTTACATTGTTATGTACTCATGCTCAATACGTTTAGCTTTTTGCTATTTGAATATTGTACCACCGTCCTTGTACATACTCAATTTGTCAATCTTTGTTATATTTAAAAAATAATAAACAAATTTGATGAGGAAGTAACATTGGAATTGCGGAAGCAGGACCCCAGTGTCCAGCTTTCACAAGGAGTCTCTATGCCACAGTAAGAGCCATGGACTTTGATAGTATTACCTCCCAGGTCACCCAAAAGTAATGGGGGAGCATTATTGTGCAGTAAAATATACCACACTTAAGGACAAGAGGGGACCACTCACTCAGCAGTTTGTTGGTTTCTGGTAGTAGCTTTAAAAGTTTTTCTAGGACTTGACCACCACTATAATGCCGCGTACACTTGATCGGACATTCCAACAACAAAATCCTGGATTTATTTCCGACGGATGTTGGCTCAAACTTGTCTTGCATACACGCGGTCACACAAATGTTCTCGGAAATTCTGAACGGCAAGAACGCGGTGACGTACAACACGTACGACGAGCTGAGAAAAATGAAGTTCAATAGCCAGTGCGGCTCTTCTGCTTGATTCCGAGCATGCATGGAATTTTGTGCATCGGAATTGTGTACACACGATCTGAATTTCCGACAACGGACTTTGTTGTCGGAAATTTGAGAACCAGCTCTCAAATTTTTGTTGTCGGAGATTCCAACAAAAAATGTCCGATGGAGCCTACACATGGTTGGAATTTCCGACAACAAGCTCCCATCGAACATTTGTTGTTGGAAATTCCGATTGTGTGTATGCGGCATAACTGTATCACCTCTACTAGGGAAAACCACTGGATCCTCTCTGCATCTCTGCTCAGTTATTTTCTTCAAGTATATTGATGAGTTTGACCTGATATTAGGCCTTCCTTCAGTCAAGTCAGGGATTTCTAGTTCTTCAACTTCTTCATCCACATCTATAGTTCTTGGATAAGTAGTTGTTCCAATTTGCTTCCCCACCGTTCCAGCCCGGGCATCCTGAGCACCGGGATAGTGACCTTGCCCACCATGGCCAATTCTGTATTTGAACTCCAAATTGTAACAGTATAGGTAATCATCAAAATGATAGGCTGTAACTGTAACATGCAATTTATCAAACAGGTTTAAGTTGAAGGCAATAGTGCAGAACGGGTTCAGGATAGCAAAAACATACACACACTGCAGGACAATACAAAATTCATTATGATAGTTGCAAAAAAATTCAGATAACCCTCATAAAAGAAAAATTGACACCCTTGACAAGTTCCTCCTGATTTGGCAGTCATGGCTCAATTATCCCCCAACCTCTAAATACATTGCACACTTTCTCCAAAATCAAACCTGGTACTTCATGCCTCTACACCTGAGAATTTCCTTACTTTGCTTTTCCCTCTTATCTTCAGCCCAACTCCCAGTTCCCCTTCCACCCTGAAAGCTGCAGAAACATGAACTCTTCACAGCAATGCCTCCATGTCTCTATTAGGAAGTCTAATTGAGAAACACTGTAACAATAAAACAGTTTAGAACAGCTACTTGCACTTAACCTCATAAGCTGCATCCACTTCAGTAAGATACAGTTTAGCTCTGGGAACACAAACAGCTAATGGACACAGGGGGAGCGCCCCACTGGAACTAGAGTACTCTTGTAGCAATGAGCTAGGTGCTCCCTATTGTAGCTGTGTCTTCTAGAGGAGCTGTGTGATAGGCTACTGCCTGGCTGCCTATACTCTGATGTTCTGACAGTGGAGGGCTTCCCACCTGCCTGCAGATCACTTGCCAAGCTACCTTTGCCTCACCAGATTGACCTCTATGAGCTGAAGGAAGGAAAGAAGAGAAACGTATCTTCCCTGGGTGCAGAGGCGGCTCTAGGCTTTGTGAGGCCTTAGGCAAATCTGAGACATGAGGCCCCACTCACATCCATAATTGGAAAAATAATTAAAGCGATAAAAATTAGCTGTATAAATTGCATATATTAGGAGTTTTAAATTTTATGAACTATGAATTCACCGTCTATAGAATTCTCTCTAACCAATTCTTCTTTAATCAAATATATATATATATATATATATTACATATATATTATATATTACACGCATATTTCTCCATTTACATGAAGTTCAAGTTAATATAACCCAGCCAGCACAGAGTTACCTCATATATTAGAATGTCATAAACAATGTATTGACACCCACAGCGGTTCGCAGAAGGCAGTGCGAAATGGGCAAATTAGGCGGCCGCGAGGCCCCTGTGGGGGCGAGGCCTAAGGCGACCGCCTAATTTGCCTAATTAGAGAGCCGCCTCTGCCTGGGTGTGTCCAGGAACCCAGGCAGTAGTGGGGAAAAGAGTGAAATAGTCACATTTAAGCATGGTGAGTAATTTGGCATTCTGCTATATATATCATAAAACACATACAAACAGATTATTGATGATCACACACAGTTAGTTTTAGAAATGAAAACAATACTCATAGAAAATAAAATAAAATCCCAGTTGGCAAAAATTACTAAGCTGTAGACACTTCTTTTACAGCACTAATATGAAGAATTTTATTGTGGATGTATTCACGAAAAGGAAAACATCAATCATGTTGAAGAGATAAAATGAAAGTAAGACATGTTATAAGATTTTTCTATTTTTACCAAGCTAAGCGGAGATAAATGAAAATAAAACAGGACAGTGTTTCCCCACAATGGTTCCCAAGAGGTCTTCCCTGTTTACAGTTTGTCTATTATATTAGTCATTTCCCTGATGTTTTTTTCACAAAGTGAAATAATAAAAAACCAAACCCTCATAATAGACTACCAACTATTTAAATACCAAAATGACAATCAATGTATTTGTGATAAATGTGTTGCTACAAATTACTGAGGAACCATTAAGGCTTACTCAAGCAAAAATCCATTAGGTCAAAAAATCACCTGTAACTAAAATGTAAGGGAACTGTTCATCAGCCTCAAAACCTTTCTGATGGAGATTACCAAATGAGTGATTTACAAGCTTCATGCTAATTCCAGCACAGCATTGCATCTGTAATTGAGGTGCCTGCCTTGGAACTAGTATAAAACGTCTAAGCCAGACAATGGAACCTTCCAGCACATGACTGCTGAAAAGCATAGACATAATAACATATACAAACATTTACAAACAATAACAGACCTTGTTCAAAAAAGGTACCTTGCCCCTTCTCCACCTAATGAAACACTAAAAACATTTCAGTTCGAAGGCCAATAGATTTTATAGAAGGCTTATAGATTTTACATGGCATACATATTCAAATGAAATGGTGAACAAAAAAATCATCAAAGTATAACAAGTCACAGCTTAACTAGGAGAACCCATTTATCATAATTTAGCATAAAGGTCTGTCCCAACCATACGTTCAGGGCAGCTATCAAACTATCTATATCTCACTGAGGCTATTAATCTCACACCATTTGGTTACTTGCATGTTAAACCAGTGGTGGCCACTCATGCAGGGTGCAGGGGCCCCTAATCCATGCGCCCGGCCCCTAATCTACATGCAGGGTGCCTGACGCATGGATTCCAATGTTTTTCTTTTTTTTCGAAGCACTTGATTAGAGGTGGTGGCTTTAAAAAGGGTGGGCTTGGGGGGCAGAGCACTGCATCTGGAGTCCACCCAGCTGTGTGACATTAGCGAACTAATATTCGCTAATGTCTTCCTGTTTCTCCTCCCGGCCAGAAAGCGGTTCCTGAGACCCAATTGGCTGTGAGGGTTAAGACCCGATTGGCCACTAGTCCTAACTCCTGATTGACCGGGAGGAGAAGCGACCACTGGGACATGGGAGAAGATGCAGAGGGGGAAGCCGCCAAAGCCGCGACCCGGATGGAGTAAGTGCGGTAAGTGTGGGCATGACAGGCGAATGAACAGCGTTTGAGCGAGCACCGGGTTGGCTGGCCGGCTGGCTGGAGGGGCAGCGGGCCACCCCCCCCAAAGAAAATTGAGCACCAGCCGCCACTGTATTAACCCCTGTCAATTAAGCTGTGACAATAAAAGAAAAAGGGGTGGAAGGGTGGGAATTTGTGCCACGGGTGCCTGAGTCTTGGTTTCATAGCTGGGGTGTAGGCTGCCCAGCTGCATCTAGTTCCCTTACAAGGCAAAGTTTGGTGGAAGAAAATATTTCACCTATTGGGCCCATATTCTATCAAAGTTATGATCATTTTTTCCTGTTCTCTTTTTATTAATCATAGTGTATGTAATATGGTTTTTTGCCTCATGAAAGTTCAAACTAAGTTCCAGGCCCTGGCAATACTTTGCTTCATGGCAGTTAAAATATGTGTCTTAAAGTGTATTTCCACTTTTGCAATCATATTTGAGAAAACCCCCACTTTATGTTTGTTATGTGTCCCCATTCACACAGCATACCTATTTTATTTTTTAATCATTTTGACTGCAAGCATTTCTTAACAATTTACCTACTTGCCGACCAGCCGCCATCGTTATACAATATACATTATACGGCAGCAGGTTGGCTCCCCTGCATGAATCGCCATAGCTGTACGGGTTTAAGGGCTATATGGGGCACGTGTCCATGGCACAACCCTGGAGCCAATGCGCGTGGCCGGCAGCCGCGATGTCCGCTGGCCACCCGTGATCACTCCTTTAAGAGAGCGGGACTGGGGCTCTGTCGATGTAAACAGACAGTTTCCTGTTCTGACAGTAGAGAGAGATCTGCTGTTCCTAGTGATCAGGAACAGCGATCTCTCTCCTCCTCTAGTCAGTACACTGCCCCCACAGTTAGAAACACTTAAACCTTTAACCTTTAACACACTTAACCTCCTGATACGCCCCCTTGTGCTAACCCCTTCCCTGCCAGTGACATTTACACAGTAATCAGTGGTTATTTATAGCTCTGATTGCTGTATAAATGTCAATGGTCCCAAAAAAGTGTCAAAAGTGTCCGATCTGTCCGCCCCAATGTCTTTAAAAATCGCTGATCACCGCCATTACGAGTAAAAAAAAAATA
This sequence comes from Lithobates clamitans, assembly GCA_037952925.1. Lineage (NCBI taxonomy): Eukaryota > Metazoa > Chordata > Amphibia > Anura > Ranidae > Lithobates > Lithobates clamitans. Next base: position 7,994,688 of record JBBGZY010000076.1, on the reverse strand, counting down.
TCCCCTATTTTGTAGACGCTATAAGTTTTGCGTAAACCAATCAATATACACGTATTGTGTTTTTTGTTTACCAAAAATATGTAGAAGAATACATATTGGCCTAAATTGATGAAGACATATTTTTTTTTTGGATATTTATTATAGCAAAAAGTAAAACATTTTTATTTATTTTTTTCAAAATTATCGCTTTTTTTTGTTTATAGCGCAAAAAATAAAAAACGCAGAGGTGATTTAATACCACCAAAAGAAAGCTCTATTTGTGGGGAAAAAAAGGACATAAATTTTGTTTGGATACAGCGTAATTGTCAGTTAAAGCAACGCAGTGCCGTATCGCAAAAAATGGCCTGGCCATTAAGGGGGGAAATCTTCTGGTCCTCAAGTGGTTATTGTGACCAATCACAATAGAAAAGCTTAGGGACAAGGTGAGCTCCCTCTCATTACATACAATGGAGAAGCAAGGCTTGTAAATATTTAACCTTTTATTAGACAGACAGTGCTTGGACAGAGTTTACAGTTGATGGCAAGAGATCTGCTAGCACAGTACAGACAGGGTAATTATGACAAATGCAGCTCCCCAGTCCCCTCATAAACACAAGGAATTAGTAGCATTTTACAGTTTTACAAAAAGAGCATCTAAAAAAGGTAAGCTGCAATTTGTAAAAATTTTTTAAAGTTATGCTATGTACAGTTTCTTGAAAAAGTATTCATAGCCCTTGAAATTTTCCACATTTTGTCCATGTTATAACCAAAAACATAAATGTATTTTTATTGGGATTTTATGTAACTGACCAACAAAAAGTGACATACAATTGTGAAGTGGCAAGAGGTTTTCAAAATGTTTTACACAAAGATCTGAAAAGTGTGACATGCATTTGTATTCAGCCTCCTTTAATCTGATACCCCTAACTAAAATCTTGTGGAACCAAATGCCTTCAGAAGTCATCTAATTAGTAAACAATGTCCAAAATCTTAGTATAAATACAGCTGTTCTGTTAGAGAACCATAGTAAACAAACAGCATCATAAAGGTCAAGGAACACACCAGACAGGTCAGGGATAAAGTTGTGAAGAAGTTTAAAGCAGGGTTAGGTTATATAAAAAACATCCCAAGCTTTGAACATCTCACAGAGCACTGTTCAATCCATCATGCGAAAATGGAAAGAGTATGGCACAACTGCAAACCTACCAAGACATGGCCGTCCAGCTAAACTGACAGGCTGTGTGGGCAAAGAGAGCTTTAATCAGAGAAGCAGCCAAGAGGCCCATGGTAACTCTGGAGGAGCTGCAGAGATCCACAGCTCAGGTGGAAGAATCTGTCCACAGGGCGACTATTAGTCGTGCACTCCAAAAATCTGGCCTTTATGGAAGAGTGGCATAAAGAATCCATAAGAAGTCCCATTTGCAGTTTGCGAGAAGCAAACATGTGGAAGAAGGTGCTCTATTCGGATGAGACCAAATTTGAACTTTTTGGCCTAAAAGCAAAACACTATGTGTGGCAGAAAATTAACACTGCACATAACCCTGAACACACCATCCCCACCGTGAAATATGGTGGTGGCAGCATCATTCTGTGGGAATGCTTTTCTTCAGCAGGGACAGGGAAGCTGGTCAGAGTTAATGGGAAGATGAATGGAGTTAAATACAGAGCAATCTTAAAAGAAAACCTGTTAGAGTTTGCAAAAGACTTGAGACTGGGGCGGAGGTTCACCATTCAGCAGGAAAACAACCCTAAACATACAGCCAGAGCTACAATGGAATGGTTTGAATTGCTGTTCACAGATGCTCTCCATCCAAACTGACACAGCTTGAGCTATTTTGCAAAGAAGAATGGGCAAAAATTTCACTCTCTAGATGTTGGTAGAGACATCCCCGAAAAGACTTGCAGCTGTAATTGCAGCGAAAGGTGATTCTACAAAGTATTGACTTAGGGGAGGCTGAATACAAGTGCAACACTTTTCAGATATTTATTTGTAAAAAATCTTGAAAACCATTTGCTTTTTCCTTCCACTTCATTTGTGTTGGTCACATAAGTAGAGAAGGGGGAGATTTGGGACTTTGAATGAGGCACATGTATAGTGTGCCTGCATCCCTGGGTTAAAGAATAAAATAGGGAATTTGGGACTTTGAATGAGGTTATAGACATTGTGGAGGTAGGTTAGATTAAAGTACATATTTATTGATCATAAAAAAATTGTATAGAACATCAATAACAGAGACCACATAGAAGAAAAAGCATTGTAATAAATGTCATTTCATATATATTCACCCACACATAATATGTGCACATGCAATACAGGCATCTAGGGTACATCAACGTATAGTAGCTAAGTGCCACATAGTGGTCTGATTTGATTGGTAAATACATTCCATTAGGTTCATAAATGTACATATAGAAAGAGCAGCACTTGCAGATATAAGAATTATAAAAACAGTAAGAACATGATTGATTGGAAAGTGATAATCAAAAATGATGATTAAATCGGGGTATATATCCAGAAAAGCAAGATAAGCAGAGAGGGACTTCACCCCCTCACAGGTCGACCCATTGTTGCGGGCATAGGATCTCTAAATGAACGTTTGGGTGAGTGGGTGGATTCCCAACTACAACCTTTGGTAACCAGCTTGCCTGGTTACTTAAGAGATACAAAACATCTATTGAACAAACTTCAAAGTTTTAAATGGGATAACCATTACAAGTGGATCAGTTGTGATGTTAGTAGCCTCTATTCTAGCATCCCACACCACCTGGGCCCTCAGGCAGTTGCCTGGGCCATCAAGAAATCGGGAAAATATTCTCTCACATTGCAGGAATTTATTTTACAAGCCCTGGAGTATTTACTCACCCACAACTTTTTCATGTTTGACGGGGGCTATTATCTCCAGAAATGCGGGGCCTCTATGGGGGCAAAATTTTCGCCCTCACTCGCCAACATCTTCATGGGTTGGTGGGAGAGGTCCCGCATTTTTGGACATGATAGCCCCCGCCGTTTAGACACAGTCTTCTACTGTCGCTTCATTGATGACCTGTTATTTATTACATCAGATGGGGATGCGGACCTTGATACTTGGTTATCTTATTTTAATAACAACGATCTGAACTTGAAATTCACGGGTACAATACGATCTCACAGTATAGAATTTCTGGATGTCAAACTCACAGGCACAGGAGGTTCTATACATACCACTCTGTACAGGAAACCCACCGCGGGAAATACTCTTTTGAGAGCAGACTCTGCACACCCTAAGCATACTATCCGAGGTGTACCATATGGTCAATTTTTGAGGCTAAGACGCCTTTGTAGCACATCTGAAAGCTTCCAAATGGAAGCGAACAACATGGCCCAGCATTTTAAGGCTCGAGGATATGGAGATGCCCTGGTTAATAAAGCATTCACCAGGGCCAGCACTATCCCCAGACAGTCACTTTTACAGGACAAAAAACCACCACGTTCTTCCCTCAGTAACACCCCAGTTTTTTCAACACCTTACAGTGCAGAGTTCAACAAAATTAAAAATATAATTACTCGATATCTTCCCATCTTGTCAAATGACTCTGTGTATGACAAAATCCTCTCCAAAGGTATAAAGGTGGTTTCTCGCAGAGCACCCACTTTGGGGAGCTCTTTGTCACCCAGCCTTGTGTCAACTGAAACATCTAAATCTAACTGGTTAAAATTTGTAGGCAACTACAAATGTGGCAAAAGAGGTTGCAATTATTGCAGCCACATTAGAAAAGGCAAACAGATAATATCTTGTACAAATGGTAAAGTCTTCAACATCTCCTCATTCATAAACTGTAATACTCAATATATAGTATATGTTATCACCTGTGACATCTGTCAAATACAATATGTAGGACGCACGACGCGACGTCTTAGAGATCGTCTATATGATCACTTATACGACATAGAAAAGGATAAACTAACCAACGTATCTAAACACTGGATCTTTGTGCATCAGAAGGACACGTCGAGCCTTTATATTCAAGGAATAGAGAAAATTGTAACACCTATTAGAGGGGGGGATAGATTTCAATTACTTTGCAAACGCGAAGTATATTGGATATTTTTATTGAACACCAGAATTCCATTAGGCTTGAATTTTGAATGGGATGTTTCCTATTATTATGAGTAAAATCTTGACATGTATCCTCCCCGTGTTCTGTTACATCCTAATCCCCATTATAGTCTCTATTAGAATACCGAAATTTTCTCTTCCATCACCTGTTCCCTCATCGTATATCTATTGTCAGAAGATTCGATCAACTAGGTTGTACCTTTGATTGTTACCGTTCACACACGTGTTTGTCCCTTATAACTTTATGGACATTGAACGTGTCCCAATCAATAGGACTTTATATACACATTTTATACATATAATCCATTGTAGTCTTTAACACACATAATCCACAACCTTATGAGAGTTCTCTGTGGAATCCACATCAGTTGGGACAATAGTTAATTCATATAGAAATATAATAATTTATATATAAAAAAATATATATAATAACACATAAATGTCCTTCCATTTGTGGATTCCCATACACACAAAAGAATTCCTTTTAGGTCAGGACTAGTGGTTTAAACATATATTCAATATTAGCATACTTTAGAAATATCTTCTTCGTCATGTGATTATTCAAATATGTTTATTGATCATTTGAAATACATCCACAGTCCTGATAAGCGCAGTATAGTTTTTTTGTGAACAACATAATTTTAATATTGTTGGAATTGTTCATTTATTATGTCATTTAGTCTTGACCAAGTACTAAGAAAGTTTTTACAGTCTTAGATTAGTCTCTCCATATCACTGATATGATTGAGTAAAATCTCTCATTTTCACTTTTCTGCTTTAGATCGGACTTGTTCCTTGAGCTAAATGTCTGCCCATGAAAAACTATCAACATTGTTTCATTCCTGTATTTTTCAACACACAGCTGTATTGTCATCAACAGTCAATGTTAGCTACTTTTTATATAGAAAAATAGTAACGGATGACATCTGTTTTACGTTCCTTTTTCCTTTCCATCTACTGACATCCGTGCTCTCCATATATATCTCACACAGACTGAAACAAGTTTTCACACATCCAGCCTATGAATGGACAAAGGCAGACACATGCACACATACAAGCCCATTTGGATAAGAATTATCCCAGCTTGTCTGTTTGCTGCTGATAGCGATCTTTGTTTCTGTTATAAAGACTTTTACTAATTTATCTTTTTCTCATTTATATCCTCACATTTATCCTGGTCGGCATTGCATTGATATGAGTGTTTTGCTCGGCACTGCGGACCAGGATCTAAGTCAAACTTTGGTCGCTAACGAGAGCATCCACTAGCCGATTCTCATTTAGATCTAAACACCATGATTTTTAAATACATATATCGTATATGGCAGACACATGCACACAAGCAAGCCACTTTGAACATGAGTCATCCTGGCTTCTTAGCTTGTTGCTGACAGCGACCTTTGCTTTTGTCAGAAAGATTTTTACTGACCTATCCTCCTTTCATCCATATCCTTACATTCATCCTGGTCGGCACTGCATTGACATGAGCGTTCTACTCAGCACTGCGGACCAGGATTTGAAATTCAAAATTCAAACTTTGGTCGCTCATGAGAACATATACAAGCCGATTCTCATTCAGATCCAAGTGCTATGGCTTTTAAATGCATATATCATACAATGCCATTTAGTACTATGGCTTTTAAACACACCTCACATAATGCTACCTTACTAATCTAATTTTTCTCTTTCACTCAACAATACTATTCATTAAAATCGTTATTTTCCACTTTTAATTTATTTGGATATACATGGCACATAATCATTGGTTACATTTCCTAGTTCTAACACATACATTGCTCCTTGCAAGCGATTATTTTGTGCACACATCACGTGACCACACATGTATACTCACACAAGTTTTTTTATAACACTTTTTTTTATAACACTTTTTTCATATATATTTTTTTATATATTTTTTTTTTTTATATAAAAAATCCCTTTATCTATATATATTTTTGACATTCTTTTCTTATATATCGTGCATATAACATTTACACATGTTTAAATGTTCACTTTATCTTTAGAAATAAATTTATTGGTATAACGATTTTTTCAGTGTTCACATTATCTTTATTGACACATTTTTCTTTTATATCTTGTTTATATATCCCCATCCATATACACTCTTTTGCATATAAGAAACACCATACATAATTATACTTCACACACTAATAATCATTTTCTCTTATATGCTCGTTTACTATTTCTTTATTTTTTTTTTTTATTCACTATTCATTTATTATTTTTCCTTTTTCCACTGCCACCTATATATCATTCACATGGGAGTCCTCACTGTTTAAGCCTATGAGTTTAACAACAGGTGCCGAGAATTGACATGATTGATTTCCAGCTGCTGTCAATGATTAATACTATCACATGACCATATAGGTTTTCAACTTAGGCTATAAATATGTTATGTACCCCCATATATGTCAGCTATGAATAAGCATTCATTGTAGTGTGAAACGCGTCAGCTGCTTTTGTACGCTTCTGCTGTCAAGTTTTGTGTGTCTTCATGATCCAGCTTTTTAAATAAAGCATTCATCACTATACCGGTGTGCGGCTTCCAGCTTTCCTCGATTTGTCTGCTAAATCGGGGTATATATCTACATACAAAATGCCCGAATTGTGGGTTAGATGGGGGCATATGTCTGCATTCCAAAATTTCCGACGCGTTTCGTGTATATCACACGCATCAGGGGCTATCACATAAAATCCCAAATAAAATACATTTGCGTTTTTGGGTGTAACATGACAAAATGTGGAAACTTTCAAGGGGTATGAATACTTTTTCAAGGCACTGTAAATGGATACATGTAATAAATATAAAGTAGGTGTTATCCCATTTAGGATGTAAAAATTGAAATAAACTTGGAAAAAAACTTTAAATTGAGTCAAGGTGACTGCCGTTGTTTTGTTTTATTAAAGTTAAAATACATATAAAAAAAATAAAGAATGTTACCTGGCGGACTTTTTGTTGCAGAATAGACATGAAAATTCTCAGGATGGCCATGGTTGTGATGTTAGTGCATAAGCTTCGCCCCCTAGATGCGTTTAGTCAGGGTGTTGACTTCTTCAGTAAAAGGTGGAGATATAACATCACTGAACAGGCTTATATACTCCCCTTTCCTCCCTACACACGTGTGCAGCTAATTAGCCAGCAATCACACTGCCCAAAATTGACATATAGTGCACAGGAAGGGGTCATTTGAAAATATACTGGGGAAATGACCAGATAAACTGACCTGATGTATACAACAAGAAAAAAATTCCACAAAACCGGAGCCTACGCACTAATCTACCGTACCACAGCCATCTTTTACATAACTACCTCAAAATACGTTTAATAATAAGGAAATAAAAAATAAATAAATTCATTGAAATTTATTTTCAGTGTCCAGATAGCAACTCACAGCCAATGGAGAACTACGTGTCCCAGTAGTCCCACTCAAATCCTACACAGAAGCAGAACTATATGTCACAGAAGTTCTAATCTCCTTCTGCTCTCCTTTTAGGGAGACCCTGCAGCCTATGTCTATCGCTAAAGCAAACACTGAGCACTATGACTTCGTTCTCTAAGTACACCCCTGAGTGAAAATGTGCAAATTGGGCCCAATTAGCCATTTTCCCTCCCCGGTGTCATGTGACTCGTTAGTGTTACAAGGTCTCAGGTGTGAATGGGGAGCAGGTGTGTTCAATTTCGTGTTATTGCTCTCACTCTCTCATACTGGTCACTGGAAGTTCAACATGGCACCTCATGAACTCTCTGAGGATCTGAAAAAAGAATAGTTGCTCTACATAAAGATGGCCTTGGCTATAAGAAGAATACCAGGAACTTGAAACTGAGCTGCAGCACAGTTGGTCAAGACCATACAGTGGTTTAACAGGACAGGTTCTACTCAGAATGTATGAGTGCTGCCAGCATTGCTGCAAAGGTTGAAGGGGTGGGGAGTCAGCCTGTCAGTGCTCAGACCATACGCCGAACACTGCATCAAATTGGTCTTCATCACTGTCGTCCCAGAAGGAAGCCTCTTCTAAAGATAATACAAATGAGAGCCTGCAAACTGTTTGCTGAAGACAAGCAGACTAAGGACATGGATTATTGGAACCATGCCCTGTGGTCTGATGAGACCAAGATAAACTTATTTGGTTCAGATGGTGTCTGGCAGCACCCAGACGAGGAGTACAAAGACAAGTGTGTCTTGCCTCCAGTCAAGCATGGTGGTGGGAGTGTCATGGTCTGGGGCTGCATGAGTGCTGCCAGCACTGGGGAGCTACAGTTCATTGAGGGAACCATGAATGCCAATTCAGTATGAGTGACTCACTGAAGCAGAGCATGATCACCTCCCTTCGGAGACTGGGCCACAGGGCAATATTCAAACATGATAACGACCCCAAACACACCTCCAAGATGGCCACTGCCTTGCTATAAAAGCTGAGGGTAAAGGATAGACTGGCGAAGCATGTTCCCAGACCTAAACCCTATTGAGCCTCTGTGGGGCATCCTTGAATAGAAGGTTGAGGAGCGCAAGGTCTCTAACATCCACCAGCACCATGATGTCATCATGGAGGAGTGGAAGAGAACTCCAGTGGCAACCTGCGAAGTTCTGATGAACTCCATGCCCAAAAAGGTTAAGGCAGTGCTGGAAAATAATGGTGGCCACACAAAATATTGACACTTTGGGCCTGATTTGGACATTTTCACCTAGGGGTGTACTCACTTTTATTGCCAGTGGTTTAGACATTAAAGGCTGTGTCAGAGACGATGGTTCCGCGCTTAGGAAACAAGGAAGAAGAAAGAACTGCAGCCCCCCTAACACAGAATATCACCTAGGTGAGATTCAAATCAGCAAAACATTTTCTATAATGAGGGAATTGGCGCTGTTCTGTTGTATATGCACTGGATATTAATCGTGTAGATAAAGATTATATAAAATATATATATTCATGAATACAACAAATATATATGTAGAAAATGGTAATGAAATAAGGAGCTAAATATGAGTGAAATGCTCCTACACCAATACACTATACAATAAAGTGCAAATTGCTAGAACAAACATAATCAAATATATCAATAAGAATAAAAATATGCAAACAATCCAAAATTGTGATAAAAAAGATGGTGCAAAATATTAAAACGTTCTAGACCACTACGGTTAAAGTCCCCAAGTAGGATATGTACAAAACCAATTCATAAACCAAGTGATAAGGAGGTATTTAAAAAGTGCTAAAAATTGGTGAAAAAAACTGTTGAAAAAATGAAAAAAAAAATATATATAATAAGAAATAATGTCCCAAAAAATATGTATTCAGAAAAAACTGTAGTGTGTCCTTTCGATACAGTGGCAATATTCTTAATGTGGCAAGTGCTCCCCATCTTCCACTGCACCCCCACTCATGCCCTCACTCACCAGAGTGCCCAACCCCTGCAGGGGTAAAAGGCATGTAGACCAAATCCAGCAGTGATGATCTTTAATGACAATCCTCAGTCCAATGGCCGTCCTTCCCTTCTCTGGTGTCGCGGTTCCCCCAGCATTAAACATCCATTTATGACAAAGAAAAAATAAATCTCATAGCGTGAATCTGAAAAAAGTATAGTTTATTGTTAAAAAATATATAATAAAAATGTATTAAAACAGGGAGCTGACAGCGCTCCACTGACAGGCTCAGAGCCTATGGTTGAGTAGGCAGCGTGGTGTGGCGTGCGTTCCACCGCCCGCCTGCTCGAAACCGGAAGAATCGTAGCACAAGAGGTTGACTATGCGTTCCACGTGGCCATGACTTACGCGTTTCATCATCAAGACGTCATCTGAAGGACATTATTTCTCATTATATATATTTTTTTTTCATTTTTTCAACAGTTTTTTTCACCAATTTTTAGCACTTTTTAAATACCTCCTTATCACTTGGTTTATGAATTGGTTTTGTACATATCCTACTTGGGGACTTTAACCGTAGTGGTCAAGAACGTTTTAATATTTTGCACCATCTTTTTTATCACAATTTTGGATTGTTTGCATATTTTTATTCTTATTGATATATTTGATTATGTTTGTTCTAGCACTTTGCACTTTATTGTATAGTGTATTGGTGTAGGAGCATTTCACTCATATTTAGCTCCTTATTTCATTACCATTTTCTACACATATATTTGTTGTATTCATGAATATATATTTTATATAATCTTTATCTACACGATTAATATCCAGTGCATATACAACAGAACAGCGCCAATTCCCTCATTATACAAATTTTTTTATTAAAGGCTGTGTGTTGAGTTATTTTGGGGGGACAGCAAATTTACACTGTTATACAAGCTGTACACTTACTACTTTAGATTATAGCAAAGTGCCATTTCTTCAGTGTTATCACATGAAAATATATAATAACATTTTTACAAAAATGTGAGGGGTGTACTCACTTTTGTGAGATACTGTATGTCTGCTAATAAAGCTAGTTGCAGGCACCTTGCAGTTTAGTTTTAATTGTTTAAAATGGTTTACAGGTTAACATGAAGTGAAATAAATTGCAAAGTCCAAAATGTGTAAAACACAGTAAACTAACCAATGAGATGTACTGCAATAAAAGAAGCTGAATTGGAAATATTTGGTATAGAGAGGACTGAGGACAGAATGAACTCCCTCTTTGTATACCTCTTATAGGGCGTACACACCGTCGGACTTTGTTCGGACATTCCAACAACAAAATCCTAGGATTTTTTCAGACGGATGTTGGCTCAAACTTGTCTTGCATACACACGGTCACACAAAGTTGTCGGAAAATCCAATCATTCTGAACGCGGTGACGTAAAACACGTACGTCGGGACTATAAACGGGGCAGTGGCCAATAGCTTTCATCTCTTTATTTATTCTGAGCATGCGTGGCACTTTGTCCATCGGATTTGTGTACACACGATCGGAATTTCCGACAACGGATTTTGTTGTCGGCAAATTTTATATCCTGCTCTCAAACTTTGTGTGTCGGAAAATCCGATGGAAAATGTCCGATGGAGCCTACACACGGTCGGAATTTCCGACAACACGCTTCGATCGGACATTTTCCATCGGAAAATCCGACCGCGTGTACGGGGCATTACATGTCTCCAAGAGACCAACAAATTAGGAATTAGCAACTAAAAACAAACTTGACTTTGGTTGTTTTTTTAGAGACAGGCTGCTGCAAAATTCTCTTTTTAAGACACCAACTCAAGTCAATCTTGACAACATTACATATGCATGTCCAGAGTAAAAAAAAGGAGGCTATATAATACAGACAAAGGAAAAAAAATCAAACCTCGTGAACATTTTAAAACTTATTTTCATGATAGCTGTTACCTGTCATACCTGCACTATAATTATATATATATATATATTTTTTTCCATATAAATAAAGAAAAAAAACCTCGTGCATCTTGGGTTTTGCTAAGCATATGGTGAAGACATTTGTTTTCTCAAGCATACCAAATTAGTGACCTCATATGAGAAAGATTTTGTATGCTTTAGGAGAAGGAAGATGAATGAATAATCGTCTAACTACCATGTCTTACATAAGTTATAGGTATTCTGAGAAGCATTCTACATTGCAGGATAAAAGAATAATGTAGATATTGTGTGCCCGCTATATAATGCCAGAGAATATAAGAAATCGCTACTCTGTTGTAGGTTAGACCTTTACACAATTAGTTCTAGAGCTGGATTACTGGCAGCAATCTAGGTACCTGCAAGCTTCAGGTGGCCCATGCATGCATTACACATTAGGGATGAGCTTCAAGTTTGAGTCGAACGTAAGTCCGTCTCGAACATTGGGTGTTCGCCCGTTTGCTGAACAGCGAATTTTATGGGGCGTTCACAGCAAATTTGAGCACCTCATAATGCACTGCAAGACCGCAGTGCATTGCTGTATGATGATTGGCCAAAGCATACACCTGACCTGCATGTTTTGGCCAATCACAGCACACTTCTCAGCAATCATGGCTCAGGGGGACTAAGTCCATCCCTGATATATACAGTGCATTCGGCGGTGTACAATTTCTAATACAGTGCAGGCGGTGTACACAGTATATAATACAGTGTGTACAGTTTCAAATACACTTCAGGCGGTGTACACAGTATATAATACAGTTTAGTACGGTGTTAAAAAAAAATACCCCTCATGTCCGGAAGGCCTCCAAAGAGAGGCAGATGCTCACAGGCCACTAAAAGAGGGCAAGCAGCCTCTGAAATAATATTTAACAACACGGACCGTTCCTGCACCCAACAAGAGTAACTGTGAGGGGTTACAGTGATCTAGCACCACCAACACTTAAGGCCCAATGTTTCTGCCCCTGTTTAACAGGGGCATGTAATTACAATTTTTGAAATAATATTTAACAGCAGGGACCGTTCCTGCGCCCAACAAGAGTAACAGTGAGGGGTTACCGTGTTCTGCCACCACCAACACCTAAGGCTCGATTTTTCAGCAGAGTATATTGTGCAGTCCATATAGTATACAGTATATACTGCAGTTCAGAGTATATAGTGCAGTTCGTATAGTATATATACTGCACTTCAGAGTATATAGTGCACTCAGTGTAGTATATATAATACAGTGCAGGGTATACAGTGCAGTGTACAATATATAATATAGTGTATTGAAGTGGTTAAAGGGAGCCCTATGACAGAATTAAGAAAAAAACTGCATCAGTTCCCCCGTCCATACTAGGCCCTTTGGGTCTGGTGTGGATTTTGGAAGGGGACCCCCACGCCATTTAAAAAATAAATTTGGTGTGGATTCACCTTAATATCCATACCAGATCCGAAGGGCCTGGTATGGACTGGGGGGGGAACCCACGCTGTTTTTTAAAAAGATTTTTTATGTATTTTGCCGGGATCTGGCAATACATTACAGCCGTGAGCAATTTTTTTTAAAATCAAAAATATGTTTATTGAGCCACCAGAGACAAAATACTTATCATGCAACCAAGCATTAAAAATGACATAGTATAAATTATAACATCAGAATCAAAAAAGTCATTTTGTCCGATTATGCATCATGCAAATTGAAATGATTACAACAGTGGCATCAAATAAAAATTTTTCATTAATGTAGAGAAAAACCATGTTGTGCGAGAGAATCAAAATTCTCCAACCCAACACATCAACCAGATGACCAACTGGCCATCTAACCAAAAACCCTGCTCCTGGTCTGCTCGAGTAGGAACGCTTTCATTGAGGCAACATACAAATACACCCACTATCACACCTGTTAATCCGTGTTCTTTAAACCTGTAGTAATCTATGCATAATTAGTTGTGGAGGTGCCAGTCCAGGGGAGTCCAGCCATGCCTGCCATATGGAGCTAAATTTCCGAGATGCATTTCTATGCTGATATGTTAAGTGTTCCCTGACCAGGATATAATTCACCTGCTCTATCCATTGTTTTTTAGTTGGAACATGTAAGGATAACCAAAATCTAACTACCATCTTACGAGCCAAATATAACAATCTTGTTACTGCTATATTAATGGGGAGGGGTATATTTCTTCATCTACTGCTCCCAAGATGCATATCAAGGGGTCCAAAGGGACCCTAATTTGGAATACTGAGGAAATTACCTCTGTAACATCACCCCAATAACGATGCAGTTTGAGGCAACACCACATCAGGTGGATCAATGATCCCTCCTCTCCACAACGTTTAGGACATAGGGAAGAGTCTCTTCTACCCCAACAATATAATTGTATTGGTGTGCGATAAGCCCTATGTAATAAGAATAGATGTGAAAGTCTATGTGATTGTGAGACTGAGGTCACCGGCCCTGTCTGAAGACATATGTCCCTTATGTCATCACTCACTTCCCCCAGGTCCGCCACCCAGCCCCGTCTACTTGGCAGCGTTGTAGTATCTTGTAAGGCTAACAACAAATTCGAGTATATATGAGATATTAGGCCCTTTTTTTCCAGCCCGAAGAAAATATCATTTATTAGGGGGTGAGTGGCAAGTGAGAGATCAATTGTCTGGCCCTGAGCTTGAAGAGCATGCCGTATCTGAAGGTACTGGTAAAATTGATGTCTAGGGAGATTGAATTCTGACTGCGGCTCCATAAAATATTTTAATATGTTCTGGTTAAATAATTGAAATATGTTAATAATTCCGGCATTCTTCCAAAGTTGGAAACCGTCTAACTTATATACTTATGTTAAATTCGGATTATCCCATAGAGGAGTTTCTGCTAAAAAACCCAGAATTTTCAGACTAGATTTGACCGTAGACCATAATTTTTTCAGAAGAATGACAGTGGGCGCTGTTTGTGGCAGATGTGGTAATCCCGCCTCCAAATTCGGCAGTACTGATGAATTTAGTGTTCCAGTTCGCAGCATGCTTTCGACCGAGTCAGAGTCGCCCAACAACCCCATACCGCTTAATTGTTGTAGTTGGGAGGCATGGAAATATAGTTTAGGGTTAGGGACTGCAGCTCCTCCCCGATCAGAGTCGCCCAACAACCCCATACCGCTTAATTGTTGTAGTTGGGAGGCATGGAAATATAGTTTAGGGTTAGGGACTGCAGCTCCTCCCCGATCTTTACCATACCTCAAAGTGGAAAGACTTATTCTAGCAATTTTTTTTCTCCATATCAGAGATCTAAACAATGTTTCAATACGATTGAACCATCTGCGGGGTATCCATTGTGGAGAATTGTGCATGATGTATAATAGTTGGGATCCCCAGACCATTTTGATTAGATTTATTCTACCAATTACTGATAATGGGAGTTTACACCAAGTATTACACGTCGTTTGAAGCCTTTTAAAAAGGGGTAATAGGTTATCCTCTAAGTATTTTTTTGGATCAACCGATATTTGCACTCCTCAATATTTAAATGAGGAGACTACTTTAAGAGATTGGGCACTAGCCGGTAGGATAATTGTTGGCTCATCAACCGGAAGAATAACCGATTTACTCCAATTAATGGAAAATCCTGATAAGGAACCAAACTGCTGTATTATCTGCATCACATTCGTGAGAGAAGCATCCACATCCCCCAGGTAGAGCAAAGTGTCGTCCGCGTAAAGGGAGATCTTATCGGACACTGGTCCCCTGACAAAACCCACAATGGACTGTGAGGATCTTATCATGGACGCTAGTGGTTCAAGGGCTAACGCAAATAACAGGGGCGAAAGTGGACACCCCTGTCTCGTACCCCTGAAAAGGGGGAACGAATCTGAAAGATCACCATTCACGCGGATCCTAGCCATGGGAGCTGAATACAGCAGCTTGACCCATTTAATGAAATTATCTCCTAGGCCGAAACGCTTCAGAATTTCCCATAAATAAGGCCATTCAACACTATCGAAAGCCTTAGTGGCGTCTAACGATAGAATTGCTCTCTTGCCTGGATTATCAACAGGAATCTGAAGGTTAAGAAAGAGTCGTCTAATGTTAAGGGCAGTAGATCTCAATGGGATAAACCCTGATTGGTCTCTATGGACCACCTTATGAATAACTTTATCTAATCTAGTGGACAAAACCCTTGCTAGAAGTTTTACATCAGTTGTTAACAGCGATATGGGTCTATAAGAGTCTGGAGAGTGGGCCTCTTTACCAGGTTTAAGAAGGAGGACAATAATTGCTTCGTTCATGGATTGGGGCAGCCTTCCTAATTTTTGAGCATCTTCAAATACCTCCTTCAAATGTAACAGTAGCGTTTCAGAATAGCGCTTGTACACCTCCGCCGGCAAGCCATCCAAACATGGAGACTTGCCAGGAGAGGTGAGCGCCAGTGCCTCCAATAACTCCTCAACGACAAAAGGAGCATTCAACTGCTCTACTTCCTGAGTCGGGAGTTGTGGTATTTGGCATTGATCTAGAAAAGAATTAATTTCTGTCAGAGTGGGTGTGACCTTAGAGGAATACACATCAGCATAGAAATCCCTAAACGTGGATAATGTATCTGCGTGAGAGGTAACCAATGTCCCTGAGGGACTAGTAATGGCCTCTATGTGGGATGAGCCTCTTTGTGATCTTATCATCATAGCAAGCATATGGCCTGTGGATTCTCCCTCCTCAAAGTATTTCTCTTGAAGGAAAAACCTTTTTTTTCTGCTTCAGTTAGTACCATATGCTTGGCCATGTGTTGAGCCTCAAGAAAAGTTTTCTCGGTGGGTTCTGAGGGAGGGTCGACAAAGGCCGATTCAGCCCTCTTAACCTCGTTCAGGACAGACTGCTCCCAAATCTTGGTCCCGGTCTTGATGGCATTGACAGATTTAATAAATTGCCCTCTTAAGAATGCTTTTAATGTGTCCCAAAAGACACCAGGGCTAGATGTAGGTTTGTTAAACCGAATAAATGTTGCCAAGTTGTCTTGAATAGGGTCAGGAGTAGGGAATAGTGACAACCAGAACGGGTTAAGTTTCCAGCAACCCCTTCTGACAATGCCAGAAGTGAGGATCGCAATGCATAAGGGAGAGTGATCAGATATAGTTCTTGCTTCATAGCTCGTAGAAGTTATTAACGGTAACATCGTAATCATTGCCAAGACCGAGATCAATTCTGGAGAGACCTCTATGTGTGGCAGAAAAACATGAATAACATTTTACATTTGTGTGACCCATCCTCCAAACGTCCCTCAGTCCCAATTCACCAACCAGACAAGCGAAGGACGTCATCCCTCTACTCATTTTATTCGAAGGAGTTTTTGAGGACATCTTATCCAGATCTGCATTAAAGTAGTTATTAAAATCACCGACAATAAGTGTTGGGATCCCCGGATGTTGTGACAGAAAAGTAGCTATAATTTTGAGGACCTCCACCGAAAAAGGGGGCGGTACAGAAATATTTCCAATAATGCACTTTAATCCGTCCAATGAGCATACTAGAAATACATATCGACCGTATGGGTCAACAAGTGACAATGTATGTGTAAAGCTAATATTCTTCCCTATCAACACGCTGACACCCCTAGCATAGGAAGAGAAGACAGAGTGAAACTGAGCACTAAATAATTTGGTGGAGAATGGGGATTCTTGACCTGGTGGTATATGCGTCTCCTGAAGGCACACCACAGAAGAACCGAGACGTTTAATCCCATGGAGTACCGCTAAACGCTTCACTCTGTCTCCCAAACCTCTAACATTCCAGCTAGTAAGTACTATCTGCTTAGCCATCAAACATTAAGACATATGTAAATAAATCAAAAGTACGATAGGCATAGTAAGTATACTCTAGATAGCCACAAAAATGTTGTCGAACAAAAAAGTAAATGTTAGGAAGTTTTAGATGGAAAAAATAAAATCCATAGAAGAGCAAGTTGAGCAGAACCAGGACCAGTAAGCTAGCTAAGTCCCAAATAACAAAGAGCAACAGAAAACAAAAAAGAAAAAAAACTGGAACCTGTATTGTCCACGAGGGACTCTCAACGTGGGGTTCCATAGCCGGCTTTGAAGAGCCAATAGGCAACAGGCCTCGTAGTGCGTGCGTCAACATGAAAACATCTGACACGCTCTGTGAACAATGTCCTCCGCCTTGAAAGGAGATTTGTAATCTTGCGCCCAAGCCAATTATATGCAAATAATCATTGCACCATCAGTGCATAAGTAGACAAAAGGTGAAAAGAAAAAGGGGGGAGCCATTCAGGTGTTTCTTCATCGTCTGCCCAGATCCTCCCGCAGAAATCTTTCCTCTCTCTCCGGCCACTGCACCACCATGGCGGGTTTTTCAAAGAAGTGAATCTCATCTCTGGCTACAACACGTAGATGGGCTGGATAGAGCATGGAGTATTTTAATTCCAAAGAGCGAAGTCTCTTTTTGATATCATTAAACTGGGCCCTTTGCTTTTGTACTTCAGCTGAGAAATCTGGAAACAATGATATTTTAGAGTTATCGATCACCAGGGCATCCCCCAGGGTACGTGCCTTTGACAAAATGATATCTCTGTCTCTGTAGTGGAGCATTTTGAAAAGAAAAGCACTAGGAGGGTTGCCCGGTTTGCCCGTTCTACTGCGAACATAGGCAAGAATGAGTCCTTTACAAACTTATCCAGTAACCACTTTTCAATAAAATCGACCGGATTTCTCCCCTCCATTTTTTCAGGGATGCCAATTGCTCTAACGTTATTTCTGCGGAGCCTGTTTTCTAAATCATTGAGTTTTGCAGCGTGTTTAGCTACCATAATCTGCCGTGCACGAGTCTCTCTCTGCATGGGGGCCCATTCGTCTTCTATGGTGCTAATACGCCCTTCAATGGCAGAGGTCCGATCCCGCAATTTCTGCATATCCTGGCGTATGAAAGACATCTCAGCTTTCATCCCTTTAACTTCCAATGCAAGTGTAGTGATAGAGAGATTGCAGGATGTAACCGCGGAGAAGATATCTCTCAGTGTGGGTTCCTGCTCTGGAGAGCCTGGGGATGGGGCCTTGTGTGAGCTTGGAGGCATGGGTATAGTACTCACTGTGTCCCAGGGTAGCGATGAAGCGTGCGGGTCCTCCAGGGGAACAGTATCATCTGCCTCTGACTGTGAGTCACTACGATTCTCCGCTCCATTTCCAGTCGGCTCCGGTAAGTCCCATATATCGTTCTGAGGGAAAAGCCTCTGCACGGCTTCCCTGTGTTTCGCTGCGGCCGACTTTAATGCTGCGCCACCATCTTGAGCCTCGTGGTCCGGAGCCGTGCGGACTGAGGATCCACGTATAGGCAGCTTTGAGGCCATAATAAGGTACCGCTGTAGCCAGGCGAGGGTGAAGGGTGCACTGGAGATCGATCCGGTACTGAATTCGGGCGGTGATTAAAAGGATTTTAAAATGGATTTTCGGCGGAGCTCACAAGACGTGCGACTGACTTCATCCGCTGCCAAGCCACACCCCCCACAGCCGTGAGCAATTTTAATTGACATTTTTTCCTTTAGAAATGTAATTTTGCTGCAGTAATTTTCTAAACATGGGAAAAATTTGCTACTTTACAGGCAGACTAAGGGGTCCCCCAGGCATGATATTTAAAGGAATATTTTTGTTGTTTCACTTTAAACATTCTTAAAATCACTGCTCCTGAAAAAACGGCTGTTCTAAAAACATTTTTTTTTTCATTGATACATATCCCCTGGGGCAGTGTCTGGGTCCCCAAACACTTTTTATGACAATAACTTGCATATAAGCCTTTAAAATTAGCACTTTTGATTTTTGATGTTCATGTCCCATAGACTAATGGTGTTCGCATGTTAGTACAAATTTTTTGTCTGTTCTCAAGTTCTGGTGCGAACCGAACCGGGGGGTGTTCGGCTCATCCCTATTACACATCAGGGGACAGCATGAATCATGTGGCGCTCTGTATTCTGCATAGTGCAGAGAATATTAATATTATTAAATATGCACTACTCCAGCTGGCATCATGCATCAGGCATTGTTGATGTAGAGCAGCTACAGACCTGCCATCAGTACAGTCACCCAACCTATCACATAGCCATGGAGAGGATGAAACTTCATTTCTTGGGGGGTCCTTTGAGGGGCCTGCAGTCACTTTAGATGCCCTCTGTGACCATCAAGATCCCAAAGAATGCCCCAGCCCTGCAATGCCCCAAATTCTTCAGGCAGCCTAACAGTCCCCATAGTACCCCCAGCATCTCACAATCCCGACAGCTTCCCACAATGTGCACCAGCCCCAACAGTGCCTCCCCAAGCTCCTGAAGTGAACACCAGCTTCCTCATTGCGCACTAGCTGCCACGGGACCCCCATCTCTATGACAGTGCCCCCCCTAGTCTCCCACAGTATCACCCAATCCCCAAAGTTCCCGCATCCACCTGCAGAGCCTCCTGCTGTGCCCCTTAGTCCCCCTCCAGAATCTCTATCCCCCACAGTGCCCCCTCAGTCTATTACAAAGTTCCCCATCCCCTTCCAGAACCCCCCCATTAGTCCCTTGTGCACCTTAAAGCTCCCCTCATATTTTCTCAAATTTTTTGCCTTTCACTGACCACTGATGATGCCACAGTATTCTTCCTCCTACTAACCACCTGGGTCTTCTTCCTTCCACTGACCACCAACACTGGGGATTTCTTCCTTCTCCTCACCAATGATGCCAGGGCATACCTTCCTTCTATTTGCCACCAATGCCAGGACATTTTTCTTCTTACTGACCAGCAACGCCAGGTCATTTTTTCCTCCTGATATTTACTTATTTGTGAAAAGTATTCATTGTTTGTGGTATAGTGATTTTTGAAGCACCCTCATGTGTTTCTTCTTTTGGGGCTGGGGGGCAAATTACAATACTTCCTAGGGCCCTGTGTGCTCTTAATTCAGCTCTTGGTAGTTATGTGTAATACTGCACCTTATGTTGAAATATGATTCCACTGATCTAATTTGAAGAATCAGTAATGACTTTGCATTTGCCCAATATTTGGAACAATTATAACTGCGGAGGATTAGGTCCATGAAAGATTTATATTTGCCCACTTATTCACCTTTACATTGTGTGTCTACCTTTGTTGCTTCAGCATCAGGGGTTTAAGGTCACTTTAATATGCCCTTCCCTAAAAGTGCCATTTGCCGGCTAAAAGCTGATGATAAAAAATGTACAGTTTGGTATCTTGGTGGGAATTTGTGCCTGTTCCTAAGGCTGTTTTGAGGACTTTTGTAGGTGGTTATTTAAAAATCACATTTCAATACAAAATCCAATAGTGCAATCAACCTATTATTAGTTACATGAAGCAAACATAAAAATATCTTCTGATTGAAATGTATTAAATGTTGATTATAAGAAAAAAATGTGTGTGCCCAGCTTGCCTATATGCTTAAATCTACACAAAATACAGTATGTTCAACTTAAACAATCATGTTTCATAAACCTCATACATTTGTTAAGATTTCTGTACAATTCGGACTAAACATAGTAGATTGAACAATCAGGTTATATGGTCAGAATTAGACCCCTTTTACACTGAGGAGGCGGTAAAGCGCCTCTAGTTTTGGCAGCGCTTTACCGTAGTTTTAGCAGTGCTTTTCAGATGCTAGCAGGGCGCTTTTAACCCCCCACTAGCGGCCGAAGAAAGGGTTAAAACCGCACGTGTTGCGGTGTTTCTGAAGCACTTTACAGGCGCTTCGGAAGCGTTGCCCATTCATTCCAATGGGCAGGGGCGGTGTAGGAGCACTGTATACAGTGCTCCCACATTGCCCCAAAGATGTGCTTTCAGGACTTTTTGTACCATCCCACAAGATCACCGCCCCAGTGTGAAAGCACTCGGGCTTATACACTGGGGAGGCATGAGCGGCAGTTTTCAGGCACTTTACAGGCGCTCATTGTGAAAGGAGTCTTATGATCACACACATCCCAGAGAGTATGTCAATTATTGTCAGTTTTCTGGTGTTGTTTTTCCAGTGCTGGTCTGAGAATATAAATACACAATACATTTCTTTTAATTATGCCTATTTTATGTTAATAGGGTTTTAAGTTTTCATGTTTGGGGTGCTCAGTGCAGAGAATTCACTTACTACTGACATTCTGTTCTTGGAGTTGTCTTTTGTTCTCAACACGCCACTGCATCATTTGTTCTTTGTGTTCCTCTATAACCCACCTTTGCTGGCCCAGAGGGATTACATAACAGACTGATGTTTGTTTTTGACCACAGTGACATTAAAATTCAAATGAGCAAGATGGAAAAAAAAATTGGACAAACAAAATTGCTAACAGTATATGTGTTTTTTCTTCGAGAAATTACATTAATTTCAAAATCGAACTTTCAAACAATATTCATCTAGTTATTGAATGTACAAAGAATTTTCATACAAATGCTTGCTCGAAGATCTACTAGTATAAGGCCAGCTTTCCAATACAAGCAACCAGTACAACCAATTATCAGATTCTACCAGAATGCAAAGGTCTCCCTTCTTGTTGGACAATTGTAGCATGATTATATTTTGTATAATGTTCATATAAGAAATTCTCATAAAATTCAGGACTTTCAAGGTACCAATTTCATTGAGAAAAGCACTTAATTATAAATAAATTATATAAATTTATTACAATTTATTTTTTAATTTTAAGGCAACGCTTTAAATAGATGGTTGCCCCCATTATTACTAAACAATATGCTAATTGCAAAACAGTAAGTGTTAAATATTTATTGACATGTAAATGTCAGGTCTTTTTAAAGGGATGAAATTATTGCCTTTTTTGTCAGAGCATTCTTCTGCCTCTCTGTCCAACTTCTGTACCCTAGAAGGGAAATTTTCTTTATTGCATAGATGCAGTTCATGCTGTGCAAGTTTACCTCACAGTTGCTGCTTCGATTGGAAAGATTGACTTTCTTTTTTGTCATTCTTAATGGTCCCTGTAAAGAAAAAAAATCAATCTCTCATTCCTCAATTTTTGGGCTTTTTTTAACTTCAAGGTTGTGGTCTTCAGGATGGGTTCAACCCCTTCCTGTTAAAGCTCACTCTAGTAGATCTGTGAATGCCATTTGGGCTTTTCGGCATCAAGCAACTGTTTTCACAATTTGCAAGATTGCTACCTGCTCCTCTGTTCACATGTACTCTAAGTTTTTGCAGGTGGATGTTCAGACCTTATCTAATGCCAGTTTTGGGAAGCCCTCAGTTTTGTTGTTTTGTTATGTGGGCCTGTTAGTGTTTTATTACTGATGCATACCCCTCAGTTGTACTGATTTTAGACATCCCAGTAGTTTTAGAATCATATGTCCCTCAAAGAACGAGAAAGAAAATAGGATTTTTGCTTCTTGGCATTCATTTCATTTCTTTGTAGCCATGCTCTATTATCCCAAGCCTACAAAAATGTGAGTGTTTTCTCTATAGTAACAGATGTGTTTGGAAAAAAATATAAGTGAATTCAAATTAAAATTGTTTTGCTTCATTTTGGATAGAGCAGGGAATGGTTAGAAACTAAATTAGACTTTTATTGTCACCCCACTGTGGAGCTTTCCTGTCGCTATATGGGAAAGCATTTTGAGTTATCAGAACAGGAATAATGAGAAAATCTCTCAATTCTGACACTTGTTCTGGTGACAACTGTCTAAGAAAGGATACTTTTTACTTTTGTCAGAACTGTTATGAGGAAACTACATATATTTATTGTTTTTAATTTGTTTTAACTATATAAAACAAATTCCAAGTAAGCAGAGAAAAATGTCTTCATTTTAGATCGACAACCCCAAGAGACAATATTCGTCTGCAAACAAGTTGTGGACAGTTAAGTAAAGTTTCAGGGTCTTGGCATCTTCTTATGGCCTAGACCATCTTTATGTAGAGCAACAATTCTTTTTTTCAGATCCTAAGAGAGTTCTTTGCCATGGGGTGCCATGTTGAATTTCCAGTGACCATTATGAAAGAGCTAGAGCGATGACACCAAATTTAACACACCTGCTTACCATTCACACCTGAGACCTTGTAACACTAACGAGTCATATGACACCGGGGAGGGAAAATGGATATTACGGCCCAATTTGGACATTTTCACTTAGGGGTGTACTCACTTTTGTTGCCAGCGGTTTAGACATTAATAGCTGTGTGTTGAGTTATTTTGAGGGGACAGCAAATTTACACTGTTATACAAGCTGTACACTCACTACTTTACATTGCAGCAAAGTATCATTTCTGTCACATGAAAAGATGTAATAAAATATTTACAAAAATGTAAGGGGTGTACTCATTTTTGTGAGATACTGCATATATCTATCTGTGCCGGCTTACAAGCTAAGTGATTATAAACTCCTTTACTGGACAAAATAATAGGATTTTTTACTTACCCTAAAATCTGTTTCTCTGAGTTCATTGACAAACACAGCATTCTTTATTCAGAATGGTAGGTTTGTATCATCTCCGCAGGAGTAGGACTAGGCAGAACAAAAAAACAACCCCTGGCTATGCCCATGGGCTGTCCTTCGTCAGTATATAACCCTCTCCCTGCTCTAGGTATTCAATTTAGTAGCAAGCAGTAATAGAAGTATCAAAAAACTCCATAGAGGGGTGGGTGCTGTGTCTGTCAATGAACTCAGAGAAACGGATTTTACGGTAAGTAAAAAATCCTTTTTTCTCATTCGTTCATTGACAGACACAGCCTTCTTTATTCAGAACGGTAGGGGCGTCCCAAAGCAGTGCTGAACATGAGGGGTGGGACACCAAGGCTAACACAAAAGGAAACCAGGTAACTGGAGTTTCACACAGGACATGCTGGAACCCAACCTAAAGGATACCCTTCAAGAGATTAGACCCTCTTAACAGCAGCCTGCAAAAAGCTTGCGCCCAAAAAAGGTACCCGCAGATGCCAACCCATCTACTTCGTAGAACTTGTGAAAAATGCGCCACGAACGCCTGAACACAGAAGGCCCAAGACGCACTAGGCGCCCAAGAAGAATGCGCCATAGCAGGGAAAGCAGGAACCCGATTCCTGACATTATAGCCCAGAGTCATCATCTGTCTGATCCATTCAGAAGAAGGTTGCATAAGAAGCAGTCAGCCCCTTTCTTGGCCTGTCCATGAGCCTGACCTCCAAAAGACTTAGTAGCTGGCAAATACAACCGAATCCCCCAAAACACATCCCGGGCAGATAAGGCGAATTCTTTGGGATGTGTTGCCAGGGACACAAGAAAGGAAACACAATGTCCTATGCAAATGGAAACCCAGGGACGGAACTATAGAAAAGGGTGAAGCACCGCCTAAACCTGGGTAAGGTGAACGAAGAAGATAACGCCACCCTTTTCGACACCCTGTGAGCACAGATGAAAGCCACCAAGAGGCCACCTTCCGAGACAGAGTAAGCAGTGGAATCTCCAGATATTTTGAGAGAGGTAGAGAGAAAGCGGCTCCTGGAGAACCGAAAACACCAAGTTCAGATCCCACAGCGGTAGAAAAAAATCGCACCAGTGGGAACAGACGTCTAACCCTTTGAATAAAAGGTATGCACCAGGGAGCGCCAGACCAGGAGATGCTTAAGACGACCACCCAGGCTGACACCTGGCCCTTGATGGTACTCGTGGCGCATTCCTGCTAAACCCCCCGTAAATGGGGGTCGGAATTGGAGCCACCTAGAAAGAACAAGGATGAATGCCAGGTGATTCACACCAGGATATATACGCTCTCCACACCCGGGGGTTAAAACCTCCTAAAAGATGAACTCCCTAGCCATCAACAGTGTCAGAACTGCAGCACCTGGCTCAATACAGCCAGGCCGTTAAAACCATTGACTCTAAGGCAGGATGGAAGAACGGCCCTGGGACCATAGATCCTTCCTGAGAGGCAGTCAACAAAGAACGCTGGCGACCAGGCGCACCCGGTCAGCGTACCCAGACCGACTGGACCCATCCGGGGATAATAGAATGACTGGAACCCCCGTAGCCGTGATCCTGCATAAAAGCCACAACAGAAGCTGGAGAGGTGGAAAGGCATAGGGAAACATTACTGGCCCCATGGACCACCAGAGCAGCCAGAGCAACCTGTGACCTTACGAGAAACCTTGGTACCATCCAGTTGAACCAGGACACCAAGAGAACTACCTCA
Organism: Lithobates clamitans; assembly: GCA_037952925.1. NCBI lineage: Eukaryota > Metazoa > Chordata > Amphibia > Anura > Ranidae > Lithobates > Lithobates clamitans. Next base: position 7,969,144 of record JBBGZY010000076.1, on the reverse strand, counting down.
TGAGTGTCCCAGTGGGAAAAAACCCAAAGAAACACGGCCCGGTGAAGGGCCCATCCGTGGTCCAACCCTCGCCAACTGAGGTATCCGCCTGTCAGCATTCCACTCCTGGAATGCATAAACCGGAAAAGGACCAGACAAAACGTTCTGCCCACTGGCAACAGCCAGGGCCACCACAGCATATTTTACCCACCCTGGCGAAGGGCATAAGCCATCGTGGTTGCCTTGTCTGACTAGAACCGTACCGGGAGCCCCCGAAGTCGATACGTCCAGACATAGCCTGATCGCTTGAAGTTCCAGGACATTACCTGGTAGTCCGGATTCCACCATCGTACAAAGACCCTGAGCAGAGCTCAGTCCCAGGACATCCTACGCAGACCGACTGGCATTGGTAGTCACCCTGTTTAATACAAGGGGAGAAAGGATTTATCCCGCCGAAAGAACCGGAGAGCGAGCCACCAGACCAGAGAACCCTGGTTTCCTAACTCAGCTGAATTCAATCGTCCCGAGACCTTGGGTACTTGTCTTATGCCAGGATCTCCGCGAAGGGAGCTTGTATGAAACTGCGCAAATGGAATTGTTTCAAAAAGGCAGAAACTCTCAGACTCAATACCCACACACAGGTCTGCAGAGGGCCTACTTGCTGGACAGAAAAATAAAAACGCAGCATGCAACTTTTGGAGTTTGTCCAAGAGAAGAAGACGCGCTGGCCAGAGCTGAAGCTCAGGCTTAGATAATCCGACGTTCTGGAAGGGCCCAAGCAGGCTTCAGATAGTATAGATGCCTACTGAAATCAGTCAAGGTCTGTATAGAAACTACATTGCCCCTCGGGGTAGCAGAGGAGTGGCAGAAGAAGATCGTTCAGGCAGCCAGGATTGTAAACCCCTACACATGCAACCACGCCCGATCCAGGACCAACACCTCGCTAATATCCGAGGAGTGGTGGCCAGACTATGCACTGATCATGCACCGCACCCACAGCGGAGGAATGCGTAAACAAGCATTCGTGATGTCAATAGAAACCAGAAGGTCCCCATGATGCAGGGGTGCTCCCGCTGTGCTAACGGACTCCATCCTGACCTTCTGTACCCACACAAGGCAGGTAAGGGCTTTGAACTGTTCCTTACACGGGAACCGTGACAACTACACTCTGCAGCAACTGAGCTTGCACATCCCTGCTCATTGTGAGGCTGTTGGAACTTAGTCCAAGTGGAACTGGTCTAAGTGGTGAGTTAAAACCAGAGTTTAAAACAGGGGGTTATAACAGGGGTCATAGTACTTGTGTCGTGTGAGTACCTGAGGTTCAATGTAGAAAAATGTAAAATAATGCATTTTGGTGGCAAAAATATGAATGCAATCTATACACTGGGGGGAGAACCTTTGGGGGAATCTAGGATGGAAAAGGACCTGGGGGTCATAGTAGATGATAGGCTCAGCAATGGCATGCAATGCCAAGCTGCTGCTAACAAAGCAAACCGAATATTGGCATGCATTAAAAGGGGGATCAACTCCAGAGATAAAACGATAATTCTCCCAATCTACAAGGCTCTGGTCCGGCCGCACCTGGAGTATGCTGTCCAGTTCTGGGCACCAGTCCTCAGGAAGGATGTACTGGAAATGGAGCGAGTACAAAGAAGGGCAACAAAGCTAATAAAGGGTCTGGAGGATCTTAGTTATGAGGAAAGGTTGTGAGCACTGAACTTATTCTCTCTGGAGAAGAGACGCTTGAGACGGGATATGATTTCAATTTACAAATACCGTACTGGTGACCCCACAATAGGGATAAAACTTTTTCACAGAAGAAAGTTTAACAAGACTCATGGCCACTATGATCTGGATGAATCAGGCCCTGCATATATCTACTTAGTCTTGTTCCAAATTCAACAATGATATTGAGCGGTAAGATTCCGGAGCCAAAGGGTCCTTTCCTGGTTTTGGTAACACAATGATAGAGGCATCCCTCATAGAGTCTGGAAGCTTAAATGATTCTAAAGCCTGGTTAAGGACTTTTAACAGTTCCGGAAGCAAGACATCCCCATATTGTTTATACACTTCTGATGGTAGACCGTCAGTACCCGGGCCTTATCATTTGGGCAATCTGCCACTGCCTTGACAAGTTCCTCTAACGTCAGAGGGGCATTAAGTTCCTGTCTGGAAATTACTGAAAGAGAGGGGAGTTTTAATGGGTCTAAAAATTCATTAAGGCTTGTCTTAGAATATTCAACTTTACGCTGATATAAATTACTATAGAAGGTAACAAAAGATTGCAGTATTTAATTCTGCTCGTAAGAAAAAGCTCCCCCTACTGTACGAACAGAGGAGATAAATTTGCTATTTTCTTGAGACTTTGCGATTACTGATAGCATTCTACCCAATCTTTGCCCCTCCTCAAAACCGCGGCATCTGGACAGAAAGCCAGACTGCGCAGCTTTGTTCAATGTTGCCTGTCTATACAGTAATTGTGCATCCTTCCAAACCCCACGGTTAAAGGTGGTAGGATGCTGAATATACCAAGCTTCTTTCTGCTGCACTTCGGCTGCTAACAGGGATTCCCGTTCATGACTAGCTTTTTTATTAATACTTAAGGCTTTAAGCAAAACGCCCCTCAAAAAAGCTTTCATAGTATCCCATACCATCTGTGGTGAATCTGAGTTATCATTAATATGAAAAAATTTGACTAAAGCCTGGCTCGTTGAGTCCCCCTGGGGCAGTACCTTAAACCAAAAAGCAAGAACCCGTCAGCTAGTCCTGATTCTGGGCTTTATTTTATCTAACGTTACTACTATAGGTAAATGATCTGATAAACCCCTAGTTAGATATTGAATATTAGACACCCATAGAAGAACTGGATCTGTACCCAGGGACAAATTTTTATTCTCAATAAGGTCTCATATGTACTGGAACAACAAGAGTATACATTAGAAAACGGATTCTTAAGACGCCATATATCCTGTAGTCCCAGCTCCCGAATATAACTATAAAAAGGGCCTGCTGGGTATGTATCCATACTATGATTGCATACATTATTAAAGTCCCCCAAAATCAATAGGGGAATCCCTGGATTATCTACCATTAACAAAACTATCTGTTGCATTACTTCACTATTATATGGTGGAGGAATATAAATAGACCCCAAAATACATTGCATTGAAAATAGTGTACATACCAACTAAACAAACTTGCCCTGTGAATCTAGCAATGCTTGCCAGCAGGAAAACTGCAGTTTAGAAGAAATTTGTATACTAGTTTCTCTTGCATAAGCTGAGTATACAGCGTGATATTGGGTAGGGTACCTTTTATTCTGTAATAAACTAACAGTATCCTTAGTTAAATGCCTTTCCTGCAGGCAAACAATCAGAGGGTCATGCTAGAACAATTTTTTAAACATAGCATGTTTAATAGGATTCTTAATCCCTCTAATATTCCATGACCATATTACAATCTCAGTAGCCATTATTAGCTTTATATACATAACCAGCTGCAAATATTATACAAATAATCTCCATACAGCAGTAGAAGAAAAATGTCATCCCGTCCCTTACATACCAAGATCCTTATACCACCCTAGTATTCCTACAGATGGCGAAAAAATAAAGTCCTGACCAACCCACCATTCAGATAGTAACATTGATATATCATACTGTAACAAGATCAAGTCATTTTTTGAAGTAAAACACATAGCCAAGTATTATTCTACACAATTTTTTTTATTATGCATTAAAAAAAGAAAACAAATAAAATTAGACATGCTATCTGCCAATAGAACTTAACCAAAAAGTGCATTCTATGCATCCAAAAATATAGAAAATATACCAAATCAAATCATTATTCAACCAAAAAAATAATGTCAAAGCAATAACTCCAAGGCCAATAATAAATAACACTTTATCTACTCCGATTCCGCAACATGTCTGGTTGAACGGCCGTTCAGAAACAAACTGAAAAGAAGTGCGAAATGAAAAGCACGAATCAACACTCACCAAGCTTCTACTAACACGAAAATAGCATAAGGAGCCCAAAGGGTGGTGCTAATGAGGTAAAAAAACATGTAGTACGTTACTGCGTTCGTGATTGTTGGCCAAAAATTGTGTGCCGTGTGTATGCAAGACAAGTTTGGGCCAAAGCCCTGCGGACAAAAGTCCACGGTTTTGTTGGCCAACAATCCAATCGTGTGTACGAGGCTTTAGAGTTGTCAAAAAAGAAAGTTTCCCCTCTAGATGTGATTCTTAATTTAGCAGGATAGAGCATAGCATATTGAACTTGAAGATTTCGGAGGCGCCTTTTAACATCTATAAATTGGACTCTTTGCTTTTGAACCTCAGCAGAATAGTCCAGAAAAAAAGAAACCTTAGAGACATTAACTTCAGCGTTGCCCTTAATACGGGCCATTGATAGAATTTTGTCTCTGTCTCTGTAATGGAGCATTTTTAAGATAAACTGCCATGGACTTGTGGCTGTAGGCAGAGATCTAGCAGGGATACGGTGTGCTCTCTTCACAGCAAAAAAAGTAGTAAAATTTTGTTTATCAAAAACTTCCAACAACCAGTGTTCAATAAATTCAGTGGGCTTGCCCCCTTCCAGGCGTTCAGGTATACCAAGAATTCGTATGTTATTCCTTCTGAGTCTTTTCTCAAGATCATCTATGTGATTAGCATAGTGGCCAGATTGCAATCCCATTTCTTTAAAATCTCCCTGAATGAGACCCATCTCATTCTCCATAGTAGCAACCTGTCCCTCTACAGCAGACGTTTGCTTGTGCACTTTCTGCATATCCTGGCGCATAATAATCACATCCTCCCTAAGATGGCTAAACTGAGTAGACAAAGAAGTTAAAGTATAATTACAGTTCTGCACTGCCAAGACCACATCTTTGATGGTCAGCTCTCTCGTTGAATCAAGTGGGGGAAGCAGAGCAGCACCACCTGAGGCTATACTCCTCTCCTTTTCCACTCCATCAATCACTCCTCCAGCCGCAATATGCTCTGCTTGCCTACCCCCCTCCATTGCCTCACGTGGACCAGCACACTCTGGTCTCTCTGATCTCATTATCTCCTCCGTCTCCAATACTGCTGCTTCAGCCGGAGTTTCTGCAGACATAGTAGACATACCAGGCATACTTGGCATACCATTTAAGTCCTGAACTGCATTCCAGGTGAAGCCTTCGAGCCTCGCCGCTGCTTCCTTTCCTCTGTCCTTCTTTGCTGTCTGGAGCGGGGGCTGGTCGGCACTTTCCTGTATGCCCTTTTCTCCCACTGCTCCGATTGCTCCAGCCTCTTTGAGACTCTTCCCCATTGCTCTCGTGACCGGATGGCACTGCAGGATGCATGCTGGGTAGTATAGCAAGTAGCACAGTAAGTAGCAGATATCGGGAAAAGCCCTGGTAGATCCTTGAATATACCTCCCTATACCTCACTAATAGCCAGCTGATCTTGAGTGGGCGCACAGAGTTTCAGCGCCCTCCTCTCACATGCTCAGCCTAGCCACTCCCCCTGACCAATTATTGGGAAAATGGTTCTTAATATCATCTTATGTTTGTTTTATTGTAATCAATATTGTTATAAAGGAATATATGCGTGTATAGTTGGACACTGAAAAATAGATGTTATACTCAGCGCTGCTCCTGTAAACAATAAACACTAATATAATATCTAATAAAAATAATAATACATTGCCTAAATCAATATATTCAGTGGCATGATATTACTTAACAATATAGTATAAAGTGCTCAGTAACATCATGCCACTGAATATATTGATGTAGGCACTGTATTATTATTATTAGATATTATATTAGTGTTTATTGTTTACAGGAACAGAGCTGAGTATAACATCTATTTTTCATCACTTAGGGGTTTTCACCTTGCACTACAGCAGCAGCCCAAATCGCATATTCACATCATTTTATATTTTGTTCCATAGCACAGGTTTTCTCAAACTTATAGTTGAATACTGCTACACTAAGATTAATAATCATAAATTAGCAATCCCCAGACTCTCCTAGGCATTCTATATATTTTAGATAGAATCACCTAGTCCAACTTTTTTATAGTAAAAAATTATTTGGTCCTATAACATATTATTTTATGAAATCCATTATCACTGGAAAACTGAAATAGACATTTCTAGTCCCAGAGTGCCATCTCCTGGCCAAGTGAGCTAGTACATAAGTAAACACAAGGTTGTGTTAACTAGATTGCCCTATCAATCCTAGAGAAGGTTATGCCTTCTAGGCCAAACTTATAATTTTATGAGTGTATTGTCTGGCCACTCTATAAGATGGCAGGTCAGGTGACAGAGGGACTCATCATTACACATGATTAGACTTCACCAACCAGATCAGTCTGCCTCATCTAGATCTGACACCTCACTGAAGCCAGGGCACCCAGCTCCAGCCTAGATGGATGCCATTTTAGGGAAGATCAACTCCACCCATTAGTGGGCAACCATTTTAATGGGTAACTATAGTTTCATACATATTATTGATTTTCTGAGTGCAATTATTTTATGCCAGCTGATTTGCTACCCCACCAGTTATCCTGACACACAAAATTTTGGTCATTTTATTTGGCCGTATTGGCCTAACTTTAGACGGACTTCACCCGGGAAGCTGACTGCAACAGTTTCACGGGTCAAGTTAATCAAACGCAGATTATTATCTGATAAAATTTAGTTGGGATCTCTACAATTGGGGAAATTAACCATTTAGTTTAAGCCAACATATACACCAAGGTTTTAGAAATTCATTGTAAAGTGTAGTGTCTGTGTCCACCTATTAATCAAACTGTTAGTGAGGTTTGTAGTGACTTATTGTAAAAAAATATTGTTTTTTTTCTTGATAATCTGCAGTCTATACTGTTGTGTGCTTTAAGGGTATGGTGCTTCCCTGTTCTCCGTTTCGGGGACAAATCAGGCCCGATTTTTTCCCCCAATTCGGACCTGAACATAGCCAAAGTCGCACAGGACCCTTGTGCAATTTGCTCCGCAGTCGCCCCGGAGATATGTGAACCAGCTCCATTGAGAGCCGGTCATAGTCTCTTGATATGCAAATTGGATGAGTGTGAACCCAGCCTAAAGATTTCTGCTTGGCAAATTAACTTAAAATAATTAAGGCAGTTAAATTATTTTTATAAATAATTTTTGTATTGGAGGCACTGTTTATTGATCAATAAAAATTATCGATTTAGCTGACCAAATTAATTGTTCAGGCATTCCCTGACACTTTGATGAGATTATTTCAGACTATTAGTTGAGAAGTGAAAACTATCCAAAATGAAAAAGAAGTTTTAGCATTAGATATAGATACAGTATACTTTAGGGAAGCAAAGATACCCTAAAAATATAGAAGTAGGATAGCAAGTTCTACAGAGTAAAGGAAGTTTTACCCACTGTAGCGACTGGCAAGTGTTGCAATTATTGCAGCATGTTTTGCTTGACAGATGATTGGTTTGTAAATGGCTGCAGCTTTTAAGCTGTATTCAGGGAAGTTTGTCTAAAATTGGCAGATGCTGCTACATTGCTGCAGTCAGTTGTGTTATTGTGGGGCAGAGCTCAGAGGAAAATCTATAAAAAGAATTTGAAATATAAAAATACATTAAGAGCAAAACATGAGCGTAAAAAGAACTAGAAAGCTGTGGAAACTGCTGATAAGGTCTGTATATTTTCCACTAGATGCTAAAAATTAATATGATAGCATACACAAGCTGAGATGAACAATTCCTACAAAATGTGCTCTGCTGGCAATCAACTAAATCCATATCTGCCATCTTGTCCACAGGGTCAAATATTTGCAGTTTGCCAGCCTGTGAACTGAAAATATAAAGAGATCGTTAGTGCTGTAAATGTATGACTAACCACCTAGAGCTAGGCACAGCTGGGACAGTAGCTCTGTATTGAACAAAAAAAAAAAAGATTGGATATTTCCTCCCACTGATATGCATTTTTGGGTTATTTACTAAGGGAGTAGAAATTGTTCATCAACAAAGCAGAAGTTCACTTTTCAAAGTGTATTATGTTCATTTTGAAAATTGAATATCAGTAAACGGTGTGAACTATTCAGAGTGAAGACAGCTTCTCCTTAACTATCTTTGCAAACTGTACCTTCATTTTGCTAAGTGAACAACCTCTTTTATTTTATTAAATGAACACATTTGTACAGCTAAATTAATGCCAATATGAAAACCACACTAAAGTAGGGTTACCATCTAACCAGTATTTTACCTGCCTGGCTAAAAAAAATGAAATTTATATTACCTATCTACCTACCTACCTACCTATAGCTAGCAATGATAATAATAGGAAGGATCACATGGACACTTTTTGTTACCAAAAATTTGTGGTAACCTTACAGCCAGGTAATCATTTTCTGATCACCCATAAATAAAAACTTCACAAAAATGTAAGCTTCTTGGTTTCTGTGGTTCAGACAGTGACTTTTGCACAGATTATATTTTAGGAACAGAATACTGAGACATTGTGTACTGTGATGAATCAAGAAGTCCTCATTTAGGCTTGGTTAAGGTGTATCCTTCTGTAAAGCTCTGTAACCTCTCACATGCTAACTGGAAACCGTTATTGCAGTAGCAACCTCTCAGTTTATATTTCTTTTTAAACCCTACCTCTCTGCTTTTCCCAGGTAATGTAATTTGGCATTTGAGGGGCCATGGGAATAATACACAACATACATGCACTTGATGACAGATTTACCTTTCAGTTTGTCCTCCCCCTGTAATGACAGCTGTGCGCACTCCCTTTCCACTTAGGGGTGTGATAAGGCACTGACACCATTTTTTTTTTGGGGGGGGGGGGAGGGGGGGTGTGCAGAGCACTGACACTAATGTTTTGGAAGGGGGGGGCAAAGCACTGATAATTGTTTTTTTTACAATCCACTGACAGTATTGTTTTGTGGAGAGACAAACGGTACATTGACACTAATCCATTGAGGGGGGGGGGAGCATAAAAGTCCTGAAAAGTCCCTCCTTAGTGATATTGTGGGTATAGTTAGTGCCCATATAAATGCTTGGGAGGGGCCCAAGAGAGATGGCACATGGGAGTGAGACACCCTAGAACCGCTAAGATGTAATTTCTTGCAGTATTGATCTAAAGGGCCCTTTGCATGGCTGAAGTCCCAGGCAAGGTGGTACAGACCATGGAAGCCCTGGACAGGGTCCTCTTATATGAGTAGTCTGGGAATGAGTGGGCCATTTGGGAGCATCCTTGGCTGGGCAAAGCCATAGAAGCGACAGTGAGAGAGAGACTGGTAAACTAAAGAAAGCACCTTGATTCCCCTGACCCTCAGGTCCTGGACAAAGTGATGGAAACCTAATGTCTTGACCTTAGTATACAAGGGGAAGTGGTCCCAACGCAGTGGTGTTCCCAAGGAGGAAAGGGAAGATGGTTAAAAAGATTTGTTCCAGAATTCCATGCAGAAATCACACCTACAGAATGTGTGTGGCGTTCCATACTGAAGAATTCTGATAGTGTGTCAAATGTGATGTCAGATGTCATAGAAATCTTTGTGGATATACAGTAAAGTTTGGAAAGGCCAGGCATATCATGAGCAGGCCTATTGACAGGAGTATGACACAACATGACGTTAAATAATCCAACTGCAGGTGGGTAGCTGTCCTATCCAAGAAGAAGCTGCAGTGGTCTGATTCTGAAGAACTCCTTGGCCACTTAAATGTGCTCCTTTGCCCGTCTAATCTGTTTTTGTCCCTCTTTTTTGGTCTGATGTCTCTTTGCATAATACTATTTTACTACCAAAAAATGTTATGCTGCCCTAAACTTTTCATCCAAATTCTATTTTACCACATTTGTTATTTTGAAATGCCAATATAAAGTGTAAATAGATGTAAAACAGAGTACTTGTGAGGTTTAGCCAATAATTTTCTGCATATCCCACAAAGATGTCTCTCTTTATCACTTCGGAAAGTTGAAAGGTATGCAGTAGCACTATAACCTAACCAATTGACTCTGATGATATGATATTTCATATAACTGGTTCTGAGGTATAGAAAAAAAATGCCATAATTGAAAAGGTTAAAAATATTCTCTCATGTTTTTATGTACAATTCATATGGGAAAATTATGTATTTTAGATCTGGATATTCACAAGCGAGTATGACCCATAAAACTCAAGAGTCTTGGTTTTTGGTGAATTCTCTGAGAATTGGGGAACGATTCACACAAGACTGATTAAAGGTGGCACAAGGGTTGATTTACTAAAGCTGGTGCAATCAAAATCTGGTACTAGGCAGCCAATCAGCTTCTAACTTCTAACTTCATCTCGTTCAAATAGGCTTTGGCAATAAAACCTGGAAGCTGATTGGTTTCTATGTAGAGTTGTGCCACATTTTGCACTCTCTAGTTTTAGTAAATAAACCCTACAGTGTGAAGTTTTTGAAGGTTGCACGTTTGATGTGATTGAAGATTGCACCTGAGAACTGTACATAGCACTGCATTGACTGTGTCATAGAAGTTGTCGCATGCACAGCTTCTTGCAGAGTTTTGCACAAAAAATGTTTTAAATAAGATGTCAATGTTTTCAGAAGGCTTAGGAGCATATTTTTAATTATAGCACTAGTTTAAAGAGGTGCACATGATAATGGATAATTGATTAGCACTGCATTATGTTTATTAATTGTCTAACTAAGTAATGAAACAGGAGGTTCACCATGCAGAAATAGCATTTTCAAAGAATAATTGGGAATAGCAGCCTTATGACAGGTTCTATTTAAGCAAACCTTGAATACAATCTACAAAAACTAAATATATAATCATTTATGTGTTAGCATAACAATGTGAATATAAGATTTTAGCATTCGTTTGACATGCACTCGTTTACTTATCCATCACCATTTAATGAATAGAAGTAGTAATGGTATTTTTGTTCTAGTTTTACTTCAGTGACAAGACCACAAGATGGAGCCAGAGAGTTCTTTTAGCATTTTTGAACAGACAACTTTCTAGACAAATAAAACTGTCAAAGTGTGGAGTTTGAAATAGTGAAATAATGTTTGAAAATATTAGGCTACCAATATCTCACGTGTTCTTGAAAAAAAAAAATATTGTGAAACAACACACACAAATTTAATGTATATCAGCATAAATTGATATAAATACATTTGCTCCAATTTTATAATATAAATCTCTAGATTGTAAGCTCTAATGAGCAGGGCCCTCTGATCCCTCCTGTATTGATTTGTATTGTAAGTGTACTGTCTGCCCTCATGTTGTAAAGCGCTGTGCAAACGGTTGGCGCTATATAAATCCTGTATAATCATAATAATAATAGAATTCAGCAAACATATAAAAGCTACCCTTTCCTTTTTTAAAAAGTCCCCCCTGCAATGAAGAGTTCATACTTACCTCTCCTTCCGTAAACACTACCAATCAGCTCTGCATTGCAGAGATACAGCTGCCTGAAGAATTTTCAGAATCCAGCACTTCTGGGAGTGTCAGTTTCCTGGTCCCCTGCTGTGCTCTGTGGTTCCTGCTGGCAATCTCCGTGTCACTATAGGAGACAATTTTGGCAAAGGGGCCAGAGGAGAGAACAAATGAGTGCAGCTGGAGACCTGGCATCTGAAAACACAAGATAAATTCTGAAGATTCTTTTTTTAAAAACATTTTTCTATGCAGGGGGGACATTCTTTTTCACTTTTGCACTGCCACTAAATATTTGGATCCACTTTTTTCACAATATATTTGTATATATAAAATTATGTCATAAATTTTATATATACAATTAGAGAAACTAATGTTTTTTGATTGAGTTCTCTTGGTATGACTGGAACAAAGTGAAACTTTACCCATAACAACTTAATAAAAAATAATGTTCTTTAGCAAGGAACATACATCCCACATTAATAATTATGCTCTCAAAATTAGTGTTTGCTGTAAATTTCCTCCAGCATTGCTCCTGTTTCTGCTTGCTGGAAGCTGTCATTTTGCTGAAGTCCAAAGCTCCTGAACAGCAGTAAATCATAAAGCAGAACTAAACCCATCACTTTAACGGTTTCAAAAACAGTTACATTCCTAGAATGCCAGGATTGCTAACTGTCAAATTTGCTTGTGTCCTCATCCAAACTGTCAAACCATCAAATGGCAGGTGTCATAACTAATCACATGTGCAGCACCTTGGCAGTTGCAGATCAAACAGAAGCATCTTCCTTGGTTGTAAAGGATTAATTAAATTTAAGGCTGTCAGTAGATCAGCCTCTACAAACACGGCAGTGCCTACAAATGCCTAAAACTGGAGAGCAACTGAGCATATGCAGAGCAGGGTGAGACAGTGTACTACTGAATTTTAAACAGTATAGGCACTTAAGCCTCGTGCACATGATCAGATTTTCTGCAGACAAAACCTCTGACTTTTATCCGAAGGCGTGTGCCTGGATTTTGTCTTGCATACAAACGGCAAAGAATTGTCAGCCAACAAACACAAACGTAGTGACGTACTACATGGTTTTTCAGCTCTTTAGTGCCACCCTTTGGGCTCCTTCTGCTAATTTTTGTTAGTAGAAGTTTAGTGAGTGTTGATTCGCGCTTTTCAGTTCGTGCTTTTCATTTCATGCTTTTCAGTTAGTTTCTGAACAGCCGTTCGTCAACCAGACATTGCGGAATCAGAGGAGATAACGTGTTATTTATTATGGGCCTTGGAGTTATTGCTTTGAACCAAGGCCAGTCCAGAAACAGGAGTTGGAGCATTTCTTGGACCAAAAATTGGTTGCTTTATTCATCGTGACCAATTATGTCATATGCCTTTGCTGCGGGAGCTACAGGAGAATAATCCGGATGATTTTCGGAATTATCTCCGGATGACGAACCCCTGCTTTCACCAACTCTTGGAATTGCTGACCCCCTATATTAAGAAGCAGGACACATGCATGAGGCTTTTATTTTATTTTTGGTTGAATAATAATGATTTGGTTTGGTATATTATCTCTATATTTGGATACATAGAATGCACTTTTTGGTTAAGTTCTATTGGTAGATAGCATGTCTAATTTTATTTGTTTTTTTAATGCACAATAAAAAAAATAGTTGAGAATAATACTTGGCTATGTGTTTTACTTCAAATGACAGTTTCGCAGTAGGCATTTATATTTAAAAAAAATACAATGTAAAATTGACAAGGGACACCAACATAGTTGTATCTTTGATCTTAAAAAATATGGGATAATGGTGTTGTGGTAACTTGGCCAAAAAAAAAAAAACAAGCATAACAATATTATTCTTGATATCACTAGAAAAAAAATCCTTTGGAAATACATTTGGCAGAACTCCATCAGTATCACCAGCAAAGCAGCTTCATTATTATCACATTAAAGAGAATTGTGCGCTGCATTTCTAGATTTCATAAACTGCCACACCACGAATGTTAATTCTCCATTACGAACGCTAGTTTATAGGACCGACCGCTTCTGGCTACTCCTTGATTCCTAGCATGCGTTTTTGTACTTTGGACTTTTGTCCGACGGACTTGTGTACACACGCTCGGAAAATCCGACAACAGACATTTGTCCGCAGAAAATTTATAAACCTGCCATCCAACATTTGTCCACGGAAAGTTGCCCAACAATTGTCTGATGGAGCGTACAAAGGGTTGGATTTTCCACCAACAGCCTGTCATCACACAATTCCCGCCGTAAATCCGATCGTGTGTACGCGGCTTTAGTTTTAATGTTTTACATAGCTTTACCTACAAAAGGGGCCAGCATGAAGTGATTTAGCAGGACTTAATTTTTTTGACTAAAGTTCCACTTTAAGGATTACTGGGATAAGTTATAATCTTATCGGTCCATTAGCAGCATCAGCAGCATCTTGGACAGAGAGAATTACATACAGTATTGTAAAGGTAACTTTTGGAGCTAAAACTTTTATAGGTCAACCACCTTTGGAAGCTTTCACCCATTGAGTAGGTAAGGTGGTTGAGAATAAATCAGAAATCTAAAACAAAACATTTAGAAAAATAGTTTTTTTAGGGCATACAACAGTACAAAGACATTAAAGTATCATTAGGTGCAGATGCCAGATGAATACAGAAAATAGTTTTTTTTCCCCCAAAAGGATTATTTGGTAATAGAAGAAATACCAGATTATAAAATAAAGAAATACAATACAATTGAGATAATAGAAATATAATTTTATAGGATACTATACTATAAGAAATGCAAGTTGCCCAGTATGGTATTTCTGTTCCAAGTCAATGATACAGAATGAGCACACAGATCAGGTGTTCTGCCTTTACTGTGGCTTTGTTCGATACATTAATGTCTAAGTAAAAGATCCGTAAGTCACACATCATGGGGATTACCCATGAATAAGCTCCACAGGGTGGAGTGAAACGCATTGGAGGCATGGCCTGGCTGAGGCTGCCATTCATCTCACTTCATGCACATGGGTCTGCTTCATGATGTTTGGCTTATGGATCTTTTCCTTTGACATTGCTGCATCTTGGAGCTAGAACGAGGTCAGTTATTTGCAAGGTTTCTAAGTCAGCGACAACCAGGTAACTAGCATTTTCAGAAAGAGGTTAGTCATGGGATGCTACATACATCTCTCCGGTTTACAGGCTTCCTTTAGGTCTGAGAAATAGGGGATGTACATAGAAATATATGACACCGGGGAGGGGAAATGGCTAAATATATACAGTATCTCACAAAAGTGAGTACACCCCTCACATTTTTGTAAATATTTTATTATATCTTTTCATATGACAACACTGAAGAAATTACATTTTGCTACAATGTAAAGTAGTTTTTTTTTAGATCCTCAGAGAGTTCTTATCCATGAGGTGCCATGTTGATGTTCCAGTGACCAGTATGAGAGAGTGAGAGCGATAACACCAAATTTAACACCTCCCCATTCAAGCCTGAGACCTTGTAACACTAAAGGGTCACATGACACCGGGGAGGGAAAATGGCTAATTGGGCCCAATTTAGACATTTTCACTTTGGGGTGTACTCACTTTTGTTGCCAGTGGTTTAGACAATAATGGCTGTGTGTTGAGTTATTTTGAGGGGACAGCAAATTTACACTGTTATACAAGCTGTACACTCACTACTTTACATTGTAGCAAAGTGTCATTTCTTCAGTGTTGTCACATAAAAAGATATTCAATATTTACAAAAATGTGAGATAATATATATATATATATATATAGATAGATAGATAACCACAAACTCTGTAAACTGTAACAAATTGCAGGGTTAGCACAACTCAGTTGTATCAAATGATTTTAGTGTTTAGATTTCCTACTATACAACGCTAGTGAAGCTTGGTGAAGACAGGCCGTTTTTGGCTAATAGTTAAGCTACAGCAGCTTTGAAATTTTATTTCTGTCCAATTCAACCCAACATTGCACTTTTGCCATTGATCCACTACTGCTATCAGGTATGCCAGCTCTCACACAGCTGTGGTATGTAGCCAGCCAAACCTAATATTTATGGAAAAACAGTTGGAACTCTACAGAGGAGCATCAGCAAAATATCCTATTCAAAAACATACTGCAAAACAATCTGCCCTTTAAACATATTATTAAATGTTCTTTTCGATATACATAAAGCTCATAGAAGAAGTGCATATATTTGTAGTCTGCAAATTCAAATAATATTAAAATAGAAAATCAGTTTTGTTAATTGTTTGTTTTGTACTGGTATCAATAAAATGTGCCCACAGAGATGAAAACAAGAAGTAGAAATATAAGAAGAAAAATGCAATCTACTGGTATAAGTCATCTACAGACTAATGCCCTGTACGGATTTTCAGATGGAAAATGTGTGATAGGACCTTGTTGTTGGAAATTCCGACCGTGTGTAGGTTCCATCACACATTTTCCATCGGAATTTCCGACACACAAAGTTTGAGAGCAGGCTATAAAATTTTCCGACAACAACAAAATCCGTTGTCGGAAATTCCGATCATGTGTACGCAAATCCGACGCACAAAGTGCCACGCATGCTCAGAATAAATTAAGAGAGGAAAGCTATTGGCCACTGCCCCGTTTATAGTCCTGACGTATGTGTTTTACGTCACCGCGTTCAGAACGATCGGATTTTCCGACAACTTTGTGCGACCGTGTGTATGCAAAACAAGTTTGAGCCAACATCCATCGGAAAAAATCCATGGATTTTGTTGTCGGAATGTCCGAACAATGTCCGACCGTGTGTACGGGGCATTAAAGTGTATCTAAACAAAAATTTAATATATTGCAGCTTACTAATCCTTAAAAGTGATGGCTGCATTAATTTCCTGTTTTTTTTTTCTTTACTTTCACCTGGTGATCTGGCCAGTAAAACATTTCTTCCCTTAGGGTATCTGCTCTTTCCATGCAGGAGCAATGGAGACAATCTTGGAGAGCAGCACTATCTGGGGATGATAAAGTTTGATGGACTAATAGATTTGGTTAGACTTTACATACAGAAAGTGACTAACAAATTAGAGCCAACTAACACTTTTGAAGCAGTTATGGAAACTGTTTTTTTCCTTTTGGGATAAAAGTTTTACATAAATGAATAAAAGACGACCATCACAAGCACCCATTCAGCATTAAATGGTTTGTCTCATACTTTTAACTTCCACTTTTGCTGGATAGCTTGGTCTTCTACAGTTAAAAAATAACAGCAGGATCAACAGTTAAAAAAAAAGTATACAGGGGGTCTCAGAAAAGCAAAGACTTTGATAATGCTGGTGACAGATTGCATCATATATATCATTTTTGATTTTGCCTTCAGTACCACTTTAATAGCAAGCCTTATCTACTTCAAGAGATGGCCTTGCTGGAATGGAGCTCTGTGCAACAACCCCCAATTCAAAAACACACATACACATGCACCCACACTCACTGTTGGGCACAAACGTTTACACCTGGCAGAATTTGTAAAATGTTAACCATTGCTGCTACACCAACTCCATAGGCTAGTTAAAATATGCCAAACAGCACCTAAAGAAACTTCAAAACTTTAAGAACAAAATAATTACATTGATGGGACAGAAATTGAACTTTATGGTCCTATCCATAAAGAGGAGTGGAGAGGAGTGAACATGGCATATAAAGAGAGCAACACCATCCCTACTGTAAAGCATGGAGTGAATCTCTGCTATTTTGGGTGTGTGCAGGGTCGCTGAAAAGGCAGTACAGCCGGCCCTCATGTACTGGGTCTGGACTCCATCAGTTCAAAAAGGGGGCCTGGGTGACTGCCAAGCAGGAAGGCAAGCTGCACTGCCTTGTGACTCTGGCTTTCTCCCTTGGGCTGCTCTGCAGGGGGATCAGTTCTACACACTTGACAACTGTCCCTTGCTGGCTTTGTCTTGGGCTGCTCCCCAAATCTGAATACTGCCAGGTCCGGAAACTCCCCCTTCCTCCCCCTTCGTGGTCGGCAGTGTTATCTCTTGCAAGGAAGTAGAAAGAGCGGGCAGGGAAGAAGTTCTCTGCCTGCTCCACCTCCTCCCAGAGTCCTGACCCCTGCTCCCCCTCCCTGCACACTGTGCTCTGTGTTCACTGTAAACTCCAGTTCTGGATACAGGGATTGAATGGAGTAGTGCTTCTGCTGGAGGGGGTGAATGGGGGGGGGGGTTATGGGGGTTGATGCTGAAGTGAAGCTACAGAAAGATAATGTACCAGGAGCCATTCTAAAACTGCTGGTAGAGACTAGCTGCCTGGAGCTAGGGGGGCAGTGAATACACCTCCCCCTCCAGCTGACAGACACCTCTACATACAATTCCAAAGGCCCCATTTATACTTCGTGTAGCGGGAACACACGTTCTTGCTCAAGGTTTTTTTTTTTTTTTTTTTGCTTGTTTTTCGCACATAGTGCAGCCTATTCACTTCAATGGGCTGCTCTACGTGTGACAAACACATCATAGTATCTCTAGAACCTTTTCAAGCTTGAAATGTGAGTTTTCTAACCATATTTGGGGTGCCATTAACAGCTAAAGGCACTACAAGTGCTATGCGAGTTTTCAGTGCATTTCTGAAATGCACTGCAAAAACGCACGTTTCCTGTGGACTTTGTCACACATTCAGGAAACACCAAGTGTGGATTTACCACAGTCCCTGACTATGCAACCAAGTCAGACAGGGCTGTATAAATGCCATGGCTGTGATGCTTTACTGCATAGCTGTGGTATTTTTAATGTGAGGACTATTTTTATTATTTTTATTTATTGTGTGGATTGTTTAATGAATCTGCTATTGTTTGGTGCCTAATAGTTCAATTCGAATCACATTAAAGATAAAAAATAAAGCGTCATGAAAAAAATTAAACACATCTTTTGTGTACAACTGTATATACTGTATAAATATTATTTTATATATATATATATATATTGTAAAAAAACGCATAAGGCCAATAATAAACATGAAAACTGACAAAGAGATTATCACTTCTAAATAAAAACTGCTCAGAAAGTTCCAAATTTATAAATACCCTTCACAGACACTCAACCAATGTTAAAGTGTGAGTACGCAAGAGGATTATGAGCCGTTACATATGCTGTAGTGATCTATATGATGCACAGAGTCTTCAAAGATTTGCAGGTCTGGAATAAAAGTAATACAAATCACAGAAAATAATGCATATAATGGATGATAGCATGGGCACAATGAGCAAGATTGGGAGTTCTTGTAGTAGCTTTGCATTAGTACAGCAGAGTTTATCTGTTGGTTTTACACTGAGTGGGTCCAAGGGAGTCTGATTGACTTTTGCATTATGTAAACCATACAGAGACAATTGCTTTCTACCCAATAGATGGCACTGTATTACAAATATAGTACATTATACATACCAGAACGCCCATTAAATCTCTACATAACCATCATTTCTCAGACAGTATTTTAGCCAAAAAGCCGAGAGAAGAATGGCGTTTGCTTGAATTCTCTATTATACCCTGCATTGGGTTATCCTAGTAAGAATTGTGAAGTTTAATTGTGTGAGGTGTTTGCTGGAAAACAAAAAGCAGTATTGTTGGGTACTGCGTTGAACTCTGTATTACCCCCAAAGGTAGTTGCTGCCTTGGACCATTGTGCAGAGTGGATACAGCACATATAGCCAATAATCTCTACTTTTCTTTTTTCCAGTTGTGTAGAATGCAGATCAGTTATGGACCTTAATGCAGCGTGCAGGGGCGCCACCACCCTATCCATGTATCCAGCTCTCTAATCTACGTTTGGAGCGCCAGACACATGGATTCCAATGGGGTTTTTATCTTTTTGAAGCACGTGATTAGAGCCTGAGGCTCTAACAGGCTTCAAAAAAGGGTGGGCTGGGGTGTGATAATAGCAAATGAACATTCGCTTATGTCACATTGATTCTCATCCTGGCCAATCAGAAAGCAGGTCTTGAGACTGGGGGGTGGCTGTGGGTGCATTGTTTGCCACCCCGCCACTGATGCAGATGTGTGTGATTTTCATTGAAGAGTGCATATAATCATACCCATCTCCATGGGCAATGCCTTGTGGATCACAAAATGCATATGAACACTATTGGAACTTGTACTGAATGACACTGTGGGGTTTAGGAGAGTGCAAAATCTGCGCAGATCTGCATAGAAACCAATCAGCTTCCAGGTTTTTCGTTTCTCAAAGCTTAATTAAACAAGCTGAGGTTAGAAGCTGATTTGCTACCATGCACAGCTACACCAAATTGTGCACTCTCTTGTTTTCGTAAATCAACCGCTGTGCTTTAAAACAATAGCCTCCCTGGATTATCAAGGTTTCTAGCATTGAATTACCTCTAATTTAAGTACAAAGGAGATCACGTCACATAACCCCCAACTGTTTCAGATGGGAACAAGGGACGCCTATTAGAAAAAGTATGTAGGCATAGGTCACACCCCATCACGCACTTAAAGTATTATTAAGGTATATATATTTTGTACCACTACTACAGTATTTTCCTTTATGCTGGCTTTTGAAATTGACAAATGCAGCAGCAATTTATCATTTGAATGAAAGGTTTAGCACTGTGAAACACTTTTTTTTTATATACAACTAAATTGATCAGACTAAAATGAGGGACAATTGAGGAAGAAAGAGGGACAGAGGGACTTTGTTCCAAATCAGGGACAGTCCCTTGAAACCAGGGACAGTTGGGTACTATACATGTCAGTGATTGTGCGCATTACAAATTTCATGTGACTTTAAAGCACGTTTGCATTATATATCCACCATTGGTGTACTTGAATGATGGATATCTCCTTTTGAGAAACACAAGAGAATTTATTTTTTTCCCTGTATCCCTAATATGTCTTTGATGGTAACTTGTCTCAAATTTGGATCTTTGTGCTGTTTGTAACGTAATATATATTATACAACTGTATAGAGTATGTAGATGTACAACATTTACAACTTATACATCTTTTGACCTAAGGAGGATATTTATTAATTAGAATTACTGCAATTAGAAACATTATTTAAAAACACTAACAAATTGTTAACGTAAACTAACACAGTTTAGCTGTAAGTGAGTTCCAGCACATTGAAAAGTGTTGACAACCTTTCTATTTTCTTTAATGACTGCATTTTCAAGTGAAATCATGGACAAATAAGACTTCTACTGTCCTGCGCACCCCACTAAGTAAAAAAAAAAGGAAAAAAGTAAGCATTAAATACTTATCTTAGGGTAGGGTTCCATCCCTTTCCTGCTCTATCCAAAAACAAATGATTTGACAGTAAATGGGCTTTACTTGTTTCACTCATGCTTCATCTTAATTCATGTTTTTTGCTTTGTTTGATGGACAATTTTTTCCACTATCTATGCTTACCATTTTACCTAAAGCTGAACTCCAGGCAGATACTAAAAGATTCTTTTAAACATGCAAACAGCAGAAAAAAATCAATTTCAAGTATAATTTAAAAACATGGAGTATAAATACCTTTAGCAATGGAAACAATGGCGGGTTAATTTGGCTTGAAGAATACAAGAATTTTCACACCCACATTACTTCAGAACATCAGGGCGTCCCTCTGGCAGAACAATACATATAATTACAACTGGAGTACTCTAAAGTATCCTCACAAACTCCGGATTAACTAAACTTTGGGCTTGTCTGCCTTGTTATGCACATCCAACCCTGGACCCATCCACTCTCGGCTATTTATAAACCTTTGAAGGTAATAGAACAACTTTGGACAGCCGCACTCCAATGAAGAAAATTTTCTTGTGTCGTTTATTGTGACAACAGGATCATACTGTACAAACCACAGAAAAGCAACGCAGGCTAACGCATTTCACACTACCAAGAGTGCTTACTCATAGCTATTAACCTTGAACTTAACCACATGGTCAAAAGTGAGTGTTGTTTATTTCCATAGTCAAAATGGTTCAGTGTAAGAGGAAAATGTCTGAATCCTCCATTAAACATAAAAGTGTCCTGTATTAGATACAGAAATATGTTACAATAAGGGCTGTTTGTACCGCCATCATCTAAATGTGGCAAAGCCTTTGCCTCACCTTCTGGTACTTAACTAACTTCTCAGCTGTCTGTTTCTGTATAAGTGGATATGGCAGAATCTACCTCACTGTACACTCTGCCAGTAAAGAAACGGTCATAGCTGTGTATGTGTGGAGGAGGGTTGTGATGTGAAAAAAGCATTGTGATGGCAACAGAATGCAGGTGTAAAGGCTGCCTGCATCTGGATGCAAAATAATTTCTTCTGTATAGAATAAGCATCATTGTATATTTCCACATTGTCTGCCTTTAATTACTTCAAATAGACCAGAAAATAATTATAGAAATTTTATAAGGTAAAACTATTTGTAGTATTCGTAATGGTAAAGTGATGCCAACAGCTACATTTAGCTCAGTGAATCAGGTATCAACAAAAAGGAAACAATTTAGTGTAATTAAAACCTGAACACTTTTGCTCTTTAATTAATCAATATTCACATGTGATAAAAAATGCTTGAAAATGCCCACTGTAATACCTTCTGTTCCCTTTTCCTGCACATATATCCTCTTCTCATACCTCTGGACTTCTCTCCTGCACAAATTACCCATTATCATAACCTCCACACTCCTCTCCTGCCCAACTTCTCATTTATTCTAGGGGAGAGCACTACCTGATAATCTGCTTCTCTGGACGATAGCATTCCCCCATGCTTAACCATTGCACTGTTCATTTGCATCATCACTTACAAAAGAGGGCTACAGACCTTGCATTGTCTTGATGACATCAGGACCTTAGACCAGTAGAGCTTGGAGGAGAAGATTCTGTGGGGACTGATCTAGCAGCATGGAGGAGCGGAAGATTAGGTCAGTAAATATTTTTTTATGCCCCCTAGTCCTAAAAACGCAGCTAATCCTTGCAATGCAGATGCAGCCCCACTGCAAGGGAGAATTTTCAAGTTTCCTGAAGTTAAACTTTAAGTATCCAAATTAAAGGGGTTGTAAAGGTAATTTTTTTTTTTTTTTAAATAACAAACATGTTATACTTACCTTCACTGTGCAGCTTGTTCTGCACAGAGTGGCCCCGAACCTGGTCTTCTGGGGTCCCTCGGCGGCTGTTTCAGCTCCTCCCCGCAAGCATTCACCACCTTAATGTGAGCTCCCTCGCATGGTGGTTAGTGCTTGCGGGCGCGCTCCCGTGATACAGCCGGCGGCTATAGCCGCTCACTGTATCACTCGGCCCCGCCCCCCAGCGCGCCGCATCATTGGATGTGATTGACAGCAGCGCGAGCCAATGGCTGCGCTGCTTCCAGTCCATCCACTGTAGCCAATCAGCGGCCAGGGTGAGCGGAGGAATAGATGTCGGGAACGCGAAGCTGACTTTCGAGGCGTCAGGTAAGTAAAACGGGGGGGCTGGGGGCGGCGGTATTGTCAGAAGTTTTTTCACCTTAATGCATAGAATGCATTAAGGTGAAAATTTTTTTTACCTTTACAACCCCTTTAAACTAACCAGAATCAAATTTATACTGGTTTGAATTATCCAAAATCATTATATATCAGTTGCTATTAGGGATGAGCTAATTTGATCGGTGAATTGCAGTTTGTGTGGCTAGGAAGAGTGGAGTGTAAGCTTGCGATTGGCCTTTTGATCGGTCTTTTGTGTGTCAGCTGCAGCTTCTGCTGCTGTTTTGCTGCTATCCCCCTTTTTTTTATTGTGGGGGTATTTTGTTGTTTTTCTATAACTGCTTCCCATACATCCTCAGGAACAAGCAGTGATACCTGGATCTTGGCAGCAGCTGCATCACGGTTCACCTGGCAATGGGTTTTCCTGGGTTTGATCAGATAGTTCAAGGGCAGAAGAGGGATCTGGGTTCTAACAGACTCCAAATTTATCAGTACCTGTTGCTGCCCATGCTATCACAAAGGATGCTATTCTTCCCTTGTGATGGCAACAATATTGATCCAAAAAGACAGTGTAAAAAAATAAATTTAATTAAAGTAAACAATAAGATAAAAAACATTTTTATAGTGCCCCCCCTCCCCTGTGCTCACATGCAAATGTGAATGCATATGTAGGTCCCACACACATATGTATATAGTGATTGCACCACACATGTGAGGTATCGCCATGAACATCTGAGTAAGAGCAATAATTCTAGCACCAGCCCTCCTATTTAACTCTAACCACCTGACATCCGGCCGTAGCTGAATGACGGCTACAGCGCGAATGTCAATTCCCGGGAGGCCGTCATATGACGGCCTCCCCTTTCCTCGCTCCCCGTGCGCGCTCACGAGCATGCAACGGGGAAATTCTGTGTTGGCCGTGTCCTTTGGACACAGCCAATCACAGATCGTTGTAAATGGCCAATCACCATCAGTACAGTGCCCACCTGTGCCAATCGGTGCCCACCTGTGCCAATCGGTGCCCACCTGTCTGCCCAGCGGTGATCAGTGTCCATCTGCACATCTGCACAATCAGTGCCCACCTGTGCCACCTCATCAGTGCCCACCTGTGCCACCTCATCAGTGCCCACCTGTGCCAATCAGTGCCCATCTGTGCTGCCTCAGTGCACATCTGTGCAACTAGTGCCCATCTGTGCCGCCCCATCTGTGCTGCCCCATCTGTGCCGTCCCATCAGTGCCCAGCTGTGCCACCTCATCAGTGCACATCTGTGCTATCTCATCAGTGTACATCTGTGCCATCTCAGTGCACATCTGTTCCACCTTATCAGTGCCCACCTGTGCTGCCTCATCAGTGCCCACCTGTGCCGCCTCATCAGTGCCCACCAGTGCCACCTCATCAGTGCACATCTGCACATCTGTTCCACCTCATCAGTGCACATCTGTTCCACCTCATCAGTGCACATCTGTTCCACCTCATCAGTGCCCCTCTGTGCCACCTCAGTGCCCATCTGTGCTCATCAGTGCCGCCTCATCAGTGCCCATCAGTGCAGGCTTAGCAACCATGTCCAAAAGAAGCTTTTCCGCCGAGGAGGCGTACCAAATACTGTCCCAGGCCGACGAGAGCAACGGGTAGCTCTCTTTTTCGGATTCCCTTTCCGACTCCGATTCTGAGTCGGACATAAATTATGAGCCAGTCCTCAGCAGTGGAACACTGAGTGACTCAGAGGAGGAAGATATTCGGCCCGCCAAACGAAGGCATTCTGGAGGGGAGGCAGTGGCATCTACCAGCACCGCAGTGCCATCCACCAGCACGGCAGTCCCATCCACCAGCACCGCAGTGCCATCCACCAGCACCGCAGTGCCATCCACCAGCACTGCAGTGCCTCAGCAAGAATGGCCAAGGACCCATGCCAGCCTTCCCTATGCCCTGCAGAACCCCTTGTGGCTTCCTCCTAATTCAGGAGAAGCCAACATTCCCCCTTTCACTGCCCAGCCAAGAGTCCAGGTGAACACGGAGAATTTTTCCCCAATAGATTTTTTTAATTTAATTTTTACCGAGGACATGCTGTCAAATATTGTGGCCCAGTGCAACCTTTATGCACAGCAATTTATTTTGAATAATCCAACGTCCTACTATGCCCGTCCCTATGAGTGGAGAGACCTAATGGTGGAGGAGTTGAAGGTTTTTTTAGGGCTCACATTTAATATGGGACTCACAAAAAAAAAAACACTTTGATGTCCTATTTGTCAACCCACCCCCTCCAACACATGCCAGTATTCTCCAAGGTAATGCCCAGAAACAGATACCTCATGATATTGAGGTTTCTTCATTTCAATGACAATACCCAGTGCCCTCCACGAAATGACCCAAACTATGACAGACTTTTCAAAATTCGGCCACTTTTAAATTATTTTTCTACTCTATTCCCCCTGCTGTTTACCCCAGACCAAAACATATGTATGGATGAGTCCCTTGTTAAGTTTAGTGGCAGGCTTAAAATAAAACAATATATTCCCAGTAAAAAGGCCCGCTATGGGGTGAAGGTATACAAATTATGTGACCGAGTCACAGGTTACATGTATGCCTTCAAAGTGTACGAAGGGAAGGACACCCAGCTGCAACCCCCTAATTGCCCAGACTACTTGGGATCCAGCGGGAAAATTGTTTGGGACCTCACATACCCCCTACTGGAGAAAGGCTACCACCTGTATGTAGACAACTTCTACACATCTCTGCCCCTGTTCCACAACCTTCATCGGAAGAAGACGCCTGCATGTGGTACCGTAAAAAAAGAACCAGAAGGGCTTTCCTCAAAGTCTGGTCAATAAGAAATTGAGAAAAGGAGAAACAGCAAGTCTACGAAACAACGAGATTTTGGCAGTGAAGTGGAGAGACAAAAGAGATGTGTACATGTTGTCTTCAATCCACGATGATACCTTCATAGAAATCCCCAGAAGAAATGGCCCCATACAGAAACCTAAATGCATCTATGATTATAATTTGTTTATGGGGGGAGTCGACTTGAATGACCAGATGCTGGAACCGTACCTTGCTACAAGATGGACATACCATTGGTATAAGAATGTCGCAATTTATTTTTTTCATTTGGCCATCTGCAATTCATATGTCATTTATCGTAACTCCACCCAAAACCCCAAACGCTTCCTTGGCTACCAGGAGGAAGTTTTCACTGCCCTTATATTCCCGAACGGCCCCCCAGAAAATATCCGATCAGATGTTCTAAGTCGACTCTCCGAACGCCACTTTCCCGATAAGATCCCTCCCAAACCAACAGGCCAATCACGGCAAAAAAAATGTAAGGTGTGTACCAGAGCATGATTCAGAAGAGACACATCTTTTTATTGTGCACAGTGTTCTTCTGAACCAGGCCTCTGCGTAGGTGAATGTTTTCGCCGTTACCATACTTCACTAAATTATTAGTGAAGTATGGTAAACATAAGCCTCCTTTCCTGCAATTTACCCTCACACCCCTTATGCCACTGCCTCCTCTGTAACTGACCCTGGCTTGTTATTTGACCACGCTTCTGCCTAACGATTCTGTACATACCTCTGCCTGATCTGGAACTGACCCTGGACTGTTATTCAACCATGCTTCTGCCTAACGATCTGCACATACCTCTGCCTGATCTGGAACTGACCCTGGACTGTTATTCGACCATGCTTCTGCCTAACGATTCTGTACATACATCTGCCTGATCTGACCTTGGACTGTTTGACCATGATATTTGCCTGCCTCTTGGACTGATCTTGTACCCTGATACTGGACTAGTGGGATTCAACACAGGGGTCTCACATATGTGAGGGGCTCCAGAATTGTTTTTCTGGATGAAGAAAACAAATTTTTTTGTTTTCTCAATCCTAGATTAGGGTCTGGAGACTCGGAGGCTTCAAAGAGATTTGGGTGGGAGAAGCCTCTACCCCTGTCCCCATTCTGTCATGAACGAGGCCCTACTTCTGCCTGTGGGACCTACTGCCGTCATGCCTCTGCCTGTCGCACTGACCACAACACATGGACCTGCCTACTACCAGGACCAATATTTATGGCACTGGGTACAATATCTCTGCCTGCACTGACCCTGGACTTTATATGGACAGTAACCCTGCCTGCTGCCTGGACAATTGTGTTCGCCGCTGCTGACCAAGTCCCTGCCTGCTGCCTGGACCAGTGCTATCCTCCTGTGTACAACTGCGCTACTACAACCACAGGTAATCTTTTGTTTACGCTTTGCTCAGCATAATGTAATTTGGGGTGTAATTCTTGGTATGTGCATGCTGTGTCCCTGGAACACCTGACGGTGTTCCTTGCATGTTGGATCTCTGTTTGTGGCCAGGCTGTGTAGAAGTCTCACACATGTGGTATCGCCATACTCAGGAGGAGTAGCCGAATGTATTTTGGGGTGTCATTTTTGCTATCCAAATGCTATGTGTTGGAAATATCTTATAAACGGACAACTTTGTGTAAAAAAAAAATGCGGTTTCATTTTTTTTCCACATTTTTCAAAAACTTCTGGAAAAAAATGAACCGTTCAAAAGACTCATTATGCCTCATAGATTATACGTTGGGGTGTTAGCTTTCCAAAATGGGGTCATTTTATGGGTGTTTCCATTTTCCTGGTGCTCCAGGGGCTTCAAAAGTGTAATAGGTGGATGAGAAATGTGATGTGTAATTTATGCTCCTAGAACACCATTTGTGGTATACACATGCCATGTGAGAGAAATAAGCTATTACAATGACAATTTTGTGGGGGAAAAAAAAATCTAAATTTTGCAAAGAATTGTGGGAAAAAATACAACTTCAAATAACTCACCATGCCTCTAACTAAATACATTGAAATGTCTACTTTCCAAAAAGGGGTTATTTGGGGGGCATTTGTACTTTCCTGGCTTGTTAGGGTCTCAGGAAATGAGATAGGCCACCAGTACATCAGATGTGATAATTTTTTTATGATTTGCACCATAGCTTGTAGACTCTAAAACTTTCACACAGACCAAATAATTTCCACAAATTTTTGGTTATTTTTACCAAAGATATGTAGCATGATAAATTGTGGCCAAAATTTATGAAGAAAAATTACTAATTTGCAAAATTTTATCACAGAAATTAAGAAAAATTAGTTTTTTTTCCAAATTTTCGGTCTTTTTCCATTTATAGCGCAAAAAATAGAAAACCCAGAGGTGATCAAATACCACCAAAATAAAGCTCTATTTGTATGAAAAAAGGACAAAAAAATAATTTGGGTACAGTGTTGCATGACTGAGTAATTGTCATTCAAAGTGTGAGAGCACTGAAAGCTGAAAATTGGTCTGGATAGGAGGGGGGTTTAAGTGCCCAGTAAGCAAGTGGCTAAACTGGTAACCTATAAAGGCTTTTAAAGTGTCACCTACAGAGATTTTTTAGGTACAGTAGTTTATTGCCATTCCATAGACATGCACAATTTTAACTACTTAGCGCCCACCCACAGTAGTTTTACTATGGTGGGCGGCACAGGCAGGCTGGACAACCTATCTGTACGTCCCCGGCTTGCTTCTGGGTTTGGGGCCCTCTGCCGACCTGTGCTGTGATTAGACACAGCACTAGTTTGGCTGCTGATTTTAGCCAATGATTTTGGCTGAAGTCGGCTGATCAACTGTGACCAATCACACACAGAGTTCTGTGTTTACAAAAACACAGAATTCTGTGTACTATGAACAGCGATCTGGCTGTTTCTTCTCCTTACAAAGTAGGGGGAAAAAACAGCCAGTTAGTAAGGTAAACACAGCACACATTACACACATTACACATTGTTAGGCACACAGTTAACCCCTTAATTGTCCCTAGATGTTAATCCATTCCCAGCCATTGTCATTATTACAGTGTCACTGTACAGTTTTATCACTGATCACTGTATTAGTGTCACTAGTGATGTCAGTGTCAGTTAATGACCTTCCCAGATAGTGTCTGTTAGTGTGTTTGTGATAGGGTGGCAGGATATCTGCAATCTATATCATAGTGTCTATAGCTGCGTAAATTCCAGTATATATACCATAGATTGTAAACACTATGACTTTTGCCCAAACCAATTAATATACACTTTTTTGGAATTTTTTTTAACCAAAGACATGTAGCAGAATACATTTTGGCTTAAATTATGTATGAAGAAATTAGATTTTTTTTTATTTTATTGGATATGTTTTATAACAGAAAGTAGAAAATATTGTTTTTGTTTTTTTTTTTTTTCAAAATTTCGATCTTTTTTCTATTTGTGTGAAAAAAATGATAAAAATGTAATTTACGTACAGTGTTGGATGACTGAGCAATTGCCATTTAAAGTAGTGCAATACTTAATAGCAAAAAATGCTCTGATCATGAAGGGGGTATAACCTTCCAGAGGTCAAGTGGTTAAAGCATGACATTTTAGGTATCTGTTTACTCTGCAATATATATATCTCAGGCTAAAAGCATAAATGAGTCTCATAATCATTATTTCTAATACAAAATGAGAGTGCTATATGAAAAAAATACACCATACCAATATGCTTGTTTTTCCTGCCAATACAGCATAAATATGGTATATTTGTTTTTGAAATGTAATAACATAGTGCAAAGTGGGTGGGGCTTTAGGTTACATAATCTAATGTTGAATGTCCAATATCTCAAAAAAAAGAACAAACAGAAAGTTTGTTTCCTGACAGACTCCATGGCAGCCAACGTGTGGGTTTAGTCCCGCCTCTACTACCCTATAGGACACTACTCCCATAAATCTTTGCTCCTCACCAGCAGCCGTGTTCTTTTTTTGTCCTCCTCCAAAGACCTAGCTAAGATGGTCTTTCTACCTTAAGATTATTTCTCCCTGCGGTCAGATCTGGCGAGCGTTTCCAATGCAAGGGTCGCAGTATTCCAATAAGCCCTAGCTACTAGCAGGGTATGGAAGGGGCATACGGAAGAGGCGCTGAAGGCGGTGTAATCCTAGCCACTGGCAGGCAAAACCCTCACTGGTCATACAGCCTAGCTACTAGCAGGTGACCTTTGTTGCCCAGGAATAAGTCCGGTCTGTGCTGTATTACCTGACCCAGGTCTTGATCGCAGTAGGAGTGGTGAGTCCGTTCCATTTTCCTTTCATGGCAGCAGTTTGTGT
Organism: Lithobates clamitans; assembly: GCA_037952925.1. Taxonomy (NCBI): domain Eukaryota; kingdom Metazoa; phylum Chordata; class Amphibia; order Anura; family Ranidae; genus Lithobates; species Lithobates clamitans. The sequence goes on along the minus strand of JBBGZY010000076.1, from coordinate 7,939,219 downwards.
TTACCCTTCCCTCTGTGTTGTGCTTATATTCTGTGCCTCCCCCGCACTGTAGGGTGCAGTGTAATGGGCTGTTATGGCGGCTGGTCTTCTCTGCGTCCCAGCCGCCGTTCACTTCCTGGTTTCGTTTTCGCAGCCGTTCTGCGCATGCGCGGTTCCGGTGCGAGAACGAGGCTTGGTTCGCGCACGCGCATAGCGGTAATTGCGCGTGCGCACTAGGGCCACGGCGGTGACGTCACAGGGGCGCCAGTTTAAATTCCAGGAAATAGTTTGCAAGCTTGGGAATGCTTGTAGACTGTTAGCAGTATCTCCCCTGGCTCTGTTTCTGTCGTGTCAGGTGAGAGGGCTCCTGGGGACAAGTCTGTGGCTTGCCTTTACTGCTTTGCTACGTTCCTAACTGGTTGCTTGTATTTTCAGCCCTGATGGATCCCTCCGGGAGCACGATCGCTTCACCGCCTGCCTCTGGCCAGCCCTCTCGCATCAGGTACCTGGTAGGGGATCCCTTCCTGGGTGTTGCGAGGGGGGGGGTATGGGGCAACAGTGGTCTGTTTGTCCCCATTAACACAGAAGTGCCTTGTTTTCTTGTCAGCCCTTCTAGGTCTTCTCAACAACCTAACTCGCACAGAAGTGGTTCATCTAGATCACAGCACCGGCATTCCTCTTCCAGATCCGGTCATCACGGTTCCTCCTCCAAATCGAGACACCATAGCCGGGAACCATCTCACCCTTCCAAGTCTCACTCCAGTCATGCAGCGGAAGGATCCTGCTGGGGGTGTAGAGCAAAGGTTCCTATAGGCAAATCCCTCTGCGATACCTGCTATATAAAAGCAACAGGTGAAAGGGGTGGATCAGATCAGCAACTCAAGTCTCTAGTGGAGAAGATCGTGAAAGAGAATCTAAAGGAGCTGGGGTCTAGCCAATCCCATGTTTCTCCTGCAGAACCTCAAGACCCACCAATAAGGGATACCCAGACTCAGGACACTTGTGAGTCCTCTTTGCCCAGTCATCTGTCTGCTGTCTCCTCGGATAGTGATTCTGAGGGAGAAGACCCTTATACTGGATTTAGTTTTGACTTACTTCCTCCTCTGATCAAAGCCATAAAGGAAACTTTAAACTGGGAAGAGCCAGTAACGGCCCCTGCAAAACAGAGGAAGTTCTTCAAGCAGCTGAAGAAGGAACGTGTCAGCTTTCCCTTTTTCGCTGAGTTAGGGGAAGTTATCACAGATGAGTGGGGAAAGGTAGAGAAAAAGAACTCCCTTCTCTCTAAAATACAGAGGCTTTATCCCTTCAAAGAAGAAGAGGTTAAGCAACTGGAGTCGGCTCCTCTAGTAGATGCAGCTGTGATGAGACTGGTCAGGCATGTGATTCTTCCCCTGGAAGACACGGTCTTCCAGGGCCGCCATGTCCAAGGCTATGGAAACGTGGTCAGACAGCGTGGACGAGACACTTAGAGGTGTCTCGGAGGAAGTGGCCAGGAGTTCGCCCGTCCAGGAATTAAGATTAGCCTCAGCCTTTCTGGGGGAGGCCTCAATCGACATTATCCGTTTGGTGGCTAGAGTTATGTTGTCCGCAGTTACCGCCAAGCGTGCCCTTTGGCTTCGCCCTTGGCTGGCAGACCCAGCATCAAAACAGGTTTGGTGCCGTATTCCCTACGACGGGTCCTCTCTTTTTGGAAATAAATTAGACAGCGCCATAACCCGTGCCACCGGGGGTAAGTCGGGGTTCCTCCCTCAGGACAGGCGATTACAAGGCCAGAGAAGACCGTTTCCAATGAGACAGAACCAGGATCGTGCCAGGGAAGCACGTGGATACAGGCCGGGCCGCGAGTTCTCCAGATCTTGGAAGGCCAGACAATCATCGTTCAAGAAGTCTGCTAAGAGTAGTGCGTCGGGTGAGAAGGAACCGACCAAGTCCTTTTGAGATGGGGCCCGCCCAGGCAGGCCAAGTGGGGGCTCGCCTCCTTCGCTTTCGGCATGTTTGGGCGGCCTCGATCCAGGATTTTTGGACCGTGAGAACGATCTCCTCAGGTCACACCTGGGTTTTCAGCAGTGCTCCCAGGCTCAGGTGCATCCCCACATCTCTTCCAGCCACAGAAGAAAAAAGAAAAATCCTTATAGCTTACGTGAGATCTTTGTTAGATCAAGGCGCTGCCATTCCTGTCCCAGACGACCAACGTGGCATGGGGATGTATTCTCCTCTCTTCATGGTCCAGAAAAAGAATGGGGCATGGCGACCCGTCATAGATTTGACGCACCTAAACAGCTTCATCAAGAAGGAGAGGTTCAAAATGGAAACCCTGTCCACAATTCGACAGTCTGTCCAACCAGGAGACTGGCTCATTTCTATAGACCTCAAGGACGCTTATTTCCACGTGCCAGTGGCAGCAGATTTTCAACGCTTTCTCCGTTTCTCTATAGGCCAACTACACTTACAATTCACATGCCTTCCCTTCGGTCTGTCCACCTCTCCGAGAGTCTTCTCGAAGGTCTTGTTGGCTGTTGTGGCCTTACTAAGAACCAGAGGGATCCGTCTTTATCACTATCTGGACGATCTCCTTCTACTGGCCCAAGACAGAGATTGCCTCCTGAATCACAGAGATATGGTCATCTCAACTCTTCAAGAATTTGGATGGCTTCTGAACCGAGAGAAGAGCCATCTGGAGCCTTCCCGGTCTCTCGTGTTCCTCGGGGCCCTATTCAATACAGCGAGAGGTACAATTTCCTTACCCGAGGAGAAGATCACGATAGTTCGGGACAGGATTCGCCTGGCTCTCTCCTCTTCTCATCTCCGGGCCCTCCAGTGTCTGACAGTCATAGGCACCATGGTGTCCACTATACCAATGGTAAAATGGGCTCAGTGGAGGATGCGTCCTTTTCAGAAGGGATTTCTTCTTCAGTGGTCGGGCAACAAGAGTCAGCGTATCTACATCTCTCAGACCATGAGGGGTTCCCTCCTCTGGTGGCTTCAAAAGGAAAATCTACGCCGGTGCCACTCCATCCTTCCCATCACTTGGATCACTGTGACGTCAGATGCCAGCGAGAGAGGCTGGGGTGCTCATTGCCTAGAGGAAGTGGCTCAAGGCTCCTGGGATTTCCCAGCGCGGAGGTTGGTATCGAATATTCTAGAGTTACGCGCAGCCTTCCAGGCACTGCTGGCATTTCGCCATCTGATAGCAGGAACATCTGTGTTACTCAGGCTGGACAATACGACGGCAGTAGCCTATGTAAGGAAGCAAGGGGGTACCAAAAGCCTGTCTCTTCTACAAGAGGTGGAACCAATAATGGTCTGGGCCCAGAACAATCTGACCAACCTAACGGCAACTTACGTTCCTGGAATTCTCAATGTCCAAGCAGATTTTCTTTCACGAGTCCACCTGGACAACAACGAGTGGTCTCTCCACGAGGATGTGTTCAATTGGATCCTAACTCTGGGGATCTCTCCAGAGGTCGATCTCTTCGCTTCCCCGTACAACAAAAAGCTAGTGAGATACTACGCAAGGTTTCGGGATCCACAAGCCTACGGGATAGATGCACTGACAGAACGTTGGTGGTTCCACAGAGCATATGCCTTTCCCCCGACACCTATTATCTTCCAGTTCCTGCGGAGGCTCAGGTGGGAGGAGGTGGAGATAGTAGCCATCATTCCTTACTGGCCCAACAGACCTTGGTTTCCTCTCCTATCACTCCTCAGCTTCCGAGAACCAGTTCGTCTACCGACCAGAACGGATCTACTCTCCCAAGGCGCGATTCTCCACCCGTGCCCAGCTCATCTACAGTTGAGGGCTTGGTTCTTGAGAGGAGTAGGTTGGAAGCATTAGGTTGCCCTATGGAGGCTATTCCTACACTTCGGAATGCAAGAAGACAAAGCACTAACAAGGTGTATGAGCGTATTTGGACAAAATTCTCGACTCATATGTCGTCTAGGGCTAAGTCATGTGACTCACCTGCGGTCCAGGACATCTTTCCTGCAATCAGGCCTGGATTTACCCTTGTCTGTCAGTTCACTGCGTGTACAAGTTTCAGCGATCTCTGCCTTTATTGGGGTCAAAGGAACCTTTCTTAACCTTCTTTCCGGACAGAGTGACTCTGATTCCAATGCTAGGGTCAAACCCTAAGGTCGCCTCGATCTTTCATGAGAACCAAGAAATCTCACTTCCTACCTTTAGATCTGCCGGTAATCTGGAAATACATCCACTCGATGTTGGTGTCTCCTTGAAACAATACCTAGAAGTAACGGCTCCCTTTCGTCATTCGGATTATCTTTTTGTGTCGTTCTATGGGAAGAACAAGGGGCTCCGGGCCTCAGTTAGATCCATTGCTGCATGGATTGTACAGGCAATTCAATGGGCATATAGAGAGAAGGGCTTGGCTCCTCCAGAGGCGGTGACAGCACACTCGACTAGAAGTCTTTCGACCTCGTGGGCAGCTTCTCGTCACGTCGCACCTGAAGTGATCTGCAGGGCGGCTTCTTGGTCATCGATCCATACCTTCATGTCCCATTATTGTGTTGAGCCAGCGGCTCTATCCTCAGTTGATTTTGGTGTTAAAATACTGTCGGTGGACGGTGTTAAATAAATCTTTGTTTCTTCAGCATTTTTGCCCACCCGGGTGTGTATGGCGAGTTATTTCCCACACGTTGGCTGCCATGGAGTCTGTCAGGAAAACGGAAAATTCCTATCAAAATACTTACCGTAATTTTCCTTTCCTGATGGACTCCATGGCAGCAGGAGTTCCCTCCCAAATGGCTGGAGTAGGCTAGTTATCGAACACGGCTGCTGGTGAGGAGCAAAGATTTATGGGAGTAGTGTCCTATAGGGTAGTAGAGGCGGGACTAAACCCACACGTTGGCTGCCATGGAGTCCATCAGGAAAGGAAAATTACGGTAAGTATTTTGATAGGAATTTTCCGTTTTTTGTGATACAAATCAGCACAAACGCAGAACAAACAAATTGTATAATTTTTTAAAAATGTAATCACATATGGTGCAAATTGGGAAAGGTTTCATCAACTATAATGCGCAATATCTCTGAAACCAAACCAGCACATACGTTTGTTTTTGCAGTACAAATCGGCACAGATGCAGTGCAAACCAATGCTATATTTGTTTTCAAATTTTAATAACATTGGGTGCAAAGTGGGCAGGGCTTGATGATAATCTGAATTTGAATTCCAATATCTCAAAAACCGAATTGGCTGAAACATTCATTTTTGTGGCACAAAATAGTTTTTAAGCTGAACAGCTGGCGGTCCCTCACCCTACATCTTGGTTGCGTTTTGCCGCAGGCAGTAAGCGCAAACTTTGTGCGCCCACAAGTGAGTTGTTCAATTGGTGTATACAACGGACGTATGTCCATTTATTATAAATATATTAATCTGCAAATAAAAGAAACATTTTGGATGGTATGTTAAGCAAAATTTAAAGCATGCAAACGATAATTTGATCAATGTTCACTCTTACCTTTCAATGGCATTGCATGGCTTTGTAGTGACTTTGTGCAAAAAAAAAAAAAGTTTGTCATTTTCCTGCAACTTGTGGCAAAATATAAAATATTCCATGGACTCAACATGCCATTCAGATAATAGCTTGGGGTGTCTACTTTCCAAAATGGGGTCATTTGGGGGGGTTTGTGCCATTTGGGCATTTTATGGCCTTCAAAACTGTGATAGGGGAAAAATCCTTGTCACTGGTGGCGCTCTTTTGTCCTGATGGGCCCTCAAACATATGGGAACTGTCTTGTGCAGGCTTTCAAAGTTCCAAAAGATGTCAAACTCTTTAAAATACACAGCATCACAACTCGTGCGGTTGCACGTTTGGCAAATATATGCGTCCCGTAAATTCAGTCAAATGAAAAGATAATTTTTTAAAGTAAATGTAACTTAATTAGAATATGGAAATGCACATGCCTTTGAAAGTTTTGTCTAGATTATTCAATATTATACATTATTTTTGTAAATGTAAAAGGTGTGCTTTAGGAACTAATGAAAATTAAGTAATGTGCTTAAAATATCAAAGTAAATTAATTAACATTTATTTTTATGTTGAAAATTATACATTTTTTATGTTAAAATTACAAGCCAACAAAATAATTTTTATCAGTGTGGATGCCATTTTATGTGATGTAGTAAGTCCATAAAGAATGTTTATGAGTATCACATTTTACTGTTTTTAGTAAAGGTTATATGAAGGTGTCACGTGTCACACAATGCTTGTGTACTTTATGTTTGTTCAATAGCATATAATTGTTGTTTATTTGAAAGATTGTTACTGGCCATTTTTAGAAGCATTAAAATATATTTCAATCCATTCATACCTGCATCAGTATGTGTTGAATTTCCTGTGTTTTTTTGCCCTAAATTTGTTACATGATTTTTAGTTGAATATTCCATAGCGTAATCACATCACACAGAGTTCTCACTGCAGAGTAAGAGAAGCTGCATATTGATCACAAAAGCAGTAATAAAATGAAAAAAAAAAAACCACACTGTTTAATTCCATGTTTTTGAATATTTTATAATTGTTTTTTTACAATCAATATGATTGAAAAGTGAAAAATGTATTTAAATCATGCTGTTTTTTAAAACTAGAACTAGCAGTATCAAACCCCAATAATATGCAGTTTTAAAAACAGGAAAAAAATTAAAAAGAAAATGCTAATATTTATGGACAATTGAAAAACAGGAAAAAAGGAAAGCTTACTTAGTTCAGCATTGTAATGCTTGCTTAAATACAAATAAAGATTTTTTTTATTTGTGATGTTTAGATTCTTTTATATTAAAGTAAGCCAGCACTGGATAGCACAAATGCGTTTGGCTGTGATGCTTAAAAAAATGTTTAAGACCCCTTTCACACTGGGGCGTTTTTCAGGCGCTTTAGCGTTTAAAAAAGCGGCTGTAAAGCGCCTGAAAGAAGCCTCATCTGCAATCCCAATGTGAGAGCCCGAGTGCTTTCACACTGAGACCCCTTTCACACTGGGGCGTTTTTTAGGCGCTTTAGCGTTAAAAAAAGCACCTGCAAAGCGCCTGAAAGAAGCCTCGTCTGCAATCCCAATGAGAAAGCCCGAGTGCTTTCACACTGGGGCGCTGCGCTGGCAGGGCATCAAAAAAAGTCCTGCAAGCAGCTTCTTTGCAGCGCTTTCATGTTTTTGCCACCAGGCTGGGTGAGCTGATGGCCCAAGCCCTTTCACACTGCCAGCACCCGAAAAACGCCTGAAAACCGCCCCAGTGTAAAAGGGGTCTTAAGCGGCGCTTTACCAGCGTTTTTCGGGCGCTGGCAGTGTGAAAGGGCTTGGGCTTTCACATTGGGATTGCAGATGAGGCTTCTTTCTTTACTGGCGCTTTTTTTAACACTAAAGCGCCTGAAAAACGCCTGAAAAACGCCCCAGTGTGAAAGGGGTCTAAAAGTTTAACAGGCAAAGTAATCAACTGAATGATCAGACAGGGAGTAAAGCTGGGTACATGTATTGGGATTGATTTACTAAACCTGGAGAGTGCAAAATCTGGTGCAGCTGTGCATGGTAGTCAATCAGCTTCTAACTTCAGCTTGTTCAAATAGGCTTTGCCAATAAAACCTGCAAGCTGATTGGTTTCTATGCAGAGCTGCGCCAGATTTAGCACTCTACAGTTGTAGTAAATAAACCCCATTGAGTTTTTTTTTTTTTTAGTCCAAACAGCGTATTGAACAACAAAAAAAAAAAAACTCACAGATTCTCGCATACACACGGGGATGCAGGGATCTACCCCATTGTACTATTGTATTCTGACAACGGGGACTCCTCCAATGTCAGAATAAACTGATCAGCATTGTAGCCATTGGCAACAGCGACTGATCAAATGCTGGTTTCCAGCCAGACCGTTCAACAGAAGCAGGTCTAACAACTGGCTTCTGTTAAACAGAGTTCTACACATGGATCGAAAAACTTGACTAGATCCTGCTGAACCAGCCAAATTTTAATATGTGTGTACCCGGTTGAACTGTAATATGCAGATTACTAAACTCAACGTTTGAATCAATAATGCAAAAACAGGTTCAGGATGGAAAGGAGCATGCATACTCTGCTGAAAAAACAGAAAATTTCTTATCAAATACTTACCGTAATTTTCCTTTCCTGATACACTCCATGGCAGCAATGTGTGGGGTTAGCCCCGTCTCCATAACTACCCTATAAGACACCTTTCCCATAAATCTGTGCTCTGGGCTACCAGCCGTGTTTCGTAACTAGCCTACTCCAGGCATTTGGAAGGGAACTCCTGCTGCCATGGAGTCTATCAGGAAAGGAAAATTACGGTACAGACTCCATGGCAGCAACGTGTGTGAAATAACTCCCCATACACACACAAGTGTGAAAATTCTGGGCAAAGAAAATAAAATGTATTTAACACCGTCAACTGACAGTTCTTGCAAACCAAAATTGACAGATGATAAGACAGCTGGTTCAACACAGTAGTGAAACACAAATGTATTGATGAAAGACCAGGAAGCTGCCCTACAGATAACTTCAGGAGTGACATGGCGTGAAGCTGCCCAAGAACTCGAGATACTCCATGTTAAGTGCACTATTACTGCCTCTGGAGGAGCCAAGCCCTTTGTTTTATAAGCCCGCTGAATGGTCTGCACGATCCATGCTGCAATGGATCTAACCTCTGTTTTTCCCATGGGGAAGGATTAAAAGAAAATCCGATTGCCGGGAGGGAGCCGTGATCTCCAGGTATTGTTTCAGAGTGTGTTCCACATCAAGGGGATGGACATCTTGATTTTCTGTTGAACTGAAGGTGGGAAGCACAATTTCTTGATTTTTGTGGAAAATTGTGGTCACTTTAGGATTTGACCCAACATGGTAATTATCACTGCTCTGTCTGGAAAGAAAGTCAGAAAAGGCTCCTTCGAACCCAGGTTTCTGATTTCAGACACTCTTTTAGCTGAAGTAACAGCCACCAGGAAGGTGGTCTTGAGTGTAAGATCCTTCACTGAGAGTGGCTTTCCGGGATCTGATCCGAGCTGGGAAAGAAAATCCAGAACAAGAGGGAGGTCCCACTTGGGGAACCTTGGCTTCCTCTGAGGCCTAAGCCTGATAGCTCCTTTGAAGAACTGGCGAACAAGGGAGTGTTTGGCCCACAAAATGCCCATGAATGCCGAGATAGCTGATACCTGTACTGGTATTGAGCTTCTGAAATGTGGCTCATAGTTCCAGGATGTTGGATACAATGCTAAGAGAAGGGGAGTTCCATCTGCCCTGTGCTACTTCCGATAAGCAATGAGCACCCCAGCCCTTGTTGTTGGAATCTGATGTTATCGTGACCCATGTGATGGTAATGATCGAGTGGTAATTGCAAATATTTTTCCGCTGGAGCCACCAAAGGAGGGACACTCTCATAGCTGGAGTAAGGCAGATGCGCTGGCTCTTGCTGTCAGACCTCCATTGTTGGAGGAACCCTTTCTGGAAGGGTCGTGTGTGCCACTGTGCCCACTTCACCATGGGAATTCTGGCCGCCATGGTGCCAATCACCTTTCCTTGGGCAGTGAAATGCTGCCCTTTACCATATTGATGTGGGCTCCGAGAGGCACGAGGGACTGTGAGGGTTCCAGGTGACTCTTCTCTAGGTTCAAGAGCCACCTGAATTCTTGAAGGGAGGAGATGACCAGACTCCTGTGTTCCAGGAGTTGACCTTTGTCTTATGCTAGGAGAAGGAGGTCCTCTAGGTAGTGATGAAGACAAACCCCCTTGACCCGGAGCAAAGCCACAACAGCTAACAAGACCTTGGAGAAGACACAAGGTGATGTTGTTAGACCGAAGGGGAGACAGGTGAATTGTAAGTGCCGCTGGCCTACTGAAAGCAAAGGAATTGTTGGAAATCCATTGCCACTGGGATGTGGAAGTAGGCATCCTTTAGGTTGATCAACACCAACCAGTCTCCCGGTTGGACCAACTGCTGGATCGTGTATAAAGAATTTTTCTTTCCTGATGAAGCGATTGAGATGGGTCAAATCTATGACCGGTCTCCATGTGCCGTTCTTCTGTACCATGAACAGGGGAGAATACATGCCTTGGCCTTGTTCGCCCTCTGGTACAGGAATGGCTGCGCCTTGCTCCAACAAAGAGTTTATGTAGGTTAAAAGGATCTGCTTTTTTTCTTGTGGAAGAGTCGTAGGGATGAATCTGAGTCTGGGGATGGTGCTGAAGACCCAAGTGTGACCAGAGGAGACTGCTTTGACAGTCCAGAAGTCCTGGATTGAGCTCGCTCAGACATGTCAAAAGCAGAGAAGACGAGCCCCCACCTGGCATGCCTGAGCGGGCCCAATCTCAAATAGACTTTGTGGATTCCTGGTTTCCGGAAGAACAGCCCTTCGTGGGTTTCTTGGCTTTCGAGGATCTTGTAAACTCCCATCCAGGCCTGTAGCTGCACGCCTCTTTGTCACGATCATGACTCTGTATTCCCTGAAAGGTGCGTCTCTGGCTCTGTAAGTGCCAATCCTGAGGGAGGAAACCCAACTTGCCACCCGTGGCCCGGGTTATGGCGCTATCAAGTTTGTTGCCAAAAAGGGAAGTGACTTTAAAGAGAATTCGGCACCAAACCTGCGTTGAAGTCGGATCCGCCAACCATGGGTGGAGCCATAAGGCACAACGGGCTGAGACTGCTGCCAGCATAACCCGAGCCACCAAGCAGTTGACATCAATAGAAGCCTCCCCCAGAAAAGCGGATGCCAGCCTGATTTCCTGGATAGGTGAGCTTCTGGCTTCCTCACTGTAAATACCTCTGAGGGTCTTGTCAACGCTGTCTGACCAGGTTTCCATAGCTTTAGATACTGTGGCTAAGGCTAGGACATGCCCGCCATCAGGTAGATCCGCTTCAGGTCAGAATCCATCCGCCTTTCCAAGGGATCTTTAAAGGAGACCGTGTCTTCCAGGGGAAGGGTCACATATCTAACCAGCCTCATCAGTGCTGCATCCACCAAAGGAGCCGACTCGAGATGCTTAACCTCTTCCTCCCTGAAGGGATACAGCTTCAGGATTTTAGACTGCAAGGAACTCTTCTTGTCCATTTTACCCCACTCATCAGTGATGATGTCGCCCACTTCAGTGAGAAAGGGAAAATATTGAGGCTCCTTATTGAGCTGCTTGAAGAACTTCCTCTGCTTCGGAGAAGAAGTTACAGGATCCTCCCAATTCAGGGCTTCCCTTAACGTTTTCACCAAAGAGGGAACCAGGGCGTACTCAAAGCCCATCCCCGGATCTTCCACCTCTGACTCGCTGCCTGAGAGAGGAACGGATGGACGGCTTGGCTGGGAAGACTCCCATGTATCTTGGACCAATCCTTCTCCAGTTGGAGAGCATAATGGCTCCTGTGGGGCTGATGAGCCTCCCTCTCCTGTAAGGATTCTTTCACCACTCATTTGACTAAAGATTCAAGGTGCTGGTCTGCACCTTCCCTCTCGTTTGCTGCTCTGGAGAAACAGTGATCACAGAGGGACTTGCCGGTAGGGACCGGAGCCCTACACCCCCAACATGATCTCTCCGTCCCCCTGCTGAGGTGAGATGAGGGGGGGTGGGAAGGTTCTTTACTGTGGTGTCTGGACTTAGAAGGAGACCCGTGATGCCTGGATCTGGAGGAAGAGTGCCGGTGGTGTGACTTTGAAGACTTGCTTCCTCTTTGGGAACTACGCTGTGGATCAGACCTGGAAGGGCTGTAGGGAAAAAGAAGAAAGAAGATGGAGAGGAATACATTAGATCTGGTGCTCTTGTACCACACTCTCCTCCCCCCTAGCAGACAAAGCACAGGGAATCCCTAACGCATACCTGCTGTGAGAGGGCTGGCCACCAGGAGGCAGTGAAGGATCCATTGTCATCCAGGCAGACACTGCAGGGAAAGAGAGAGGTCAGATGCCAGGAATGGTACAATATGTTCCCCACAGAACTAGTACTTACCTGGGGAAGCCGTCACAGAAGCCAAGGGAAGTCACCGCATATGCCTATGATCATTTCCGAGGCTCTGTAGGCTTCCCCCAGGATTTAAAAGTGGTTCCGCATGACATCACCGCTAGCGCCAGGCACAAGATGCTTGCACGCAAGCCTCGTTTTCGTTCGCGCATAAGAAGAACGTAGGCCGGGACCCGGAAGATAGAGCGAGTGGCGGCTGGAGTGCAGAAGGAGCCAGCCACCACGCACAAAGGAAAAAACAGCACCAGAGCAGAAAAGACATTCGTACTGACAAACAAATAAATACAGACACTGCTGCCATGGCTAAAGTTGTGAGCTCACCACCCCACAATCATCCAGGCCAAGGGACATCCACACACACTGGGCTTGTGGCAGATGATGGCCTTCTGCTCATAGCTAGGCTATTAGGCCAGCGCTCTTTTGCCTGCTGACTGCTAGGCCCCCAAAACTTCAGCGCTACTCTGCTCATACACTCCATAGCCTACTTAACAGACAAGTCTTATCGGAGGGACCTGACTCTTCGCTTGGCCGATCCTGATCGCAGGGGAATCGCCTTCAGGTAGGAGAACCATCAACTTGGTCCTACGGAGGAGGACAAAAAAAGAAACACGGCTGGTAGCCCAGGGCAAAGATCTATGGGAGAGGTGTCCTATAGGGTAGTTATGGAGGCAGGGCTAACCCCACACGTTGCTGCCATGGAGTCTCTCTGGAAATACAAAATATAAACATAGACACTTTAAAGCAATGTCTCTGTGGTTTATTTGCTGCATTAAAAACAAACAAACACATGTATTCACCTACAGTATGTGGCTGCAGCATCGATCTTATGCTGCAGCTGCCCCCCGTAAGACTGAGAATTGAGGGATCACATGACCACTGACCATTTATTTCTCTGTCTTTAGTAAGCAGAGAGCAGTGACTGTCAGACCTCATTAGGGCACTGGGCTGTGGAGGGTGAGACAGCTGCTGGTCAAGGATCTGGGTAGATCACAACATTCCTGACTTTAGCCAGCTGTCATATGAATCTGGGCCACAGGAGTGCAGAACTAACTGTACTCCTGTGACCGACAGAAGAAAAATGACCCAAAAAGTTTGCAAAAGCTCCTGTGTGCATGAGGCCTTAATCATAAGGCATAACTGCCATTTTCTGTCATTGCTGATTCCTCTTTTTTTAAAGTGCTGGTTGCCTGTCTGTCATGGTGATCATATGACTTTAATGCTTTTGAACATACTAACACAGGAACAAGCATGCAAATCAATAGTTCTACCTTTCTTCTGACTTCAGTTCTTATATGTGTCAGTGACTCTTTCTCAATACCGTTTTCCTTTAAATGACCTTGTCCTCAAATGACAGCTTGAAATATGTAATGTGGTATCACATGCCCCCTTTGTGTACCCAGTAGCACTTAGATGTTTCATGCTGTTACTTTGCCATGAACAAATTCAATGAAAGCCTATTTTCTTGGAAACCGTTTTAATGGCCCAAGAGCTTGGGGTTCATCTCATAGTTTTGTGACTGTGTCTGCGTTCTGAATTCAGCCTTGTAGAATATTTTGGAAAATGTTATCTATTTCTGCAGTGAGCCGAGTAAATATTTTGTCAGTTGTTAAGAATGAACTAGAGACCCAGTGATGTATCCAAATTCAGCAGCGAGGGAGCTGGAACTGCTGTGAAACTTTGTTCAAGTAATATTTTGTAATGGCTTTCAGAAACCAGAAAGAATAGAGAGATTACACAAAGCAAACTTATAAAGAGAGCTTTCTTTAAATTCTCTTTTTCTAAGAAGAGATGGTTACACGGGGCAAGCATACTTTGCTGTTTGTGTTGGCATTCTTCTGTCATAATTGCAGCATGCTCCAGGAAATCGTTGCCTAACACTTTCAATAATATATTTACATGTTGCAGAATGTCATAATAATTCTATTTCTCTGAAACACCAGTACAGACAGACATAAACCAACATGCAGCTGCTCATCAATAAAGTGCTTTCCCCTTTCAAACAAAGCAGAAATGAGACTACATGAGGCTGAGTTTGCCAAGTTCTTCTTCTGAAAATGCTAGTTGGCTGGCTCTCTGGCTAATCCAATAGTTTCAATGCCATCTGAGGCAATAGCCTCTGGTAAGTATGCATATTAAATGTACTAAACTGTATCTGAGCACCACAAACTGAAAACATTACTTAAAGTGGAGTTCCACCCAAAAGTGGAACTTTCGCTTGGGCACCTTTCGGGGGGGGGGGGGGGGAAGAGGGAAGGATACCTGTTTCCCACTTTCAGGATGCCTCAGCCACGTGTATTGACACCACAGCCTGGGCTCCCTCCTCCTCCTCCCCCCTCCTTCCCTGGCCAGTAGGAGAGAGAAGCAGAGCCTCGCGAATGCTCAGTAGGGTTCCCAGCGTGAAGCCGTAAGACTTCACTGCCAGGTTCCCTTACTCGCAATGGAGGCGGCATGCACCCGACAGCTGATGGAAACATCAGCTGCGGTGCCATTGCTGGTCTCTAGGACAGGTACGTGTGAGATTATTAAAAGTCAACAGCTGCAGTATGTGCAGCTGCTGGCTTTAAATTTTTGCAGTGGTGGGCGGAACTCCACTTTAAAGTGGAGTAAACTCCCATGTATGATATTTACCTTAAAGCTTACCTATAGGTACAGTAAATATCTCCTAAACATGCATAGTTTAGGAGATATTTACTTTAGATGCAGCCGGTGATGTCACCAGCACATGCACTCTGAAGGAACGGCATACCCATGGCATTTCTACAGAGCCGCGCCGTAAACAGCGACTTCTGCGCGTATGCGCTGGAGTGACGATGTCGCCGGCTAAACCATTTATATTGCATAACCACGCAAACCCTGAAAGTATACTGGATGAAAATGGAAGCACCTTCAGTGGTGACCGCGCACTGCTGGAGGGCTTTGTTTTCAGGTAAGTCTGTTATGATGTGCTAGTATACAGTGAATACTAGCAAATTAACCTCTCATATGATGGCCAGGTGGCGTGGCTCTCATTCTGGTCGGGCGTCATATGACGTCCGTCCATTTAAACAGGGCATGCACACGATCGTGTGCACGCAGCCCTGTACTGTCAGTGGCGGCATGTCACAGAGACACCGCTCATCACCGAGGGGGGTGAACAGCCTTAGGGCATGGCTGTTTACCACGTGATCGGCTGTGATGAAGTCACGGCCGATCACAGATGGTACCTCCCCACTTTGCACGGCGCATGCGCGTGATCGCCAGCCCGCTGTGCGTGCACGTCGGTGGCAGCATGTTCCTGCCAGCCCATCAGAGTAACCGAGTACCTGTCACCAGCCCATCAGAGTACCCGAGTACCTGTCACCAGCTCATCAGGGTACACGAGTACCTGTCACCAGCCCATCAGAGTACCCGAGTACCAATCTGCAGCTCATCAAGTTACCCGAGTAACTATCTGCAGTCCATCAGAGTACCCAAGTAGTTATCTGCAGCCCATCAGAGTACCCGAGTACCTATCGTCGTGTCAACATCGGGGAAGAAGAAAACAAGAGAAGAAGCGGAGAGACAGCGGCGGCGAGACAGCGGCGGCGAGACAGCGGCGACAAGATAGCGGCAGCAGACCGGGCCCCTCGCTGGCAATAGAGCTGGAAGAAGATAGCGGCGGGGCCTGGGAGAAGAGGCCGAACACCGGGAGAAGTCGGAAGGAGACCCCCCGAAGTCGGAAGAAGACCCCGGAGCTGACTAATAAATTACTCTTAAAACCTGTGTAGTGTGTTTTTTTTTATATTGACACTTTTCCCTAGGTGAATGGGTAGGGGTACCATGTACCCCAAACTCATTCACACAGGGTGGGGGGCCGGGATCTGGGGGCCCCCTTATTAAGGGGGGCTCCCGGATTCCGATAAGCCCCCCGCCCGCAGACCCCGACAACCAACGGCCAGGGTTGTCGGGAAGAGGCCCTTGTCCTCATCAACATGGGGACAAGGTGCTTTGGGGTGGGGGGGGCCGCAGGGCGCCCCCCTCCCCCAAGGCACCCACCCCCTTATGTTGAGGGCATGCGGCCTGGTACGGCTCGGGGGGGCGCTCGCTCGTCCCCACCCCCTTTCCTGGCCGGCCGGGCTGCGTGCTCGGATAAGGGTCTGGTATGGATTTGGGGGGGACCCCCACGCCGATTTTTCGGCATAGGGGGTTCCCCTTACAATCCATGCCAGACCTAAGGGCCTGGTATGCCCCCGAGGGGGGAACCCACGCCGGTTTTTTCATTTAAAATTTGGCGCGGTGTTCCCGCCTCAGGATTCATACTAGACAGCTGTCAGCGCTGCCTGTCACTCATCGCGGAAGGAAAACAAAGTTTTCCTTTTGCGATGAGTGAGCCAGCGCGACATGCACAGCACCCTGTCGCCGAGAACCAGAGCGATGGTATCGCGCTGGAAACACAATCTCGCGGTCAGGTACTGTAAATGAGGTGTAATTTATGCTCCTAGAACGCCTAAAGGTACTACTTCAATGTTGAACCTCTGTATGTGGCCAGGCTGTGTAAAAGTCTCACACATGTGGTAGCGCCATACCCAGAATGAGTAGCAGAATGTGTTTTGGGGTGTAATTTTTGCTATATACATGCTATGCCTTAGAAATACCTTATAGATTGACAACTTTGTGTAAAAAAAATGCGTTTTCATTTTTTCCCACATTTTCCAAAAACTTCTGTAAAAAAATGAACCATTCAAAAGACTCATTATGCCTCATAGCTTATGCCTTGGGGTGTCTGCTTTCCAAAATGGGGTCATTTTGTGGACAATTCCATTGTCCTGGTGCTCCAGGGCCTTCAAAATTGTAATAGGTGGTTGAGAAATGAGATGTGTCATTTATGCTCGTAGAACGCCTGAAGGTGTTACTTCAATGTTGGGTCTTTGTATGTGGCCAGGCTGTGTAAAAGTCTCACACATGTGGTATGGGGTGTAATTTGTTGTATGCATATGCTCTGTGAGAGAAATAACCTGTTAACCACTTGCCGACCGCCTAACGCAGATATACTGCGGCAGAGCGGCACGGGCAGGCAAAATCACGTACCTGTACGTGATCTGCCTCCCGCGGGCGGGGGGTCCGATCGGACCCCCCCCCGGTGCCATCGGCGGTCGGCATCTGACTGGGAGCGTCGGGAGGCGAGGGGGAGACCATCCGATCGTGGCCCCCCCCTCGCGATCGCTCCCAGCCAATGGAAATCCTCCTCTGCCTGTGTGTCGTTTCACACAGGTAGAGGATGTGATGTCATCTCTCCTCGGTCTGGCAGTTTCCGTTCCAGCGCCGAGGGGAGATGACATGTAAGTGCACACAACACTCACACACACAGTAGAACATGCCAGGCATACTTTACACCCCCGATCCCCCCCCGATCGCCCCCCGATCCCCCCCCAATCACCCCCCCCCCCCCTGTCACAAACTGACATTAGCAGTATTTTTTTTTTTTTTTTTTTTTCTGATTACTGCTGTGTCAGTTTGTGACAGTTAGTGTTAGGGCAGTGAGTATTACCCCCCTTTAGGTCTAGGATACCCCCCTAACCCCCCCTAATAAAGTTTTAACCCCTTGATCACCCCCCCTCACCAGTGTCGCTAAGCGATCATTTTTCTGATCGCTGTATTAGTGTCACTGGTTCCGCTAGTTAGGGACGTAAATATTTAGGTTCGCCGTCAGTGTTTTATAGCGACAGGGACCCCCATATACTATCTAATAAATGTTTTAACCCCTTGATTGCCCCCTAGTTAACCCTTTCACCGCTGATCACCGTATAACCGTTACGGGTGACGCTGGTTAGTTCGTTTATTTTTTATAGTGTCAGGGCACCCACCGTTTATTACCGAATAAAGGTTTAGCCCCCCGATCGCCCGGCGGTGATATGCGTCGCCCCAGGCAGCGTCAGATTAGCGCCAGTACCGCGAACACCCACGCACGCAGCATACACCTCCCTTAGTGGTATAGTATCTGATCGGATCAATATCTGATCCGATCAAATCTATACTAGCGTCCCCAGCAGTTTAGGGTTCCCGAAAACGCAGTGTTAGCGGGATCAGCCCAGATACCCGCTAGCACCTGCGTTTTGCCCCTCCGCCCAGCCCAGCCCACCCAAGTGCAGTATCGATCGATCACTGTCACTTACAAAACACTAAACGCATAACTGCAGCGTTCGCAGAGTCAGGCCTGATCCCTGCGATCGCTAACAGTTTTTTTGGTAGCGTTTTGGTGAACTGGCAAGCACCAGCCCCAGGCAGCGTCAGGTTAGCGCCAGTACCGCTAACACCCACGCACGCACCGTACACCTCCCTTAGTGGTATAGTATCTGAACGCATCAATATCTGATCCGATCAGATCTATACTAGCGTCCCCAGCAGTTTAGGGTTCCCAAAAACGCAGTGTTAGCGGGATCAGCCCAGATACCTGCTAGCACCTGCGTTTTGCCCCTCCGCCCAGCCCAGCCCACCCAAGTGCAGTATCGATCGATCACTGTCACTTACAAAACACTAAACGCATAACTGCAGCGTTCGCAGAGTCAGGCCTGATCCCTGCGATCGCTAACAGTTTTTTTGGTAGCGTTTTGGTGAACTGGCAAGCACCAGCCCCAGGCAGCGTCAGATTAGCGCCAGTACCGCTAACACCCACGCACGCACCGTACACCTCCCTTAGTGGTATAGTATCTGATCGCATCAATATCTGATCCGATCAGATCTATACTAGCGTCACCAGCAGTTTAGGGTTCCCAAAAACGCAGTGTTAGCGGGATCAGCCCAGATACCTGCTAGCACCTGCGTTTTGCCCCTCCGCCCGGCCCGGCCCAGCCCACCCAAGTGCAGTATCGATCGATCACTGTCACTTACAAAACACTAAACGCATAACTGCAGCGTTCGCAGAGTCAGGCCTGATCCCTGCGATCGCTAACAGTTTTTTTTGTAGCGTTTTGGTGAACTGGCAAGCGCCAGTGGCCTAGTACACCCCGGACGTAGCCAAACCAGCACTGCAGTAACACTTGGTGACGTGGCGAGTCCCATAAGTGCAGTTCAAGCTGGTGAGGTGGCAAGCACAAGTAGTGTCCCACTGCCACCAAGAAGACAAACACAGGCTTGTCGTGCCCATAATGCCCTTCCTGCTGCATTCGCCAATCCTAATTGGGAACCCACCGCTTCTGCAGCGCCCGTACTTCCCCCATTCACATCCCCAACCAAATGCAGTCGGCTGCATGAGAGGCATTTTTATGTCCTCCCGAGTACCCCTACCCAACGAACCCCCCCAAAAAAGATGTCGTGTCTGCAGCAAGCGCGGATATAGGCGTGACACCCCCTATTATTGTCCCTCCCCTCCTGTCCTGATAATCCTGGTCTTTGCATTGGTGAATGTTTTGAACGCTAGCATGCACTAGTTGAGTATTAGCGTAGGGTACAGCATTGCACAGACTAGGCACACTTTCACAGGGTCTCCCGAGATGCCATCGCATTTTGAGAGACCCGAACCTGGAACCGGTTACAGTTATAAAAGTTAGTTACAAAAAAAAGTGTAAAAAAAAAAAAAAAACACAAACAAAAATATAAAATAAAAATAGTTGTCGTTTTATTGTTCTCTCTCTCTCTATTCTCTCTCTATTGTTCTGCTCTTTTTTACTGTATTCTATTCTGCAATGTTTTATTGTTATTATGTTTTATCACGTTTGCTTTTCAGGTATGTAATTATTTATACTTTACCGTTTACTGTGCTTTATTGTTACCATTTTTTTGTCTTCAGGTATGCCATTCACGACTTTGAGTGGTTATACCAGAATGATGCCTGCAGGTTTAGGTATCATCTTGGTATCATTCTTTTCAGCCAGCGGTCGGCTTTCATGTAAAAGCAATCCTAGTGGCTAATTAGCCTCTAGACTGCTTTTACAAGCAGTGGGAGGGAATGCCCCCCCCCCCCCCAACATCTTCCGTGTTTTTCTCTGGCTCTCCTGTCTCAACAGGGAACCTGAAAATGCAGCCGGTGATTCAGCCAGCTGACCATAGAGCTGATCAGAGACCAGAGTGGCTCCAAACATCTCTATGACCTAAGAAACCGGAAGCTACGAGCATTTTATGACGTAGATTTCGCCGGATGTAAACAGCGCCATTGGGAAATTGGGAAAGCATTTTATCACACCGATCTTGGTGTGATCAGATGCTTTGAGGGCAGAGGAGAAATCTAGGGTCTAATAGACCCCAATTTTTGCAAAAAAGAGTACCTGTCACTACCTATTGCTATCATAGGGGATATTTACATTCCCTGAGATAACAATAAAAATGATTTAAAAAAAAAAAAAATGAAAGGAACAGTTTAAAAATAAGATAAAAAAACAATAATAATAAAGAGAAAAAAAAAAAAAAAAAAAAAAAGCACCCCTGTCCCCCCTGCTCTCGCGCTAAGGTGAACGCAAGCGTTGGTCTGGCGTCAAATGTAAACAGCAATTGCACCATGCATGTGAGGTATCGCCGCGAAGGTCAGATCGAGGGCAGTAAGTTTAGCAGTAGACCTCCTCTGTAAATCTAAAGTGGTAACCTGTAAAGGCTTTTAAAGGCTTTTAAAAATGTATTTAGTTTGTCGCCACTGCACGTTTGTGCGCAATTTTAAAGCATGTCATGTTTGGTATCCATGTACTCGGCCTAAGATCATCTTTTTTATTTCATCAAACATTTGGGCAATATAGTGTGTTTTAGTGCATTAAAATGTAAAAAAGTGTGTTTTTTCCCCAAAAAATGCGTTTGAAAAATCGCTGCGCAAATACTGTGTGAAAAAAAAAAATGAAACACCCACCATTTTAATCTGTAGGGCATTTGCTTTAAAAAAAATATATAATGTTTGGGGGTTCAAAGTAATTTTCTTGCAAAAAAAAATTATTTTTTTATGTAAACAATAAGTGTCAGAAAGGGCTATGTCTTCAAGTGCTTAGAAGAGTGGGTGATGTGTGACATAAGCTTCTAGATGTTGTGCATAAAATGCCAGGACAGTTCAAAACCCCCCCAAATGACCCCATTTTGGAAAGTAGACACCCCAAGCTATTTGCTGAGAGGCATGTCGAGTCCATGGAATAATTTATATTGTGACACAAGTTGCGGGAAAGAGACAATTTTTTATTTTTTTTATTTTTTTTTGCGCAAAGTTGTCACTAAATGATATATTGCTCAAACATGCCATGGGAATATGTGAAATTACACCCCAAAATACATTCTGTTGCTTCTCCTGAGTACGGGGATACCACATGTGTGGGACTTTTTGGGAGCCTAGCCGCGTACGGGACCCCGAAAACCAAGCACCGCCTTCAGGCTTTCTAAGGCCGTAAATTTTTGATTTCACTCTTCACTGCCTATCACAGTTTCGGAGGCCATGGAATGCCCAGGTGGCACAAAACCCCCCCAAATGACCCCATTTTGGAAAGTAGACACCCCAAGCTATTTGATGAGAGGTATAGTGAGTATTTTGCAGACCTCACTTTTTGTCACAAAGTTTTGAAAATTGAAAAAAGAAAAAAAAAAATTTTTTTTCTCGTCTTTCTTTATTTTCAAAAACAAATGAGAGCTGCAAAATACTCACCATGCCTCTCAGCAAATAGCTTGGGGTGTCTACTTTCCAAAATGGGGTCATTTGGGGGGGGTTTGTGCCACCTGGGCATTCCATGGCCTCCGAAACTGTGATAGGCAGTGAGGAGTAAAATCAAAAATGTACGCCCTTAGAAATCCTGAAGGCGGTGCTTGGTTTTCGGGGTCCCGTACGCGGATAGGCTCCCAAAAAGTCCCACACATGTGGTATCCCCGTACTCAGGAGAAGCAGCTAAATGTATTTTGGGGTGCAATTCCACATATGCCCATGGCCTGTGTGAGCAATATATCATTTAGTGTCAACTTTGTGCAAAAAAAAAATAAAAAAAAAAAAATTTGTCACTTTCCCGCAACTTGTGTCAAAATATAAAACATTCCATGGACTCAACATGCCTCAAAGCAAATAGCTTGGGGTGTCTACTTTCCAAAATGGGGTCATTTGGGGGGGTTTTATGTCATCTGGGCATTTTATGGCCTTCAAAACTGTGATAGGTAGTGAGGAGTAAAATCAAAAATGTACGCCCTTAGAAATCCTGAAGGCGTTGCTTGGTTTTCGGGGCCCCGTACGCGGCTAGGCTCCCAAAAAGTCCCACACATGTGGTATCCCCGTACTCAGGAGAAGCAGCTAAATGTATTTTGGGGTGCAATTCCACATATGCCCATGGCCTGTGTGAGCAATATATCATTTAGTGACAACTTTTTGTAATTTTTTTTTTTTTTTTTTTTTTTTGTCATTATTCAATCACTTGGGACAAAAAAAATAAATACTCAATGGGCTCAACATGCCTCTCAGCAAATTCCTTGGGGTGTCTACTTTCCAAAATGGGGTCATTTGTGGGGGTTTTGTACTGCCCTGCCATTTTAGCACCTCAAGAAACGACATAGGCAGTCATAAATTAAAGGCTGTGTAAATTCCAGAAAATGTACCCTAGTTTGTAGACGCTATAACTTTTGCGCAAACCAATAAATATACACTTATTGACATTTTTTTTACCAAAGACATGTGGCCGAATACATTTTGGCCTAAATGTATGACTAAAATTGAGTTTATTGGATTTTTTTTAGAACAAAAAGTAGAAAATATCATTTTTTTTCAAAATTTTCGGTCTTTTTCCGTGTATAGCGCAAAAAATAAAAATGGCAGAGGTGATCAAATACCATCAAAAGAAAGCTCTATTTGTGGGAAGAAAAGGACGCAAATTTCGTTTGGGTACAGCATTGCATGACCGCGCAATTAGCAGTTAAAGCGACGCAGTGCCGAATTGTAAAAAGTGCTCTGGTCAGGAAGGGGGTAAAACCTTCCGGGGCTGAAGTGGTTAATATGACAATTTTGTAAAAAAATAAAAAATAAAAAATCTTTATTTTGCAAAGAATTGTGAGAAAAAAAATTACAACTTGAAAAAACTCACCATGCTACTTACTTAATACCTTGGAATGTCTACTTTCTAAAAAGGGTAATTTGGGGGATATTTGTACTTTTCTGACTTGTTAGTGTGTCAAGAAATGAGATAGGCCCTCAATACATCAGGTGTGATCAGATGTAATCAATTTTCAGTGATTGGCACCATAGTTTGTAGACTCTATAACTCTCAAAAAGACCAACAAAAATATAAACTAATTTTGAGACATGTAGCAGTATAAATTTTGGCCAAAATGTATGAAGAAAAATTACTAATTTGCAAAATTTTATCACAAAAACAAAGAAAATGTATTTTTCACAAAATTTACAGTCTATATTTATTTATAGCACAAAAAATAAAAAACCCACTAGTGATTAAATACCACCAAAAGAAAGCTCTATTTGTGTGAAAAAAAGGACGCAAATTTCATATGGATACAGTGTTGCATGACTGAGTAATTGTCATTCAAAATGTGAGAGCGCTGAAAGCGAACATTGGTCTTGGCAGGAAGGGGATGTAAGTGCCCTGTATTGAGGTGGTTAAACTACCTGTTTTTTAGGCAGGGTGGCTATTAAATTTATCTGTCAAATGATAGTTGCCTTGGCCAATTGATAGGAGGTCAATTGATTTCACCCTAATTCTGGAATTACTGCACTTCTTTCATCTGTCACTAGATGGCTGGGTATCTTGTGGCCTTTGATAAGACATGGGCAATGCAAGGACAGATTAGGAATAAATGGGGTGTCTCAGCCAATGGGCAGGGATTTTCTTGGGTCCCTTGGCCTGCTGAGAGAGCCTATTTATTTGGGTGGAGTCAGGTGATCGGGGTTCTGTGCCACCTGGACGGCTGTCTGGGTGGATGTGTCTTATTGCCCTGGGCTGCTAGGCCATAAAACCCAAGGCCTATCCTGGCGACATCTGGCTGCTAGGCTGTCTGAGGGCCTATCCAGAAGCAAGAGAGCAGCTTAGGGTTGGGACTGCAGCTTGCAGTCCAACCAGAAGTAACGGTTCTGCCGGCTGGGGAACCAGTTGTGGTCAGAGATATAAGGAAAGCTGTCGCCACTAAGGGACCATCCGCCTTACTACTGGAGACCACTGTGAGTAAGCTGAGGCCAGTACCAGAGCAGACTTCCCGCCAGCCGGGGACAGTGAAGAAGCGGGAAAACTTCAGCAAGTGACAAGTCAGGGACCCAGCAGGACAGCAGAGGAGACACTTGTGGAGTGCCAAGCAAGGGACCTAACATGTCAGCAAGGGTGAAGCTTAAAGAGCATCTGTGAGTCCCAAGCCAGGGACCCAGTGGTGAAGCGGGGGTGACGCTTGAGGAAGATACTGAGTGCTAGATTGGAAGAGCTCAGGGGAATCCAGTGGCAGTGGATCAGTAAGTCTAGTGAAAGACTGAGAGCTCAGTGGAAGTGAAGTTCTACAATAGGAGATTGTCGAGGAAGTGAAAGAGTTCATTGCAACCTTTGTAAGAAACTGTTACAAGACTGTTGCCATAGGAGACAGCATTCCTACTCATGCAGATGCGGTGTCTGGCTAGATACCTTTCCCTGTTGGCTGTCTGCCTATAGAAGTCTTGGAGTCTGCCAATTAACATTGCATCTACTTAACGGTGTCCTGGCTCCAATCCTCTCTCCCACAGTTCTGTTTAAGAGATAATGAATCTCTTTGCATTCAAGAAGTGTCTGGTGCCCATCAATCTACCTTGCATTACACCCACCATGCCTTGTAACCCACTCTACACAGAAGGAAGTCAGCTGTCTGGAAGTCAACTAACTCTGGAGGTCACCATTAGGCCTCAGTGGCCCTGGGACTTTGCTAAATTTTTATTAATGTTTTGCTTTAAATAATGTTTATTATTCAAAGCTAACTTAGCAGTCCATTCATGTCTCAATGCATTATTTTGTTGAGAAATCACTTTGAAAAACAACCCCCTAGCATTTCTAGTCACAGTCATCATGAGCAAGGGCAAATAATTAATGTAACATTTACTTCCTGGAATCCATCTGCCCTTAGCTCAGGCATGAAGGCAGGAGGCCATGCTTAGCTGAGAAAGCAAAAGAAAAAAAAGACGACTCCTGGGAAATATGACATCATTTTGACTCTAGGCCAGAAACCAGCAAAGCAAGGGTGCTTCTACTAAATACTGAGCAAAGGGTCTGAATACTTAGGACCATGTGATATTTCAGTTTTTCTTTTTTAATAAATCTGCAAAAATATCAACAATTCTGTGTTTTTCTGTCAATATGGGGTGCTGTGTGTACATTAATGAGGAAAAAATGAACTTAAACGATTTTAGCAAATGGCTGCAATATAACAAAGAGTGAAAAATTTAAGGGGGTCTGAATACTTTCCGTCCCCACTGTGTATATATATATATATATATATATATATATATATATATATATATATATATGAAAATCGATCAACCCTGATGTACTGACATCTCATTTTTTGAGGCCCGAAAATGCGAGGACAGTACAATTATCCCCCAAATTACCCATTTTTAGAAAGAACGCAGTATTTAGCAAGAGGCAATTTTTTGAAGTTTGAGTTTTTTGAAGTTGTAATTTTTGGTCACAATTTTTTAAATTTTTACATACTGTCATCAGTTCAGTACAGCATAATCATATAACTGGTATGGCGTTGATCAGGAACACATACTGGTGACAGTACGTACATTTTTTTTTTCAATTTTTTTTTTCATATGACGGCTTCCCAGAACAACAGTGCTCCTGTCTGACAGTCATTTTACAATAGGCTGGGCTGGAAGGGATTCAAATAGTGAAGGTGGTTGTAAAGGAAGAATTTTTTTTATCCTATGGAATTCCCTGCTTTAAAGTAAAAAAAGTTTTAGTATTTGTATCACCCCCTCATCCCCCCTTATACTTACCTGAGCCCTCTCCCAATCCAGTGCTATGCCCATCTGCAGCAGCTCTTGTTATTCTCTCTCTCTCCTCACCGAGGAAGCAGCAGCATCCATTGTTTCCACTTAAAATTGGTGGGTTTAGTTCTACGAAAAAGAAAAGCTTACTAAAAGAAACATCAGGGCTGCTATTTTATGCAGGACATGCCCACTGGCCTTTGCAACATTCTAAAGATTATCTGGGAAAAATGTGAAAAGTTTGTGGAAGCACTTAATAAAATATGAAGGCTTTTTGGGCATACTGAATACCAAAGCTTTATAGAACATATCAGAACTCAAAATTATATACAAATAAATAGCTTTTCACCTTACATTTTATAAGTCATTTGCCTTCAACTCTGCTACGATAACAATGCTGAAACTGCATGTATAAAAGGAAATAAAGTTTCTATGAATTATGATTTTTGGAGCAGAAACAGCAAATATGCTCAACAGTCTTAGCACTCAGGGCACTAGACAAGAGATATGGGGCACGTACCCTGGGTGCATGGAGATAATGATACTTATATCAGCAGTACTGAGATGCAACAAAGGATACAAAAAAAATATTTTAATGGTAAAACATGGGACTTTTCTAAAAAAATTATACTATTGCTGTCTATTGTGACATGTTAACAATTTGTCCAGGCAGACTTGTAAAGTTACTGACAGATCCGCTTTACTACTTTTGTGCGCTTTCAGTAAAATAATAATATGACACTCTAAAATAAAGTATTGTTTTTAGGGCATATGTATGTAACTTAGAGCTGCGCGATTCTGGCCAAAATGAGAATCACAATTTTTTTTGCTTAGGATAAAAAGATCACGATTCTCGCGACGTAAAATATTTCACATTATACAAAAAAATTGGGCTAACTTTACTGATTTTTTTTTTTTTTTTTGATTCACTAAATTCCCAAAAAATTGCATTTTAAAGACCGCTGCGAAAATACAGTGTGACATAAAATATTGCAACAACCACCATTTTATTCTCTAGGGTCTCTACTAAAAAAAATATATAATGTTTGGGGGTTCTAAGTAATTTTTTAGCAAAAAACAAACAAACTTGAAACCAACAAATGTCAGAAAAAGGTTTAGGTGGTTAAACTTTCCTCACTTACACACAAAGTCTTTTCCTTTGACAAATTGTTACAATGTTTATACTTAAGTTCCACTGCTAAAGAATGTTGAAATTTTAGGCAGACTGCCTGTTTTTTTTCTTCCTTTCTTTTGATGGCTGTGGCTTCAGAAGAGCA
Source organism: Lithobates clamitans (assembly GCA_037952925.1). Classification (NCBI taxonomy): domain Eukaryota; kingdom Metazoa; phylum Chordata; class Amphibia; order Anura; family Ranidae; genus Lithobates; species Lithobates clamitans. Next base: position 7,912,158 of record JBBGZY010000076.1, on the reverse strand, counting down.
GAGAGAATTCTTTGCATAGCAAGAATCGTGAAACACTTGTCAAGATCGCAACGGGGAAAAAAATCACGATAACAATTCTTGACGATTAATCGTGCAGCTCTAATGTAACTCTACTTGAAATCAAGTGTCATTGTCTCATATTTCATAAGAACTGAGGCTATTCGTAAGGCCTCAGAGGCGTGTTCAGGAGAAATATTTAATGCCTATTTACTGTTGCATTACTGTTGCAAAGGGTGGATATTCATGAGCAAGACCTTTATCACCACTATAACCCTAGTACTTTCCCCAGTACCATATCAACCCCCATAAACACGTTTTTATGTATTAACAATCACCTACAATAGTCAACAAGTAGAATAAGTATTTTATAAAAGTACATATAATTTTTTACATTTGTTAATAAAATAGGTGAGCTGCAAACAAAATTCCAATATGTAATTTGAGGCGTGCCTGGTTACGCGATTTGGTTCACATTTCTGGTCCCTCTGGTTGTCGGAAGCTGGCGGTGGAATGCGCGCCAGACACCACGCACAGAGCGGAGCTTTTCTCATAGACGAGCGGAACAGCCTCAGTGCCGGGAGAAGGCACTTTTAAATGTAAGCAGCCACTTGGCCTTTAATTTTATCTATTCTTTCAATAAAAGGGATTACACTATTCCAGTTTTTTGTATCCTTCCTATATATATTTCCTGGTATCTACACTGGGGGAAAGGAAAGTTTTCCCACACGGCTCATCCATCTAATTGCAGCAAGTCATTTCTTGCTAAAGGCTATATTTGACCTTTTAATTAATAAGGTCAACAACTTCTGGTAAGCAGACAGCCACTTACAGAGCACTTTGGGTGTACAACTTAGTCGGTGAAGGTGGTTCATCTCTACAGTGGAAGAAGCACTCTTTGATGTCTTTTTGTGTTTTGCACATTGGACTTCATTTTGTGATTTTTTAATTTATTTTTTATTAATTTTTTATTAATTTTTTGTTTCAGCACATGTAGTGAATATATGGTTGCAAACGAATTTTTTTGACATATGCACTATTTGTACACTGGTATTCAATATAGATGCACATAGGTTTTTTTAGGTGGTTCAGCGGCACTGATTCACTTAAGGTATCTTTTCATTCATGGATATGTCTATTCACTATTTATTTATGTAAACAAATAAATTACCGCTTCACAATTACCGCTACCTGATCTTTGTATTTTAGATGATCTACTAATATGTGAGTTTCATTTCGATATTTTAATAAACCAGTGTTTACGTTATTACGCTATGTGGGTTCTTTCATCCATTTCTCGCATGGTATATGAATATTCGCTTGTGGCTTTCCATTGGAATATCACTTTCTATGCTGTTGAGGATAGATGTGGATGTTGAAGTGCCGCCCTGGCTTGGAATCTATTGAGGATATCGAAGGAGATGCACCTTTCTGAACAGTTGATCTCTATGCCTTTTTGACTTGGACGACATAAGTCTTCCCAAGTCAAAAACTTCTGGTAAGCCTTTAATATCTTTGGTGACGGCCTCTTCACCATCAATACCTTCCTTGTTTATTCTTCTAAACTTCTACACAGCTTCCTCACCTATCTTCTACTCCAATCTGCGATTCAACATGGCCGTTTAAGGAGCAACATTCTTGTGACCAGTTGGTCTCACAGCATCTTGTGACTTGGCTGGTATCAGTCATCCCAAGTCATTTGCTCTTGGCAAGCCCCCTAAGACCCTGGGTGGTGGTTTCCTCACTCTTTTTACTATTTTTAACAATGTTGGTGGACTTTGACATTTTGGTTCTCTGTGGTGTCAATTCCATTTAGAAACTTTTTGGACTTTATTTGTGTTTTTTATTTACATTTGAATCACTGTTCACATGTTTTGGTGTTTTTTATAGCTCTGTACACTATATACACACCATACACAGTGTACTGTACCTTATTTATATCAATATTTCAGTGTTTTTTGCATATTGGTTTGCACTTTTTGTATACTATATATGCATTGTATATGATACATTATAGCATTTTTCATACTAATATTTAATTATATGGTATGTCATTATATATGCACTTTATTTTTGGCTTTGAGAGGCCATCTACTTAAATTTCTGAGTTTATAGCGCTACACTTTTTAAAAATGTTGATTCAGTTATACTGTGCTGTTACCGGCGCCTCCCGCGTACATGCGCAGGAGTGACGCCAGCCAATCATGCGATACCTGGAAGTAACCCCCCGGAGAGATGTCAGCCGCCGGAGCAGTGAACGAGGACTGCTGCGGGGGCTTCGATCTCAGGTAAGTAGTTCATAGTGAGCTAGTATGTTATACATACTAGCTCATTATGCCTTTGTCTTGCAGGTTTTTTTTTATTTCTAAAGGGTTTACAACCACTTGAATAAAACATTAGGGCCTATAAATTGTGTATATAAATTGATCAGTTTTACCTCATTTAAAAGTTTACTGCAGTATTGTCCAGCCTAAAGAGAGAGAATCCTTTTTTAAGCCAAGTTTATGTGATACTTTCCAAGAACTACCATTTGCTGTACACAAGTTAAATAAATTACATCTCCTAATTAATGGGCTGCCTATAATAAGTTACATATTAGCTGGAATTTGCTCAATACTGTAGCACTTTTTTGCCAAGGAAAAATCTAGTCTTTAAAAGAGATATTCAACATTATTAAAAATGACTACATTGATCTATAGCTTTGATATTATTCAATTATCGTAATCTGTTTTGTGTTATGTGAGCTTCCTATTAAGCTGACCACATACTGTACATAAAGATACTTTGCTTGAAAATTTGTTGTCTTTGGAACATTCATCCAATTTTCTAATAGTTAATGGGATCAAATTTATGATCATTTTCAACCATAGTGAAAAAAAAGAACTAAGGAGCAAATTGGAAAACCTTTACTGAACAAAGTTATAACAGTGAATATGGTTTCTGTTTGGTAAATCTCATTCATTGCAAAATCTAATGTCAAAAACAAATGAAATTTTGATGTACTTTCGAACAACATTTTTCAAGTCTCTGATGGCATTATTGAAAATACTGACAAGACTTTTCAAATGGACGGTTGTGCAAAAAAATACTAGTGTATGGCAACCTTTCGACTTGCTTAATTACTTCATCCTTGTTCAGCTATGCTCCAATAAATTAATATTACCTTCTTCAGCTTTTTGAATATATCTAATATGTCTGGAGCTTGAAAAGGTTCAAACAAGCTCATAGCATGAAAGCTTGAGACCACAATAACCATTGTGTGGATGGTAAGTGGGAAAAGACCTATTTCTCCTGTGTTGAGTGTGAACCCAAAAGTGCTTAGCTCTTAGCATTTCTGGTTCACACTCATGAAATCCTGCCTGAAAAGCCAGGTAAACAGCAGATTGAGCATAGTCTTGTGTTTGATTTGCTGTAGCAGAGGGCAAGGAAGTGTTAAAAAGTTAAAAATATGATAAAATAATAAAATTTGGGAGCACCCCCATCAGGGGAACTATAAAAGATTTTTCCCTTTTCTTTATGTCTTCGTGACAGTGGATTTACAGGACAGTAAGTGAAAGTAAATCTCTAACAGAAACTCAACAGCAACACAGTTAAGCATAAGCACTCAATAATAGACATGTGCAGAACGGAAAAATATGTTTTGTTTCATTTCAGATAGATTTGTTATGTTACAAATTTTGTTTCGTTGATTAGTTTCAGAGTTCATTTAGTTTAGATTAATTTAATTCCCCTTTGTTTATTTATTTTCTAACGAATTCCAAATTTTCAAGAGGATTTGAATTGGAGTGTTCAAACAATGATCGACCGATTCGAATTCTGTGGGAAGAATAGCTGGTTATTAAGAAGCGGGCCGGGAAGCCGGCCACTGCCTCCTTAACAACTGATGACTCATTAGCTGTACTGACAGCTGAAATGTAAACAAAAGAATGCAAAGAATGAAAAATTCAGAAATGTCCAGATCCAGCTCTGGTATGTTAATTAAGGGGCGGAGTCCCCACATGACCCCTTATGACATCATTGGCCCAGCATGCCCCAGTTGATGACGTCAAATGGGGCTGATCATCCGATGACACCATCAGGTGACTCCACCCCTTGGTTATTTAAGAAAGCTCAGACAGCGGAGCAGGCAGATGGCGGGAGCCTTTGACAAGACCGGAGGTTTTTTGGGGTTTTTTTGGGTCCGGCAGTGCAGCAGGTGTCGTGATTGATGATGAATAAACAACATTTTTGTTTATTTTTTATTTTTTAATGAAGGACTTGTCCAAAACTTGTGTTGTATCTTTACTTATTTTTTACACTTTGATGGTGAATGGGTAGGGGTATGTACCTGATACTATATTTAGGTTCACTATTACCTGATAAACTATGCATTATCTTCAGAGAAGATCTGTCACTAAGGACAAAATTCCTTCTAACATTGTGGATCAACTAATAAGGCCCACTTTTTTCATAATTTAAAGCGATACTTCCATGTGAGAAATGTACTGTGTGTCAGGTGAACAAACTAATAGGTATAAAGGTAACTTCATTTCAATCTACCATCACCTCTAGAACGTTAAATCTCTTATTATCTATGCCTCAAAATCTGATTTACTTATTGCAGTGCTATTGTGTCAGGAAGACCACTCATTCTCTACATGTTGATCTGAACGAACATGTAGGAAATATTAAAAGAGGCTTCAGGGGACATTAGGGGGTCATTTACTATAGCGCTGCATGCTAATTAGCTCTCAAATTACCGCGGTCGCGCTAATTAGCACCCAAACGGAAATCACTGTAGTGCTGGGTAAAAAATACACCAAAATCTAATTTACTATAGCTCCCAGACAACAGATAGCGCCCTAACCCTTATTCTGCTAGAACCTGGAGTATTGCACATGGATATAATGTTTAGAGCATGATATGATTGCCTAAATGGTGCTTAAATATGTGGAATATTGTTTAAAAACATCTGCTTTTAAACTGCTTTAAAAAGTGATATATACACAGAAATATCTTTAAAAGTCTGAGAAGAGATCAATTACCCCTCTCTTTACAACAATGTGCCAGCACAACTAAGCATGCTAAGACATGTAAACTACTCTCATTTTAACTCCCATACCTTTTTTATCAAGAGTTATAGTAAATACCAACATTAGCGCTGGGCTAAAATGTGTATTTGAGAGTGACAATTTGCGCTATATAGCCCAATGCAAGTTTCAGCCATTGATTATAATGGTACAATTGTAACTTCCCCAAATAAATACTTTTAATGTTGAGATGAACTGTACCTTTCTCTCAAATAAATTGTCCTTGCAACAATGTTGCTTCCTCTTCATCTATTTTGTTTTTAAGAATGCTAGAATGTGGAATGTTTTTATGTTTTGGTAAAATATATTTTTCTCTGTCTTTCTCACTTGTTGCTGTCCATCTCAATAAAATCTTTACCCAAACTCACACAGGTGCCTTTACAATCCACAAACAATACCATAGCTGATGCAAATTTAAAATGATTTACAATTTTGTGTGTTGTTTAGTATAGTTTAGTATTATAGTTAGTCTAGTATAGTTTAGTAGAAGTTGTCTTTCCTCCCTATGTTGTTAAACATAGCTCCTGACTCAGGTCGTTAAAATTAATTTCAGTATGTCTAAATGTAGTATTTATGTGTGGGAGGGTTCCAGCACCATTGCAAATGTGTCATATGTTTTCCATGGGCAATGCCTATAATCAGCCTTAACATTTCCTCACCAGCACTAATTTCAGCCTCTTTCCAAGCCTAAACCCACAAAATGACAGATGTTTATCTCTCAGCATGCTGACAGTAATCAGCCACAACCAGCCTTCAAAACAGATGGTATATGCCAGAAACAGGTTGTTTAATTGCTCTCTGGCCTTCCACAGTACATCTGCATTGATTAACGTCTTGCACCCCTGGGACTTGGGACTGTTTCACACCACAGAGATGCAGCCTACATACACATGGCAGCACAGTGGCTAACTGGTTAGCACTTCTACCTAGCAGCACTGAGGTTCTTGTTTCAAATTCCAATCCCACTACCTGGCTAGAGGTTTGTATGTTCTTCCTCTTTTGTGTTATTAAAGTTTCTTTTTCACCTGTGATTACATTTTTGATGGGTTTCACATAATGAAACCCCAAGAAGTAACATTATAAATCAAGCGAGTGTGGGTTTGCACCAAATCTAGAACTGTGGTGTTTTGGGCCAGATATGGATGTATAAGTCTGGTGTGATCCTGCACACATATTTTAATGTTGTATGCTGATGATGAATGACGAATGTGCTTTGTTACCAATTTGTGTGAAGCAGCCCTCACAAAGTTGTCATTTCCTCTTTTGTACCCTCCACATGCCCAACAACGTACAAGTTTAATTTGGAGATTTTTGGGATCACTGTTAACGGCCAGAGCCTTGGACATTTGTTATTTTGATGTTTAGCCTGCACAGATATCTATGCTGATGCATTATTTAATTTGTAAAGAGTGTGTATTCCTGATGAACAGGTGTTTATTTAAAGGCCTGCATTTGTGGTGGGTGTTTGGCCTAAGAACAGGCCTGAATCTTTCTTTTCAGTGTGTACATTGGGTTACAAATAGATAAGTTTTTTGTGGCGGAGGGTGCGCATAATTCCCGACCCACACTCCGCTAAGCCTGTGATTTGATGATTGCTTCTAAATCTCACGTTAGACTTACAACTGCTATGTAATGTATTAAATGAAAAGGAAGGTTCCTGCTAATTGATTTATGCTGTGCGTGTCAATGTAGTTTGTGCACTGCCTTTTTAGCTTTTGTATTAATTTTGTCTTTTTGCTTATGATAATCCTGCCATTTAACTTGGGGTTTGGGGCAAGGAGTTCTGAACACCACAAAGGTTTGTCATGGTTGTTATTAGCTTGATTTGTATCCCTGCTTTTCTAATTAGATTTTTTAATGTGTCTAATTTTTAGTGTCCTATCCTTGTAGATTGGCATAGATTTAGAGGAACTCCACGCCCAAATTGGTAAAAAGAAAATTGGTGTGGGGCCCCCCAAATCCATACCAGACCCTTATCCGAGCATGCAGCCTGGAGGTCAGGATAGGGACGGGTGAGCGCCCCCCCCGAAGCATACCAGGCCATATGTCCTCAATATGAGAAGGGTGCTTTGGGGTGGCCCCCAAAGCACCTTGTTCCCACGTTGATCTCTGGCCACAATCTCTGGCACACCAAGAATATTTATTGTTGCAATGTACAGTAAACCAATAACCAAAAGATGTAAAAGTAACAGTAAGTAAACACTGTAACAGGTATACCAGGAGAGATTTAAAAAAAAAATGTGTAACTCCAAAAATAACAAGTGGACCAGTAATTTTTTACCCTAAGTACTATACTAAAGGAGGATTCTAACTAAAAGCAATGTAAGAATCAGAGGTCCATAGCCTCTGTCAGACCCCTTCTCACTGCCCAGTGCTTTGGTGTATGTTGAGGCCCAAATCCAGCTTTGGATTTCTGTATTGTGAGTCCCACAAAACCAGGCGTAGGTGCCTAAATGGTGTCCCAAACAGGTGATACTGTTTCCGGCTTCTCATCACCACATAAGTTGATGACTTGCCTCCTCCAGCTCTACTTGTGTCCTCCCGCTCAGCGTTGCAAGCTGCAACATGTCTTAGTGGTGATGTCCTCCCCACAGACCTAGCGGTGACACTGGACTTGGAGATGACGTTCCCACAGACTTAGTAATGTCATTAGATGAGCCTTTCTACATTACCGACACTATGGTGAATCATCCAGTAGGCAGCTCCCACTGACACAGCCAGCCACTTGATATGTACTGCACACTGTCTTCCAAACGACTGCTCCAAGCTCAGGAACTCTGTGCCTTCTCCTTTCCTGCAGATCCCTCATCTTGCTGAGGCTTGTAGTTCAAAACACTCTGCAGAAACAAATTTAGTCTCTCTGGGGATTACATCTCCCACAAGTCCTTGTTTCACCCAGCAGACTCTGTCCTTTCCCAGGATACAAAGCAAAAGCATTACTGCTTCCTTTGGGGCTTTTTCTCTAGCTGCACACAGCACTTTATCATTCAATGTTCTCTCACTTCATGCAGTCATGCTGGCTCTCTGGTGGCTTGAGAGGGAAAAAGCAAAGGTGCAATGGTGGCAGTACAGTGGTAGATCAGTGGCTACAAGTAAATTAAAGCAATCTACCACCTGCCCTGTATGTAAATACATAAACTCTTGATGGTAGGTTTCCTTCATCTATTCCATCATTTGTTAAGCTGTTTGAACTTGCTGAAAAAGTAATATGTGTCGTGAGCACCAATATTTTAGTCTAGACCTCACCCTAGTGTTTGGGACCTATTTATAAAGGCGTTAAGAACTAAATCAGGTTTACAACTTTTTGACTTGCTGGTTTCCTCCTTTTCCAGATGTTTATAAGGCAGCTTTCAATAGGATTGTGACCTAGAAAATTGTGAAGTGACATTTAACGTTGAGAACAAATGTGTTGCTTTCTTGAAAAAATTGGCAGAATGGAACAAAACTAGCTAACTGGCACAAAAATGCTTAACTTTTCACTGAGAAAGCAGGAAAGCTCACATTACAATGAATAATGTATGCTGTTGTTATAATGCCACACTAATTCTTAAACTTTTCTTCTGAAATTCCATTTTTGCAGCCTTAACAATGCGTTGAAATTGAACACTGGAAAAATAACTAAAATTGTATCTTAAAGTGCCAAACAATAAAAGGCTATGGTGAACAAGCTTCATAGAGTGAATTGTGAAATGGAACCAAGAGACTAAAAAAATGGCAAACTGGCAATTTAGAAAGTCATATATCCAGAGTATCTAAGTAAAAAAAAAAAAAAACTTTCTAGTGTGAAGACAGTGAACAAATCACTCCTTATATCATATCATTCATAGTATTAAATTGCGAACTTAGACTGGACTACAACTAGTAATGCCATTAACAGTTTAAACAAACTACAGATAAACTAAATTAACTTCTGCTGCTTAGCTGACCGCTTTACTAATGCCGCGTACAACAAAAGCCTTGGTTGGTTTTTCCGACGGACTTCAGCTCAAGCTTGTCTTGCATACACACGGTCACATCAAATTCCGACCGTCAAGAACGCGGTGACGTACAACACTTACAACGGCACTATAAAAGGGAAGTTCAATACCCAGTGTTTATCTCGTGTTAGTAGAAATTTGGCGAGTGACGATTCGTGCTTTTCAGACTCATGCTTTTCAGATTGTTACTGCTCTTCAGTTTGTGCTTGTGGGTTCGTATCTGTTCTTCAATGCGTGTAGTCAGTTCGCATCTGGGTGTTAGTGCGTATTATTATTATAGTACGTTATTTGTTTCTCAGTGCATTCTTGTCCGCTCGTTTCTGATTTTCAGCTCGCTCTTCTCAGGCCTTGTTGTTTTTCAGTGCTTTCTGTTAGTTTGTTCTGACCAGCTTTCATGGCGTTTTGAAGCCATGTTGTGGTTACGTACTCGTCGTAGAGTTCATGCTATGCAGGGGCTTGGTGTTGGGGTTCTTGCTCTCCCCCGCCTAACATTTTTCCAATGGGAAATGTTAATGTTAAAATAAATGTTATACTGATGTTGGCCAAGAATGTTTGTGTCTAATCTGCTTGCAATGTTATGTGCAAAAGAAGTAATTTTTTTTGTTTCTTTTTTGATTCCACAGTTACCTTCAATGCCACAGGAATGGCAGACTGTGGCCTCCCAGTTTGCCGAGCGTTGGGACTTTCCTAACTGCGGAGGGGCAATCGATGGGAAACATGTCCACATCATCCCACCACCCTACTCCCGGTCATACTATTTTAATTATAAGGGTTTCAATAGTATCCTGTTGATGGCGGTGGTATCAGCGACATATGAATTTTTATATGTGGACGTGGGGAAGAATGGCCGGATGTCAGATGGTGAAGTCTTTGCCCAGACCGAGTTCTACCGACGTCTCCAGAGTGGTGGCTTGGGATTGCCACCTGCGGAAGAGAATGTTGAAGGACTCCCATTTGTTTTTATTGCTGATGAAGCATTTGGTCTGGGTGATCACCTGATGAGGCCATTCCCTCAGAGGACCCTCACCCTGGAGAAGAGGGTTTTTAATTACCGGCTGGCCAGAGCCAGAAGAGTCGTGGAGAATGCCTTTGGGATAATGGTCAGCCAGTTCCGCCTATTTCTTACGGCTATTAATATGGCGGAGTACAAACTGAACCACATAGTTCTAGCATGCTGCATACTTCACAACTTTTTAAAGAGAAATGCTCCTAATTATGTTGCCTCAGTTGGGTCTGAGGCCGGACTTCCTGAAATTCCACTGATGGCCCTGGAAGTTGGCCGTCCTGGCTTGCCCCCCCAAAGTGCCCGTGAAGTAGGGGGCCATTGCTATGCCAGCAAATTTGTAAATATTTTCTTTTTGAAAACAAATTTTTTCTGATAAAATCTTGAATTTGATTTACTGCTTGTGTTTCTTTTAGCTGTCTCCTAGGTTCTCCTAGTGCACTTGTAGTGCCAAGTGGTTTTTCCATTATTAAATAACACCCATTGTCACTGTATACACCAATTTAATACAAAAACTGGTATTGAGCATTGAAAGAAGAAGCCACACATTGTTGAGTATAAAACCTTTTACTCCGTGCACATGCACATGTGCGTTATAAAACATTTTTGTGTAAAAAAACAACATCTTGGTTTTATAAAGTTTTACCTTGAAAATTTTTTTTATTACATAAATAAGCATGTTTCAAAACATAACATACACAACTCAGGAACTTAAAAAGTTCAACATTGAAAAACTGAAGGCAATATCAGACAATATAGTGTCAAAAATGTGTTGACCTTGCCTTCATCAGATGAGGTGATGCCACCCCTGTAAAAGCCAAATTTTGAAGATGCACATAAATTGGGAGTCAAACTGGAGATTTCCCTCATGATCCCATGCCTAATGTCAACATGTGCTATCTCCCGACATGGGGGATCAATGGACATGTTTTGGGGGTGCAACCACTTCCTCTCACCTACTTGAGTTGCGAGGAAGGGGTTGCACCCACAAAACGCGTACATTGATATCCCCTGATGGCAGATAGCACATGTTGACACACTGTGTGCATCTTCAAAATGGCTTTTAAAATGCGTTCACAATTTTCAAAAAATTGGTAAAAAAATAAAATGGTATCATTTTGTGGTTATTTAGATTCTCCCTAATACATCAGTCATGTTCTTCATTTTTTGTTCAACCTCATTGGTTTTTTCCTTTAAATCCCAACTACAAAACATTATGTCCTGGATTAGCATTTGTGCACTGTCACTGGTGAAATGAGGAGCTTGTTCTTCCACAACATGCACATCACCTAAAAGAAAAAATACACACCATGTATTATAAATATGCAGGCATACCTCTATTACCTGAATCTGTGGTGTCAGACACTGACCTGTTGTGGTGACAATTTCAACCACTTCCTCCACCTCTCCTCCCTCCACATCCTGAGGTTGTGGTGTCCTCTGTTACCCTTCTTCAGGAGTGGGGGTTGGGCTGGTGTACTCAGATGTCCTGAGTCTTTTCTCCTCTATGAGAATTAAACAAAAGTTATACTTAGCACACAGATATCTGAGGCCAGAAATAGGAATATGAAACATTGCTTGGAAGTGGGGTACAATTGTCTGTTTTGGCAGAGTTCCAAGCTGAAGACATGATCTTTTTCCCTTACCAAAGCTGGAATACTTTCCCTTTTTGGACAAGTTTCACACATGAAGACACCCCAAGTATCCACTGGATTACCTGTGTGGGACACCCTAAAAAGGGTGTTCTGGTATCCAAAACTAGTGCTCCTGAGTCCAGATGTGTAAACAGCTGCTGAGTGTCCTCTCCTTACATTGCACTGAATCAAGTTTGCAATTCATTCTAGTTTCAAACACATCTAGACAACAATATCCTAAACTTCTTTTTTTTTTATATATAATATTATTTGTTATATTTGAAAAATATACAATAAAGAACAAATAATAACACAGAGGGTATAAAAAGAAAAAAAAAAAAAAAAAAAAAAAAAGGAAAAAGGAGGAGAAAAAAAAAAAAGGGGGGGGGGGGATCCAATAAATCACAATGCAGTACCATAAAGGTATACAAATACCATATATATGAAAAGGATGCGTTTTGAAGATTGAATAGAAACAAATGGTGCAAGCTTATACTAAAACCTCGACGAAAGTGTGTCACGTGAGATACTTATGACTTCCTCATCCTGCGTCCACCCTTGTAATAGAGGTGGAATCTATGGTTGAGACCACTTTCATAACTAGTCAGGTTAACAGTAACTGTGTTAAGAAAACAATATCCTGCTAGTGTCTAAGGATTTGGCCCAGGCAGGAAATAGGGGGGGGGGTGGAGATGGGGGTTAAAAAAAAAAGAGGGGGAAAATTGGTGGGGAAGGTTGATGGGTATGTCTAAAAATCACTGATACATCTGCCTAAAGGCTAGCACAGCTGTGTGCAGTAAAAGTGCAATATCATTATCATTATGTGGATCCTGGTGGTGAATTAAGTACGCCGTGGCCCTCACCCTCTAAAGCCGTTTAAAAAACAGCTCCAGCAATGTCCGGCCTACAGGAAGCGGCCCCGGGGGAAACCTGAAGGGGGGACGCCCTGTCCTTAGACTTATAATGTATCCATGTTGCCCAGATTGCATAAAATTTGTCAAACTTATCTTTACATTTTGCCATCCACTCCTCCGCTGCCATAACCGAGTCAATCAGGCCCATCCACTCAGTACGTCCCGGAATATGGGTTGATTTCCAGTGGACGGGGATCAAACGCCGTGCAGCATTTAAGAGATGTGGGAGTATCGACTTCCGGTATTGACTTAGTGGGGTGGATGGCACATGCAGTAGGAACTCCAATGGGGAGTCCGGTAAATCCACGTCTAAGATAACCTTTATCTGGGCTCTAACATCTAGCCAGAAGGGTCGGAGCCTCGGGCACTCCCACCCTAAACTTCTTTTTAATACAAATTAGCATGACCAAATGTAGTTAACCCTGTATCTGCCAAAAACATCGTATTTAGTTGGCAAACAAACAATGTTTACTGCGACCGATTACTGTGCCCACGAACATGAAAGTAGCCATTTAAAACTGTAAACAGTAAAACAGTAAGGAAAAGCACATGGAGCAGCATGCAAGTCATACTAATAATAGGGACACACGACAAATACTTACTTTTTAGAAGCAGTTTCTTGATTCTTCTGTACTGATTGTGCTCCCTCAATTTCAGGTCTGACCAGCGTTTCCTCAATTGTTCCTTGGATCGCCGTACCCCAAAATTCCTGTGCAGACTATTCACAACTTTAGACATGATCTTGGTCTTTATCACATTTGGGTTTAGGTAAGGTCCATACTTCCTGTCATAGTCGGCCCTCTTCAAGATGTCCACCATCTCCACCATCTCTCCAAAGGCCATATTTGAGGCCTTAAATCTCCTGCGGGATCATGACGTTTCTGGCTCTGGCCTTTCCTCCTCATTACTGCTATTAAGCACCTGCTGTGTCTCCGCCATGTTCCTCTCTCACTGCGATGAAAGAGAAGGGGCGGGGAATATTCTAGAAAGAACATCAGGGGCGGGCGTCGTGGGTGGAGTTTCACGCATGCGCAGTGTATAGAAAGCGTAACACGCCTGTGTCGTACGTGCGATCTGTGAGTGGAGGAAGTGCCGATCATTTCGAACGAAGGTAACATTTTAACTTGGGACATCAGTGGCCTATACTGATTAGAAATTGAGGCCTATATTGGGATATAATTAGGAGAGTTTAGCCTGATATTAGTGTTTTTGTCTTGTGTTTTGTCTTGCAGCAAATATGAAACAATTCAAAGAACCTGAATTCATGGGCCAGTTCATAGACAGATACAGGGATATGAGAAATTTGTGGGAGGTTAAAAACCCCTTATATTGAAATAAACCAGCTAGGAAGGCATCGCTGGAGAAACTGCTGCAATTTGTGAAGATGCAGGTCCCCGACGCAGACATCGATTTTGTGGATAAGAAAATTTGTAGCTTGAGAAGCACGTATAGGAAGGAGCTTAAAAAGGTCAAGGCTTCCATGAAATCAGGAGCAGCAGCAAAGGATGTCTATGTACCCAGTACTACAACAGGATGCGGTTTCTGGAAGACCAGATTGAAGCAAGGGAATCACTTTCTACACTTCCGGCCCCCCTTCCATCCACCCTTTCCTGAACCCCAGCTGAGGCTTCCGAGGACCAACCTGGGCCTTCCATCCTGGAAGAAGTCGAGGAGCTGAGCTGGAGCCAGGTATAGTATTTTTTGTGCGAAAATTATTGTTGTTAACTAGATGTTATTATTGATAACAAATTAATGATTTAACAAAAAGTGTTTTACATATCAATAGACAGTAGATGTCAAAAATGACTGTGACAAGAATGAAAAATGCTGGGGTCAGAATGATAGTCTTTTCTATTTATTACCATTCAATTTGCAACAGTCATGAGCTGAAAATTGTGTGTGATTGATGAACCAAAAACTAAAACTATGTCCCTTTTTCATACACAGGAAAACCTCAGCCAGGACGAGGCTCTGGAATGTGGCAGACAGGAGGAGACTGGGGTAAGTGGCAGCCAGAAGGTGCCCAGGCCCAGTAGCCTCACCCAATCCCAGGTGCCTCCTCTTCGCCTTACAACAAAAAGGGCCAGGAAGGGGAGTAACATGCAGGAGGCAGCACTGGGCCTCATTAAGGATGCTAATGCGGCCCTGAAAACACCCTCCGATGCTGAAGAGGCCTATGGCTGCTATGTAGCTGCAAAATTACAGCAAATGAAGGAGGGCCAACGCCTCGTGTGAGAAGATTATTTTTTAGGCCCTTCATATGGGGTTGAGGGGCCAAATGACTGATAACATGTACTTATGTGTGCTTGCCCATCCTCCTCCTCCTCCTCCTCCTCCTTCCACAAGTCCACCTCCAGAGCCACAGCCTCCAGGGAAGGCTGCAGGGAAGGCTGCAGGGAAGCGTGGGGGGAAGGCTGCAGGGAAGACAAGAAAGGGATGGCCTGGGTTCAGTCTGGTCTGACAAAAGAAGCAGGCTGTTGTAGTACCACAGCCTGGGGACATATATGTCATCTGCTGCTGTTCCTGATCTCTGGAAGTCCTGGACCAGATTGTGCTCCCTATTATATGTACTTCTCAGGCTACCAATTTTTATTTACAAAGAGTTGATGTGTGCCCTGGGGTACAAAGGCTTTGCAAATTCAAGCAGTTTCTCCTGTGTTGCCTTCCTCTTTATTTTGTTATGAGCCAGAATAAATGGAGATTTTTTTTATATGGAAATACTTGTCTATGTGTTTTTCTTCAAATAGGACAGTTTGTTTGTGAGAAGGCAGGTACATTTCAAAAATACAATGTCAAATTAACAAGGGACACCAACCAACCTCCTTGAGCTTTAAAAATACAAGATAGTAATGTTGTTGTGGAAACTTGACACACAAAAAAAATGATGGAGCTCACTAGAAAATAATTTAAAAATTATCAAAAAACAGGAGATCTTGATTTAAAAAAAAAAAAAAAACATGACTATAAAAAATAATTCTAAACATTATTATGGAGATCTGGCTTTAAAATCAACAAAGATTATTCAGGAGATCATGAGAAATAATAAATAAATAAATAAATAAATAGAAATAAGTTTGTCAGAACTCTGTGTGAATATCAGCAGCAAAACAACTTCATTCTTCTAGCATTCTAAAGAAAAAAGAATGCGCTGCATTAAAAGATCCAAAATGTACAGCGTGACGAATGTGCTGTCTTCATTATGAACGCTAGTTTTACCAGACCGAGCGCTTCCGTCTCGTACTTGATTTTGAGCATGCATAGTTTTTTGCGTGTCCAAATTGCATACAGACGAATGAAGTTTCGAATAGGAACTTTTTCCGACCGAAAAATAGAGAACCTGCTCTCAATCTTTTGCTGGCAGGAATCCCGCCAGCAAAAGTTCGAGGGAGCATACACACGGTCGCATTTTCGGACCAAAAGCTCTCATCAGACTTTTGCTGGCGGAATTTCTGATCGTGTGTGTGCAGCATTAGTATTACATTTCTGGGGTGTTTTTAAAATTTGGGAGGAAGTGCACTAATAAGCTGCCTAGTCCTTGATTTACCCACAACTATACTAATTTGAGGGTTCTCAGTAAGATCATGAGGGGTCGCATCACCATCATTATGGCTGTATCCCACAAGGATCTGCTCAGGATTGGACTGGAAAGATGTTCTGACTGCTATTTATGTAACCCATCATCTGTTATCAAGTTTAATAAAATTTTACTTTTACTTTTTGTTCTTTTAATTATGTGTGAATCTGGTAATATATTCACTAGTTAAGAAACATAAATTGAGTCCTTGTGGGATTTTTGTTGTAATAATATTATATTGGTGTAGTTCGACTATATTTAAACACCCCCATGATATAAAAAGTATGAGGGCCAAATATCTTTTAAAACCATTTGATTTCATGCTTCATCTAAAGCAGCCACCTTTCAAAGACAGAAACTAAAATCTGACATTCAAAAGTGCAACTAATAACTGGTTACTAAAAGCACTGTGATACCACCCTAGAAAAATAATACATATTTTCAACAAAATGTTTATAAACAATAATACATATTTTCACACAAAAAAATTAAAATAAAACAGTCCTCTTGAATCACCACTGTGAATCTTAACAGTAAGTCCAAAAAAAATGAACATTAAACCTTTGACCACACCAGTTGTGATATCCAATGTGCAAACTCCTTTTCCCAGTTTAGTTAAAACTCACCAGAAAACATTGTCTGTCCTTCTTCAGATAGGCAACACACGTTAAAAACAGAAATGCCCACACTCTCACTTCTCTATAAACCCCGCTCCACTTCCACTCAGCTCCATAGCAGGGATAAACAATCAGGTGTCATATGGAAAGACAAAAGCTCCACATAGTGCAGTAAAATTAAAACAAACACTTTTATTCCTTAAGAATATATTTCATCATAAACTCTATTTTGCCATCGATACATCTATAAATCATGCATAGCTTGATTGCCAACAAGTAGAGGTGAAGCCACACATAGATAGTTACTGTATTGGGCTCTTACCATCGCATTCTGTCCTCGATATGATGTCACCTCGGTTCCGTCACTTCCGCCAGTTACACTTCCTGTTCACACTGAGTCTCAGCCCAAAATATTTAGTCATTTCTACTAGGGATGAGCTTTCTGTTCGGGTTGAACATGAGTTTGACTTGAACATTGGCTGTTCGCCCGTTCGTCGAAAACCGAACATTATGGGCCGTTCACGCCAAGCGGCACGTAATAGCCCATAATGCACTGCGGGAGCGCAGTGCATTGCTGTATGATGATTGGACAGAGCATGCACCATGACCTGCATGCTTTGGCCAATCACAGATCCCTCAGCTAAGAGAGCCATAATTGTATTCAGTTTAGCTAGATCTGACTGCAGTCCGTTCCTGGTGTACTGTTTTTAATATACTTCAGGCAGGAAGGTGATTCTGTTAGCTGCAGTGTATTTAATATATATATACAGATAGTCTTGTATATACATATATATATATATATATATATATATATATATATATATATATATATATATATATATATATATATATATATATATATATATATATATATATATATATATATCCACTGCATACAGTTTAGCTATATCTCACTGCAGGCTGTTCCTGGCATACTGTTTCTAATATACTTCTGGCACGCAGGTTATTTAGTTAGCTGCAGTGTATTATATATATATATATATATATATATATATATATATATATATAAACTCTTGTATATATAAATATATATATCCACTGTATCCAGTTTAGCTGACTGCAGGCCGTTCCTGGTGTACTGTTTCTAATATACTTCAGGCACAGTATGTACACAGTATACAGTGTTGTGCACCCATAGTGCAGTTGCTCATACTTTTCTGGTGGTCAATACAGTACACCCATAGTTATTATTACACTTCTGTTGGTGTACACAATACTGTGCACCCCTAGTGCAGTTACTACTACTTTCCTGGTGGTGTACACAATACATACAGTGCACCCCTAGTTGTTATTACACTATAAAACTCTTGTATGTATATATATATATATATATATATATATATATATATATCCACTGTATTCACTTTAGCTATATCTGACTGCAGGCCGCTCCTGGTGTACTGTTTCTAATATACTTCAGGTGGTGTACACAGTATACAGTGCTGTGCACCCATAGTTCAGTTGCTCACACTTTTCTGGTGGTCAATACAGTACACCCATAGTTGTTGTTACACTTCTGTTGGTGTACAGAGTACCATGCACCCCATTGCAGTTGCTACTACTTTCCTGGTGGTGTACACAATACATACAGCGTACTCATAGATGTTATTAAACTTTTGTTGGTGTACACAGTACCGTGCACCCCTACTGCAGTGGCTACTACTTTCCTGGTGGTGTACACAATACATCCAGTGCACCCTATTACACCTCTGTTGGTGTACACAGTACCGTGAACCCCTAGTGCAGACACTATTACTCTCCTGGTGGTGTACACAATACATACAGTGCACCCATAGTTGTTATTAAACTTCTGTTGGTGTACACAGTACCGTGCACCTCTAGTGCAGTTGCTACTACTTTCCTGGTGGGGTACACAATACATACAGTGTACCCATAGTTGTTATACTTCTGTTGGTGTACACAGTACAGTGCACCCCTAGTGCAGTTGCTACTACTTTCCTGGTGGTGAACACAATACATACAGTGCACCTATAGTTGTTATTACACTTCTGTTGGTGTACCCCTAGTGCAGTTGCTACTACTTTCCTGGTGGTGTACACAGTACACAATACAGTGTAGTGTTTTTTTGCTAAACAAAATTTACAGCATGTCCGGAAGGCCACCAAGGAGAGGCAGATGCTCACAGGCCACTAAAAGAGGACAAGCAGGCTCTGTGTCTACATTCGACAGTGCTGGTTGTGGACACGGTGCATCCTCAGCGCATGGCCGTGGGACACACTTGTCCTTTTTTCCTGCAGCTGGCCGTGTTATTGAGTCACAACATGCAGAAGAGTTGGTGGAATGGATAACAAAACCGTCCTCATTCTCTACATCCTCTGCCACCCAGGCTCAGAGTAGTTTGCCTGCCAATGCAGCTGCCAAAGTGGCCTATTCCATCGGCTCCATGTCAACAGTCACTCCTTCCCTAGCCCCACCATCATGCACGGAGGAGTCCCCCTAACTATTCGACCACAGTGTCGGGTACATGCTGCAGGAGGATGCGCAGCAATTTGAAGGTTCCGATAATGGTACCCAGGTTGAGGAAGGGAGCAACATCAGTCTAGAGAGAGGGGGTGCCCAAGAAGGCCAAGAAACTGGCAGTCATGTTCCCCCAGCTGCAGCATAGTGCCAAGTTTGCTCCAGTGACGAGAAGGGAGGGGATGATGAGGTCACTGACTCAACTTGGGTGCCTGATAGAAGAGAGGAGAAGGAGGAGAAGGCACATCTCCAACGAGGTAGGATGCAGTCCAGGGGGCAGCTTAAGGGCAGCTGCCCTATTGCATCACACCGCAGAGCTAAGCAGGTGCAGGGCGCTGCTGACTCCCCACACATTTTGAAAAGTTCTTTGGTGTGGCCCTTTTTTGACACGTGGGCAGCGGATCGCACCATTGCTGTTCGCAACATATGTCTGAAGCGTATCAAGCGTGGCCAAAACAGCAGTCGCTTGAGCAGCACATGCTTGACCAGACATATGATGACCTCCCATGCAGTCCGTTGGCAACAGCACTTCACCCACATCAAAGAACAAGGTGGACCTCTCCTTGCTCCTCATCAGCTGGGTTCTCCAACCCCACTATACCTCCAGTCCTCTCAGAAACGTGCACTGAGAGGAATGAAGGTATAGCAATAAGTGTTCCAAGTACTTGCAGCCAATCTGCTATCAGTACACCTCCATCTGATTTTAGCAGGCAAATTTCCCTACCCCAGTTGCTAAACCGTTCAAAAGAAATTCGGTCCCAGCCATCCACATGCTCAGCGTCTGAATGCTAGCTTGGCCAAATTGCTAGCACTGCAACTGCTGCCTTTTCAGCTGGTAGACTCTGCCCCCTTTCGTGAATTTGTGGAATGTGTGGTACCTCAGCGGCAGGTTCCCAAATGCCATTTCTTTTCACGGAAGGCCATTCCGGCTCTCTACCAGCATGTGGAAGGCAATGTCTTGGCCTCGTTGGACAGGGCGGTCAGCAGTAAGGTGCATATTACTGCTGACTCATGGTCCAGCAGGCATGGACAGGGACGTTACCTTTCTTTCACGGTGCACTGGGTAACTCTGCTGGCAGCTGGGAAGGATGCAGGACAGGGTTCAGTATTGTGGGAGCTTGTTCCACCACCATGCCTCCAAAAATGCTAGTGATGATTCTGCCACAGCTCTCTCCTCCACCCCCTCCTCTTTTTCTTCCTCTGTGGCCTCTTCCTCTGCAGATTTCTCCTCTGAACCAGCGGTGCTCCGAAGTGTTCAAGGGGCTACGGAATGCCATGTGGTGCTTGAGTTGGTCTGCTTATTGGACAGGAGCCACACTGGGGCAGAGATTCTGTCAGCACTGCAGGGGCAGGCTCAGAGGTGGTTGACGCCACCCCAGCTTCAGCCAGGAATGGTTGTATGCAACAATGGCACCAACCTCCTCTCCGCCCTCTGACAGGGACACTTGACCCATGTTCCCTGTTTGGCTCACGTCCTAAATTTGGTGGTGCAACTGTTCTTGAGCAGGTACCCGGGCTTACAGGATCTCCTGAGGCAGGCCAGGAAAGTCTGTGGTAATTTCCGCCCGTCATATAATGCCAGTGCGCGGTTGGCTGACATTCAAAGAGAATGCAACCTGCCCAGGAACTGCCTCATTTGTGACATGCCCACCAGGTGGAACTCAATGTTGGCAAAGTTGCAGTGGCTGCACATGCAGCAGAAGGTCATCAATGAGTACCTGTGTGAGTATGGCACCAGGAAAGGGTCAGGGGAGCTTGGCTTTTTTTCGCCACGCCAGTGGCTACTGATCAAGAATGCATGCACTGTCCTGTCACCATTTGAGGAGGCCACGAGGATGGTGAGCAGTGACAGTGTATGCATCAGTGACACTGTCCCTCTTGTCTTCCTGTTGGAACACACGCTTCATGGAATAGTGGACAGGGCACTTGAGGCAGAACAGCGAAGGTAGAGGAGGAATTCCTTACCTCTCAAGGCCCCCTTTATCCAGATACTAGTATTCCTGCAGGCCCGCCGATCACACAGGAAGAAGAAGAGGAGGAGGAGAAGGAGGATTGTGTCAGCATAGAGGTGGAAGATAACACTCAACATCAGCAGCCGTCTTCAAGGGATCGTTTTTAGTCCCCAGAAACCCATGGAGTTGTATGTGGCTGGGAGGAGGTGGTTGAGGTACATGTGATCCTTAATAACCCAGAGGACTCAGGATCAAATGCCTCTGCAAACCTACGCTGCATGGCCTCCCTGATCCTGCAAAGCCTGCGAAAGGATCGTAGGATTCGTGGTATCAAGGAGAGGGATCATTACTAACTGGCAACCCTTCTTGATCCAGGTTACAAGGGTAAGGTTGCAGAACTTATCCAGCCTTCGCAGAGGGAGCAGAGGATGAAACATCTTCAAGAGGCCTTGCAGAAAGGTTTGTGCAATGCGTTTCCAGAGCCTGGGAGGTTACAATTTCCTGGTGCTGGACAACGTGTTGCTGAGGCTTCATTCAGTCACAGAAAGAGTGGTGGAGAAGGTGGCCGGCTGACCGATGTCTTCAGGCAATTCTTCAGTCCTCAGCACCCAGGTCTGATCAGTTCCAGCAACCATCGCCAGCGTCTGAATTACATGGTGCAGGAATATCTAGGGGCAAGATCAGACTTGGAGACCTTTTTACCAGAACATCCACTGGGTTATTGGATCTTGAGGATGGACTACTGGCCAGAGCTTGCTCAATATGCAATTGAGCTACTGGCCTGTCCTGCATCCAGCGTTCTTTCTGAATGCACATTCAGTGCTGCTGGAGGCTTTGTAACCAATCACAGAGTGCGCCTGTCCACAGACTCTGTTGATCGGCTCACATTCATAAAAATGAATCAGTCTTGGATCACCAGCTACCAAGCACCTGATGCTGATGTAACTAAATGATTTTTCTATGGATGTGGGATCCCTTAAAGACTGCATATGCTGAGTGACCATCCAATTATGCTGACTATCCTATTCCTGCTCAATTTTCATGATGATAGCTTCTCAGAATATTTTTGGTTCAGGGCACCACCACCACTACCTAAGGCCCAATTTTTCTCCCTCTGTTTAACAGGGGCGCGTAATTACAACTTTTGATCAAATATTTAACAGCAGGGCTCATTCCTGCGCTCAACAAAAGTTTCTGTGAGGCTTTACAGTGTTGTGCCACCACCACCACCACCTAAAGCCCAATTTTTCTGCCCCTGTTTGACAGGGGCGCATAATTAAAATTTTTTGATTTAATATTTCACAGCAGGGCCTGTTTTTGTGCTCAACAAAAGTATCTGTGAGGCTTTACAGTGTTGTGCTACCACCACCGCCTAAGCCCAATTTTTCTGCCCCTGTTTAACAGGGGCATGTAATTACAGTTTTTGATCTAATATTTCACAGTAGGGCCTGTTCCTGCGCTCAACAAAAGTATCTGTGAGGCTTTACAGTGTTGTACCACCAACACCACCACCACCTAAGGCCCAATTTTTCTGCCCCTGTTTAACAGGGGCATGTATTTAACAATTCTTGATATAATATTTCACAGCAGGGCACATTCCGGCGCCCACCAAGAGTAACTGTGAGGGCTTACAGTGTTCTGGTACCACCAACACCTAAGGCCCAATTTTCCGCAGAGTGTATAGGGCAGGCCGTGTAATATATACAGGCGGTCCCCTTTTTTCAAACATCCGACTTACAAACGACTCCAGACAACAGGAAGTGAGAGGAAATCTACCCCTAGGAAATGAAATTCTCTCCTGTAAGAGTTAATATGGGAAAAAGGTGTCTCCTTATTGATGCTTTATCACCAATCCTTGTTTCCCTAATAACCCAAAATTTTCTAAATCCAATTGTCATTGGGACAGAAAGTGAGGTGAAATCTTCTGAACAGGGGCACAGACAGCAAAAAAAAAAGGTTACAGGGGGTGATGATAACCCTTCGATATGTTATCCAAAAGGCTTAAAAATATATTTTTTTGGCTGGAGCTACACTTACAAAATGTACCTGTTCCAAATTACAAACTGATTCAACTTAAGAACAAACCTACAGTCCCTATCTTGTTTGTTATCCGGTGACCGCCTGTATACTGCTGCTGTTCAGAGTATGTAGGGACTGGGGGCCCCACGCCTTTTTTTTTTTTTAATTTGGGTGCGGGGTTCACCTTAATATCCATACCAGACCCAAACGGCCTGGTAATGGGCTGGTGGGGGGGGGGGGGCAACATTACATTACAGCCGCAAGCAGTTTTAAATGTCTTTTTCTCCTTTAGAAATGTCATTTTGTGCAGGGACTTTTCTAAGCATGAGAAAATGTGCCACTTTACAGGCATACTATAGACACCCCCCAGGCATGATATTTAAAGGAATATTACACTTTTATTGTTTCACAAGCATTATTAAAATCACTGCTCCTGAAAAAACGGCCGTTTTTAAAACTTTTTTTTGATACATTGATGCATTGATACATGTCCCCTGGGGCAGGACCCGGGCCCCCAAACACTTTTTATGACAATAACTTGCATATTACCCTTTAAAATTAGCACTTTTGATTTTTCATGTTCGAGTCCCATAGACTTTAATGGGGTTTGCGTGTTCACACAAATTTTTGGTCTGTTCGCATGTTCTGCCACAAACCGAACCGGGGGTTGTCCGGCTCATCCCTATTTCTGACCTTTTCAAGATATGACAAGGTGGAAACAGTGTTTTTTATATAGGCTAACTCGGCGGATTAACCTCTCTTGTGCTGAACAAAATAAAATTGAAAAATGACTGGCAATGTTTTCTGGTGTAGTGGGAGAGGACACTTATGCTGGACTTTTAATATTCACTTATTTTATGGACTCACTGTTAATATTCACAGTGGTGATTCAAGAGAACTGTTTTAGGTTTTTTTTTGTGTAAAAATATGTATTTATATGTATATACTGTAAATATGTATAGTATATATAAATATACATATAATATATAATATAAATATACATATAAATATTTATATATGCTTATATACATTTTGTTGAATATATTTATAATTTTTGTAGGGTGATATCACAGCATTACTAGTAACTAGTTATTAGTTACACTTTTGAATATTTATATGGGCTTTATAGTGGCAGGAGTGAAGTGGGACAAAATTTTAAGGTTTCTGCACATTTGTATAGTTGTTTGATAGCGCAAAGTAGGGGTTGTTAAGAATTGTTTGTAAAAGTCGACATTAACCACTTCAGCCCCGGAAGAATTTCCCCCCTTCCTGACCAGTGCGTTTTTTGCGATTCGGCACTGTGTCGTTTTAACTGACAATTGCACAGTCGTGCGACGTGGCTCCCAAACAACATTGACATGCTTTTTTCCCACAAATAGAGCTTTCTTTTGGTGGTATTTGATCACCTCTGTGGTTTTTATTTTTTGCGCTATAAACAAAAAATAAGCGACAATTTTGAAAAAAACAAATTATTTTTTACTTTTTGCTATAATAACTATCCCCAAAAAATAATTAAAAAAACATTTTTTTTCCTCAGTTTAGGCCGATACGTATTCTTCTACATATTTTTGGTAAAAAGAAAAAAAAAAATCGCAATAAGCGTTTATTGATTGGTTTGCGCAAAAGTTATAGCGTTTACAAAATAGGGGATAGTTTTATGGCATTTTTATTATTTTTTTTTTTTACTAGTAATAGCGGCGATCAGCGATTTTTATTGTGACTGCCACATTATGGTGGACACATTGGACAGGAGAGATGCTGTTTACATCAGCATCTCCCCGTTCGTCCTCTCCGTGAGGCGATCGCGGGTATTCCCACGGAGATCGATTTTGCGGGACCCGCGACCCGACTCACAGAGCTCCAGCCAGCGTGCACGCAATGGCACAGTGGGAAATTCAATGGGACTTACCTGTACGCCCATTTGCCCAGCCATGCAATTCTGCCGACGTACATCGGCGCGCGCCAGTTTCGGGAAGTGGTTAACTGCTCATATAAAATAGTCCATTCCCCAGTAAGGGTGAGCTTAGAAATGCAAAGTAAGAAATGTGAGTAATGCCTCATACACACGATCAGATTATCCGATGATAAAAATCACTTTCGGATTGATCGTTCAATAATCTGACCGTTAGTACACAGCTTTCGACATCTGATCACGACAGTCTGTCCAACAAAATCCGAAGAGACAAACATGAAAGCTTTGCTCGGAAGATAGCCCATCATACAACAATCGTTTAATCAGTACAGTATGCGTCTGCTAAAAATCGATAGACGAACACCACGCATGATCGGAAACACAAAAATAACCCGGAAGGAGATGGGAGAAAGTAAACAATGTTCATATCACGAAAATGCCCCAAGATACGAACAGAAACTCTCCTGTGGCCGATTACAATATTCCTCAGAAAACAATGAACAGATAATACTATTGTAGTTACTTATTTATCAGCATGTTCCATGAAAATATGATATAATTATATTAATTATATAATGTTTTTATTGCACTTTAATCAATTCTACTGTATGTCAAGAAATCCAATTATGTAATTTTTACCCAAAAAAATGAATAAAGACAATAATAAAGCAAGAAGAGTATTGTTAAATCAGATCATGTTTATTAAACCAAAAGGCATGGCATACACAGGGGTCACACGTATTGTATCATTTCCGATACGTAGCTACGCACACCGGAAGGTTTTTCCAGAATCGTACAACAAAAATTGTACTTTTCGTAAAGCACATTTTGCACTGCTGTATTCAATATTAGTTTTATGCAACAAAATGCGAACGATACGTCGTACGATAATCTGATCGTGTGTACGAGGCATTACCAATCATTACCAAAACTAGAGGTTATTGGAGGGGAGATTTCTCTTTATCATACTTTTTTTTTTTTTCTCTGTACACACTGTTATACAGTATATCAAGGTTTTATACCTATCAAGGTTTTAATAATACTTAAGCTTTATATTTTTATAAATAAAATATGCATTTTATTCTCAAACCATGTATATTTTGCACTTTTATTAACTAACTTAGAAAGTGACAAGCAGAGCTCACTATTTCCCACATTGTCTCATTCGAACATAGCTCTTCTTTTTCACTCCGAATTAATTTCTCAGAAAGTTTTACTACCTTATCTTTCCATGTCGCCTTCTAACCTAATTTTACCAAACAACAAAAACAGCCCAAATAACCAAACACAATTCACTGCTGACTTTACAGATTTGTCAGGGGTACTACTTTGTGCAAAATGTGCCAGTGTGTTAGTACAAATTCTTAATAACAAATCGCCAAATAACTTCAGAATGCACATGCACAGCATCATCATGTTCACACTAAAACAGGGCATTTATTTCGGGCCAAACGTCTCACTATAAAGGGCTATATATGAGAAATTGCCCTAAAAAGGACAAGTTTACCCTTAAGTAAAAAGCCCCCAGCCGTAAATCCTCAGCTCCCTGCACTAGCCTAAGCTTGACTCTTTCCCACCCAGATGCTTAATTACCTCCTCTGGCAGTGCTATGCTCCCATGTTATTTATATCCCAACTGGCAAAATCTAGTGTGATTGCTGTCTGCACCTGCACAGTAATAGCCCTTAGACCTGGATAAGATGTACCCATTCTGTCAGAGCAATATCCCATTCAAGTCTATAGTAAGGTGACCAGATTTTCAAAATGAAATCTATGGTCATACAACCAACCACATTTACTTTTAACCACACTCACAAACTCATATCCCCATTTCTATCAGTATTTAAACAATATAAACACTATGTAAGTGTTGACTACCAAAATTGCTGGGACTGCAGCAATCTGGCACCAACATGCCATTACTTTTTACTACAAATGGTACAAAAAATGTTGATGGGACTTTTAAGGTGCCACTATACATTTCTAACACTGACAATGTATATACAAATCTAAAATGCTTTTATTGTTGTTTAAAAGCTGATCTCATGATCCTTAAAACATACAATTTTTAAGCCTCTAAAAGGCTGTTGGTAATAAATTACAATATCCACAAGACAGATTCTTCAACTTACTGTATAACGTTATAAATTCACATTCTGCCAAAAGTAACTTCACCCTCTAGCATTATTAGATAAAGTAGAAAAAAAGGAAAATGGGACTTTTGAGTCACAACATACAGTATATCTAAATTATATCATTTATTTGAGCTAAAAAAAGTCTTAAAAATAATTTTAGTGTATATCCAAACAATCTATCATAGAATGTTCAAGTGCAGCACAAATATTAAAACATCAGTGCGATACAGTTCTGTTACAAAACAAAAAGTGGCATGGGCCAGCCCTAGAAAATACTGTTGAGACCTTTAAGTTAAAATTCAACATGCTATAACCATCCTATGGTTATCTCTTTTTCTCCCCCACCCACATTATGCTCAAGGGTATTACTTTTAAAATGTTTTACGAGGGTGATATACTTTGTATAACTCTGGTTGTTTTGTTTAGATTATTGTGTGAATTAGCACTGTAATGGCTCCTGAAGAAGTGGATCAAGTCCATAAAATGCGTCGGGCCATGAGGAATTCAATTTCTTCTGACACAATTTATTGCTGTATCGTACTGATGTTTTAATATTTGTACTGCACTTGAACATTCTATGATAGATTGTATGGATATATACTAAAAATCATTTTTAAGACTTTTTTTTAGATTAAATAAATGTTATATTTTAGATTTATTTTGTGCCTCAAAAGTCTAATTTTCTCCCCTTTTCTACTTTATCTGACAATATATAGGGATGTGGCACTATTTGTGGGATGTGGCACTGTTTATTTTAATAACTGCAGTATCACCCTAGCATTATTACATTCAACATTAGCAGTTTTACCTAAAAAATATGAAAGCACGTTTCATGGGTCGAAGAACCCACTTTTCTTGTTCTGTGTAACTATCTTAACCGCTTCCCAACTGCCTCACGCAGATATACTGCGGCAAAAGGGCACGTACAGGCAGATTAATGTACCAGTACGTTGCCCTTTAAGAGGCAGCTCGCGGGCGCGCGCTTGCCGGGAGCTCCGTAACCGCGATCCTGATATCTGCGGGGATACCTGCGATCGTCTCACGTTGAGGAAGAACGGGGAGATGCTAATGTAAACAAGTATCTCCCCGTTCTGCCTAGTGACACTGTCACTGATCTCTACTCCCTGTGATTGGTAGTGTAACACCCCCCCCCCCACAGTTAGAAACACTCCCTAGGACACACTTAATCCCTACAGCGCCACCTAGTGGTTAACCCCTTCACTGCCAGTGACATTTTTACAGTAATTAATGCAATTTTTTAGTATTGATCGGTGTAATAATGCCAATGGTCCCAAAAATGTGTCAAAATTGTCTGATGTGTCCGCCATAATGTCGCAGTCATGATAAAAATCGCTGATTGCCGCCATTACTAGTAAAAAAAAAAATTATCAATAAAAATGCCATAAGACTATCCCCTATTTTGTAGACGCTATAACTTTTACACAAACCAATCAATAAACGCTTATTGCAATTTTTTTATCAAAAATGTATAGAAGAATATGTATCGGCCTAAACTGATGAAAAAGGTTTTTAAAATATTTTTGGGGGATATCTATTATAGCAAAAAGTAAAAAAATAATGCGTTTTTTTCAAAATTGTTGCTATTTTTTGTTTATAGCGCAAAAAACAAAAACACGTTTTCCTCATAAATCTTACATGATAAATTGTTGCTGATAGGCTAATTCCAAATAGCAGGGGACCATCACCTCACCAAGTCTTCCCCTGGGAGAAGAGCCGCAAGATCCCAGAGAGGGAAGAAGAGGAGTAAAATTATATATACAGTGTATATATACACATATACTGTATATTGAAGTTACAATAGCAAAATTAGGGGGCATTCACATAATGGATCAATCACATCCATTGGTATGCTAAAACAGGCTTAAGCTACAGTCCCCACATCTTGGCTATGCCCCTCTTATGCATTTCACCCTGAATAGGCTCAGTCATAGAGGTGCTCCTGTATAACTAAGCCTAATCAGGGTGAAACATATAAGAGAAGCCTCGCCAAGATGTGGGGACTGTAACTGAAGCCTCAGCTTACCAGTGGATGTAATTGATCCACGTGGTGTATGTCGCCTAATTTTGCTATTGTGATTGTACCATGGAGTGGGATGTACTCCTAGAGGGGCTGGCACCCACCATGTAAGAACTGAGAACTGATGGAAGGATGAATGGGACGCATATTTTTTACATATATTTTGAAGTTGTTGGAATCTCAAGGAATATAAAGAAATATAAAGACCAAACAACCAAGGATGTGTACATTGGAAACATGTACATTCAATCGTCACAAATTTCTCCAACACGATATTGGTCTCATTTACTAACAATCCCCTTAATGCTAAAATGGTGGTATTTCTTAATTAATTTGCCACAGCTATGGCAACATATTAGAAACATGTCACAAAAAAGGAACTATTTGAATCTGTTACACACTTTGGAACTATCTCTAAAAGTGTTGCATGGGTTACGTGAATTTGGCACTAGATTCCATAATAAAACAATACCAATAGAAATGTGTTACAACAGCTATATACAAAATGACTGGCTGCCAAGGATGAAGTATATTCTATTTCATTCAGATATAGAGCTCCTCTGTCAAGAAATAAACCTGAAAGCACACAAATGTGTATTATTTACCATTGCTGTGTTAAATGCTTCAATTTCCATATGGTGTCCTTTGGTCTAATTCAGCTCAGAGTATATTAGGAGCTTGCATGATGACATGTGGTTACCAAGGTAACCAGTAACAAAGTGTTTCACAAATGGTCTATATAATTAAATAAAGATATAATTTCTTACACACCCAAAGACGACCAAGGAGCATGCATTTACATTGTTAACTCTTCAATGAGAGCAAAGGCAGTTTGCTGTACCTGTGCCTTCAGCCACAGGGATGTTCTGAATCCCTACTGAAGACATGAATAAATCAGAATTTTCCAACTAGCCCACAGAATGGTCACATTATGTGCCCCAGAAGAGAAGGTTACCGCAACTACCTTTTCTCATTGCTCAGCCCATTCACGGTGTCATCATCAGTGGCACCGAGGCCACACTATACCCTGACTGCTTGGACCCAGCATAGGCCATGCTTGATGGCAGCCGCCAACCACTTTGTGTAGACTCACTGTCATGATGTTAATCTGATGACAGAATGTACAGATGAAGCACTCAGAATGCAAGTGTGCAGCACTCCTTGATAGGAGATGAAAAGTCAACTATGATCAGAACCCACAACAGATTCTATTACAGCCATTCCCTGGTATTATTGACTCTTTGTACCCAGATTCTTCACTAAACATGTATGAATGATTTTATTCCCAATCGAAATTCGGATGATATATCCGAATTTCTAAATCACAATAGGAACGAATTTAAATGAATCTGAAATAAATTATAACAAAATGAAATTTCATTCAAATTCAAATCGAATTCGAAACTCATTTGAATTCCAAAACGAATTTGAAATGTAAACATATTGCTTACTCTTGCTTATTTCTTTTAAAAACTATGTGCAAGTCCACCTAAAATAACTGATGCTGTTTTGAAGCCAGGGGGTATTCAAATATTGATTTAATTTAGACTTTTCTTATGTTCACTCACTTTGCATTTTTTAACCACTTGCCACCCAACCACCGCCAAATGACTAAGGAGCAGTGTTGCTCTTGTTTTGGGCCGACATCAGCCCATTCAAACAGGGCATGCGCGTGATCGGGTGCGTGCAGCCCAGCACTGTTGGTGGCGGCGTGTCCCCGAGACACAGCTTGTCACCGAAAGGGGTAAACAGCCAGTGAGTACAGCTGTTTACCACATGATTGGTTGTGATCCATTCACAGCCGATCACACATGGCTCTGCCCCTTTGTAAACTTAGCATGCGCGTGACCGGAGGTGCGAGGCGCAGGGATGTCGGTGGCGGCATGTTCCCAGGAACACAGATCATCACCAAAAGTGGAAAACAGCCAATGGCCGTGGCTGTTTACCACGTGATCAGCCGTGATCTATTCACAGCCAATCACAAATGTAAACACAGACCTTTAACTGGCTGTTACCGGCTCTTCTCTCCTCACACAGTTTCCAGTGTGAGGAGAGAAGAGCCAGGAGCAGTGAGTTACCGATCTGTGTCTGTATTGTACTACAAAAAGCACACAAATAAAGAGAACCTGTCACATCGCCACCCATAGCAGTGTAACAGTCCTCATCAGTGCCCAGCAGTGTTACTGTCGCCCCCCCACCTGTCACCCAACAGTCACCACATCAGTGCCCATAAAGTACACCTGTCCCCCATCAGAGACTGCCATCAGTGACCATCAGCAGTGTACCTGTCACACATCAGTGACCCTCACCTGTCACCTATCAGTGACCATCAGTGACTGTCATCAGTCATCCTTCAGTGACCGTAGCCTGTCACCCATCAGTGACTGTCACCTGTCACCCATCAGTCGCTCATCACTTACCGTCACCTGCCCCCTATCAGTCACCCATCAGTGACCGTCACCTGCCACCCATCAGTGACCATCAGCAGTTATCTCTCACCCATCACATAGCCTATCACCAAAGTAACCGTCGCACAGCCCATCACCAAATTACCTGTCACACAGCCGCCATAAGCAGCATGTCCAAAAAAGTTTACACCAGTGAGGAGGCGTCTCAGATCCTCTCCATGACTGATGAGAGCAGCTGGGAATTCTCATCAGATTCCAATTTTGATTCTGAATCCAATTCAGAATTTGATTGATAGCAGTGGACCAGCAACCGAATCGGAGGAAGAATGGGTCCCTCCTAAAACCAGGCAACCGCCAGCAATAGACCCCAGGATCAAATGCCTAGGCCCAGTACCAGCGCTGCCGCCAGCTATAGACCCCAGGATCAAATTAACAGGCTCAGTACCAGCGCTGCAATATCACCCCAAAGTACCAGCACAGGAATTTCAAATCCCCCAACTACCAGCACCAGAGTGTCACATCCCCAAGAGTAAGGGCCACTACATACCTCCCAGATGCTCTTGGCAACCCAACATGGCTGCCTTCCAACTCGGGATCAGCAAGCATTCCCCCTTTCACTGCATCGCCCGACACTTTGCTGCAATTCATTGTGGACCAGACCAATCTATATGCCCAGCAGTATATTGCAAACAACCCCCTATCATCCTATGCCCATCCGTGAAGAGATCTGACTTTGGAGGAGTTCAAATTGTTTATGGGCCTCAACCTTAACATGGGGCTTACAAAAAAAAGAAGGACATTCCCACTGGTCCACCAACCCTATCCACCACATGCCCATTTATTCTGCCGTAATGTCCAGATCCTGGAAACGAGATGATTATGCGCTTATGCCCTGATGTGCCCCATGCCCTGATGTGCCCCATGCCCTGATGTGCCCCATGCCCTGATGTGCTATGTGCCCTGATGTGCTATGTGCCCCAATGTGCCCCATAATGTGCCCTGAAGTGCCCCATAATGTGCCATGTGCCCTGATGTGCCATAATGTGCCCTGATGTACCCCGAGCCCAGATGTGCCCTGATTTGCCATGTGCCCCATGCCCTGATGTGCCCCATGCCCTGATGTGTCCCGTGCCCTGATGTGCTATGTGCCATGTGCCCCGTGCCCTGATGTGCTATGTGCCCTGAGGCCTGATGTGCCCCATGCCCTGATGTGCCCCGATGTCCTATTTTTGTCCCAGTCCAGCCCTGTTTACTGATAGCCCTAACCAAAATCTAGTGGAAACAATTGCCTTCAAAATTCACCAAATTAGTAAATAGAGTCCACCTGTGTGTAATTTAATCACAGTATAAATACAGCTGTTCTGTGAAGCTCTCAGAGGTTTTTTAGAGCCATAAGAAGTCCCGTTTTCAGTTTGCAAGAAGCCATGTGGGGGACACAGCAAACGTGGAAGAAGGTGCTCTGGTTGGTTGAGACCAAAATTTAACTTTTTCAAAATCAAAACACTATGTGTGGCGGAAAACACTGCACATCACCCTGAACACACAATGCCCACAATGAAACATGGCAGTGGCAGCATCGTGTTGTGGGGATGCTTGTCTTCAGCAGGGACAGGGAAAGTGGTCAGAGATGATGTAAAGATGGATGGAGTCAAATACAGGGCAATCTTATGCCGCATACACATGGCCGGACTTCCCGACAGAAAAGTTCCGATGGGAGCTTTCAGTCGGACATTCCGACCGTGTGTATGCCCCATAGGACTTTTTCTTTTGGCATTTCCGATGGACTCAGATATAGAACATGTTCTAAATCTTTCTGTCGGAAATGCCCATTGGCAAGTCCAGCCATGTGTACACGGCATTAGAAGAAAACCTGTTTCTGCAAAAGACTTGAAACTGGGTTGGATGTTCACCTTCCAGCAGGACAATGACCCTAAACATACAGCCAGAGCTGCAATGGAGTGGTTTAGATCAAAGCATATTCATGTGTTAGAATGACATCCATAGAGATTGGAGCATGTCACTCCATATGTATTATATGGTATTACAATGCAGCTCCTGAGAACACAATCTGGGGCACTTTTTATCCAGGGACATAAAATTGGGGATCTCTGGTCACCCTAGTTTATAGGCCATTACAGTGCAGATGTGCGTAACGCTGTGCTGGATTTTGGTAGCAAGGAGATCACCACCGTAGGAGGTAGGCAGCTTTCAGCTTATGAAAGTTTAGGGGAATACGTAAGGGAGATTTTACTTAAAGGTAAACTTGTCCTTTAAATGGGCAGGAACAATCAGATGCATGGCAACATCTTTGATTACATTGGCATGGTTGTCTGGAGGTCTGCATGTGGATAGGACATCAGAGCTTATAAAGGGGCGCTGCGTCAGGCATGTGGACTCTAAAGGGAAATCTGTAGTGCAAGGGGACCCAATAAATGAAGCTGAAAAGCAGTGCAAAGAATTTCTCGTGCATCAGAGAAATTCTGAGAGTGGAAGCTGAGGGAAAAGTATTCACAGATAGAGCCAGCAATCGCTATTTGTATTATGGACGGACCCCAGTTATCGCTCTGGATAGGGCCCCTCAGTCGATTCCCTGACAGAAATGGCCCAGTAAAGTGATGACTGTGCTTTAAGCAGATGAAACACTACTTGATGATTGATCATTTCCTAATATAAAAAAAAAACTTGCAGTAAAAAAAAATCTTTAGTAAAATAACATTATACATTATAATAAAAACAGCAGATGGCATGCTATAATAAAATTTTTATGTTTTGAAGACAACAAAAATTGAAGACTCCCTCTGAAATGGTCTATTCAAGCATGCTGGGACCTAAATTGTATTAGATTACCTCATAATGGTATTTCCAGAAAAAAAGAGTGCATATTAATGGATATATGAAAGTATGAAGGTAACCATGGCTACTGTTGTGTATTCAGTTAACATCTTTTATACAGCTGTGAATATTTGTTTTTGTGCCAGGCCATCCTTAACCATTCCCTTTTATTTCAAACTGAAGAAAAGAACATTACAGAATAGTTTCTCACATGACAGATAGACACTTTCAGAAGTTAGATTTTATGAAAACACCTCTCCAAGTGTTTACGCGTCTCTTCAGGATGTCAAACTCTCTTACCTCTTACCCATATATTGAAGCAAAGCTTCTTTTGTAACCATTATATTGATAAAAACAATTATTTAATGGGAACCTAATACAGCTGTTTGGCATTGGCTATTACTTTATATTTTGATAGCTAGAGTGAAAAAAAAACTACAAAGGCAACTGACATTTTAGTTTTGTACAGAGGACAGCAGATTGACTTATCTACTGATTCATTTTTTAGTTCACAAAAACACCAGTTCTTGTGGCCATTTTTTTCTTCTTATTATTGTTTTTGTTATAAGCCAGATGAGGCAACTACTCCCGCTCCTTTTCACACAAACAACCACATGAATTGGCCTGTTCTGCTTTGTCAAAACTGCCAGTGGGAGGAGCACCGCTCTTAAAGATATGAAAAAAAAGGGGGAACTAATGCGCAAACCACAGGGGACCAGACAAATATTCTAAAACCTAACAAAGTAGCTGCCGACATAAGAGTGTTCTCACACCGGATAAAGAGCAAATGGCAAAAAAGTTAATGTGGCGCTTACTTAACCTCCCTGGAGGTATGATTTCGGATTTTAGGTGATGAAAGCGGTACAATTATTTTGCAGGGAAATATGGCGTTTTATATTGTAGGTCTGTAATTCTTAACAATAACGCACTTAAATCTGTCCAAAGAGTCTAGTAGATATCCCGGGTATGATGAAGTTTGAAACACAAAAACATAAATTATAATATAATAAATAAATATAAATAATTAAAAAAATAATAATATAATAATATTAAAATACATTTCCCCATGATTCACTATCGCTCAATTCTGCAAGTGTTCTAATTTATTATCGCTGTTTTCTAGCTGGTCTAAAGTCACTTTTGACGTAAAGGGACACTTTTTGGTTGCTATGGACAATCTCCAGTTTCCAGGCAGAAAGAACAGTATATATAATATAAAACTGCATGCAGGGCATTGGACAAAGCACTGGGGACAAAAGGGATGTGAAATAATTTCATACAGTACTGTAATCTGTAAGATTACAGTACTGTATGTGTTATGATTTTTACTTTTTTTTTAATTTGCCGCCAGGCTCCGCCCCGTGCGTCGCGACGCTCGCAGGGAACGGAGCCTGGCACAGAGAGGCTTCGGAGGAGGCAGAGCCCGCAGACACAGCGGGGGACATCGCAGGATCCCGGGGACAAGGTAAGTACAGCGCACCAGGATCCTGCAATGTAATCCAGAGTGTGGCTCAGGGTTCCCGCTAATGGTGCAGAAATTTAATCCCGAGCCACACTCCGGAAAACCGTCAGGGAGGCTACAAAAACTATAAAATAATACAACCATCTCTGAAAATGCCAAAGGGATAAATCCAGAGGGATAATGCATCCTTACATTAATCTCTCATTAAATTGTATAGCCAAAGATTAGCAAACCAATGCTATAACAAGACATGAATAAATACCACAAACCGGAAAATAAAGAATGGCTTGGTAGACACTTAATGACTGATATCCTACAAGATGAATGGAATCCTAGATCATAATGAGATGAATAATCACTAAAGAAAAAAAATTCTAAATAAACAGTGAATAGAGTGTCTCCAAAATAAATATGGCAATCTATGCAAATCGCAAGAAAGTGTGCACAAATCGCAAAGGTGCAACACAATAGTGCATACACGAAATGTGCAAATTAAGCAATCTGTGCAAATATAGCAGAACAATAATGGCAAAAATATTTACATGTAATGAATGACATAATATATAGCTGAATGTGCAAACAGCAAAAAATGTGCAAATAATGCAAAAAAGTGCAAAGCTTGTGTAAACAATACCAATGAAATATATTGATATATATTAATAATCCAAAGTAGTCCAAACAAGGTGCTTAATTGCTAAATAATGAAATCATCAAGTGGTGAAATACACACAAGAAAAAAAGAAAAATAGGAAAATGTGAAAAAATGTTTAGGGTGAAGAAAAGTTCCCATGCACAGTGCAATCTGATTGTGACAATCTTCTTCAATGTGAATTTGCAGTTCATCCAAAGAATTCCAGTGACACCGTTCAGCTAATCTCCAGTGTGTGTGGAAAATAGTTCCCCCAGCCTCTCACCTCATGTCAGAGCAAAGTAAGCCATACTGACAGGTTCACAATAGTCGATCCGCTCCACAGCCCACTTAGTGGCACCACTCCTATGGATCTCCAGTAACTCCACCAGATCCGTTCCCAGGGTGCCCCAGACTTTCATCCAGATGTCATTAAACCATTAAAGAGAAGGGAAGGGGGGACTCCATAGTGCAGTATTTAAAACAGACTCAATTTATTAATAGTAATACACTTACAATTAGATGTATAAAAATGAGCGTTTAGATAGTAACGGTTCCCGATCCCGGCCGTGATCAGAGAACGAACGTCACCTGACTCTCCTCCCTGATGTGTTGCGTCACTGTTCACGTGACTTTCTCAAAGGGTATAGAGTCGGGTGCACAGCGGTGACTGATATAGCAAAGCGGCTACCATAGTAACCCACTTAATCATGTTAAAAAGTCTTAATATCATGATAAATAAATATACACTGCTCATAGTACCAAATACATCAAAACATCTTAAAGAAATAAATTAAAGTTTTAAAAACAAAAAAATTTCCAACTAGGGTAGTAGATGAACAGCACCCTCTAGTGGTCAACACAATAACTCTTTTAAGCTAAAGCAAAGCTAAACAAGATGGGAATCCATGTAAGGACTGCTCATTACACAGACCTGCCATCTAGTTGATGACTCAAAGAAGGCAGCCCTAATTAAATACAACCCACAATTAAAACCTCTAAAATGGGGAAAGAATAAAAATAATTATTAATCAAAGTATAAAATAAGCCTAAAAATCTTCAGGGATGATGGATAAATAACAGTAGGAAAATGAATAAAGTAGAGTGGAACTAATGAATCAAAGAAAGATAATAGATAAGCTAATAAAACAATTCAGGTCGAATTCCACATTGTGTCCCAATGGTGTTAATGTAGGGATACACGAGCTCCGTACATTAACACCATTGGGACACAATGCGGAATTCAACCTGAATTGTTTTATTTCTAATTATTGATTTAATTATTTTGCGTTTTTAGCTTAACTATTTTCTTTCTTTGATTCATTAGTTCCACTCTACTTTATTCATTTTCCTACTGTTATTTATCCACCATCCCTGAAGATTTTTAGGCTTATTTTATACTTTGATTAATAATTATTTTTATTCTTTCCCCATTTTAGAGGTTTTAATTGTGGGTTGTATTTAATTAGGGCTGCCTTCTTTGAGTCATCCACTAGATGACAGGTCTGTGTAATGAGCAGTCCTTATATGGATTCCCATCTTGTTTAGCTTTGCTTTAGCTTAAAAGAGTTATTGTGTTGACCACTAGATGGTGCTGCTCATCTACTACCCTAGTTGGAAATTGTTTTGTTTTTTAAACTTCAATTTTTTATTTATTTTTTTAAGATGTTTTGAAATATTTGGTACTTTGAGCAGTGTATATTTATTTATCATGATATTTGGACGTTTTAACATGATTAAGTGGGTTACTATGGTAGCCGCTTTGCTATATCAGTCACTGCTGTGCACCCGACTCTATACCCTTTGACAAAGTCACGTGAACAGTGAAGCAACATGTCAGGGAGGAGAGTGGCGTGACGTTCGTTCTCTGATCACGGCCGGGATCGGGAACCATTACTATCTAAACGCTCATTTTTATACATCTAATTGTAAGTGTATTACTATTAATAAATTGAGTCTGTTTTAAATACTGCACTATGGAGTCCCCCCTTCCCTTCTCTTGAATGGTTTAATGACATCTGGTTGAGAGTCTGGGGCACCCTGGGAACGGATCTGGTGGAGTTACTGGAGATCCATAGGAGCGATGCCACTAAGAGGGCTGTGGAGCGGATTGGCTATTGTGAACCTGTCAGTATGGCTTACTTTGCTCTGACATGAGGTGAGAGGCTGGGGGAACTATTTTCCACACACTGGAGATTGGCTGAACGGTGTCACTGGAATTCTTTGGATGAATTGCAAATTCACATTGAAGAAGATTGTCACAATCAGATTGCACTGTGCATAGGAACTTTTCTTCACCCTAAACATTTTTCACATTTGTATTTTTCTATTTTTCTTTTTTTTCTTGTGTGTATTTCACCACTTGATGATTTCATTATTTAGCAATTAAGCACCTTGTTTGGACTACTTTGGATTATTAATATATATCAATATATTTAATTGGTATTGTATACACAAGCTTTGCACTTTTTTGCATTATTTGTACATTTTTTGCTGTTTGCACAGTCAGCTATATATTATGCCATTCATTACATGTAAATATATTTGCCATTATTGTTCTGCTATATTTGCACAGATTGCTTAATTTGCACATTTCATGTATGCACCATTGTGTTGCACCTTTGCGATTATTTGCACACCTTCTTGCGATTTGCATAAATTGCCATATTTATTTTGGAGACACTTTATTCACTGTTTATTTAGAAATCTTTTTCTTTAGTGATTATTCATCTCATTATGATCTAGGATTCTGTTTATCTTGTAGGATATCAGTCATTAAGTGTCTACCAAGCCATTCATTTATTTTCTGGTTTGTGGTATTTATTCATGTCTTGTTATAGCATTGGTTTGCTAATCTTTGGCTATACAATTTAATGAGAGATCAATGTAAGGACGCATTATCCCTTTGGATGTATCCCTTTGGAATTTTCAGAGATGGTTGTATTATTTTATAGTTTTTTTAAGTAAACGACACATTAACTTTTTTGCCATTTACCGCTCTTAAAGACTGACCATGTTCTCTCCACATATACCTAAGACTGTTGCCGCCTCTATTTCAACAGATGGGCCTATGCAGATCAGGGAAAGGCACCTTACCACCCAAGAAGTAATCTTTCCCTTTGTCTCTTTTGTGGTATTAAGGACCATTTTGTAAATAGTTGTCCAAATAAACTGGGACAGACCAAGGACTAGTGGAGTGGCAGGCACATTAATGGGGCCATTTCCTTCTCCCTGAGGAGGACAATAAGTTTTTGTCCCCACCTACATTCCATGTCAGACACAATATTTCTGCCTTTATGGCCTCTGGCTTAGCCAGTTACTTCATGGATGAAGCTCTAGGCTCTCATCTTCAGATCCCATTTGTTTCAGTGATTGCTACTGACAACTGTCCACTAGCCCATGGTACAGACACCCATTCTAGCACTTACAATAGGGGCCTGTCATCAGGAGAAAATCTACACTCTGGCTTTCCATCTGATCTTGGTTACATGCTACAACCTATATATAAATTTAACTATTCAGAAGATTGTGACTTAAGAAAACCTCTGCTTGATCACTGTTTTTACATCAGCAAGGTATTCTGTCCTTGCCACTAAATATCTCCCTGACTGCTATCAGAAATACTGTGATGTCTTCAGTGCCAGATCTACCTCTGAACTACCACCACATTGACCTTATTCTTTACTCCCCAGTATCTCACCACCTAAGAAATGAGTTTACCCCCTCTTGCAACCTGAAACCAGATCACTAAGAACTAAATCAAGGAAAACCTGCAAAAAGGGTTCATTCGCCATTCATCTTCCCTGCTGATTCAGGCTTCTTTTTTTGTGGGAAAACAAACCTTCAAACCATTTATAGACTATAGAGGGCTGAATTGTTTTCCCATTCCCAACCATTGAAATAAATGTGTAAACAGCGCTTGCAGAAAAATAAACTAATACAGTGATATCATATCAAATCATATCAGAAATCAAAAATGCATCAATATATAAAAAAATATAAATGGACACAGTTTATTTAAAGTGCTGATTGCTCATAAAATTATATAATAAAGTGCATCGGTGCTCCAAAAATTGATACGCTGTTGTGTGCCACACTCCCCTCTGGTGACCCCACTCACCAAAAATAATGGACCTCAGCTTTGCAGTCTGGGGTCAAAAGAGCTGTAATCTAATGATCTGGTATGTGAGGAATGGATTCTCAGAGGCTTCTCCAGAAAGGTGTTTTAATATCAGAGTAGATTGACCATGCTCGATAAATGGGAAAACAAAGAAGGAACTCAGAGTGAGATACCGTTAAACTGAGTAGATTGTGCAAACTAGGCGGCACTTACAAGATAGCTGGAAAAACAGGCATCAGTGTAAGACATCCGGGTCTGCCGCTGGTCGGCATGCATTCCACGGAAGGTGGGAGTTGCGTCAATGGTTTGAAAAAAACGAAAGTACGTCAGCGCATTTCACCCTTCCTCCAGGACGTCATCGAAGGACATCCCTTCTGGTTTCAAGTGATCAATTTATATCTGAGGAGCGAAAACCTCCTCTCTCATAAGCCAATAAAAAATTACCAATTCCGATCGGTGTAATGAAACTTCCTCTATGTAACATCACTTCCTGTTAACATATTGTATACAGATAGTACAAACTTTTTAAATATAAATACTAGCCACATATGAAAATTAAATGTTACTTAAAAAAAATTACAATAAATTGTGTTACAATACAATTTAAATAGCATGGCAAAAAATATAATAAACGAAAAATAAAATGAAATTAAATAAAAATAAAAATGAAAATAAATAAATAAATAAAATTTCAAAATACAAATGAAATAGTTCTACCAATTAGACAAGAAACAATTCAGATCCAGCTCTATGTTTAAACCAAAGGGACTCATAGAACCAAGCTTATGGATCCATTGGGTCTCATTCTGTGAGATAACCTTCTCAAGATTGGATCCTCTCCAATGCTACTATACTTTACCTATTCCACAAAAAATTACGCCCCTTGGGTCTCTATTGTGAAACAATCTAAAATGATTGGACAAACTATGATGCTTGAAACCTCATAACTTTTTCTGGCACGATTAAGTATTATAGGCAGCAAAGGGGTGTAGTCATGGAGGCAAAATATGCCCCATTCAGTGGCAAACCCTTTCATAAATCGGTGGGAGAAGGAAGCCATTTATGATAAAAATATACCAGAAATTAGATTCTAGAAGAGATATATAGATGATATCTTGATAGTATGGGCAGAATTGCAGGAATCATTTTGTAACTTTCTCAAAGAGATGGAGGACTATGGCATCTCTTTTTCAGAAACTTATAGTTATGAAGCAGTCAATTTCCTGGATCTTGTCATATACAAAGAAAATGGAAGATTACTAACCTGCACTTTCTTTAAAGACGTTGATAGAAATAGCTACATCCCATTGGGTAGCTGCCACCATCCAAGATGGCTAGATGATATTCCAAAAAGCCAGATGTTAAGGGTGAGAAGGAATTGTAATAAGATAGAGGATTATGATTAGGGATGGGCGAACAGTTCGGCCCAAGCATAAGTTCGGGACGAACTTTGGTTGTTCGGACGTTTAACGAACAACGAACATTATGTGGTGTTTGCGGCAAATTCAAAAGCCGCAGAACCCTGTTAAAGTCTTTGGGAAACTAACTTGAAAAACCAAAAGTGCTCATTTTAGAGGCTTATATGCAAGTTATTGTCATAAAAAGTGTTTAAGGACCCGGGTCCTGCCCCAGGGGACATGTAGCAATGCAAAAAGAAGTTTTAAAAACTGAAGTTTTTTCGGGAGCAGTGATTTTAATAATGCTTAAAGTGAAACAATAAAAATTAAATATTCCTTTAAATATCGTGCTGGGGGTTATATAGTATGCCTGTAAAGTGGCTCAGCTTTCCCGTGTTTAGAACAGTACCACAGCAAATGACATTTTCTAAAGGAAAAAAAAGTCTATTAAAACTGATCGCTGCTGTAATGAATTGTCAGGTCTTAGCAATATAGACAAAACTCATTGAAAAAAATGGCATGGATTCCCCCCCAGTCCATTACCAGGCCCTTTGGGTCTGGTATGGATATTAAAGGGAACTCCAAACCAAAAATTAAAAAAAAAATTGTGTGGGGGTCCCCCAAAATCCATACCAGGCCCTTAAGGTCTGGTAAGGATATTAAGGTGGAACCCCGCACCAAATAAAAAAAATGGCGTAGGGGTCCCCCCAACATCCATACCAGACCCTTATCCGAGAACGCAACCTGGCAGGCCGCAGGAAAAGAGGGGGGCAAGAGAGCACCCCCCTTCCTGAACCATACCAGGCCACATGCCCTCAACATGGGGAGGGTGCTTTGGAGTAGCCCCCCAAAGCACCTTGTCTCCATGTTGATGGAGACAAGGGCCTCATTGCCACAACCCTTGCCCGGTGGTTGTGGGTGTCTGCGGGCAGGGGGCTTATCGGAATCTGGAAGCCCCCTTCAACAAGTGGACCTCCAGATCCTGGCCACCCCCCATGTAAATTGGTAACGGGTACATTGTACCCCTACCATTTCACAAAAAAGTGCCAAGAATGGTAAAAAAAAGACAGGAGACACTTTGGGACAAGTCGTTTATTAAAAAATAAAAAATAAAAATGTCCTGCGATGTTGAGCCATCTCACGCCGCCCGATGGACCAAAAAAAGAATAAAAAAAGACGCAACAGCTCCGCCTCCATGAGAGGCTCCCGC
Source organism: Lithobates clamitans (assembly GCA_037952925.1). Classification (NCBI taxonomy): domain Eukaryota; kingdom Metazoa; phylum Chordata; class Amphibia; order Anura; family Ranidae; genus Lithobates; species Lithobates clamitans. The sequence goes on along the minus strand of JBBGZY010000076.1, from coordinate 7,868,762 downwards.
CGACTGACGCTTCTTCTCAGTGACAGCTGTTATATAGCTAAGGGAGGGGGCCACTCGGTGACTTAAACGGGCGACCCCGCCTTCCTCTGACATCATTTTTTACTCAGAAATGTCAATGCATGCACAAATTGGATCAGTAATCAGCGGATCTCACCATCTTCTTCGCCAGCTACACAAACTCATCCCCTTCATTCCAAAAGAGGACAAAGTGGCAGTAGTTGGAACTATCATTAACTCCTGACTCGACTATGCAAACTCCCTCTAAACCGGACTACCTAAATACCAGATTGCATGCCTACAACTCATCCAAAACACTGCAGCAAGACTGATAACAGGAAAAAACCCTGGGAATCCATTTTCCCATCCTTGAGGAGCCTACATTGGCTAACCATAAAGGATTGGATCACATTCAAGACCCTCTGCCTCACCCACAAATGCCTACATGGAAACGCGCCTCAATACCTATACGAGAAAATAAAATGTTACGTACCTAATCGCAGTCTTCAACAACCTACCAAAACCTCCTCCACGTTCCTAAATCCCACTACAAATCGAAGGGAGAACGAAGATTCGCAGTCCAAGGTCCGCGGCTATGGAACACTCTACCGACCAACATCCGTATGGAAGAAAACCATCAGGCCTTCAGGAAAAAACTCAAGACCTACCTCTTCTAACAGCCTGGACCCACAGGATGGACCAAGCGCCTTGAGGCGATTCACTTCACATTTGCAGCACTATAGAAGTCATTCATTCATTCACATGGCATCAAAGGGGGGCAGGGTCACCAATTTCCGTCACTGGGTGGCCCCGCCCTCAGCTATACAATAGCTGTCACCAAGAAGAAGCTTCACTCAGCGGGAGCCTCCCATAGAGGCGAAGCTGTTGCGGCTTTTTTTTCTTTTTTTTTAAATAAAGGACTCGTCCCAAAGTGTCTCCTGTCTTTTTTACCATTTACTACTTTTTTTTTATACTTTTTTGTGAAATAGTAGGGGTACAATGTACCCATTACCAATTCACATAGGGGGAGGTGGGGATCTGGGAGTCCCCTTGTTAAAGGGGGCTTCCAGATTCCGACAATCCCCCACCCGCAGACCCCCACAATCATCAGGCAAAGCACCCTCCCCATGTTGAGGGCATGTGGCCTGGTACGGTTCAGGAGGGGGGGCGTTCTCTTGTCCCCCCTCTTTTCCTGCAGCCTGCCAGGTTGCGTGCTCGGATAAGTGTCTGGTATGGATTTTGGGGGACCCCTACGCTATTTTTTTTGGTGCAGGGTTCCCCTTAAAATTCATATGAGACCTGAAGGGCCTGGTATGGATTTTGGGGGAACCCCCATGCAATAAAAAAAAAAAATTGGTTCAGGGTTTCCCTTAATTTTCATACCAGACCCAAAGGGCTTGGAAATGGACTGGGGTGGGAACCCATGACATTTTTTTCAATGAGTTTTATCTATATTGCTGAGACCCGACAATTCATTACAGCCACGATCAATTTTAAATGACTTTTTTTGCTTTAGAAATGTCATTTTGCTGTGATACTGTTCTAAACACAGGAAAACTGTGCCACTTTACAGACATAATATAGACACCCCCCCCCCCCCAGGCACAATATTTAAAGGAATATTTAATTTTTATTGTTTCACTTTAAGCATTATTTAAAATCACTGCTCCTGAAAAAACTGCCGTTTAAAACCTTTTTTTGCATTGATTGCCACTTTTATGACAATAACTTGCATATATGCCTTTAAAATTAGCACTTTTGATTTTTCATGCTAGTGTCCCATAGACTTTAACGGTGTTCGTGTGTTCGTCCAAATTTTTTTCCTGTTCACAAGTTCTGGTGTGAACCGAACCGAACCGGGTTCTACCGGGTTCGGCTCTTCCTTAATTATGATACACAAGCTGAACTGAAAGGGATATATTTTTAAAGATTTAAAAAGAACTAAAGAAACAATAAGAGATTTAGATAGGGAGTCTTTATTTAAGGAAAAAGTAAATAAGATGAAAGATTATGGTGTAGCTTTTTTGACAGGCTACACCAGACAATACAAACAGTTTGAAAAAAATAATCAGAGAACACTGGCCCTTGCTACTTAAGGAGAGAAAGCTCAAAATAATTTTACCAGGCCAACCTCAGTTTATTTATACTAAACCACCCACACTTAGGTTGAAGTTGGCACATAATGTCATCAATGCCCTAAAAGGTCATTTACTTTTTTGGACCAAACTGTTTTTTTCAGTTGTGGTTAATGTGTGATTTGTAGAACTTCCAAACAGGAAGAAAAGGAAAACCACCCATTTTAGCTCTTACTCTCAGGGTAGGTCCTTTTAGATCAAGAAAATGTATCACTTGTGGGACCACACACGTCACTTATCTTCTGTCCTGTCCTTGTGGTCTCCAGTATGTGGGGAGGACCACAAGGAAATTAGGGATGAGGTTAAGCAAGCATGTCAACAAAATCAAAAAGGGTTTCAAGCATCATAGTTTGCCCAATAATTTTAGATTGTTTCACAATACAGACCCAAGGGGCCTTACTTTTTGTGGAATAGATAAAGTAGAGGAGCATTGGAGAGGATCCAATCTCAAGAAGGCTATCTCACAGAATGAGACGGAATGGATCCATAGGCTCGGCTCTATGAGTCCCCTTGGTTTAAACATAGAGCTGGATCTGAATTGTTTCTTGTCTAATTGGTAGAACTATTTCATTTGTTTTTTTATTTTTTATTTTATTTATTTATTTATTTTCATTTTTATTTATTTTTTTATTTAATTTCATTTTATTTTTCGTTTATTATATTTTTTTGCCATGCTATTTAAATTGTATTGTAACACAATTTATTGTAATTCATTTTAAGTATTGTTGTTGTTTTAAAAACAGTGATCATGCTGAAGTTTTCTTCTCATTAGATCACAGCTTATTTGACCCCAGACTGCAAAGCTGAGTGGGGTCACCAGAGGGGAGTGTGGCACACGACACTGTATCAATTTTTGGAGCATCGATGCACTTTATTATATAATTTTTATGAGCACTCTGCACTTTGAATAGACTGTGTCCATTTATATTTTTTAATATATTGATGCATTTTTGATTTTCACGGAATATGATGTCACGGTATTGATTTATTTTTCTGCAAGCGCTGTTTACCCATTTATTTCATCTTTGAGGTTGTAGCACCTTTGCAACAGCTGCTGCAGTTTCTCACTTTTTTACAATTTAATACCTTAGCTCAAGTTTTATATAGTTTATTCATTCCCAACCATTACCCACTCCCTCTCTCAGGGAGCCTGGATGTTCTCTAAACTATTTCTCACGGGGGCCTTCAACTTGGTCTAGATTTAAGAAGGGGTGAGTGAAAGACAGCCTTTAACAAAACAGATTGACACTGGGATAACTTGATAATTCCCTCCAACTTATAAAATGCCCCCGCTGTCTTCTAGAAATTTGTTAATGATATCTTCTGTGATCACCTGAGCAAGTTCCTTGTCATCTCTATGAATGACATTCTGACTTATTCACAGTCTTCGGCAGACCATCAACAACATATTGTCTCATTGCTGGCAAATGAGTGCTAATTATAAACACTGCATTAATGCTGATGTATTGCTTGCTCCCTTATTTTGCCATTTATTACCAGACTTACCTTTTACCCTGTCTCTTACCTGAAATCAGTAATCCTCAGTAAAGATGGTAAAGGCTGGGAATACATGGGTGTACATATAATATGTGTGGGTTACATGTTGATGACATTCATGATGATAACATTCTTATGATATTTTCTATGTGTAAATCATCTGCACTCTGTGTAATGTATAGGAAGGATTTGTGGGCACCTTATTGGAGAGATCATTTTAAAACATTTTCTTTTGTTCTATTTAGTGGTTTAATACTGTTACCAATACTGAATTTTTTATTGGCTTGAATTATGTTATATATTTAAAATACAATTAAAAAAACAAATTTATAAAGAGCTGTTATTCAAGCATTAAGACAATCAAAAGAACAATGGTTTTTAAAGTGCAATAACTTACAGAACATCGCTTATGCTGTCAGAACTTTAAAAAAGAATTTCTGATTGGTTGCTGTATATAGCTGCCTTGGCTTACCACTTAACGTAATAAAGTATTTTGGAATAAAACTTTTATTAGAATCCTGTGGCTTTAATCCTTATCCTGGCCATATACGCAACAATTTACAAAACATTTCAACCACTTTTTATTGAACAAAATAACCAAATCAATCATTGTAACAGTTTGGCAGGGTACAATACTGATGTAGGGGTTAGCCAGAGAAACCATGAAGCACAACAGGTAACATGCTATCCAACACATCTGGAAGAGTCAGAAAGCAACAGAGCTCGAAGATCTTCAGGAAAGGAAGATTTAACAGGCTAACCCTTGGAAAGGTGAATATTATGCTGCTCTTTTCACAGGGTACTGATTTTATTTTTGCAATGCTTTTTTTTTGTTCCTAATGCTGACAGAGTCACTTTAGGATATAGATAAACTGGGTATTCTTGCTGACCTTTGTGCAAACATTTAAGGACAAAGTAATAAACAGTGTGTTCCTAAGAATAATAAAATAACTAAACAGGGATATTAAGTGATGATGAATGATCTAATTAAATGTTTCCCTGTCAGATTTCTCTGTTGGAAAGCTACAGTTTAAACTGAAAGAATATTTACTACTAAGCAGCTGATTCAACATTGCGTAATACAGGCCATGTATTTTATTTTATGACTAACAATGCATGCTTGCACCATTACTGAACAGAACATGCTGTATTTTTGGTACAATTTAAATTGGCACAGTATTATCACATTTCTAAACAGAGGAGATTAAAATGTGTATCAAAAATGTCCTCATTTTAGCTACAATTCCCCAAAATATCACATTTCTAAATTTAGAGATGTTGTGAGTTAGCAATAGAAACATATGATTGACTTTGATAAGGCCAAAGAAAAGTTCAGCACTTTAATATTAATTTAAATTGAACATAAAGATGTTGCTGGCAAGTACAAGGATGATCAAATTATTGTACAAAGCCAGACATGATAATATAGAGTCTAGCCAAACAAACATGGCTATTTTCCAGAAGTTTTTACATAACAAAACAGAAGGGTTACTCACTAACACTTAGATGCATGTACTAAGAATAAAATAGCAAACAAGCTTGGATATTGGATACCAGCATTTTAATAGACAGAACAAGTCTAAAAAGAGTCCCATCGTCAACATGCCCAAGAACTCCACATATCTTTGCATAGACATAACCTACAGCTGTACCAGATTCTGTGTGCACCAGTTTTAGTAAGTCTCCCCCTATGTATAGGAAAAGGGATCTTAGGAGATGCAGTCCTGGCCTGGGGTTATGTTTACGCTGATAGGAACTGAGCTCCAAGATGCAGTCCTGGGGTTATGTTTATGCTGATAGGAACCGAGCTCCAAGTAGCTATCCCGGCAAGAATTTTAAAGGCCGGGAGTAATAAAAAAAAAAGTACACAAACAAGGTAAAGAAAAAAAAATGCTTGGGCATGCGATTAAATTTGGTAATGCTTTGGCATACTATTCAACCATACAGATTGCATAAGATCATGTTTGTGAAAGCTTCTGAGTTACATGTGAAAAAACAATTGGCCTTATTTACTAAAGGAGTTGATAATATTCACTCACTAAATTATAATATTCACATCAAGTATCCAATCATGTTAAAAGCAAATCATTTTACTTATTTCATTGGCACTTCATTGGTTATTTAAAGTGAATAGGAATTTGCTTTTCATATAAACAGATAATTGAAGTAAACGATCACACAATTTATTGAGTGAAGTTTTTTCTTAACTTCTTTTTTTTAATCAACCTCACTGACACTATATGAAGCATGATATCATCACAATAAATCATGCAATGAAACCAATCATCTGCGACGCATCAAATGGCAGGTGCCTTACTATGCAAAATGTATCATTGTAATAGACTCAATTTATCATTTCCTAAAGCCGAACTCCAGCATGAAAACATTTAAAAAAAATAAATCCCCAATAAGGCCTGGTTCACACCTATGCATTATTTAGTGCATTTTCAGTTTTGCAGAAACACACTACAGTCCGTTTAACATGGTTTCCTATGGGTCGCGTTCACATCTGTGCATTTTATGGAAAGGGCCAGGGACATTTTCTATTTTTTATTTTTCTTAGACTTCAATGGATCAAAAATGTGTATTGAAAAATGCAAAATGCACCTGGAATATGCAAACTGTAACCTGCGTAGGACACCGTTTTAAATAGGCATTAAGATCAAAAAGGGGTGAAATGCATGGGAGCTCAACTGAAAGTATTTTTCCCCAACATTACATACCCACAAAATGAACACAACATTAGGAATGTTCACCAGTCACTGTAGATTTTCTCACTGTGAACCAGTTTGTGAATGCACTCATGTTAATATCTTTATCATACCTAAAATGCTATAATTTTTTTTATTGACTTAACAGTCCTACCAGGCATCCTACTGCCTAAATGACAGACCCTGGGCGACATTCCAAAGCTCTGGATACCTCTGTGTGGTCATTCTTGGAACATGCAAGTGTATCTGCATAAACTGTCTGCTAAAACTTCACTAAAGATTTTTTTTTATGTGCTGCATTTTCTTCCAGCGTACTATGTTCACAGAGATTCCCTGGAAACACTAAAGTACAGAGCTCTCTGCTGTTATTTTTCCCTAGCAACTTGTAGCATTTGCTATGGATTTAAACTGGCAAAGCTTGCAAGAATCCAGTATGAAGGAAATACTGGAAGTTCAACAGCTTTCAAAGCTGTGAGTTAGCCAATTTAATAGCTGTAATTCATCTTGTTCCCAATAAAATAATTGTTACTAGGTACATTGTGATCATATGCAAAGTGGAAAGGAAAACCAGTTTAGACATGTATTATATCCAGCACTGATAAAATCATTTGAACTCAATACCAGTATTTGAAGGTTGAAATATACTTGGTAGTTAGGTATATAAAATGACAGAGGGCCAATGCAAAGATTTCAGAAACTACAAGTAATATTATTTTTACAAGTGATGCATTTTTCTTAGCCACTGACAGACAACTGTATCTGTTCTAGGAAATTAAAGGTCTATGTTGTCAGAACAAAAAACATTTGATATGGGGGAGGGGGTTGGTCTTTGATTTTTCACCTAATCATATTTAGTTTTTTTATTGAGGAACCCATAGAAACAGATGACTATGATCCAATATGGCCAACATGAGCCTGATAATCTTCAGGAGTCAGTCAAACAGAGTTGTAAACTAGACAGAGAGTAGCAGTTAAACAAATCAAAAGATAAGGAAGGCAAAAAGAGGTCCTAACTAGAATGTCAGACAATATTGACAGAAAAGTCCATCAAATAGAAGAATTACCGGGACCTTTTTGTTACCAGTGCACTGAACAATGTGAATAAGTGCTCAATGACTCAAAAATTATGCAGTGGCATGCCCGGCCACAGAAGAAGGCCAATGTGGGAACCAGCTGAAAGGTGGGAGAGCTAGGAGCATCATTTTCTTTTCATGTAAGGGTAACTCCACTTTCGTGGGGAAAAAAAACAACAAATAAAGAAAATATAATATAGCACATATAATTGTGACAATAATCATATTGTAATTGAATGTTATTAAAAATTACCTTTCCTTTTCAATCTGCAACCACTGTGATTTTTTGAGAATGCATTTCAATATGGCTACCCAGAGTTGTTCTGTACACAGAGTGTGTACTGACCACTCCCCTGAAACATAATTTTCTGCTTGTGTGATTGGCTCACCAATTTTCCCAGAAGTCTGCCTATGATAAAAGTCAGATTTCAGGCATCCCCTGCAACAAAAATGTCATTTTTGGAGAGATGCTTTCAATAGAAACACGTCTAAAGGGATGCATGCCCAGCATGTTTCCTCATTAGTGACCTGCAGGTGCCACAGCTGATAGATAATTATAAAACCACTCCCATTAGACCCACTCAGTGCAGAGGCACAGACAAACACACATGGATTATTTATTTAAAATAACAAATGGTAGGAATCTGCAATAAAGTTTGTTATAATCCTTGCAATGTACATAGATCACCCAGAGGGGAATGTTTTTTTCTCAACAAAAGTGGAGTTACGCTTTAAGTTTATACACAAGTGTATTTTACACAAAGAAGAGACAACACTGGTACATCTAACCAGCACGATTAAGATAATTAAATATATTACAGAATGCCATGGTAAGAAATCCACTTTTTTCCCTTTATTTTCAAATCCTGGTTTAAACAGTAAATAGGGCAGGTAGAAGAATATATTCTATTGAAGGGACTATCTCCTGAAACAAAAGCCCTATATATAATATATTTAGATGGAAGAAGTTACTACCACGGGGCCTTGGGCTGCAGAGGAGACACTAGGCTGGGGGGTGCAGAGGAGGCCTTGGACTGAGGGGGGGTGCTGAGGAGGCGCTGAAGTGGGGAGAGGGGTGCAGAGGAGGCCCTGGACTAGAAAAGGGTTGGTGTGGCAAAGACCCTGGATTAGGAGAGAAGGCCCTGGACTAGTAGGGAAGTACACAGAAGGCCCTGGAATGGGAGGTTCAGAGGAGGCCCTGGACTAGCAGGGGAGTGCAGAGGAGGCCTTGATCTAGGGGATGCAGAGGAGGCCCTGGACTGGGTTATGCAGAGGAGGCCGTGGACTAGGAGGGGAGTACACCGGAGGCTTTGAACTGGGGGGGTGCAGAGGAGGCCCTGGACTGGGTTGTGCAGCGGAGGCCCTGGACTGGGGAGGCTCAGAGGAGGCCCTGAACCGGGGGGTGCAGTGGGGCCTTGGGCTGATGGGGGTGCATGCATGAAGGTAAAAAACCTTTTGTGTGCAGCAGCCCCCCCAGCCCCACCTAATACTTACCTGAGCCCCCTCTTGATCCAGCGATGTCCACAAGAGCCTTGGCTCTCCGGGGATTCGCAATCCTGATTGGCTTTTGGCCAATCACAGCCAGTGAGCCAATCGGGAGACAGAGTGGGCTGGAGTGTGCCTACTTGGATGCCCCCATAGCAAGCTGCTTGCTGTGGGGGCCCCCGGAAGGAAAGAGGGGCAGGGGAGCCAGCAAGGGAAGAGAAGAGGATCCTGGCTGCTCTGTGCAAAACCGTTACACAGAGTAGGTAAGTATAACCTGTTTGTTTAAAAAAAAATAATATATCAATAGAACAGTTTTATTTTATTAAAATGAGTGTACTGAGGTTTGTACTGTCTGTTACATACTCGCTTGTGGCACAGTTATTAAAGCATATGGCCATTTAAGCCCCTCCCACTGTTGATGCAATCTGACCACACCCACAGTTTCGGCACAGCGCCGCTATATTGCCATATATCATTTTTCTTGGGGGGTTGCAAAAAAATTACCAGCCCCGGGTGCCAGATACGCCACTGGGTAAAGCTATAGCATATTGAGCAGCAGAAAAGGATTTGTCTACAGCAATGGGCAAGGAGCCACTAAAGGTTACTGTTTTTGCCTACTGCGGTACTGCTAGGATGCTTGTTTTCTTGTCTGAGTCAAGTGCAGCACAGCAACAATGTTCTAGCTGTTGGCACTGGCCACATGTCCTACTAGGTGGTAAGGTAAAAATCAGTGAGAGATTTGCATTTGGTATTATGCCAGCTGTGTCTTTTGTCATTAGGGCTCGTTAAGTAACAAGGCATGACAGCATTACATGCATTAGAGTGTGATGCAGAGTAAAACAATGAGCCATTGGTCCTGTTGGTGAAGAAGTAATATCTGATCTTGGTGTGAAATTTGGTCAAATTTGGAATTGTCACTAGTTTCCACCACCCCAGACCACTAAAACTACTCTCCGTGGTCCTATGGCTATATAGTAGAGAGATGACCAGGAAGCTTGGCAGGTTATAGGTCATGTAAACTAACTTTCCAAGTACAGCTTTGTTGGAGAAATTGTTGTAATGTGGTATTCTCCAGCTTAGCTGAGCATACTCTTATGCCCCATACACACGATCGGACTTTCCGACTACAAAACCGTGGATTTTTGTTTGAAGGTTGTAGTGTGTCTGAAGGTTGTGAAGGTTGTAGTGTGTCTTGCATACACACGGTCACACAAATGTTGGACAACAATTACGAACATGGGAACGTGGTGACGTACAAGGCATATGATGAGCAGATAAAAAGGAAGTTCAATAGTCATGCGCCACCCTTTGTGCTCCTACTGCTAATGTTGTGTTTGACGAGCATTGATTCCAAGCAAGCGTGAATTTTTGTGTGACGGACTTGTGTACACACGATTGGAAAGTCCAACAACAAAGTTTTGTCGGCAGAAAATTTGAGAACCTGCTAGCCAACATTTGTTGGGGGAAAGTCTGACAACAAATGTTCGATGGAGCATACCCATGGTCGGACTTTCAGCCAACAAGCTCACATTAAACATTTCCCGTTGGAAATTCAGATCGTGTGTACGCGGCATACGTCTCATTAAGAGATTAAACTGACCAACAACTATGGTGGTACCTGACTCAGAGCATCTTGGCATCATTAGTATACGGTTAGATTGCTGGACATATCTTCCTGTCTCTTAATGAAAAACTTCACAATAGATGATTGATAACTGACAATAATAGAAAAGGAAAAGAGGAAAAGAAGTATACCCTTGCTGCTGGTGGGAGTGAGGCTGCATCATATTAGCTGAAGCATGTTCAAATTCCTTCATCTTCATTAACCTAGGATGGAAAAGGACCTGGGGGTCTTAGTAGATGATTGGCTCAGCAATGGCATGCAATGCCAAGCTGTTTCTAACAAAGCAAACAGAATATTGGCATGCATTAAAAAGGGGATCCAGAGATAAAACGATAAGAGATAAAACTCCAGAGATAAAACGATAATTCTCCCACTCTCCAAGACTCTGGTCCGGCCGCACCTAGAGTATGCTGTCCAGTTCTGGGCACCAGTCCTCAGGAAGGATATACTGGAAATGGAGCGAGTACAAAGAAGGGCAACAAAGCTAATAAAGGTTCTGGAGGATATTAGTTATGAGGAAAGGTTGCGAGCATTCTCTCTGGAGAAGATACGCTTTACAGGGGATATGATTTCAATATACAAATACCATACTGGTGACCCCATAATACGGATAAAACTTTTTTGCAGAAGAGAGTTTAACAAGACTTGTGGCTACAAATTAAAATTAGAAGAAAATAGGTTTAACCTTAAACTGCGTAGAGGGTTCTTTACTGTAAGAGCGGCAATTCCCTTCCACAGGCGGTGGTCTCAGCGGGGGGCATCAATAGTTTCAAGAAACTATTAGATAAGCACCTGAACGGCCACAACATACAGGGATATATAATGTAATACTGACATACAGTCAGGTCCATAAATATTGGGACATCGACACAATTCTAATCTTTTTGGCTCTATACACCACCGCAATGGATTTGAAACTAAATAAACAAGGTGTGCTTTAACTGCAGACTTTCAGCTTTAATTTGAGGGTATTTACATCCAAATCAGGTGAACGGTGTGGGAATTACAACAGTTTGTATATGTGCCTCCCACTTTTTAAGGGACCAAAAGTAATGGGACAATTGGCTGTTCAGCTGTTCCATGGCCAGGTGTGTGTTATTCCCTCATTATCCCATTTACAAGGAGCAGATAAAAGGTCTAGAGTTCATTTCAAGTGTGCTATTTGCATTTGGAATCTGTTGCTGTCAACTCTCAATATGAGTTTCAAAGAGCTGTCATTATCAGTGAAGCAAGCCATCATTAGGCTGAAAAAACAAAACAAACCCATCAGAGAGATAGCAAAAACATTAGGTGTGGCCAAATCAACTGTTTGGAACAGCCTTAAAAAGAAAGAACGCACCGGTGAGCTCAGCAACACCAAAAGACCTGGAAGACCACGGAAAACAACTGTGGTGGATGACCGAACAATTCTTTCCCTGGTGAAGAAAACCCCCTTCACAACAGTTGGCCAGATCAAGAACACTCTCCAGGAGGTAGGTGTATGTGTGTCAAAGTCAACAATCAAGAGAAGACTTCACCAGAGTGAATACAGAGGGTTCACTACAAGATGTAGACCATTGGTGAGCCTCAAAAACAGGAAGGCCAGATTAAAGTTTGCCAAACAACATCTAAAAAAAGCCTTCACAGTTCTGGAACAACATCCTATTGACAGATGAGACCAAGATCAACTTGTACCAGAGTGATGGGAAGAGAAGAGTATGGAGAAGGAAATGAATTGCTCATGATCCAAAGCATACCACCTCATCAGTGAAGCATGGTGGTGGTAAAGTCATGGCGTGGGCATGTATGGCTGCCAATGAAACTGGTTCTCTTGTATTTATTGACAATGTGACTGCTGACAAAAGCAGCAGGATGAATTCTGAAGTTTTTCGGGCAATATTATCTGCTCATATTCAGCAAAATGCTTCAGAACTCATTGGGCGGCGCTTCACAGTGCAGATGGACAATGACCCGAAGCATACTGCGAAATCAACCAAAGAGTTTTTTAAGGGAAAGAAGTTTAATGTTATGCAATGGCCAAGTCAATCACCTGACCTGAATCCGATTGAGCAGGCATTTTACTTGTAGAAGACAAAACTGAAGGGAAAATGCCCCAAGAACAAGCAGGAACTGAAGACAGTTGGAGTAGAGGCCTGGCAGAGCATCACCAGGGATGAAACCCAGCGTCTGGTGATATCTATGCGTTCCAGGCTTCAGGCTGTAATTGATTGCAAAGGATTTGCAACCAAGTATTAAAAAGTAAAAGTTTGATGGATAATTATTAATCTGTCCCATTACTTTTGGTCCCTTAAAAAGTGGGAGGCACATATACAAACTGTTGTAATTCCTACACCGTTCACCTGATTTGGATGTAAATACCCTCACATTAACCAGTTGCCAACCGCCTAACGCAGATATACTGCGGCAGAATGGCACGGGCAGGCAAAATCACGTACCTGGTGCGTGATCTGCCTCCCGGTGCCCGAGGTGGTCGGCTTCGTTGGGGAAGCGATACAGGCTGAGGGGGAGGCCACTCTTTCGTGGCCACCCCCTCGCAATCGCTCCCCACAAATGAAAATCTTCCTCTGCTGCTGTAATGTAAACAGCGGCAGAGGAAGTGATGTCATCTCTCCTCGAGCCGGTCTTTTCGTTCCAGCGCCGAGGAGAGAAGACATCGATGTGAGTTGCACCAACACTACACTTTCAGTAGAACACACTAGGCACACTTTTCACCCCCCATCACCCCCCGATCACCCCCACAGTGATCACAGTGATCACAGTGACACCAATAGCAGTTTTTTTTTTGCATTGGTGTCAGTTTGTGACAGTTATAAGTGGTAGGGCAGTTAGGGTTAGCCCCCTTTAGGTCTAGGGTACCCCCCTTTAGGTCTAGGGTACCCCCCTTTAGGTCTAGGGTACCCCCCTAACCCCCCTAATAAAGTTTTAACCCCTTGATCACCCCCCGTTGCCAGTGTCACTAAGCAATCGTTTTTCTGAACGCTGTATTAGTGACACAGGTGACGCTAGTTAGGGAGGTAAGTATATAGGTTCGCCGTCAGTGTTTTATAGCAACAGGGACCCCCATATACTACCTAATAAAGGTTTTAACCCCCTGATTGCCCCCTAGTTAACCCTTTCACCAGTGATCACTGTATAACTGTTACGGGTGACGCTGGTTAGTTAGTTTGTTTATTATAGTTTATTACAGTTTCAGGGCACCCGCCGTTTATTACCTTATAAAGGTTTAACCCCCTAATTGCTCGGCGGTGATATAAGTTAAGTTTTTAGGGTCAGATAAAAGTCTGCGTCGCCCCAGGCAGCGTTAGGTTAGTGCCAGTACCGCTAACACCCACGCACGCAGCATACACCTCCCTTAGTGGTATAGTATCTGAACGGATCAATATCTGATCCGATCAGATCTATACTAGCGTCCCCAGCAGTTTAGGATTCCCAAAAATGCAGTGTTAGCGGGATCAGCCCAGATACCTGCTAGCACCTGCGTTTTGCCCCTCGGCCCAGACCAGCCCAGCCCACCCAAGTGCAGTATCAATCGATCGCTGTCACTTACAAAACACTAAACACACATAACTGCAGTGTTCACGTGTCAGGCCTGATCCCTGCGATCGCTAACAGTTTTTGTTGGTAGCGTTTTGATACAGTCGCTAACAGTCAGGAGCTTTTTTGCCTGTGAGTCTCACTAGTGTACCACTAAATTTAGAGCCCAAAATGGCAAATCGAAGGTACACTAGTGAAGAGGCCTACACGTTTCTGAGCATGACAGATAGTGAAGAGGAAGTCACTCATCTGTCAGATTCAGGCTCAGAATACGATCCTGTAGACGACAGCAGCTTCATGACAGATAGCTCTGACGACGGAGTTGTGGTCCCTGCCAAGGTCAGGCGTACCAGACCCCAAACTTCTTCTTCTGTCCTTGATGTGAAAGAACCGCAGGTCCCTCGTATGGAGCAGAGAAGTACTAGCGCCGCTATTCCTTCTGGTGAACTGGCAAGCACCAGTGGCCTAGTACACCCTGGTCGTACATCCAGCACTGCAGTAACACTTGGTGACGTGGCGAGTCCCATAAGTGCAGTTCAAGCTGGCGAGGTGGCAAACACAAGTAGTGTCCCGCTGCCACCAAGAAGACAAACACAGGCCCATCGTGCCCATAGTGCCCTTCCTGCTGCATTCGCCAATCCGAATTGGGAACCCACCACTTCTGCAGTACCCGTACTTCCCCCATTCACTGGCCAACCCGGCATTCAGGTGGAAACAGTTGATTTTACGTCACTGGATTTTTATTTGCTGTTTTTCACCGAAGATCTCTATAGATCTTTTGTGGACCAAAGTAATTTGTACGCTGGTCAACACATCGCCACTATTCCCCAGTCCTCCCTTGCCAGAGATTGGAAACCAATCACGGTTTCCGAATTTAAGCTCTTTCTGGGCCTTTCCCGCAGCATGGGCATAAATAAAAAGAGTGAGTTGCGGTCATATTGGTCCACTGACCCAATTTACCATATGCCGGTGTTCTCTGCCTCCATGGCCAGGGCACGATACGAGCAGATTTTGCGGTTCATGCACTTCAACAACAATGAACTCTGTCGTCCTCGTGGAGACCCTGGATACGATTGGCTCTACAAAATTCGCAAACCACTTCAACCAACGTTTTGCAGACTTACTCCCCATCAAGTTGTCTGCGTTGATAAGTCCCTGATTAAGTTTTCTGGCCGCTTGTCATTCAAACAGTACCTTCCCAGCAAGCGTGCCAGATATGGGGTCAAGATGTATAAGCTCTGTGACAGGGCCACGGGCTATACATGTAGTTTTATGGTTTACGAGGGCAAAGATAGTCACGTAGAGCCGACAAACTGCCCTGTCTACATAGGAAGCGCTGGCAATATTGTGTGGGACTTGGTGTCACCCTTATTCGGAAAGGGGTACCACTTGTACGTGGACAATTATTACACGAGCGTGCCACTTTTTAGTCGCCTTTTTGATCATCAGATTGGAGCATGTGGCACTGTGTGACCTAATCGCCGGGGCTTTCCCCAGCGGCTTGTAGATTCCCGTCTTAGGCTGGGGGGGAGAGCCTGCTTGCAGTGTAATAATTTGCTCGCTATGAAGTGGAGGGATAATAAGAATGTTCTTTCTTCTTACCTCCCTTCATGCAGACACGAATATAACCAAAATATGGGAGGGGTGGACCTCAACGACCAGTTGTTAGCGCTGTACCTAGTTGCCCGTAAGGCCAGACGCTGGTACAAAAGAGTGTCTGGTTATTTATTTCAATTGGCTTTGCTGAACGCTTATGTGCTATACAGAGCTTCAGGTCGGACTGGATCCTTCCTTAAATTCCAGGAAGAGATCGTCAGAGCCCTTCTGTTTCCAGACGGTGCTCCACCTCACCTTTCCCAACCAAATGCAGTAAGCCGGCTGCATGAGAGGCATTTTCGTTATGTCCTCCCGAGTACCCCTACCTAACGAGCCCCCCAAAAGAGATGTCGTGTCTGCAGCAAGAGCAGATTTAGGTGTGACACCCAGTATTATTGTCCCTCCTGTCCTGACAATCCTGGTCTTTGCATTGGTGAATGTTTTGAACGCTACCATACATTAGTTGAGTATTAGCGTAGGGTACAGCACTGCACAGACTAGGACACACTTTCACAGGGTCTCCCAAGATGCTATCGCATTTTGGGAGACCCAAACCTGGTACCAGTTACAAAAGTTAAAGTTACAAAATAAAGTGTAAAAAAAAAAGTAAAAAAAACAAAAAACAAAAACAAAAAATAAAAAATAGTTGTCGTTTTATTGTTCTCTCTCTATTCTCTCTCTATTGTTCTGCTCTTTTTTACTGTATTCTATTCTACAATGTTTTATTGTTGTTATGTTTTTAATCATGTTTGCTTTATAGGTATGCAATTTTTTTATACTTTACTGTTTACTGTGTTTTATTAGTAACCATTTTTTTTGTTTTCAGGTACGCCATTCAGCTGCAGAGCGGATTTATTTATCTTGACAGCAACAGCGTTTGCTCCCACGATACATAAAGTCGTGACTCCAGCGCTGTCAGAGGAGATTTCACCACCACAGTTACATACTTCAGCATATATGCCGAATTGTGGGGGCAGCAGTGGGTGGAGGAGCGATTTGCTCCTGCCTTTTGCGGGAGGATGCCCCCATGCTTCGGCATATATATAATTTAGGCACAGGTTGCGTTTAAATGTTTTATTTTTTACTATTTTTTTTGTATTTGCTTTGCAGGTATGGTAAGTCTTACTGTTATACTGTAATGTTACTTTGTTTTATTGTTAACCATCATTTGCTTAGCAGGTACGCCATTCAGTTGCAGAGCGCATTTATTTATCTTGACAGCAACAGCGTTTGCTCCCACAATACATAAAGCCGTGACTCCAGCGCTGTCGGAGGTGATTTCACCACCACTGTTACATACTTCAGTATATATGCCGAAGCGTGGGAGCAGCAGTGGGTGGAGGAGCGATTTGCTCCTACCTTCTGCGGTAGGATGCCCCCATGCTTTGGCATATATAAACGGTGCATGTATGCCCATCATTAGAAGTGGGTGGATAAAGGGAGGTATTCTAATGGTGGGCATACCCACTGATCAATATCTTTTTCTTGTTCAGCCCACAGGCTGCATGAAAAAAAATGTTTACAATATATGCCCAAAAAGGTCCAGCAATGTACTGGTATGTTGCTGGACTTTGAGTGGTTATACCAGAATGATGCCTACAGGTTTAGGTATCATCTTGGTATCATTCTTTTCAGCCAGCGGTCGGCTTTCATGTAAAAGCAATCCTAGTGGATAATTAGCCTCTAGACTGCTTTTACAAGCAGTGGGAGGGAATGCCCCCCCCCACACCGTCTTCCATGTTTTTCTCTGGCTCTCCTGTCCCAACAGGGAACCCGAGAATGCAGCCGGTGATTCAGCCAGCTGACCATAGAGCTGATCAGAGACCAGAATGGCTCCAATCATCTCTATGACCTAAGAAACCGAAAGCTACGAGCATTTCATGACTTAGATTTCGCCGGATGTAAACAGCGCCATTGGGAAATTGGGAAAGCATTTTATCACACCGATCTTGGTGTGGTCAGATGCTTTGAGGGCAGAGGAGAGATCTAGGTTCTAATAGACCCCATTTTTTTCAAAAAAGAGTACCTGTCACTACCTATTGCTATTATAGGGGATATTTACATTCCCTGAGATAACAATAAAAGTGATTAAAAAAATAAAAAAAATAAAGGAACAGTTTAAAAATAAGATAAAAAAGCAAAAAAACAATAAAGAAAAAAAAAAAAAGCGCCCTTGTCCCCCCCTGCTCTCACGCAAAGGCGAACGCAAGCGTTGGTCTGGCATCAAATGTAAACAGCAATTGCACCATGCATGTGAGGTATTACCGCGAAGGTCAGATCGAGGGCAGTATTTTAGCAGTAGACCTCCTCTGTAAATCTAAAGTGGTAACCTATAAAGGCTTTTAAAGGCTTTTAAAAATTTATTTAGTTTGTCGTCACTGCACGTTTGTGCGCAATTTTAAAGCATGTCATGTTTGGTATCCATGTACTCGGCCTAAGATCATCTTTTTTATTTCATCAAACATTTGGGCAATCAAGTGTGTTTTAGTGCATTAAAATTTAAAAAAGTGTGTTTTTTCCCCAAAAAATGCGTTTGAAAAATCGCTGCGCAAATACTGTGTGAAAAAAAAATGAAACACCCACCATTTTAATCTGAAGGGCATTTGCTTTAAAAAATATATAATGTTTGGGGGTTCAAAGTAATTCTCTTGCAAAAAAAAAAAAAAATTTCATGTAAACAAAAAGTGTTAGAAAGGACTTTGACTTTAAGTGGTTAGAAGAGTGGGTGATGTGTGACATAAGCTTCTAAATGTTGTGCATAAAATGCCAGAACAGTTCAACCCCCCTCCCCAAATGACCCCATTTTGGAAAGTAGACACCCCAAGCTATTTGCTGAGAGGCATGTCGAGTCCATGTAATATTTTATATTGTGACACAAGTTGCGGGAAAAAGACACTTTTTTTTTTTTTTTTTGCACAAAGTTGTCACTAAATGATATATTGCTCAAACATGCCATGGGAATATGTGATATTACACCCCAAAATACATTCTGTTGCTTCTCCTGAGTACGGGGATACCACACGTGTGAGACTTTTTGGGAGTCTAGCCGTGTACGGGACCCCGAAAACCAAGCACCGCCTTCAGGCTTTCTAAGGGCGTGAATTTTTGATTTCACTCTTCACTGCCTATCACAGTTTCGGAGGCCATGGAATGCCCAGGTGGCACACAACCCCCCCAAATGACCCTATTTTGGAAAGTAGACACCCCAAACTATTTGCTAAAAGGTATAGTGAGTATTTTGCAGACCTCACTTTTTTTTCACAAAGTTTTAAATATTGAAAAAAGAAAAAAAAATGTTTTTCTTGTCTTTCTTCATTTTCAAAAACAAATGAGAACTGCATAATACTCACAATGCCTCTCAGCAAATAGCTTGGGGTGTCCACTTTCCAAAATGGGATCATTTGGGGAGGGGGGTTGTGCTATCTTGGCATTTTATGGCCTTTGAAACTGTGATAGGTAGTGAGGAGTGAATCATTTGGTTTTCGGGGCCCCGTATGAAGTTGGCTCCCAAAAAGTCCCACACATGTGGTATCCCCGTACTCAGGATAAGCAGCAGAATGTATTTTGGGGTGTAATTCCACATATGCCCATGGCCTGTGTGAACAATATATCATTTAGTGACAACTTTGTGCAAAAAAAAAGTTTGTCATTTTCCTGCAACTTGTGGCAAAATATAAAATATTCCATGGACTCAACATGCCTCTCAGCAAATAACTTGGGGTGTCTACTTTCCAAAATGGGGTCATTTGGGGGGGTTGTGCCATCTTGGCATTTTATGGCCTTCAAAACTGTGATAGGTAGTGAGGAGTGAAATCAAAAATTTACGCCCTTAGAAATCCTGAAGGCGGTGCTTGGTTTCGGGGCCCCGTACACGGCTAGGCTCCCAAAAAGTCCCACACATGTGGTATCCCCATATTTAGGAGAAGCAGCAGAATGTATTTTGGGGTGTAATTCCACATATGCCCATGGCATGTTTGAGCAATATATCATTTAGTGACAACTTTGTGCAAAACAAAAGAAAAAAAAAGTTTGTAATTTCCCCGCAACTTGTGTCCAAATATAAAATATTCCATGGACTCAACATGCCTCCCAGCAAATAGCTTGGGGTGTCTACTTTCCAAAATGGGGTCATTTGGGGGGTTTTGTGCCATCTTGGCATTTTATGGCCTTCAAAACTGTAATAGGTAGTGAGGAGTGAAATCAAAAATTTACGCCCTTAGGAATCCTGAAGGCGGTGCTTGGTTTTCGGGGCCCTGTACATGGCTAGGCTCCCAAAAAGTCCCACACATGTGGTATCCCCATACTCAGGAGAAGCAGCTAAATGTATTTTGGGGTGCAATTGCACATATGCTCATGGCCTGTGTGAGCAATATATCATTTAGTGACAACTTTTTGTAATTTTTTTTTTTTTTTGTCATTATTCAATCACTTGGGACAAAAAAAATGAATATTCAATGGGCTCAACATGCCTCTCAGCAATTTCCTTGGGGTGTCTACTTTCCAAAATTGGGTCATTTGGGGAGTTTTGTACTGCCCTGCCATTTTAGCACCTCAAGAAATGACATAGGCAGTCATAAACTAAAAGCTGTGTAAATTCCAGAAAATGTACCCTAGTTTGTAGACACTATAACTTTTGCGCAAACCAATAAATATACGCTTATTGACATTTTTTTACCAAAGACATGTGGCCGAATACATTTTGGCCTAAATGTATGACTAACATTGAGTTAATTGGATTTTTTAATAACAAAAAGTAGAAAATATAATTTTTTTTCAAAATTTTCGGTCTTTTTCAGTTTATAGCGCAAAAAAAAAAAATTGCAGAAGTGATCAAATACCATCAAAAGAAAGCTCTATTTGTGGGAAGAAAAGGACGCACATTTTGTTTGGGTACAGCATTGCATGACCGCGCAATTAGCAGTTAAGGCGACGCAGTGCCAAATTGTAAAAAGTGCTCTGGTCAGGAAGGGGGTAAATCCTTCCGGGGCTGAAGTGGTTAAAGCTGAAAGTCTGCAGTTAAAGCACATCTTGTTTAATTTCAAATCCATTGTGGTGGTGTATAGAGCTAAAAAGATTAGAATTGTGTCGATGTCCCAATATTTATGGACCTGACTGTATAATCACACACATAGGTTGGACTTGATGGACTTGTGTCTTTTTTCAACCTCACCTACTATGTAACTATGTAACCACTTAAAGACTGCCCACCGCATATATACTGCGGCAGGGCGACTCTATTGCGAGAAACAATGTACCTGTATGTAATTTTCGTGCAATAGATATTCTGGGCATGCGCGCTTGCACCCACTGCACCTAAGGGGAGCCAATCAGCGGGTCTGGTGGACCCGATGTCCACCACCCGCGATCGCTCCACAGAGAGGCAGAACAAGATTCTGCCTATGTAAACAGATGTAAGGCAGATCCACATTTTAACAGGGAAGTACACAGAGATCTTCTGTTCCTTGTAAGCAGGAACACAGATTTCTGTGTTCTTCCTGTCAGTCCATCCCCCACACAGTTAGAAAACACTCCCAGGGAACACATTTAACCCTTTGATCACCACTGATGTTAACCCATTCCCTGCCAGTGTCATTTATATAGTAAGAGTGCATTTTTTTAGCACTGATCACTGTATTAGTGTCACTGGTCTCCAAAAAGTGTCACTTAGTGTCAGATTCAATGTCGTAGTCCTGCTAATAATCGCTGATCACTGCCATCACCAGTAAAAACAATAAAAAAAAAATTAAAAGTCCATAAATCTATCCCATAGGTTGTAGATGCTATAACCTTTGTGCAAACTAATCAATACACTCATGCTGCGTACACATGATCGGAAATTCCGCCAGCAAAACTCCAATGAGAGCTTTCTGTCGGAAAATGCAACCGTGTGTATGCTCCATCGGTCTTTTGCTGGTGGAATTACAGCCAGCAAAAGATTGTGAGCATGTTCTCTATTATTCGGTCGGGAAAAGTTCCAATCCTTAAATGTACAAATTCCAATGTGCAAAATTCCTACGCATGCTCGGAAACAATTCGACGCATGCTCGGAAGCATTGAACTTTATTTTCTTGGCTCGTCGTAGTGTTGTATGTCACCGCGTTATTGACGGTCGAAAGTTCAGGGAACTTTTGTGTGACCGTGTGTATGCAAGGCAATCCGCTCGTGTGTATGGGGCATTATTTGGGATTTTTTTTACCAAAAATATGTAGAAGAATACATGGCCTAAATTGATGATGACATTTGATTTTTTACATTTTTTTTTGGTTATGTACTATAACAGAAAGTAAAAAATATTGTTTTATTGTTTTATTTTTAAAATTGTCGATCTATTTTTGTTTACAGCGCAAAAAATAAAAACTGCAGAGGTGATCAAATACTACCAAAAGAAAGCTCTATTTGTGGGAAAAAAAGGACATCAATTTTATTTGGGTACAGCGTTGCACAACTTTTTTTGGTGGTATTTAATCACCACTGAGTCTTTTTATTTTTTGATAAAACAAAAAAAGACCAACAATTTTGAAAAAAAAAGTTTTTCTTAGTTTCTGTTATACAATTTTATAAGTAAGTAATTTTTCTCCTTCACTGATGTGCGCTGATGAGGCTACACTGATGAGGCAACACTGATGGGCACTTATGAGGCAGTGTTGATAAGGTGGCACTGATGGGCACTGATGAGGAGGCACTAATATGCAGCTCTGATGGGCACTGATACGCAGCCCTGATGAGCACTGATAGGCGGCACTGATTGGCACTAATGGGTGGCATTGATGGGTACTGATAGAAGGCACTGATAGGCGGCACTGATGAGGAGGTACTGATGGACACTTACAGGCATTACTGATGGGCACTAAAAGGCAGCACTGGGCATTGATTGGCATTACTAATGGGCACTGATTGACATCACTGGTGGGCATCACTGGAACTGGCAGGCATCACTAATGAAGCTGCACTAATAATCATTGCACTGATTATCTGTGTGCGTGTCCCCACTGAAGAAAGTCGCTTATCGGCTCTCCTCTCCTCAAGCCCTGTAGGCAACACAAGTTTGAGCCAAAATCCATGGATTTTGTTGTCGTAATGTCCTATTATGCCACGTACAGACGATCTGATTTTCCGACAACAAAGAACGTGGATTTTTTTCAGACAGATGTTGGCTCAAACTTGTCTTGCATACACACGGTCACACAAATGTTGTCAGAAATTCCGAACATCAAGAACGTGGTTACGTACAACACGTACGACGAGACGAGAATAATGAAGTTCAATAGCCAGTGTGCCTCTTCTGCTTGTTTCTGAGCATGCGTGGAATTTTGTGCGTAGGAATTGTCTACACACGCTTGGAATTTACGACAACTGATTTTGTTGTCGGAAAATTTGAGATCCAGCTCTCAAACATCTGTTGTCGGAAATTACGACAGCAAATGTCCGACGGAGCCTACACACGGTCAGAATTTCCGACAAGCAGCTCACATCCAACATTTGTTGTCGGAAATTCCGATTGTGTGTACGTGGCAAAAGTCTGGACAAAGTTCTAGCGTCAGTTGTCCAAAAATTCAGGTTCTGCTTGGATACCTAAATACAAGCGGTTCCCGGGTTACAAACATCCGACTTATAAACGAGTCCTACTTACAAACAGAGGAAGACAACAGGAAGTTAGAGGTAATATACCCCATGGAAGGGAAATTCACTCCTGTAAGCGTTATCATGGGAAAAAGGTGTCTCCACTGAAGTTTTATCACCAATCCTTGTTACCACAAGAACCCAACGTTTTCAAAATCCAATTGTCATAGGGACAGAAAGTAAGGTGAAATTTTCTTAACCACTTACCGACTGGCTCACGCCAATATACATCGGCAAAGTGGCACGAGTGCGCAAAACGACGTACCTGTATGTTATTGTGTCATCAGTGGCTAACGAGAGGCAGAACGGGGAGAGGCCTATGTAAACAAGGCATTTCCCTGTTCTGCCTAGCAACATGATAGGGATCTACTGCTCCCAGTGATTGGGAGCAGTAATCTCTGTCATGTTCTAGTGAGCCCATCCCCCCTACAGTTAGAACACACTGAAGGAACACACTTAACCCCTTGATCGTCCCCTAGTGTTTAACCCCTTCCCTGCCAGTGACATTTACACAGTAATCAGTGCTTTTTTATAGTACTGATCGTTGTATAAATGCCAATGGTCCCAAAATAGTAACAAAAGTGTCCGCCGCAATGTCTCAGTCACAAATAACAATCACAATAAAAATTGCAGATCACCGCCATTACTAATAAAAATGCCATAAATCAATCCCCTGTTTTGTAGACACGATACCTTTTGCGCAAACCAATCAATATATGCTTATTGCAATTTTTTTGTGTAGAAGAATAAATATTGGCCTAAACTGAGGAAGAAATTAGTTTTTTTTATATATTTTTGGGGATATTTATTATAGTAAAAAGTAAAAAAATATTGCTTTATTTTCAAAATTGTTGCTCTTTTTTGTTTATAGCGCAAAAAATAAAAACTGCAGAGGTGTTCAAATACCACCAAAAAAAAAGCTCAGTTTGTGGGGAAAAAAGGACGTTAATTTTGTTTGGGTACAATGTCGCACGACCGCACATATTTCAGTTAAAGTGAAGCAGTGCCGTATCGCAAAAAAGGGCTTGGTCAGGAACAGACAGCAAAATAAATGTTACAGGGGTGTTAACCCTTCCCCATGCTTTGCAAAAAGCTTAAATTTTGTTTTTTTGGCTGGAGCTACACTTAAAAAATGTACCTGTTCCAACTTACATACAAATTCAACTTAAGAACAAACCTACAGACCTTATCTTGTTTGTAACCCGGGGACTGCCTGTAGTTATATACTTTTTATCTTCAGATTTTCCTAGGTCTTAGAAAGAAACAATGAAATACATAGCAAAGAAATGGTAAAGTGCCAATGAGCAGTTAAATTCCAAAATTATATAAATCTTGAGCTGGTAAGGTTTCCTCCTGTTTCTTAATATAAAACATACAATAGACAATATAGCTATCACAGACAACAGAAAAACCTAATAAGGTACATAGGCCGAGAAATGGAAACTTTGGAGAGAGGAGTGTACAAAGGCTAACATGCCACTGGAGAACCCAAGATAAGAATGGAAACCAAGTAGACTACTCAAATTGTAACCAAGGGTAACCCTAAGAATTTTTTTTTATAGATGGAAGAATCACAAATTGGATGATGGACCCTGATGCCGCGTACACATGATCAGAAATTCTGACAACAAATGTTCGATGTGAGCTTGTTGTCAGAAATTCCGACCGTGTGTAGGCTCCATCGGACATTTGCTGTCAGAATTTCCGACAACAGATGTTTGAGAGCTGGATCTCAAATTTTCCAACAACAAAATCTGTTGTCGTACATTCCAAGCGCGTGTAGACAATTCCGGCGCACAAAATTCCACGCATGCTCTGAATCAAGCAGAAGAGCCGCACTGGCTATTGAACTTCCCTTTTATAGTCCCGTCATATGTGTTGTACATCAGCGCGTTCTTGGCGATCGGAATTTCCAAAAACATTTGTGCGACCGTGTGTATGCAAGACAAGTTTGAGCCAACATCCATCGGAACAAAATCCACAGTTTGGTTGTCGGAAATTCCATCTGTCTGCGGCATTACAAGCAGTATGAGATTACAAAGATACTCTAGATGGCTGCAGCATTCATCTAATGCTGCAGCTGTCCCCCGCCGGATCTACACATAGAACAGAATGATCAAAGACTACTGATTATTCAGCTCTTGGTCTTCAGTGAGCAGAGTGTGGTGACTGCCAATCACCTGGTTCTCTGCTATGCCCCTTCAGCCCTCACTCGGAGTACTGCTCCTGCAGGGAGCTGGTGTGGCTGGCTCAGGCTCTCAGTGGCTGCTGCCATTACTGTTGGTATCCCTGAAGAGCCTGGACCAGCTGTGTGAGGTCAGCTAACAGCAGGCTTTAGCCCACTGTCGGCTGAATCTGGGACTTTAGTTCTGCACTCCTGTGATCCCCAGGAGAAGAATGACCAAAAAAAGCTTTGGCCAAACTTCTCCTTTAATAGAAGGCTCTCTTATGCATGGTTAATGCAAGTCTTGTTAAATATGAATTACTACCTAGAATTGGAGTGGATAAGATTTTTGGGGGGTAAAGTTCTGCTTTAAATTATCCAAAGCTACCTTGCCAAAAAGACAGTCACTAATGCTTAATGATGTAAAACTACATCGAAATAATGCAATAGGGAAGATGTATTGGCATAACTGAAAGAATTTGTAATCAGTAAAGGTCTGACTTTTGGAGCAAATGTTCACAATGGCAACGGAACGGATCACTGAGGCAGGACTCTTTCCTTTTCATAGCAGAAAGGATAGAACAGTGAACTTACATAAACCACCTTCAATCAGAGGGAATGCTTCCTGGTTAAGGTTTAAATAGGATAATACAGTAATTCAGAAAACCATAACAGGCTTTAATATTATTAATAAATTATAGAGGAGATGAAATTCATAAAGCAGCAGGCACCACAGCAAGGCCAACTACAAGAACAGGAGCCACCGATGGTAGTGGAAAAAAGACAGCATAAACTTTGAATATGGAATAAAGCTAATCCGGTAGAACTCACAGGTTTTGAAATACCTGGCTGATGCAGTCATGTTAAGCTTCTAGCAGCTTAACCCAACAAGACAGGTGTTACAAAGTGTCAATGTGATCCATTATGCAAGCATTTTGTCTTGCACTAGTGTTAATTCTCCATGTCATCAGTGGTTAGCATTGGTCCACACTCTAGCACTCTCTAAGGAATGCCCAGTAGGGATGGTCTTGACGGTCGAATTGACTCGAACACCGGGCGTTTGTTTGTTTGCAGAAGAACCTAACATATGGGGCGTTTGCGGCAAATTCGAGCAGCGTGGAGTGCCCCATAATGCATGAGATTGCAGTGCATTGATGGCTGCTGATTGGCCAAAGCATGCACCTGACCTGCATGCTTTGGGCAATCACAGCACGTTCTAAACTCTGTTAAGGGAAGCCCTATGACATAATTTAGAAAATAAAAATGGCATGGGGTCCTCCCCAAAATCCATACCAGGCCCTTTTGGGTCTGGCATAGATTTTAGGGGGAATCCACACCCAATTTTTTTTAAAAATTGGCGTGGGGTGCCCCCCAAAATCCATACCAGACCCTTTTCAGAGCAAGCAGCCTGGCAGGCCAGGAAATGTAATTTTGCTGTGGCACTGTTCTACATATCATGCAGACTAAGGGGACCCCCCGAGGCACGATATTTAAAGGAATTTTTCATTTTTATTGTTTCACTTTAAGCATTATTAAAATCACTGCTCCTGAAAAAACGGTTGTTTTAAAAACTTTTTTTTGCATTGATACATGTCCCCCAAGGCAGTACCCGGGTCCCCATACACTTTTTATGGCAATAGCTTGCATATAAGCCTTTAAAATTAGCACTTTTGATTTTTCATGTTTGTGTCCCATAAACTTTAATAGTGTTTGCATGTTCGCTAGAACTTTTTACCTGTTCGCATTTTCTGGTGCATCCCTAATGCCCAGCATAAGTACCTACAACTTTATAAGAAAAGGTAACATTTGTAATGCTTCCAGGGTGCAGTCCCTGGTGACTGAGAGGGACAATAGTATAAGGCAAATCATTTTATTACAAACAGGTCAGAGGTTAGCACAGGCAAGCAGACAAGCAAAGTTGTGGGAGAAGCAGGAGGCCACAATAGGCTGCATACAAATGGAAAACAAGAACTACTTCCAGTCTGGACTGGTTAGGAACTGGCTTTGACATGTGGGCCTCATTACTACATCCTTTAGCTGCTACATTGGAGATATCACATGGAGCATCGCTAAAAAATGTATGTCGACAATGTCTTGGTATTGTTGAAGCCCATCTTGCTTTGTACACTGTTTTCTCACCAATGAGGAAATCTTTCTTAGTGTTTAGACAATGGGAATGTGTGGAGGGCAGGGGAGAGTGGGTAAGCTTCAACACTATCAGATCAAAACAATGCCGCCATAGAGGCAGGAGCTGGAAACCGCTTCAGATGTGTGCAGATATATCTAGATGTCTTCACTTTATACTTGATAG
This sequence comes from Lithobates clamitans, assembly GCA_037952925.1. Taxonomy (NCBI): domain Eukaryota; kingdom Metazoa; phylum Chordata; class Amphibia; order Anura; family Ranidae; genus Lithobates; species Lithobates clamitans. The sequence goes on along the minus strand of JBBGZY010000076.1, from coordinate 7,841,015 downwards.
CAGCTGTTTTTCTTCATATAGGAGAGTCAAACAGAAGCATGTCAGAACACAAGAGGCAAACAAAGTCATTACCCAGGGAAGGTTAGACAAGACAAGTCTTTACCAGGTGCAAGTTTTAAATTTTGTAAGTGTAGAAAATAATCCAGGAGCGTGAACAGGCTTAAAGAGGAACTTTTGCCAAGGCAATGTGCAAGTACACTGAGAACAATTTGTACCTTTCTACAGATGTTGTCACAGACACATCAGAATAAGTCTAATGACAGGATGAAGCTGCTTGGGAGCAAAGTGAATGCCAGGAATGGGTATGCAAACAGGTCACTCATCTTGTGGCTAAGGCAGACATTGCCCTCCTCCTCCTTATGATCCTGAACCCAAACCCCAAATTCCTATATCATTGTCATATATAATGACCCTGAGTAAAACACATATAGATAGTATTATTAGGGAATTGGTTACATACAGTAATCACTGGCACAAAGTGCTCCTTGCTTTTTCTCAGCTATGCCACCTCTGATTTGACACAAACATCACAACCACCACTGTCATTTACAACTGTTTGGCTTGAACTGGTTTTCCCTGTCACATATATTTCATTGTTTGCCTCCTCACATAGCTAATTTTAAACTTAGCTATAAATTGCTTAGCTTTTGGAGAAAAGTATTGGGCCTACAACACCAGTGCCACTTTTGCCAGAAGCAGTAGGGCTAGAGACCTATGAAAATTGAGATGAAGATAAATGTGTGCTTGAAAAAATAAAGCTTTAAAGTAACAAGGAAGACTAATTGGTATCTTGGATCAAAGTGTTACATTACAAGTGTTAGTCCCTTGGCAGACTGCTATTTTGTGACAAGTGTGGTAACAACACAGTATAAAAGCTATTTTATCATTACTTCTACTACTCACTGAGCATTTTTTACAGTTAGTTCCTAAGACCCGAAATTACAATAATATACTGTGACCCAAAATGGTTGGTTTCCAGCCAAGCATAAAATGAAATAACAATGGTAATAACACAATTTAGCATACAGATTGCTTAATACTAAGACTAGGCACAAGATAAGATTTGACATCCAGATTCACATAAAGAGTAGCAAGGCCACCTCAGGTGCAGCAACGAGCAGCAGTAAAATTGAATCTACTGAGTGTTGGAGCTATACTACCAGAGCGCATTCATTGCGGCGATGCTGGTTCTAGACTGACTGGGTATGTACTGTCCAAAAGAAAATAGGATGGTAGAGGAGTGGGGGAGTATAGGAACAAAAGGGACTTGTAGAATATTTATTACAGGAGGGGCAGTCCCTGAGATGTTCTTCTGCTGGCTATCGTTGGTGCCCTTTAAGATTGCTGGAGCACTTAACAAAAGTCCCAGTTACCTGCATGCAGTACAGGCACAGTATAGGTACGGTATAGTCTCGACAAAGGTGCAAAGTAGATGTGGTTCAGATGCGGTAAATATTCGATATATTGTGGTATAGGGTTTGTATAGATGCAGTGTAGGTTTGGAATAAGTGTGTTATAGAGTGCAGTAGGGATTGGGTACACTTGGTGTCCTGTTCTCAGTGGCTCAGTCCTGCTAGTAGTATCAGAAATAGATGAATAGCCCTCTCGCCATTTTAACCAGTCCCCAGGATGCTGCGGTGACTTCTCGCTGTAGAAGGGGGGCCCCCCTCTGTCTCTCCTCAGCGGCGTTCAGTGATCAGCAGTGGGAAGCAGAGGATGAGTGGATGCTCCAGTCTCCCTGCAGCGGCGTAGGTGCTGTGATGTGGGCTGTGTTATGCTGTCCTAGGTGTCTTCACTTCCAGCCTCAGGCCTGGATCTCTGCTGGTATGGTCGCCCACTGGCAGGCAAATATTCAGACAGAGGTGCTCCCTCTCTAACTTCCGAAGCGTCAAGAGGAAGAACTTTCCAGGGCAGTTTAATAAAAATCATCTTTCACTCCTTCTGCTGCACAGAGCCTATTGGGATCTGTAGTGTAAGGAATCAATTGGCCCCATTATATGGTTACCATCTCAAACCGCAACTACCAAGATTATCAGCACTCTGCATAGAAGTCTATAGTCTTACTTGGCTTTAACAGTCCCCCTGCTAGCCAGTGCCGTATAACGTAACTTAGTACAGGGGGAAAGAATAAAAGGGAATGTTTCCTACTTCTTATTGCTGTAGCCCAGCACCTGGCTACACATGCATCTGCACTTACAGTTTTCTATTAAAGTGGAACTTCACTCTCTTATTAAACACTGACTATTTTTATCCATATGCTGCTAGCATTAATAAATAGATAGGAAAGTACACCATAGTTACTTATTCTAAACATTTTTTTTTTACATTCCTTAACAACTTGCTTACTGGGCACTTAAACCCCCCTCCTGCCCAGACCAATTTTCAGCTTTCAGCTCTGTCGCATTTTGAATGACAATTGCGCGGTCATACAACACTGTACCCAAATTAAATTTTTATCATTTTTTACCCACAAATAGAGCTTTCTTTTGGTGGTATTTAATCACAGCTGGGATTTTTATTTTTTGCTAAACAAACAAAAAAAGATGGAAAATTTTGAAAAAAAAAAAATTGTTATAAAATTTTGCAAACAGGTAATTTTTCTCCTTCATTGATATGTGCTGATGAGGCGGCACTGGTGGGCACTGATAGGCTGCACTGATGGGCACGGATAGGCACAGTTAAGGCGGCACTGATAGGCACAGTTAAGGCGGCACTGATAGGCACAGTTAAGGCAGCACTGATGGGGACAGATAAGGCAGCACTGATGGCCACTGATGGGCGCTGATGGGTGGAACTGATGGGTGGCACTGATGGGCACTGATAGGTACCACTGATGGGGGGCACTGATGGGCAGTGATAAGCGGCACTGATGGGCACTTATGGGCACTGGTAAGTGACACTGATGGGCACTGATAGGTGGCACTGGTGTGCAGCACTGCTGTTGTGGCACTGATGTGGGCGCTGATGGGTGGCACTGTGGGCACTGATGGGTGGCACTGTGGGCACTGATGGATGGCACTGTGGGCACTGATGGGTGATGCTGGTGGGCACTGGTAGGCAGCACTGCAGCCTATTGCTAGGTGTCACTGGCAGGGGGCAGATGATCGCCGTGATCGGGACTGATGTCCCTCTCACGGCCGCCGGTGATCGGCTTTTTTTTTCCTCCTCACGCTGTCAGCACGAGGAGAAAAAATAGCCAATTACCGGCTCTGTTTACATCACATGATCAGCTGTCATTGGCTGACAGCTGATCATGTGGTAAGGGGTTGGGACCGACCCCTTACTATGATCTATGATCAGGCGAGTCTCATAGATTCGCTGATCACCGAGCGCGCCACGCAGACCGCTCGTGCACGGGACGACGTCAATAGACATCGTCCCGGCAATGTCCGCGCTGTTGCCGTCATTTGGCAATAGCGCGGATCTGAAGCGGTTAAGTTACTTTCTGGTTTCCAGGTCTAGGCCAAAAGGTGTCATACATCCCAGAAGTCTTCAGGAGGGGAGAAGGGTAAGAAGGTTTTTTTGTCAGTTAAGCATCCCCCCAACATGCCTGAGCTAAGGGCAGATGGATTCCAGGAAGTAAATGCTACATGAATCATCTGCCCTTACTCAAGATGGCCACAACCAGAAATACTAAATGGTGTTTTTTTAAAGTGATTTCATAGCAAAATAAAGCACAGAGACATGGATTGACGAGTTTGCTTCAAATATTAAAAATAAATTAAATTGTGTTTTAGGTTTGTCATGCTCAAATATAGCCTAATTCCACTAGGGGACCTACAAAGTCCCACAAAGACCTATGCCAATGAAGTTGACCTAATGCAAATTCTGTTGTGGAGTATCTATAATGCTGCCCTGTCTCCTGAATTCAGAGCAGAGTTGCCACTCTCATGTTAGCTGCGCCTGCTTGCACTACAGAAGAATGAACAAAAGGTTGCAAGAGCACTGCTGATACAAACTAGTAGCCTGTCAGTCAACATATGCCCACACCTAGTCCTGTCGACTGCTCCCTGGATTGACAACACTGCATTATTGATGAAATCCTTCCACTGTGACCTGCAATGTCTAGGAGGGGAAGCATGTGAGGGACAAATGAAGTTAAACAAGTTAAATTAGGCTGTCCATACAGCGTGGGTTGAACATAAAAAAACTGATCTGATTGCCCCATCCATACATTTTATGTGGATGGGGAATCCTCCCTGCTATATAATTGTATGGTAACAGTGGGGAGACTCCCCCATCATCAGAATACAAAGATCAGCACTGCAGCCTATTGCCTGCAGCTATGATCAAGAGAAAATATACAGAGAGAGTGGCTGAACAGAAGTTGATTGGTAGATCGACTTCTGTTCAACCACAGTGGCCACACATGGATCGAAATTTGGCTGGTCCCTGCTGAACCAGCTGAATTTCGATTCATGTATGGCCAGCTTTAGTCAGGGAAAGTAAAAGAAGTTATTTATATACTTTATGAGACTTGTGCATCGCACAATAACTGGACTGGGTACTTGTTAAGGCTGTCATATGGGAGCTCTCAGTTACACTTCGATACTGACAAACTGACTATCTATGATTAATAAAAGGAATCACCGCTCCAGGTGAGTACACGGACAAACAACCCCTCTACACACTAATAGATGTCGGGCTGAACCAATGATTGCGGCAGACTAAGAGCAAAGATAAAAGGCTTACTGCACTCCAACGGTGTAATGGTTAAAACTATATTTATTGAACTCTTCAAAGCATAGAACATACAGACATCACAGCTCTTATAACACAGGATAGAGGGCAGTCAACGTGTTTCACATGCAATGTGCCTACTCATAACTTATTGACCTGTTAATTGAACTAATTAGCCCTAACTGACTCATTCTTCCCTTTCTTCCTAGCTATTATTTTGTTGATTTGTAATTTTTTAACCATTAATATTTAAACATTGTTTATTTTTTCATTCATTTTGTATGTTCATTTTTTTAGTGTTGCATAAAAAAATTGAAGAAGACTTTATTTCGAACATAACTGTGTGTAATACTTTGTACTGGAATCCTCATTTTCATGTCATTCTGTCATTCTGAACAGGACAACATTTTTTAAATACAGTAGAACTAATTCATTTTAAATTATTAATAATCAATGTAGGGAAAAAAAGTGTATTTTTTTTGTTTTGTTTTGTTTAAAAAACATTTTTTTCCACAAGTAGTTTTGTTAAATTTGTATTCAAGTAATTGCTCAATAAACAGCAGAAAATAGTTAAGCTTGATCCATAAGGGGTATACAGGTTTGAGAGCTGAATGGGTTAAACTTAGCATAGGTGACACCTATGCTAAAGCTCTCCCCTTACAAGTTTCGCTTTTTGAGTTTTGCTTTGTCATAAAGTTTAAGACTTTGCTTTTTGATAGGCTTTTTTCTTTCTTGTATTATTTGTACAGTAATGATCAATAGTTATTAGTTAAGGAGTAATGTTCTATTTGGATATATTTTTGCATATCTACTTACTTACGTAATACTCAAACATGGATGAAAAACAAAATATGCATGTAATATTTTGGGAAAAAAACAAAAACATTGTCAGTGTGTGCTGGCAAATAATAGTAAAAAAAAAAGTTAAAGCCAGATGCTTTTCAAATAGCCTTTATTGACTATGCTCTCTGGCTACAATGAGATAAAGTTATCCACAGTGCACTGTGACTTTGGCTGCTCCCCCTGTGCACTCTGAATTTAGCAACCATAATCCTCCAGCAAAGGTTTTTTTTTATGGTGGTAGTACCTCATGATATAATGGGGGTTATTTACTAAAGGAAAATCCACTTTGCACTGAAAGTGCACTTGGAAGTAAAGTCGCTGTAGATCCGAGGGGGACATGCAAGGAAAATAAAAAACATCATTTTAGCTTCTACATGATTGGATGATAAAATCAGCAGAGCTTCCACTCATTTCAGATCTACCCCTCAGATTTAGAGCGACTGCACTTCCAAGTGCACTTGCAGTGCAAAGTGGATTTACCTTTCGTAAATAACCCCAATTGTCTTCTAATTGGCTATGGGCAAAGATGGAAGCCATACATGGACTATGAGGGAGCCATCCAAAGTAAAATAAGTGACAACTTTGTAGAGAAATAATCTATGGATATCAGTATTGAATGTAAATTGATATAATCAGATTTGATTCTCTGCTATCACAAATTGATTCCTTCAAATTATATTATATTATACATTATGTCACTGTATATCACAAAGGTTCAATATTTAGTAGAAAAAAAATGTCAGTTTTATATAGAGTACAATATGAGAAAGTAAAACTGATCGAATTAGAATCCAGATGTACACAAAGAATATCCTTCCATATAAATACAGAGACAATGGGTTTGATTTACTAAAGGACCAACTGTTTACTTTGCAAAGTGAATGTTTACTAAGCTAAGTAAAGTGAAAATGTGTTTATTCAACCAATCAAATTTTATAATCCATTTTTTTTTCATTTTCTTCACACATAATTGGATATTTAATGTTAATCGTATTTATTATCATTCACCCTGCAAAATGAACACACACTTTAAAAAATGAATATTTACTTTGTTAAGAAAACAATTTCAAATTCTTTAGGCTAGGTTCACATCAATGCATGTGCTGTTTTTGTTTTTGCAGCACATTTTTATTTTATTTCTTGCAACTTTTTGATGCATTTTGCATTTATTGGGAAATGTTGATGTTGCTAGGAGACGGTGTCTTTTGTCATTCAGGAGAATGCACCAAAAACACATGTACATGCATTTTTCATGTGATTCCATTGATGTCTTTGGAGCCAAAAACACACCGTTCTGCGTGAAAAAAAAGTCCCTGCACCATTCCAAAAAGTCCATTACAGGAAACTGCATAGATGTGAATAGGACTCATAGGAAATACGGTTAAATGGATTGTAGTGTGTTTCTGTGGATCTGCAAATGCACTCAAAAACGCATGGATGTGAACCTAGCCTTTATTAACCTGACTATTTTGTTGAACATTCTAAGGACACATTATTCTGTATATGTACAGTAAATTATCAAAGTACGCATCCAATAGAACAGGTTGCAAAGATATATTGTTGAGCTAACACTGGCTGTAAACAGAAAAGTGTATCCTTAATTTCTCATTTCTAAATCTGTACTATAAAAAAAGATCGTCAGTCTCTGAAACAGTCTCTTTTATGACATTGAGTTTTTTTTTTTATTTATCTATGTAAACAATTAACATTGGTACACTGTGATATCTATGCAGCTGTTCTAGGCCATTGCACTTACAAAGTACATTTGTAAAGACTAAGGTGTCCGTTTATGAAGCAGTGATCAGCGGTGATCCCGAGGATCACCGCTGATCACAGTCCATAAACAGTTTATGAAACAGTGATAATCGGGGGAGAACATGTTTGAACTTGTTCTCCCGCCGATTATCTCTACACACGGAGAATCCTCATTGAATGACACAGTAACGGCCAGTTTATGAAGCAGTGATCTCACCGCTTCACTGGCGATCTGAGTCAGAATTCACACTCCCAGGTTCACCAGCTCAGAGGTGGTGAATCGGGGAGTGAAGAGGAAATCTGGGGGGATCTGAGGGGGAAGGAGGAAGTTTTTTAACTTCCTTATGCCTCGTTCAGACCCCCCAACACTGTAAGCATGTCCCCCTGTCATATTTATGTGTATACATATTTATACATATATACATATAATGTGTATATGTATATATATATCATGTGTGTGTATATACATGTATATATAGTGTGTGTGTGTGTATACATATGTGTATAATGTAGGGGGACACATTATTTTATTAACATTAATCCACGCCGTTGAGCGGTGATAATTTATCACTGCTTGATAAACTGACATCTGGTACTGTAATCTCGTAAAGTCTCACGAGATTCCAGTATCAGGGGCCGTTCTCCACTGTTTGAAGCATTTGTAGATCTCTTCACACCTCCAAAGGTGAAGCGATCTACACCGCTTCATAAACTGGCACACAGAGGAGAAGATTCTTCACTGTGAATGCCGGAGAATGAAGCGGTGAATAGATTTCACTGCTTCATAAACGGACACCTAAGTGTGGTAGCATTATTGGTAATAATTATTAGTGTGAACTCTGGCTTTACTTTGATGACAGTAACATGGATTTGGATTTACTAGAATTTTAGTTCAAGTTCAGTTTTTTTTAGTTCTGAGGGTAAAATTTAGGAGAGAAATATGTAAGCTGCCACAGCTGGTCTGTCCTTCTGAGAATGCTGATTTTCCTGAATATAATGATGTTTCTTAGTTTTCAATACTTTCAGTATGATTTACTGAAGGTGTAGCTTACAAAGGAGTTCTTTAACAGATATACTGTACCTATGCTCTTTTGTGATACAATTTTACACCATATAAAATTGGGGAGATTTTTTGTTATGTGAAGGGTTGTGTACCAAAAAATTATTTAATAGGTAAGAAATTGTGGCTTAATTAGTCCTTGTCAATCTTCTCTCAAAATCTTCTCTCATAAATAGTGAAAACTCAGTTTAGTTATCAAGTAATGTGAAATTCAAATTCTAGCTTATTTTTTTATTTGCACATTTTTGAGTGAAGATTCTGAACTCCTTTAGTAAATTAGCCCCTTTTTTTGCATCCAATTTCATGCCAATTCTCATATCTATTGCATAAAAAGTGGATGTTTTTGGTTGTTGTACAATGTTCACAGGATCTAGCATAGTGAGTAGTGTCTTACATATTCTGTTTCCTGTTCATTTAGCAAAGTGAATGTTCACTTAGCTTAGTAAATAAGGAAAAGTTCACTTTGACAAAGAGAAAAGAATGTGATATTTTCTTGAACATCACTGGAACATCACTGGATGATTGAAATGAATACAGTGTTCACTTTTTTACATGACCAGTCTCTTCTTTATTACTACCCTTTGAGTCTCTGATCTGTAAGTATAGAGGTAAAGGGTATTGGACTTTCTTTGACATTCAATTGCCACAACCTATTAATGCCCCCTACACACGAGCGGAAATTCCGCCAGCAAAAGTCCGATGTGCTTTTGGTCAGAAATTCGGACCGTGTGTATGCTCCATCGGACTTTTGCTGGTGGAATTTCCTCTAGCAAAAGATTGAGAGCAGGTTCTCTATTTTTCCGTCGGAAAAGGTCACTATCGGAAATTCCGTTTGTCTGTATGCAATTCCGACGCACAAAAAAACATGTATGCTTGGAAAAAATTTGACGCATGCTCGGAAGCATTGAACTTCATTTTCTCGGCTCGTCGTAGTGTTGTACGTCACCGCGTTCTTGACAGTCGAAAGTTCAGAGAACTTTTGTGTGACCGTGTGTATGCAAGCCAAGCTTGAGTGGAATTCCATCGGAAAAACCATCCAAGATTTTTCCGATGGAAATTCCACTCGTGTGTACGGGGCATTGGCCAAGCACAACCAGGCACATAGCATTTTCAGAAGGTGGTGAGCAATGATGGCCTCTATACTAAGGCTGGCCATAGATGGATCACTTTTTTTGATCAGACAGCACACTGATAAAAAAAAAGGGTTCCCCCATCCACAAATTTGAAGAAGGAATCCTTCCCAGTGTGCAACTGTATCCTGAAAGCAGGGTCTCCTCTGCTATCAGAATACACAGATCAGTGCTGCAGCCAATTGAATATTTTCCAGGATACAGGTTCACTTGCCTGCTCTCCAGCAGGGAACAACCATACATGGATCAAAATTTGGCTGGTCCTTGCTGAACTGACCAATTTTTGCCCAATTCATCTATGGCCAGCTTAAATATAAGAGAAAGGACTAGAAGGCTAATTTCAAATATTCCTGGAGTTTTGGAGAATAGGTATGAATTTTTAATGCTGAAAATATTTGTCATAATAAATACTAAATAAGGCACTGACATTGTAAAAATAAACTTTTCCAGTGAACTGCTGCACATAAAAATGTTCTTGTCTTGGTGACAGGGTTCATAGATATTTTGTAGAAATTATGAGAATATGCTGATGGTCTAAGAAATACCAAGAATAATAAAGTGAAGGTACACATTATAGGAATCCAGTATAAGCAAAATATATTAGACCAAAAGGCAGATATATCCTTCTCACGGCGATAATCGTATTGTAAATACCTCGAATGATAGGTAAACTCTTTTCTGTGTAGAGTGCACATATGTCTTCAATTGTGAGAAATGCAGCCTGCCAGGTCTGAGCAGATCACAAGTCTGAACACTCAAAGGGGTGGAATTCTGTTGCCTTGGTTGCATGTCAAATAAATAAATGAGATACCTAGGGAAGCTTCCACATTCTTGTGGTCTGATTAAGTCATATTTACCATAAGCTTGTATAAAAGCAATTGAGTTTTAACTGCAGAACCATAACAAAGTGTTCCATGTTTCCACACCCATATGGCACTGTTAAAGACATTCAGGGCGGAAAAATACCCTTTAGTGTATTTATGCCATAGAACATTACATCCTAAAAAGAAATCTCTTACTAGTAGAGATGAACAAACCTATCCACCAGGGATTGTAATTCATGGTTTATTGGAAAGATTCAGTGCTTTTTGATATTTATCTCCAATTTAACAGACAATCATCTGAACCAATATTTTATCCTTCTTTTTTTTCTTTTCATTTTAAATGTAGAAGAAATTTATAAAAACGTGTTTACATTTGCTTAAAGTAAAGCTAAAGGCAAAACTTTTTTTTGGATGGTGTGGGGATTAAACATACCTGTTTTCTATTGCTGTCTCTTAAGGAGATTCACGTCTCTATTTGTTTATCATGATCACCCAGAGTGAAAGTAAAACATAACAACCCAAATTTTGGGTTGCCACCAGAACAGAAATAGAGAAGAAATCTTCCAATGGAGATCCTGAAGTTCTGGTGACCCTTGGAACAACCAAGGATTTCCTCATTTTGGATGGATTTCCTCTCTCTTCTTTTTCTATTTTGCTATGGGAAAGGAAGTAAAGGGAAATCATCCAAACGGGAAACAAATAGCAAAAAAATAAAAATAAAAAAAAGATAGGGGTCCTTTCTCTATCCAAAATCTAGTAAAAGTTTTGCTTTTAATTCTACTTTACCTCTATTTTTCTGATTTTTATTTTGTCATCTTTGGTCTCCCTTACCAGTTGGTACTTTCTGTTGTTAAAAGTCCATCCTCGCATCTTGCATCTAAGAACATTTTAAAAAAATATTTCTGTCTTTTCATCAGCTGTAGCCGTTTACCTATTTGATGGTGCTGATTATGCTGGTAATTCTGACAACAAATGTAATGATTAGATCAAACTGTGAAATGTGACAACTGAACATATATGATTTTCCACCTATTTTAAAAAAAATGGTAATCCTATCAAAACTAAAAAATTGACAAATCGTTGTGGTACCAATACTATCAATGGTGCTAACCATCTACATTGTAGGAGGTTTAGATCTAAAGTTTAACTCCACTTTTGCTATAAAAAAACAAGGCCCTCTGGGGGATCAATGTACATTGCAGGGATTTTAGCAAACTTTGTTTATCCTATCTGTTTCTGCAGAAAAAGCCATTTGCTTATTTGTGTCTTTTGGATACGGATTCTGAATGTAAGTGACTTTTTCATTATTATTCAGCTGCTTAATTTGTAGTGCTTTAATGAGGAAAGCTGCAAGTTCTGCATCCTTTTAGAAATGATTAACACTTTAGGAGCATCAACTTAAAAAAAAAAAAAAAAAACATTTATTGGTTCTAAATGATGTCTAAAATCTGACTTGTATCTTAGTGCAGACTTTTGGGGAAATTAGTTAGCCAATCAGACAAGCATATAAAGTAAAGGTAGTGCTGCGCTATGAACCTAAATACTATGCGTAATAAAGTGCAAAGGTGCTCAATAAAAGATATAGTTGAAAGAGGCAATGTTCAAAGGACAAAATATATTCAATCCTAGGTAGTATAAAAACGTATCGCATGTAAAGAGGGATGCACGATAGTGTAGTATTTCCAAATGTTTATTGATAAAACAGTAAAAGTAAAGTCAAGGTACTCACAATAAGAAGTATCAAACAAGCATATAACAAACGAGCTGCGAGCTCGCCCACGTCACTTCCGGTGCCTCGTGTTCCCGCACGTGTTCGTCACTATCACAAGACTTCATCAGGGGATATTTATTCTTATTGTGAGTACCTTGATTTTACTTTTACTGTTTTGTCAATAAACATTTGGAAATATTACACTATCGTGCATCCCTCTTTACATCCCCCCATGCCCCATTGCGAGGTTCATCTGATGCGGACACACCAGGGACAAAAGGGGGACTCTGATTCCAGACTAGAGACACACACCAGTGGAGCCGGATACGCCATACTGGGAGGCTGCCAAGAAACACATTGAGATATACCCACATGCTGTTACCTTACAGCGGTAAGGTAAGGGTACATCTATACATTACTCTGCACAGGAACCAGGAAGTCACCTATCATCAGCACTTTATGCCATAGGATTGTCACCAGCACTTTGTCATTTTATGCTGACACTGCTAAATATACAGCCACTTACCTACTTTGCACCTTATATGGACTCTACTTATCTTTTTTTGTTCTCACTCTAAGAACATTTGCAGCATATACCTATTTGAAGGAAACTTTTTCCTATGCTTTTATATGCCGTTTAGGATTTTACCTATTCCTTCAGGATTTATTGCAATTTTAGTGCACCTTCTTTTGAGCACTGTTTTTTCACTTCATTTGTACAACATATGGATATACTGTATTTTCTATCACTGCTCTATGAAGAATCATTTGAGTGTTTGATATACTTTTATTGTCTTATTGATACACTTTTATTGTTTTATACATATTTTGACCTTTGAACATTGCCTCTTTCAACTATATCTTTTATTAAGCACCTTTGCACTTTATTACACACAGTATTTAGGTTCATAGCGCAGCACTACCTTATATAAGACCTTATATATTTTCTGGGTTCTGATATTTCCTTTAGTGTTGCAGCATATTGTTAAAAAACGCACACATTTGGTAGCGCGGGAATATCATTGTATTAACAATCAGACAAGCAGCAAATTACATTTCTGTGGGCATTCTTTACACCAATTGTCTACAGAACACCTCAAAGTTGCCATATTGCATTGATTTGTACAGAAAATTACAGAGCTGCAGATTGAAAAGGAAAGGTAATTTTTAATAACATTCAAATACATGATTTTATATATTCTATAATTTTTTTTCATTTGCTATGTTGTTCCCACAAACATGGGGTTACCCTTAAAGCTGGGTTTTAAAATCTGTCTTTTACTCTTTTCCTTCCAGTTTTTCTTATCCACTCTTTAGTTAATAGAGCTGACACATATACTTTAATTGTAGATTATTTGTTGTATCAGGAAGTGCAAAATGAGCACACTAAATTGAACACTTTGGTTTTATTATGAGCAGAATCCATTAACAATACAAGAGGAAAAAAAACAGATATTTCACTTTTAATAAAAAATGTACTAAAACTTTGAATTGCAATTAATACCTGGATTTCAACAAATTATGTAAAATAAATATACATTAAGCCTGTAGTAAACAGAAGATTGCTTTCTATGTCCCCTGCTCACACCACAATGCTGGAGTCATGCATTTTTTTGATGTGCAGAAAAATTACTACAGATGTGTTTACACCATACACACACAAAAAAAAAAAAACTCATGAAAAAGCACACAGATTTCATGCGCATAGAATGGAAATAAATGCAAATGTGTACTGAGAGAGCATGTAAGCCACTGATGTTGACTTCTCTTCTGGCTAGCTGTCATGCTAACCCGATGGTGTTAATACTTTCTGAGTCATTGGAATAAGCATGCAAGTCAAAAGTTCTCTCCGAGTTTCAAATCTGCTTGTTTGTTTTGGGTCAGTGAGTAAGACAGTACTCTGGACAGACACAACAAGACTATGGGTGAGTCTCAGCTGAAGGTCAGCTATTAAATGTTCTTGTGAGTTATCAATGATAACCACAAATACATGTGCAAATATTTGGTTGATCTTGACAAAATATCTGACATCTGCCGTTTCAAAAAATTACTTCTATCCTTGTAAGTGTTCAGTTTAGTTTCAGGAGTTAAAAGCTTAATCCATATTGAGCTGGCACTAGTAAAGTAATATGTGATTGACTGCTTTGGGTGACTCTGGATTATTCTCCTTGCACTGTTGGCTGAATCAAATGTTGGATGTTATTCAACATTCTGTCTATGCTACAGGTTTTATGGTTTTGTTCTGCTCATTATTGCTTATTTATCAAATTACAGACTAATACCCTCTGATTAATGAAAGTGATTTTTATACCTGTTTAATCACTTGAAAAACGTTCATGCACTTTTAACAAAAAAAAATCTATATTATAAGCTTTTAAAGTGATATATCAATTCATGTTGTTTTAACACAGTATGCTACAAATAGAAATATTCTATACCCAAGTTATAGCCTACCACTCAAAGTCAAAATATTATTTTTTTGCATGACTGCATACCCAGAACTGCAACAGCAATAATATCAATCATGTTATTTTATACACTGTTCTTGTTAAAAGTAATGTTGGCGGATATCAAATACACAGCCAATGCATTTGGGGAAGCCTTGCATGATCTGCAGACACTGTCAATGCAGTTCATGCAAGGCTTACCCGGTCATTCCTAAGACCATGGTTGATGTCAAGGTCAGAAGGAGTAGCAGCTGCACTACCCTAGTAGGGAAAGTCTTAGACACTTTAAGATGTATTGGAGGTGATTAGTAATATAAGACCGCAAGTCCGTCGAAAGTCTGTTGGACAGGATGTCGGACTTTTGTAGCCGAAAAGTCCAACCGTGTGTACGCGGCATTGCATTTCACATTATGGATTTTTTTTATATAACCTTATGAAAAACATATTAGGCTACATTCACATGGCCGCACAGGCAGTGCCATCTTAAAAGCATTATAGGCCCCCGGGCAATACAGTACACTGGGGCCCTGTCTACACAATCACGCACGATTGCGCAAAGTTTGCACATTTTCTTTCTCCTCTGCAGCCTTTTTCCTCTTCTGTGCTCCACTCAAAACATTACGTTTCATTTCTGCTCTAAAGGTTATTTTCACCAACACGTAATAAAGTTTCTTTTTCTTCACCTTTATTACACTTCCTCGAACTAGTGGCAACTCTAATGCCCTGTACACACAGTCGGACATTGTTCGGACATTCCGACAACAAAATCCATGGATTTTTTCTGACGGATGTTGGCTCGAACTTATCTTGCATACACATGATCACACAAAGTTGTTGGAAAATCCGATCGTTCTGAACACGGTGACGTAAAACACGTACATCGGGACTATAAATGGGGCAGTAGCCAATAGCTTTCGTTTCTTAATTTCTTAATTTATTCTGAGCATGCGTGGCACTTTGTGCGTCGGATTTGTGTACACATGATCGGAATTTCCGACAACGGATTTTGTTGTCGGAAAATTTTATAGCAAGCTCTCAAACTTTGTGTGTCGGAAATTCCTACGGAAAATGTGTGATGGAGCCTATACACAGTCAGAATATTACAGTCAAAACTTGGGGGGGCCCGGGCACTAATAACTTTTACCACTAAATCATACAACTAAAAAAAACTAAATAAATATATATAAATGTACACACTCACACTCTGGTGCTGCTGGTGCTGCCTGGTGGGTATTAATGCTGGCTTGGATACTGCTGGTGCTGGTGAGTATTAATGCTGGCGTGTGTACTGCTGCCTGGCTCCTCTGAGATGCGGAAGTGTGACAGGAAGCTGCAGCATGCGGCTGCAGTAGAGAGCAGAGCCGATGCTTCCTGTATCTGTCACAGGTGGAGTGCATTTCATATCATTCCGCCTGTGAAGAGCCGGAACTACACAGGAAGCATCGGCTCCATTCTTCACAGTTGCAGCTGACTCACACTGCACACTGCCCGCCACTGAGTCGCTGACTGATATCGGGACTGATCGTGTGGCACTCTGTGAGGGAGCCGCACAGCACTGGCACAATGCGGCAGCGAACTTTGTGACATCTAAATGATGCTTGGCTGGGGTCGCTGGGCAGGTGGGGCCCCCCAGGCAAGTGGGGCCCCCGGGCAACTGTCCAACGTGCCCATGCGAAAAGACGGCCCTGCGTACAGGGGCGGCCAAGGGTGACTACCAGGGGGGGTGGGAGAATAAGTAGATTTTTGCTGGCAGTCCTGAGTCCCTCTGCCTGCACAGAGTAGGGTTGATTTACTAAAACTGGAGAGTGTAAAATCTGGTGCAGCCCTGCATAGAAACCGATCAACTTTCATTTTTTTTTTTGTCAAAGCTTTATTGAGCAAGCTGAAGTTAGAAGTTGATTGGCTACCATGCACAGCTGCACCAGATTTTGCACTCTCCAGTTTTTGGTAGATCAAACCCACTGTGTGCGAACAGCAGCTGCTGCTGTTTGCATATATCCACTACTCATGGAGTCTCCAACTTACTTTGGATGCATGCAATGTGCATCCGGGATCTGCATTTCTACAGAATTCTGGCTGTCATTAAATTCAGATAATCGAGCAGTGTGTATGTGGCCATAGCACAGAATATTGCTGTATCCAGAGGTGGCATTTAGTCTCCTTTGAATGTAGCAAACTATCTGCCCCTAGCCACCTGTGTAAATGCAGGCTTAGGGATAAACGTGGACTAATTAAGCTACATATGGGGAAGGTATAGGTGATTAAGCTAAATATAGGTAATGTATAAGTGGGAGCTATATAAAACAGGGTATATATTAGAATCTGGCTGTATAATCACTCTGCAATCTCTTTTAGATTTACCAAGGCCATGTAATGTGTGAACCTGCATGATCCTGCACTATTTAGTAGCTGACAAGAGACTGTACAATACAATTTTAAGATGTATAGTGAGCATAAGGAACCCACCTGTGTACTCAGCAAAAATACAGTCTGCAGACTCAACCAGACAGCCTTTGCACAAGACAAAGATATCTATACTGTTTGCATAACATGCATTGGCTGTTCTTTGAGGTCTTCTATTTAACATGTATGTATTCATTTCTTTGATTTTCAACCAACTTATTTTTTATGATAATGTACACTTGCTTACAGTGTTTTGTTCAAAAATACAATGAATGCTTACCATTCCATGATTTAGCCAGGGTGGTATGAAATTATCCAGCAGCTTTGGATATACCAGTTCCCTGTCATATATATATAGGGTCCAGAACATCGTTACCACAAACTGAAAAAGAGATTAAAAAAAATAGGTAATTGAAATTACGGTTAGGATTAGTGCACAATAAATACACAATGATATTTAATTAATATCCTAAATTAAAGATGCACTTTAAATATATTTGTTCACCTCTCTACATTGAAAATGATACTAAACACACACTGTTTAATGTACATTGTCCCTTCTATTTCTGTATATGGATGATGGCACTGTAGTAAAAAAAACATCTACAGTAAGTACCTTTTTCCTAATCGATATAGAGCTGTCACATGACCCAGCTTTTTCCCAGCCTGTCTGCAGGGACACATAAGCAGGAGGAGCTTCTGGTCCTCAGCTGCTGCTCAGATATTCAAAATAAAAACAAAAAAACAGCCTTTGGAATACAGAGTAAAATAAATAATTAATATCAATAAACTTTTTTTTGGCAATAACATGGTGTAGGCGGGTTTCTGCCAGTCACAGGCTGTGTCACACCCCTCCAGCCTGTGTCTTAGAATAAGAGGGAGGTGAAGTCTATATCAATCTACATGTAATATCCCACCTCCATTGTGTTAAACTGGTTAGTGAGCTCGGAGCAGGAGGGAGGGAGTGGGCTGTCATTTACCACTGTGTATACGCCCACATGTGTGACGCTATAGTCACATGGGTTGCTCACATTTGATAGGGAGGAAATGCTCAGCATAGAAAATCACCGAAAACTGAGCATGTGCCGAGCTGCTCTGCAAAATCCCCAACTGCATTGGGGTCTTGGACAGAAGGTGGAGAACAGCAGGATCAACCAGGTTTTTTTGCAGAATTCGGAAAATTAATCCCATAATGAATGAGTGAGTATAAAAAGCATGTAATACAACATTTATTGATCATTTTTAATGTTATGGATTTTGTTACACTTTAAGTGAAATATTGCCTAAAGATCTATAATTGGTATTTCTCATATATACTGTATATATTGTACACATATTTTAAATACAGAATAAAGACAAGTAGTCACAGTGTAAATGTATAATGTAAAAATAAATATAGTGAACATTTTAAGTAAAATGCTGACAATGCTCAACCTAAAGTGACCCTTTGGCTACCTAACTCATGCCTCCCCCTCAACAAAAACCTTTGCTACACCCGTTACTGCCTTTAATTAATAGGTCCAGCACTGCCACATTGTTCTATTTAGACTTTGACAAAACTGTTTGGATTTTACATCTTGCTGTCCAAGCAGAGAGAAAAAATGTGACTGGGAGGAAGAATTTAAGTGAATCTTTTATTTTTCTGCATGGGCAAACAAAAGGGACACTTGTAAATAAGTCATAAACCCTGACAATTAAAACTGAATCTATACCATAAAACAGGAATAAGCTAAGGTTATCTTCAGGTAAAGCACATATCAAACCAAAGTAGATTCAGAGATATAGACAGAAGAGGTTACATCCAATTCTCAACTTTCCCCAATTTCCCTGCTAATTCTTTATTCTAATAGGAAACACTGACCAATTGAAAAGTTCAGGTGGTGGAAGGGACCTGGATCAAGCCTAAATTTTATAAGAAAACTTGAGATTTGCATAAAACTTCTCCTGCTCACACCTCTGGGTCCACTGACGATTTAGACGTGACTTTCAGTGAATATATATATATTACTGTATACTGTATATATATATATATATATATATATATATATATATATATATATATGTGAATAAGGTTGTATGGAAGTTGATGTTGTGTCTTGACTCTTGTTCCAAGGTTTTAGGTATCTTTAAAGCAAATTAAGGGAAAAGTGAAGGCCACCACCGAGATATTAATTGCCTCACAAGGAATGAGCAAGGTTAATCTTTCAAGTATTAGTCCTTTCACTAAATATGAAACATTTACATTTACATGCAAATTATCATCATGAAATGTAATTCATCATAATGGCATTTTATCTGAGGCTGATAGTATGTAAGTATGAGTGTTCTTTTTTTTTTTTTTCAGCAAAAGTGAGGTTATGCTTTAAAGTGATTGTAAAGTCTTGTTTTTTTTCTATTAAAATAACAAACATATTATACTTACCTGCTCTGTGCAGTGGATTTGCATAGGGCAGGTCAGATCCTCCTCTTCTCGGGTCCCTCTTCTGTGCTCCTGGTCCCTCCCTCCTGTTGAGTGCCCCCACAGCAAGCAGCTTGCTATGGGGGCACCCGAGCTGAGTCACAGCTCCCTGTGTCCATTCAGACATGGAGCCGTGACCCAGACACGCCCCCTCTCTCTCCTGATTGGCTGACTTTGCTTGAAAGCAGCGGGAGCCAATGGAGCCACTGCTGTGTCTCAGCCAATCAGGACAGAGAGTCTCGGACGGCTGAGACACTTGTGGACATCGCTGGACAGAGATGGGCTCAGGTAAGTATTAGGGGGGGGGGCAAGGGGGAGGCTGCTACACACAGAAGGTTTTGTATCCTATTGCATAGAATGCATTAAGATAAAAAACCTTCTGACTTTACAATCACTTTAAGGGCCTGCAGAGGTTTGTCCATTAAAATATTTAGATCATGAGCTTTCCTTTTAGCCTCTTTTACCTGAAAGGAATTCCCTTGCTTGGGCTTAGGCATCTGTTTTTCTCCAGAGCCATTCCTTTTTTTGTTCCCTTTGTTTCTTCTTAATTTTTAATTATTTTTGCAGGAATAGATAGTCTAGAATCACCTCTTCTTTTAGTGACATCTAGGGATAAGCAAACTGGGCAAACTTCATTTTGCTTGACTTTTAATGATCCCGGCAGGATATTTATAACCCCAAAAATAGCACCAAACTCCACTGATGTCTATGGGAGCCAAAACATGTTATTTTTTTCTGGCCTTTTCCAAGGCTAAATACCATTTGTCAGGAAGAGGTTCTTTAAATGCAACATTAAAAATAAAAAAATCCATCAAATAACGAGTTTGGAGGATGCCTTAAAGCTGCATGTGAAGTTATGGAGAAGTACAATATAACCCTTTAAAAATGATGGGTTTGTTCTCAAACAGTGGTTGAAAAACTGTATTTTAGTGGTGGTAGCACTACCGCTGCTAAATTAGAGATCCCTGGTGGACTGGTGTTTGTACACAAACTGGTGGGGATACTGAGTGATTACACTGACCAAATATATTCTTGACCACATACATTCTACTGTATGCAGAAGGGAAAAAACCTTCTGCATGCAATCAAAAAAATCTTCTGCATGCCCCCCCTCCCCAATACATACCTGAGTCTGATCTCGATCCACAATGGGCACAAGGCTCTCTTGGCTTTCTTGCTCCTTATTGGCTCAGATACAGCAGTGGGAGCCACTGGCTCCTGTTACTGTCAATCAGAGCCAGTGACAGGGGACACACAGAGCAGGGCTCAGCAGCAAGCTTACACAAGGGCCACATAGCAAACGGCTTGCAAAGGGGGCACTCAGCAGGGGGGAGGAGCCAGGACCTCTTTCATATCCAGGGCGTTTTTTTTCTATTTAGCACTGTGCTATTTTACCTTGTAATTGCACGATCATGCAACACTGTTTTTATATACAGTGGCTTGCGAAAGTATTCGGCCCCCTTGAACTTTTCAACCTTTTGCCACATTTCAGGCTTCAAACATAAAGATATAAAATTTTTATTTTTTGTGAAGAATCACCAACAAGTGGGACACAATTGTGAAGTGGAACGAAATCTTTTGGATTTATGAAACTTTTTTAACTAATAAAAAAATGAAAAGTGGGGCGTGCAAAATTATTCGGCCCCCTTGCGTTAATACTTTGTAGAGCCACCTTTTGCTGCGATTACAGCTGCAAGTCGCTTGGGGTATGTCTCTATCAGTTTTGCACATCGAGAGACTGAAATTCTTGCCCATTCTTCCTTGCAAAACAGCTCAAGCTCAGTGAGGTTGGAAGGAGAGCGTTTGTGAACAGCAGTTTTCAGCTCTTTCCACAGATTCTTGATTGGATTCAGGTCTGGACTTTGACTTGGCCATTCTAACACCTGGATACGTTTATTTGTGAACCATTCCTTTGTAGATTTTGCTGTATGTTTAGGATCATGGTCTTGTTGGAAGATCTCCGTCCCAGTTTCAGGTCTTTTGCAGACTCCAACAGGTTTTCATCCAGAATGGTCCTGTATTTGACTGCATCCATCTTCCCCTCAATTTTAACCATCTTCCCTGTCCCTGCTGAAGAAAAGCAGGCCCAAACCATGATGCTGCCACCACCATGTTTGACAGTGGGGATGGTGTGTTGAGTGTGATGAGCTGTGTTGCTTTTACGCCAAACATATCGTTTTGCATTGTGGCCAAAAAGTTCGATTTTGGTTTCATCGGACCAGAGCACCTTCTTCCACATGTTTGGTGTGTCTCCCAGGTGGCTTGTGGCAAACTTTAGACGAGACTTTTTATGGATATCTTTGAGAAATGGCTTTCTTCTTGCCACTCTTCCATAAAGGCCAGATTTGTGCAGTGTACGACTGATTGTTGTCCTATGGACAGACTCTCCCACCTCAGCTGTAGTTCTCTGCAGTTCATGCAGAGTGATCATGGGCCTCTTGGCTGCATCTCTGATCAGTCTTCTCCTTGTCTGAGCTGAAAGTTTAGAGGGACAGCCAGGTCTTGGTAGATTTGCAGTGGTCTGATACTCCTTCCATTTCAAAATGATCGCTTGCACAGTGCTCCTTGGGATGTTTAAAGCTTGGGAAATCTTTTTGTATCCAAATCCGGCTTTAAACTTCTCCAGAACAGTATTATGGACCTGCCTGGTGTGTTCCTTGGTCTTCATGATGCTCTCTACGCTTTCAACAGAACCCCGAGACTATCACAGAGCAGGTGCATTTATACAGAGACTTGATTACACACAGGTGGATTCTATTTATCACCATCAGTCATTTAGGACAACATTGGATCATTCAGAGATCCTCGCTGAACTTCTGGAGTGAGTTTGCTGCACTGAAAGTAAAGGGGCTGAATAATTTTGCACGCACCACTTTTCAGTTTTTTAATTGCTAAAAAAGTTTAAAATATCCAATAGATTTCGTTCCACTTCACAATTGTGTCCCACTTGTTGGTGATTCTTCACAAAAAATTAAAATTTTATATCTTTATGTTTGAAGCCTGAAATGTGTCAAAAGGTTGAAAAGTTCAAGGGGGCCGAATACTTTCGCAAGCCACTGTAAATGAAAAAAGAAAGAAAATTTTGAAAAAAACACCAAATATTTTCCACCTTCTGTTATAAAACATATTCAACAAAAAAAAATCAAAAAATCTAATTTCTTCATAGATTTAGGCCAAAAAATTCCAGTAAGAGTATATTAATTGGTTTGTGCAAAAGTTATAGCGCCTACAAACTTTGGTATATATACTGGAAATTACACAGCTATAGACACTATACTGTAATGACGGTGATCAGAAACTTAAAGTGGGACTGTGATAGGGTGGCGGGCAATCTAGCACTAACAAACACTGGCCAGTAGGGTCACTAACTGACATTGACATCGCTAGTGACACTAATAAAGTGATCAGTGATAATACTGTACACTAACACTGTACTAATGACACTGGCTGGGAAGAGGTTAACATCTAAGGATAATCAAGGGATTAACTGTGTT
Source organism: Lithobates clamitans (assembly GCA_037952925.1). NCBI lineage: Eukaryota > Metazoa > Chordata > Amphibia > Anura > Ranidae > Lithobates > Lithobates clamitans. The sequence goes on along the minus strand of JBBGZY010000076.1, from coordinate 7,818,210 downwards.
CCTAATAATGTATAAAGCGCAGCACAGTGGTGTAGTGGTTAGCACTTTTATCTAGCAGCAAAAAAGGTCGCTGGTTCGCATCCCGACTATGACACCATCTGTCTGGAGTTTGTATGTTCTCCCTGTGCCTGTGTGGGTTTCCTCCAGGTACTCCGGTTTCCTCCCACACTCCAAAGACATGCTGGTAGGTTAATCGGATCCTGATTAAATTGGCCCTCATATGTGTGTTAGGGACCTTAGGTTTAAAGCTCCTTGAGGGCAGAGACTGATGTAAATGTACAATGTATGTGTAAAGCGCTGCATAAATTGACAGCACTATTTAAGTACCTAAAATAAATAATGTGTGGAACATGTGCTGCTTTTACTTCATGATCTGGCTGTTTTTTGTAAACACAGAACTCTGTGTGTGATTGGATGCAGCCAAACAGTAAATTTCAGCCAAAATCATAGGTTGAAATCTGCTGCCAAACTTGTGCTGCATCCAATCACGCGTTCGCAAAAACCCGAAGGAAGGGCGGTCACATACATGTACGTGACTGTGACTGTGCCTGTACCTGCCGCCCACTCACAGTATATTTACTGTGAGCGGTAGGCAGATGGTTAAATATCTGGATCTGTTTGCTGCTTTCTTCTTTCTTATTCTGAGATCTGCTATTCAGGGACTACAGGAGGCTGATACCAGGTCGAATTTGGTTACACACACTGCTTGTATTTGAAATAAAAAATCATCTGCTGATTTTGCCTAGGGGATGATGTATGGTGATTTTGCCTAGGTGATACACTGTATGTACCTTATTCCTCAATCCTACAGGTGTCCACCTACCATACAATGCAGTCCTGCATTGCACAGGAGGATGCCGTGGGACTACCTACATTCCAGAGAATCAGAAGAGCCCTTGCTGCTGAGGGAGTGAGAAATAAGGTAAGTATATAATCTTATTTATGAACCATTAGGTAAATCAAGCAGTTAACACTTGTGGTAGGGAGTGGGACTCATATCAAGGGTAAATCTTTTTTCTTCTGGAGTTCAGCTTTATGAGTTAATAGTAGGTAAGTTTTAGATACATTCTGGACACAAGATAAACCTTGGTGGAGTTGATTTTCAGGTTTATATCAGCTATATCTCCTTGACAAGGCAATGCTAAGAGCTAAAAGTAAACTCTATTCAGCCATCTCAGTTTTGGATTTAGGACAGATGTAATAAAAAACTGAGGGTAGTTCTTGGTATGCTTAACCGCTTGCCGACCAGCCGCCGTCATACTGCAGCAGGTTGGATGGCTGTGGGAATTGCCGTAGGTGTACCATGGCCACTTTAAGAGCAAAAGGGTACAACATTGCATGACCGCGCAATTGTCAGTTAAAGCAAAGCAGTGCTGTATCGCAAAAAATGGCCTGGTCATTAAAGCAGAGTTCCACCCAAAAGTGGAACTTCCGCTTTAAGCACTCCTCAACCCCTTACATGCCACATTTGGCATGTAATTTTTTTTGGGGGGGGGGGGGGGAAGTGGGTACCTTCTTTTTAGAGGGACTTCCTGTCCCACTTCCTGCTTCATCTTCTCGGTCACCTAGGCGACTCCTCCTCTCCCCCTAGGCGGCCCCTCCCTGCCAGCAATCTTCTGGGACACGTCACAGGTCCCAGAAGATTGCCTGGCCAATAGCAGTGCGCAGGGCGACTCGCTCGTGTGCAGTGCGCACCCGGCCGTGAAGCCGTAAGCTGTCATGGCTGGGTGCCCACAGTTGCTATGTTGGTGCTGCAGAGAGGAAGGGAAGAGAGCGAGGCTCCAGGCACCCACATCACTGGACCATGGGACAGGTAAGTGTCTGTTTATTAAAGGTCAGCAGCTACACTTTTTGTAGCTGCTGACTTTTAATAAACTAAAAAATGGGTGGAACTCCGCTTTAAAGGGACAAATCCTTCCGGTCCTTAAGTGGTTAAAATGAACTGCAGTAACAATGATTAAAGAAAAATAGTCCAAAATTGTCAAATCGAGGGCCTCTACAGTGAGGGTGGTCAAAATAAACCTTCCTTAGGCATAAAGAAGCTGTAAGGGAGGATATACAGTATTAGCTTTTGAAAAGAAAACTGGAACTTGTTAGAAATTCTGTATATAGCCCTACAGAACAGACAGTGCACAGTCCACATAAGACTTTCTGCTTAACTGTAGACCGGAAACAGCAACTTTATTCAGGGAAAAGACATTAAGCATACCATAGATGAAGCTACAAACTTATAAACACTGCCATCTACTGGTTAAAGAATGTATCTCTACTAAATACTGATGTACAGTAGTTGTTGCACAGAATACAACTCTGTATTCCAACACCCTCACTCAACAACTACTCCTTATATTAGTCCCATTTCAGAACACAGTTTTTTAAATCTGTTTCTTGTAAGCAGTTTTGTCAAAACATTTGCAATCTTCAATAGCAGCTCTGATTCACTTTTGTTTCTCATGAGTTGGAAGTTTTTGCATCTCATCCTATGAATCTGGCTCCCATTTTAATGCCATCTGAGCAACATAGGACAGACGTTGAATGGAATGCCCTGATTTCTTCTGGGGGATTTCCTGATTGAATACCCTTGTGGGCTGGTTTCTTTTACAGCATTTGAATTGTCTGCATTAATTTCTATTTCTGTATCATTTTGTTGCTTAGCTTCATGTGACACTGATGTGGAATTTCAGTCAGTTTGAAGGGTTTATGTTAGTTCATGAAATTTTGAACACACTCAAGTTTCATCGACAATAAGGCTCTGTTTCCACTACTACGTCCCCAAAATCACGCGATTTACACTGCGACTTTGCGATGCGATTTGTGGTGCGTTTTGTTGCGACTTTAAAAACGACTTTGTGCGACTTGGATGTTCTGCGATTTAGTCATAGTGATGTAATTCCTTATCCTGCTTACTTATTTCCCCTTCCTCTTTCGTTGTCACGTGTTGTATGTTTGTTATCAAACATGTTGGCTATGCAATATGTTGGGTCAGCAGTCATTTTGGCTGATGTAGCAGCATTTATAGATGAAGAAGAGGAGGATAACCGGAGGAGGAGAAGGCATAGGTTTTGGATCCATCCCATCATCGCCCAAAGGGAAGTGAGAGGCCAGTTTGGGGTCCTTTACAACGACCTCCGTGCTCATGAAGACAAATTCTTCAACTACACAAGGATGTCAATTAAAAGGTGAGAACATTTTTTGATGTCAACTTGCAAATGCTGCCAGATATATTTATGAAAATGTGTATATGTCTGGTCAGTATGACTCTTTTTAGAATTTTTAGGTTTGAATAGCTAGAAGTGTTAACTATAACCTGATCAAATTGTTATAAAAATGGAACTCGATTTTTAAATGTTTTATTTTTACATGGTCAATGTAGATAATAGCCATATTTTATCTCTTTACAGTTTTGATGAATTGTTGGCTTTACTCTCTAGCCATCTAGAGCGACAAAACACAAGTTTCCGAAGGAGTATTCCAGCTGTTGAAAGACTCATTATAACATTGAGGTAACTTTTCATACCTACTTTTTCTTCTTCTTAACTTCTATGTGGCATTTTGATATCCACATCATTCTTTCATCCTCTTTACATGAAGTAAAAAAATAAATACTAGCATGTAATTGTGCGTGATATTGTTTTTACAATATTAACTTTGCCTCTACATCACCAGTGTCTTTCTCCTGCTCCTCTTCTTCCTTCACTTCCTCAGGCACCTCCTTCCTAGCTCATTTTGTTTTAGTTTATTGAAGTAGCTTAGTGTAAATATGTATCATTATAATAAACTGTATGTACTTTTCCATTTTAGGTACCTGGCAACTGGACATTCCTTTGCAAGTTTGCATTATGAGTTTTTGGTTGGCAAAACTACTGTCAGCAATATTGTCCATGATACCTGCAGAGACATCTGGAATGTCCTTAGGGATTTGGTCCTGAAGAAGCCCACTTTCTTGGTGCAAGATCGCTGAAGTTTTCTGGGATCGTTGCAATTTCCCGAATTGTCTCGGGGCAATTGACGGAAAACATATGAGGGTAGTGATGCCCATTGGCAGTGGAACCAAATACTTTAACTACAAAAAATATTTTTCGTTTGTATTACTAGCAGTGTCTGATGCCAATTATTGTTTTACCTATATAGACATAGGATCATATGGCAGCAGCTCAGACTCCAGTATTTTCCAAAGATCATCGTTTGGAAGAATATTGCGGGAAAATGGTCTGGACCTGCCACAGGACTGTCCATTGCCAGGAACAAATGGGCCGCCAATGCCATTTGTGTATGTTGGGGATGAGGCCTTTGCTCTCAGTGAGCACCTATTAAGGCCTTATTCCAATAGGTGTCTGAGTGAAGAGAAGCGAATCTTCAATTACCGGTTAACGAGGGCAAGATGAGTGGTAGAATGTTCATTTGGCATTTTAGCCAACAAGTGGCGTTTGCTACATACACTGATTAATTTAAAACTTGAGAATGCAATATCTGCAGTAAAAACAGCATGTGTGCTTCATAATTTTGTTAGAATTGGTGATGGCTATCTTTTTGAAGATTCCCTCATGCACGATCTGGAAGGTGCACAATGGAGTGCCAGTAGGGGCACCACCAATGGTGCCACTGTGCGTGAGGGATTCTCGTCTTATTTTTTGTCTGCTGCTGGTTCTGTTCCCTGGCAGCAGGATGCCATTGCATAATGTAATTCGTGCATTTTATTGTAATATTATTTAAATGTCTGTTATGTTTCATTGCATCCAAATGCAGAATAACAGGTCTTGAACACAAATTCGAAAAAAGGATAAGCAGAAAATGCATAATGTAACCAGAATAATATTTATTTTTCAGAATTTTGTGCAAGAATGCACCAAAAAATTTTTTTTTTTGGTTTAGGTGAACAACACCATTTTTTAAATAATTTTTAACAAGCACAACAAATATTAAAATAATAAAATATTTCACTTTCAAAAACACAAAAATAAAAGTCATAAAAAAAATAAAATATATAATCTGAATCTTTTTTACAAGACAAATCTTTTTGCAAGAAGGCAAAAATAAAGAAATAAGTTCCATGAACTCAAAAATTCTACAGTTGTTGTTTTGGCCTCCACAACCATCCAAAAAATATAGAACAAGTCTTAAACCCACAGAAAAAATAATCGAAAATTACAATTGCTCGTATGTTTTGTTTTCAGTGGTCCCGGAAACAGAAATATTGGTTGGTCCAGGGAAATCCACTGATGGACCAGGGTAATATTTCCTTTCCAGAAAAGGCGGAACCTGACTGGGTGTAGGCTGCCTAAGTTGGTGAGTGGTTGGGGTGGCAAGGGTAGAGGCAGTGGGGGCAGGAATTGGATGCAACATGCGTGGCCTTGAGGGATTCAGCATATTACCATACTGGTCACAGTATGGACGGTTTATTGGTGGAGCATACTGTGTACTTGGAAAGTGAGTGTATTGTTGATAAGGGGGATATTGGGGAAGGGGGGGTTGCATATATGCGGAGGATGTTGTTGGCCCCTCACCAACAAATGATTGAGCAGTTGACATCAAAGCCATCCTGAGTGTATATTTTTTCTCAGGGGGTACCTGTTTACATATGCCTAAAATTACAGTGGGAAATGCTGTGTCTTCACACTGGTTTTCAGCCATTTTAGTGGACATCTGACTAACTACATCTAAAAATTTTTCCATGGGTTTCACAGGCCGGGCACTTCCCCTTGAAGATCTTCGCAAAGGCCTAGAGACATTGCTAGGCCCTGGTTCTGCATCCTCATCATTCATTGAGTTTGATGTTGACCTTGATTCATCTACGAACAGTTCCTTGTCAACATTGTCTTGGAATTGTTCTTGCTCCTCCGCAGCAGCAGCTTCCTCTGACTCATCCTCTGCTGCCAAACCCTGTGTGCTGTCTTCCCAGCTTGCTTGGGTTCTGAAATACAAATCACATATTTTTAAAGTAAGCATTACAATTTGATATATACAATTCGTAACATATGCCTGCTGATAACTTACTCTCGCATTTCCAACACTGGTTTTAAAAAATCAAGATCCCCGGCATGGGCATATGGGGCTTATCTTTTGGAGAACCACTCCTTCCTTCTTTTAATTTTCGTAAGTACCGGTTGTAGCAGTCTTTGAGACTTCTCCATCGAGTTTGTAACAAGTGCACTACAAAAAATAAAGCAAATAATAAATTAAAACAAAAAACTTTATTAACTGCCTATAGGCCATTCATTTGCTAGGCTGCATAATTGATATGGATGGTGTTAAAACAACTGCTAAATATATTAACCATGACACCTACATAATTTGACATGTGCTGGAGGATGTTGACAGGGCCATCTTTAACAATATTTAATATTATTAGGACCGTGGTCAAATATTATTTGTTGTCCCACACACACACACACTGATTTACTTTCCTGCAGCCACAGGTTACACGAAAGTAACTATATAAATTCCACCATCAACACAGATAGTGTTGACAAGGGATTCCCTCCTGCCAAACCATTGTGATCTCCTGGCAGGAGAAGCGGTCCCCACCAAGAAAACACAGTGCACATTGTTAACACACACCCATTGGTTGCAGAATATTTAAATAGGTGCAAGGCGCAAAGTGCTAAGCAGCATATATCAACCACTTACTTTTTGAAGAACGTTCTGTGGCTGATAAAGAGTCCCAGGTCTCATAATATATGCGAGCCACTTCCAACCATGCTCTCTCCTTCTTTGCATGATCTTTGTAACCTGGATCTCTGAGGTCATATATTGCCGGACGTTGTCTGACAAGCCTAATAGTTTCCTCATTGTCATGCAATTGTCGCTTGTTTTTTCTACCCCTAGGCATGCTTCCTGCTGTCTTCTACACTCACAGACATCAATATAGGAAGTGATGTATTTGGGAGGAGCAGAGATCATGTGCTTCCGTAGACTTCCGTGGAAGTCGCAACAAAGTCGCGGTGTCAGACATGTACATACGACTGCATTGCGACTTAATACCTTTCTATGGAGAATAAGTCGCACCGAAGAGGGAACAAAGTAGTGCAAGAACCTTTTTTGGAGTCGCTGCGACTTGAGTCGCACCAATTAGAACGGGGACCATTGAAATACATGGGTTTTGACTTGTCATGCGACTTGACATGTGTCAAGTTGCAAAATAAGTCGCAGTAGTGGAAACAGGGCCTTACACTTCTACTAATGGTTACCTTATTTATGTCTTGGTGTAGAATTGTATATCCCTTTTGAGATTCACTGTACCCAACAAGTACACCTTGCTTTGTGCAAGCATTCTATTTTATACATTTTTATTTTGGAATGTGCATGGCATGGTTCTTCCACTCTGACATAGAGTACGGTTCATTATTTGTGCAACCCCATTTTGTTCTGGGTTGTATGTTACAGTAGTTTGACATATTATGCCATGCTTTCTGAGAATCGCCTGTGTTTTATCACCTGTATATTCAGTTCCACTGTCTGTGTGCAATACACTCTGCATGTTGCCAAATGTGTTGCTTACTTGAGCCAAATACTGTTCAATTTTCTCTCGTATTTCACTTTTGTTGTGTAACAGATATAGTGTAGTTTACATCTATAAAAGTGAGAAAACACCTCTTCTTTGCTGGAGTCAATTTTTGTTGCTGTTACTATGCTTTGAAAAGGCTTTCCCTGTCATTTTTCCTTTTATACAGCTGGTGCATTTCATTGTTTGATCACATAGACTAATTATTATTCCACTTGCATAGTCATTTTTAGCTAATTTCTTTATTATGTCAGGACTTCTGTGCCCAAGTCGTCTGTGCCATGTGTGAATGCGGTTTGAATGTTTTTCCTCCTTGGCAGTAATAATCACCTCATTGCAGTTCAGCTTATACAGTTCATCTGTAATTTTAGCCTTTGCAAATAAGATATCCCCTTTTGTGATGGCACAACTGTCATCTTGGAAGGTCACTACATTGCCTTGTTTTGTGAGCTTCTTTGCTGACAAAAGATTTGTTTCAAGAGCAGGGACATAGAGGAATTTTTCACAGGTATCTTTCTGGCAACACTCTGGAAAATAGGACAGTAAATAACACCATCTCCTATTCCTTCTGATTCCATTATTTGCACATTAACTGTGGTGATTTTTTCTGTTTTACTCTGGTCAGGGTCAATTTCTGTCATTTGTGATGTGACTCGTAGCTCCTGGATCAACACACCATGCCTGCAAAGATGAGGTGCAACTTTTAGATTGAAAAATTTTCCTTATCTGAAGAAAAATCAGTTTCTTCCTTCACACTTTTGACCTTTTATTTATTTATTTATTTGCATTCTAGCTTTCCAGATCCTCCAATCTGCTTTTAAATTTCTGTGTTTCTTGCACACAAAGCATTCACGTGTTTCTTGTTGCATGTTACTTTTTTATTCCTATTTTTCGTCTTTAACCTTTTCCGGACCACCCCATGTATATTTACTGTGGCAGGACAACCAGGTGAGCAAAATCATGTACCTGTACGTGATTCCGTGCACGCGGTTTAGGGGGCGCATGCACGCCACTCTAGCTGTAATTGGATACAGCAGGAGCCAATCAATGGTTCCAGGGGTTCTTCAGAAGAGACATGTTTACATCATTGTGCCTATGTAAACAAAGCACACTGCTGCTCTGTCAGTGAGGAAAAGAGAGATAGTGTTTCAGCTAAGCTGCATCACGATCTCTCTTTTCTTCCAGTGAATCTACGCCCCCCCACAGTTAGAAACACCTCCCAGGGAACACATTTAACCCCTTGATCACCACTGTAGTTAACCCCTTCCCTGCCAGTGTCATTTATACAGTGGTCAGTGCATTTTTTTTAGCACTGATCACTGTATTGGTGTTACTGGTCCCCAAAAAGTGTCACTTAGGGTCAGATTTGGCCGCCACAATGTTGCAGTCCCGTTAAAAATCGCAGGTTGCCGCCATTACCAGTAAAAACAATAAAAAAATTAAAAGTCCCTAAATCAGTCCCCTATTATGTAGGTGCTATAACTTTTGCAAAAAACAATCAATATACGCTTCTTGGGATTTTTTTAACCAAAAATATGTAGAATACATATTGGCCTAAATCGATGAAGAAATTTGTTTTTTTACTTTTTTTTTATATGTATTATAGCAAAAAGTTAAAAATATTGTTTTTTTTTCAAAATTGTCATTCATTTTTTGTTTCTACAGCTATTACCTGTCTACATGCATATGCTTCAGCAACAGCTGCATCTTTTCTCCGGGAAAGCTTCCTGTCAGTGACAACAGTTAACGATACCTGCGCAATAAGCCTCACAATGGCTGCTCACAGTCTTAAGCCGTAGATGGTTTGAATCTCGGCCGGTTCAGCAGGAACCATTCAAGATTCTAACCAAGTATGGGCAGGCTGAAAGTACCCAAGTTGATCGACCAATTTTGCCGGTCAGATTTTACATGCGATTTTTGTTAGCAGCTGTTAAAGCCACTAGCAATAATCAGTCTGTTCTCCCCCCTCTTCCACCTCCATCGGGAGAACACAATAGGGTGGATTTACTAAAACTGGAGAGTGCAAAATCTGGTGAAGCTGTGTACGGTAGCCAATCAGCTTTTCAATTCAGTTTGTTCAATTAAGCTTTGACAATAAAATCTGCAAGCTGATTGTTTTCTATGCAAAGCTACACCTGATTTTTCACTCTCCAGTTTTAGTAAATTAACCCCAATGGCTTTTTCCTGCAACCCATGGTTGCAGGAAAGAAAATTGCTCCGTCTATGGCCGGCCTTAGAGCACATATGACAAGGTGACAACAAAGGAGAGTAAAAAGAGACAAGGACAAAATGTTGTCACCCTATAACAGAAAGTGCCTGAACAAGGACCTTCTTGGCAGGATTACCAATTATTATGCTAATGAAAGTTATAGGTTTAAAAACAAAAATGGAAATTACTTTTGAAATTACATTTATATGTTAAAGATTATATAAACTTTAGTGATTGGGTTTACATCTATTTTAATGCTTAAGGTATTTTTTTTCTTCCCTTCAGAAGTTTAATTTTTTTAGCAATAGCATTCTGTGATGGAATGAATGCTAACCATAAAATTAACTTTGACCATTTTCTCATATTAAGAATTGGCATTTAATTAAAATACACAATTTTTATTTAAACCAAGCAACTGTCAAAATCACCTAATATAACTGATAGACACCCTGTCTACAATACTTTCCTTGTAATGACTGCACTGAAAAATAAGGGGTGTGTGGCATGCTGTCATGCCATGGCAAAGCACTGAAATTCTGCATTACATTATGGGAGCTGATTTTATCCTTGGATTTAAAAGAGAAGTATGGGGTTTATTTATTTTTTTAATATTAATACTAGCCTAGTTGGATGCAGCATCGGCCCAATGCTGCATCTGTCCCCCGGCACCTTTGCACTGATAACCGAGTGATCGAACATCGCAGATCGCTCAGTTCTGACAGCTCCATGAGCAGAGAGCTGCTGACTGTCAGTCACAGCTCTCCGCTCTGCCCCCTCCTCGCTCACTGGCACAGGCTCTCAGTGGCTCGCTGAGAGGCTGAGCCAGGTGTCAGTCCAGGCACCTGGCGGATCCAGACTTTATTGTTGAGATGATGCAGTGCCTGGACTGATTCTGTGATGTCAGCAGAGAGCGGACTTCAGCCCACTCTGTTGAAAACAGGTCACAGGAGTGCACTTCTGTGATCCATAGGAGAAGTACAGGCAAACGAGTTTTAGCTATACTTCTCCTTTAACATATCCACTATTGCGTGTTGAGAATGAATTCTCCACATAGCTTTTAGCACCTGGAGGTATGGGAACAATAAAAAAAGTCAATCACTCTCAAGAAAGGATTGTAATTGTTTCAAATTTTTAAATTGTAGCTTTTTCTTAGGTCATTTTAGATACAAGTAGTACTAAACAGAATGTTTTTTCTATGTTCAAACTTTAGTCATATGTCATGGGTGTGGAAAAAATATGCAAAGCCTTTACAATAGCTTGACGTCATTGATTTCTGCCTAAGGCAGTACAACCAAATGCCTTACATGTAAACTTAATTCTAGAAGAACTCAGGACCCGTCGTCTGCAAACTTTTGACGTGCGCTGCTGAAAGGTACATTGCTACCGTACAATATATCATGCTTGTTCTAAATACCTAACAGTGGAATCAGCAGTTACATAAATAAATCTGTAATGATACATAGGTTAAGAGCACAGAATAATATTTAGATACTGTTAAACCAGTGCTGAAGTAACCCTTTGATGGAATTCACTACATTTGAGTAGAAGCAACTTGTAGCAAAAGAGTATTACTTTTACTCTTCCGTTGTCTTCTGATCTACCTTTAGAGCAATAATTTGCCTCTACTAATGACTAACATGAGTTTTGTTACTTACAGTGTAAGCGCTCCTTTACACCTGGTTTGCTCCCCGAAGAGCGATCCGCATTCAGAAGCTTTTGGCAAGCTTCAAGCAGCTTTCTCTAAAGCTTTAGGGCTTGTTTACACTTGTGATTGAGAAGCGGAAGCGCTACTATTAGAAATCACAGGGCCCCCTACAGCCTACATAGCAGGGCCCCCTCCCCAAAATATCAAAACAATATTTTCGCTAAAAACACACTAGAATCATTAGTGGACACAAACACAATATAACTTACAAAATTAAAATGTGTTAAATCTGAAGGATAAAACTGTATTGAGTGAATAAATAAGATCTTGGGGCTCATTGACATGGGTGCTGTGGCCTGTGAATCAGTGTGAATCGGTGTTTTGTGGTTGGAGCTGTGTGTAGGCAGGCTATGTTATGTCATAGGGATGCGATAGCTGTACAAGTACAGCCGCAGGTTCCAATTTGACAGGCTTGTGGGTGCAGGTGAATGGCCCAGAACACAGACAGTGTGCATTCAGAGCCAGTCACCCACACCCGTACACCAAACTGTCAAATTAAGAACTGTGGCTGTGTTGGTACAGCCACTGCTTCCCTATATAGTAACAGGTGGCTCCAGTCGCACAAACAAACCACTCATTCTCAATGTATGGCCCAAAGCACCCACGTGAACGAGCCCTTATTTTTTTATTTATTTTTTTTTATTTATTATACAACTTTTTAAATATTTTTTTATTATTTTTTTCACAATGTTGGGGGGGGGGGCTTTGGTGAAATAGCAGGGTCTGAACAGATCCCTGATGTCTCTCTCATTTTTGAGACAGAGAAAGGGACAGAGGATATAAATTTCTCAGTCCCATTCTCTGCAGCCTTAATTGCACTGGTCAGTGCAGTGGTCAGTCAACAGTTCATTCATAAATTGAAGCATGGAAAACAAAGTTTGCCTTTTCCCGCTCTCCATCCTGAAATATCCCCAGCTGGTGGGAGAGGAGAGGAGGGAAGCCGGCAGCACTACGGGGGGTAGGGGGGCACAGGCAGCAGGGGGAAGAGGAAGGTGCACAGGGTGGGTAATCAGTGCACTGGGGGGGGGGCAATTACAGGAAGTGAGTCCCTGTACTGGAAGCTGGAGGTAGAAAAAATTAGGAAAATCTGGTTTTCAGCTGCTACAGAGCGAGAAGAAGCCATACAGGTAGTTGATCAGCCTCCCTGCCCACATCTGATTCCCCCTGCTGCCTGGGCCCCTCTGCTGGTCTGGGCCCTGTACAGGAGGAGGCACCCTCTTATCAGCTGCCCTGGAAGTCTAGTAAAATCCTGTGGTTGAGCCAAGTTTCTACTGCCCCTCAACTGCTCCCCTTGTTGCTGCTGTAAAAGCTTTCTGTTCACAGTGCTCTTATACAAGCTGGAGCCTCTGTAAAAGTAGTAGGGTGTTTCAGATATTTTACTATCAAAACTAAGCAGACAATGGTTTATGTATGTTTGCCTCTAGTGAAGTTGTAAAAATATTCTTGCTATAGCAGTAGAGGTTTGTATTTAAAAAAAATAATAAGGTGACAGCTCTCAGCACAACAAATGTTTGCTTTCTTTTTTGCAAAAACCTCTTTACACAGTGGCGATATAGTTGACATCTTTCCTCTTGAACTGATATTACTTGCCTCTCCTGTGAGGATCTGAAAGGTAGAGATCCACTGTCCTCTCTATGTATTTGCTACAGTGCCAATGCTAAAGGATTTCCCTGCTTCTAGCTTGTACTGCCCTAAGACAGTGGGCTCCATTCACAAAAGTGCCCTTTCACACTCACAGCGCCTGGGCGTCAGCGGTAAAGCGACAATATTTTAAGGGGCGCTTTACCCTCGTCTTAGCTGCGCTTTTTCGGCCGCTAGCGGGGCGCTTTTAGCCCCCACTAGCGGCCAAGAAAGGGTTAAAATCACCAGCAAAGCGCCATTGCCCATTGATTTCAACGGGCAGGGGTGCTTTATGAGTGGTGTATACACCGCTTCTAAAGCGCCTCAAAGAAGTTGCTTACAGGACTTTTTTTTGACGTCCTGCCAGCGCACCACTCCAGTGTGAAAGCCCTCTGGCTTTCACATTGGAGTGACAGGAGAGGCGCTTTACAGGCGCTTTACAGGCGCTATTTTTTTTTTGTTTTGTCTTCAATCCTTTTTTTTTTTTTAGTTTTATAAACAATTTATACACATACAAATACATTCACATGTTTTTCTACTATAGCTATACTTGTTATCCTGTATCCCTGACAAAGGACCATAATTTCTATTATTTAGATCTATCTTCCTCTTCTATGTCTTTTCCCTTGTTCTTTACACAGGACCTCATTATTTTTCCTCTAATCCAATCATCCATCAACATTAACGCAAAATACCACATATCACAAACACAACACAACCAAAAAAAAATAAAAAATAAAAAAAAACACTCTCCTATCCCTAGGGTGGTGTATTCTCTTTCATAAATATTGCATCATGTATGCTGAGGACAGAAATTCCTCCCATTGTTGCCATATTTTTGGCCTTTGATTCCTTGTATTCTTTTCTCTACTTATTTGTTCTTCCATATATTGTATTTCGTTCAATTCACAAACCCACTCCACTATTGTAGGACTTTTTGTTTTTCGCCATCTTCGGGCTGTTACTGTTCTGGCAGCTGTTGTCATATGGTGAAGGATATCCGTTTTTATTGATTTTATTGACCCTGGTATTATAGATAATATCGAAACATTTACATTTGGTTGTATTTCAATACCTGACACTTTCTGATATATGTCAAATATCCTGTACCAGAAATCACTCACCATATGACACCTATACCAGATATGTGTCATCATTCCCCTAACCTTAAAACATCTCCAACAGATCTTTGTATTATCTTTATTTATTTTATTTAGGGCCACTGGATTCCAATACCATCTCATCATAATTTTATAGTTTCTTTCTTGATGTTTAACCGCTACTGATGCTTTACGTATTAATGAAAATGCCTTATCCCATTCCAATAGTGGAATCGGACTCTCTATTTCATTCCCCCATTTTCTCATGCATGCTAATTCATTGAGAGGTCCGGTGGGAAGCAAAAGTTTATATACTGTACAATTGACAATTTTTGGATCGGTTTTCGCTCCTCTATTAACAATTATTCGAAACTAGTTAATGGTCTATTGATCAAAAATGGTTGTATCTTTGATTCCCTGTATGTATTTAATTGGTGATATTGTATCCATTTATTTTTATGTTAGGCAGATGTGGAAGTCTGCCATCTACTAGGGTCAGAACTTTCCTTGTGTTATTCATTCTGTTCCATTTAATGAATTTAGTAGCCACCAATGCTGGTGGAAAAACAGGATTGGAGAACAATGGGGTCATTGGCCCAATCATTGTTCAGAGTTCTCCCTTTTTTAATGCCATCTCCCATTCTTAAAGTTGCTGACACAAAGATTGTTAAATCCTTTTTCTCCAGCCAAAGCTGAGGTTTGATCCATTGGAGGGATTTAAGCTGTAAACCTATAATGCCCCGTACACACGGTCGGATTTTCCGATGGAAAATGTCCGATCGGAGCGTGTTGTCGGAAATTCCGACCATGTGTGGGCTCCATTGGACATTTTCGATTGGATTTTCCGACATACAAAGTTTGAGAGCAGGATATAAAATTTTCCGACAACAAAATCCGTTGTCGGAAATTCCGATCGTGTGTACACAAATCCGACGGACAAAGTGCCACGCATGCTCAGAATAAATAAAGAGATGAAAGCTGTTGGCCACTGCCCCGTTTATAGTCCTGACGTACGTGTTTTAGGTCACCGCATTTAGAACGATCGGATTTTCCGACTACTTTGTGTGACCGTGTGTATGCAAGACAAGTTTGAGCCAACATCCGTCGGAAAAAATCCTAGGATTTTGTTGTCGGAATGTCCGAACACAGTTCAACCGTGTGTACAGGGCATAATGTCTTCCTCTATAGTTATCCATTGCTTATTTTCTACATGATGATACCAATCTATTATCTTTATCAAAGATGCAGCTTATAAATATTTTAAAAAGTCAGGAAGGGCAAGACCTCCATTCTTTTTTGTTCTGATTAAAATTTCTCTACTTATTCGTGGTGTTTTTTGAGCCCAAATAAAACTTCTTATGCCTTTACGTGATTGTACAATTAATTTTTTTGAAGGGATCAAGGGTATAGCCTGAAATATATATATAAAAGTTTAGGTAACATATCCATTTTCACTACGTAAATTCTTCCCATCCAAGAATGAATTATTTTATTATATTTTTGAAGTGATTCTATAGTTTTTTTAATTATTAAAGAATAATTTAATTCCTGAAATTTAGTCAAATCCCTTGGGCTATATATCCCCAAATAATTAATTGCCTCTTTTTGCCATTTAAAGGGAAAGTCCTTCTGAAGAAGTGTGTGACCCTTATCTGTTAATGATACATTTAACATTTCTGAATTATCATAGTTAACCTTAAAATTACTTACTCTTCCAAACCGCTTAAATTCCTGTAAAAGATTTGGTATCTTTATTAATGGGTTAGTGACATATATTAACAAATCATCCACATATACTGCCATTTTATATTCTTTTCCCTTAATATGTATCCCTTGAGGATCCCTATTTTTCCGCATTGCTGTAGTGAGATGTTCCTTCACTATTACATATAATAATGGGGACAAGGGACACCCATGTCGGGTACTATTTGATATTTCTATATATTCAGAGAGCATTCCATTTGTTCTTATTTTCACCTTGGGATTGGAATATAATGCCATGATCTTATGAAGCATCTTAGGATCAATCCCTAATTGTATTAAAGCTTCTTCCAAAAACCGCCATCCCACCCTGTCAAATGCCTTCTCAGCATCTATTGACAAGAGACATGCTGGGATGGCAGTTTTCTGGGCACATTCCATTATTGTACACGTTTTTATTATATTGTCCCTTGTTTCTCTCCCCATTGTAAAGCCAGTTTGATCTAAATTTAAATATTTGGGCAGGATAGGTGCCAATCTATTGGCGATGATTTTAGAATATAGTCGTAAATCTATATGTGTGAGGGAAATTGGTGGATAATTATTACACAGTGTATGATCCTTTTCTGGTTTGGGAATTAGTGAAATATGAGCTTCCATGCTCTGTGGCGTAAAAACTTGTGGGGCCGATATGGAGTTAAATGTCTAGCATAGGTATAATTATTTCCTGAAATTCCCTATAAAATCTTGGAGTATATCTGTCTGGGCCTGGGCTTTTGCCCAGGACCAGTGCAAATATAGCTTTGTTGAATTTATTCCATTAAATTTCTTCCATTGATATTTCAACACAACTCCACCTCAACTCCATTCACTAATGCCTGGTACACACAATGAGATTTTTTGACACTTTTTTTTGCATTATAATATCAAAAATGAAGAAGTTACTAAAGTCACAAAAAATTCTCGTACGACAGCACAAAAATTTGGAAGTGATGTCATGTATTATATTGTGTTGGTATTATATTTTCGGATGAGTACTGTACTTAAACGAAAATCAAACGACCTGGTACCGTAGAAGAAAAATGTTCATGCTTGTCCCATCAGATAATATCAGATGAACTGTCATGATGAGCGACATTTTTCGTACGGTCTTCTGATTGTGTGTACAGGCCATAAGCAAAGTCAAACTTCACTTTGCAAAAGTGAACATGCTCTATTGCTTTAGTAAATCAACCACGGTGTTCTAATTTACACAAGATCTACAAACCTGCTGCAGCCACTACGTGAACAGGCCCGTTGCCTTTTTCTGAAAAACTTTTTATAGACATCCAATATTATCCTTTTTTTTATTAGCTGGAAGTGTCATAGAAAAGCACATGCTTAGCTTGCTGCCAGGGAACTCAGTTAATTATTTTAACAATGTATTTATCTTAGATTCATATGCAAAAACTTGGCAAATATTTCCGACAGCATCCTTGAAGAGTTATATTTATGAACTGTGAGCATATCTGTATGTCTATTATAAATGCAAAGAACTTGTTGCCATGGAAATACTTTTATTTGAAATCCTTATGGCTATAGATGAAATGATGGATCAAGGAATTAGCTAATGAGGAAAAATACATTCTGTTTCCTAATTTTAAAACTGGTTTTCATACAATTTTCGCAAAAACAAAAGTACATTTTAAGTAAATGATTGTGTAATTAACTGCTTAGCGGAATGTGTAGATATAAATAAGCAGAGTTCATAAAATTATAACAACAATGAAACTGGTTTACCTGTTTAGTAGAAGAATAAATCCACAGTGATTTGCAAATTACTGTGTCCACTTCAGGTTGTTATATTATTTCAATTTTTTATCACTGAAAATCAGACAATTTAAGCCATTCATTTAAAAACAATTCACATCCAAACCTTTTTTTTTTCAACTTAGAAACACTTAGACCCAGGATCTGACTCAGATGTTCTGCATTTGTTTGTCACAGCGTGTTATAACATACATTTATCTTTTTACAAGTTTTTATACTATTCCGATATATTACTTTCACCATTCTCTTGCCAGACGGTGGACTGTGCACCCCCTGATGTGGGGTTCCCACATTCGCAGGGACGGACTTCTACTTTATGGGTCTATGCATTTGATCTCGCCCTGGGTAGGACAGCGTGCAGGGGATTTCACTATATTTGTATTGTATAATATCTAAAATGGTGTAATTAATTATTTTCCTCTTCTTTACTCTTTCATTCATAGTATTAAATGTGATGATTTCTCTGTAATACCATATAATAATTCCTGAAGAAGAGGTGGTCTCTCCACGAAACATGTTGAGGGTCCAACACACAGATGGTATATGCTAAAGTTGACAATGGTTATCTTCCAAAGGCCATCCCATCTGTGATTTTATAGAGCTGAATGTTTAGGACACAGTCCACTGTTTCTATCTTTTAGATCAGGGATCCTCAAACTACGGCGCTCCAGCTGTTGTGGAACTACATGAGGCATTGTAAAACTCTGACATTCACAGACATGACTAGGCATGATGGGAATTGTAGTTCCTGAACAGCTGGAGGGCCAAAGTTTGAAGACCCATGTTTTAGATGTTTGTATCTTTTAATATATTGTTGGAATAAAATCAAATTTCTATACCTATTTTGTGTATGTTAAGCCTTTGTACAGTACAATGAAAGTCCATAATAGCCTCATCTTACTCTCCTTTCCATGTTTCTGCTATATAGTAGACACCTCCCTAGCTACCCCCATCTCTACAATTAAAGTGGTAGTAAACTCTTTGTATTTAAAATCCACTGACACGCAGGGTTTTTATTATAGAAGAGACCCTAGTGATCTCTTTTGTCATAAATGTCCCCCCTGCCTGTCAGCAGGTAATGTGATCTGTGCACGGGAGTGACATCACCGAAGCCCAGCCATTGAAGCTGCTAAAGATCCGAAATCTGGAAGGAAGACTGGGCGAAGATAGAAGCACCGGGGGGGGGGGGGGTATGACAGCGCTGTGCTGCAGGGCTCAATTAGTAGGCATGTCTCTCAATCAGGCAAAGGTAAAATTGTATAAAAATTAAAACTTTAACCACATCCGCCCGGCCTATAGAAAAATGAGGCTGGGCGGGGGCTTTCTCATTCTGATTGGATGTTATATGATGTCTTTTAGAACATGCCGCTCTTACACGCCTTTCAGGGGAGAACAGCGCAGCGATGGGTGGGGTAGTGTGTTGCTCGGACACACCGCATTTTCGATCATGGTAAATTTTTTACCATGTGATCAGTGTTGTTCAATCACAGCTGATCACAATGTAACTAGGAAGTGCCTGTTATCAGCATTCCTCTACTCACACTGACAGCACGTGAGTAGAGGAGAGCCGATAAGTGTCTTTCCTGACAGGGGGGAATCTCTACTGATAATCAGCTCAATGATTATCAGCACAGGCCTAGAAGTGAGGCCCACCAGTGATGCCCACTAGTGCCCATTAGTGCTGCCTGCTTGTCAGTGCCTCCTCATCAGTGCTGTCTATCAGTGCCACCTATCAGTGCCCATCATTGCCGCCTATCAGTGCCCATCAGAGCTGCATATCAGTGCCCATTAGTACTGCATATTAGTCCCGCCTATCAGTGCTGCATATTAGTGCTTCCTCATCAGTGCCGCCTCTTCAGTGCCCATCAGTGTCGCCTCATCAGTGTCCATCTGTGTAGCCTCATTGATGCACATCAGTGAAGGAGAAAAATTACTTATTTGCAAAATTTTATAACAGAAACAACTTTTTTTTTCAAAATTTTCAGCCTTTTTTCATTTGTTTAGCAAAAATAAAAAAACTCAGTGGTGATTAAATACCACCAAAAAAAAAAGAAAATTTGTTTGGGTACAGCATTGCATGACCGCGCAATTGTGGTAGGAGACAAGCATCAGATGCTCAGTTTGGTGTGTATTGTTAAAGAGTTCTTTTTTTTTTCTTGGGAGAGTGCATGTGATCAGCAGAGGGCCAATCAGCACTGTCAAGACAGAGGGTCAGGGTCCTGCAGCCTTATAGGACGATCAGAGCAGAATGAAAACTCCTCCTACAAGCTTTAACCAGACACTGATAGAAGTCACAAGACTGCTCTAACTGCTGATAAAAGAGATATTTAGGAGTTTATATTTACTAAAACTATTGCATCTCCATGTTCTGTGTACTGTCGAAGACCAGATATAGGAAATGCAAGGTCCTGGGTTTAGTAACACTTAAGCCTGCTTGTCATATTCCAAATCTCTCGCATGTGCTCAAATATGTATCTCTTTTATTCAACCAGTCACTTGTGGTATTATCAGCTGTTTTCACTGGAGAAACATAAGAACTATAACTTGACAGCTACCATGTAAACCTATTTAGTAAGGAGGTAATGGTGATGAATGAGTACCCTTTACACTGTATGCCTAAACATGAGTCTAAGCAAACATACATTTTTTCCAATGGAGCAGACAGGAGAGCTGATGACCAAAAAAAATTCAACAGGTATGCAGTTGCACAGCAATACAATATTGACATCATGGAATTTTACCCAAGCAACACTTATTGTAGCAGAGATCTCTGAATTTGAACCTTTGAAGGGTCATAGTAGGCTGCATGTGTCCCTGATCCACTGACCTTGACCAGAACCAAAGAACCACACACTCATTGCTTTAGGGTTATGCACATAACTAATGGTTAAATTCTGTTCCTTTATCATATACTGTAGGTAGTTGAGCATTTGCAGGATGGCATTCCCAACCAAAAGGGGCATTACCCTAGCAGAGTAAATTTGAATGGATGGGCCATGTAAGCCATGAATATTACCTTATTTCTTACCTTGGCATAATTCAGCAATATACAATTCCCAATCCTGTCACTTTTACCAGGGTAGTTTGTTGAAAGTCTTCTTTGTGCAAGTCAAGTGAAAATATTTAAAGAGTGTGTACATTTACACATAATCTAAATTTTGTTTTATGGCACTTCATGGGTAAATCCAGTACATTGGTTCACTTAAGCAATTAAAAAAAAGATCAATTGTTATTATGCTGCAAAGCATCGCCATGGCTATTACAATGATGTAACCTTGGATTAAATTTATGCCAAAGAAGTTGCACGCATATCATTTGTATGTTTCCCCTGTGTTTTTAAAATCATTTTTCTTATATACCAAAAAGACACGTATACAGGTAAAAGCCAGTAAATTAGAATATTTTGAAAAACTTGATTTATTTCAGTAATTGCATTCAAAAGGTGTAACTTGTACATTATATTTATTCATTGCACACAGACTGATGCATTCAAATGTTTATTTCATTTAATTTTGATGATTTGAAGTGGCAACAAATGAAAATCCAAAATTCCGTGTGTCACAAAATTAGAATATTGTGTAAGGGTTCAATTTTGAAGACACCTGGTGCCACAAACTAATCAGCTGATTAACTCAAAACACCTGCAAAGGGCTTTAAATGGTCTCTCAGTCCAGTTCTGAAGCCTACACAAACATGGGGAAGACTTCAGATTTGACAGCTGTCCAAAAGGCGACCATCGACACATTGCACAAGGAGGGAAAGACACAAAAGGTTATTGCTGAAGAGGCTGGCTGTTCTCAGAGCTCTGTGTCCAAACACATTAATAGAGAGGCAAAGGGAAGGAAAAACTGTGGTCAGAAAAAGTGTACAAGCGATAGGGATCACCGCGCCCTAGTCAAGATTGTGAAAAAAAACCCATTCAAAAATGTGGGGGAGATTCACAAGGAGTGGACAGCTGCTGGAGTCAGTGCTTCAAGATCCACCACCAAGAGACGCTTGAAAGACATGGGTTTCAACTGCCGCATACCTCGTGTCAAGCCACTGTTGACCAAGAAACAGCGCGAAAACCGTCTCACCTGGGCTAAGGAAAAAAAGAGCTGGACTACTGCTGAGTGGTCCAAAGTCATGTTTTCTGACGAAAGCAAATTTTGCATTTCCTTTGGAAATCGAGGTCCCAGAGTCTGGAGGAAGACAGGAGAGGCACAGGATCCACGTTGCCTGAAGTCTAGTGTAAAGTTTCCACCATAAGTGATGGTTTGGGGTGCCATGTCATCTGCTGGTGTCGGTCCACTCTGTTTCCTGAGATCCAAGGTCAACGCAGCCGTCTACCAGCAAGTTTTAGAGCACTTCATGCTTCCTGCTGCTGACCTGCTCTATGGAGATGGAGATTTCAGGTTCCAACAGGACTTGGCGCCTGCACACAGCGCAAAATCTACCCGTGCCTGGTTTACGGACCATGGTATTTCTGTTCTAAATTGGCCAGCCAACTCCCCTGACCTTAGCCCCATAGAAAATCTGTGGGGTATTGTGAAAAGGAAGATGCAGAATGCCAGACCCAACAACGCAGAAGAGTTGAAGGCCACTATCAGAGCAACCTGGGCTCTCATAACACCTGAGCAGTGCCAGAAACTCATCGACTCCATGCCACGCCGCATTAATGCAGTAATTGAGGCAAAAGGAGCTCCAACCAAGTATTGAGTATTGTACATGCTCATATTTTTCATTTTCATACTTTTCAGTTGGCCAACATTTCTAAAAAATCCCTTTTTTGTATTAGCCTTAAGTAATATTCTAATTTTGTGACACACGGAATTTTGGATTTTCATTTGTTGCCACTTCAAATCATCAAAATTAAATGAAATAAACATTTGAATGCATCAGTCTGTGTGCAATGAATAAATATAATGTACAAGTTACACCTTTTGAATGCAATTACTGAAATAAATCAAGTTTTTCAAAATATTCTAATTTACTGGCTTTTACCTGTAGGTACATTAGTTTCTTGACAACCTTGCCCTAAAGTACATGTCTGTGGCAGGGATCTAAGACTTTATGAAATCTCTGAAGTCATGGAATATTTTGATGCTATAAAATTATGATGCTTTTTCATAAGTTTATCAGATCTGTTGGTGTCAGCCACCCTAAGCCTACCTTCCCCAGCATCCCACCATATGCAGAAATCACTAACCACCACAGATTCATAAAACATCTTCAGCATTATCCAGCAGATGTTGAAAAGACCTCAGCCTTCTCAAACATAGAGGCAGCTCTGGCCCTTCCTGTAGAGAACTTCAGTGTTCTAACACCCAACCAATGCATTATCTATCTATACCCCCAGATATTTCTATATTATATCCACACCATCTCTTCGGATGGAAACTAAGCTGGCCATAGATGGTTCAAATGTTGGCCCGTTCGGCGGGGACCGGCCCGAAATTTGTAGTATCTGTCGTCAGGCTGATTGTACCCAAGTCGATCCATCGACTGACCTGGGTACAACCAGCATATCAGATTTTTATATGTGATTATTGCCAGCGGCAGGGACGGCTCCCATGGGAGGGATTTCTCTGTCAACACTGACTGTGTTTATAAGGGAATCAAGTAATTTTCTTTTCTGCAACCATGAAAGAAAATCGCATCATCTATGGCCTGCTTTAGTCACATTTAGATGAAGATGCTTATCCTCACACCGTGTGACAAAATTCTCCACCTCAGTACTATACGCACTCTCTTCACCATCACTGATTTATCCCACTACCACAGAGAAATCATAGAACTTCTAAAGATGGCAAGACTCTGTTTGGTAGATAAAGTCAGTGGTAAAGACAGTGAAGAGAAAGGGATAGAGAACTGTCCCCTATGGGGCCCCAGTATTCCTGAGCATCTTATCTGGTGCACAGTTTTGCAAACAGACATACTGTGGTCTTCCAGTCAGGTAGTCAACAATCCAGCACACAAGGGAAACATCAACCTGCATAACTGTTAGCTTCACGCCCAGGAGAACCATCCTGATGGTTTCAAAATCACTGGAGAAGTAAAAGGCTGATAGGTGAACTGTACTGCATATAACTAAGTACTCACCATGTGGCCCTAACCAATGTAAAGCGAGGCTCTCCAAGGTCTTCATGATGTGAGAGGTCAAAGCCACCAATCTGCAAACCTTGGAGCCACAAGGAAGCAGTATCTTCAGCACAGGAATGAGGCAAGATGTCTTCCACAACACCCTTTGGAGACTCAACCTCAGGTTAAAGGCCCATTGAAGTACACCCCGCTGCTGGTCTGCACATGCACTAATCACCAGAAGAACAGGTCATTTGTCTTATGTCCCCCCCATTTTTCTCATTTGAGCTTTGAAATTATGTTTTGGGAAATATTTTTGGTTCTTATATCATTTGATGTTTTTTATATATCTTTATGAATTGATATGATTCTATGATGTATATTTATTTATTGACTTTATAATGTGTGTCCACACATTCACTTTCTTTCATTATTTATTCTTTATTTTAAATTTTTATCTTTGTTTAAATGTATCATATTCCCCCTTATTTACATATATTGTATATAGATTTTACAGGTGATTACAGTGCCTTGAAAAAGTATTCATACCCCTTGAAATGTTGCACATTTTGTCGTGTTACAACCAAAAATTTAAATGTACTTTATTGGGATTTTGTGTGATAGGCCAACACAAAGTAGCACATAATTGTCAAGTGCAAGAAAAATGATAAATGGTTTTAAATTTTTTTTTTACAAATAAATATCTGAAAAGTGTGGTGTGCATTTAGCCCCCTTTACTCTAATACTACTAACTATAATCTAGAGAAACCAATTGCCTTCAGAAGTCACCTAATTAGTAAATAGCGTAGACCTGCGTGTAATTTAATCTCAGTATAAATACAGCTGTTCTGTGAAGCCCTCGGAGGTTTGTTAGAGAACCTTAGTGAACAAGCAACATGATGAAGGCCAAGGAACACACCTGGCAGGTCAGGGATAAAGTTGCGCAGAAGTTTAAAGCAGGGTTAGGTCATAAAAAAATATCCCAAGCTTTAAACTCATGGAGCACTATTCAAACCATCATCCAAAACTGGAAAAAGTATGGCACAACTGCAAACCTACCAAGACATGGTCAATCCACTTAAACTGACAGGCCGGGCAAGGAGAGCATTAAATCAGAGAAGCAGCCAAGAGGCCCATGGCAACTCTGGAGGAGCTGCAGAGATCCACAACTCAGGTGGGAGAATCTGTCCACAGGACAACTAATAGTCATGCACTCCACAAATCTGGTCATTATGGAAGAGTGGCAAGAAGAAGGCCATTGTTGAAAGAAAGCCAGAAGAAGTCCCATTTGCGGTTTGCGAAAAGCCATGCGAGGGATAAAGCAAACATGTGGAAGAAGGTGCTCTGGTCGGATAAGGCCAAAATTGAACTTTTTAGCCTAAAAGTAAAACGCTATGTATGGCGGAAAACTAACACTGCACATCACTCTGAACACACCATCCCCACCGTGAAACAGGGTGTCGGCAGCAATATGTTGTGGGGATGCTTTTGCTCAGCAGGCACAGGGAAGCTGGTCAGAGTTGATGGGAAGATAGATGGAGCCAAATACAGGGCAATTTTAGAAGAAAATCTGTTAAAGTCTGCAAAAGACTTGAGACTGGGGCAGAGGTTCACCTTCCAGCAGGACAACAACCCTAAACATACAGCCAAAGCTACAATGGAAAGGCTTAGATCAAACATATTTATGTGTTAGACTTGCCCAGTCAAAGTACAGACCTAAATCCAATAGAGAATCTGTGGCAAGACTTGAAAATTGCTGTTCACAGATGCTTTCCATCTAATCTGACAGAGCTTGAGTTATTTTGCAAAGAAGAATGGGCAAACATTTCACTCTCTAGATGTGCAAAGCTGGTAGAGACATCCCCAAAAAGACTTGCAGCTGTAATTGCAGCGAAAGGTGGTTCTACAAAGTATTGACATAGGGGGGCTGAATACAAATGCATGCCACACTTTTCACATATTTATTTGTAAAAAATGTTGAAAACCATTTATCATTTTCCTTCCACTTCACAATTATGTGCCATTTTGTGTTGGTCTATCACATAAAACCCCAATAAATTGTTTTTGGTTGTAACATGACAAAATGTGGAAAATTTAAAGGGGTATGAATACTTTTTCAAGGCACTGTATGTTCCCATTGAGTTTCTTTAGAAGGTTTTTTACTTACCTCTTTTAATTTACTCTGCTTTAGTATAGGATTTACACACACATATATATAAAAGATGTATTTTTTGTACATTTTTAGTGATGGCCCTGGCAGCAGCATTTTGGGTAGACAAATTAGGTCAGTGGTCCTTTCAAATTTTCCACCACTATCTGGTATATAATGCCTGTGAGTAGCTCTGTAGTTATGCAGCTGATGAAGAGGTAGCCACCTTGAAATGCATACTGCAAGTGACATCACGCGGGGGGCCGGACTTCAGAACCAGATATTCTACTAAGTTCTGTGTCTTGCTGAGCACAGTCTGTCGGAAAAGGCTTCCAGGATACTGCTTCCTTATGTACATCCATATCCCTGGCCAGGGCTTGTGGAAAGTTCATGATCATCTTCCCCAGCTTGGCATACTCCTGCTTGTGAGTAGGAAATTGTGCTTTAATAAAGGTCTTTTTTATTTAATATGCTACAATATGGTGGTTCGCGCTGCGTCTCTCCCTCTTCTGCAGCACATAGCAGCATGCCACGCTTTAGTGTTAGCTCAATATACATGTTCAGCTTTGGGCTACCTGCATGCTTTAATATCATAATATATATTTTATTTACAGTATATTTGATTTTTGTTTTGTTAACATATTTTGTTTTACCTAAATCTTTACTTCTAAGCTATAGTGCCTATATATGAGGTGTTTGGGACTGGGTTTGAACACTGTGTCCTGGGCACCCTTTTGGTACACAGGTTTGTTGTTGTTAGATACTGGAATGGTACCAGCTGATTGACGAAAAGCTAACGTGGTACCAATAATCCATAAAGGGCCAAGACATATTCCTGGAAACTTTAGACCAATTAGCCTAACATCAGTAGTATATGCTAGTTAGTTAGTTAGTAGATGTAAATGATCAGGGTGTATGATGAGGAACAAAGAATTTGCTGATGAAAAGGGTATCGTAGTAAACAACATGGATTTATGAAAGATTATTCTTGCTCGACCAACCCTTTTAAGTAAGTTGTAATCTGAACAGAGGAATGACCATGGATGTGGTGTATCTGGATTTTGATACAGTTCCCAATAAACGCTAAGGCTCTGTTCACACATGTCCGGTGTGAATTTCCCCTCAGTTTTCACTGCATATTTCCAAAGCAGCTGTTCAGCGGTTCAGCTGCAAATTCAGATACGGTTCAGATGTGATTTTTAGGAGCTGGCGGCCACTGGTGTCTTTAATAATAGCTGGTTGTTAAGGAGGTTTCTCAGCTGTCAGCTGGGTTTCCCGCTGACAGCTGAATGTAAAAAATAACATGTCGACAATAAAAAAATTGTGAAAAAAAATGGGGCGGGGTCCCCCCAATCTATACCAGACACTTTCGTGTCTGGTATGGATTTTAAGAGGAACCTTATGCCAAAATGTAAAGAAAAAATGGCATGGGGTCCACCCCCCAAATCCATACCAGACTGTTAGGCCCCCTTATGACGTCATTGGTCGGTGCATGCTGGGTCAGTGACATCACAAGGGAGCCACCAGGTGATGTCGCCAGGTAGCCCTGCCCCATAGCTATTTAAAAACTGTCAGGATAGGAGTAGGCAGATGGCGGAGGCCTTCAGCGTGAGTTTTTTTTTCTTTTTCTGGATCGGCGGTGGCGACAGGCATCGTAATTGACGATGGAACTACTTCGGGGGACTTTGTTATTTTAATAAAGGCATTGTCAAAAACTGTCTGTGTTATTTCTTTTTGACACTTTTTTTGGTGAATGAGTAGGGGTACAATGAACCCCTACTCATTCACATGGGGGGGGCGGGATCTGGGTTCCCCTTGTTAAAGTAGGCTTACAGATTCCAATAAGCCCCCTGCCCACACATCCCCACAATCACTGGCCAGAATTGTGAGGAAGAGGCCCTTGTCCCCATCAACATAGGGACAAGGTGCTTTGGGGCTGGGGGGCAGAGCCTCCCCAGCCTAAAATCACCCCCTATGTTGAGGGTATGTGGCCTGGTATAGTTCAGGAGAGGGCGCTTACTCATCCCCCTCCCCTTTCCTGGCCTGCCAGGCTGCATCCTCGGATAATGGTCTAGTATGGATTTTGGGGGGGACCCCATGCTATTTCTTTGTACATTTTGTCGTGGGGTTTCCTCTTAAAATCTGTACCAGGCCCGGAAGGTCTGCTGACATTGACAATAGTGTATGTACCTGGATAGAAAACTGGCTACAGGAGCACATCCAGGGTGGTGATAACGTATCTGATTTGCCTTTCATTTCTATCTTAAACTGAAGGTGATCATTTACAATCACTTTAAGAAACATCTTATAATGATATGAAAATCTAAAGTATCTGCATTGAGAAGTTATCTGAAACGCGAGTGCTTTGATTGGCATTCAGAGCACTTTAAAAAAGCATGTTCAAAGCTACACTTTGAAGCACATGTAAACAAGCTCTTAAAGTGTCAGAAAATCCAAATACTCTCTGCCTCAGATCCTCCTCTTTGGTGCTCCTGGCTCCCTCCCTCCTGTTGAGTGCCCCCACAGCAAGCATCCTGCTATGGGGCACCCGAGCTGAGCCACAGCTCTGTGTGTCCATTCAGACATGGACAAACTAATAAATATGATAAAAAAAAAAAAATATGGCTGCACCATCTTTAATGCAAGTCTTTGTCTATTGTATGGATCCTGACAAGGTCCCTTGAGCTGTAGCACCCCATCCCTCCCGCCATTACCTCTTATTAGTGTCCACCTGTGTAATAGGAGGAGTCCTTTAGTTCAGAGAAGCAGGATCTTTCATTCTAAGAATAGCGTAGGACTCACTGATAATGAGGTACTTTGATGCAGTAAGTGGGCTTAAGCACCATATAGCCATATGATGTGATCATATCCCCATATTTTTTGAATATGTTCAGGTGTTTTAAATAGTCTTTCAGGAGTTAAATGTAATTTTTGTATGTGTGCGCTGTAATCTTTTGCTCCATTCAGACACAGAGTTGCGGAGATTAGACGGCCTTGATATGATATGTAATGGTGGTGCATAGGATTTAATTAATATGAGTTATCCAATGATGCAATGTGAACTTGTTTAACTGAATGTAACACTGTATTACCTGGAATTGGAATTCATGCTCGGTTTGTTTTTCTGTTCATGTATTTTTTTTTCTTTATTAAACATCTTTGAGAGACACGGAGCTGCGGCCTGGACCCGCCCCCTTTCTCTTCTTATTGGCTGACTGACTTTGATTGACAGCAGTGGGAGTCAATTGCGCCATGCTGCTGTCTCAGCCAATGAGGAGGGGAGTCCGGGCATTCGAGACACTCCTGCAACATCGCTGGATCTAGATGGGGCCAGGTAAGTATTAGATGGGCTGGCTGAGGGGGGCTGGTGCACACAGATATTTTATCCTAATGCATAGAATGCAGCATAAGTTGCAGCTCATCACATGTTCGATGGCGTGTTGCAAGGAAAACATTGCCACCTTTGCTATGGAAGCTACATATCGAACTACAACTCTTCATCCATGAGGAAAGACAAATCACAGCACAGCCAGAAATGTGTCATTGTAAGCTGCCATGACGATCATTGCTGAGCTTGGCACTCTGCAGTTTGAGGCCAGAGTCACAGTGCAGAGTTTACAGTATATGGCCTAGAGATGAGTGAAACTAGAAGGAGGGCCAGCATGACTGGGGCCTGCAGAAGAGGTGAAGTATTAGTGGGGTGATTTAGAATAATGCATTCCGCTTACCCAATTGGAGGGTTCAAGACAGAGAGTGTGTGCTGTAGTGGATAGAGGAGGAGGGATTGTGTCGGAGCTCATCACAGCATCAGACAGTTTTCTTCTGCATTCCTGGACTTCACCTGTAGGAAGAACAAAAGATGGGTGACTTGGACAACATGCTGTCCCACCTTAGAGCTTTGGCAGAGGCCCTGGGTGGCTACAAGACAAACTATTAGACTTATTGCAGGAGCCCAGGCAGGTCTCTCCTGAGCCCTCTTCAATCCCTCACGGAGTTCGGTTCCCCCCTTTGAGGGTGGTGCTGGGGGTGCAGCAGCCTCTTCACAACTGGCCGCAAATCACAGAGGGTTTTGTTGGCGATTTAATGCCAGATTTTGCAAGTTTGGCACTGCGTGTCATCGTCATGACTGTTCAGGGTGTGGAGGGTTTCAAGTGTTGTCCAGATGCTACAAGCAACAAAAAGGAAAAGGAGGTGATGCTGGAAAGAGGGAAGATGCCAGTGAGGGTAGAAAAGATGGTGCCTTTCCTAAAGCATTATCCTAACAGGGAGTCAGCTCAAGTGTTGCAGCTGGGTTTCTTGTAGGGTTTTTCTGATACCCTGCCAGTTGCTGTTTGTTCCTCCTATGGCAGATAACAGATAACAGTCATCTTGTTTACATCCACTATTCCTTTTCAGGAAAACTTTTCGAAGAAGTTGCTTTGGGTTGCATGGCTGGCCCCTTTGATTGACTGCCAGTATTTCCCCTTTGGGTATTATCCCCCAAAAAGAACTGAATAAGTTACACCTTATTCATCACTTGTCGCATCCTAAAGTGGGTTCAGTGAATAATGCTATTGATCTGGAGCTTTGCAGAGTGTCCTATACTTCTTTTGATATGGCAGTGTTGTAGGCTTATAGGTATGGTAAAGTTTGTTGTTGGCCAATACTGATATTGAGGCGGCCTTTCCTTTGTTGCTGGTACATCCTAGTTGTTGCCATCTGCTGGGGAAACCCGCATCCAATTCGCATAAGTGTGAACCCAGCCTAAGTGGTTAATTGTCCCTGAGCCGGTGTAATAGCAGCTGGGGGGCTTTGATTGGGTGGCAGATGTAACTGGTTAATCTTGAGTATATAGGCCTTCAAAGACCTTAGACCTGCTGAGGTTAATAAAAAGGCTGCTATGGCCAATCGACACCAAATAAAATGTTTCGTCTGGTCATTTTGGAAGCGGAGATGGGTCAAATGTTTAATGTTTTATAGATAACCAGAGCCTCTGCATTCTGCAGGCCCCTCAGTCACGAGGCTGAAGATAGTTAGATGTAACCTTAGAGTACATGCCTGCCTTTACTCCATATTTTTCTACAAACTGCTTCTCCAAATATGCAGGCTTTGCAGATGGTCCACCCAGCAAGCATATCTCCCACTGTTTAATCCCAACATAACATAAAGAGTATTATCCTTAAAGGAGCCACTGTCATTAATTTCCTCTGGACCACCCTGGAAGGAGTGGCTGCCTGTAATGTGACAGCCAAGAACTGTAGGGTTCAGAGAAGCTTTAGAGGAAAACATGAGCATGCACACTGTGGTGGAAGCACTGCAGAGACTAGGTCAGCCTGCAGATCATTGCAACCATAAGGAAGTAAGTGAAAAAAAAAATAGTAAGCTGGCTACATTTAAAACCTTTAACCTCTGCAGGTTGTTTCCGGAGACAATCCTTGATCTCATTCTATGGTAGCACATGCTATAATATGGTTTATTCATTGTAGACAGGAAAGGACCTGTTGAATACAGGTCATACTATAACAGGTGACCAGGCATGTACTCGCCATCGGGACTACCGGGAGTTTCCCGGTGGGCCGATGGCTCAGTGGGCCAGTTTCAGTGACAGCCAGTGGGGTCACTAGTGGTGGTTTTTGGGGCTATAGCCCCCAACCACAGAGCCGCAGCCCACTACCGAGCCGTGGTCACTCTGCAGCCATGCGGCGGGCAGCATGGGAGAGCCGGAGAGCGAGCAGGCAGGCAGCATGGGAGAGCCGGGTGGGCGAGAGAGCAGAGAGATGACATCATCTACCATCGCTCCCCCTGCATCACCGCTGTTCCGCCCTTACTGTGCAGCCATGGGCAGCAGAGAGATTACATCATCTCTTACTGCCTGCCCTCTCTCTGGTGACCTTGATGTAAGAAGTGGCTCTCTGGGGACCCTGAGGTAAGGAGGGGCTCTCCGGGACCCTGATGTAAGTGGGGGTCTCTCTGGGGACCCTGATGTAAGGGGGAGCATGGGGACCCTGATCTAAGGGGGAGCCTGGGGACCCTGATGTAAGGGGGGCTCTCTGGGGACCCTTATGTAAGGGGGATGCTCTCTGGGGATCCTGATGTAAGGGGAGGGCTCTCTGGGGACCCTGATGTAAGAGAGGGTTCTCTGGGGACCCTGATGTAAGGGGGGGCTCTCTGGGGACCCAGATGTAAGGGGGGACCCTTTGGGGACCCTAAAGTAAGGCGGAGGCTCTCTGGTGACCCTGATGTAAAGGGGGGGGCTCTCTGGGGACCCTGATGTAAGTGGGGGGCTCTCTGGGGACCCTGAAAAAAAGCCATTTTTTACTTACAGTGGAATGTTTTTACTTTTTTTTTTGCGTAATTGCGTATAGTTTATATACTGTTTTGTGCGTGCTTGCAAAATTAAAGTTGGCCGGTCTGGATGAAGTCCAGGGCCACATTTTTGTCCCAGTCCAGCCCTGCAGGTAACCTATCCCCCTGTACAACATTTCAGCTCCTTCCCCCATCACTTTTGTATTTCCTCTGTCATGTAATAATATGTAGAGTGTTTGAAAAACTGTATTTCTTGGTTGACCATGATGCTCATGGATCCTACCCTACTACATTTTCAAAAAATACAAACATAGCTGGACTAAGATAGAGTAAGATATACTGCATGTTGATAGCAGACCATTGTATTTATTAAATGCACTATTATTTGAATTGTGTCCTATTTGTATTAGTGCTTACAGTATGACCTTATTTGAAGTAGGACATCATTTGGAACTGCCGTTATAATAAATGCTACCTGTTAAATAGTTTACTTAGGTAACATAGTAGAAAATAAAGACAATTCCTGATTTACAGGGATTTGTTTTTACACTGCATATTTGTGTGTCTGCATATACTTACACACCTATGCAAATTATTATCTAGTTTTCCTAGTTCTGTTAAAAATTCTATTGTCCATAGAGATCAACTTACAACAATTAATAGTTTTCTTAGAAATTCTAGTAGACCTTTAGGAAAACAATAAAACCTAAAAAGTGACTTTAACCTTGTATTTCAATAATTGTAATCAATCTTATATATTTAGTTATTTTACAAAAACGTCCAACCCCTTTTAAAACAATTTCTTGTAGAACCAGTTCCTGAATAGGGATGAGCTTCGAGTTCGAGTCGAACTCATGTTCAACTCGAACATCGTCTGTTTGCCAGTTCACCGAACAGCGAACGATTTGGGGTGTTCGCGGCAAATTCGAAAGCCACGGAACACCCTTTAAAAGTCTATGGGAGAAATCAAAAGTGCTAATTTTAAAGGCTTATATGCATGGTATTGTCATAAAAAGTGTTTGGGGACCTGGGTCCTGCCCCAGGGGACAAGGATCAATGCAAAAAAAGGTTTTAAAAACGAAGAAGCATTTAAATAAAGGAATTGTCAAAAACTGTCTCGTCATTTTTAACATTTTTGACAGTTTTTTTGTGAAATGGTAGGGGTACTTTTGTACCCCCTTACCATTTCACACAGGTGGGAGGGCCGGGATCTGGGGGTCCCCTTGTTAAAGGGGGCTTCCAGATTCCGATAAGCCCCCCGCCCGCAGACCCCCACAACCACCGGGCAAGGGCTGTGGGGATGAGGCCCTTGTCCCCATCAACATGTCCCCATCAACATGGGGACTCGCGGCTATTAATGAATTGCCGGACTGTTCTAAACACGGGAAACATGCGCCCCTTTACAGGCATACTATAGACACCCCCCAGGTACGAAATTTAAAGGAATATTACACTTTTATTGTTTCACTTTAAGCATTATTAAAATCACTGCTCCTGAAAAAACTGAAGTTTTTAAAACTTTTTTTGCATTGATCCATGTCCCCTGGGGCAGGACTCATGTCCCCAAACACATCAACATGGGGACAAGGTGTTTTTGGGGGCTACCCCAAAGCACCCTCCCAATGTTGAGGGCATGTGGCCAGGTACGGTTCAGGAGGGGGGGCGCTCTCTCGTCCCCCCCTCTTTTCCTGCGGCCTGCCAGGTTGCGTGCTCGGATAAGGGTCTGGTATCAATTTTTGGGGGGACCCCACGCCATTTTTAAAAAAAATTTTGGCCGGGGTTCCCCTTAATATCCATACCAGACCTGAAGGGCCTGGTATGGAATTTAGGGGGACCCCCCACGTCATTTTTATTTTTTACATTTTGGTTCGGGGTTCCCCTGTGGGGAATTCCCATGCCGTTGTTATCATTGAACTTTTATGTGTATTGTCGGACCGGCAATTCATTAATAGCCGCGAGTAGTTTTAAATGACTTTTTTTCCTTTGAAATGTCATTTTGTAGTCAGACTGTTCTAAACACGGGAAACATGCGCCCCTTTACAGGTATACTATAGACACCCCCCAGGTACGAAATTTAAAGGAATATTACACTTTTATTGTTTCACTTCAAGCATTATTAAAATCACTGCTCCTGAAAAAACTGAAGTTTTTAAAACTTTTTTTGCATTGATCCATGTCCCCTGGGGCAGGACCCATGTCCCCAAACACTTTTTATGACAATAACTTGCATATAAGCCTTTAAAATTAGCATTTTTGATTATTCATGTTCGTGTCCCATAGACTTTAACGGTGTTCGCGTGTTCGAACAAATTTTTTGCCTGTTCACAAGTTCTGGTGCAAACCGAAAAGGGGGGTGTTCGGCTCATCCCTATTCCTGAATATTATTCCATATTTTCTCTGTTCTGCAGTACTGAATATATATTTTTTGTGGCTGGATATTTTTTAGCTGGATATTTGCGTTTTTTTTTTTTTTCTAAGTTATGTGGACCTGGATATGGATGCCACAATTATTATATATGTTGCATAATTGCCCTGTATGGCTTCCTCTGAAATTTTTTAAACAAACTGTTTAGAGATCTTATTTGGAAATATAAACATTGTCAGATTAGATTGGAAATATTGCAGTTGCCTAAAGATGAAGATGGTCTGGCTGTTTCTAATGCCATATTGTATTCTCTGGCATCCCAACTTCAGCAATTATATGGATGGAATGTTATATATTGTGAGGATCCCAAACAGCAAATTACATTTTCTCAATTGCCTATAGATCCACTGGTGCAGCTTATAGTAGCTCATCATTTTCATAGCAAGCGTAGGTAACCTACATTTACTTTAATACATAAGATTTGGACAACTATTCGAAAAGATACTCAATAAGAGGGATACACTTAATATATGCCTGTATGGAATAATCTGCAATTACCTGAGGTGGCAAAGCTTGAAGATTTTGGTTTATGGAAGAGGACTGGCATTCAGCTTATCTGTCATTTTTTCGATAATGAGGTTTTGCATCCATTTGATAAGTTGGCAGAGAGCTACCATTTGCCTATTAATTACTTTTTCAATATTTACAGCTACGTAATGCTTTGCAGAGCCAAGCAAGGATTTTCCTATTAAAATATAATCCTTCATCAATTTTAGCATTGGCAGTAACTGTAAAACGCTCTAAACAGGGACTTATAGGGAGTATATACTCTTCTCTATAAAAGACAGTTGGAACTAATCCCCAAGAAGGCAGTTTTGGGCGGTGGTGTGAAGACTTAGAGGCACTTAGTGATGTGGAGTGGGAACAAGCCTTGAAGAATCTATTTGATGTATCCCTATCCTCCTCACAATGTTTGACTCAGTTATTTATCATTTATAGAGCCCATTATACTCCATAACATTTATATTCCGGGGGAAAAGCAGATACATCAAATTGTCCAAGGTGTATTACTAATACAGGTACACTTATACATATGTTGTGGCGATGTCCTAAATTGCATCAATACTGGGAGTGTGTATTTAATACCTTAAACTCCTTAAGCTCTACATGGGTTCCTCTTGATCCAAAATAGCATTGCTAGGGATTATACCAGAAGATACTCTCCCAGTTGAAATCATGTGATGTGGTTGAGAACTATGTATATTGCTCGTAAACTCGTATTACAAAAATGGATATCAAATTACTTGCCAACGATCGATCAATGGATTTAAGCGATTCATCCTAATTTAAGACGAGAGGAATTAACATATACTGTAAACATAGGAGGAGTCCTAAAAAATGTGTACAAATTTGGCATTGGTGACTAGTCTCTAATTTATCTGAGCAGTCAGCTGAGTATACTAATAAAACTGAGGAAAACCAATAATGAGATGGAACTTCATTGGATGGAAATGTAAACTTGTGAGTGCACATGTGGAGATTATTTTTTTTTCTTTCCTTCTTCTTCTCTCTCTTTGAGGGTGTTATTTTCAGGTGAAGGAATATGTGGGATATGTTTTGTGAGTTTGTGAGTTTTTCTTTGTTACTGTATCATGAAAAAAATAATAAAAAACTATTTGATTAAAAAAAATAAATAAATAAAAGTTACGCGGACCTACCTATACAGTGTATGCTATTGACCCAACTTCCAAAAAACAATCTCATACATACATGCATACTTTATAAATTACTAGTAATATCTTTGGTTTATTAAAAGAAAATCTAATTTAAAATAACTCATACAAATTCAGTATCTGAAGATTATACATTTATAACATATTATGGCAACTAGAAGTAGGAATATAACTATTCCTATACAGTATGGTTGATTAACATTAACTAATAAATAAGTTAATAGCAAAGTATTTTCCACTTATACGACACAATCATTTAAATATCCTGACTCATAAGAGTTTATTTACTAAAGGAGTAGATTATTTAAATGTAACTAAGTGGGTGTTTGGTTATCTTAATGAACAAGATGAGGCAATGTTCAAGCCAGTTTTCCAAGCATGCATTTGACAGAGCTTCACCTTTTTTCACTAGGATGGATTAGGGTTCACTTTTCAAAGTGGACATCCTCTCCTTGTGCAAAACAGGAGTTTTATTTTTTTCTGGAATTAAGGTTAAAATTAGTAGATTTTGTCATTTTAGTGAAATGTATTGGAGTCAATAGGGAAGACAAAATTAGGGCAGTTTTAAAGGGTGCAATGAGCTTTAAATAGATTCTGATAGATTCCTGCACAGCATTAGCCTTATTATTTTATCTTTTTTTTCCACAGGAAGAATACAGAAAAGAAAGGAAAGCACACAAAAAATACCTACTAAAATATAAGGAAATATCCTAACTGTACCTATTAGAAAATAAACACACTCTAAATAAAGCAAAAAGTGGATACTTTTTTTATCCTACTCCTTTAATAGGTTTAATACATTTCAAAATGCTGCAAAATGATTTCCATTACCTTTCCACATTTTATGTACAATTTCCAGTATTTACAGTGCCTTGAAAAAGTATTCATACCCCTTGAAATTTTCCACATTTCTTCACGTTACAACCAAAAATGTAAATGTATTTTATTGGGATTTTATGTGATAGACCAACACAAAGTGGCACATAATTGTGAAGTGGAAGGAAATTAATAAATGGTTTTCATTTTTTTTTTTACAAATAAATATGTAAAAAGTGTGGGGTGCATTTGTATTCAGCCCCCCCAAGTCAATACTTTGTAGAACCACCTTTCGCTGCAATTACAACTGCAAGTTTTTTTGGGTATGTCTCTACCAGCTTTGCACATCTAGAGAGTGACATTTTTGCCCATTCTTCTTTGCAAAATAGCGCAAGCTCTGTCAGACTGGATGGAGAGCATCTGTGAACAGCAATTTTTAAGTCTTGCCAGATTCTCAGTTGGATTTAGGTCTGGACTTTGACTGGGCCATTCTAACACATGAAAAATGCTTTGATCTAAACCTTTCCATTGTAGCTCTGGCTGTATGTTTAGGGTCGTTCTCCTGCTGGAAGGTGAACCTCCTCCCTAGTCTCAAGTCTTTTGCAGACTCTAACAGGTTTTCTTCTAAGATTGTGCTGTATTTGGCTGAATCCATCTTTCCAACAACTCTGACCAGCTTCCCTGTCCCTGCTGAAGAAAAGCATCCCCACAACATGATGTTACCACCACCATGTTTCACGGTGGGGATGGCGTGTTCAGGGTGATGTGGACTTTTAGTTTTCTGTCACACATAGCATTTTGCTTTTAGGCCAAAAAGATAAATTTTGGTCTCACTTGACCAGAGCACCTTCTTCCACGTGTCTGTGTCCCCCACATTGGCTTCTCGCAAACTGAAAACGGGACTTCTTATGGCTTTCTTTTAACATGGGCTTTCTTCTTGCCACTAATAAAGGCCAGATTTGTGAAGTGCATGACTAATAGTTGCCTTGTGGACAGATTCTCCTACCTGAGCTGTGGATCTCCAGAGTTACCATGGGCCTCTAGCTGCTGCTCTGATGAATGCTCTCCTTGCCCAGCCTGTCAGTTTAGGTGGACGGCCATGTCTTTGTTTGCAGTTGTGCCATACTCTTTGTATTTTGGATGATAGATTGAACAGTGCTCCATGAGAAGTTCAAAGCTTGGGATATTTTTTACAACCTAATCCTGCTTTAAACTTCTCCACAACTTTATCCCTGACCTGTCTGGTGTGTTCCTTGGCCTTCATGATGCTGTTTGTTCACTAAGGTTCTCTAACAAACCTCTGAGGGCTTCACAAAACAGCTGTATTTATACTGAGATTAAATTACACACAAGCGGACTCTATTTACTAATTAGGTGACTTCTGAAAGCGATTGGTTCCACTAGATTTTAGTTAGGGGTATCAGAGTAAAGGGGGCTGAATACAAATGCACGCCACACTTTTCACATATTTATTTGTAAAAAATGTTGTAAATCATTTATCATTTTCCTTCCACTTCGCAATTATGTGCCACTTTGTGTTGGTCTATCACATAAAATCCCAATAAAATATATTTAGATTTTTGGTTGTAGGGATATGAATACTTTTTCAAGGCACTGTAAGACATGGAGAGTGTTTTGAAAAGATGAACTTGTCTTCCCACTTGGCCATAAATATATAAATCACACTCAGAACACACTTGTCCCTCTTGGCAATATTAGCTATTTGCAAATAATAAACCTCATTGAATAGCAAGCAATAATGCTAATGTATAATCTCTAAACATAAGGTTTATCATGAGATAAATCATCTTTATCTTGAAAATATTGAGTGGGTTGAACAGCATCTTGCTGAGAAAGGGTGGTATGTAATGACATTACATTAACATTACTGTTAAAAAACATACAAAATAGATACGCTAATGACCTTTTTAGAAAATACCCAACACACACACAACTGTAAAACATATCAATATATTTCCCTCATCTAGTCATCAAAGAATTACTACCAACAATAAGCCTCATGTCGTATGGGTAACCATTACTGAAGTTTTACAATACAAATTAGATAAAAATTATAATACACTAATCTGTCTATCACAAACTGCTAAAAACTCACCTATCCAACAAAACTCTATTATAGTGGGTTTATAAGCTTCCCATTTTTTAATGAATAATAAACTACACTCAGCACATTTTCTTTCAAAAACAACAAAGATATCTCTTTTTACATCTTTACTATGAGTTTGTGCCTGGTACTGATTACTGAGGGGAAAATAAAAGCAGTGTCCATGCTTGACTGGTACTTGCTTTAAAGCGGAAGTAAACCCATTGATTTAAGAGTTTCATAAAACAGTTACATTTCCGGCACATGCCGGGAATGTAACTGTCACATTGGTTGTGCTCTCAACCAAACTGTCAAACCATCCAATGGCTGGTGTCATAACTGATCACATGTGCAGCATCATGGCAGTTGAAGATTAAATAGTGGCCAAGATGGCAGCTTCTTTGGCTGAAAATGATAGGAGGGTTTACTTCCACTTTAAGCTCTTGTTTCTGAAACTCAAGGGAGGGAAAGGGCAGAATGAAAATGCCTTAAAGGTCCAGCCTGCATGGACTTCAGAATCAACCACAACAGATGATGCTGGAGACTTGAAAGACAGCTGTTCCAGCTTCATTAACAAATTAATTATTGTCTTATAGGTTGTAAGCGTCAAAATAAAAACAGGACATATTTTGAAATTACATCCTAAAAGCAGTATTGTGATGACTTGCTTGACTCAAATAGGGAAGCTTAAACCAAAAAAAAAAAAAAAGAAAGGACAATAATCTCCAGGAAACAGTTAACTGTGAAGTGAGCTTTGTGTATTGGTATAGGTATGGTTAAAGGAATATACAACCTATGTTTCCCTCTTTAAAGCAATTCTGCACTTTGCCAGTGCAGGTTTGCTTTAATGCCACCCAACCCAGCTATACATACTAACCTTTCCTTTGCTCCCCAACCAATCCATTCTGCCTCTTTGATGGAGGGTAGGAAGCCCTGTGCAAGCTTTGAGTTAGAGCTTACATAGGGCTGAGAACTCTACCCACTCCCATCTTATGCTGGGTAAGTCACCAAGCAGTGACACCAACATGAGAAGAACAGGAGCAAATCACAAGTTCCTCCATACCTGGAAATACAATGTATTTTCTTGCTGAACAAAATGCTCAGGACGTGAATGAAAGGTGATCATGTGGGGTGCAAGAAAGGAAACCTGACCATATTTTCCCTTTAAACTGTCCATAATGTTAAAACTTACTTAAAAAAGCATAATTGTTAGAAGTTTTTCTCTGCAAATATGCATACAATGTGTTAGAAAACATATATGCTGTATTCTATGCTGTTAACAATATGTTTACTAATTACTGAGAAATGTGCATTGCATTATTTAAATCAGGGGGTCCAACCTTTTGACCTTCCTGAGCCTCATTGGAAAAAGAGGAATTCTCTTGGGGCACACATAAAATACATTAATAAGGATAGCTGAAGAGCAAAAAAAGTTGGTCAGATCACAAGGTAACGATCACTGATATAGGTAATGTACCCTAATAATCTTTTTTTGTAATATTTCTATTATAAAAAGCAAAAGAGGGCAATATAAAAAAAGTGCAGTATTTGAAATTTGCTTTTGATAAACAAATGCATCAATATCTGGTTCCATGGATGCAAGAGCAATTCTCAATGAACTCTCAAGGTGCTCATTAGATATTTTGGTTCTATTTTCGCCCCTTCATCCAAGAAAATACGGTAGTTACTCACAAATATAGGTGCTGCCGAAAGCCGAGGACATGAATAAGGCTCGGTTCACATATGAGCTGAATGCGGCTCATAGCAGGGGTCCGGTGCGTGCTGGTTCACCGTTTCAGGTTCGATTTCTGCCCGAATTTTGGGCTAAATTCAGGCCTGAAACGGACCAAAAGACTGGAAAAAAAAGAGCAAAAAGCAACAGACCTGCTGCGGAGATATGTGAACCGGCTCCATAGAGAGCCAGTCAAAATCTCCTGCTATTGCAAATTGCATCCAATTCGCAATGGTGTGAACCCAGCCTAAGACATGATTGTGAAGAGTGGGATATTTTTCTTTGGGTAGATAAAACGTATAAAAGTTCAGGAAAGAAACACTGTCAAATTTTTCTTTGGCTGCATGTGTTTGCTAACTGTAAACGCATTTTTATAAAAAATCCCCCCCAAAATTAACATTTTTAGGTTTATGATTATGTTTTGGGCCCCATTCATAGCTGTCTTGGACCACAGGTTGGACATTCCTTGATTTAAATCCATCAAATCGCACAAGTAAAAATAACTTACAACACCAACAGGGAAGGCTAGTACAGCCAACATCCAATCTCGAAGAAACCTAAGTTTTTTCAGTTGTCGCTCCTGTTCCAGGCTGTCACTGCCCCTGGTTAGCAGATAGGACAGGTCAGAGAGAACACAAATCCCAAAGAAGACAGCTTGGATCACCTGTAAAACAAAAGTCGATATTTATGTTAACAGTACAAAAAATAAGTACCGGGAATAATAAACCAAAGCTGATACCACAGAATACTAAGGCCCCTTTCACACTGATCTGCTGCAGTTTTCTAGCAGTGAGAGTGCAGCGCTGTGTACCTGCGGTTTTCCTGTGAGTTACCCATGCTTTGCCATAGACTTCATTTCGTTTGGGCGGTTTTGGTGTGTTTCTGAAAACGCACCAAAAGTCCTGTGTGCATGTGGTTTCCCTGCATGCTGAAAGGAAACCACAGTGGATTAGCGTGAAAAGGGTCTTAAATATGTAAATAGATATATCAATTAAAAATGGACCACCAACCGCTAAAGATTAACAGGCACTATTTATCTTTCCAAAAGTGTTTCCCAGTGGTAAACCTTTCATCCAAATTCTAAATTGCTGCATTTGTACATTTCAAAAGCCAATATAAAGGAAAAGTAGTGGTACAAAAAAAACATTTGTGGGTTTAACTAATCTTTATTTTGTATAATTCTCTTTACAAGGGTGTGTCCTATGCCTACATATGTTTGCTAATTGATGTCCCTCGTTCCCATCTCATAAAGTTAGGAGGTATGAAAACCTAACCTGGAGTACGTTCTCCGCACACACATATATACACACACACACTATATTACCAAAACTATTGTGATGCCTGCTTTTACACGCACATGAACTTTAATAGCATCGCAGTCTTAGCCTAGCTTCACACCTATGCGTTTTTTAGAGCATTTTGCAGTTTGCAGAAATGCACTACAGTCCATTTAGCATGGTTTTGTATGGTACAAGTTCACATCCATGCGCATTGTGGCTGGTGCGTTTTTGGAAAGGGTTGGGGACCTTTGTCCTATGATTTCCGGGTAATAGACTTCAATGCAACCGCACCAGAAATGCAAATGTTGTGTTTGTGATGCAATTTTTGATGTGTTTTGCATTTTTCATTTTAACACTGTATATAGCTGGTTGCGATGCAGGGTGCCAGGAAGCCGGCCACCGCATCCTTAACAAATGATGAGTCATCAGGTGCCAGCGGGGTTCCCTGCTGACAGCTCAATGCAAAAAACAAAAAAATGGCCGTCAAAAAAAAAAATTGCGAAAAAAAACTTTGTGGCCCCCCCCCCAGGTCTATACCAGGCCCTTTGGGTCTAGTATGGATACCAGACCCTTATCTGAGCATGCCACCTGGCAGGTAAGGAAAGAGGGGATGAGCAAGTGGCCCCCCTCCTGAACCATACCAGGCCCCATGCCCTCAACATGGGCGGGTGGGTGCTTTGTGGCAGGGTTGCTCTGCGCCCCCCATCCCGAAGCAACTTGCCCCCATGTTAAGGACAAGGACCTCTTCCTGATAACCCTGGCCGGTGGTTGTTGGGGGTTGGGGGCTTATCAGAATCTGGAAGCCCGCCTTTAAGAAGGGGGCCACAGATCCCGCCCCCCCATGTGAATGGGTATCTGATACCTACCCATTCTCACCTGAAAAAGCAGTGAAATGCAAAAAAAACATCAAAACAGTTTTTGACAAATCCTTTATTAGTAAAATAGCTCTGAGCTGTATTCTCATGCCGCCATCTCTCCTGGTGCCATCGTCTTCTTCCGTCGTCTCCTTCTTCCGCCACCTTCTCCCCAAGCCGTCATCTCCCCAAGCCGTCATCTCCCGGTGTCATCTTCTTCCTCGCCGCCTTCTTCTTCTTCCTCGCTGCCGCCGTCTTCTTCTTCTTTGCCGCCACCGGTTACCCGCAAAAAAAAAACCTAGTTGTTGTGAAGCTGTCACGTTACGTCACAAGGGGCGGGCTCTCCAGGTGATGTCATTGGATGGCCTCACCCCATGCCTATATAAGGGGTGCGAGACAGCAGGAACATCACAACGGAGAAAGACAGCTTTACGACAAGACCAGCTTGTTTTTGTTTTTGTTTTTTTGCGGGTAACCGACAGCGATGAAGGAGACAGCGGCGGCGAGGAAGAAGAAGATGGCGGCGCCGAGGAAGAAGACGACACCGGGAGATGACGGCTCGGGGAGAAGACAGCACCAGAGAGAAGACAGCGGTGGAAGAAGACGATGGCAACGGGAGAGACGGCAGCAGGAGAAGACAGCCCAGAGCTATTTTACTAATAGACTTGTCAAAAAACATTTTCCAGGTGAATGGATAGGGGTATGATGTACCTGATACCCATTCACATAGGGGCGCGGGGATCTGGGGGCCCCCTTCCTAAAGGGGGGCCTCCAGATTCCGATAAGTCCCCCGCCAGCAGGCCAGGGTTGTCGGGAAGAGGCCCTTGTCCTCATCAATGGGGGCTCATGGGGGCAATGTGGCAATGTTGAAGGCATGCGGTCTGATCTGGTTCGAGGGGAAGGCGCTCCCTTGTTCCCTCCCTTCCCTGACCCGCCGGGCGGCATGCTCAGACAAGGGTCTGGTATGGATTTTGGGGGGGACCCCACGCCATTTTTTCTTTACATTTTGGTAAGGGGGGACGGAGTCCCCTCCAAATCCACACTATACCTGTCCTTGTATAGACTTGGGGGAAACCCCACGCCGTTTCCTTCACAATTTTTTCTTGCCGGCAATTATTTTTTTTACATTCAGCTTTCAACGGGGAAGCCCGCTGACAGCTGATGACTCATTGGTTGTTAAGAACGCAGC
This sequence comes from Lithobates clamitans, assembly GCA_037952925.1. Taxonomy (NCBI): domain Eukaryota; kingdom Metazoa; phylum Chordata; class Amphibia; order Anura; family Ranidae; genus Lithobates; species Lithobates clamitans. Next base: position 7,773,998 of record JBBGZY010000076.1, on the reverse strand, counting down.
GACCAGCTTCCCAACCCCCTCCTTAGCAACCAGCTATATACAGTGTGTTTACAGCGCATTTAGCCACGTAAGGACCGAGTCTCTTTCTGAGATTTGGTGTTTACAAGTTAAAAACTGTTTTTTTTTGCTAGAAAATTACTTAGAATCCCCAAACATTATATATTTTTTTTCTAACACCCTAGGAAATAAAAGGACGGTCGTTGCAATACTTTCTGTCACACCGTATTTGTGCAGCGGTCTTACAAGCACACTTTTTTGGAAAAAATACACTTTTTTAAATTAAAAAATAAGACAACAGTAAAGATAGCCCAATTTTTTTTATATTGTGAAAGATAATGTTACGTCGAGTAAATTGATACCCAACATGTCACGCTTCAAAATTGCGCCCTCTCGTGGAATGCCGACAAACTTTTACCCTTAAAAAGGCGACGTTTAAAAAATTCTACAGGTTGCATGTTTTGAGTTACAGAGGACTAGAATTGTTGCTCTTGCTCTAACTATTGCGGCAATACCTCACATGTGTGGTTTAAACACCATTTTCATATGTGGGCACTACTCAAGTATGCGTACGCTTCTGCTCGCAAGCTCGGCGGGACAGGGCGCGTATAAAAATTGTATTTATTTTTTTGTTATTTTACCTTTTTTTTTTTTTACACTGATCTTTTAAAAAAAAAAATGTGTCACTTTTATTCCTATTACAAGGAATGTAAACATCAGTTGTAATAGAAAAAAAAGCAGGACTTCTTAAATATGAAATCTGGGGTCTCATATTTTCACAAAAATGCAATTAAAAAAAAAAAAAAAATTTAATGTCATTTGAAAAAAAATAAAAATAAATCTCTCTTTAAGAGCTATGAGCGGAAGTGACGTTTGGATGTTGCTTCCGCCCTGCAATGGTATGAAGATGGGTGGGGGCCATCTTCCCCTCACTCGTCTCCATACCTAACAGGACACAGGACCCGATCGCCTCCGGTGCTCCGGTAAGGGGGTACCTCAGAGACCACTTTTATCTGAAACAGACTGTCCACTGAAGAAGAGGATACCAGGGTTATGGCAGCTAGCTGCTGCCATAACAACAATTTCCCTCTTCAAAGTACCGATGTATAACGACGGCGGGCGGTCCGTATGTGCGCAGCTGCATAGATGTGAACCTAGACTTAAGCCCCGTACACACAATCGGACCTTCCGACAACAAAACTGTGGATTTTTTTCCGAAGGATGTTGGCTCAAACTTGTCTTGCATACACACGGTCACACAAATGTTGTTGGAAATTCCGAACGTCAAGAATGCAGTGACATAAAACACGTACGATGGGACTATAAAAAGAAAGTTCAATAGCCAGTGAGCCACCCTTTGGGCTCCTTCTGCTAATCTTGTGTTTATCTCGTGTTAGTAGAAGTTTGGTGAGAGACGATTCGCACTTTTCAGCCTCGTGCTTTTCAGTTCGTTTCTGCTTTTCAGTTTGTGCTTGTGGGTTCGTATCTGTTTTTCAGTGCGTATTGTCAGTTCATTCCTGTCTTTCAGTGCGTTCTATTTACTAGTTCGCTTCTGTTTTTCAGTGCGTTCTTGTTCGCTTGTTACTGATTTTCAGATCGTTCTTCCCAGGTCCTTTCTGATTTCCAGTGCGTTCTGTCAGTTTGTTCTGACCAGCCGACCGTTTTCAAGCCACGTTGCGGGTACATACTTGTCATAGAGTTCATGCTGTGCTTGGGCTTGGTGTTGGAGTTCTTTCTTTGACACAAGTCCAGTTCATGAACAGGGCGAGGAGGAGTTAATGGACAAAGAATTGGTTGCTCCAGAGTGACCAAATCTCGCACATGCCTTTGCTGCGGGAGATCCAGGAGAATAATCCAGATTATTTCAGGAATTATCTCTGGATGACGTACCACATTTTTCACCATTTGTTGGCTTTGCTGTCCCCCATAGCCATCACTCCCTAGCAGAGGCTCGTCGCCACTTTGCGGTACTTGGTGACGGGGAGAAGTCTCCAGGATATTAAGTTCACGACTGGAATCTCCCCCCAGGCTCTGGGAATCATTATTCCAGAGACCTGTTCTGCCATCATACAAGTCCTGCAGAAGGACTATATTAAAGGTAAGTTTTATCCTTTTCACATCACATTCTATGTATTCTATGTATGCTAATGTATTGTATTTATTTCATCACTCCATAATTACCATGATTGTAATATGCTGTGGATGTCCTCTTTGTCCTCATGCATGCCGTAAGCTTTTAATGCTCCTTTTTTGTCCTTCATGCATATTTGCGTTCACTGACCTCCCCAGCATGCTATCCTGGGCCCATACACACCTAGCCTAGTCACTTAACAATGTATTTTGTCAGCTCCATTGTAGTGCTTACCCTAAACACCCCCTAAAATGTGTACAAATGTTATTGTTGTCCTTAAATTTATGAGTGCAAGAGGCTTTTTTTGGGGGGCCAAAACTCATTTGGAACCCTCCCCCCCCCAACTGCTAAGTCAACTGATACCAATACTCTATCTGCTGACTTTGCCAAACCCATACACACTATACCTACCTCTTTTGTGGTCATATGTATGGATGAATTCACCAAAGCATGTAGTGCAAGGGCCTGCCTGAATACTTTCAAATGGTACTGTTTTGTTCTCCTATTATCTTATAGGTAATTGCAGAATGTAAAAATGTGCTTCAATTTGTACAGTGTGTATTTATATTTTTGTATTATGAAACTTCTTACCTGTCCAGTGGGCTGCCAATAGTGTAAGTAAGGAGGGGCTGCCCAAAGAAACACACATTATTTATGCATTCAGCTCTCAATGAAGTGGAGAGGGTTACCTGTACAAAACATATTCCACCCCCACCCTAGAATTTTTACACTGGACCATTAGAGGGGGGGGGGGGGATCTGATAAGTGGACCTTATACTTTTGTATTTAAATACTCCTTAAAATAAATGTTATACTTATGTTGGCCAAGAATGTTTGTGTCTAATCTGCTTGCAATGTTATGTGCAAAAGTACTAATTTTTTTTTTATTGTTTGACTCCACAGTTTCCTTCAAACCCACAGGAATGGCAGACTGTGTCTTCCTAGTTTGCCCAGCAGTGGGATTTCCCCAACTGTGGTGGGGCAATAGATGGGAAACATGTCCACATCATCCCACCCCCCAACTCGGGGTCATACTATTATAATTATAAGGGGTATAGTAGTATCGTGTTGTTGGCGGTGGTGTCGGCGATGTACCAGTTTTTGTATGTGGACATGGGGAAAAATGGCCGGATGTCGGGTGGTGGAGTCATCGCCCAGACGGAGTTTTACAGACAGCTCCAGAATGGCAGCTTGGGCTTGCCACCTCCAGAAGACAATGTGGCGGGACTCCCGTTTGCCTTCATCACGGATGAAGCTTTTGCGCTGGGGACCATATTTTGCGCCCATTCCCGATGAGGACCCTCACCCCAGACCAGAGGGCTTTTGATTACCGGCTGGCCAGAGCCAGAAGAGTGGTAGAAAATGCTTTTGGCATAATGGCCAGCCGGTTCCGCTTATTCCTTACTGCTATTAATATGGTGGAATATAAGCTCAATCACATAATTCTTTCATGCTGCACTTTACATAACTTTTTGCGCAAAAATGCATCAAACTATGTTGCCTCAGTTGGGAATAAGCCCGGCTTACCGGATCCAACAACTCTGACGGCACTTGAAGATGGCCGTCCTGGCTTGCCCCCCCAAAGCACCCGCGAAGTACGCCAAAAGTATCTAGAGTACTTTGCGAGTAGGGGGGCCATTGATCTGCCAGAGAATGTCTAAACACGTTTTAAATATTTTTTTTTATAAACTGAACTCATATTTCATTTGATTTACTGCTTGTGTTTTTTAGCTGTCTCCTAGATTCTCCAATGGCCTTTTATTTTTGGCCATTTTCTTCAATATTCCAAACGTAACTTATTTGATACATGAGGTGACAATCTCTTCTTCGGCTAACTATTATGTTGTGCTATGGGTCTGCTACACACACACATTGTTTTTGTTGGCAATGTATGTAATGCATTAATGATAAAAATAATCATCCTTTTCAACTCCATGAATTAATTGCTTGAAGTCCCTAAAATGGCCTGATTAGGGCAAATTTTAGAGCACTGTGGGGGTTATTTACTAAAGGCAAGTCCACTTTGCACTACAAGTGCACTGCAAGTGCACTTAAAAGTACACTGAAACTGCACTGAAAGTGCACTTGTAGTGCAAAGTGGATTTGCCTTTAGTAAATAACCCCCACTGTCACTGTAAACACCAATTTACTCCAAAAACTGTTATTGGGCATTGAAAGAAGAAGCCACACATTGTTGAGTATAAAACATTTTACTCCAAGCACATTCACATGTACATGTGCATTAAAAAAGGTTTTTTTTTAACAAACCAACATCTTTGGTGTATAACATTATTGTGTGACAGTATATAGCCTTTTTTGATAAGGTGAAGGGAATTGGAGACATTAGTATGTCAAAACAGTGTTGATTTTGCCTTCATCAGATGGGGTGATGTCACCCCTGTAAAAGCCAAATTTTGAAGATGCACACAAGTTGGGACTCAAAAATGTGGATTTCCATCATGATCCCATGCCTAAAATGTGTGTCTTTTCCCTACATCCATTTTGTGTCAACATGTGCTATCTGCCATCATGGGATATTAATGTACGCGTTTTGTGGGTGCAACCCCTTTCTCGCAACTAAAGTAGATAAGAGGAAGGGGTTGCACCCACAAAACGCGTACATTGATATCCCATGATGGCAGATAGCACATATTGACACACTGTGTGCATCTTCAAAATTTGGCTTTCAAATTACTTTAAAATTTATATCAAAAAAATTAAAATAATAACATTGTTTTTTTTTTGGGGGGGGGTTAGATTTTGGATAAAACATCAATGATGTTGGTGTCTTTTTTTCAACATCATTGATGCTTTCCTTGACCTTCTCTAAGTCGATTGCACACCATTGTTTCACTGATCAGGATCTGTGCACTTTGCACTGTTGAAGTGAGTTTCTTCTTCCACAACATCCACATCACCTAAAAATAAAAAGACACATCATGTATTATAAATATGCAGACATACATTTATTACCTTTTTCATGAGTAGTGGGGTTCTTGGTGTCCTCAGATGTCCTGATTCTTTTCTCCCCTATGTGAATACAAAAAAGGTATACTTAGCACACAGATATTTGAGGCAAGAAATAGTAATATGAAACATTGCTCGGAAGTGTTGTCCAATTGTCTGTTTTGGCAGAGTTACAAGCTGAAGACTTTTTTCCCTTTCAAAGCTGGAATACGTACCTGTTTTGTGCAAGTTTCACACATGGAGAGACCCCTAGTATCCACTGGAGCACCCGTGTGGGACACCATAAAAAGGGTGTTCTGGTGTCCCACACTAGTGCTCCTGCGTCCAGAAGTGTAAACAGCTGCTGAGTGTCCTCTCCTTACACTGAATCAGGTTTGCATTTCATTCTAGTTACAAACACATCTAGACAACAATGTACTAAACTTCTTTTCATACAAATAGGCATGAACAAATGTAGGTCACCTGCATGTGCCAAAAACGTTGTATCAATGGTCAAACGAATGATGTTTAATACGAACGATTACTGTACCCACAAACCTCAAACTTGCCATTTTAAACCGTACAACAGTAAAGAAAAGCACATGGAGCAGAACTAAAGTAATAATAATAATAGGAACACACGACAAAAACTTACTTTTTAGAAGCAGTTTCCTGATCCTTCTGTACCGATCGTTGCTCCCTCAATTTCAGGTCTGACCAGCATTTCCTCAATTGCTCCTTGGATCGTCGTACCCCAAAATTCCTGTGCAGACTTCTCACAACTTTAGCCATGATCTTGGCCCTTCTCACATTTGGTTTTCTGTACGGTCCATGCTTCCTATTACAGTCTGCCCTCTTCAAGATGTCCACCATCTCTACAAAGGACATATTTGAGGCCTTATATCTCGCCCTGGATGTTGGACTGCCTTGCTCCGGGCTTTCCTCGTCCTCCTCGTTGCTGCTCTCTGCATGCACCTGCTCTCCGCGATGTTCTCTCCCACTGCGCCGAAAGAAGGGGAGGGGTATACACTAGAAAGAAGGTCAGGGGCAGAGTTTCACACATGTGCAGCAGTGTATATAAAGCATAACATGTGTGCGTCATTGTACGTACGATCTGTGAGCGGAGGACGGAGTAGCATAAGCGCCGATTGTGCAAACAAAGGTACAATTTTACCTTGGGGCATCAGTGGTTAGTGGCCTATACTGCTTTTGTAGATCAAGGCCTATATTGGGACAAGATTAGGAGCGTTTAGCCTGACATTAGGGTTTGTCTTGTGTTGTGTCTTGCGGATAAAATAGATAAATTTACAGACCCTGACTTCCTGCCAAACTTTATAGACAAGTACAGGGAGCTGCCATGTCTCTGGCAAGTCAAACACTGAGAATACTCCGACAAGTTAAAGAGGAAGGCAGCGCTGGAACAACTGTTGGAATTAGTGAAGCCGGTGACTCCCAAGGCAGACATCATCTATTTGAAGGCCAAAATTGGTGGCCTGAGGAGCACATATAATAGGGAGCGCAAAAAGGTCCAGGATTCCATGAGATCAGGAGCAGCAGCAGATGACGTTTATGTACCCAGGCTGTGGTACTACGACAGACTGCGTTTTTTGTAAGACCAGAGTGAACCCAGGTCATCACTATCTACACTTCCTTCCACACTTCCTTCCACATCAGATGAGGCTTCAGAAGTCCAACGTGGGCCTTCCACGCAGGGAGAAGATGTGGAGGAGCCCAGCTTGAGCCAGGTATAGCATTGTTCAACATATTTCTTGTCAAAAATTGAATGATGTTAACTAGATGCTATTATTGAACACTAATTTCTGATTTAACAAAGTGGTTTACATATCAATAGACAATAGTAGCCAAAAATAATTGGGACAAGAATGAAAAATGCTGGGGTCAGAATGATAGTCTTTTCTATTTGTTAACATTCAATTTGCAACAGTCACGAGCTAAAAATTGTGTGTGATTGATGAAAAAAAACTAAAACCAAACTAAAAATGTCCCATTTTTTATACACAAGAAAGTCTCTGCCAGGAGGAGGCCGTGGAAAGTGGCAGCCAGGAGGAGGCCGTGCCCAGCAGCCTGACCGAATCCCAGGTTCCTCCCCTCCCCCTACCAACAAAAAGGACCAGGAAGGCGAAGAACCTGGAGGAGTCAGTGACTGTTTTGATTCAGCAGGCTACTGCGGTCCTCACAACTGGCCCCCAGTCATATGGCTGTCTGACAGCCAGTAAACTGGAACAAATGGAGGAGGGCCAACATATCATCTGTGAGGAGGTAATACTTCAGGCCCTAAACAAGGGGATGAGGGGCCTACTCACGGCTAAAAGCCACGTGTGTGAGTTGGACCATATTACTCCTCCACCACCTCCAGCAACACCACCACCACCTCCAGCAACAGCTCCAACAACACAGCCACCCAACCCATGACAGCAGCCTGGAAGGAAGCGTGGAAGCAAGTGTTGAGAGTGATGGCCTGGGTTTGGTGTGGTCTGCCAAAAGATGCAGGCTGTTGTAATACCACAGCCTTGAGACATATATGTCATCTGCTGCTGCTCCCAATCTCTCGGAGTCTTGGACCGTATTGTGCTCCCTATTAAATGGACTCTTCAGGCTACCAAATTTGACAGTCAAATAATTGATGTCTGCTCTGGGGTACAAAGGCGTCAACAATTCCAACTGTTTCTCCAGCGTTGCCTTCTTCTTTATTTTGTTAGGACCCCTAATAAATTTAAAATTTTTGTTTTGAAAAATACTTGGCTATGTGTTTTACTTCAAACAGGACAGTTTGTGAGTAGGCAGGTACAATTCAAAAATACAATGCCAAATTAACAAGGGACACCAACACCAACCAACCTCTTTGAGGTAAAAAAATAAAGATAATAATGGTGTTGTGATAACTTGACAGTCAAAACGACAAAAAATATGGAGATCACTAGGAAAAAAGCTTTTATTCTGGACATCTGGAGAAATTTTTTTTTAAAAAAGGAGATCACTATAAAAAATAAAAAAAGATTATTCTGGAGATCTTGATAAAAAAAACCCTACAAAAACAAAGGTTATTCATGAGATCACAAGAAATAATAAAAATCTGTTTGTCAGAACTCTGTGTGAATATCAGCAGCAAGGCAACTTCATTATTTTAGCATTATAAAGAAGAAGTGAATGCTCTGTATTGAAAAATTTAAAAATTTGCTGCGTGACGAATGTGCTATCTCCATTACGAACGCTAGTTTTACAAGACAGAGCACTTCCGTCTCGTACTTGTTTGGGGCGTAGTCCATAGTGTTCAATATTGTGTCCTCCTTTTGCAGCTATAACAGCTTCAACTCTTCTGGGAAGGCTGTCCACAAGGTTTAGGAATGTGTCTACGGGAATGTTTGACCATTCTTCCAGAAGTACATTTGTGAGGTCAGGCACTGATGTTGGAGAGATGGCCTGGCTCGCAGTCTATGCTTTAATTTATCCCAAAGATTTTCTATTGGGTTGAGGTCAGGACTCTGTGCAGGCCAATGGAGTTTCTCCACCCCAAACTCGCTCATCCATGTCTTTTTGGACCTTGCTTTGAGCACTGGTGCGCAGTCATGTTGGAGCAGGAAGGGACCATCCCCAAACTGTTCCCACAAAGTTGGGAGCATGAAATTGTCCAAACCTCTGAAAAACAACCTCACACCATACCCTCGACCAAATGATTTATTAAAATGCATGTCTCAAGCCTAATCTAACAGAACAGGTGTTTTGGAAGAGATGCAGGATAAACTGCTGAAATAGAACAACTTCAGCAGCTTTAGTACTTTTGTTGTGAAATTAAAGGATGGATTGGTTCATCGTAGCTGTAGCTACAGGAGTCACTGAGAGCTTGTTTTAAAGCTCATTACCTGCTCGTTAAGAATATGCAGCTACTGAAATTTATAAATGGCTACACTTTAAGTAGCCTCACATTACCGGAGTTATCAGCCTACGTGTGAAAGTTAGGCTTCACAATAAACTCATGAAAAATGACACACATATGTTCAATAAAAAAACAATTACCGATATCTTATAGATAGTGGATTCTTAGACTGGTCTTCAAGGGTATGGTAACAGCAATATCTATTAAACTGTATCTCATAGATACCTCACTTATCATTTCTCTCTTCTATTTATTGTTGTTCAAGTTTGAAAAACTATAGAATGTTTATTGAAACTGGAAACATATCCTATAGTGCCAAGTCTTGTTGTCATGGCAGCAGTAAATATTGTTTGATCCTGCTCCAGTGATTACCTTCTGTTGCCTGCATTATGCACATTAAAAAGCAGCGTTCAGAACATTTTAGACCACTGGATATGTAGCTAGAAATAGAATACAATATTGAAAAAAAACGAAAAAAGGGAAGAAAAAGAAAAAATATGGTGCCCACTCATTGCAGTCACCATACATTAAACCATAATATAACGTATATTATGTTACAGTGTGAAGTGACTGCAATGTGTGCAAAGGGTGAGCAATGCAAATGAAATGACTTAAACACAAGGCATAAATACAACATGTCATAATAACATTGTACAAGTAAAAATATGGTATGTCCATACCAAGTGAAAAAAGAACCCAAAATCTTTTTTAATTCTAAGACAGGTTTCAGAAGGTATAGTGTAGGAATTTAAACTGGAATATCCTGTCCATCAATATAACTGAGATGGGAGTCTATATTATTTGACAAATCTTCAATTGGTAGATTTGTCATAACCCCTTACTGGAATGTTAAATGTTTTTAAGCCTTCTCCAGTTGTATAAATGCTGGTTTGTTAGCAGTGTAATCATTCTCATTTATTACTCTTAATAAAAGGCTAGACTTTAGGAAATTATGTAGCTTATATACAGTATGGAGTTGATTTACTAAACCTGGAGAGAGCAAAATCTGGTGCAGCTCTTCATAGATACCAACCAACTTCCAAACTTTTTTGTCAAGGCTTAATTTAACAAGCTGAAGTCAGAAGCTGATTGGCTACCATGCACAGTTGCACCAGATTTTGCACTCTCCAGCAGTGGCAGCCAGTGGTAATTTTTTTTGGGGGGGGGGAGCAAACAGTACCCGTCCTCCTGGTCGGTTGGGTCTGGAGTACTTACCCCATCTATGGTGGGCAGCGCTTCTCCAGAGCTTCACCGGCGTTGGCGGCTTCCTCTGCTCTCCACGGGCATCACGGCAGCTTCTGTGTCCTCCCTCCTCCTCGGTGGCCAATCGGAAAACATGTCCCAGACCAAATTCTGATTGGCCGGATTGAGGATCAGTGTTTCAATAGCGAATATTTATTCGCTGTTGTAACACCTGGGTGGGCTCGTAGCGCAATGCTCTGTGTCACAAGCCCACCCTCTTTTGGGGCCTCTGGTGTCACTTTAATTCATGCACCTGGCCTCCTGAAAGGGGCCAGACACATGAATAGGGAGGGGTGACAGCCGTAGATAAAGCATGAATAGGCAGCTGTGGACAGAGGGGGCGGCACTCGGGCACCCCCTAATGGACGGGCCGCCACTGTATAACCAGTATAAGTTTCAGTTAAGCATATATGGCTTATATGTTACATAGTTACATAGTTAGGTTGAAAAAAGACACAAGTCCATCAACCAAAAAACAAAACAAAAAAAGATACAATCCCATATACACAATCCAATACCCACAGTTGATCCAGAGGTTGGCAAAAAATGTATTAATTGTCAGTATTATACTATTAGGAGAAAGGCCCTTTTAGGTGTTTTACAACCTGTGATACCCACAGCCAGGTGCAGGGAAGTGAAAAAAAAAGGTGTGAAAGTTTAAGTTTGAGCAGAGCAGTGAGTTGGGGGAATCACAGATTAGGAAACGCAAATCAGTATTTAGCATTTTCTCAGTTTTTAAGGCCAGTTCACATGTAGAGAGATTTAGGAACGCGGGTGGAATTGCTGTGATTCTGTCCCCGATTACAAATCGCACTGCAATGCTGCCAAAATGTAGTATGCGTGTTTGTGCAACATTAATTTTTAATGGCACCAAAATGTGGTGTGGTGTTGGCACGATTGTCACGAGAGTTATCATGTGAAGCTTGTAGCCCAAAAAGGAGCCGGAGCTTTTTTTTGGCTGACAAGCTTCGTGTGATGCTGAATGCCACACAACAATTACGGCAAAACCGCAGCACATTTTGGTGCCATTAGAAATTAATGGCCCACAAACACGCATGCAGCGTTTTGCCAGCATTGCAGTGTGCGCATTTTAAATCCTAAATTGCTAGATGTGAAACTAGGGGCCTAAGAAAAGTTAAAGGGTAAGTAAAGACTAATGCCACGTACACACGGACGGAATTTCCGACAACAAATGTTCGATGGGAGCTTGTTGTCGGAAACTCCGACCGTGTGTAGGCTCCATCGGACATTTTCCGTCTGAATTTCCGACAAACAAAGTTTGAGATCTGGATCTCAAATTTTCCGACAACAAAATCTGTTGTCGGAAATTCCGATCGTGTGTACACAATTCCGACGCACAAAATTCCACGCATGCTCGGAATCAAGCAGAAGAGCTGCACTGGCTATTGAACTTCTTGGCTCGTTGTATGTGTTATACGTCACCGCATTCTTGGCGTTCGGAATTTCCGACAACATTTGTGTGACCGTGTGTATGCAAGACAAGTTTGAGCCAACATCCGTCGGAAAAAAAACATGGATTTTGTGTGATCGTGTGTACACGGCATAACTTTAACTTTTCATAAAAATGCTCCCTTGCCTCTCCTCCCATCTATCCCACATACCCGGCATAAAAAAAGATCTGTGTACTTACCCTTTTTTAATCTAGTCCAGTCCAGTCATGGGATTTAGCAGCTCCAGCTTCCCTATATATGGGACTGCTTGACAACTGTTATGAATTCCAGGGGCCGTGACATCACCCATAGGCTATAGGCTATATGGCTAATCAATTGCAGGCACACCCTCCTCTCCCCTGCAGCAGCTGCTCTCTTACACAGGGAAGCTGGAACTGTTGGATCACGTGACTGGACATCGACCAGAATAAAAATAAGTAAGTACACAGTTGTTTTTTTTTATAGGGTATGCAGGATAGGTAGGAGGATTCGGGAGAGAACATTTTTAAGAATAGTTAGAGTTAGCCTTATCTTCCACTTTAGGATGAGCTTAGTTTAACCACTTAAGGACTGGCCCCCCAAATATTTTCCCCCTTAATGACCAGGCCATTTTTTGCGATACGTCACTGCGTCACTTTAACTGACAATTGTGCGGCGCTGCACCCAAACAAAATTGACGTCCTTTTATTCCCACAAATAGAGCTTTCATTTGGTGGTATTTTTATTTTTAGCACTACAAACAAAAAAAAGAGTGACAATTTTGGGAAAAAAAAACAATATTTTTTACTTTTTGCTATAATAAATATCCAAAAAAAATGTAAAAAAAAGAATTTCTTCCACAGTTTAGACCAATATGTATTCTGCTACATATTTTTGATTAAAAAAAAAATCGCAATAAGGGTATATTAATTGTTTTGCGCAAAATTTCTAGCGTCTACAAACTATGGGATAGATTTATGGCATTTTTATTATTCATTTTTTACTAGAAATGGCGGTGATCTGCGATTTTTAGCGGGACTGCGACATTGTGACGGACAGATGTCAAAAAATGGAGAAAGGATGCCCGCACTCCAAAATAATGCCTTTATTGAATCTAGCTAAATCCATACATCAATCAGAGACACAGGACCAGATGATACTAGCTCGTTTCGCACCGTTATGCCCCGTACACATGGTCGGATTTTCCGATGGAAAATGTCCGATCAGAGCGTGTTGTCGGAAATTCCGACCGTGTGTGGGCTCCATCGGACATTTTCCATCGGATTTTCCGACACACAAAGTTTGAGAGCAGGATATAAAATTTTCCGACAACAAAATCCGTTGTCGGAAATTCAGATCGTGTGTACACAAATCCGACGGACAAAGTGCCACGCATGCTCAGAATAAATAAAGAGATGAAAGCTATTGGCCACTGCCCTGTTTATAGTCCCGACGTACGTGTTGTACGTCACCGCGTTCAGAACGATCGGATTTTCCGACAACTTTGTGTGACCGTGTGTATGCAAGACAAGTTTGAGCCAACATCCGTTGGAAAAAATCCTAGGATCTTGTTGTCGGAATGTCCGAACAAAGTCCGACCGTGTGTACGGGGCATAAGTGGCACTTAATCATAGCTGTAGGACTACTGATCGCAAACTGTCTTTTATACACAACAAAATAAAATATGGCGGTCACCTGACCAGTTGTGGACCTGCTATCTATCTAATCCAGATAGCGATCAGCTGTGGACCTGCAAAAACATTTCACACATGTGAGGGAGGAGTGATCAGGGAGCTGATCAAGGCAACCAATTAATTAAATAATTTCAACCCATAAAAGAAAAGGGAACTAAATAATAAACATATATTGGAGTGACCTTATAAATTTAGGGTTAGATTAGTGGGCTGCAACAGATCACTCCGTACATATAATACGCTATCGCTATCTGGATTAGATACAACTGGTCAGGTGACCACCATATTTTATTTTGTTGTATATAAAAGATAGATTGAGATCGGTAGTCCTACATCTATGATTAAGCGCCACTAACGGTGCGAAATGCGTCAGTATCCTCTGGACCTGTGTCTTTGATTGATGTATGGATTTAGCTTAATTCAATAAAGGCATTATTTTGGAGTGCGGCCGTCCTTTCTCCATTTTCTGCCATTTGACTTTGCTGAGCCTGCACCCTTCATCTCCTACATACTAGGATGATGTGAACACAAGCGATACCACCTGCAGCGGTAATTAGCTTGATTGCGGCAGACAGATCGGACACTTTTGACACTTTTTTGGGACCATTGACATTTATACCGCATCAGAGCTAAAAATAGCCACTGATTACTGTATAAATGTCACTGGCAGGGAAGGGGTTAACACTAGAGGGCGATCAAGGGGTTACGTATGTTCCCTGGGAGGTGGAGAGAGATCACTGTTCCTAATCACTAGGAACAGACGATCACTCTCAGCTCCCCTGTCAGAACGGGGATCTGTTTGTTTGCACTGACAGATCCCCGTTCTGCCTGTCTCTGGATTGATTGTGGGTGGCCGGCGGACATTGAGTCCAATGGACCCGCTAGTTGGCTCTCCCGCTCGCAAATGGGCACGTGCCTTTCCGGCGGCGCGCACGCGCCCACAAATTGCCGTGTGCGCACCTGACACACCATGACTGCGATTCGCGCAGATGAGCCAACCTGCCGCGATACAACTGCGGAGTCCGGTCCGTAACTAGTTAAAGTCCAGGAAATGTTAGGACCGCTAAATGTGAGGTGTTCTGAAATGGGATGTGAGAGAAGTTGCTGCATGAAAATGTATAAAGTCTGTGTGCAAGCTGCAGTGAGTTGTTCGGGCTAGTGTTGAATTACATTTTTTTTGCTATGCTAATCTGCCTTAAAGTATGATTTATAAGGCAAATGATCATAGGGTTGACATTGTGCTCTTTCAACCAGTAAATGTTAGAAGAAACTACCTTCAAGAAATAGATCATGTTTAAACTGCTCTGTAAAGGTTACTGAATCTCTCTTCTATTCCCCGAGGCAAACCAAGGATTCTGAGAATGGTTTGCCTGCTTCTGATTTCTTTTCATGCTGATACTTATCACCTTCTGAATGGGTGTATGTAGTTTGCCTCTGATTCTTGTGAATGGAATTTCTTCCTGTTGCTGGTCAGAGTAAAGCTCATTGAAATCTGCTTGGCATTTCACTGGGAAATATCACTTCTAATTTTCACATATTGTCTTCTGCTAGCTTTTGGGGCTACTCTCTAGTAAATGCGTGTTCATAGGATGAGAGTTTACAGAATAAGGCAGTGAATCTCCACACTGCACCGGCTACACAGCTTAACTGCTTTGCTTCCCACTTTTAATGTATTTATATAATGCACCTAACAGACGAGCATTTCGTTTTTTATTGTGGTTAAAGCCAAACCTTTTAAAAAGAGTTAGAACCTCTGTCAAATTTTTATTAATGCCTGTGCCCCCCTCCCACACTTTTAAACTGGTAGTAAACCCCAGAGATTTTTTTTTTTAACCTGCAAGGCAAAGTTATAATGTGCTAATATTCATCGCATACTAGCACATTATGTGAAACTTACCTTAGAATGAAGCCCTTCCAGCCTAATCTGTCACCTCTGACAAGGCTTTCTTCTTCCCCGTCTTCCTTCCAGGTTCGCGAACTCTGGCTGTGTGAATGGCAGGAGGCATGATGACGTCACTCCTGCGCATGCACACGGGAGCCGCCTTTACGACACAGGGCTCTGAAGGAATGGCCCAGGTGACCGTTCCTTCAGAGTGCATGCGCTGGTGATGCTGCATGTACAGTAAATATCTCCAAAACGGTGCACATTTAGGAGATATTCACAGTACCTATAGGTAAGATAAAATTAATGTATGGGAGTTTACTCCCATTTTAAGAGCCAGACAATTATAGAGAATTACTTTTTCTAGGGGACCGCTGTCAATGGGACTTAAAAAGAGAGAACATTCATAATTTTGAGTAGCATCCAGAACAGAAATAGTGGGGGCATCTTCCAACTTGGACAATTGTACTGGTGACAACTATCTAAAAAAGGCATTTCCCCCACTTCCTGTTGTGTCTATAGGACAAAAAGTAAAGGCAAATTTCACAATGGGCTCCATGGTAAGATAAAACTCAAAATGGGTTTAACCATTTCCCACTAGGGTACTCTATATATATTTTGGGGTTTTGATATATTATATTTTTGTGCTCCAGGCACATCTAATAGCCTTTCCTCATTTTTATTAAAGTGAAACTAAACCTATAATTAAAAAAAAATGCAGGCAGCTCTTTATAGCAGAAGAGACATGCTATGTGAGGGACCCGAGAAGAGGAGGATCTGACGTGCTCTGTGCAAAACCATTTCACAGAGCAGGTAAGTATAACATGTTTGTTATTTTTAAAGAAAAAAAAAAACGAGACTTTAGTATCACTTTAAATGCGTTGACTATATTTGTTTTCAGTTTTTGGGCTTTCCTTCCTTTATTTTCATGTGGCGATCCAGCCAGCAAGTCTGTTGTTTTTCAACAGAACAAGCTCTCCAGCAAATGTAGCAGTTAGAGTGTTGAGACAAACCATTTACCACTGACAGGGATGCTTACAAATGATCAGCTTTTATTTATACAGCTAAAACCTTTATTCCCCCCAAAAAAATTAATTTCCTGTAATTGCGGAGTGAGATAATGCTTGGCTTCAAATTATTAGTGTATCTAAAGCAGGATATAAGCGGATCAAAAACTGACCAGTTCAGCAGGAGCCAGTTGAGTTTCTGTGTGTGTGTACCCGTCTGTTCAATAGAAGCCATCCTAATGACTTCTGATGAACAATCCTGCTAGATAACCAGCATTCGATCAGCACATGCACACAATGGCTGCTAAACTGATTTGTGTAGTTTTCTGTTTTGTTTTGTGGGTGGGGTCTCTGCTGCCAGAATACAATAGTGCAGCAGGAGAGATCCCTGCATCTACATTGCTGGTGTGGATGAGGGTATCTGAGTGTTTGTTTCGTTCAACCCACTAGTTAAAAAACAAAAAAAAAACTCAAGGTCTATACCCTGCTTGTATCTGCTAGTACATCCAACACTCCCCCAGACTGACAATGCTCCTGTCCAAAGGTGTCTCTGTTGCTCATTCATCCAGAGCAGGGACACACTAATACAGGAGGTGTGCTACTGACCAGATCACCAGGTGAGAACAAAGGGAAAAGGCCTAAAAAAAAGAAAAATAATGTAGTCACCACATTTAGTGATTGTAAAGTCTAATTTTTTAAAGTTAAAAATAACAAAACGGAAAATTTATATCAAATACTTACCGTAATTTTCCTTTCCTGATGGACTCCATGGCAGCCTACGTATGGGTTAATCCCGCCTCTCATACCTCATAGGACCCCACTCCCATAAATCTTTGCAACTAGACAGAGACCGTGTTCCGTAACTTAGCCTACTCCAGCAAATGGGAGGGAACTCCTGCTGCCATGGAGTCCATCAGGAAAGGAAAATTACGGTAAGTATTTGATATAAATTTTCCGTTTTCCTGACAGACTCCATGGCAGCCTACGTATGGGAAATAACTAGCCATACACGCCCGGGTGGGCAATTGCTGGTTAAAGAAAAAAAGGTTTAATTGGCACCATCAACAGATAATACGTGCAAACCAAAATTAACCGAAGACAAGGAAGCAGGTTCTACACAATAGTGTGTCATAAAGGTATTAATTGATGACCATGAGGCCGCTTTACAGATCACTTCCGGAGATACATGCCGGGATGCTGCCCAAGATGTAGAAACGCTCCTGGTAGAATGAGCGGTCACTGCCTCCGGAGGAGCCAAACCCTTAGACTTGTAAGCCCACTGAATGGCCTGAACAATCCATGCTGCAATGGTTCTAGAGGAAGCACGCTTTCCCTTGTTTTTACCGTGGAAGAGGACAAACAAGTGATCAGATTGGCAAAAAGAAGCTGTGGCTTCCAAGTATTGCTTCAGAACTTCTCCGACATCTAGAGGATGAATATTAGAGCCCTCAGAAGACTTGAACGTGGGAAGAACAATTTCCTGATTTTCATGGAAAACAGTTGTTACTTTGGGATTTGAACCTAACATAGGAATCAGGACCACTCGGTCAGGGAAGAACGTAAGCAATGGTTCTTTGAATCCTAAGGAACCGATTTCGGAAACCCTCTTAGCCGATGTTATGGCTACTAAAAAGACCACTTTGAGGGAAAGTTCCTTAACAGATGACTGGTCCACATGACATATTTCTCTTCCTGCGAAGAAGTCCAGGACAAGAGGAAGATCCCATTTAGAAAATCTTGGTCTCCTTTGAGGTCTAAGTCTTATTGCTCCCCTGAAGAACTGTCTCGTAAGGGGGTCCCTGGCCCATGATACACCTGTGAAGGCAGAGATTGCAGAAACTTGGACTCGTAAGGAGCTAACCGACAAAGACAGATCCAGGCCTGTCTGCAGAAAACCCAGAATATCCTGTATCTTTGGGTCGATACAAGAGCCATTGGTGGAGGCCACATAGTCCGCAAATTTTGACCAAATTCTTTGATAGACTTTGTTGGTGCCCGCTCTTCTGGCATTCAACAATGTAGCAATCGCTGAACTTGGACATCCTAGTGCTTCCAGCCTTCCCCTCTCAACCACCAAGCCATCAGATGGAGATGAGATGGGCATGGGTGAAGAGATGTTCCTTGCGACAGGAGATCTGGTCTGGCCGGGAGAGGGACCGGATCCCGGTAACTGAGCTGAACCAGGAGAGGAAACCATGGCCTGTTGGGCCAGAAAGGAACAATCGCCACTACCTCGACTTCTTCCCACCTGAGCCTTGATAGAAACCGAAGGATGACTGGTACCGGGGGAAAGGCGTAGGCCTTGAGGAATCTCCACTGATCCGTCAGGGCATCCACTCCGAAGGCTTGGGGACAGCGACACCTCGTGTAATATTTCTGCAGTTTGAAGTTGCAAGGGGATGCAAACAGATCTACTTCCGGCATCGCTCCCAGAGACAAGACCCAGTTGAACACTTCGGTGTGGAGAGACCATTCGTTGTTGTCCAGGGTGACCCTCGAAAGGAAGTCCGCCTGGACATTCTGAATTCCGGGGAGATAAACAGCTGATAAATTTGTCAAATTCGCCTGGGCCCAGGACATGATCGGACTTACTTCTTTCAGTAACGAGAGACTGCGGGTGCCCCCCTGTCTCTTGATGTAAGACACTGCAGTCGTATTGTCCAGTCTCAGGAGAACTGAGGCCCCTGATGTCAGGTGGGAAAAGGCTTGAAGAGCACGGAAGGCAGCTCGAAGCTCCAGGATATTTGAGACTATCCCTTGGGATGGGAAGTCCCATCTGCCTTGGGCTACCTCCGTCAGACAGAGGGCGCCCCAACCTCTGTTGCTTGCATCCGTAGTCACCGTGATCCAGGAGACAGGGGCTATGGAATGGCAATTGAGAAGATTCCCCCGTTGCAGCCACCAGGGGAGGCTCTCCCGCATGGAGGTGGTTACTCGTACCAGCTGGTCTCGAGACCCTGGATCCCACTGTTGGAGAAACCCCTTCTGAAAGGGCCGCATCCTCCATTGTGCCCACTTTACCATGGGGGCTGTGGCCACCATGGTGCCTATTATCTTTAGACATTGCGAGGCTCTGAGAAGAGGTGATGATAATGCCAGACGAATTCTTTCCCGAATCACCGGAATTTTCTCCAAAGGTAGAGAGATGGTACTCTCCATGGTGTTGAATTGGGCTCCAAGGAATATTAGAGACTGCGTTGGATCTAGGTGACTCTTCTCCTTGTTCAACAGCCAACCGAACTCTGTTAGGGTAGAGATGACCTGATCTCGATGTGCCAGCAGCTGACCCCTGTCTTGTGAAAGCAGAAGTAGGTCGTCCAAGTAATGGTGTAATCGGATACCTTTGACCCTGATTAATGCTACCACAGCCAATAAGAGCTTCGAAAACACTCGAGGCGATGTTGTAAGCCCGAATGGAAGACATGTGAATTGGAGATGCCTCTGATCTACCGCGAATCGGAGATACATCTGAAATTCCTGTGCAATCGGCACGTGAAAGTAGGCATCTTTCAGGTCTATGGAGACAAGCCAATCTCCCGGTTGTATCGTCTGGCGTATTGTTAGCAGAGTCTCCATCTTGAATTTTTCCTTCTTGATGAAGGAGTTCAGATAAGTCAGGTCGATTACCGGCCTCCAGGACCCATTCTTTTTGAGGACCATGAAAAGGGGGGAGTACACCCCTAGGAATCTCTCTTCTGTTGGTACTTGAATGGCGGCCCCTTGGATTACTAGTGAGTCCGTATATGACAGAAGAACCTGTTTCTTCTCTTCTATGTGAGGAAGAGTTGTAGGAACAAACCGGTGTATGGGTGGGTTGCTGAACACCCAGGTATGACCCGAAGAGACCGTTTTGACGGTCCAGAAATCCCGAATCGAGGCTGCCCAGACGTGCTGGAAACGGAGTAAACGAGCCCCGACTCGCTCCGTCTGGACAGGCTCTATATCAAAAGGACTTCGCAGCCTCAAGTCCCCCAGAAGAGGCTGACTTTGAGGACTTCTGCCCTGAAGGTTGATTTCTCCTCCAGTTTTTTCTGAAATCACGGCCAGGTCTGTAGCGGCGTGCATCCCTCGCACGCTCCTGATCTTGTTTGGGATAAGTTTTCCTCTGACCAAAAAGGCGGCGATCCTGGGGTAAGAACCCTGATTTACCCCCTGTAGCACGGGTAATGGCAGAATCCAGTTTATTCCCAAAGAGGGAGGAACCCTCAAAGGGAATTTTACACCATGCCTGTTTAGAGGCAGGATCTGCAACCCACGGGCGCAACCACAAGGCGCGCTTCGCCGTTACCGAGGAAAGCATGACACGTGCCACAAGGCGGATAATATCCAGGGATGCTTCCCCCAGAAAGGCTGATGCCAGCTTCAGCTCATGTACTGGTGAGTTCTTGAGCAACTCCTCAGAGATCCTTCCCAATACTGCATCCATATCATCCGTCCATGCTTCCATAGCTTTAGACAAAGCTGCAAGGGCCAGGGCTGGTTTACAAGCCATGCCTGCCGTAATATAAATGCGTTTGAGGTCAGTGTCGATCTTCCTCTCCAAACCATCTTTAAAAGAAACGGTGTCTTCCAGAGGAAGCGTGACATGCTTCACTAACCTCATTAAGGCCGCATCAATGAGGGGTGCAGCTTCCAGATGCTTTACCTCCTCACTTTTGAATGGGTACATTTTCGCTATCTTGGAAATCAGCGAGTTCTTCCTCTCAACTTTACTCCATTCATCTGAAATAATTTCCCCAAGTTCACCCAGGAAGGGGAAATTTGGGCGTTCTTTCCTGAGCTGTTTGAAGTACTTCCTCTGTTTAGAGGGGGCTTCTACTGGCTCCTCCCATCTCAATGCGTTTTTAACCGCTTTAACCATCTGTGGAACCAAGGAAAAATCGAAGCCTGTACTGGAATCTTCCACATCCGCTTCGCTGTCCGAAGAACCACTCAAGGAGAGACTTCGTCGAGAGGGACCTGGAACCTCAGGGACAACCCTGTCAGGAACTGGTGGAGGAGCAGCAGGAGGGCTGGATGTACGAACGGGATCTGTCCTGTTCAAAGACTCTTGAACCACTCTTCTAACCAGAGCCTCCACCTGTTGGTCTCCAGCTCCTCGTTCTTTAACAGCTCGAGCATAGCATAGCTCACAGAGAGATTTACCCTCTGGGACCTGAGCTCTACATCCCCAGCATGCCTTCTTATCAGAGCGGCTGGAATGGCGGTGAGAATGGCGACTAGACGTGGACCGTCTGGAGGATGATCTAGGACGTCTAGAGCTTGACGTAGAGTGACGGTTTTGTGATCTAGATTTGTCACTAGCTTCACGTGCTGAAGAACGGTGTTCAGACCTAGAAGGGCTGAGGGAAAAAACAGAGTCAACATGCACCTGACAATAAAACCCAAAACAAAAAACAGGCAGAGGGAAAATTAATTCCATCCTACCTGCCGAGTAAGGGTTGGCCACTGGGGGGGCGGTGACACATCCATAGCAAACAACTGACCAGCAAGACACTGAAAGCAATCAAGACAGTATATAAGAAACTGATGGTTTAGCAATTAGGAAGAAACCATAGGCAGGCAGTGCAGCATAACTCTTACCTTGACCAGTCAAGATATGTGCTCGGGGAATCAGCTGCATGAAGCATGAAAGCATCCCAAGAAATAGCTGAATCTGACAGTTATTTAAACCTGCCGCCCAGGATGATGTCATCGCGCTCACAGCGAACCCACGCTGTGTACGACGCCGCCCCATGGACACCGCGCGCATGCGCGACCGCCGCCATCTTGTCCGGACCGCGCACGTGCAACCAAGCCTCGATTTCGATCGCGGCTCGCGCATGCGCAGAAGGGCCAAGAAGCGGCGGACTGGAACGCAGATGCGTCCCAGCCGCCATGACCAGGAAAGCTACAGGGACAGACAACAAACAAATACAGGCTGCCATGTAATAGAAAAAGACAGTATACATCACCACCACGACACCGATTCGATCCGGCCTGGGACTGGGAGCCATTGCTCATACTGCACGACCAGGGCATTTTCATGAAGGGGCCTCCCGCTAATAGCTGGGACGAATGGCCATGTTGCCGCTTGCCTGCCAATGGCCGGCTATTAAGCTCTTCAAGGCATCGCAATACTTGCCCATGTCCACCCTGCTAATAGCTAAGGTAAATGGACTCCAGAAAAAGACACCGCCAGAACCGTCATCTTCGCGTGCAAACCACCAGGACTGGACCGACAATTATAAGGTAAGACTACCTTGGTCCTAGGAGGAGGACAAAAAAGGAACACGGTCTCTGTCTAGTTGCAAAGATTTATGGGAGTGGGGTCCTATGAGGTATGAGAGGCGGGATTAACCCATACGTAGGCTGCCATGGAGTCTGTCAGGAAACATGTTTTACTTACCTGCTCTATGCATTTGGTTTTGCACAAAGCAGCCCGGATCCTCCTCTTCCCGGGTCCTTCTTTGGCTCTCCTGGCCCCTCCCTTCTGTTGGTTCCCCCCACAGCAAGCAGCTTGCTATGGGGGCACCCGAGCCCAGTCACAGCTCTGTGTATCCATTCAGACACGGAGCTGTGGCCCAGCCCCACCCCATTTTTTTTCTCATTGGCTGACTGACTTTGATTGACAGCAGAGGGAGCCAATGGCGCCACACTGCTCAGCCAAGAAGGAGGGGAGTCCCGGATGTCCGAGACATTCCTACAACATCGCTGGAGCTAGATGGACCTCAGGTAAGTATTAGGGGAGGCTGCTGCACACAAAAGGCCTTTTATCTTAATGCACAGAATGCATTAAGATAAAAATAAACCTTCTGACTTTACAACCACTTTAAGGATTGGTAGGCTGCAATATATTACAGTTCTGGGTTTAATAACGCTTTAACGCTGCAGCTTCTTCATGCTGATATATTCCAGAGTGTGGTGTCTGGATTTTGTACATGGATTTTGTATCTTTCTTTCAAGTAGATCCAAAAGAATTGAGCTTTTTGGATGGGATTGTTCTACAACAGAGCATAATTCTTACTTTCATGATTCTTGGAATAACTATACAACTTGTACCCACTCAACCACTTAGGCCTCATGCAAAGTGGATGTTTTTACAGCTGCTGTTTTTGGCTTTAGGCATTTTTTTCTACAGCCAGTGAACTCCCCAGCATGTTAGCCTATGTGTCCATGTACCCATAGGCTTTTATCAGCATTTTTTGCCAGAGGCGTTTTCTGGCTGGAAAAAAAACCCCAAAACGATGTGGGTTTTGAAGGGAGTTTTTCAGCTGTAAAAACGCTCTAACTCTGAAAAACGTTCAAAAATGCTGAAAAACATTGCTATTCAGTGTTTATGAGCATTTTTGAACCCTAAGCTTTTGTGGGAGTAAAGTTTTGCTTAAAAAACGCAAATGCTAAAAAAATGCTGAAAAAACGCTACTGCAAAAACGCTGCAAAACTCTACAGCTACAGTTTCTACAGCTAACGCTACTGGCATTTTTATGACGTCCAGTGTGCATGAGGCCTTACTGTATGCCCAACTACTTGAAAGGACCAACACAAGTTCTAAAGGTTAAAAGTGCAAATACATAGGTTCATGTAATTGTGGCAACTTTTCTCTTATTTGCATTTTCCTCGTGTTATCTCAATGTGAGGTCATCTTGGAAGTGTGTCAATTTTGTTTAGATGTTTTCCTAAGACACAAAAAAGATAATTCATTTTTATGCTACCTTCCCTAACAAATGAGGTGTGAAAAAGTATATTTTCTAATTGACTCACATTAACACAAACACTATCTGAAAGCTAGCAGAACAGGAAATACTGTGTGTCTCTGTGATCGTGCTGTTGAAAAATTGACTTTTTTCCATACAACTTTATAGGCAATACTGCTGTAAGCAAGCTTCCCCCTCCATCTCTTCAGCACAGTTAAAGTCATGCTTCCCACACACAGCTGTCACTGCCATGAACATTACAAGCTTTCCATCTGGGCATGACATACAGTACCTTGATTACCTTCTCCCAACAGAAGCATACATCCTACTCAGAAATACAAGGACAAAAAAATGACCTAATTTACATTTGCATTATGCGGAGGATGTAAGTGTAGGAAGTATTTCTTAATTGCTTTGTGGTTTATAGTTCTATAGCTTAATGTTTTGTTGTGGTCAAGAAATTCATATCACACGGAACCCATAAGACATAAAACTGTTTAATGTAGTATTGTTATCGAGCAGAAGGCTTGAATACTGGTCTAATCAATTTCTAGGTATTGCCTTTTAGCTGATCTGGAAGGCCTTATTTTTAACTCACATTGCAGTTGTCTCAACTTTTCTGGCCAAGGTACCCCCTAAAGGTCAGCTAGGAATTAAGTTATACCATATCTACTTTAAATATGTGATTCAAAATACTATTATTTTAATGCAATTCTATTTTTTCTTTATCTCCAAATTGTACATAAATAGACACACCGAAAACTGAATTTAAAATCTTGTTGATTTCACAATCATGATGTTCAAAACACCATCATGAACAGTTCCCCTCAAGGGACTCCTTTGCACTTCTTGAGTTATCCCCAGAAATTCACATACCCTGCATTCTAAACAGTGTTATAGAGTGCGACAGACCCAACTTGGACAGGGGCTTTTGGAGGGTACTGCAGGGTAGCCTCTTGCCTACTGGCTTTGGGCCCTGGCATTTGAGGGAGCAGCAAGCATTCAGGAAGATGTCCTGTTAGATAATGCAAGTGCAAGATGACATGTTATTACCACATTTAACAGTCAAGGAAGCCATGATGGTCTCTGCCAACTTGGAAACTCATTGTGAAGATGGATGTGAAAAGAAAGCTGGTTAATGAGATTAGAACAGTCCTGGGTATTCTTGAATGATGGAGAACTATTGCCGGGCAGTCTGGGGTGGGCACTCACTGACTAATCAAGGCTTGTCTAGGTGCCTAGCTGTTAATGAGCTTACTGGTTAATTAGTTAGCTGTTCATTAGATTATTGTTTAATTAGATCACTGTTAGTTGTTAATTGGATTGCTGTTTGAAGTTTGAATTGTTCATGTGGGGACTGCCCCTATTTGTGAATTGTATAAAAATCTGTATTTCTATTCAATAAAGCTTTTCCTGTGCATCTAAGCTAGTGTTGTCTAGTTCTTGGATGCAATTCCCAGCTATAATACCTTGGTCCTGTGTTCCAGCGGCAAGGAAGCAGCTCTATGGTGGAGATACCCAGTCAAGGTGTCAGGAGTCAGTCACATAGAGTATTAACTAACTCTAAGAGGGTAACTTCCCCCTATAATTTATAACTTTGTGTCACAATTCTTTTAAATTACACGTTAGTGATATGCTATTTGGTCAGGGTGGGCCAATCTGGGTTGACATTGTAACAAGAATAGATAGGAAATCTTCCAATGGGGACACTAGTTCTGGCGACCCTGGTGATACACCAGGATTCCCTCACTTGGGGTTTCATCTCCCTTTCCGTTTTGGCTATGGAATAGGACACAGATGGCAATAAAACCTGACAGGGGTTATAACCCTCCCTTACACTGTTCAAAATGAAAAGAAACTTACATACTTATGTAACTTATGTAACTTATTTTAAGGTTGTAAACATGATACTCTTTTACATAAAAAAATACATAATGTAGATAAAACCCACATTTTGTATGACACTTTTTTATGAACCCCTTCTAATAAAAAAAAGAAAGAGAACCTATTAAGTTTTTGTTTATATCTTTTTAAAGTAAAACAGCATTAGTTTTACACTGAGGACATGCAAACTTCCTTTACCATTGTACATAATAGGGACCCCCATCTTGCAGTTTAACCCCTTCCCACCTAGCCTATTCTAATATGACGGCCGGGTGGGAGCCCTATTGTCATGGGATGTGAACTCCAAAAAACTCACTATACCTCTTAAAGAGAAAGTAAAGCCTCTGAAGAAAAAAAAAACATGCACCCTGCAAGACAAAGGCATAATGAGCTTTAATGCATAGCATACTAGCTCATTATGAATTACTTACCTGAGATCGAAGCCCCTGAAGCGACCCTCGTTTACGTCCTTCGTCGGCGCCATGATACCTGGAGTGACTTCCGGGTATAGCTGCTCCGGCGCAGGAGCCATCAGTGACGGCATGCTCGCCTTCACTAACGGCATGCTCAGTGCGCCTGTGCTGTTGTCTACGGCGCGCATGCGCCATAGACATCGCTACAGTCTTTTTTGCAGATATCTCCTAAACCGTGTAGGTACCTAAAGATAAGCCTTAATCTAGGCTTACCTGTAGGTGAAAGTTGTCCCAGAGGGTTTACAACCACTTTAATAAACACCTTGGACTGTCTACTTTCCAAAAAGGGGTGATTTAGATGATATTTGTACTGTTCTGGCATTTTCGGGCCCTTAAGAAATGAGGCAGTCAGTACATCAGGATAAAGTTTCATATACAGTGCCTTGAAAAATTATTCATACAAAACGTAAATGTTCTTTATTGGGATTTTATGTGATAGATCAACTCAAAATATTATTATAATAATTGTTAAGGGGAAGGAAAATGATAAATGGTTTTCAACATTTTTTACAAATCAATATGTGAAAAGTGTGGCGTGCATTTGTATTCTGTCCCCTTTACTCTGATACCCCTAACTAAAATCTAGTGGAACCAATTGCCTTCAGACGTCGCCTAATTAGAAAATCCACCTAATTAGTGAGTCCACTTGTGTGTATTTTAATCTCAGTATAAATACAGCTGTTCTGCAAAGCCCTCAGAGGTTTGTTAGGGAACCTTAGTGAACAATCAGCATCATGAAGGCCAAGGAACACACCAGACAGGTCAGGGATAAAGTTGTGAAGAAGTTTAAAGCAGGGTTAGGTTATAAAAAAATATCCCAAGCTTTGAACATCTCACGGAGCACTGTTCAATCCATCATCCGAAAATGGAAAGAGTATGGCACAACTGCAAACCTACCAAGACATGGCCGTCCATCTAAACTGACAGGCTGCGTAAGGAGAGCATTAATCAGTGAAGCAGCCAAGAGTCCCATGGTAACTCTGTAGGAGCTGAAGAGATCCACGGCTCAGGTGGGAGAATCTGTCCATAGGACAACTGTTAGTCGTGCACTCCACAAATCTGGCCTTTATGGAAGAGTGGCAAGAAGAAAGCCATTGCTGAAAGAAAGCCATAAGAAGTCCCATTTGCAGTTTGCGAGAAGCCATGTGGGGGACACAGCAAACATGTGGAAGAAGGTACTCTGGTCAGATGAGACCAAATTGAACTTTTTGGCCTAAAAGCAAAATGCTATGTATGACAGAAAACTAATACTGCACATCACCCTGAACACACCATCCCCACCGTGAAACATGGTGGTGGCAGCATCATGTCGTGGGATGCTTTTCTTCAGCTGAAGCTGAAGAGAAGCTGGTCAGAGTTTATGGGAAGATGGATAGAGCCAAATACAGCACAATCTTAGAAGAAAACCTGTTCGAGTCTGCAAAAGACTTGAGACTGGGGCGGAGGTTCACCTTCCAGTAGGACAATGACCCTAAACATACAGGCAGAGCTACAATGTAATTGTTTAGCTCAAAGCATATTCATGTATTAGAATGACCCTAAACATACAGCCAAAGTCCAGACCTAAATCCATCTGAAAGTCTGTGACAAGACTTAAAAATTGCTGTTTACAGACGCTCCTCATCCAATCTGACAGAGTTTGAGCTATTTTGCAAGGAAGAATGGGCAAAAATGTCACTATCTAGATGTGCAAAGCTGGTAGAGACATCCCCAAAAAGACTTGCAGCTGTAATTGTAGCGAAAGGTGGTTCCACAAAGTATTGACTCAGGGGGGCTGAATACAAATGCACGGCACACTTTTCACATATTTATTTGTAAAAAATGTTGTAAATCATTTATCATTTTCCTTCCACTTCACAATTATGTGCCACTTTGTGTTGGTCTATCATGTAAAATCCCAATAAAATACATTTACGTTTTTGTTTGTAACATGACAAAATGTGGAAAATTTCAAGGGGTATGAATAATTTTTCAAGGCAATGTATATATATATATATATATATATATATATTAGGGTTGCCACCCGTACGGGATTGACCCGGACAGTACGGGTTTGGCAACTTGTGCCCGGGTTTCTGTCCCCTGGAAACCCGGGCACAACTAATATCCAGTGCCTCTGTCTGTGTCCCGTCCTCCGCCCCATAGCTCTGTATTTATTATGTGGCCGGGGCGGCTGTGCAGCGCGTGCCTCTCTGCTCCATATCACAGACAGCCGGTGTAGCCTGTCTGTGTAAGAGGTGAGCTCTGACCGACCTCACAGTCCTCATCTCATGGAGCCTCGGCCTCGCCCTCTTCCTGCTCCACCACAGCTGGGGATCGTGGGAGACGAGAGGTGACAGGGGAGCCCGAGACCTTGTCAGCACAGCGGGATGCGGGAACCCAAAGGTATGATCGCAGCGGCAGCCCCCTCCTCTCTGTCAGCCCCCCTCTCCTCTCTGTCAGGCCCCCCCTCCTCTCTGTCAGCCCCCCTCTCCTCTCTGTCAGCCCCCCCCCTCCTCTCTGTCAGCCCCCCTCTCCTCTCTGTCAGCCCCCTCCTCTCTGTCAGCCCCCCTCCTCTCTGTCAGCCCCCCTCCTCTCTGTCAGCCCCCCTCTCCTCTCTGTCAGCCCCCCTCCTCTCTGTCAGCCCCCCTCCTCTCTGTCAGCCCCCCTCTCCTCTCTGTCAGGCCCCCCCTCCTCTCTGTCAGCCCCCCTCTCCTCTCTGTCAGCCCCCCCCTCCTCTCTGTCAGCCCCCCTCTCCTCTCTGTCAGCCCCCCTCTCCTCTCTGTCAGCCCCCCTCTCCTCTCTGTCAGCCCCCCCCTCCTCTCTGTCAGCCCCCCTCTCCTCCCTGTCAGCCCCCTCCTCTCTGTCAGCCCCCCTCTCCTCTCTGTCAGGCCCCCCCTCCTCTCTGTCAGCCCCCCTCTCCTCTCTGTCAGCCCCCCCCTCCTCTCTGTCAGCCCCCCTCTCCTCCCTGTCAGCCCCCTCCTCTCTGTCAGCCCCCCTCCTCTCTGTCAGCCCCCCCTCCTCTCTGTCAGCCCCCCCCTCCTCTCTGTCAGCCCCCCCTCCTCTCTGTCAGCCCCCATCTCCTCTCTGTCAGCCCCCCCCTCCTCTCTGTCAGCCCCCATCTCCTCTCTGTCAGCCCCCCCCTCCTCTCTGCCAGCCCCCCCTCTCCTCTCTGTCAGCCCCCCTCTCCTCTCTGTCAGCCCCCATCTCCTCTCTGTCAGCCCCCCCTCTCCTATCTGTCAGCCCCTCCTCTCCTCTGTCAGCCCCCCTCTCCTCTCTGTCAGCCCCCCTCTCCTCTCTGTCAGCCCTCCTCTCCTCTCTGTCAGCACCCCCTCTCCTCTCTGTCAGCACCCCCTCTCCTCTCTGTCAGCCCCCCTCCTCTCTGTCAGCCCCCCTCCTCTCTGTCAGCCCCCCCTCCTCTCTGCCAGCCCCCCCTCTCCTCTCTGTCAGCCCCCCTCTCCTCTCTGTCAGCCCCCCTCTCCTCTCTGTCAGCCCCCCCTCTCCTATCTGTCAGCCCCCCCTCTCCTATCTATCAGCCCCTCCTCTCCTCTGTCAGCCCCCTCTCCTCTCTGTCAGCCCCCCTCTCCTCTCTGTCAGCACCCCCTCTCCTCTCTGTCAGCCCCCCTCCTCTCTGTCAGCCCCCCCTCCTCTCTGTCAGCCCCCTCTCCTCTCTGTCAGCCCCCTCTCCTCTCTGTCAGCCCCCTCTCCTCTCTGTCAGCCCCCTCCTCCCTGTCAGCCCCCCCTCCTCTCTGTCAGCCCCCCCTCTCCTCCCTGTCAGCCCCCCTCCTCCCTGTCAGCCCCCCCTCTCCTCTCTGTCAGCCCCCCCTCTCCTCTCTGTCAGCCCCCCCTCTCCTCTCTGTCAGCCCCCCCTCTCCTCTCTGTCAGCCCCCCTCTCCTCTCTGTCAGCCCCCCCTCCTCTCTGTCAGCCCCCCCTCTCCTCTCTGTCAGCCCCCCCTCCTCCCTGTCAGCCCCCCTCTCCTCCCTGTCAGCCCCCCCTCCTCCCTGTCAGCCCCCCCTCCTCCCTGTCAGCCCCCCCCTCTTCCCTGTCAGCCCCCCTCTCCTCTCTGTCAGCCCCCCCTCCTCCCTGTCAGCCCCCCTCTCTACTCTGTCAGCCCCCCTCCTCCCTGTCAGCCCCCCCTCCTCCCTGTCAGCCCCCCCTCCTCCCTGTCAGCCCCCCTCTCCTCTCTCTCAGCCCCTCTCCTCTCTGTCAGCCCCCCTCCTCTCTGTCAGCCCCCCTCCTCTCTGTCAGCCCCCCTTTCCTCTCTGTCAGACCCCCTTCCCTCTCTGTCAGACCCCCTTCCCTCTCTGTCAGACCCCCTTCCCTCTCTGTCAGACCCCCTTCCCTCTCTGTCAGCCCCCCTCTCCTCTCTGTCAGCCCCCCTCTCCTCTCTGTCAGCCCCCCTCTCCTCTCTGTCAGCCCCCCCTCCTCTCTGTCAGCCCCCCCTCTCCTCTCTGTCAGCCCCCCCTCCTCCCTGTCAGCCCCCCTCTCCTCCCTGTCAGCCCCCCCTCCTCCCTGTCAGCCCCCCCTCCTCCCTGTCAGCCCCCCCCTCTTCCCTGTCAGCCCCCCTCTCCTCTCTGTCAGCCCCCCCTCCTCCCTGTCAGCCCCCCTCTCTACTCTGTCAGCCCCCCTCCTCCCTGTCAGCCCCCCCTCCTCCCTGTCAGCCCCCCCTCCTCCCTGTCAGCCCCCCTCCTCCCTGTCAGCCCCCCTCTCCTCTCTCTCAGCCCCTCTCCTCTCTGTCAGCCCCCCTCCTCTCTGTCAGCCCCCCTCCTCTCTGTCAGCCCCCCTCCTTTCCTCTCTGTCAGACCCCCTTTCCTCTCTGTCAGACCCCCTTCCCTCTCTGTCAGACCCCCTTCCCTCTCTGTCAGACCCCCTTCCCTCTCTGTCAGCCCCCCTCTCCTCTCTGTCAGCCCCCCTCTCCTCTCTGTCAGCCCCCCTCTCCTCTCTGTCAGCCCCCCTCTCCTCTCTGTCAGCCCCTCTCCTCTCTGTCAGCCCCCTCTTCCTCTCTGTCAGCCCCCTCTTCCTCTCTGTCAGCCCCCTCTTCTCTCTGTTAGCCCCTGTAGCCCCCCTTCCTCTCTGTCAGCCCCCTCTTGCTCTCTGTCAGCCCCTGTAGCCCCCCTTCCTCTCTGTCAGCCCCCTCTTGCTCTCTGTCAGCCCCCTCTTGCTCTCTGTCAGCCCCCTCTTGCTCTCTGTCAGCCCCCTCTTGCTCTCTGTCAGCCCCCTCTTGCTCTCTGTCAGCCCCCTCTTGCTCTCTGTCAGCCCCCTCTTGCTCTCTGTCAGCCCCCTCTTCCTCTCTGTCAGCCCCCCTCTTCCTCTCTGTCAGCCCCCTCTTCCCCTCTGTCAGCCCCCCTTCCCCTCTGTCAGCCCCCCTTCCCCTCTGTCAGCCCCCCTCCTCCTCTCCCCTGTCCCCCCATACTACACCAGGAGACCTCCCCCACCCCCCAAAATTACACTGGGAGGCTCCCCACCAAACATTACACACTACATATACACTATATTGTACATTACACACGCCTGCACTATATACACTATATTGTACTTTACACACTCTGCACTATATACACTATATTGTACTTTACACACGCCTGCACTATATTGTACATTACACACGCCTGCACTATATACACTATATTGTACATTACACACTCTGCACTATATACACTATATTGTATATTACACACACCTGCACTATATACACACTATATTGTACATTACACACCTGCACTATATACACTATATTGTACTTTACACACACCTACACTATATTGTACATTACACACGCCTGCACTATATACACTATATTGTACATTACACACTCTGCACTATATACACTATATTGTACATTACACACCTGCACTATATACACTATATTGTACATTACACACTCTGCACTATATACACTATATTGTACATTACACACTCTGCACTATATACACTATATTGTACATTACACACTCTGCACTATATACACTATATTGTACATTACACACTCTGCACTATATACACTATATTGTACATTACACACTCTGCACTATATACACTATATTGTACATTACACACTCTGCACTATATACACTATATTGCACATTACACACGCCTGCACTATATACACACTATATTGTACATTACACACCTGCACTATATACACACTATATTGTACATTACACACCTGCACTATATACACACTATATTGTACATTACACACCTGCACTATATACACTATATTGCACATTACACACGCCTGCACTATATACACACTATATTGTACATTACACACCTGCACTATATACACACTATATTGTACATTACACACCTGCACTATATACACTATATTGCACATTACACACGCCTGCACTATATACACACTATATTGTACATTACACACTCTGCACTATATACACACTATATTGTACATTACACACTCTGCACTATATACACACTATATTGTACATTACACACTCTGCACTATATACACACTATATTGTACATTACACACCTGCACTATATACACACTATATTGTACATTACACACCTGCACTATATACACTATATTGCACATTACACTCGCCTGCACTATATACACACTATATTGTACATTACAGACGCCTGCACTATATACACACTATATTGTACATTACACACCTGCACTATATACACTATATTGTACATTACAGACGCCTCCACTATATACACACTATATTGTACATTACACACACCTGCACTATATACACTATATTGTACATTACACACTCTGCACTATATACACTATATTGTACATTACACACGCCTGCACTATATACACTATGTTGTACATTACACACGCCTGCACTATATACACTATATTGTATATTACACACTCTGCACTATATGCAATTGGCTACACCCACTGTTCACCGCTGCACGTGCCACATTAATACTCCCCTAGGGCACACAGAGGTGTCCCAGGTATTTTACAATCTCATTGTGTATGCTACATAAAAAATGCCAAGCCCCGCTGAAGTGTTCGGGTTTGGCTCGAAGAAAAGGTGGCAACCCTAATATATATATATATATATATATATATATATATATATATATATATATATATATATATGTATATATATATATATACATATACATACACACACACACACACATCATAGTTTGTGAACTCTGTAACTTTCCTACAGACTAAATAATATACACTGATTTGGGTTATTTTCACCACAGAGATGTAGCAGTATACATGTTGGCCTAAATTTATGAAAGAAAGATTATTTATTTGTAAAGTTTTAAAACAGAAACAAAGAAAAACTTGTTTTTTTTAGTCTTCCTTTCTTTATTTTGCAAAAAATAAAAATAGGACAGCAGTGATTACATACCACCGAAAGAAAGCTCTATGTGTGTGAAAAAAATTATACAAATTTCATATGAGTACAGTGTTGCATGACCGCGCAATTGTCATTCAAAGCGTGACAGCGATGAAAGCTAAAAATTTGCCTGGTCAGGAAGGTGGTAAAAGTGTCCAGTATTGAACACTTTTTTTAGTTTTGGGAAAATTAAAAAAAACTTGCCTGCTATGTCTTCATAGATTATATAAGTATCACCTTTAAATAACCTAGCTTTTATCTGGATTTCATTATGTAGTCCTTATTAACAGTAGTTTTGAGAGGTTGTTCCAAAGAACTGCCTAACATTACAAAGTGTTAATTTAATTATATTTCTTAGCAGTGAAACCAAGCATAGACAACACCGGATCTATTTAAAAAAAAATGCTGAATGAATGTCACAAGCATTTGCCCAGCTCAAATAATATGTTACTGTAACTATTTATTTCCTATGATCGTAAGCTCGTCTATTTTCATTATTGAGGTATTTAAGAAAAAAATACCACATTATGGCCACCAGATGGAGCTGATGATCACAGGAAATATTAGACAAAATATGGTGATCATTTGTTACGTCTGGGTGAAGGCTTGTGGCATTCCACCAGGAAGGGTTTTTTTTCATAATAGATCCCCAATATTCATAGCAATGAAATACAGACATAGTTTTCATGATTCTTTTGTCTGGATTAAATGAATGGTGTGCAGAAATAGAGGAGGTGGAGCTGTCATGGGCAGGGAGCAGTTAAAAATGAGAAAGTGGAAATGCATGAGCACTGTTCATCGTGATGGCTTCTTAACCCACAAGCTCCACACTGAGCTGTACATTGGTGGCGAGCACCAAGGAGACCCATAGGCAGTTCATAAGGAGAGAGGACACCCACTCTTCCAAGGGGCAACAATCTATGGTGGGAGGGAGTGTGCGGCACACACACTCGTGACCACCAAACATTGCATTACATTGCATTGGCTGCAGGCAAGATGGTAGCCACAACACAAATATGATGGCACAGTCCAGGCTCAAGCATGGCTGGAAGTGAAATAGAGTTCAGGCTTGGTTCAAAATCTATTTCTTCTTCACCTGTAGGTAGACTCTCATGGGCATAAGCCCTTGCCTCCACTGTTTCCCTGACTGATAGACCCTTTTGTCCGAGCACACTATCTCATTTAAGAGCCCTAAGTCGTCTGACCCTGAAGTCTTCACAGCATAGCACTAGGGAAGCAGGCTATAATAAATAATTAAGATATCATATATACCAGACAAGGGATTTATTTAAAAGGCTAAACACATTACCTCTTACAGTAGACCCTTACCACCGCCGTCTCCCGGCTCTTTAAGAGCTTCTAAATACTGGGAGGTGGAGGCGGGCATTCGGGTCATGTGACCACTGTGATTGGCTGTCACAGCGGTCACATGATCGGAAAGCTCCTAATCACAAGTATGCATCCGAAGTTTTCCAGTCTCCATCGGTGACTGTGCTGGGAGTGATCTCGGCACAGAAAACTGTTTACATAGGTTTGCATATATTCAGCCTCTCAAAAAGTTAATTTATTTCAGTAATTCAATTCAAAAAGTGAAACTCATATATTTTATATAGATATGTTACACACAGAGTGATATATTTTAAAGGGTAACACCACTTTCATGGGGAAAAATTGCAAATTAAGAAAAAACAATATAGCACATGTAATTGCGACACTAATCATATTGTGATGGAATGTTATTAAAAATGACCTTTACTTTTCAATCTGCAGCCACTGTAATGTTCTGAGAATGCATTGCAATATGACTACATGGAGTTGTTCTGTACACAGAGTGTGTACTGACCACTCCCCAGAAACATTTCCTGCTTGTGTGATTGGCTCACCAATTTTCCCAGAAGTCTGCCTAAGTTACTAGTCAGATTTCAGGCATCCCCTGCAACAAAAATGTCATTTTTGGAGAGATACTTTCAATAGGAGCATGTGTGAAGGAATGCAGGCCCAGTAGATTTCCTCATTAGTGCCCTGCTGCTGCCACACCTGACAGTTAATTATGAAACCACTTCCATTAGACCCACTCAGTACAGAGGCACGGACAAACACATGGGTTATTTTAGAATAGGGATGAGCTTGGTGTTCGAGTCGAACATCGTGTGTTCGGTTGTTCCCCAAATTACGAACGATATGGGCCAAATTCGAGTAGCGCGTCACGGCCCATAATTCACTGCGGCATCGCAGTGCTTTGCTGGCTGATGATTGGCCAAGCATGCACTATGACCCGCATGCTTGGCCAATCACAGCGCTGTGTGTACAGAGAGCCGTAATTGGCCAAAGCCAAGGAGACTTTGGCCAATTATGGCTCAGGGGTTTAGTACACGCCCCACACTATATAAGGCTGCCTCCGTGGCGGCCTTGTGTAGCGTGTTGCGGTGGAGACTGGAGTGAGATAGACAGAGAGACAGTGTCATTTGATTTAAGTTAGATAGAGTAGGCAGGTTGAATCAGTTAGCTGCACTTACAGTGTATATATATGCATCCCAGGTGTTGTATATATATATATATATATATATATATATATATATATATATACCTACAATATAGCTACCTGAAGCCAGGTGCTTGTGTAGGCTCTTGACGTATTTCCAGTTACTGTGCTGTGTACCCTGCACAGTTGCACCTACAGTATAGCTACCTGAAGACAAGTGCAGTGGTCTCATACTAATAATACTACAGGCAGGCAGTTGATTCTGCTAGCTGTAGTATAATCGGTATATATATACATCCCAGTTTTGTGTAGCTACATCTCACTGCAGGTTAATAGTATGTCTGGAAGGCCAACAAGGAGATGCAGACAGTCACAAGCCAATAAAAGAGGGCAAGCAGGCTCTGTGTCTAGAGGCAACAGTGCTGGTCATGGACACGGTGCATCCTCATCAGCACAGGGCCGTGGGACACGCTTGGCCTTTTTTTCGACAGCTGGCTGTTTGAGCTGCAACATGCGGAAGACTTGGCCGAGTGGATGACCAAGCCGTCCTCACCCACCTCATCCTCTCTCACCCAGGCTCAGGGTACTTTGTACTTTGGCAAAGCAGCTGCCATTGCGGCCTCTTCCCTCGGCTCATAGACATCAGTGACTCCTTCCCTAGCCCCACCATGTCCTCCTGAGGAGTCCCCCGAACTGTTTGACACAGTGTTGTGTACATGCTCCAGGAGGATGCCCAGTGTTTTGAAGGCTCTGATAATGGTACTCAGCTAGAGGAAGGCAGTAACGTGAGCCCAGACAAAGGGGGTGCCTAGGAAGGACAGCAATCTGGCAGTCATGTTCCCCCTGCTGCAGCATACTGCCGGGTTTGCTATAGTGATGAGGAGGGAGGGGATGATGAGGTCACTGACTCCACGTAGGTGCCTGATAGGAGAGAGGAGGAGGAGGAGGCACATCACCAACGAGCCAGGATGCCCTTCAGGGGCCAGCCTAAGGGCAGCACACTGACTGCATCACACCGCAGAGCTCCACATGTGCAGGGCGCTGCTGTCTCTGCGTGTTATTCCAAAAGTTCTTTGGTGTTGGGCCTTTTTTGAGACGAGTGCATCAGATCGCACCACTGCTATTTGCAACGTATGTCTCAAGTGTATCTTGCGTGGCCAAAACCTCTCCCGCTTGGGCACCACATGCTTGACCAGACATATGTTGACCTGCCATGCAGTTCATTGACAAGCGTACCTAAAAGACCCACACCAAAGAACAAAGAGGACCTCTCCTTGCTCCTCATCAGCTGGGATCTCCAACCCCACTATACCTTCAGTCCTCTCTGAGACCTGCACTGAGAGGAATGAAGGTGTAGAATTAGGTGTGTCACAGCCAAGTACTTGCGGGCAATCTGCTATCAGTACACCGACGTCAGATTGTACCAGGCAAATTTCCCTGCCCCAGCTGCTTCACTGCAGAAAGAAGTTCACTCAGATCATCCACATGCCCAGCGGTTGAATGCTAGCTTGGCAAAAATTGCTAGCACTTCAACTGCTACCTTTTCAGTTGGTAGACTCTGCCCCCTTCCATGAGTTTGTGGAATGTGCGGCTCCTCAGTGGCAGGTTCCCAAACGCCACTTTTTCTCACGGAAGGCTATTTCGGCTCTCTACCGGCATGTGGAAGGCAATGTCTTGGCCTCGCTGGACAGGGCGGTCAGCGGTAAGGTGCATATTACTGCTGACTCATGGTCCAGCAGGAATGGACAGGGATGTTACCTAAGTTTCACGGCACATTGGGTGACTCTGCTGGAAGCTGGGAAGGATGCAGGACAAGGTGCAGTAGTGTTGGAGGTTGTTCCGCCACCACGCCTCCAAAATGCCACTACTGGTGATTCTGACAAACCTCTCTCCTCCACCCCATTCTCTTGTTCTTCCTCCATGGCCTCTTCCTGTGCTTTGTCCTCGGAAGCAGCGGTGCTCCATAGGCGTTCAAGGGGCTACGCAAGTATGCAGGCCAAAAGATACCATGCGGTGCTTGAGCTGTTGTGCTTGGGTGACAGGAGCCACACTGGGGCAGAGATTCTGTCAGCTCTGCAAGGGCAGGTTCAGGCGTGGTTGACGCCACGCCAACTTAAGCCAGGAATGGTGGTTTGCGACAATGGCACCAACCTCCTCTCCGCCCTCTGACAGGGACAACTGACCCATGTGCCCTGTTTGGCTCACGTCCTTACCTTGGTGGTGCAGCGGTTCTTGGGCAGGTACCCGGGCTTATAGCATGTCCTGAGGCAGGCCAGGAAAGTCTGTGTGCATTTCTGCCGGTCATATAATGCCAGTGCTTGGCTGTCAGACCTCCAAAAGGAATTTAACCTGACTTGGACACCTTTCCCACCGAAAATCCTCTGGGTTACTGGGTCTTGAGGATGGATCACTGGCCAGAGCTTGCACAGTATGCAATTGAGCTACTGGCCTGTCCTGCATCCAGCGTTCTTTCGGAACGCACATTCAGTTCTGCTGGAGGCTTTGTAACCGATCACAGGGTGCGCCTGTCCACCGACTCAGTAGATCGACTGACCTTCATATGTTATGCTGAGTGACTATCCTCTTCCTCCTCAATGATCATGCTGAGAGCTTGGAAGAATATTTTTGTTTCTGGGCGCCGCCACCAGTGGCTAAGGCCCAATTTTTCAGCCCCTGTTTAACAGGGGCGTGTAATTACAATTTTTGATGCAATTCTTTGCAGCAGGGCTCGTTCCTGCTAGGGATGAGCTTCAAGTTTGAGTCAAACTCATGTTCGCCAGTTCTCCGAACAGCGAGCAATTTGGGGTGTTCGCGGCTTATTCAAAAGCCGCGGAACACCCTTTAAAAGTCTATGGGAGAAATCAAAAGTGCTAATTTTAAAGGCTTACATACATGGTATTGTCATAAAAAGTGTTTGGGGACCTGGGTCCTGCCCCAGGGGACATGGATCAATGCAAAAAAAGTTTCAAAAACATCCGTTCTTTCAGGAGCAGTGATTTTAATAATGGTTAAAGTGAAACAATAAAAGTGTAATATTGCTTTACATTTCATACCTGGGGGGTGTCTATAGTATGCCTGTAAAGGGGTGCATGTTTCCCGTGTTTAGAACAGTCTGACAGCAAAATGACATTTCAAAAGGAAAAAAAGTCATTTAAAAGTTTTTTAAGAAGTTGGAGGAAGAAACGGAAGGAAGATAGAAGATAGAAGATAGAATAAAGAAGAAGCATTTAAATAAAGGAATTGTCAAAAACTGTCTCTTGTCATTTTTAAAATTTTTGACACTTTTTGTGTGAAATGGTAGGGGTACAAACCCTCACCATTTCACACAGGGGGAGGGCTGGGATCTAGGGGTCCCCTTGTTAAAGGGGGCTTCCAGATTCCAATAAGCCCCCCGCCCGCAGACCCCCACAACCACCGGGCAAGGGTTGTGGGGATGAGGCCCTTGTCCCCATCAACATGGGGGCAAGGTGTTTTGGGCTACCCCAAAGCACCCTCCCAATGTTGAGGGCATGTGGCCTGGTATGGTTTAGGGGGGTGCTCTCTCGTCCCCCCCTCTTTTCCTGCGGCCTGCCAGGTTGCGTGCTCGGATAAGGGTCTGGTATGGATTTTTGGGGGGACCCCACGCCATTTTTTTTTTAAATTTTGGTACAGGGTTCCCCTTAAAATCCATACCAGGCCTGAAGGGTCTGGTATAGATTTTGAGGTTGACCCCATGCCATTTTTAAAAAAAAATTTTGGCCAGGGTTCCCCTTAATATCCATACGAGACCTGAAGGGCCTGGTATGGAATTTAGGGGGACCCCCCACGTCATTTTTTTTAAATTTTGGTTCGGGGTTCACCTGTGGGGAGTTCCCATGCCGTTTTTATCAATGAACTTTTATGTGTATTGTCGAACCGGCAATTCATTAATAGCCGCGAGTAGTTTTAAATGACTTTTTTTCCTTTGAAATGTCATTCTGCTGTCAGACTGTTCTAAACACGGGAAACATGCACCCCTTTACAGGCATACTATAGACACCCCCCAGGTACGAAATTTAAAGGAATATTACACTTTTATTGGTTCATTTTAAGCATAATTAAAATCACTGCTTAGCACTTTTGATTTCGAAAGTTCGAGTCCCATAGACTTCAATGGGGTTCTAATGTTCGTGGAAATTTTCGGTCCGTTCGCAGGTTCTGGTGCGAACCAAACCGGGGGTGTTTTGCTCATCCCTATTTCAGAATAACAAAAGCTAGCAATCTGCAACAACGGTTGTTATAATCCTTGCAATGTACATAGATCACCCAGGGGAATGTTTTTTTTTTATCTCAACAAAAGTGGAGTTACACTTTAAGCATTTCTTTCTTTTCATTTTTAAGAGTATGGCTCACAGCTAGTGAAAACCCAAAATGCAGTGTCTCAAAAAATTTGAATATTAGTCCTGCTGGAAAATAAAATCAGCATCTCCATACAGCTGGTCAGCAGGACTTGGCACCTGTCCACA
Organism: Lithobates clamitans; assembly: GCA_037952925.1. Classification (NCBI taxonomy): domain Eukaryota; kingdom Metazoa; phylum Chordata; class Amphibia; order Anura; family Ranidae; genus Lithobates; species Lithobates clamitans. Next base: position 7,733,449 of record JBBGZY010000076.1, on the reverse strand, counting down.
CTGCCAAAAAGGTTTAACCACTTGCTTACTGGACACCTAAACCCCCCTCCTGCCCAGACCAATTTTCAGCCTTTAGCGCTGTCACTCTTTGAATGACAATTGCGCAGTCATACAACACTGTACCCAAATGAAATTTTTATAATTTTTTCCCACAAATAGAGCTTTCTTTTGGTGGGATTTGATCACCTCTGGGTTTTTTTTTTTTGTTAAAAAAATGAAAAAAGGCCAACATTTTTTTAAAAATATACAAAACCATTTTATATTTTGTCAATAAATTTTGCAAACAGGTATTTTTTCTCCTTCATTGATGAACGCTGATGAGGCAAAACTGATGGACACCGATAGGCTGCATTGATGGACACTGATAAAGCATCACTGATGGGCACTAATAGGCGGCACTGGTGGGCACTAATAGGTGGCATTGTTGGGCACTGATGGGCACTAATAGGTGGCACTGATGGGCACTGATCGGCACTTGATCGGCACTGGTAGGTGACACTGATAGGCAGCACTGCTAGGTGGCACCGATGAGGCACTGATTTGCACCACTGGTGGGCATTGGTAGGTGGCACTGATTACTGGCACTTATGTACTGGTGGGCACTGATTTGTGGCACTGTGGGCACTGATTAGTGGCACAGGCAGGTGGCACTGGCAGGCGGTACTGGTGGGCACATATAAGGCGGCTTCGTCTCTTCCTCTTCGGGACCGATGTTCCTTGCACAGAAGCGGGTGATCGTCTTTTTTTTCTCCTCACACTATTAGCGGTGTAAACAGAAGATTACCAATCTTCTGTTTACATCACATGGTAAGGGGCCGGGATCGACCCCTTACTCCGATCTGTGATCATCCAAGTTTCAGTGACTCTGTGATCACAGCGTGCACCGCGCAGGGGGCACGCGGGGAGGGCGTCTATTGATGCTCCCTGCAAAGCAGATCCGCGCTGTAGCCGTCATTCGGCTATAGCACGGATCTGAAGGGGTTAATGATGATGGTATCACTGTCCTTGATTGGCCACCAAACTTGCCTGACCTAAACCCCATAGAGAATCTGTTGGGTATTGTCAATAGGAAGATGAGAGACATCAGCCCCAACAATGCAGATGAGCTGAAAGCCACTATCAAAGAAATCTGGGCTTCCATAACACCTCAGCAGTGCCACAGGCTGATCGCCTCCATGCCACATTGATGCAGTAATTCATGCAAAAGGAGCCCTGACCAAGTATTGAGTGCATATCATACTGAACATGGACATACTTTTCAGTAAGCAAACATTTCTGTATTAAAAATCACTTTTTTTAATTGGTCTTATGTAATATTCAAATTTTCAAATTTGAAATGTTCAATTTGAATATTCACATTTTCTGAAATACTTTGAATTGAATTACTGAAATAAATTAACTTTTTGATGATATTCTAATTTTATGAGATGCACCTATATGTGTCATGTTGGTGGGAAGGGGTTAAGGCAGACATCAAAGATCTGGGCACTCAAATTGAAGCCGCAATGAGCAAACTTGACTCCAAGTCAAGCCTCTATATTCCAAGTGAAAGAATTTGTCATGAGGAAATTGCAGCGGTCAGCAATCTATCCATCCGAAGACACCCTGTGAAAATTTTCCACCAACAACACTCCCTCCACCATTCACAAGCAGCGGGCTCTGAAACCTCTAGGCACTCTACAGCAAGGAGGTTTATGGGCCTTATGACCTCTCCTTTTCTTTTCCTACAATGACAAATCCAATATTCACATTTTCACAAGGAGAAGAAATATCACTCCAGTTCACCATCATATCCAGGGATCTGCAGACCAACATTCAGAATTAACAAGATTGTGGTCCCCCTTATCCCTTCTACCTATCCCACCAATGTGGAGACAAGCCAGATCTTGCAAATTGATGGCCACTTCTTCACCATGAACTCCCAATAATTTTAGTTCAATCAGCTTCCACCTTTGAGGTCCAGTTTGGAGGCCCCTTATGATTAGGGATGAGCTTCGAGTTCGAGTCGAACTCATGTTCTACTCGAACATTGGCTGTTCGCAAGTTCGCCGAACAGCGAACAATTTGGGGTGTTCGCGGCAAATTCGAATGCCGCGGAACACCCTTTAAAAGTCTATGGGAGAAATCAAAAGTGCTAATTTTAAAGGCTTATATGCAAGTTATTGTCATAAAAAGTGTTTGGGGACCCGGGTCCTGCCCCAGGGGACATGGATCAATGCAAAAAAAAGTTTTAAAAACGGACGTTTTTTCAGGAGCAGTGATTTTATTAATGCTTAAAGTCAAACAATAAAAGTGTAATATCCCTTTAAATTTCGTACCTGGGGGGTGTCTATAGTATGCCTGTAAAGGGGCGCATGTTTCCTGTGTTTAGAACAGTCTGACAGCAAAATGACATTTGGAAGGAAAAAACTCATTTAAAACTAGCCGCGGCTATTGCATTGCCGACAATACACATAGAAGTTCATTGATAAAAACGGCATGGGAATTCCCCACAGGGGAACCCCGAACCAAAATAAAAAAAAAAAAATGATGTGGGGGTCCCCCTAAATTCCATACAAGGCCCTTCAGGTCTGGTATGGATATTAAGGGGAACCCCAGCCAAAATTGAAAAAAAAAATTGACGTGGGGTTCCCCCTAAATTCCATACCAGACCCTTCAGGTCTGGTATGGATTTTAAGGGGAACCCCGCGCCAAAAAAAAAAAAAAAAATGGCGTGGGGTCCCCCTAAAAATCCATACCAGACCCTTATCCGAGCACGCAACCTGGCAGGCCGCAGGAAAAGAGGGGGGGACGAGAGTGCGGCCCCCCCCCCCTCCTGAACCGTACCAGGCCACATGCCCTCAACATTGGGAGGGTGCTTTGGGGTAGCCCCCCAAAACACCTTGTCCCCAGGTTGATGAGGACAAGGGCCTCATCCTCACAACCCTGGCCGGTGGTTGTGAGGGTCTGCGGGCGGGGGGCTTATCGGAATCTGGAAGCCCCCTTTAACAAGGGGACCCCCAGATCCCGGCCCCCCCCCTGTGTGAAATGGTAAGGGGGTACTTACCCCTACCATTTCACTAAAAAACTGTCAAAAATGTTAAAAATGACAAGAGACAGTTTTTGACAATTCCTTTATTTAAATGCTTCTTCTTTCTTCTTTCTTCCTTCATCTTCTTCTGGTTCTTCTGGCTCTTCTGGTTCTTCCTCCGGCGTTCTCGTCCAGCATCTTCTCCGCGGCGTCTTCTATCTTCTTCTCCTCGGGCCGCTCCGCACCCATGGCATGAGGGGAGGCTCCCGCTCTTCTCTTCATCTTCTTCTCTTCTTCATCTTCTTCTTCATCTTCTTCTTCCTTCTTCTCTTCTTCCTTCTTCTCTTCTTCATGTCTTCTCCGGGCCGCTCCGCAGCCATGCTGGCATGGAGGGAGGCTCCCGCTGTGTGACGGCGTCTCTTCGTCTGACGGTTCTTAAATAACGGGGGGCGGGGCCACCCGGTGGCCCCGCCCCCCTCTGACGCACGGTGACATGACGGGACTTCCCTGTGGCATTCCCCGTGACGTCACAGGGAAGTCCCTCAAGTCACCGTGCGTCAGAGGGGGGCGGGGTCACCGGATGGCCCCGCCCCCCGTTATTTAAGAACCGTCAGACGAAGAGACGCCGTCACACAGCGGGAGCCTCCCACCATGCCAGCATGGCTGCGGAGCGGCCCGGAGAAGACAGGAAGAAGAGAAGAAGGAAGAAGAAGAAGAAGAAGAAGATGAAGAAGAAGATGAAGAAGAGAAGAAGATGAAGAGAAGAGCGGGAGCCTCCCCCCCATGCCATGGGTGCGGAGCGGCCCGAGGAGAAGAAGATAGAAGACGCCGCGGAGAAGATGCTGGACGAGAACGCCGGAGGAAGAACCAGAAGAGCCAGAAGAACCAGAAGAAGATGAAGGAAGAAAGAAGAAAGAAGAAGCATTTAAATAAAGGAATTGTCAAAAACTGTCTCTTGTCATTTTTAACATTTTTGACAGTTTTTTAGTGAAATGGTAGGGGTAAGTACCCCCTTACCATTTCACACAGGGGGGGGGCCGGGATCTGGGGGTCCCCTTGTTAAAGGGGGCTTCCAGATTCCGATAAGCCCCCCGCCCGCAGACCCTCACAACCACCGGCCAGGGTTGTGAGGATGAGGCCCTTGTCCTCATCAACATGGGGACAAGGTGTTTTGGGGGGCTACCCCAAAGCACCCTCCCAATGTTGAGGGCATGTGGCCTGGTACGGTTCAGGAGGGGGGGGGGGCCGCACTCTCGTCCCCCCCTCTTTTCCTGCGGCCTGCCAGGTTGCGTGCTCGGATAAGGGTCTGGTATGGATTTTTAGGGGGACCCCACGCCGTTTTTTTTTTTTTTTTTTGGCGCGGGGTTCCCCTTAAAATCCATACCAGACCTGAAGGGTCTGGTATGGAATTTAGGGGGAACCCCACGTCAATTTTTTTTTTCAATTTTGGCTGGGGTTCCCCTTAATATCCATACCAGACCTGAAGGGCCTTGTATGGAATTTAGGGGGACCCCCACATCATTTTTTTTTTTTTATTTTGGTTCGGGGTTCCCCTGTGGGGAATTCCCATGCCGTTTTTATCAATGAACTTCTATGTGTATTGTCGGCAATGCAATAGCCGCGGCTAGTTTTAAATGTGTTTTTTCCTTCAAAATGTCACTTTGCTGTCAGACTGTTCTAAACACGGGAAACATGCGCCCCTTTACAGGCATACTATAGACACCCCCCAGGTATGAAATTTAAAGGGATATTACACTTTTATTGTTTGACTTTAAGCATTATTAAAATCACTGCTCCTGAAAAAACGGCCGTTTTTAAAACTTTTTTTTGCATTGATTCATGTCCCCTGGGGGAGGACCCGGGTCCCCAAACACTTTTTATGACAATAACTTGCATATTAGCCTTTAAAATTAGCACTTTTGATTATTCATGTTCGTGTCCCATAGACTTTAACGGCGTTCGCGTGTTCGAACGAATTTTTTTCCTGTTCGCATGTTCTGGTGCGAACCGAACAGGGGGGTGTTCGGCTCATCCCTACTTATGATATGTTAACAGCTATACTACAAATTTTCATACTTAACTAGATATACAGTATTGTACACTGTTTTGCAAAGCCAGTTTATTATAGTATGACTCATGAGAATCCTAAATAGTATACCTAGAAGAATGTGTTGTTGGACAATTTCCAGGAACAGACTAGCATCTCCAAATCCCTAGTGGTAGATAAAAAAGAGGATAGGAGAGAGACACTGCTCCCTCAAGAATAATGGGATTTTTAATAGGGATATATACGTCTGTTACCAAGGTAAGCACGCGAACAAAAAAGTTTAGTTTAAGAAATAGTAAATTTATTTATAACATAATAGTAGATAAAAATCACATAGTCATCATAACATATAGACCATGAATGATACTTGATACAAGAAACAAGATGCTTGGATATGCAGAGGGGCTGACATGTTTCGCAGATTCCTGCTTCTTCAAAGGCACCTCATGCATCTATAGTTTCATATAGGTTACATAGAACATATCATTAATATAGTACCAATTAATCATAATTTATTAAAAATTTCTATACAATGATCACATAATGATACATAGCATAAATGCACGTACTTGCATAACTTGCAGTTTTAGATGCTTTTTTACTTTTTTGGATGGTTGTGGCATCGTAGTGTGCCGAGGTCAGGCCGTCACGGTATAACCTCTTACAGCAACTGCCTGGTGGAAGTCAGATCCACCAGGGTTGGACAGTGGAGGTATCGGATCGCATGAATTATCAGGGGATAGTGTGGTACCAATAGTCTATGGATTTAAAAATACTAACATTAAAGGGGTTTAAAATTAACTAATGAGTAATTCAAAAAATAGTAAGAAAACAAAATATATCAAGATATATAGTCCCTACTTAAATACTTATGTAGTGGGACATTTTTTATCAGTTTATAAAGATGTTTATATATATCCCCCTAATGGGTTATATTAGGCAGTGATGCCCTGGTAGTATCTAATCCCATATGTGCAATATCCATTAAAATGTAGACATATGTGGGAAGAGTAGGGAAGAAAAGGGGGGGCTTTAGATTGTTAATGTTTTAATATTTTAAATGTTTATATATTCCTGTGCTTATGCAAAGATACTTTATTTTATTTTCTATTGGTGTACAGTAAATATATTATAATGATTAAAGAACGAGGTTATATTTTCCAAATGGCCATTTTATCTGCAATTAATATTCAGTAATTACAATGGCTGCAGATTGAAAAGGAAAGGTAATTTTGAATTAATCATTAGTTAATTTTAAACCGCTTAATGTTAGTATTTTTATATCCAAAGACTATTGGTACCACACAGGGGCGTAACTAGAAATAGCAGGGCCCCATAGCAAAATGTTGTATGGGGCCCCCCTGCAAACAGCCCCCCCCCCACAGCTGCCCTAGTGTCAATGCAGCGTGACCTGTACCACATATAGCATGACCTGTGCACAATGCAGCGTGACCTGTGCACAATGCAGCGTGACCTGTGCCCCATACAGCATGACCTGTGCCCAATGCAGCGTGACCTGTGCCCAATGCAGCATGACCTGTGCCCAATGCAGCGCGACCTGTGCCCAATGCAGCATGATCTGTGCCCCATACAGCATGACCTGTGCCCCATACAGCATGACCTTTGCCCCATACAGCATGACCTGTGCCCCATACAGCGTGACCTGTGCCCCATACAGCGTGACCTGTGCCCCATACAGCGTGACCTGTGCCCTATACAACGTGACCTGTGCCCCATACAGCGTGACCTGTGCCCCATACAGCGTGACCTGTGCCCCATGCATCGTGACCTGTGCCCAATGCAGCGTGACCTGTGCCCCATACAGCATGACCTGTGCCCAATGCAGCGTGACCTGTGCCCCATACAGCGTGATCTGTGCCAAGTGCAGCGTGACCTGTGCCCCATACAGCGTGACCTGTGCCCCATACAGCGTGACCTGTGCCCCATACAGCGTGACTTGTGCCCCATACAGCGTGACCTGTGCCCAATGCCCAATGCAGCATGACCTGTGCCAAATGCAGCATGACCTGTGCCCAATGCAGCGTGACCTGTGCCCCATACAGCGTGACCTGTGCCCCATACAGCGTGACCTGTGCCCCATACAGCGTGACCTGTGCCCCATACAGCGTGACCTGTGCCCCATACAGCGTGACCTGTGCCCCATACAGCGTGACCTGTGCCTAATGCAGCGTGACCTGTGCCCCATACAGCGTGACCTGTGCCCCATACAGCGTGACCTGTGCCCCATAAAGCGTGACCTGTGTCCAATGCAGCATGACCTGTGCCCAATACAGCGTTGCCTGTGCCCAATACAGCCTGGTCTGCCTGTGCCCCATACAGCCTCACCTGTGCAGAGGAAGAGGCAAGCCACCCGGATCAGCAGGGAGCGGGATTGCCCGATGTAATAGCTTTCATTTGAATTTCCCGTCTTTCCAGGGGCTCATCGTCACATAGCTCCACCTCTTGGCCTGACGCCTTGATGACGTCACACGTCATTGGCGCCGGGCCAAGAGGTGGAGCTATGTGACGTGAGCCCTGGGAACACTGGAAGTTCTAATGAAAGCTATTACATCAGGCAATTCAGCTCTCTGCTGATCTGGGTGGCTTGCCTCTTCCTCTGCACAGGTGAGGCTGTATGGGGCACAGGCAGACCAGGCTGTATTGGGTCGCTATGGTGGTACGCCCCTGGTACCACACTATCCCCTAGTAATTCACACGATCCAATACCTCCACTGTCCAACCCTGGTGGATCTGACTTTCACCAGGCAGTTGCTGTAGGAGGTTATACCATGACGGCCTGACCTCTGCACACTACAATGCCACAACCATCCAAAAAAGTAAAAAAGCATCTAAAACTCCAAGTTAGATAAGCACGTGCATGTATGCTATGTATTATTATGTGATCATTGTATAGACATTTTTAATAAATTAGGATTAATTGGTACTATATTAATGATATGTTCTATGTAACCTATATGAAAACTATAGATGCATGCGGTGTCTTTGAAGAAGCAGGAATCTGCGAAACATGTCAGCCCCTCTGCATATCCAAGCATCTTGTTTCTTGTATCAAGTATCATTCATGGTCTATATGTTATGATGACTATGTGATTTTTATCTACTATTTTGTTATAAATAAATTTACTATTTCTTAATTTATTGTTTGCGTGCTTACCTTGGTAACAGACGTATATATCCCCATTAAAAATCCCATTATTCTAGAGAGAGCAGTGTCTCTCTCCTATCCTCTTTTTTGCCTAGATAGTATACCCTCTTCTCAGGTTTGGTTTCTGAGTCCTAGGTCGACAAGGGGGTTCACCTACGAACCTTTACCTCATAGTGTAGGACGACTTTGTTAACCAAGTTAAAGATTTTGCAATATACTGTACTTTAAATCCAGACTTTTACTTTTACTCTGGAGGGAGTAAACTTTGTTTTCTGCAACAATCATATGGTTCCTAGAAATATGACTTCACTTACATGAACTGCCGATTGCTCTTTCTTTTCCGCAAGCATAGGTCATTGTATGTAAGTTACGGCTATTGTGCATCCTCACTTGATTTGGTCTTTGGGCTGTGGCCCCCTCTCTAATTCAAGTTTGGTGTCGTTTGTGCGTTTGGCAGGGTTTTGACACTGTTTGGGCCTTGTATCCTGACCAAACTTGGGTCTTGTATCCTGACCAAACTTGGGTATCTATGTATTTGCTAAGCCCCTGTTTCGTATACTAAATAATATGTTTCTATCTCTCTATATATTTTCTATCTACAGTCTGTTTCACACCCATGAACCACCATGAAAATTCGAGAGATCAGAGTGGAAACTCAATAGAAAGACCCAACATGGCAGAATAGAGTAGCCTCCCTGGCGGTATGATTATGTCAGATTTTTGACTCTCAAAGCGGTACATTGTTTTGCATAGAAATTTGGTGTTTTATATTATAGGCCTATAAATCTTAGGAATAACTCACTTAAATCTGTCCAAACAAGAGTCTAGTAGACATTCCGGGTATGATAAAGTTTGAAACACAAAATCATAAATTATAATATAATAAATAACTATAAATAATTATAAATAATAATAATATAATAATATGAATTCCCCACAAATCACTATCATTCAATTCTGCAAGTGTTCTAATTTACTATCAGTGTTTTCTAGCTGATCTAAAACCGCTTTTGACCTAAAGGGACACTTTTTGGTTGCCATGGACATTCCCAAGTTTCAAGAACAGTATATATAATATAAAACTGCAGGCAGGGCACTGGACAAAGCACTAGGGACAAAGGGAGGGAAAATGATTTGATACAGTAATGTAATCTTACAGATTACAGTGTACTGAATGTGTTTTGTTTTTTGTACCTTTTGAATTTGCCTCCCCAATGCGTTGCGACGCTCGAAGGGAACGGAGCACGGAACACAGAGCATCAGGCAGAGGACACAGCGGGGGGGACATCGCAGGATCCTGAAGACAAGGTAAGTTACCTGTACCAGGATTCTGCAATGCTATACTGCTAGAGGTTACCGCTAATGGTAATGAAAATTAACACAAAGCCACACTCGGGATTACCGCCAGGGAAGGTAAGGGAGTCATTGAAAACACCAAGTCAGCTTCGGCTTCTGGACCAGATGACTTTCCTGCTATTTATTATAAAAAATGTATCAACCTTCTTAAGCCCAGAACGTTTATATTACAGTCTGGGTCAAGGGACGATCGTTTGATCATTCGCATGTAATCGATACACAAGCGCCCATAAATAGCTGCGACTGCTCTCAGGCTCTGATAGCTGGTAATGGGGCTTCCCATCCGCACCTATTTGCATGGATCCCTGCTGAGTCTCCCATGGGTAATTTTCAAATGGCCCCAGCTCCTGTACTAAATATCGGAAACTGTAACTCCCAATTTCGGGTCACCTGATCGCTGTGGTAGCCTCTAATGGGCTACCACAGTGACCAGTCACTGTGAAGCCCACCCCTGTGTTTCTCTCCATCTGTGAATAGAGAGGAAAGATACAATGTATCTTTCAGTGTGTAAAAAAATAAAAGAAAATAAAGAAAAAATTGCCTAGATCAAGGTTTGATCCAGATCAGTGCCAGGGTTAGTGTTTGGGTCAAGTAAGGGTCAAGGGTCATGGTCAGGGTCAGTATATTTTGGGCAGGATTTACTTTTTTCTTTAGTGTCAGTTAGTGCCTGTGCCAGTGTGTTTTAGGTAGGATGAAAAAAAATATTTTGGGCCAGTTTTCCTTTGAAAATTTTGGGGAAAAAATAGGAGATATCCATAACCATTAACTATCAAATGAAGGCCCAATGCACAAAGTAGTTGTGATGATATGTACGGTTTTACTAACACATGTCAAAGCTGCAAAATTAAGATTTCTTTTACCCCTAGGCGTGAAGGGGTTAAAAAAGGCAATTTAAAAAATATCTGGAAACCCTGCATTCAATACCAACAAGCTGTTTCACCCCCTTAATAGGTGGGAGCCCTGGCAATGATTGGCTTCTGTGGTCGCGATTTATCTTTTTATTTTTTTGTTATCTTTTGTTCGCAAACTTTTTATTTGGCAATATATCAAATATCAACCAAATATACCTCAATACAATACAATATGAATTCCAAAAATGATCACAATTGAAAACTAAATATAAGTAAGACATCAGAGAAGTGGATTTAAAATCAAACAACAAAGAGAAAGGTAACCTTTATTTCATTTCTGTAAAAGCCAATCCAAATATAAATGTTGATTAGATGAACATATAGCCCACTTGGCAGAGAAAAGGGACATAAAGTCATAAATAGTATGAAAGATTCTTGCTATTAGCATTATAGAATCCAATCTAGCAATCATTTCTGCAAAGGGAATAGTGGAAGATTTTCAGTTCAATGTTATAGCCCAGGGGTAGGCTAATTTTGCTGTAGCTTGCGATCGTCAGCTCTTGTGATGGGGAAGAGATTGGGTTCAGCTCTGCTAGGGTGGGCGGTCCCTTTTTCCAGGAGGAGGAGGGCTGTGATTAGCCTCTGCTAAAGCCAGTCACAGTCCTGCTAGCCAGACCCACCATCTGGAGGAAGATGACTCGCTTGGTTATCACTACCAATTTCATAAATAAGGTAAGAGAAGATTGTACAGCGGTGGAGTAGATGAGCAGGGGGCGTTCAGAGGTGGGACAGAAGAGCAGGAGGGTACAGCAGTGGGGCAGATGTGCAGGGAAGTACAGTGGTGGAAGAGATGAAAAGGGGGTTCAGCGGTGGGAAAGAAGAGCAGAGGGGTACAGCGATAGGGGAAATGAGCAGAGGGTTACAGTGGTAGGACAGATGAGCAGGGGGGTTCAGTATCGGTCCAAATGAGAAGGGGGTTACAGTGGTGGGACAGATGAGCAGGGGGGGTTCAGTGTTGGGGCAGATGAGAAGGAGGTTCAGCAGTGGGACAAAAGAGCAGGGGGGTACAGCAGTGGGGCAGATGTGAAAGGAGGTGCATTGGTGGGGCAGATGAGCAGGGGATTACAGTGATGGGACAGATGAGCAGGGGGTTACAGTGGTGGGGCAGATGAGCAGGGGGTTACAGTGATGGGACAGATGAGCAGGGGGTTACAGTGATTGGACAGATAAGCAGGGGGTTACAGTGGTGGGGCAGAAGAGCAGGGGGGAACAGAGGTTGGGCAGAAGAGCAGGGGGGTACAGAGGGGAGACAGATGTATAGGAGATACAGTGGTGGGGTAGATGAGAAAGGGGGTTACAGTGGTGGGGCAGATGAGCATATGAGTTCAGTATTAGGACATATGAGAAGGTAGTTCAGCCCTAAGATTGAAGAGCATGGGGATACAGCAGTGGAGCATAAGTGCAAGGAGGTACAGTGGACCTCAGAGGGGAGTTCAGTGTTGGGCCAGATGAGAAGGGGATAACAGTGGTGGGGGCAGATGAGAAGGGAGGGTTCAGTGTTGGGCCAGATGAGAAGGGGGTTACAATGGTGGGAAAGATAAACAGGGGGGGTCAGTGTTGGGGCAGATGAGAAGGGGGTTCAACGGTGGGACAGAAGAGCAGGGGGGTATAGCAGTGGGGCAGATGAGCAGGGGGTACAGAGGTGGGACAGATGAGAAGGAGGGTACAGTGGCAGAGCAGAGGAGAAAGGAGGTACATTAGTGGGACAGATGTGCAGGGGGGGTACAGTTGCGGAGCAGAGGAGGAAGGAGGTACATTGGTGGGGCAGATGAACAGATGGGTTCAGTTTTAGGACAGATGAGAAGGTGGTACAGCGGTGAGACAGAAGAGCATTGAGGTACGGTTGTGGAGCAGATGTGCAGGGAGGTACAGTGGCGGGGCAGATGAGCAAGGGGTACATTGGTGAGACAGATGATCAGGGGGGTTACAGTGGTGGGGCTGAAGAGCAGGGGGGTACAGAGGTGGGGCAGATGAGAGGGGGGTACAGTGGCAGAGCAGAGGAGAAAGGAGATACATTAGTGGGACAGATGTGAGGGGGGGTACAGTAGCAGGGCAGAGGAGAAAGGAGGTACATTGGCAGATGCGTGTGTGGGCTTCACCGGACCTTCAGCGGACTTTTCCAGTCGCAAATCTGACAGACTTTAGATTTGGAACATGCTTCAAATCTTTACGTCGTAACTCCGGACCCAGAAATCCGCTCGTCTATATGCTAGTCCGACGGACAAAAACCGACGCTAGGGCAGCTATTGGCTACTGGCTATCAACTTCCTTATTTTAGTCTGGTGTACGTCATCACGTACGAATCCATCGGGCTTTGGTGTGATCGTGTGTAGGCAAGTCCGGTCGTTACAAAGTCTGTTGAAAGTCCGCCAAAAGTCCGTCGAAAGTCTGTCAGACGGGCTGTCGGACTTTTGTAGCTGAAAAGTCCGACCGTGTGTACGCGGCATAAGTCCATAGGCTTCAATATTGAGTTGCCCCACCTTTTGCAGCTATGACAGCTTCAACTCTTCTGGAAAGGCTGTCCACAAGGTTTAAGAGTGTGTCTATGGGAATGTTTGGCCATTTTTCCAGAAGCGCATTTGTGATCCCAGGCACTGATGTTGAACAAGAAGGCCTGGCTCGCAGTCTCCGTTCGAATCCATCCCAAAGGTGTTCTATCGGGTTAAGGTCAGAACTCTGTCTAGGCCAGTTAAGTTTATCCACCCCAAACTTGCTAATCCATGTCTTTATGGACCTTGTTTGAGCACTGGTGCGCAGTCATGTTGGAACAGGAAGGGGCCATCCCCAAACTGTTCCCACAAAGTTGAAATTGTCCAAAATGTCTTGATATGCTGATGCCTTAATGGGGCGTACACACGGTCGGACTTTTCGTCTACAAAAGTCCAACGGACGCCGACGGACTAAAGCTGGCTGGTAATCCGATCGTGTGTGGGCTTCCCCGGACTTTCAGCGGACTTTTTCAGCCTCAAATCCGACGGACTTTAGATTTGAAACATGCTTCAAATCTTTACGTCGTAACTACGACGGACCCCGAAATCTGCTCGTCTGTGTGCTAGTCCGACGGACAAAAACCCACGCTAGGGCAGCTATTGGCTACTGGCTATCAACTTCCTTATTTTAGTCCGGTGTACGTCATCACATACGAATCCGTCGGACTTTTGTGTGGTCGTGTGTAGGCAAGTCCGTTCGTTAGAAAGTCTGCCGCAAGTCGGCCGCAAGTCCGCCGAAAGTCCGCCGGAAGTCTGTCGGACAGGCTGTCGGACTTTTGTAGACAAAAAGTCCGACCGTGTGTACGCCCCATTAGAGTTCTCTTCACTGGAACTAAGGGGCCAAGCCCAACCCCTGAAAAATAACCCCACACCATAATCCCCCTCAACCAAATGATTTGGACTAGTGCACAAAGCAAGGTCCATAAAGACATAGATGAGCGAGTTTGGGGTGGAGGAACTTGACTGGCCTGCGCAGAGTCCTGACCTCAACCTGATAGAACACCTTTGGGATGAATTAGAGTGGAGACTGCGAGACAGGCCTTCTCGTCCAACATCCCAAATGCGCTTCTGGAAGAATGGTCAAACATTCCCATAGACACACTCCTAAACTTTGTGGACAGCCTTCCCAGAGGCAGGCGTCCCAATACTTTTGGTAATATAGTGTATATGGGCAAAGAACCAGGACAAGAATATCTGCAGAAGCAAGTGTTAGCAACCTCTGGGGATATAGAACGAAGTTCATTAGGGGTTGAGTCAAAGGCGGTGGGGTGGCTATTGAGGCTGTAGCCCCGAATCTGGAGCCCATAGCCTTGAGTCTCAGGGTCCCTGCCTAACCAGCCAGTCTCGGTTGCATTAAAGGTAGATGAGAGGAGAGAGACGAGTGGGCAAACAAGCAGAGATGACATCCACTCCACGTCACCACTTTTCCACCCTCACAGCTGGGCTACTTCAATGTGGGAGCGATGTGCGGCGGGGAGCAGAGAGATGACATCATCTCTCACTGCCCGCCACACATCAGTGCTCTTCCGACCTCACAGCGCGGGCCTCTTCAATGTCGGAGGTGCGGCGGGGAGCAGAGAGATTATATCATCTCTCACTGCCCGTCCCGCATCTCTGTTATCCTGCTCTCACTAAATGTACTAGTGTTGCCAGTCTGCCACCAATACAGCAACAATGCACATTTGGTGGCACTGGCTGGCATGGCAAGTGACAATCCACATCAGTTGACAAGTGACAACCCACATCTAGTGGCAGGAGACGTGGCAAGTGGAAATCTGCTAATGGTGGCAGGTGACGTGGCAAGTGACAGTTTGCAAATGGTGGCAGGTGATGTGGCAATCTGCAAATGGTGGCAGGTGACGTGGCCAGTTACAATCTGCAAGTGGTGGCAGGTGACATGGCAATCTGCAAATGGTGGCAGGTGATGTGGCAAGTGACAATCCACATCTAATGGCAGGTGACGGTGGCAAGTTAAAAAGGTGCATCTGGTGACAGTTGACGGTGGCAGGTGACATGCTGCATCTGGTGGCAGGAGATGTGGCAAGTGACACGCCCAGGGCCACGCCCACTGATTTTGCATTATGGTGAGTTGAACCACTTTATTATATATTGGAATGTAACAATAGAAACAATGCACTTCGATCACCCTGACACCATATCAACCATGGTGCTATGATGATTGAAACGCCAACACCAACCTTTGCCCGTGAAAAATTGCTTACCAGCGTGCCCCCCCCCCCCCGGCCTGCAAAAAGGTTGGTGACCACTGCTATGGGCTCTAGCCCCAGATCTTTTGCAGACCTAGCAACGCTCCTGGGTAGAGTACCACGGAGTGAAAGGTTTGAGAGCTGTCTACTTGACTATTAAACTGGTATTAAACTCAAAACCAAAAATTTAATATATTGCAGCTTACTAATCATTATATGTGGTAGTTGCATCAGTTTTCTTTTTTTTAGGCTTTTTTTCTCTGTTTTCACCTGGTGATCTAGCTAGTAACATAGCTCATGTATTAAAGTGTACTCACTCTGAATGAAAAACCAACAGAGACACCTTTGGACAGGAGCAGCGTCAGTCTGGAGGGAGGGGAGTGTTAGATATACTAGCAGATTTAAATACACTTTTTGAAGTCAAACTTCAGCTAATACTATATAAGAAGTTACAGCAAGCAGTTTTTTTCAGTTTTTTGATAAAGATTTTATATAAATAAATAGAAGCTTTATATAGGTTTAGCTGAATACATTCTTGTTAGATGGTTAATGGTCTTAAAGACAGGTTAGCAAATTATATTGTCTGCATCAAATACATGTTATGTGCCAAATGTTTGTGGGACCTTCTGGCCCCCCATCGGACCTCCACGTTTTATGACAACATGCAATTACTGTTATTACTATTGTATGTTTCCAATAAAAATATTGAAACAGAACATAAATAAATAAATAAATACATAAATAACTAGAAGCTGATCATTGTAAGCTGATTGTAAACTGATTGTAAGCTGCTCATTGTCAGTATTAAATGGTTTGTTTAATCTCTGTAACTTTTACATTTGCTGGAGAGCTTATTATTTTGAAAAACAACAGACTTAGGCCCTTTTCACACTGGTACGACGTGACAGTCATATGACTGTGGATCAGACTTTGCCCTGTGACTTGAAGTCCGACATTTGTCCCACTTCAATGAACAGGGACCCGACTTTGATCCCCGACAAAGCAGGCACTTTGTGTCCGGTATGAATCTTTAGGGGGAACTCCATGCCAAATTTGAAAACAAAAAAAATGGCATGGGTTCCCCCTCCAAGAGCATACCAGGCCCTTCGGTCTGCTTTGGATTTTAAGGGGAACCCCCACGCCGAAAAAAAACGGTATGGGGTCCCCCCAAAATCAATACAAGACCCCTATCCGAGCATGCAGCCCGGCAGGTCAGGAAAGGGGGTGGGCACGAGCGAGCACCCCCCTCAACCGTACCAGACCACATGCCCTCAATATGGGGGGACCTCATAAGGGGCGGGGCCTCTGGATGACATCACCCGGTGACACTCGCCCCATGCCAATATAAGTAGGGGCACATCGTGCACCCGGCATTAGAGCGGGAGAGAGCGTCGAGTCAACATCGGAAGAAGAACAGAGGAAAATGACAGCGGAGAAGATCCGGCAAAAGAGCAAGATGATAGAAGACACAGCAGAGGCAGAAGGCAGCGGACAGAGGGAGAAGGACCAGAGAGGGCTAGAAGACATCAGCAGAGAAGACCCAGAGAGGGGAGAAGAACCGACAGAGGCAGAAGACGTCAGTGGAGGAGGCAGAAGAGCTGGAGAGGGGAGAAAAGATTCACATAGGGTGGGGCTCGGGATCTGGGGGCCCCCTTGTCAAAGGGGGCTTCCAGATTTCGATAAGCCCCCCGCCCGCAGCCCCCTACAACCAATGGCCAGGGTTGTTGGGAAGAGGCCCTTGTCCTCATCAACATGTTGACAAGGTGCTTTGGGATGGGAGGCACAGGGCCCCCCTGCCCCAAAGCACCCACCCCCCCATGTTGAGGGCATGCGCCCTGGTATGGTTCAGGAGGGGGGGGGGCGCTCGCTTGTCCCCCCCTCCTTCCCTGACCTGCTGGGTTGTGTGTTCGGATAAGAGTATGGATTTTTGGGGTGACCTCCATATATATTTTCCGGCGTGGGGGTTCCCCTTAAAAACTTGGAGGGGGAACCCATGCCGTTTTTTTTTTTTAATTTGGCATGGAGTTCCACTTTAAGATCATCAGAGCACAAGTCGCATGCCAAAGTCGGATCAGTTAAGATTGCGATCTGACTTTGATCTGGCTGTGACACCTCCAGTGACACTAATACAGTGATCAGTGCTAATAATATACACAGTCACTGTACTAATGACACTGGCTGGGAAGGGATTAACATCTAGGGGCAATCAAGGGGTTAATTCTGTGCCTAAAAATGTGTAATGTGAGCTGATTTTTACTACAGATCGTTTAGTTTCTTTTCCCTACTTTGCAGAAACAAAGCAATCGTTCCCTCTGTTCAGAGCCCTGTGTTGATTGTCAACATAGGGCTCAGGGCTGTGATTCGACACAGCCGATCAGCAGGTCCCAGCCATGAATCATTGGCCGGGCTTTGCTGACAAACTCCCAGGGAGTCAAATCACAGGAGCAGGCGGGCGAGGGTGCGCAGGCCTGAAACAGGTAGCGATGTACGGGTACATTGCGGTGCCTGTAGGAGCCGCCCCATCGCAGTATATGTACTGCGGTGGGTCGGCAAGTGGTTAACATATGTATCTGTACATTTTCTTTTAATGTTGACATTAAAAATATTGAATGTAAAAATGGGAAAGTGATAGAGATGGAAGACAATGGAAGGGAATTGCCAAACTCTTTGCAGCAAATATAAATATACTGTATATTAAAGAAAGAAAAAAACAGTAGAAAGAAATTAAGGAAAATAGAGGATGCAGTTAAAAAGAAAAAAGAAAAATTGGGTGAAAATGGAGCCTATCACAAGGCCATGGGTGTCCAGGTTGCATCTAAATATTACTACTCAGGTTGTTGAGCAAAAACTCCATAGTACTATTCAAGTTTAAAACATTGCAAAATATGAAATTCTCTTTGTAAAAAAATACTAGTACTAGTTTTTTTTATATAGTAAAACTCAGTATACTGTACTTACATTATATCAATAGTACATTTGCTATGTTACGCTCTAAGTTCTTTACAAGATAAGAATACAACATAAGTACAGTTTGTTTATTGCATCTGTGACTAGAATTAGTGGTCTGCTTGCCATAGAGAACTCCTGTTCTAAAAGAAGCAAGATTACATTATTCCAATCTTAAAGATAAGCCAACTGCGCAATAGTTTCTTACAGTCAAATTAGTCAATAGTATTGCTAAATTACCTGGAAGGCATTTACACACATTACACAGTGGTTGGTCATCATGCAAATGTTGAAATGTTTCTTTAATGAACACATTCATGGCACCTGTCTATTCTATAAAAGTGTAGATAAGGAACAGTGACTCAGAATGAGCTATGCAATAAGCAATCAATCAAAATCATCCAACATGGCACTTCAAAAAAAAATCATTTGTGTGTGATTCTAGCAAGTTATTGGTTGCATTTCCTGGAAATACAGTTATTGGATCACAGCATATTTGCAAATTTTAATGGAAACCATGCTGACAGAAATATTTAAGCTGAGATTTCTGATTTCTTCTGAAAATTCTACTAGCCTGTCATGCTGATCCTTTGACATTGTTTCTTTCAGAGCAGGGATGAGTGAACCAGCCATAGTTTTGTTAATGGGCAATTCATCGAATTCATTGTAAATTCTGAAAATTGGGACGTTTAATCCAAACCCCATGAAGTCTATATGTGTGAATCCTGAAAATTAGTTCAGGCCATTTTTAAGGCTAGTAGGCAAGGGATTGACAAACCAAGGGCACAGGGAGCTAAGCACTGCTATGGTAATCATGTAAAATGCAAACAAAAAATTTAATAAATTTCATACAGCAGGGAGAGATTCCATCTTTTTATGTGACCCATGATGGCATGGGAAAAAAACACCATTCTTTTCAATTACATTCTTGGGTATGCCTTTAAGCTATATCTGGTGCTATGAAACAGTGTGATTCTCACAGACATTGTCAGTGAATACAGTGAAACTGTATTCTGGCATCACATATTTTATGTGTGTAAATAATTTTTTACATTTTATGTTATTGCTTGGTTTAAATACAGCAGTAACCGCACCTCAATTTGATTCCTTTTAACATGCAAAAAATAGCATTTTTAGGTAGGTTTGGCCCACCCAGCCATTATTTTTATTTCGTAATGGGCCTGAATTGAACAGTGGAAGCTACAACAGATATAAAAGCTATTGAAACATTTACTCTTAATTTACCATAGAAAAGCCTACTCTTGGCCAGTAGCATAACAGTTTCACAGTATAGCTATAATGAATTATTTAAAAGACAAAAGCCAGAAATCTTGTACCCACTTGATGCACAGATGTAAGCCTTTTTACAAGGTCACACTTATAAGGTAGAGAGACCGTTTGTTTCAGCAAATCAGAATTATAGTGTATTATTTCAGTTATACAGCCACATTAATTTTTCCCAGAACATTGGACTGATCCTCAAACTTTTAGACAGAAAGCATAATTTATGTAAATAAAACAGTGCTACAACCCCCACTCCATAGTAAAGTCAATACTGGAGCACTGGTGCTCTGGCTGAAAGGTCTCTGGGAACTGCATATATCCACACTGCAAGCAGAAAAGCCAGCACAGTGGTAAGTACCAGAAAAGGAGTATCCATGTATTGAAGAGCATGTTGAAATACATTAACAAAAATGCCTACGTGTTTCAGCCATTCAGGCCTTAAAGGAGTTATAAAAGCAGAAGGTTTTTTATCTTAATGCATTTTATGCATTAAAGTGGAGGTCCGCCGAAAATAAATAAATAAAAGCCAGCAGCTACAAGTACTGCAGCTGCTGACTTTTAATATATGGACACTTACCTGTCCAGGGAGCCCGCGATGTCGGCAGTCGAAGCCGATCTGTTCGTCAGCTCTCGGCTGCTACCACCGCCATCTTGGTAAGGGAATCAGGAAGTGAAGCCATGCGGCTTCACTTCCTGGTTCCCTACTGCGCATGTGCGAGTCGCGCTGCGCGTCCTCACTGGTTCCTGCTGTGTTCTGGGACCTGTGTGTCTCCCAGAATACAGCGGGGAAGGACAGAGTAGGCGCCAGAAGTGGCGTAGGTGCTGTGGTGATCTATGCCAGGAAGTGGGAGCAAATACCTGTATTAGACAGGTATATACTCCCTCATCCCCTCCTGAAAGGTGCCAACTGTGACACCGGAGGGGGGGAAAATTCCAAAAAGTGAAAGTTCCATTTTTGGGTGGAACTCCACTTTAAGATGAAAAACCTTCTGTGTGTAGCAGCCTCCCCAGAACCCCCTAATTACCTACCTGAGCTCCTTCTCTCTCCAGCGATGTCCACGATCCCCTCAGCCATCCAGTACACTCCTCCTGATTGGCTGAGACAGAGCAGTGGCGCTATTTGCTTCCCCTGCTGTCAATCAAAATCAGTCAGCCAATCAGGGGAGAGAGGGGAGGGGCCAGGTCAGGGTTCTGTGTCTGAATGGATACACGGAGCTCTGACTTAGCTTGGGTGACCTCTGTAGCAAGCTGCTGGGGCACAAAGAGGGAGGGACTAGGAGCAGCAAAGAGGGACCCGAGAAGAGTAGGATCCAGGCTGCTCTGTGCAAAACCAACTGCACAGAGAAGGTAAGTATAACATGTTTGTAAATTGTTTTTTTTTTTTTAAACAAGCCTTTACAATCACTTTAATCATGGCTACCACACACATGTAACAAACACTTTAAACAGTAATTCATCATCATATGTGAAAAAAGAGGGGGAGACTTTTGGAGCATGCGGTCTGTTTGATTCACAAGCTACAGACCCGCATGCCCTGTGGTTTGAATCACCAGTGAGATGTGGATCTGTTTTTGAGATGATTCCATTCCTAACTCTGGATTCCATTCCCCCTTTTTTCCTTGCATGTGTCTTGTTTTTCACATATAGCCACTGTTATATACTATATATATTCCTTTATAAAAAAGTCTCAGATATTTTGTATTATATCTCGTGATATATGAGACCCATCTTAGTTTTTTTCAGTAATGTTGCTGTTTATTTTGTTTATTTTATCTCGTTTTAGCACATATGTATTTTATTTGTCTATTGATTTTCCTTCTGCCCTTCCCTCCTCTTTTTTTACATGTGATAATGGATTACTATTTAAGGTGTTTGTTAAATTTGTGTGGTAACCATGATGAAGGCCTTAACGGCTGAAACACCTAGGCATTTTTGTGGATGTATTTCACCATGTTCTTCAATAAATGGATACTCTTTTGCTGATATTTACTGCTGTGCCAGCTTTTCTCCTTGTGCAGAGGGCATATTTTACCATGCAGCAAACATTAGAACTTCTGCAGCTTTTCACTGCCCAATCCCTGGAATAAACTGCACATTTCTAAGACACAACACAGGATTTCCCCTGCAAAAAAACATTTGTAATTTTGTAGCTGAGGGCCAGCTGTACAAAATGTATGTGTTGCACCTTAATGCCCCGTACACACGGTCGGACTTTGTTCGGACATTCCGACAACAAAATCCTAGGATTTTTTCTGTCAGATGTTGGCTCAAACTTGTCTTGCATACACACGGTCACACAAAGTTGTCGGAAAATCCGATCGTTCTAAACGCGGTGACGTAAAACACGTACGTCGGGACTATAAACGGGGCAGTGGCCAATAGCTTTCATCTCTTTATTTATTCTGAGCATGCGTGGCACTTTGTCCGTCGGATTTGTGTACACACGATCAGAATTTCCGACAACGGATTTTGTTGTCGGAAAATTTTATCTCTTGCTGTCCAACTTTGTGTGTCGGAAAATCCGATGGAAAATGTCCGATGGAGCCCACACACGGTCGGAATTTCCGACAACACGCTCCGATCGGACATTTTCCATCGGAAAATCCGACCGTGTGTACGGGGCATTACAGTGCTGGAGCACCAAAATAGGGCCAGAGAGGTAATAGTGGAAAACCAGCAGAAGTTGGGTGAGAAGTTTGTTGGGCCAACAGAGTTGGCAGTAGCTGCTAATGCAAGGAAACATATTCATTAGTACAGCTTTAAGAGTTTTATAGTCATTGCTGATCCAGAACTGGATAATTTTTATGAGAGTCAGTTGGTCAACTTTGTTAGGGGCCAGGCTATCTGTCACAAAACCACCTGTTGCATTGAATGCTTTCTGAGAAAGCACACTGCCTACAGAGCAAGCCAAAAGTTCAAGCTCTGACGAGTGGTCCAGCCTAGACACCCAAAAATTATTTGAAGAAATTACTTAAAAGTGTCATTGCTTCTCCTTCTTTCAGCAATCTAAAGCTTGGAGGCTTGTTGAGACGGAATCCTGATACTATCTGGAAATGCAACTGAGAGGTTTTTCCGTAACACGTATTCTATGTGGCTCATTTTTTGCTCCTTGTGGGATAGTAGCATGAGTAGTGCTACTGGTATCAGAGATTTAAAGTGGTAGCCAACCAATAATGGTTCCTTGCCTTCATAGGTTGAATCCTGGGGTCCTTGTGCAGCATGAATGAGCCCATTCGCCACAAAATGCCTGCAGCAGAGAACAAAGTCCTCAACGATCTGATGGCTGGATGGCGTGGCTCTCATTCTGGGCGGGTGTCATATGATGTCCATTTAAACAGGGCATACGCTCGATCGTGTGCATGCAGCCCTGTACTGTCGGTGGCGGCGTGTCACCAAGACACTGCTTGTCACCGACGGGGATGAACAGTCATTGGACATGGCTGTTTACCACGTGATTGGTCGTGATGAAGTCACAGCCGATCACAGAAGGTACCTCCCCACTTTACATGGCACATGTGCGCGATCGTGAGCGCGCTGCACTTGCGTGTCAGCGTGTTCCCGGGAACACTGCTCGCCAGCGACGCTGGTAAACAGCCATTGGCCGGTGGCTGTTTACCACGTGATCGGCTGTGATCCATTCACAGCCAAACACTAAATGTAAACACAGACCAATAACTACCTGTTATCGGCTCTTATCGGCTCAGATCTGTGTTCTGTAGTGTCTGCACCAACACCACACTTGTCCCATCGCCCCCCCATTGTCATCTGTCACCCAACAGTCACCACAGTCACCCCATAAAGTGCACCTGTCACATAAGAGACTGCCATCAGTGACTGTCAGCGGTGCACCCGTCACCCATCAGTGACCATGGCCTATCACCCATCACTGACCATCAGCGGTGCACCCGTCACTCATCAGTGACCTTGCCTTGTCACCCATCACCCGTCACCCATCAGTGACCATGGCCTGTCACCTCTCTGTGACCATCACCCGTCAGTGACCATCACCGTCACCGTCCGTGGCCTGTCACCCATCAGTGACCATCGCCTGTCACAACGTCATCACCTATCAGTGAACATCACTTGCCACCCATCGCACAGCCCATAAGTGACCGTCACCTGCCACCCATCACACAGCCATCAGAGTCATGTCCAAAAGATTATATACCAGTGAGGAGGCATTCCAGATCCTCTCCATGACTGATGAGAGCAGCGGGGAGTTCTCATCAGATTTCAATTCTGATTCCAAATCAAATTCGGCATTTGAACCGATTGAGAGTAGTGAATCGGCAAATGATTTGGATAAAGAATGGGTCCCTTCTAAAAGGGCATGGCACTCTGGAAACCAGGCAGCTGCCAGAAACCAGGATTATATTCCCAGGCCCAGTACCAGCGCTGCCGCTAGCAATAGGCCCCAAGAACAAATTCCCAGGCCCAGTACCAGTGCTGCCACCAGCGATAGGCCCAGGAACAAATGCCCAGTACCAGTGTTGCTGTACCAGCACAGGAAATTCAAATCCCCCAACTACTGGAGTGTCACGTACCCCAAGAGCCAAGGCCTCTACATACATGCCAGATGGTCTTGCCAACCCAACATGGCTGCCTCTCGACTCGGGATCACCAATTATTCCCCCTTTCACAGCACAGCCAGGTGTGCAGGCCAACACCCAAAATTTCACAGAGATCTATTGCTTTTATCTGTTTTTGCCCGACACTTTGCTGCAATTCATTGTGGACTAGATCAATTTATATGCCCAGCAGTATATTCCCAACAATCCCCAATCATCATATGCACGTCTGTTTGAGTGGAGAGATCTGAATACGGAGGAGTTCAAATTGTTTATGGGCCTCACCATAAACATGGGACTTACAAAAAAAAAAAATGAAGGACATGCCTATTGGTCCACCAACCCCATCTACCACATGCCCATTAATTCTGCCGTAATGTCCAGTTCCCGATACGAGATGATTATGCGATTCCTTCATTTTAGTGACAACACCCAGTGCCCTCCCCGCAATCATTCAAATTACGATAGGTTATATAAAATTCGCCCACTGATAAATTTATTTTCCCAACGATTTGCAGAACTCTATGCCCCCGATCAGCATATATATGTGTAGATGAGCCCCTGGTACCCTTTTCAGGCCGGCTAGGAATAAAGCAATACATTCCTAGCAAGAGGGCCAAATACAGAGTCAAATTTTACAAGCTCTGTGATAGAGTCATGGGATATATGTTGGCGTTCCACATATTTGAAGGAAGAGATTCCCAACTACAGCCCCCTGAGTGCCCGGTCTACATGGGCACAACTGGAAAAATTGTATGGGACCTGACATACCCACTTCTGAAAAATGGATATCACACATACCTTGACAACTTCTGCACCAGCCTGCTCCTTTTCAAACACTTATACATCGGAACCTCCATAAAGAATAGGAAGAGCTTCCCACACACTCTAGTGAACAAAAAGTTGCAAAGGGGGGAAAGAGCAACATGGAGATGCAACGAAGTGCTGGCCTTGAGGTTTGAAGGATAAAAGGGACGTGCACATGATGTCCACCATCCATGATGACACTACAACTGAGGTTCAAAGAAGACGAGGTCCCATTGAAAAGCAAACATGTGTCCAAGATTACAATCTCTACATGGGGGGGTGGATTTCAGTGATCAAATAATTCAGCCCTATTTGTCAATAAGGAGGTTCCGATTCTGGTACAAGAAGGTAGCAATTAATCTCATCCATTTGACCATTTATAATTCCTACGTAGTCTACACCAAGTCCATGGAAAGCCCCGCCCCCTTCCTAAAATTCAAAGAAGAAGATGTCACGTGCCTCATCTATCAACAAAGACCCCCCCAAAAGACCTTCGCTCTGATGCTGTTAGCCGACTTCATGTGCGCCACTTCCCGTACAACATTCCACCATCTGAAGCAGGCCGAAGACGGCAAAAAAAATGTCGCCTATGCAGCAAAAGAGGATTTCAAAGAGATATCAGCTACCATTGTCCCCAGTGTCCCTCCCAACCTGGCCTTTGCATTGGTGAATGCTTCCAACTTTATTATACACCCCTAAAATATTAGCCCATATTTTTAACCATTTCCCCATTTTCATCATGTGCTGACCATTTTCCATGCTTCCCCAAATAACCATGCCACTGCCTTCCAGGGGAACTGATCCTGGCCTATTTTTTAATTATGCCTCTGCCTACCATTTGGACAGCTTCCACGTGAACTGACCCTGGACTGTTTTGTGACTATGCCTCTGCCTACCGTTTGGACTGCTTCCATGTGAACTGACCCTAGTCTGTTTTATGGACTGTGCTTTTGCCTACCGCTTGGACTGATCTGTTGCCATGCTACTGCAGTACACAAGGGTCTCACATATGTGAGGGGCTTCAGAATTGTTTTTCCGGATGGAGAAAACTATTTTTTTTGTTTTCTCCGGGTTTCGTATTTTCCGGATTAGGGTCTGGAGTCCGGAGGCTTCATAGAGATTTGGGTGGACAAAGCCTCTAACCCTGTGCCCCTGTGCACAGGTCTTACCTGGTTGCGGCACTCAACCTGCTGCTGACTTACTGCCAACATGCCTCTGCCTGTCGCATGAATGGACCACACCATTGCCTGCTACCTGGACTATGCAAATAATTAGCTGTAGCAAGAGACAGTATGTTTATGAGGGGCTGGAGGGCAGTACAATAATGAGTGTCTACAGGTAACAGTGTACCAGGACCAATATTATGGCCGTGCTGGCTGTGCTGGCTGTCTCTGCCTGGACAATTTCTATACACAGTGCTTTGCTGACAATATCCTTGTGCTGACTATAGACAATATTCCTGCCTGCTGCCTGCATAATTACTATTGCTGTCGCTAAGCACATCCCCTGCCTGCTGCCTGGACCAGTGCTCTCCTCTGTGGATACTACTAAAAGCACAGGTAATTTTTTTTTTTTACCCTTTCCGCAATAGAATTTATTTTGGATTGTAATTCTTGGTATGTACATGTTATGTGTCAGAAATATGAAGGGCCTTCAAAAATGATAGGTTGCCAGGAAAGTATATAAGTAATTTATGCTCCTAAAACGCCTGATGGTGCTACTTGGATGTTGGGCCTCTGTATGTGGCCAGGCTGTGTAAAGGTCTCACACATGTGGTATCTCCATACTCAGGAGGAGTAGCAGAATGTATTTTGGGGTGTCATCTATGTACATGCTATGTGTTGGAAATATCTTATAAATGGACAACTTTGTGTTAAAAAAATGCGTTTTCATTTTTTCCACATTTTCCAAAAACTTCTGGACAAAAATGAACCGCTAAAAAAACTCATTATGCCTCAAAGATTATACGTTGGGGTGTTTGCTTTCCAAAATGGGGTCATTTTGTGGGCAATTACATTGTTCGTAGAATGCCTAAAGGTGCTACTTCAATGTTATGCCTTTGTATGTGGCCAGGCTGTATAAAAGTCTCACACATGTGGTATCGCCATACTCAGGAGGAATAGCAGAATGTATTTTGGGGTGTCATCTTTGCTATGTACATGCTATGTGTTGGAAATATCTGATAAATGGACAACTTTGTGTAAAAAAAATGCGTTTTTATTTTTTTTCCACATTTTCCAAAAACTTCTGGAAAAAAAATAAACTGTTCAAAAGACTCATTATGCCTCATAAATTATACGTTAAGGTGTTTGCTTTCCAAAATGGGGTCATTTTTGTGGGCATATCCATTGTCCTGGTGCTCCAGGGCCTTCAAAAATGTAATATGTGGTTGAGAAATGAGATGTGTAATATATGCTCGTAGAACGCCTAATGGTGCTATGTATGATATGTAGCAGTATAAATGTTGGTCAAAATTTATGAATACAAATTACTAATTTGCTAAATTTTATGACAGAAACAATGAAAAAGGCATTTTTTTCACAAAATTTACGGTCTTTTTTTATTTATAGTACAATAAATTAAAAAAAAAACACTAGTGATTAAATACCACCAAAAGAAAGCTCTATTGTGCGAAAAAAGGACACAAATTTCATATGGGTACAGTGTTGCATGACTGAGTAATTGTCATTCAAAGTGTGAGAGCACTGAAAGCTGAAAATTGGTCTGGGCAGGAAGGGGGATGAGTGACCTGTACTGAAGTGGTTAAGACATCATCAGTTGAGACTATTGAGGAGGAGGGAGCAGAGGCGATCGGGTGATCAGTAAGGTGCAGGACATGAGGTAGCACCACCAGCTAAAGCTGTGTGTGCCACATCCTGCATCATTTCCAGCCAACATAAAATGTAACCAGTGGAACAGAAGGTAGATGTAATGTCCCTGCCCATGCTTCCTGGACCTGTGTCTGTGGTTATGGGGACCTAGACTGCTGAATGCAAGGTCTAGCAGCACAGAGACAGTACCTTTTGCATGCTGACCTCCTAGACCAAAAAATGGCGGCTGAGTACCTTCCACTTTAGTTTTAACTTACATTAGAGGGCTGACTCCACCAGCTGGAAAGGGGGCAGTGAGCAGAAGCTGCAGTAACATCAATAAAAATTGCTGTTCCTGACCTGTTGCCCCCTCCCTTTTATGCTCATGGCACGCTCTTCCTCAATGTCAGATAACAAGAATTCTTGAGCATCCTCTTGCAATCAGCATTACTGATGCTGTGCTGAAACAATTTAACCACATCAGTCCCGGAAGGATTTGCCCCTTCTTGACCAGGCCATTTTTTGCGATACGGCGCTGCATCGCTTTAACTGACAATTGCGCGGTCATACGACATTTTACTCAAGCAAAATTGATGTCCTTTTTTCCCCACAAAGAGGTTTCTTTTGGTGGTATTTGATCACCTTGATCAAAAAATGTTATTTGCTATAATAAATATCCCAACGTTTTTTGCAAAAAAACAAATTTCTTCATCAGTTTAGGCTGATATGTATTCTTCTACATATTTTTGGTAAAAAAAAAAAAATCACAATAAGCATATATTGATTGGTTTGCGCAAAAGTTATAGCGTCTACAATGGTTGATCAGCGATTTTTATCGTGACTGTGACATTGTGGACAGATCGGACACTTTTGACATTTTTGTGGGACTAGTGACATTTATACAGCGATCAGAAAGATAGCCACTGATTACTGTATAAATGTCATTGGCAGGGAAGGGGTTAACTCTAGGGGTTGATCAAGGAGTTAACTGTGTTCCCGGTTCTCACTCTGTCACGAGCGATCATCACGCCTGCCGGGCACGTGCATCGGCTCTGGGGACACTCTGCGAGCGTGCACGCACGCCTGCTAAAGCATTTTAAAGATCCGACATACAGCTACAACGGCTCACGCAAGGGAGCCAACCTGCCGCAGTATAACTGCTGCAGCTGGTCGGGAAGGAGTTAAAGTGGTTGTGAACCCTTACACACCACTTTTACCTATAATTGCCTATAATAATGCTTAACTGTAGGTACCGTGAATATCTCCTAAACTTGCTCTGTTTAGGAGATATTCACTGTATCAGCATGTGCCGACGTCAAGGGCACATGCGCACTGAAGAAACAACTCACTCGTGCCATTTCATCAGCTGCTGCATCGTTATCGGCAGCTCCCATGTGCATGCGTGGGAGTGACGTCATCACGGCTCTGGCCAATCACAGCACCGGAGCATGGGATACCCGGAAACAACTCCGGGAGACATGTCGCGGCCACAGAGGCTATGCATACTAGCTCATTATGCCTTTGTTTCGCAGGTATTTTTTTTAGTTTATTTTTTTTCCGTGGTTTTACAACCACTTTAGAGGAGTGACAGGAGGGTGCATTTGCAGCTTCTGGGGAAAATGCACCTCTCTATACTTGGGAGGAGGAGGGGGAATTTGGCTAGCCACTCCATGTCCTCTTCCATGTGTTCTGGCTGTATTTTACACCAACTGCCAGAAAGAAAAGGCATAAATAGTAGAGAGTCACCAGCACTCCACATATGCATTTCTGAAATGTATTGCAAACACATAATGTAACATTAGGTCAAGATGCTCACAACTTATATAGAACCCAATAAACCTTGGCAGCCAGACTCCCCCACCCCTAATGACATCACTATGATGTCACAATATCACTAAAATACATTTACATATTGCAGAGAAACATTGTGTCGTACCATTAACATGACACCTATGCATATATAAAATAATGTTAGTGCCAACCTCATGCATGTCCCCTTAAGGATGCTGCTTAGATGTACAATACACTGCAGAGTGTACCATCTAGCTCCATGAGCTGTGAATAAGTTCAGCAGCATAGGTTTTGGGTCCTGCCCACAGAGGCAGGTACCCTGATGCCATTTTTGCCCAAATATCTATGCATGCCCTCCACCAGCTGGACCACGATGTCAGGCTGGGTTCACACTTATGCGAATTGGATGCGGGTCTCCCTGCAATGGAGCCGGTTCACACACCTCTGGGGCGGCCCACATTTGGAAAGGGTCCTGTGCGTCTTTGGTTCCAATTTAGGTGTAAATTCAGGCAAAAATTTAGACCTGATTCACACCTGAATTGGTGAACAGGGTTGCACTGAACCCCAGTGGCGGCCCGTGCATTGTCGGCGCACGGGCGCTGCCCCCCGGCATCTCCGCCGCCCTCCCTATTCATGTGCCTGGCCCTTTTCAGGACGCTAGACACATGAAGTACTATGGCAGGGATAGGCGGGGGGTGTGTATTTTGAAGCATGTGATTAGAGCCAGAAGCTCTAATAGGCTTCAAAATGGGGTGGGCTCGGGGCGCAGAGCACTGCGTCCCGATCCCACCCTGTTGTGTGGCATAGCGAATTAATTTTTGCTATTTTCACACTAACGTTCCTCCCTGCCAATCAGCAAGCAGGTCAGTGAGACCTGTCTCCCGGTTGGCCAAAGTATTAGGTGATCCTATTGGATGCCTAATGCTTTGGCGGAAGAGAAGACACGGCGGAGGAAGCCTGAGGATGAGCCGAGCGGACACAGGAGCCGCAGCTGCCGCTTCCCACCGAGGAGGAGAGCCCCGTCGCTCCAGGAGAGGAGCAGAGCCCCGCCACACTAGCGGTAAGTGCCGCCGGACCAGCCGCGGGGTGGGGGGGTTCGTGAAGTGACAGCCGAACCTGGCTGCATTTGATGGGCACAAGTGGCTGCATATACTGGGCACAAGTGGCTGCATTTGATGGGCACAAGTGGCTGCATATACTGGGCACAAGTGGCTGCATATGATGGGTAAAAGTGGCTGCGTATGATGGACACAATTGGCTGCATTTGATGGGCACAAGTGGCTGCATATGTTGAACTGGATGAACTTGTGTCTTTTTTCAACCTGACTAACTATGTAACTATGTAAAAATACCTCTATACAACCCCGTAGGTATGTAAATATGCAGAATGCAGGTACCCAGATATGCAAACATGCAGGTATACAAGTATTCTTGCCATTCATGCATGTATGCAGGCCAAGGCAATAAGCACACACACATATATATATGTGTGTATATATATATATATATCCCTAGACAAATAAGCACATATATATATATATATATATATATAGTCCGAGGCAAAAAAAACACATATGTATGTAGTCCTAGGCAAATAAGCACATATGTATACAGTTTAATGCAAAAAAGCCGATATATATGCAGTTTAATGCAACTAAGGACCTATGTGTACAGTTCATATGAAAACATGGCAGCCTGCGTTTAAGCAATATGCATTTATGGAGGCATGCGTTTATGTAGGTATGTGCTTATGCAAATAGGCATTTAGGCAACACACGAAAGTGCGAGCCATGCAAACACGCACTTATGCAATACGTGCCCATGGAGACATGCATTTACGCAATAAGCAAGCATGCGTTTATGAAACGTGTTTATGCAACATATATTACGCAACATGCATCTATGCAAACACGTGTCTATGCACCATGTGTTTATGCAAACATGTATCCACGCAAACACGTACATCTATGCAACATGCGTACACAATTATGCCCACACGTCTATACAAACACATACTTATAAAAACCTGTGTCTATGCAACATGCGTCAATGCAAGTGTGCCGTCACGGCCAGCCTTGGGGGGCTGCATGCTGGGTGGATGGGCGCCACCTGCTTGTCGGGCATGGGGGCCACGGGGCGGGTGGGCCGGAGGCCCTCTGCAAACATGTGCCTATGCAGGCTTGTGTTCTATGCAAGTAAGCAAGCAATTATGAAACATGTATACTATGCTGCACCTTCCCAACTGCACATGGGCCCATACTAGTTATAGTCAGGATTAGCCATAGTACATAGGTACATAGGCATCCAATGCAGCCTCTATTATGCTGCTTCAACAGCCTATGGCCTCTCATATCAGCCTAAAAGTAAGCTCCTGCAGACCAAAGGCACATTATTCTGAAGTTTGCAAGTATGCACCTGTTCAACTGCGCCGGGCCCCGTACTATTTTTGTGTCAAGTGCACACTATTCTGGAGACACCACACTTTAAGTTGCACCGCTAAGGGTGTATCTACTTACAGTTGTACTGGCCCCCCGGATTAAGTAGTAAGTATGCTGTATATAATCATGACTTGTCTGGCCACTCATTTCCCCCCTAGTAAGTACTCATACTTCACTAGTATCCATGGGCTGCTGTTTATGTCTCAAGAGGCCCAGCTGAATCTGCCGAGCACATGGCCAACATGGCCACCCTTCATCTTCCTGGCTATATAGAAATAGGCCCCTGCGTCCTCTAGTGGCTGGAGGAGAAATGGCAGCCCATACTCCTAAGAAGTACACAGAGCATGTTTCAAACAGCACACTGCCCCTAGGAACTGCTGAGAGAACACCAGTCAGATTTTTTTATAAAGAGAAACTGCAACCAAATGCAGACTTACCATTCCTGCTGCAGGACTCTGAACATAACAGGAGTCCAATCTTCACCCATCACGGCGAGCTTTGTCATAAAAGACCTTCAGGGACTGGGTCTCCCATAATGTGGGGTCCACTCCCCTGGACCTGTATAGCATCCTGCAGGAAAGCACTTTGGTTAGAACAAACACTGCACAGGGCTCCATTACGCAGAGTCCAGTGCATTGCAGGCAAACCTCAAGGAGTCTTCTCTCCTTCCCATGAGGTACCATCCATTTTGGCTCACAGCTTTTTCGAATGGATCCGAATGAAGTCCATGATTCTAAATAGAACCGTCCAGACCTCCAAGTATGCTCCAAGAGCACATGTATCACATCAGTGACCATTTCCACCTTACAGACACTGGCAAAAAACTGAGGTCCTTCCTGTGTAGGAGGGGTTATATAGGGGAGGACTTCCTGTTTGACTAGCTGCCAGTGTCCATCCACCAGTAGGTGGCGTATAACCCATATAGTTATTATGATGGTTGCTCTGTGTTCCGTGAGGTACAATAAAGAAATGTTTATATTTATTTTTTCATTTTCCAAAAAATTATGACAAAAAATTACAACTTCAAAAAAACTCTCCATGCATCTTACTAAATACCTTGGACTGTCTACTTTCCAAAAAGGGGTCATTTGGGGGATATTTGTATTGTACTGACTTTTTGGGCCTCAAGAATTGAGATAGGCCTTCAGTACATCAGGATTGATAAATTTTCAGGTAAATATCACGGTTTGTTGACTTTATAACTTTCCTACAGACTAAATAAAAAACACTGATTTGGGATATTCTCACCAAAGAAATGTAGCAGAATATATTTTGACCTAAATGTATTAAGAACAATTATTTATTTGCAATATTTTATAAAAGAAACCAAGAAACACGCATTATTTTTTCAAAATTGTCAGTCTATTTTTGTTTATTTAGCAAACTATTAAAAAAACAATGGTGATTAAATGCCACCAAAAGAAAGCTCTAGTTGTGTAATCAAAATGATAAAAATTTAGTTTGGATACAGTGTTGCAGTGACCATGCAATTGTCATTCAAAGTGCGAAAGCTGAAAATTGGCTTGGGCAGGAAGGGGGTAAAAGTGCCTGGTATTGAAGTGACTAAAGGGGACTGAGACAAAAAAAACTGTGCGATTAGGATTTCTGGGAATCAGCTATTTTTTTGGCTCATGTTCTATGTGCTAGTTCTGGGGCAGTGAAGCTAAACCTAATTACTGAGTCACTGCCGTACAACTACTTTTTAGCACATAACTAGTAATATGTAGTGATGAATGAACTTCTAAAAGGTTTGCTCAGACAACGCTTTTAAAATTTTGCAAACCTCTGAAATGTAAAATAACAAAACTCCCGCTAAAGTCAATGGGGATTCAAACAATTTACCAGTGATACTAAGATACAATGTTGGGGGATGGTGGCACTGGCAGAAACATCATTTGGTCATTTTCTCCCAGAGATCCAAATGCATTCTTTTTGACAAATCTAGAACCCGTGCACTATAAAATGTGAAAATTAAAGCTTATTAGGACCCTGCATTGAAGATACTGAAGCCAAAGTCCTGACACTGATATCTTTCATGGCAGAATTCCAATGCAGAAGAGAAGATTATGCAAACAGGTGATATGGTCTAATCAATGAGGGGTAGTGTTAGGCTAAAGGTTAATATCAGAGTAATAGCAGGTGGGGTTTTTAAGGTGTTCTCTGAGTGTGGGACTACATTAAATGAATAGTGTGTTATTATATAATATTTTTCTACAACATAACTTTTATTCAGAAATGTCCTTACCAATCTACCCTTACTGACACTCTGGTTTGGTTTTATCTTGACACAGGAATTATGAATGGAAATAAATTGTTATGTTGATGCCAAGCTTTCTTCTGAAATGTTAGCTAATCTAAATTAGGAAAAAAGATTTGCATAATACATGTATATTTTGTGTGGGAGACCAGAAATATGTTAGCTCACGTAATGAGCCAAATTACTTCATAAATAATCTTTGACGTTTAGTTTAACTTGTACCCATTGTTCCGTACATGATACAGATTGGAAGCAGAATGGACTTTCATTGGATTCTCCAATTCAGTTAAAATAGAATAAACAGTTTGATGCTTAGTGGGAAGGTGTCATCAACAATTGTGACTCATTACTTTTTTGTGGTAATTATTTTAGCAACTATGTTATTAAAGACAATGTGTCACCTAATTTGTGCTTTAATATCAAGTATAGCTCCCAAATAAAATGTGCCTAGAGGCATCTGATACCCAGCTGCAGTGATCAACACAGGGGCGGATCCAGAATCTAGTCTCGGGAGGGGCACTGCCAGAAAATAAGTTTTTTTGCGGGCAATTTATAGGGGAAATGGCTGGTGTTGGCGCTTCAATCATCCTGGCACCATGGTTGTTATGGTGTCAGGATGATTGAAGCACATTATTTCTATTATTACATTGTTATATAAAATGAAATGGTTCAACTCACCATAATGCAGAATCAGTGGGAGCCTGAGTGTGTCACTTGCCACCGTTGCCTGCCACCAGATGTGGATTGTCACTTGCCACATCAGCTGCCACACATTGCGGATTGTCACTTGCCTGCCACCAGATGCAGATTGTCACTTGCCACCAGGGGCAGATCCAGGGGGCAAAGGGGCAATTGCTCCCCCTGAGAAATTAGTTGCGGGTGGGCGGGTAGGCGGGTGAGAGAGTGGGTGGCTCCGCAGGTGGGCCCGGCTGCCGGGTGGCTCAGTGTGTGAGCGGGCGGGCAGGCAGGTGAGAGATCTGGTGGCCTGGGCTGCCGGGGGGGGTCGATGTGTGAGCGGGCGGGTGAGAGAGCGGGCGGCTCCGCAGGCGTTCTGGGCTGCCGGGTGGCTTGGTGTGTGAGCGGGCGGGTGGGTGAGAGAACGGGCGGGCCGGGCTGCCAGGTGGCTCGGTGTGTGAACGGGCAGGTGGCTCAGTGGCGGCTGAGAGAGCGACCGGTCAGCTGAGTGGCTCGGTGTGTGAATGGGCAGCTGTCCAATCAGCGAGCCGGCGGGCAGGGGAGCAGAGAGATGATATCATCTCTCAATGCCCCGCGCCCATCCTGCATCCCTGCAGTAACTTCCACCCTCACTGTGCAGGCAGCGTGGGCAGCAGAGAGATTACATCATCTCTCTGCTGCCTGACTATGGGTGGGACAAAGCAAGAGACAAGCAAAACACCACCTTAGCAGGCAAGTGACAATCTGCAAGGTGTGGCAGGTGACGTGGCAAGTGATAATCCACAACGTGTGGCAGGCGACATGGCAAGTGACAATCCGCAACATGTGGCAGGTGACATGGCAAGTGACAATCTGCATCTGGTGGCATGGCAAGTAACAATCGGCAAAATGTGGCAGGTGACGTGGCAAATGACAATCTGAAACTTGTGGCAAGTGACAATCTGCATCTGGTGGCAGGCAAGTGACAATCCACAATGTGTGGTAGGTGACGTGGCAAGTGACAATCCGCAACATGTGGCAGGTGACGTGGCAAGTGACAATCCACATCTGGTGGCAGGCGACGGTGGCAAGTGACAATCAGCAACATGTGGCAAGTAACAATCTGCCTCTAGTGGCAGGCAAGTTACAATCCACAACGTGTAGCAGGTGACGTGGCAAGTGACAATCCGCAACATAGTTACATAGTACATAGTTACATAGTACGTGAGGTTGAAAAAAGACACAAGTCCATCAAGTCCAACCTATGTGTGTGATTATATGTCAGTATTACATTGTATATCCCTGTATGTTTCGGTCGTTCAGGTGCTTATCTAATAGTTTCTTGAAACTATCAATGCCCCCCGCTGAGACCACCACCTGTGGAAGGGAATTCCACATCCTTGTCACTCTTACAATAAAGAACCCTCTATGTAATTTAACTTTAAACCTCCATTCTTCTAATTTTAATGAGTGGCCATGAATCTTGGTAAACTCCCTTCTGCGAAAAAGTTTTATCCCTATTGTGAGTTCACTAGTATGGTATTTGTATATTGAAATCATATCCCCTCTCAAGCGTCTCTTCTCCAGAGAGAATAAGTTCAGTGCTCGCAACCTTTCCTCATAACTAATATCCTGCAGACCCTTTGTTAGCTTTGTTGCCCTTCTTTGTACTCGCTCCATTTTCAGTACATCCTTCCTGACGACTGGTGCCCAGAACTGGACAGCATACTCTAGGTGCGGCCGGACCAGCATCTTATAGAGCAGAAGAATTATTGTTTTATCTCTGGAATGAATCCCTTTTTTAATGCATGCCAATATTCTGTTTGCTTTGTTAGCAGTAGCTTGGCATTGCATACCATTGCTGAGCCTACCATCTACTAGGACCCCCAGGTCCTTTTCCATACTAGATTCCCCGGAGGTTCTCTGTGGCAGGTGACGTGGCAAGTGACAATCCACATCTGGTGGCAGGCGACGGTGGCAAGTAACAATCTGCAACATGTGGCAAGTGACAATCTGCATCTGGTGGTAGACAAGTGACAATCTGCAACATGTGGCAGGTGACGTGGCAAGTGACAATCCACATCTGGTGGAAGGCGACGGTGGCAAGTAACAATCCGCAACATGTGGCAAGCAGGGGCAGATCCAGAGTCTAGTCACAATGTGTCACCTAATTTGTGCTTTAATATCAAGTATAGCTCTCAAAGAAAATGTGCCTAGAGGCATCTGATACCCAGCTGCAGTGATCAACACAGGGGCGGATCCAGATTCTAGTCTCAGGAGGGGCACTGCCAGAAAATAATTTTTTTTTGTGGACAATTTATCGGGAAAATGGCTGGTGTTGGTGCTTTAATCATCCTGGCACCATGGTTGTTATGGTGTCAGGATGATTGAAGCACATTGTTTATATTATTACATTGTAATATAAAATGAAATGGTTCAACTCACCATAATGCAAAATCAGTGGGAGCCTGAGTGTGTCACTTGCTACCGTTGCCTGTCACCAGATGTGGATTGTCACTTGCCCAGTCACCTGCCACCTGTTGCGGATTGTCACTTGCCTGCCACCAGATGCAGATTGTCACTTGCCACATGTTGCGGATTGTCACTTGCCACCATCGCCTGCCACCAGATGTGGATTGTCACTTGCCACATGTTGCGGATTGTCAATTGCCACACGTTGCAGATTGTCACTTGCCTGCCACCAGATGCAGATTGTCACTTGCCACATGTTGCGGATTGTCACTTGAAACCGTCTCCTGCCACAAGATGCAGATTGTCACTTGCCACATGTTGCGGATTGTCACTTGCCACATGTTGCGGATTGTCACTTGCCACGTCACTTGCCACAAGTTGTGGCTTGTCACTTGCCACCAATTGCGTATTGTCACTTGCAATGTCACCTGCCACACCTTGCGGATTGTCACTTGCCACGTCGCCTGCCACACGTTGCAGATTGTCACCTGCCACACATTGTGGATTGTCACTTGCCTGCCACCAGATGCAGATTGTCACTTGCCACGTCACCTGCCACACTTTGCGGATTGTCAGTTGCCTGCCACCAGATGCAGAATGTCACTTGCCACATGTTGCGGATTGTCAGTTGCCACATCACCTGCCACAAGTTGCGGATTGTCACTTGCCAGGTCACCTGCCACATGTTGCAGATTGTCACTTGCCATGTCACCAGCAACACGTTGCGGATTGTCACTTGCTCCGTCACCTGCCACAGGTTGCAGATTGTCACTTGCCTGCCACCAGATGTAGATTGTCACTTGCCACATCACCTGCCACACGTTGTGGATTGTCACTTGCCACACGTTGCGGATTGTCACTCGCCTGCCACCAGATGCAGATTGTCACTTGCCACGTCACCTGCCACATGTTGCGGATTGTCACCTGCCACGTCACCTGCCACACGTTGCGGATTGTCACTTGCCACATCGCCTGCCACACGTTACGGATTGTCACTTGCCACGTCGTCTGCCACACATTGCAGATTGTCACTTGCCACGTCACTTGCCACACCTTGCAGATTGTCACTTGCCTGCTAAGGTGGTGTTTTGCTTGTCTCTTGCTTTGTCCCACCCAGAGTCAGGCAGCAGAGAGATGATGTAAACTCTCTGCTGCCCGCGCTGCCTGCACAGTGAGGGCAGAAGTTACTGCAGGGATGGAGGGTGGGCGCGGGGCTCACCTGCCCGCCGGCTCGCTGATTGGTCAGCCACCCGCTCACATACCGAGCTGCTCAGCTGACCACCCACTCTCTCAGATAAGCATTTTGCAGGTAGTATTAGCAGTAACACATATGTTTTACAGGCTTTCTGTGGTCTCAATAACGAGTAACTATCCTCCCTCCAGCTCTCAATAAAACTGTCAATCCACTGATTGAGTTAATCAAAAACTGAACAATATTTGCTTCATAGGTGGCCCTGTCAGCACCCTCCCACCTGAAATCCTTTGATTCATGGCCGATCCTAGGCTCACAGATGCCTGGGTGCAGGAATATTTCTGGTGCTCCCACTTGGGTGTGGTCATCTTGCTAACTCCTCCTCTTTACAAATGTTTCTATGACATAGAGTCAATGGCACAACACCTGATGTCAGAGAAGTTCCCATAATGGAGACCGTGCTGGCCGCCCTGGTGCGCGCTGGCGCGTGCGCTCCTGTGCACGCTGATGTGCGCGCCCATGTGCCGGTGTGTGCGCGTCAGTGCGCGCACTGCACCTGGCACCGACCAGTCTATTTAAACTGACAGTGCACCTTGGATCGGTGCTGTCTGATCTGCAGCTCCCTGTGACCCCGCTTCTGTTATCTGTTTGAACATTTGATCTCCTGACTACCCGGCTTGCCCTTTGGATTATCCTTTGTCTTCTGCCTGCACCTGACCTCGGCCTGCCTTTGACTCTATACTTATCTGCTCCTCTGTACCTCGTTGCCTGCCTGTTGCCAACCCTGCCTGTGACCCAACCTGCCTGTTCTGCTCCTGCTCAGCATCTTATGCCAGTGTACCTGCCTGCCTGTCTGCTGTCCAGTGGTCTCCAGTCATTCTGCACCTGGATCCAGAGCAGTCTCTTCTGCTACCACTCGCCAGGCTCTCATACCACTCTGCACTCCCATGCCTCCTGTTCACACTACCAGGGGCCGCGAGTCAGAAATGTAAGGGAGGCCTTTCTCTGCTCCATTGGGCTCATCGGCCAAGTATGTGAAAATCTGACAGTATCAGACAGCCATGTCCGAGCTCGAGCGAGGAACCTCCCACATGGAGGAGCTGTGTAGACACCTGGCAGGTCTCACGCAAGCTGTAAAGAGCCTTCAAGAAGGCTACACAAACCTGGAAGAACAAGTTCAGATCCTGTCTTCTCCTACCAACCCTCAAGGTGCTTCCTCTGCCGGACTCACCTGCACCCTCAGTAGTGATGTTACCTCCTGAGCCTAGGGACCCCATGCCCGAAAGCTTTTTGGGAGAGCGCAGTAAATACTGGACTTTTCGCAATGCCTGCAAGCTTTACTTCGCTCTGTAACCCGGCACATTTTCATTGGAAGCATTAAAGGTGGGCTTTGTAATCTCCCTATTGTCCGGTGAACCTCAAACCTGGGCCCACCGCCTTCTGAAGCAAAAGTCAGAATCCCTGGACAGTCTGGCTACCTTCTTTACTGCTATGTCACAGCTGTATGAGAACCCTCAGCTAACTGCTACTGCAGAGGCCGCATTACATTCTCTACAACAGGGTCGCAGAGCGGCAGAAGACTATGTGGCGGAATTCAGGCGTTGGAGTTCCGACACAGACTGGAATGACGCTGCCCTGCATTACCAATTCCTAATG
This sequence comes from Lithobates clamitans, assembly GCA_037952925.1. Classification (NCBI taxonomy): domain Eukaryota; kingdom Metazoa; phylum Chordata; class Amphibia; order Anura; family Ranidae; genus Lithobates; species Lithobates clamitans. Next base: position 7,693,388 of record JBBGZY010000076.1, on the reverse strand, counting down.
GGACTATCTGATCCACCTAAAGATGAGTTGGCACGGGTCGGAATACCCCACTCCTTGGATGAACTCATCAATAATAACATTTCAAAAACCATACTTACTTTTTTGTAGTTTAATACCATTGTGCCCTTAAAGTCCCATTTTTTAGTCTTTATATGTCTACAATTACAATTTTGGGGACGCTGGCACAAGTCGTTACCAAGTACCTACAGAGTCACCCTGTTTTTTAGGTACTTTAGAACTAGGACCCTTTTCCTCTGGAACTCATCAATCTGTTAATCATAATTGACCGACGCTTAAGGAAGAGCCGCTCAGAGAGATCCACCAATCCATTTCGTCCCACTTGGATGCTCCCCAAGGTTTCCAACTCTTCCAGCCAGTTTTCTCCAATTCCAACTGCTCCAGTCCTTGAGCCCATGCAGTTAGGCCTACTTCGTCCGTCCCTCACTCCGGCAGAACGTCAGTGCAGATGACTCAACAATCTTTCCATGTACTATGGAGAATCCGGACACTACGTGAGGTTTTGCCCTACCAAGATGCGTAAGTTCCTTCCAACTTCTCCGATGTGTGCAACTGTCTTGCCTAATCCTGCTACTCACCTATCTCTTTATCATGTTGCAGCTTCCAGGAAGGAATATCTCAGTCTCTGTCATAATTGACTCCGGAGCATGCAGCTGCTTCATCGATCTGACATTCGCTGCCAATCACTGCATCCCTCTCCAATTCGAAGACCCAGGGACTTGCTGTAAATCTCACTGATGACTCCACTATTAAATCCCGTCCTGTCACTCAGGAGACTGTCCCTTTGCTGGTCACCATGGGCACCCATCATCAGGAACTTCTATGCTATCTCTTCTCCACTTTTTCCTACCATCTTGGGGATGCCCTGGCTGCAAGCCCATAATCCCAGTATTGACTGGGCCACAGGGAAAATCAAATTCCTTTCCAACTATTGCCAGCAGCACTGTTTACATGGAACCTCTATTAATTCCTCACAACTTCTCTGCCTTGACACAGACACTGAATTGCGGCAATCAATTCCAGTGCCCTACCATGACTTTCTGGATGTGTTCAGTAAGAAGGGGGCAGAGACCCTTCCTCCCCATAGGCTGTATGATTGCCTGATAGAACTCCTACCAGGAACTGAAGTCCCATTTAGAAGAATTTTTCCATTAACTAAGCAGGAGCTGGATACACTAAAGACTATATAGATGAAAACCTAAAGAAGGGTTTTAACCATCTGTCCACCTCCCCGGCCGGTGCAGGCATCTTTTTCGTTGAAAAGAATGACCATTCCCTACGTCCTTGCATTGATTATCTGGAATTGAACAAAATAACCATCATAAACCGTTATCTACTGCCTCTTGTGCCCAAACTCTTCCAAAGGTTGGGATCTGCAGTTATTTTCACTAAACTAGATCTCCAGGGAGCCTACAATTTAATTCATATCCGAAAAGGAGACGAGTGGAAAACGGCCTTCCGTATCCGATTCGGGCACTTTGAGTACCTCATTATGCCTTTCGGCCCATGTAATGCATCAGCTGCATTCCAGCATTTTGTCAATGACATTTTCCGTGACTATCTGGATTTGTACGTCATAGTATATTTGGATGATATCCTAATCTTCTCCTCTTCAGTAAATGATCATCGCAAGCATGTCCGGAATGTTCTAACCCGGCTCAGGCAGCATGGACTTTATGCTAAGCCAGAAAGTGTGAATTCGAACTTCAGTGCATCCAGTTCTTAGGCCTAATTATTTCTGTCAAAGGCATCAAGATGGATCCTCAAAAGGTTTCTGCCATCCTGGACTGGCCTGCACCCACAGATAAAAAAGGGGTACATCGCTTTATTGACTTTTCCAATTTTTATCGGAAGTTCATCAGGGGATTTTCTGCGATAATTGCTCCCATCACTGAGCTGACTAAGCAGGGAACCCAATTCTTTTGGTCTTCCAAGGCTCAATCCTCCTTTGAAAAACTTAAGGAGTTATTCATCTCTGCCTCCATTTTGAAACACCCAGACCCTGCCTTACCGTTTGTCCTTGTAGTCGATGCTTCAGAAATCACAGTAGGGGCTGTGTTATCCCAGCGGCAAGGAGCCAAGGCCCTTCTTTACCCGGTGGCTTTCTTCTCTCGCAAACTCTCCACGGCAGAGTAGAATTATGATGTGGGAGATCGGGAGCTTCTGGCCATCAAGGCTGCTTTAGAGGAGTGGCGTTACCTACTTGAGGGTGCTGCACATCCCATTTTGGTCTACACAGACCATAAATACTTGGAGTACTTAGGGACGAAGGCAGGCAAGGTGGGCGATTTTCTTCTCCAGATTTCAGTTCCACATCACATACAGACCTGGCTCCAAAAACATTAAACCAGATGCACGCTCCCGCATGTTCAACGACTCCGGAAAATCCTTACTTCCAGACACTATTCTCCCTTCTGGAAACTTCCTGTTACTTCAAGGGGACCTCAAATCCTGAATAAGACAAGCCTCTGTGGAGTTGACTCCAACTGCTGAAACCGATGTAAGAGCACAAGATGGCTTGTTTCGGCACAAGGGCAAAATTGTGGTCCCAGAGGGCCTAAGGGTAGCAGTACTGGAGCTCTGCCATGACCATAAGTTGGCCGGACATTTCGGTGCTCTGAAAACGGCTGAACTGATACAGCGCACGTTTTGGTGGCCTCAGCTGGTAAGCGACTGCAAGAGCTTTGTGGAGTCATGCAATACCTGCTCCTGAAGCAAGAATAGCTGAGCGAGAGCCTGGGGTCTACTGAAGCCCTTACCCGTCCCAGAAAGACCCTGGAAAATGATCTTGATGGATTTCATTGTGGAACTCCCTCGGGCAGAGGGTTTTTCTACTATCTTTGTCGTAGTGGATAGATTGTCCAAAATGGCTCAGTTTCTGCCTATGAAAGCCACACCTTCGCCTATGGAGGCTGCAAAGATTTTTATCAAAGAAATAGTGAGGCTGCATGGAGTCCCAGCCAGTATTGTGCCTGATCGAGGTGTCCAGTTTACCTCCAGGTTTTGGAAGGCTCTCTGTGGTTCCCTTGAAATTGAGTTGGCATTTTCTTCTGCTTATCACCCCCAGATGAACAGGCAAATAGAGAGAACCAGACTTTGGAGCAATACCTCTGTTGCTTCTTTTCCTTCTCACAGGATGACTGGGTCTCTTTACTGCCTATTGCTGAGTTTTCCTACAACAACTCCCTGCATTCTGCCATCAAACAGACACCATTTTTTGCCAACTACGGCTTCCATCCATCTTTCCAGCCCAGTTCTATACCTGAGTGTACCATTCCTGCAGTCTCCAAAACAATGGATTTCTTTCTCACAAACAATAAACTTTTACAGGAAACTATGGCCAAGAGTCAGGAATATAACAAAAAGATGTTTGACAGGAAGAAGCGAGGAGAACTTATTCTGGAACCCAGCAACCAGGTATGGTTATCCACAATTAACTTAAAGATGGCCTGTCCCTCGAGGAAGCTGGGTCCTAAATTCATGAGACCCTTTTCTGTAAAGAGGAAAATTAATGATGTCACTTATGAGCTTGACTTACCTGATACTCTGAAGATCCACCCAGTCTTTCATGTGACGCTATTAAAGCCTGTTGTTCCTAATCCCTTTGCTGGCCGAAGTACTAGTCCACCAGAACCTATAATAGTAAACGAGGAAGCATTTGAGGTGGAAGCAATCCTGGATTGCAGGAAGAGGCACAACCAAATACAGTACCTAATCAAATGGAAGGGGTATGGACCGGAAGACAATTCCTGGGAGCCTGAAAGCAATTTACATGCTGAGGAGCTTATACAGGCTTTCAAAAGTTCCCATGCTACTAGACTGGCCCAACTGGGCATCCGGAAGCTGCCCTTAAGGAGGGGGCACTGTCAGAGAAGTTGCCATAATGGACGCAGTGCTGGCCGCTCTGGTGCGCACCAGTGCGCGCTTCTGTGCGTACCGGTGTGCGGGCACGTGCGCTCGTCGTGCGCTTGGCACCAACCAGTCTATTTAAACTGACAGTGCACCTTGGATCGGTGCTGTCATTTGTTATCTGTTTGAACATTTGATCTCCTGACTACCTGGCTTGCCCTTTGGATTATCCTTTGTCTTCTGCCTGCACCTGACCTCGGCCTGCCTTTGACTCTGAACTCATCTGCTCCTCTGTACCTCGTTGCCTGCCTGTTGCCAACCCTGCCTGTGACCCGACCTGCCTGCTCTGCTCCTGCTCAGCATCACCTGGATCCAGAGCTGTCTCTTCTACTACCACCCGCCAGGCTCTCCTACCACTCTGCACTCCAATGCCTCCTGTTCACACTACCAAGACCTGCGAGTCAGACAGGTAAGGGAGGCCTTCCTCTGCTCCATTGGGCTCATCAGCCAGCTACGTGAAAGTCTGACACCTGAGGATAATTCTCAACAGCTTATCACCGGTAATTCTAAACTTTTGAGTTTACAGTTGTTTCAGTAAGCATAAACTGCAAGCATGCCAACCACACCCTGAATTTTACCAGCATTAATTAATCATATCTCTACTACTTAGCAATGTAGGGATTTGAAAACCAGAAATAAAGAACATGAATGTAGTAAAAGTCTGCAGCTATCGTTGGCTACTTCAACATTTCTAACACTGATCAAAGAAAATGAAATAATCCTTCCAAAGGATGTGTTAGCACTTAAATCATCCCGACACCATGCTTGATATGGTGTCAGGATGATTGAATCAAATTATTTCTATTACTACATTGTAATATATAATGAAATAGTTTAACTCACCATAATGCAGAATCATTGGGAACCCTGAGCTTGTCACCTGCCACCAGATGAAGGGTGTCCCTTGCCACCGTCGCCTGCCGCCAGATGCAGCGTGTCACTTGCCACCGTCACCTGCCACCAGATGCAGCATGTCACTTGCCACCATCACTTGCCGCCAGATGCAGTGTTCCACTTGCCACCAAGAAACAGGGGCAGCACAGTTTCTCCTCCTCTGACCCGCTTGCCGCTCCTATCATTTGCCGGCAGGGAGAGCAAGCGAGAGGGGGATCCGTGGCACCTGAGCTTCGGCACCCTCCTCCTCTGCCTCAGCTTGCAGCACCTGGGTGTGGTGCACCTTGGGCACCTACCCAGGATTGGCCCTGATTTGATTGAAAAATCAAAAGAGCAGGGCAGAAAATTGTCATCTGAACAGAGGCTGCATCCAATGAAATGCCGGCGCTGTTCAAGCGCTGTTCAAGTACAATACAATAGCCTCAGCGGGAGATTTTATCCATCCTCATAGTAAAGCATAGATGGAGGAATCTGTTATAATTTTTTTATGCCAGCTGAAAAAAAAATGTATGTGTGTATGACCAGCCTAAGAATAAAGAGACCACATACAGTATGTTTAACCACTTCAGCCACGGAAGTATTTGCCCCCTTCATGACCAGACCATTTTTGCAATACGGCACTGCATCACTTTAACTGACAATTGCGCGGTAGTACGACGCTGTACCAAAACAAAATTGACATAATTTTTTCCCCACAAATAGAGGTTTCTTTTGGTGGTATTTGATCACCTCTGCGGTTATTTTTTGTGCTGTAAACAAAGAGCGACCATTTTGAAAAAAAACTATTTTTTTTACTTTTTGCTATAATACATATCCAAAATAAACCCAGATAAATCTGCACAAAAATTGCAAGAACTGTGAATCTCAAACCTACAGGATTTGCCTTGAGCCCAGGGTATCAGCGAATCGAAGCCTCATACCTATGCGTGATGGAAAGGCTCTAATTTGCATGTTAGCTATTGTGTTATTGTAATGAAGTAAAAACATTCATTGGTAATATTACATGATTTCATTAGTCCTTAATGAAGTGCACCACTAATTGGAATAGAAGTTGTTGAGGGAAACTAAAAGGTGTCTAATTCATTTATCATAAACTCCAGACAGTGGGACTGGAGTACACAATAGCCATAAAGCCAGAAAGGTACACCATATTTTACAACAAACCAGTCTACTGATCATAAAAATTAACATCTAACACCTCCATTAAAAACCCACTTGAGCTGCTGTGGTTGCTAAAATGCAGTAATAGTCATACTTTTCACTGGGTCTTTTTACCACAATGTTGTGTAGCAAGCGTCAATTGAGATACTTAATGTATTCTAGGAAAAAGGAATTTACACCTAGCTATGGCATATAAATGGAATAGCATCTTAAGACAGTTTAGATTAGACCCAGTGGTGGCTGGTGCTCGAAATTTTCGGGGGCACAAACAAACTAAAAAAAATCTGAAAAAAACCTCCATCAATTGCAGCCTTACTGTGCCCTTCAAACGCAACCACTGTACCATCAAACGCAGCCACTGTGCCCATCAAATGCTGGCACTGTGCCCATCAAACGCTGACACTGTGCCAATCAAAGCTGACACTGTGCCCATCAAACGCTGCCACTGTGCCCATCAAAAAAAACCCCATCAATTGCAGCCTTACTGTGCCCTTCAAACGCAACCACTGTACCATCAAACGCAGCCACTGTGCCCATCAAATGCTGGCACTGTGCCCATCAAACGCTGACACTGTGCCCATCAAAGCTGACACTGTGCCCATCAAACGCTGCCACTGTGCCCATCAAATGCTCCCACTGTGCTATCAAATGCTCCCACTGTGCTATCAAATGCTCCCACTGTGCTATTAAATGCTCCCACTGTGCCCATCAAATGCTGATCTACAGGGCTCCGGACTATGGATTCCAATGGGGCGGGGGGTGGGGTGGAAACACGTGATTAGAGCCAGAGGCTCTAATAGGCTTCAAAAAAGGGTGGGCTCGGGGACAGAGCACTGTGCCCCAATCTCACCCAGTTGTGTGACAATAGCGAATGAATATTCACTATTTTCACACTAAATCTCCTCCCCTCCAATCAGGAAGCAGGTCGTGAGACCCGTTTCCTAATTGGCCAAAACATCAGGCGATCCTATTGGACGCCTAGCACCTAGGAGGAGGAGAAAGGAGAGAGAGAGTGTGCCGCCTCTGCCGCCGGCCGCCCGGGGGGTGGTTGTTTGCTGCCACCCCCCCAAAAAAAAAAACAACCACCACTGACATGAATAATGTCAATAAGGCAGGCAGGCCAAGATGCTATACACACACAAATCTACTATCACTAAGGAGGTGCAGCTTTAAAATGTTTCTAAAGGTTCAAGGTTTTCTACCTTCATGCATAGAATAGAAACAAACAGACCCCCTAATGCTTACCTGAGCCCCATCACAATCCAGCGATGTGCACAAGAGCCTCAGCTCTCCAGGGACTCTCTCTCCTCATAGGCTGAGAAAGCAGCAGGAGCCATTGGCTCCCACAGCCAGTGAGTCAATGAGAAGAGAGCGGGCACAGGCCGAGCCACAGCTTTGTGTGTGAATGGACATGCAGAGCAACGGCTCAGGAGTGAGCCTGCCTGGGTTCCTGCATTGCAAGCTGCTTGCTCTGGGGGGCATTCGCAGGAGGGAGGGGCCAGGAGCACCAAGGGACCCGAGAAGAGGGTGCTCAGAGCTGCTTTTTGCAAAATCACTGCACAGAGCCAGTAAGTATAATGTTTGTTATTTTTTCATAAAAATTGCCTTTAATATCACTTTGAGCAAGCCTAGGTGAGCGCTCCATGACTGTATAAAAACAAAAGGGGAGGGAGACAAGTGCAAACTTCATGGTGTAAAAGTAAAATTGCACTCACATAGAGAATACTTGTACTGAGCAATACAAGCTAAGCCTCTACATCGGGACTGCAAGGAGTGCTAGGAGACTGCAGATCAACCCGACAGGGGGTAGAGACCCGGAACAGGAAGCCACCTGACATCGCTGGAGTGCACAAGAGGACAAGAATGTATTTCACAGCACCTGTTTCTTCTTCAGCCTGTCTAATGGGGCTACCCGCTGGCTTATCAACAGCCCAATAGGGGCAGGACCAGAGCAGCTGCTAATCCACACGCCATTAGAAGCAAACAGCCTATGGAGCCTTAAAAAACCTACCGGAGCCGCAGCGTGCACATCTATCAATGCCACAGAAACTTATATCAAAAGATATATATCTAATATATGTTACTAACACCTTAAAGCATTTGTTACCCAAACACTTCATATTCCTGATATGTGCCTGCTTCATATTCCTGATATGTACTTGTATGAAAAAGTATCCAGTTCTCTTTGTATGGATTCCTTTATGTGAAACCCCTGGTGTTCCTGCCAGTCCCCTTGCTTTTCTATTAAAAACTGACCACACTAAGCAGAATAGCACATCATGGTCAGTTCTCTATCTATGCTGGGAACTCAGCCTGCTCTTCTCCAATGATCAGACTTGTCCTGACACGCCCCTGCTGCACAGCCATTCACTGTGAAGCTGTGCACATGCACGGTGCTGGATTGGATCTGGCTCAGGTAAGAAAAAGGGGGGTCTTGGGGGGCTGCTGCAGCACAGAAGGTTTTTCACCTTAACCACTTGCCAGCCGCCCACCATCGTTATATGTCAGCTGTTTGAAGTGAAGTATCGATGTTATGCCAGCAGCTAGCTGTCATAACCCTGGTATCCTCTTCTTCAGCGGGTGGTCGGCTTTTAGATAAAAGTGGTCTCTATGGCAGATTCTCCATGAGATCACCTTTATCGGTGGTGGGAGAGGGCCCCCCCCACGCGCTCCGGTCGGTATCGGCGGAGGCGATCAGATCCTTCTCGGTCTGTGGTATGGAGCTGACTGAGGGGAAGATACCCCCCGCTTAGCTCCATACCATTGCAGGGCGGAAGTGACATCAAAACATCACTTCTGCCAATAGCTCTTAAAAGGGACACTTTTTTTTTTTTTTCAAACAACATTTTTTTTTTTTATTATTGCATTTTAGTGTAGATATGAGATCTGAGGTCTTTTTGACCTCAGATCTCATAAATAAGAGGACCTGTCATGCTTTTTTTCTATTACAAGGGATGTTTACATTCATTGTAATAGGAATAAAAGTGACACTTTTTTTTTTAAAGAACAGTGTAAAAATCAAAAAATAAAAAATTGAATTTAATAAGAAAAAAGTATTTTAACGCGCCCTGTCCCGCCAAGCTCGCATGCAGAAGCGAATGCATACGTAAGTCATGCCCACATATGAAAACGGTTTCCAAACCACACATGTGAGGTATCTCCGTGATCGTTACAGTGAGAGAAAGAATTCTAGCCCCAGACCTCCTCTGCAACTCAAAATATGCAACCTGTAGAATTTTTTAAACATCGCCTATGGAGATTTTTAAGGGTGAAAGTTTGTCGCCATTACACGAGTGGGCGCAATTTTGAAGCGTGACATGTTGGGTATCAATTTACTCGGCGTAACATTATCTTTCACAATATAAAAAATGGTCTCTCTCTCTACCACAATTATAACGGATGCAATACACTGCAAAGGTGGTAGACCAAATATAAAATTCATCCACAAAATAAGAGTGGCCGCACGTAAAGCCATCACAATGACCTGGAAACAGTCATCTCCCCCCTCTGTAAGATTCTGGAAGAGCCTAGTGAATGCCAGTTTGCCCCTTTATAAAGCCACCTACTCGGGCAGGGGTTGTCCCCAAAAATTTGAAAAGGTATGGACTTGTTGGTTAGATGATAATATCACGGCAACTGATACAGTAACCAATTCCTAAATTAGCATTATGGTTATAATATGTTGGCAAGTTGACCCAATATCTCTTGTTCATATCTCCTGTTAGTTCAATGCAGAGCATGGATTTTCCTGAATTTAAACCTCTCCCCCCCCATTGGGGTGTAGTTAAGTAAGTTTGGTCGTGATGAATGATGTGCCCTGGTGCGGTCTATAGCCCCATCAGAGGTTGATTTGTGTGAAACATTTGTAAAGAACTCCCCAGGATCACTGATTTACATGGTTATGTCATCTCTGCTATTACATTCTGGCACAATAGACCAGGTTTGCAAATTCCTTTTAACTTATAAAATAAGGTTAGGTGGGCATTTACTAACAGTTTCTTACATAGGGTTCTGAATGCTCCATTTCAAGGAAGCACACAACTTATCAAGTGTCAATAAGTTGTGGTAGCCGAGTATAGGGAAACAATAAAATATATGGGGATAAAATTTCACAATGTTATCAAATGCCAGAATTGTCTACTTCCAGTGCAGGTAATGTGTTTACAGCTCGAAGGAAATATAAATATCATGACTCATATATAAACCCATTTACTTGTACTTATATAGAACTGTACAGTATGCCCACAGTGAATCAGATTCTTCTGCTCTGAATCTGATTGGTTGTTGCATGTAACAAACGCAGTTGTGTGTCACACGACCATGAACGCACTATAGCAAATGTCTGAATACATATCAAGCATTATGAGCTTTATCTACAGCCAGAGAAACCGTATCCATGAAGATAAATCCCTCATTTACTAACCCTATGAAAATTGATTGTAAGTGAAAACATTAACCTTCGGAGAAACACATCAAGGGAATTGAGATTTCAATTAGCACTCATTAGAAAAGGACTGTTCAGTGACTCAAGCTTCAGCACTCGCTGTTTTTTCTTTTGGTTCAAAGAGATGGAAATAGTAAAAATCCTGTTAACTCAGGTTTCTGAGTCTAAATACATCTTGACCTAAGAAATATGCTATATCTGTGTTCTCCGGTTCCTCAATACCGCTCTAACTTGGGAATTCAATATTATATAATAGAAAGCCATTGCTTAATGATGCAGAAAAGGTAAATAGGAGAATGCATTTGGCTGGCGATGCACCACCTAATTTTTGTACCAATTCCAGCATCACTAACATTTGGGCAGTGCATCGCTTAACCACTTCAGCCCCAGGAGGATTTACCCCTTTTCTGACCAGAGCATTTTTTGCGTTTTGGCACTGCGTCGCTTCAGCTGACAATTGCGTGGCCATGCGACATTGTACCCAAACAAAATTGATGTCTTTTTTTTCCCCACAAACAGCTTTCTTTTGGTGGCATTTGATGACCTCTGCTTTTTTTATTTTTTGCGCTATAAACAAAAAAGAGCGACAATTTTGAAAAAAAAGCAATATTTTTTACTTTTTGCTATAATAAATATCCCCCCAAAAATATATAAAAGAAACAAATTTCTTGCACAGTTTAGGCCAATATGTATTCTTTTACATATTTTTGATAAAAAAAAAAAAAAAAAAATCGCAATAAGTGTATATTGATTGGTTTGCACAAAAGTTATAGCGTCTACAAAATAGGGGATAGATTTATGGCATTTTTTTAATTCTTTTTTTTTTTTTTACTAGTAATGGCGGCAATCTGTGATTTTTATCTTGACTGTGACATTGCGGTGGACAGATAGGACACCTTTGACAATATTTTGGAACCACTGAAAATGTATACAGCGATCAGAGCTAAAAATAGCCACTGATTACTGTATAAATGTCACTGGCAGGGAAGGGGTTTAAACACTCGGGGCGATCAGGGGGTTAAGTGTGTTCCCTCAGTGTGTTCTAACTGTAGGGGCGATGGGCTCACTAGAACATGAAAGAGATCACTGCTCCCGATCACTGGGGGGCAGTAGATCCCTGTCATGTTGCTAGGCAGAACCTTGTTTACATAGGCATCTCCCCATTCTGCCTCTCCTCATTGCAATCACGGGCCGCTGGTAAACAACGAGTTTGCGTGACCTGGTGGCACGCTCCCGTGGCGCCCACTAGGCGGAAATTATGAAAGGACGTACTAGCACGCCCTTTTGCGCACCCGTGCCATTCTGCCGACGTGATTCGGCATGCGGTGGTTAAAGGAGAGCTCCAGGCAGAATATACAGTATGCACAGTGTTATCTTGTGTTATGTACACTTATGGGTCCATGTATTAAAGAAAAAAAATAATTTAACCACTTACCCACTGGGCACTTAAATCCCCTTAATAACCAGGCCAATTTTCAGTTTTTAGTGCTGTCACACTTTGAATGACAATTACTTAGTCATGCAACACTGCACCCATGCCAAGGTATGTAGTAAGAGGCATGGTGAGTTTTTTCACGTTTTAAATTTTTCCCACAGTTAGCAAAATTAAGATTTTTTTTCCCATAAAATTGTCATAGTAACAAGTTATTTCTCTCACATGGCATATGCATACTTACAACTACACCCTAAAACACATTCTGCTACTCCTCCTGAGTATGGTGATAACACATGTGTGAGACTTTTATACAACCTGGCCACAAATAGAGGCCCAACATGCAGGGGGCACCATCAGGTATTCTAGGGACATAAATTACACATATGATTTCCTGACAACCTATCACACTTTTGAAGGCCCTGGAGCACCAAGGCAATGGAAATGCCCACAAAATGATCCCATTTTGGAAAGAAAACACCCCAACATATATTCTATGAGGCATAATGAGTCTTTTGAACATGTCATTTTTTCCCACAAGTTTTTGGAAAATGTGGAAAGAAAATGAATAACGCATTTGTCATTAGACATGTGCGCCGTCAATAAATTTGTTTCGTTTCGTTCCATTCCGTTTCGTATTAGAATTCATTCGTATTTCGTAATTCGTGTCTGAAATTTCATACGAAATACGAATTTGTTAGGTTCGTTAACTTTTCGTAACGATTACGAATATTCGTTATGAAGAATTTATCATTATGAGGGGCTCCCACCATCCCTGTGCTATGATGACTTCCTGGGTTTTTAACTTTTAGGTTCGTTAACTTTTCGTAACAATTACGAATGTTCGTTAGGAATTTGGATCCGAAATTTCGTATTTCGTACAAAATTCGTAAGCATAGCAATTCGTATTTCGGATCCTCCCGAATGTATGAATTTACGGAAATTCGTACGAATTTTCGATTCGTAAGAAACTAACCGCACATGTCTATTTGTCATGGTTATGCAGTAATCTTTCTCTGTCAGCTTACCTCATCTCATGTGTTCAGACTAGAGGCCAGCCACTCTCATCTGGCTGTTTTTATAACCTCTCCTCTAAGCATGGCTGCACCCCAGGCCCTATCGGTGAACCCTATATTAACCTGTGCACTGCAAGCCAGCGGTGCTGATCAACCATTGTGTATTGATTGTGTGTTTGGCTTCCTGTTTCCTGCTTGCCGTGTGCTCTTCGTTTGTCTCTGTTACTGACTTTGGCGTGTTACCGACTATCCCTGTCTGCTCGTGACACTGACCTTTTGGCGTGTCCCAGACTATCCCTGTTTGTCTGTGACCCTGAACCTTTGGCGTGTACTCTGTTGTTTCTGTCTGCTAGTTGCCCTGACCTCTGCCTTATTCCTTTACTATCCTTGTTGTTCCAGCCTGCTGCTTCCTTCTCCTGTAGTCTACCGTGAGCGTGAGCTGTGAGACCCTAGGGGCCGTGACCTGGAGTCAGACTGCAGCGCAGTCCATCCTCACCACTAGAGGCTCTGGTGAACACCTGCTGGCTCTTAGACTCCGCGCCCTGGGGAATCTATGCTCTAGCGCCCACTGGGATCTGTGTTAGTGATCCAGTAGACCTGCTTCCTGAACCTCCCTGGGTACTATCCGCAGCAGTCAGTCCTAGGGTCCACTATCTTAGCAGTGCACTTTCGAATCCTATGGAGTGCATCTGTCACCTGGTCTCAGGTGACATGACAGCATTTTTCTACGCATTTTTTACACATTTTTACGGCACTGATGGGCGCTGATGAGGACTTACTGGTGGGCACTGATGTGGCACTAAGGGGGCACAGATGTGCACTAATGGGGCACTGTTGGGACACAGATGTGGCACTGCTAGGCACTTGCAATATATAAAAAAAAATTCAAACAGCCTCACGCTTCAGCTTCTCCCTCCTCTGCTCAAATGATCAGTGTGAGCAGAGGAGAGAACCGGACATGATGCCGGTTTGTTGACAGTGATTGCTCCATCATTGGATGGAGTGATCACGTGGTAAAGGGCCGCTGGGATTGGCTCTTTACCCTGTCTGTGATGCGCCATGTCCCGAGAACCCTGCGAGCACGGACACTTCCGTGTGTGTGCCCCAGGGGTCGCCGTTGCCGTCATTCGGCTATGGCCCGGTCGGTAAATGATTAACAAATGTCTCACCATTTGCATGAAAGTGGCAAATAATACCTGTAAACGTATGTGTGAATTGTCAGTTTCACTTGATGTTTGCAGAGCGAATGTAACGTTGCCTAACATTTGAACCTTAAAGTGGTTATATTCTATGCGTGAACGTAAAAAGCTTCTGTGTGCAGCAGCCCCCCCCAGCCCCCCTAATACTTACCTGAGCCTCCTCTTGATCCAGTAATGTCCACGAGAGCCTTGCCTCTCCGGGGACTCACACTCCTGATTGGCTTTTGGCAGCAGCGGGAGCCATAGGCTTATTGCCATAGGCTATTGACTAATAGAAAAAAATAGCCTAACACTATAGGCTAAGAACATTCGACCAGAAGAGGAAATACTATGAGATCTCTGCATCGTGTACAATGTTTAAAAGCTGAAGATTTGTTCACAGTTTCGGAGGTTCAGCTAGAGGCCTAACAGCTTCAGAAGGAACTGAAACTTTCAGCAGTGGTATTATTTACTACAGTTGCTAAATGTGAAAGTCTCCTGCTCGGGGCTCCTAGTTGTTCGAGAGCCAGCTCCCATCAGCTCAACTGAGGATTCTCAGCTCTGCGTTTGTGGTTTAGCAGGATATTTGCTTGCAGGTAGGGAGAGTTTTGACGTAGAAAAGGCAGAAAGAAAGAAAAATGTTTGCTGGGGGGAAGAAGGAAATAAAAGATTTGGCTTGATGGGAGAGAATGTTTGATTGGGGTGGATAGAGATGGAGAGGCAATGTACTTGTTTGGGGGGGAAAGAAATTTTTAGCTCAGGGAGGGAAAAGGTTTGCTTGGAAGTGGTTGCCTGGGAGTGGAATTTTTACTTGGAGGAAAAAGGGAGAGAGGAGATTTTGCTTTGGGGGGGGTCATTTTTGCTCATGGGGTGAGTGAACGTGTGCTAGGCAAACCTGCACTTAGTAGAGCTTAATGCCCCATACACACGGTCGGACTTTCCGACAGCAAATGTGCGATCGGAGCTTGTTGTCGGAAATTCCAACCGTGTGTAGGCTCCATCTGACTTTTTCCATCGGAATTTCCAACACACAAAATTTGAGATCTGGATCTCAAATTTTCCGACAACAAAATCTGTTCTCGTAAATTCCGATCGTGTGTACACAATTCCGATGCACAAAGTGCCACGCATGCTCAGAATAAATTATGAGACGGAAGCGCTCAGTCTGGTAAAACTAGCGCTCGTAATGGAGATAGCACATACGTCACGCTGCAATTTTTAAAATAGTTTAATGCATGCATTCTCTTCTTCTTTAGAATGCTATAATAATGAAGTTGTTTTGCTGCTCATATTCACAGAGTTCTGACAAACTGATTTCTTTATTATTTCTCGTGATCTCATGAATCATAATATTTATTTTTTTCGTCAGATCTCCATAATAATGTTTCTAATTTTTGTTTACATTTTTTTTTCTTTTTATCAAGATCTCTTTTTTTTTTTTATAGTGATCTCCATTATATTTTTTTCTCATTTTGTGTGTCAAGTTACCACAAAACCATTATTATCTTGTATTTTTTAATCTCAAGGAAGTTGATGTTGGTGTCCCTTGTTAATTTGACATTGTATTTTTAAAATGTACCTGCCTACTCACAAACTGTCCTTTTTGAATTAAAACACATAGGCAATTATTTCAGAAAAAAAATATCCATTTAATTTGGGTCATAACAAAATAAAGAGGAAGGCAATGCTGGAGAAACTGCAGAGATTTGCGAAGCCTTTGTACTCCAGGGCAGACATCAATTATTTTACTTTCAAAATTGGTGGCCTGAGGAGTCCTTATAATAGTGAGCACAATGCGGTCCAGGACTACAAGAGATCAGGAACAGCAGCAGATGACATATATGTCCCCAGGCTGTGGTCATACAACAGCCTGCATCTTTTGTCAGACCAGACTGAACCCAGGCCATCACTCTCTGGTCTTCCTTACACACTTCCTTCCAGGCTTCCTTTCAGGCTGTGGCTGTGGTGTTGTAGTTGTGGCAGGAGATGGAGGAGGAGGACGTTCTTTCTAGTGTATTCCTTGCCCCTTGTCTTTCAACGCAGTGGGGAGAGCACATGACGGAAACACAGCAGACAGCAGCAGCAACGACGAAAGCCCAGAGACACGAACGTCCCATCCCGGAGGAGCTTTAAGGCCTCAAATATGTCCTTTGTAGATATGGTGGAGATGGTGGACATCTTGAAGAGGGCCGACTATGATGGGAAGCATAGATCTTACCTAAACCCAAATGTGAGAAAGGCCAAGATCATGACTAACGTTGTGAAAAGTCTGCACAGGAATTTTGGGGCACGGTGATCCAAGGATTAACTGAGGAATCGCTGATCAGACCTCAAATTGAGGGAGCATGATCAGTACAGAAAGATCAGGAAACTGCTTCTAAAAAGTAAGTATTTGTCATGTGTTCCTATTATTATTATTACTTGCATGCTGCTCCATGTGCTTTTCTTTACTGTTGTACAGTTTAAAATGGCAAATTTCATGTTCATGGGCACAGTAATCGGTCGTAGGAAACATTGTTCGTTCGCCCACTTATTAGATGTTTTTGGCAGATACAGGTTAACTACATTTGTTCAGGCCTATTTGTATTAAAATATTGCAATATTTACCTTTCCTTTCCCATTTGTATTAAAATAAGTTTGTTGTCTAGATGGGTTTGTAACTAGAATGAAATGGAAACTTGATTCAGTGTAAGGAGAGGACACTCAGCAGCTGTTTACACATCTGGACACACGAGCACTAGTGTGGGACACCAGAACAAACTTTTTAGAGTGTCCCACACAGGTACTCCAGTGGATACTAGGGGTGTCTCCATGTGTGAAACTTTAACAAAAAAGGTAAGTATTCCAGCTTTAGAACTCTGCCCAAAAAGACAATTGTACGACACTTCTGAACAATGTTTCAGATTCCTATTTCTGCCCTTAAATATCTGTGTGCTAAGTATACCTATTTTTTATTCACATAGGGGAGAAAAGACTCAGGACATCTGAGGACACCAGGGACCCCCCACCTCCTAAAGATAGGGAAATCCCAAAACCACAAGCAGAGGATGTGGAGGAAGGAGAGGTTTATGAAGTGGGCGAAATAGTCACCACAACAGGTGAGTGTCTGAGACCACAGCTTCAGGTAATAGATGGATGCCTGCATATTTCTAATACATGGTGTGTTTTTTTATCTTAGGTGATGTGGATGTTGGGGAAGAAGAATGTCATTTCACAAGTGAAAGTGCCCAGATCCTCATCTGGGAGATAATGGGGTGCAATTGTAATTTAGAAAATATAAAGGAAAACATCAATGATGTTCAACAAAAAATAAAGAACATCATTGATGTTTTAGGCAGAATATAAAACACACAAAAATTATACAGTTTTATTGTGTATTTTTGCTTTTAAAAACACGTTTTAAAGTATTTTAAAAGCCAAATTTTGAAGATGCACCCGGTGTGTCAACATGTGCTATCTGCCATCACGGGATATCAATGTACAATTTTTTGTGGGTGCAACCCCTTCCTCACAACTCAAGTAGGTGAGAGGAAGGGGTTGCACCCCCAAAATATGTCCATTGATGCCCCATGATGGGAGCTAGCACATGTTGACATTAGGCATGGGATCAGGAGGGAAATCCCCAGTTTAAATCACAATTTGTGTGCATCTTCAAAATTTGGCTTTTACAGGGGTGACATCACCCCATCTGATGAAGGCAATATCAACATAGTTTGGACATACTAATGTCTGATATTGCCTTCACTTTATCAAAGTTGAACTTTGTAAGTTCCTGAGTTGTGCATTGTTTTATGGTTTGAAACATGCCTGTTTAACCAAAAAAAGGATATTTCTAATGTGAAAAAAAATGTTATACACCAAAGATGTTGGTTTGTTCAAAAACCCTTTTCTAACGCACATGTGAATTTGCTTTGAGCAAAATGTTTTATACTCAACAATGTGTGGCTTCTTCTTTCAGTAGAAAGTTTGTGTTTACAGTGACAGTGGGGGTTATTTACTAAAGGCAAATCCTCTTTGCACTACAAGTGCAGTTTCAGTGCAGTTTCAAGTGCACTTTTCAGTATACACTTCACTGGGTGGCTTTTTTAGGTGCCCTGGCAAGGAATTTTGGAGCTTTATCTCTGTGTGCGTTCAAGCCTTCTCTATTTACGTGTCATCCACGTTATGGAAGGCTTCTTTTTGTAGTGACAAAGTATACGTAATGCAACTGTGCCTAATGCCCAGTACTATCCCAAAATCCCAAAGGATGGACCACTGGTGTCTTGAATTAAAGCCTACCAAATCCTTGGCTTACAAATTAACGATAAACACACAGCCAACAGACGTTAAATAATCCAATAAGATAAAGTGGAAAGATAGATAATCATATAAAAATATTTTTTTAAATTGAATTCTACACATAGATGAGACATTATAAGGACACGCATTGACCTACAGGTGTCTTCTTTCATGCTGAATCCTTTCATACACCTCATTAACAGAAACATTTTTGATTTCTTTTATTTGAACTTAAAGTTCTTCTTTGATAGCCAAGTCTGCATTTCAAATTGCTCTGCATTTTTTGTAAACAGAATTTAATTATAAACCATATGCAGTGGCAGATGTAAAGGTCTGCATTAGTTGTTCCTTTGAGATCACCAAGAAAATAAGACAACATGCTGTGAAAATGTGCTTGACCTTAATTTGCTTGCAAAAGCTGTACAAAGTGTTGAACATTTGCATGCAGCACAGGGCACAAGTTCTCCCACTCTGAAGGATTGTAGCATCAGAGGCTTTAGGATTATATGAATTATCCAGAAAACATTTACCTTGCTGTACAGTCACACAGCAGTATAGTATACCATACAATTGTGGCATTCAAAGAGGGAAAATCAGCTGACCTTTTATAAGCAGTACATGGTAACTATTAAAACTTAGTATTGTATAATTATCAAGTCTGATTACTCATATTACCATTCTGTAAAACATGTTTATAGTGGGATTATTTTAACCTTGAGTAAATGTATTTCTTTTAGACGTTGCACACACACAGGCTTTAGCATACCTCCCAATCTTGGGATGGCAAAATGGGACACCTTTAGCACAAAATATGTAGGCAAGGAACATGTTGTCCATCATGCCCTTAGTTACACCAAGCATGAACAATGAATACATACAAAATTGGTTAAACTGACATGTATTAACCCAAAATATTCATTAATTTGGAAGTTTTATAAAAGATTGAGTGCAGCATAGCACTTTGGGTAGTTAAACCGTGTATTTTTAATGCAGGTCTACACCACAAAAGGGCCAGGAGGATTAGCAAGGGATTTGGTTACAATATAAGGACAATCCTCCAAATCAGGGGCAGTTGGGAGGTATGGCTTTAAAAATGTGTACAGCAAGTTTTGCAAAGCATTTAGCTGTTTTATTGAAGCCTTTAAAGCAACAATCAGCTCCAGTTTGAGGATGTTAAGCACAGATAATGTTAATGGGAGTACTGGCTGTCTTTTTTAACAAACTGTTAGCAGGCCTCCTCAGGCTTTTAGTTGGGATTTACAGTCTGTACTAACATATGGATTGGTCAGATTTTTTGATCCATGTTTAAACAATAAACAAAGAAAGGGGGAATAGGGTAAATAGACCCAGGGACTTTTAAGGTGCTTAGAATGAATGATAATTGAAGTAAATAGACATACATAATCTATCCATACAAAAGTTTTTTATTAATTCAATTTAATCCATATTAACAAAGTTAAAAAGTCTCTCAATATCCATATCTGGTTTGACAAAGACAATGGAAAAAGGGCTATTCAATAAATACCACTCGACATGTTTCGCTCATTGTGAGCTTCATCAGGAGTTCTGGTATGAATTGTGGTATACTGAAAATGAGAGACATAGATGGAATGTCACATTACAATATTAAAACTTTAAAATCACATGGATAGAATTAATGTGAACAGAAATATCTAGTCAAAATTACAGAGTATTACTAAGGCAGCAATTAATCATCAAAAAACAAAGTCAATCTGATTAAGCAGAAAGAGATACATTCCATCAAAGAGTGATAATAATAATAAAGATAGTCTTACCAGGCTGAGTAATTTGTTAAAGTAGAGATTTGATGCGGTGTATAGCATTCAAAGTATGGGTAGGTCTCACTCATATAGGTTCCCATCAATTTTGGTCACAGAGGGGCTAAGCATAAATAAGTCCTTACTGGAGAACTGGATAAAGTATAAAAAAAAAAATATATATATAAATATAGTGAATGATAGCAATATCAAGCACATGCAGTCTACAGGGCGCTGAAAAGTCAACACCCAAATAGAAGAAAAATTACCTTGAGTTGAATCAAGAGTTGTTTGCTGGAGGCTAAACAGCCTTATTGCAAAGTTAAGGCAGCAGTTTAAAATCCCCCCGGTGTGGAGATTTACTGCTGAGCTGGTTTGGGTAGATCAAAAATTATCGTATCAGGAAGTAGATGCATGAAAACGAAGCTGAAAGGAGAGTGAGAAGGACATATGTTATCAGTGAGTGTAAAATCCACACCATTGAATTGCTCATACATCGAGCAGAGTCAGTGTGTGGAAACACTTACCAGTGTGGAGATTTGGGCAGGCAAACAGTGGAGGAGAGAGAGAGAGACAGCCTCCTCTTCCGATGACGAGCCTACGACAGAGGATAGCGGCAAAATGAGACATAGTTGTAGTCCCTCCAACCCGGTGGCGTCTGACGTCACCGCCGGGATGCGGACGTGTAGTGAGGAGGCCCAGGGATGGGTGCATGGATGGAGATAGGGGCGGGGGTATTGCGGCCTGACGTGAAACACGTCGGTACCCGCAGTGCGCATGCGCCAAGGAGTACGATGTGGAAAGCGCCAGTAACTACAATGCGCATGCGCCAGAGAGCGAGTCAAATAGTGATGGAAGTTAGATCCTGGCCAGGAGGCCAATTGCGCCATTTTGGAAGAAGAAAAAAGAATGGGCAAGGTGTGTAGTAAACCCCTGTATCAATAAATACTGGAGTAGGATTATCTTAAGGATCTTGATATACTGTTATAAAATCTTAGCGATATGACACAATTCTGATTTAAATTTGAAAAAAAGGGGGGCGTGGTCTGGTGCCACTCCAAGATGGATGCGTAGTTATGAAGCTCCTGTCCACGAGCTCTGGCTTCTTCAGCTTACCAGCTCTTGAAACCCCACTACTATGGTGAGGGGGGGGGCATGTAATGTATGAGAAAGAGACGGTTGGTGGGGGTATATTATCTGATCGATCATAAACATTTTACCATATTAAGAAAATAGGGTAGCTAGTAATATTCGGTTACATGGAGATCTGTTAGCGATCTTGGATTGGTGAGTTCAGTGGCCTATGCCGTGCCCGGGATGGTTTAGGATGATTTAGGAGGTCACCTCTTATAAGGGAGATTTCCTTGTTTTGCATCGGCTGATAGGAGTCGTGGTAGGAGAAGGTGGATTGGCTCAAATTTGCTATTTCCTCTTGGGAGAGGGATGAGAGCATAAAGGTGTGCCATTTGGAGTGAAAGCGGCCTGAGGAGATTTTCTGTTTGAAGTCCGTATTAATGCGGTCTTTGATAAGTAGATGTAAGAGCTCTCGTTTGACTTGGGTGATCTTGGTATAACATGGAGAGATCCAATTTTTCAAAATGGTTCTTCTTGCAATTAGAAGACAGGTTAGGGACCACCCTTTGTGTGAGGCGTTGACTTTTAAGTTCCCTGAGGGGCTTGTGTCGCTGTTGGCGGTTTTTGACCAGGGTAGGAGTATTGGGTCCCAGTAGCCGAAGATGAGGAGTAGCGGGTCCTTGGGTAGTTTCAATAGGGTCACTTCGAATATGTAGGCCAGAACTTGGTCCCAAAAAGTTGAGATATAGGAGCAGTCCCAGAAGCGCTGGGCCAGGGAAGGTTTCCGGATGTGGCATAGTGGACAGAAGGCTTTGCTCTTGTCTGTTTTTGACAATGAAAAGGGCATATAAGCTCTGTGGGCTATGTTCAATTGCGTTTCTCTCCATACTTCATTGGGTGTTAGCTTTTGTACGGAGTTGAGGCCTTGCAAGATTTTTTCCACTAAGTTAGAATCTGGGAAGTCTTTATTCCAGTTTTTTATCGATGATGCTGAAAGAGGTGGAGATGATTTGAGTAGGAGGGGTTTGTAGATGTCCGAGGTTTTGTATGAGTTGTTTGATATCATTAGGTCTATGATGATTGTTGGAAACCTTTTATCTGCTTGTTTACATGTCTCCTTTAAGAAACTGATGCATTGCCCATAATAGAAGGTATGCATAGTGGGTAGAGCGAAGGTTTCCGCAATGTTGGTAAATGGCAGTGGTCGACCCGTCTGAATGTTGCAAAGGGAGGAGAATTTTGTTAGGCCTTTCCGTTCCCATATTTTGAAAGGTTTATGTTCTAGTCCCTGTGGGAAGGCCGGATTTCCTTGGATCGGGAGGTGAGATGATACGAAAGGGGATATCTTAAGTATTTTCCTTGCTTCTCTCCAAGCCACAGCTGTGTCTCTTAATAAGAGATTGTGTTGGTGAGGGGGGGGACTGACTTCCATCTGCAGTGGAGGAGGCCCACTAACGAGTAAGGGTAGGCCATGTCTGATTCCAGGGAGAAATTGGAGTAGCGTGAGGATTGTGTTATCCAGTCTATGCTGGTCCTAAGCAAACATGCTATATTATACATTCTAATGTGTGGTAAGCTGATGCCCCCTTCGCGCCTGGGAAGATGTAGTTTTTTTAGAGCTATACGTGGTCGTTTGTTTCGCCAAAGGAATTTTGATAAGGAAGAATTGAGCGAAGTCACATCTTTATGATGAAGCAGTAGCGGAATAGTTTGCAATGGGTATAGTAGTCTTGCGAAACTGACCATTTTTATTAGGTGACATCATCCCAAGAGCGAGAGGGGCAGATCCATCCAGGCATTTAATTCTTGAGATATTTTCGACAACAGAGGAGGGTAATTTAGGTGGTATAGTGATGAGGGGAGTTTTCCTATTTTTATTCCTAAATAGGTGATATGGGATTTCGCGACAGGGAAAATAGATTGTTGGGTCCATTGTGGTACAGAGTGGGTGCCGATGGGGAGAATTTCGCTTTTGCTATAGTTGATGCGAAGGCCGGAGCACAAGCGGAATTCATCAAACACCCTTTTAATGGTTGTCATATCTGAAGGGGGGTTGGCCGAGAATATGAGGACATCATCAGCAAACAGGGATGTGCGTAGATCATGTGTGCCTATTTTTATGCCATGTAAGGGGGCTGTTAGTGTTAGATATCTGGACAGGGGTTCTAGGACGATGTTAAAAAGGAGCAGGGATAGAGGACAACCTTGGCGTGTGCCCTTGTGAAGACGAAATTCTTCTGACATGAGGCCTGCTACCACTAATCTTGCTGATGGGGCTGTGTAAATGGCAGTGATGAGGTGGTGGAATGGGCCAGTGAATCCCATCTCTGACATTGTCATAGATAGCCAGTCGAAACTTACGTTATCGAAGGCCTTTTCTGCGTCTAATGTGATAATGGCGTGTCTAGTGTTTGGGTGATGGAGTGCATGTTCTAGGGCCATCATGGGCTTTTTGAATATTGAGGGTGGCGGTTCTGCCTTTTACGAAGCCTGATTGAGCGGGGTGAATTAAAGAAGGGATAATGTCTGCCAGCCTGGTGGCTATAATTTTAGAGAGGGTTTTCACGTCTAGGTTGAGAAGTGATATGGGCCTGTATGAGCCTGGTTCTTGGGGGTCTTTGCCCTTTTTAGATAGTAATTTTATAAGAGCCTGGTTCCCCGACTGTATGTACGCACCCCCTGACCAGATATTCCGGTATACTTGTAGGAGGGTGGGTTCCAGGAGGGGTTGTAGGGTCTTGTAAAATTCACTAGTGAAGCCGTCTGGGCCTGGGGCCTTGGAGAGAGTCAAGTGGCGGATGGCTGTTGATATTTCGGTGGGGGTTATAGGAGCGTTAAGGGTTTCTAGTTGTAGTGCGGAAATCTTGGGCATGTTTATTTTCCCTAGAAAAGCGCATGCTTTTTGTGCATCTATGGGATCTGGGGCGTAGAGTGTAGAGTAAAATTGTTGCATGACTTTGTTAATTGCTTGTGGAGTGGAATGAAGGGTGCCTGTACTGTCGCGGAGTGATGTAATGTGGGTAGGGCGTAACGGGCCCTTGCATAGTCTGGATAAGAGTTTACCCGCTTTGTTTCCTAATTTATGAAAGGTGGCTTCTAAGTAAGCCTGTTTGGTGTGTTCAAGGGTGTTTACCCATGTGTCGAAATCCCTTTTTGCTGCCTGCCATTCTAATCGAATGGCTGGGGAGTCTGTGGTATATAGTGCTCGTTGTGCCTGGTGTAGGCGTGAGCTGGCTGCTTTATATTTAGACAGGGTGTTGCGTTTAAAGGAGGTTGCATAGGAGATGATACGGCCTCTTAGGAAAGCTTTACCGGCGTCCCAGAATAGGTTGGGGTCGTGTATGTGGGGGGCATTGTTTGAAGAGTATATTCCGTCCATGCATCGGACATGTATTGTTGGAAGTCAGTGTTATTATGAAGAAAGGAAGGGAACCGCCAGATGTTGGGATGTGGGGGTAAGTTTAGATTATCGAGAGTTACCTCTATAGGTGCGTGGTCGGAGATGGTTATGTCGTGTACTGAGGTGTTCTGGAGGAAAGAGATTAAGTTGTCAGAGCCAAAGAAATAGTCTATCCTTGTGAATACTTTGTGTGGGTTGGAGTAGAATGTGAATTCCCTGTCTGTTGGGTGAGAGAGGCGCCAAAGATCCTGGAGATAGATAGATTCCATGGTGTTTGCGAAGAGGGAAGGGGCGGGAGGGTTGATGCGTAGATTTGGACTTTTTGGTGAGGATCTGTCGTCTATCTGATGGAGGGTGTCATTGAAGTCCCCTCCGATTAGGTGGGGGAGGTGAGTGTTTTCTAGAAGCCAACTGGAGAGCTCGGAATAGAATTGCTTGCTTGGGCTGTTGGGGGCATAGACGTTTGTGATTACGAGCTCTTTGGAGTCTATTTTTACATGTGTAGTGAGCAAACGGCCCTGATTATCAGTTTTTGTCGACAGGACTGAGCAGGGGAGATTTTTGTGTATGAGTAGGAGGACGCCAGCTTTGCGTCCTGCTGCCTCAGAGCCTAGAACAGTGCCAACCCAGAGCTTCTTCATACGATGGAAGTCTGTGGCTGATAGGTGTGACTCCCGAAGTAGGTCTATATCAGTTTTGAGCCGTTTAAGATGCCTAAGAATTTTCATTCTTTTTTGGGGGGATCTAAGACCCTTCACGTTCCAGGAGATTATTTTCATGTTAGGGGGGGGCTTGAGAGGGGTATGGGCAGATAAGGTCGATTTAACATTTTGTGGATGGTGAATTGAAATACCAATTATGGCAGGAAGCATGCCATTTTCATAATGAGCAAGAGGCATATTAGATGTGTGGGGGAGATGGTGTGGGCCCTGGATAAGGGGGTAGAAGGAGGGGGAGGGTATGAGGTAAAGGGGAGGCAACATAAAGGATAACATAACCATTAAGCCTGGAAACTTCACTTTTTTCCGCATGGATTCACTGTGTAGGTCAACTCCCATAACAGGACAGTTACGGTTTGGGGCCCAATTAGCCCAGGGAAGGGTGACAGGCGTCTATATAGGCGCTTGAGGCTAGAATTTAGGGGGGGGGATGCATGTTGCCGTACACAGTGAGGCCAGGAGGACATAACCGTATAAGAAAACTGTGTTCAAACAAGTATTGTCTGAAAAAAAAATAATAACTCTGAGAACTGAGAACAGTCAAAACAAAATAGCATTATACATTACGTGATACCGTAAAAAGGAAGGTAGAAAACCTGAGAAGGGACAAGTTGGGGAACTGTCCATAGATTGAGTAGCCCGCGATGGCGGTTGCACGTTTCAGTTCAGCGAGGAGTGAAGTGATGCTGGTCTGGAAATGAGGATCTGAAGCGTTTGGGAGAGTCTTTGCGTGGGCTCCGTTGGTCCAGGGAGCGGTTGAGTGGGGTGCCTTTGGAGGGGGTGTGCTGTTGAGTGTTGGAGAGTAACGACCGCACGTAGGCTTCCGCTTCTGGTGGATCCTGAAAGGATAGCTGGTCACCGCTGGGTGTCTTGAGGCGTAGGGTGGCTGAGAATGCTAGAGTGAATTTGATATGTTGCTTGAAGAGTTCTGTGCATATCTGTTGGAAGGCTTTGCGTTTTTTTGAGACCTCGATGGAGTAGTCGGCAAAAATCAGGACCTTCACACCATCAATTTGGAGTGTGCGGGTTTGTCTAAATTTTTGGAGAATGAGAGCTTTGTCAGAGTAGTTCAGATATTTAGCAATGATGGTGTGAGGGTTCTTGCGCTCTTCATTATATGGTCCCATTCTGTGGGCGCATTCTACCGTGCAGGGGCCTGTTAGGCCTAGCGCCTCAGGGATGCGTTGGGAGCAAAAGTCCGATAAAGCAGATGATTGTAGCGATTCGGGTATCCCCACGAATCGCAGGTTGCTCCTTCTGGAGCTATTTTCCAAATAGTGGAGTTTTTGTATTATGTATTGGTTTGTCTTGTCCTGCACTTGTTCTGTGGCTTGGGCTTGGTACATCTCTTCTTCCATACTTGATAGGCGGTGTTCTAGCTCATGTAGCCTGGTGTTATGTTCTCCTAGCTGGGCCTTAATTTGTTTCATCCCCGCATTTACAGCTTTTTCCACAGATGTTGAAATCATGGGGGACAGGAGAGCTGCTACTGCCTGTGCTATGCGCTCTGTAGTATGGTCCCCTGCATGCTGTGGAGAAGGGGCTGATATTTGAAAGGCCTGAGAGAGGGTGGCTTGAGGAGAGGCGGCTTGAGGTTGTGGCTGAGCTTGGGAGGCTTGTGGAGATGTGTGTGGGGCTGCGCTGCCACTTACTTCCATGTCTGCTGGCTGCGCGCCTGTGTGCAGGTCCGTGTAGGCCGAAGCCGGGGCCTCGATTTGCGGCTGGGCCGGCGGCGCCGTCTGGGCCGTATTGTCGTGGGGGCCGCGGACTTCTACAAAGCGGTCCATGTAGTGGGTACTGGTGCCCGAGGTAGCCGAGGGTGGATTCGGGCTTCTGGGCCGGTTTTTTAGGCAGGTTTTTGTCCTAGTTGCGGGAGCTGTGAGGAGAGACAGCTACTCCATGCGGCGCCGGAACCGAAAGTCGCCCCGGTCGCTTTTGAACGCATTCACAGAGAACTACGCCCGAGGGGAAGAGATACAGATCCCCCCAGGGATACGGTCTGCTGTCTCATAGACTTCTCACTTAAGGAAGAAATCCTGCGAGCATCCAGAAATCGCAACCAATTAACTTTCCAAGGCTCAAGCATCAAGATATACCAGAATCTTTCAAATATCACTCTGCAAAGGAGGCACGAACTAAGACCATTGCTGGACACACTAAGGGCCAGATCTATTATTTACAGATGGAAGTTTCCTTTTGGCCTTTCAGCAACGCACCTAGGTCGCACAGCTCTTCTCAGGGGCCCAGAAGACCTGGAACATTTTTGTTCCACTTTGGACATTCCAGCAGTCATGCTGCCTGATTGGTATAGCGATTTCCGCTTACCCCAAATGCAAAGAGCCACATCGATGGATGGCATCGCAGAGGCGGGCAACTTCAATCTTGGTTGCCGCCGCCCTCACCCAGCACCTCCTTACTCTCCACTGCGAAACCCAGGTATGCCGCAGAACGGTATCCCCACGGCCTCCCCTACACCCTGCAGAGCCCGTATCACCTAAACGGGCAACCATGCCTTCTTTGTTTTTCAGTGATACATGACACAGGATGGTGAACACCAAGTTCTACACTCCTTCCCTTTTTAAACCACAGATGCCTGTGAGAGACAAGCCAATCTGCTGCCAGACACTCTAATGCATCGTAGAGATCCCAGATAATATCTATATTCCGTTCACGGGAGACTATCTGTAACTTTATCACCATCCTCACAAATCAGCCAGATGGAGACATTGACATTGCACTCTGTGGTGGTTCACCCTGCACTGAGAGAGGACACAATCCCCAGCTTTCATTCTACCCTTTCCTTCACTCCCTCTGCAAATTGAGAAACAGACAGCCGGCTCCAATCAATCACCCTGCTCGGTTCATGTCGCCTGAGAGCAAAATTTGTCCTCCTGCCGAACAAACAGGAAGTGGAGCTTGTCAGCATCCAACAGCTTTTATATCTATCCAGGATTCCAGACCGCAACAGCAATAAGGACAAGAGATCTTCTTCAAAATTTCCTCAAGGACACTTGTAGTACTTAAATACCCTTCTACAATTCCTCCTCTCCCCTTCCTTCCTTTTCTTTCTTTTTCCTCTATTTCTCCTCTTCTTCCTGTGCCCCCTTCTAGTATTCTCTACTCTGAAACATCACCCCACATCAGCCACTTTCCTTATCCACACCTCTTCTGCCTTTCTTAGTGTTTCTCTCAAATAATGTACTTTAGAGTAATCACAATATGCTCATTCAGCATGCATTCACCCTCCCTCTTTCTCCTGTTCTAGATATCTCTATCAATTAGACCACTAGAAACATAGACTGAGCAAGACTATCTGGAAGCCGAGAGGGACATGCTCAGGTAAGAAAGTCGCACTAGCACAACCCACCCTCACGCACATAATGCCCAGAGGACCAAATGTATCCTCCTAACCAGAACTTAACGTACATCCTTACTCCTGATTCAAGGGGATCTGCACACAGAGTAAATATCATTGTACCACAGCCGAGCACGTCCCCCTCGGACCCAGAGAGGTTCTGTAGAGGATTTTCTATTTCTCTCACAGGTATGCATTTAATTGTTAATTTTTTTAAATTTTTATTGTTATAGTTGAACCTGCAAGTTATATTACAACCTACGCCTCCTACTCCACTCTGTGTCATGTGGACTGTATACCCCCAGTTAATATTCTTAATATTCATAATAGATAATACATACTATGTCTCAGCTACTTAGTTATAAAGTAGTAATCTAACATCTAACACATGATGTAACTTGACCTACGCAACATTCCCCAATCACATGACACTTGTGTACAGATCAGATAACATACGGAACTCTTCTTCTGAGACATTACCAGATAGATGCTCAGTACCCCTAGTATCTCTTGCACTATACGGACTTTACACACCTGTCCTACTTCTCCGATCCAAGGACACATTCCCTCACCATAGTAAGAAAATACACTCTTATTGTCGGGAACACCCAAGGGGAAACTTATCCTATCTATCGGAACCCAGACAAAATAACCTGGAAATTACACACATAGCTTTTATGACCTCTTTGGGACACAGGACTTCCTCCGTTGGTTGAACGTCACCTACCACCCCCACCACCAGCGGACTCAGGTAGATACCGCTGACCTATACCGGTTTCCCACAGATTCTGTAAGTGGGACTGCAGGCCAATCCCCACAACCGGTACAACCCCACGGTTTATCCCTCTCATACCCAACACCCACACTTCCTGCCCTACATTACCTTCTCTACCTACCTTCTTCCCTATAACTCTACCCCCCCTCCCCCCCATCCCCTGCCCTCACATCACCTACCCTCCGTCTCTGACTTCCCCGCTGGAAAGCCACAAACTCGGTAACCAGCACCTCGACCAGGAAACAATAGCACCCCACCGAACACCGTCCACTACTCTCTCTTTGAAAATACTTTCTCTTAATGTGAAAGGATTAAATACCCCTGAAAAGTGTTCGCAGCTGCTTGCCCACATGCGCAGTGCGAAGGCAGATGTAGTTTTTCTTTAGGAGACCCACTTCTGCTGTAAAAATATTCCTAAACGAACCTTTCTTTCCCCCATAACTATCATGCTACTTCCCCAACCTCAAAAACTAAAAGAGTTTCCATACTCCTTTCCAAAAATGTACCCTTGTAAGTCAAGTACACCCTGTTAGATGAACAGGGTAGGTTCATCTTCCTTAAAGGCACATTTAGAAACAGGCCAATTACCCTTGCAAACATATATAGCCCCAACACTTCCCAAGTCTCCTTTCTCCAAACAATGACAAGGAAGCTGACGACCTTCCAGGAAGGTCTCTTAGTTTTGGGGGGTGACTTCAATGTCCCCTTAGACCCTATAATAGACACCTCTACAGGCAAATCTCACTTGCTGTACATGGCCCTGAAGCAAATCAGGGGCTGCATCCAAGAACTATCTCTCCATGACGCATGGCGTACTCTCCACCCAAAAGACAAAGACTTTACCTTCTTCTCTGCCCCCCACAACAAATATTCTCACATTGACTTTCTGTTTCTCTCACAACCAGACCTCCCGACCCTGACAGCGGCAACCATAGACCCTATGACATTTTCGGACCATCATCCCATCTCCATGATACTTACTTTTCCAGATACACTCCACCGAACGTACACATGGAAGTTAGATCCTACACTTTTAACGGACGCACTTAACGTACAAGAGATTCGTTCCTGCTTAAGGGACTATTTAGTTGAAAATGACACCCCAGACACATCCACCCTGACACAATGGGAGGCTCACAAATGTGTTATACGAGGAAAACTGATATCCCTAGCAGCATCTGTTAAGAAAGCGAAGAAAGCTACACTATCCAACTTATTCACAAAACTGAAGAAACTTGAAGCCCTACATAAACATACTCTAGCTCAGTGGTTCTCAACCTTCCTAGTGCCGTGACCCCTTGATAAAATTTCCCCAGTTGTGGGGACCCCTAACAGTAAAATAATTTTCGTAGCTTTGATTGTCAGCACTCAAGGCAAGACAAGTAATTTGCGCCCCTAACCCACGGATATTTAGCGTTCCTTGAGTCTCTTCCACTCGTACAGTATTAAAACCCTTTATGGTACATTATGGATGTACCACTCTTTCTCTTTGTTCTCCTTTCTTTACCTTTTATCTCTCTCTATCCTAATTTCTTGTTTTTTTCCCCAATCCCTCTCTCTAGCCGTCTTTCTTGTTCTTTCTCTTATTCATTCTCTCCCTTTTTCTTTGTTCCTCCCCCTCTTTTCCTCTCCGTTCCATGTATCCTCTATTTTTATTCCTTCTCTTATTCCTTGATGGGGTAGGGGGGTGGGGGTGGGATGAATGGCAGTGCTGGCGGGGACTTGGGATGATTATCAGTTCTGGTGGGGGGTGGGATGAGTGGCAGTGTTGGGGAAGTTCTGATCAGCCAACTTAGGTGCTCTTGATCAAGGTCATCTGCTGATCTAAGAACTGTAGTGAGGACTTTTAATGGCAACTATAATCACAGGTAGTGTTACTCACTGTGTCTCCGGCTTCACTGTGTCTCCAGCTTTGTGGTGTCCCGCCACAGTAATGCCCCGTACACACGGTCGGATTTTCCGATGGAAAATGTCCGATCGGAGCGTGTTGTCGGAAATTTCGACCGTGTGTGGGCTCCATCGGACATTTTCCATCGGATTTTCCGACACACAAAGTTGGACAGCAGGAGATAAAATTTTCCGACAACAAAATCCGTTGTCGGAAATTCCGATCGTGTGTACACAAATCCGACGGACAAAGTGCCACGCATGCTCAGAATAAATAAAGAGATGAAAGCTATTGGCCACTGCCCCGTTTATAGTCCCGACGTACGTGTTTTACGTCACCGCGTTTACAACGATCGGATTTTCCGACAACTTTGTGTGATTGTGTGTATGCAAGACAAGTTTGAGCCAACATCCGATGGAAAAAATCCTAGGATTTTGTTGTCGGAATGTCCGAACAAAGTCCGACCGTGCGTACGGGGCATAACACCTATGCCGAAATCAGGAGATAGGGTCTCCTTCAGCCCCTCCCACTTCACATTCCTCACTAGTCAGCTGACCTCTAGTCTCTGCCCCCCCCAGCCATGCTGTCAACTGAATGGGTGGCAGCGAAGAGGTTGAGTGGGTGGCCAAAGGCACCAGGGTCAACCCTGCTGGGTGGCCATGAAAAGGCTGGGAAAGTGGTGAGGGCTTCAGGAACAGCCCAGGATTCGTGACCCCTGGCAAATCGTCATTTGACCCCCGAGGGGGTCCCGACCCCCAGGTTGAGAACCACTGCTCTAGCTCAACAAACTCACTTCGAACTTACTGAGACCCGCACACTTATTAAGGAAGAGCTGCACCACAATCTTAAGAAAAAATTCATTCTCACAAACTCTTTTACGAGTTTGGAAACAAGAGTGGCCACCTACTTGCACGGGCACTACGTAAGAAAAAAGCCAATAACACGATCTATCAGTTACATTCTACTAATGGAAAACCTCTAACACACAATGATGACATAGCAAAGGAATTTGAAAAATATTATTTCTCCCTCTACGACTTACGCACCTCTGATCCCGCCCCGACCCCAGCATCCCTGAGAGCTCTAAACATTGACTCGTTCTTAGAACAATATGCCCCAGGGAAAATACCCCTGGATACAGTAGCATCCCTTGACTCACCGATCACCTCCACAGAATGGGAAAAGGCAATAAAACAGCTTAAACCCGGAAAGAGCCCAGGTCCAGACGGTCTTCCAGCAGTATACTATAAGACATTTTCAAACACTCTCCAAATCCCCTTCCTCAAAACCTTTAACTCTCTCTCCCCCACGAATCCCCTCACAAGGGGAATGTTGTAGGATCACATTGTGGTCATTCCCAAAGAAGGTAAAGACCCTTCTCAAACAGGAAACGACAGACCAATCTCACTGTTAAATGTGGACATAAAAATTTTCTCCAAAATACTAGCCAACAGACTGTTACCCCTCCTACCCTCCATCGTCTCCCAAGATCAAGCAGGCTTTGTCCCTGGACACGAAGCCAGGGACAACACTAGCAAAGCAATCGACTTACACCATCTGATAACCCGAACAAAGCAAAGCGGCTTCTACCTGTCACTAGATGCGGAGAAGGCGTTTGACAGAGTGTCCTGGGATTACATGTCGGCAGTTCTACTAGCCATAGGACTTGATCCTCATATGATTGAACTGATTCTATTGTTATATGGCAGTCCCTCAGCTAAAGTGAGGGTCAATGGCACTCTGTCAAACGCCTTCCCTATCCGCAACGGAACAAGACAGGGATGCCCCCTGTCACCTATCCACTTTGTACTTACCCTCGAACCCTTCCTCCGCAAACTCAAACTTAACCCAGACATAAAGGGAATCAGATCACCGGAGAAGGAGTAAAATATGCTGCATACGCAGATGACATACTGTTGTTCCTCACACAACCATTAACTACTTTACCAATACTATTATCCGAATTTAAGCACTTCCAGAACCTTTCTAACTTAAAGATGAATTTCACTAAATCTTTTGCTCTAAACATATCACTACCCCAACGTCAAGTAGACCAATGTAAGGAGAATTTCCCTTTCCATTGGAAACAAGATTCGATCACATACCTAGGCATTCAAATCCCCTCCAAACTCTCAGACTTATATACCAAAAATTTCCTCCCCCTCTTAAATAAACTAACTTTGGACCTCAAAACATGGAACAAACCGACATTTTCCTGGTTCGGTAGAGCGGCCATACTGAAGATGAACGCTCTTCCAAGAATCTTATACCTCTTACAGATGATCCCGATACAGATCCCCCCTCCTTCTTCAAAACATACAGACAGATATGCTCCAGTTTCCTGTGGGGAAAACACAGACATAGAATTGGTCACCACCAACTCACTCGCCCGAAAAATCTAGGAGGCATAGGCCTTCCGAACATCCTTCACTACCACACCGCCACCCACCTTGCCAGGATAGTGGACTGGAATGTCCATACCCAACAGAAAGACTGGGTCTCTTTAGAAGCCTCCTTCACAAAATTAACCCTGAATTCACTCCCTTGGATTTCCCCAAACCAAATCCCACTAGACATTCGCACACATCCGACGATAGGACCCACCATACAATGTTTTCACCAGACGTGTAAGAAAACCTCCATCTCCTCCACCCCCAGTCCATTGACTCCAATAAAGTTAAACCCTGACTTCCCGCCAGGAATGCATCACCAATTTCTCTCTGACAACTGGCCACAGGAACAAATCAGAGCCAACCAATTTTACCAACAGGGCAACTTACTCACTGCAGCTCAAATTGCTGCCTGTCTAGAAAAGATACCTATCTCCCCATGGACATACATAATGATAGCCCATTACCTCAAAATTCTAGACAAAAGTGGTCAATGTTCCAGACAGCTCACACCTTTCGAATTACTATGTACCAAAACATCACCCCAATCACATCTTATCTCCTACATACACAACCTCATCTTCGCTGATCTTAAAGCAAATGAAAGTCAGTCCTGCAGAAAATGAGAGACTGACATCCATCCAACTCACGAAAGAGAGATGGGAACAAATATTTCTGAACATACACAAGGGCTCAACCAACGTCACCACCCAGGAAAATGGGTTCAAAATTCAGGCTAGATGGTACCATACC
Organism: Lithobates clamitans; assembly: GCA_037952925.1. NCBI lineage: Eukaryota > Metazoa > Chordata > Amphibia > Anura > Ranidae > Lithobates > Lithobates clamitans. The sequence continues at coordinate 7,658,926 of JBBGZY010000076.1, read as the reverse complement.
CCAGTACTGTTACACAAATTTAAGGCCGACATCCCTGAAACATGTTGGAGGTGCCATCAAGAAAGGGGTACTCTTCTTCACATTTGGTGGTTTTGCACCCCTTTGCAAGCCTTTTGATCAAAGGTCCTTCGCATAATCACGCAAGTTACCACTTACAATCTAGACTTCACCCCAGCCCAATTTCTCCTACACCTCTCATCTTTACCACATACTACTTATCACAAATCACTAATGATGCATATGATTAACGCAGCAAAACAATGCATCCCCGTACATTGGAAGTCAAAACAAATACCCACTCTCAAAGAATGGTTTGCCAGAATACACAGAGTAGCAGAAATGGAACAACTTATACATATCTCAAGAGACACGCCAACAAAATTTAGTCGTAAGTGGGCCTGTTGGACACATTACCAAACTCTACCTTAATACAAGGACATACTAAATCCGCCCCCATATAAAGGTGATTTATACCTGATGACCTAACCTCCATACAACCCAAATTTCCCCACCATTAATTCTCCCTTCATTTGGGGATTACCCCCCTAATTTATCCAAAGCCCCCTCAAAACACCATGGCCAAACACCATTTGCCAAGGGAAGTCAGAGACCTCCCATCCTACTCCCCTTTCCTCCCTCTCCCTCCTTCCCTTCCTCGCCCTTCCCTGCTCCCCAGCCTCCCACTTCCCCTCCCCTCCTCTCCTCCTCCATTCCCTACGCCCTCCATCTAGACACCCACGCAGGCACACAGTTTACCCACTTCACATGCTAATTAAATACCCAACCTAAAAGACGAACTTAAGACATACACGAAGTTACTCTGAATGCTCACTGACCAGGTCCACATATATCCAGTGATAAATACAACACACTTCCGACAGATGTCTTACTCGAATCTCACTCTACAAGACCTGTATATTTCGGTACTCTCACTGCAAGTAGAATAAATTTCCCATAGAGCGTCAGTTAACGGGTAATTAAGGCCCAATTAAAGATATAAGTTGGGTTAATACCCCTTTCATAATTAACCCAGTATGGAAGTGATTATCAATACTAGCTGGGACATTTTGTTATTGTGTATTTCATAATTATTTCATCATCAATGTTCAACGTTAAACGATTGCTGTAAAGACTTCATACTCTTCAATAAAATACTTTGGAGCAAAAAAAAATGTGAAAAAAAGGGGAAGTGAAAATAAAATGAAATTGGATGAAATATATAAGAAAATAATAAAAAATATATTATATATATATATATATATATATATATATATATATATATATATATATATATATATATATATGAAAAAAATAATAAAATAAAATGAATGGAAAAATAAAATAAAAATGAAATAAATAAACAAATGAAAAAAATAAAATGATAATTAATTGGATAAATAATACTATAATAATTGAAGATCAAAGAAAAGAAGAAGGAAATTAAATATAGATATAGATATGAATATGAAATAATAAGTGCATACATATAGGAAAAAAGAAGGATGAAATTAAATATAGATATAAATATGAATATGAAATAATGAGTGTATACATATATGAAAAAAGAGGGAACCCTATCCATATAGTGACCTCTCGTAGGACTAACACCTCTAGGGCTCCCACGGATGGGCGATTGATTACTCACACATTCAAAGGGTGCCCCTGGCATCCGTTTGAACCAAGGAAAAGGAACCTGAGCAAGCAAAACCCACTCCTCTAGTGGATGATCAATCGAGTCTTGGTCATAATGGATAAAACATCCAGAATAGCCTGGGAAGAAAATCAATTCAAAAATAGGGAAACACAACATACATAAGTACTATATACCTATATCATGTATTTGTAACACTGGAGTCACAACCTGTCTACGTATATACAAAAGGATATGTATCATTTGTTAGAAAGAGGGAAAAGAGAAAAAAAAGGGAATGGGAGAAGATGAATAAGTGTCAATATGGTTAAAGGAAAGGTTTAAACCTAAAGGCATCGTTTAGGCCAGGATATTTCAAGGCTGATAGTTTGTGTATCCAGCAAGCCTCTCGTTGTAGAAGTAGCTTGTTATAGTTTCCTCCCCTGTCTCCAGGGGGGATGTGCTCCAAGGCAAAAAAGTGCAATTTACTGCTGTCAAAGTTGTGCTGCAAACCTATACTGCAGTTTCGCTTGATTCTTAGGGCACATTCATTACAAGGGGAGCAGGGTGGGAACTGGTGGCATGAAGTAGAGAATAACCTGCAGATGGCTTTCGATAAAGAGTAGTTCCTATGCTGCCATCATCATTTACTAAAATTTGAACGTCCAGGAAAGTTAATTGATGTTGACTGAGCTCAAATGTAAAGTTCAGATTGTACTTGTTGATTTTTAAACTATCCAAAAAGGAAAGAAGGGTATCTTTGGTTCCAAGCCAGATAAAAAAAATATCGTCAATAAAACATCTCCAAACTGGGATCTGTTCAAAAAAGATTTGCATATCATCCCTAAAGAAAAGTTCACGCTCCCACCCCCCCCGATACAGGTTGGCATAAGAGGGGGCACATTTGGTCCCCATAGCCACACCCTGTATCTGGAGGTAGTGGGAGCCCCCAAAAAGAAAAATGTAAGAAAGAATGAAGAGAAGCAATCCAAAATGAACTTGTTGTACTCTTTAGACACCTCAAGGTTTTCAGAGATGAAGCCCTCCACAACTTCCACCCCCAGAGAATGGGGGATGGAGTTGTAGAGGGCCTCCACGTCGAGGGCTACTAGCCAAGAGCCATTCGGGATGGATACATTATGACCAAGACTCGATTGATCATACACTAGAGGAGTGGGTTTTACTTGCTCAGGTTCCTTTTCTTTGGTTCACATGGAAGCCAGGGGCACACTTTGGATGTGTGAGTAATCAATCGCCCATCCATGGGAGCCCTAGAGGTGTTAGTCCTACGAGAGGTCACTATATGGATGGGGTTCCCTCTTTTTTCATATATGTATACACTCATTATTTCATATTCATATTTATATCTATGTTTAATTTCATCCTTCTTTTTCCTATATGTATGCACTTATTATTTCATATTCATATCTATATCTATATTTAATTTCCTTCTTCTTTTCTTTAATCTTCATTTATTATATTATTATTTATCCAATTAATTATCATTTTATTTTTTTCATTTGTTTATTTATTTCCATTTTATTTTATTATTTTTTTCATATATATATATATATATATATATATATATATATATATATATATATTTTTTTATTATTATTTTCTTATATATTTCATCCAATTTCATTATATTTTCACTTCCCCTTTTCTTCAAATTTAAATCAGAATTGTGTCATATCGCTAAGATTTTATAACAGTATATCAAGATCCTTAAGATAATCCTACTCCAGTATTTATTGATACAGGGGTTTACTACACACCTTGCCCATTCTTTTTTCTTCTTCCAAAATGGCGCAATTGGCCTCCTGGCCAGGATCTAACTTCCATCACTATTTGACGTGCTCTCTGGCGCATGCGCATTGTAGTTACTGGTGCTTTCCACGTCATACTCCTTGGCGCATGCGCACTGCGGGTACCAACGTGTTTCACGTCACGCCACAATACCCCCGCCCCTATCTCCATCCATGCACCCATCTCCGGGCCTCCTCACTACACGTCCACATCCCGGCGGTGACGTCAGATGCCGCCGGGTTGGAGGGACTACAAGTATGCAGCATTTTGCCGCTATCCTCTGTCGTAGGCTCGTCATCGGAAGGGGAGGCTGTCTCTCTCTCCCCTCCACTGTTTGCCTGCCCAAATCTCCACACTGGTAAGTGTTTCCACACACTGACTCTGCTCGATGTATGAGCAATTCAATGGTGTGGATTTTACACTCACTGATAACATATGTCCTTCTCACTCTCCTTTCAGCTGCGTTTTCATGCATCTACTTCCTAATACAATAATTTTTGATCTACCCAAACCAGCTCAGCAGTGAATCTCCACACCAGGGGGATTTTAAACTGCTGCCTTAACTTTGCAATAAGGCTGTTTAGCCTCCAGCAAACAACTCTTGATTCAACTCAAGGTAATTTTTCTTCTATTTGGGTGTTGACTTTTCAGCGCCCTGTAGACTGCATGTGCTTGATATTGCTATCATTCACTATATATATATATATATATATATATATATATATATATATATATATATATATATATATATATATATATATATATATATTTTTTTTTTTATACTCTATCCAGTTCTCCAGTAAGGACTTATTTATGCTTAGCCCCTCTTTGACCAAAATTGATGGGAACCTATATGAGTGAGACCTACCCATACTTTGAATGCTATACACCGTGTTCATCAAATCTCTACTTTAACAAATTATTCAGCCTGGTAAGACTATCTTTATTATTATTATCACTCTTTGATGGAATGTATCTCTTTCTGCTTAGTCAGATTGACTTTGTTTTTTGATGATTAATTGCTGCCTTAGTAATACTCTGTAATTTTGACTAGACATTTCTGTTCACATTAATTCTATTCATGTAATTTAAAGTTTTAATATTGTAATGTGACATTCCATCTATGTCTCTCATTTTCAGTATACCACAATTCATACCAGAACTCCTGATGAAGCTCACAATGAGCGAAACATGTCGAGTGGTATTTATTGAATAGCCCTTTTTCCATTGTCTTTGTCAAACCAGATATGGATATTGAGAGACTTTTTAACTTTTTTTGTTAATATAAATTAAATTGAATTAATAAAAAACTTTTGTATGGATAGATTATGTATGTCTATTTACTTCAATTATCATTTATTCTAAGCACCTTAAAAGTCCCGGGGTCTGCTTACCTCATTTCCCCTTTCTTTGTTTATTATTCTCTTGGGATGTGGTGCTAAGGTTGATTGTCGCTGCCCTCTTTATCTAAATCATGTTTAAACAATAAAAATGGCACACAGTTACAATGGTACTGATCTCCTCCCCTGATCAATTCATAACCTTCCACAGCTTCCAATACCATCTCTATGCTGATGACACCCAAATATTTTTCTCTACTCCTCAGATCACTCCTTCTGTCTCCTCATGCATCATTTTACTTGCTGACAAATCAGCTTGGATGTCACACCACTTCCTCTGTCCAAAACTGAGTTCAATTATCAACAGCACAGTCAACCCTTTCCCTTGGGCCAGCAATCCTGGATTCTGACATCTCCTTTCAGCCCCACATCCCATTATTGCCCAAACCTTGCTGCCTCAACCTCTGCAACTTTTCCAAAATGTATTTCTTCTTAACAAATGACAGCATAAAGCTTTAAATGCACTCCCTTTTTATCCAACACAGTTTCTGCAACTCCCTCCTGGTTGGCCTACATTTATACAGGCAACCCCCTTTTAGTCTATCGTGAATGTTACTGTCAACTTAACAACCGTTTGATGGCCATACTCTCTTCTTACCAATCCCTTCACTGCCTTCACTGGCCTCTGCTCTCCTAGCAAATACAATTCTAAATACTAACAACAACATACAAGGCCATTCACAACTATGCCCCAAGCTACATCACCAATCGTATCCCAAAATATTAACCAAACCATCCTCTCCACCTATCCCAAGACCTATTACTCTTTAGCCCCCTCATCACCTCCACCATTGCTCGCCTCCAGGAATTCTCCAGAGCCTCTCCTTTACTCTTAAACTGCCTACACCAGTCTGTCAGTCTTTCTTTTATTCTGTTCCCCTTTGGGTGTTCCTTGAAAACTCATCTCTTCAGGGAGGCCTATCCTGCCTCCTCCTAAAAAGTGCACCTTTGCTTTCTCCATCAGCGGATTGTTCTCAAGCTTTTACAAGCAGGGCCCCCTTAATAATCTGGTATTGAATTGACTGTACTGTTTCACTGTATTTTTTGAAGCACTGCACAAACTGTTGGTGCTATACAAATTTTGTATAATAACAAAAACAATAATTATACAATTTATAAAAATGATGACAAAACCTGGTAGAAATAATAAACATGCCACATAATTATATAGAGTGGATATCTGGTGGGGGAAAAAAAAGAACATTTATAAACTATAGTAAAACCTATGTATGGTCTTTTTGAATAAACAGTGCAAGAAACAAAATTAAAAGTGCAACAACCCATAGTCAAGAGTATTCCTTTTACTATAATCAGTCCTGAAAAAAAAAAAAATATTGGTTGCTATTGAAATATGTGCTTCACTTCTTGCGCAGTATTATTAAAAAAATGTAATTTAACTTTTTTTTCAGAATCATTTTCTTTTTCCAAAAAAAGTTTTTATTGAATTTTCATGTAGAAAGAGTAACAATGCACACGTGATATAAAAGCCTGCAAGACTTCACGGTATTACTACAACATAGTGCAAGCTGGAACATATAATGCAAGAGACAATGAGGTGACATCTGAGTTTAAAGCGGAGTTCCACACAAAAATGGAACTTCCGCTTTTTGGAACCCTCCCCCCTCCGGTGTCACATTTGGCACCTTTCAGGGGGGAGGGGGGTGCAGATACCTGTCTAAGACAGGTATTTGCACCCACTTCCGGCATAGACTCCCGTGGGAGTCTACACCTCTCCCCGTCCCCACCGCGCTGTCTGCTGGGAACACACAGCTCCCAGGAGAGAGCGGGGACCACTTGGGACGCGCAGCGCGACTCGCGCATGCGCAGTAGGGAACCCGGAAGTGAAGCCGCAATGCTTCACTTCCTGATTCCCCCACCTAGGATGGCGGCGGCAGCTGCCGAGAACCGAGCGGGTTCTCGGCGTCGCCTGCTGACATCGCTGGACCCTGGGACAGGTAAGTGGCCATGTATTTTAAAGTCAGCAGCTGCAGTATTTGTAGCTGCTGGCTTTTAATATTTTTTTTTTTGGCAGTGTGGGTGGACCCCCGCTTTAAGGAGTTTAAGAATTATATCAGGTATAACTTAGATAAGAAACAGGAGCAATGATGATGTTCAGACCTCTAGTTGGAGGTCATTACCCAGAGGTTCTAACCCAAAGTGGCCTATTGAATTACCGCTAATTGAGTGGATGAGATTCCTCGGTCCCTCCGCCCCAGAAGGCAACCCCAGATCACCCCTATGGGATCAAACTGAGTGTGAGGTGGCCTCCCCGTGGCTCAGAGATCAGAGCCCCCCACCCCCAAACCATACCCTTAAAAATATAGGGCCTGCTCTGGGAGACAATAGCTCCTTTTAATATGTAAACTATATGAGTCTGTAGGTGTGAAAATGGGAAAGAAGAAGAAGAGTGAGGCATCAAGGTGCCTCTGAGTGAGCAGAAGAGTGAGGAGCGGAGAATGAAGTCCGGGAGGTCTTAAGAGTCTGGTGAAATGCCGGACATAGGGTAATGCCAGAATAGGTTGCCCAGGGTTCCCAAATGGCCTCAAACTTAGATACTTTGTCCTGAAGCTTAGCTACTAAGTGCTCTTGTGTCATAATCCAGGATATTTTCCTCTTTGCTGCCATAAATGAGATAGTAGGCTTTTTCCAAGCCCCAGCAAGTGTAATCTTGGCACCCAAGAAGATGAAAAAAACTAAAGTTTGCATGTGCTTGTGTAATGCTTCCACCCTATGATTCAGGAGAACAATAGTGGGATCTTAAGGTATTGCTGCTCCAGAAATTTGCCTTAGGAGATGAAATACCTTGTTCCAGTAAGTTCTGACAAGAGGACAGGACCATCAGACATGAAGCATAGGGGAAAGGCATCTTGATACATTACTGCCAATCTAGCAGGAACGTGGTACCATCTGGTATGGAGTTCAACAATGGCTTCAATTAGTGATACCTTTATAAGAGCATTGTAAAGCCTGAAACTGAGTATTGCTGTCCCATGAAATCTCCATGTCATGTTCCCATGCCCGGACATAGGAAGGCTTGTCATTTCTATATGCCAAAAAGGCGTATATGATCGAGATACCCCCCCTCTGATCCGTAAGGTTAGCGTACCATTGTTCATAGAGAGTAGATTTGGGGGTTTCCATTTTATCTGACCAAATCGAGTTTAGATAGTGCCTAATTTGGGTGAGCATAAATCTCTCAGAGGCAGGCATTTCCAGTTGGTTATTGCAGTAGCTCAGGGAGATCGGGCCCATAGAATTGAGGAAATGTCCTATTCGGAATAAGCCTTTGTTCAGCCACCAATGAAAAGCTTGAATGTTCATGCTGAGGGAAAAGGCAGGGTTATTGAATAAATGAGCTAACGGGCGCATACTGGAGATCAACTTGTGAGGTTTGTGTATGGTGTCACATAAGGCCATTGAGTGAGAAAGAGTGGGCGATAAGATGGGGGGCCGTGCTTTCAGACTACACCACAGCAGGTAAATCGATTGTGTGTCATGGAACTGCTCCCCCATCAGGCTCCCATATCAACACAATCAGGTTTGGGTCCTCTGAGGTATACTGATATTTGTGCCAACTGAGCTGCCTGATAGTACCACCAAATACTAGGGAGACCCAGACCACCCTGCGTTTTCAAATGGAAGAGAGGTTCTTTGGGGCAGCTGTAACCTTTTTTCCCCCATATAAAATGTGTAATTCGAGATTGGACCTCAAAGATGGCTTTTTTTTTATAGGTATCGGGAGGGACCTAAAGAGGTAAACATGGCAATAATGTCATTTTGACGGCATTTATTCTGCCCAGCCAGGATAGACCTACCTTTGACCAAGCCTTCAGATCCTCCCTGCACCTATGAAATATGGGAGGGTAGTTAGCGCCATACAGTTTGCCTATATTTTGTGTTAGCTTAATCTCCAGGTATGGTATGAAGTTGGGTGCCCAAGCGAATGAGAAATGCTGTTTCAATTGTTCTACTGACTGGGGTGGGACAGACACATTTAGGGCAATAGTGTCAGGGCTGGCTCAGCCCTTCCTTCTCTGAGCTGGCCGCTCAGCTGTCGGCTAATTGCCAGCTCTCTTCTCTCTCCACAGTTAACCAGCTGTTGTTGATCTGCTCGTCAGTCCCGCCTACTTAAAGACGTCCAGTTCACTTCTTTCCTGCCTTCGCCTTGGTCACATCACAAGAAACCATCTCCTGCGTTCCCTTTTAAAGGCTAGCTTGCTGACATCCCTTCTGGCCCCTTATCCTGCTTGCTGTTCCTCAACTTGGATCCCTGACTTCTGGCCAGCTGATTACTCGATCTGGTTACTGAACTCCGGCTTGCCTGACTACCCGATCCGGTTACTGGACTCTGGCTATGCTTTGACTACACTTAGTCTATTTATCTTCTATTCTTATTAATAAACAAGTGCGATTTAACTGTACTTCTGTCTTGGTCTGGTTCATGGTTTCTGACAAATAGATTATCAGACATTGACTTTAAGGCCTGAAATGTTACCAAACTCTTGTAGCAGTTTCTAAACATTTGGTGTAGACATTAATGGGGACGTGAGGAATAGAAGCAAATCGTCTGCAAACAGGGCAAATTTATGTTCCTGAATGCCACAGAGGACCCCTTTAATGTTGGGGTGAGACCTGATTGCAATTGCTAGGGTCTCTCTAGCAATAGCAAACATTAGAGGGGAGAGGGGGCACCCTTGCCTTGTCCCTTTTCTAATCTCGAGGGATTCAGAGTATTTGCCCATCAAGCAAACCTGTGCACTGGGAGTCAAGTAGAGAGAGGCAACTATACTTCTGAATTTGGGACCAAATCCCCATCTTTCCAGGATCTCAAAATGGTAGGACCACGAGACTGAATCAAATGCCTTCTGCAGGTCTATAGAGAGCAGGAATCCTTTTTGAGGGGGGCCCCCATCCCATTGGGAGTTAAGTATGGAGATTTTATATATGGCTCTCCTGATTTGGTCCGGTCCCTGTCTTCCACGGATGAAGCCTACCTGGTCTTTATGGATATAACTTGAGATAAAACTAGCCAAGCTCGAGGCAAGGATTTTCGTCATGATTTTGAGATCACTAATAATAAGGGATATCGGGCGGTAGTTGCTAACGTCAGTAGTGCATTTCCTTGGTTTGGTGATAGCAGAAATGTGTGCAGTGTTTAGGTCCTTATCTACTGGGGCTCCATCCCAAATTTTTTATAGTAGCAGACCGAAAATCCGTCTGGCCCTGGGGAGGTACCAGCTGTAAGGGATTTAATTGTCTCCAGTACCTCTTCGGTGGATATAGGGCCATCTAGCAGGTCTCTATGACTCTGCGAGATTATTGGAATGGGGAGATCTTTAACCTGTTCCGAACCAGCCGCCGCAGTTGTATTGCAGCAGAATGGCACGGGCAGGCGAATCGCCGTTATTTTACGTCGCTCCCTCTGGTGGCCACTAGGGGCGCGCCTGCAGCTCGCCCCTGGAGCCGATGCGAGTGACCGGCGGTTTAGATGACCGCTGGGCTCCCGGGATCGCTCGTAACACGGGAAGAACCGGGATTTCTGTGTGTAAACACAGAGATCCCGGTTCTCTGAGGGGAAAAGTGACAGATTGTCTGTTCATACAAAGTATGAACAGCGATCTGTCATCTCCCCTAGTCAGATCACAATTAACCCCTTGATTACCCCCTGGTGTTAACCCCTTCACTGCCAGTGGCATTTTTACAGTAATCAATGCATTTGTATAGCACTGACCACTGTACTAATGCCAATGGTCCAAAAAATGTGTCAAAATTGTCCGATGTATCTGCCATAATGTCACAGTCATGATAAAAATTGCAGATCGCCACCATTACTTCCTTGCGTGAGCCGTCGTAGCTGTATGTCGGATCTTTAAAATGCTTTAGCAGGCGTGCGTGCACGCTCGCAGAGTGTCCCCAGAGCCGATGCACGTGCTCGGCAGGCGTGATGAATGCTCGTGACAGAGTGAGAACCGGGAACACAGTTAACCCCTTGATCACCCCCTAGTGTTAACCCCTTCCCTGCCAATGACATTTATACAGTAATCAGTGGCTATCTTTCTGTTCGCTGTATAAATGTCACTAGTCCCACAAAAATGTCAAAAGTGTCTGATCTGTCCACAATGTCACAGTCACGATAAAAATCGCTGATCAACCATGTTAATAAAAAATAAATAAAAATGCCAAAAATCCATCCCCTATTTTGTAGACGCTATAACTTTTGCGCAAACCAATCAATATATGCTTATTGCGATTTTTATTACCAAAAGTATGTAGAAGAATACATATCGGCCTAAACTGAGAAAAAAATTGCTTTAAAAAAAAATGGGGATATTTATTATAGCAAAAAGTACAAAATATTGTGTTTTTTTCAAAATGGTCGCTCTTTTTTTATAGCGCAAAAAATAAAAACCACAGAGATGATCAAATACCACCAAAAAAAAGCTCTATTTGTGGGAAAAAAGGATGTCAATTTTGTTTGGGTACAACAGATGCAGTGCCGAATCGCAGAAAGTGTTCTGGTCAGGAAGGGGGTAAAATCTTCCAGGACTGAAGCGGTTAAGGAAAGAGTCAATTGCAGCAGGTGAAGGAGGAGAGTCAGCTTTATAAAGTTGTGAGAAAAACTGTTGAAACTATTCCATAATCCGAATTGGGTTTTGGGTTGCCTGATGGGGTGCAAATTTTGGGAAAGGCTATGGAGTGGGGTTTGGGAGTTAAATTGGCTGCTAATTTGGAGCCAGGTCTATCTTTTTGAAAGTAGAATTTCGCTCCCGTCCATCGAAGATGCTTTTCGGCTTTAGTTGTTAAAGCTAAATTAAAGAGGAGGGCCCATTAAAAAAAAAAAAAAATGAAAAGTCAGCAGCTACAAATACTGCAGCTGCTGACTTTTAATTGGACACTTACCTGTCCCAGGGTACAGCGATGCGGGGGATCGAAGCCCCACTCACCTCCCCCTCCATTCAGCGGTGCTGGAATTGCAACTGTGGGCGCCGGGCTGTGGCTTCACAGCCAGGCACCCACTGCACATGCGCGAGCGGCGCCGCATGCCGTGATTGGCCGCTCAGTCATCTGGGACCTGTAATGGGTCCCAGGTGATTGACAAGAGGGCGGGAGCAGAGCCGAGTCCTTCCTGTGCCGAGGGGGAAGTGATGTCACCAGCCCAGGGACTGAAAGAGGCAGACTACGAGGGACCCCCTAGCAACAGGCATTTAGAGGTGAGTTAAAAAAAAAATTCCAAATGTTTTTTTTTTTTTTTTTTAGGAATTTTCATGTATTATTTATTTTTTGGGTGGAACACCACTTTAAGATTGATTCTGGCTATGTCTAAGCGGGACAGGGTATCGTGCGTGGGGTGTTTCGTTTGTGGATCTTGCTCAGTAAAAGTAAGTCCTCTGTACGTTTTTGGATCTCTGCTCCATGTTCACGTTTTAGTTTGGAGGCTATCTGTATGAGTTTCCCTCTGATCACTGATTTGTGGGCTGCCCATAGGGTTTCAGCTTTGACTGTGTTATCATTCTCATTGAAGTAGTCTTTCAATGCCTTTTCTAGTATCATGCATCGAAAACCGGGTCACTTAGCTAAGGCTTCATTAACTAGGCTTCATTAAGTGTTATGTGGTGAGGAAAAGTGCGTATAATCCTTTACATGTGGGTTGAGTTCCCTCCAGATATCCACTAATCCATCTGAATATAGCAGCTGCATGATTTTTAAGCTCTGTCTGGAGGGGAGTTTGGATTTAGGTTTCCTGATCACTGGTTTGTCTTGAGAGAGGTCAAGGGCTATATTTGAATCTCCCCCTATGAGAACTGTGCCCTGACAGTGTTTTCGTATTGTGTTAAGGAGTCAAAAAATTTTGCCTGGCCTTTGTTAGGGGTATAGTAGGAAACAAAAGTGTAGGTCTCTTCATCAATGGTGCCTGTCACTAGCACATAGCACCGTGCAGGGTCCTTAAGAACCTTTGTTGTTGAGAAATGTAGGTGTTTTGAAAAACAAGTTGCTACTCCTTTGGTTTTGTTGGTGAGAAAGAATTGTGGGTCAGATCAAATTGACTGAAGCTGCTTCCGTCCGACAGTCCTCAGGGTGGTTGAGAGTCCTTGGATCTTTTGGAGTGGTTCTTCTGCCACACCGGCTTAAGAGGGCTTGCAGGTGGAAGATGTTTTGCTGAGGATGTTGCGCCTTTGCTGGCCGATGAGGGCTGTGGGTCTTGGGATAATAAATCCAGGTGCAGTAGTATGCACTCGCCTTCGGGAAACAATGAGATACCATAACTTTTGTTGCAAAATGAGAAATGTAGGCGGAAAGGAAAGGACCATCTGTAGGTAACTTCATTTGCGTCAAGACTTGGAGCAGTGAATTTAAGGCTCTCTGTTTCTGTACAGTGTAGGGCGAGAGGTCCGCAAAGATTTGTATAGGATGACCTTGGAAGGTCAGGTTTTCTGCTGCTCGTGACCTTTACATTACCCCTCCTTTACTGTGTAGAAATGCGGTTTTACAATGATGTCCCTTGGGAGGCCATCTGAGCATGGAGGTTGTAAGGCTCTGTGGGCCCTGTCTAATTCTAGGCGATGGTCTGAGATGTCAGGAATGAGGTCCTTGATGAGTGCCCGATTTCCGGCTGGACTTCTTTTACTGTTTCAGGGAGTCCCCGGACCTTAAAGTTAGCCTGGATTTGTTTTCCAAGTCATCAATTTTGGATAATGCAGTCTCTAATTGGTCCTGTACATTCTGGATTCTTGCAGAGTTTTGGTTAATTCTAGCTACTGATTGATCAGCTTTTCTTTCAATGTGATCTATCCGCATGCCCAGTTGTAAATCAGCATGGATAGATGAGGTTATCTAAGCAGCGTTTTGAGCTAGGCCCCTGGACAGTATTTTGGAGCATGCTGACATCATAGAAGGAAAGTCAGTAGGTGTGGAAGGAAGGCCCTGTGGTGTCATGGGGTCAGACATTGGAGTCAAGAAAAGGCCATCAAGCATTCTCCCTATTAGGGATTCAGTGGATGTAGGGGAGGGTGTCATCCTGTGGGCTGCACTCACTGTGTCCAGTTGTGATATGCGAGCCGCTGTTTCAGGAGCTTCATAGTCTGCAATGGAGTCTTCCTCCTCTGTCCCTCTGCCTTGTGAGATCGTGGCCGCCATCTTGGAATAGTTGTGAGGCTCAGGGGCAGAGTTCAGCAAGCAGGATAAGTCCTGCCTGGCAGAGCCTGCTGACATCAGGGTGATCCTGGAGTGTTCCCCTCCCTATCGCTCGTGGAGCGGGCCCGGAATGAGCACTCTGTCGGCTGCGGCGGGTGTTAACAAACCGTGGCTGTGCAGAGCTTCAGGTGGTCGCGGCCATCTTGGCAGCTTCCGCCTTTCATAACTATTTTCAATACATTTTTTCCACCTACTATAATTTATCAATTGAGGGTAATTATTCCATTGAGGGTATATTTTTGCACCGTAAAGTGGATATTCTAAAAAAAATGTCTGTGTGACCTGAGGATCTCCCTATGTTACTTCAGGGGGTTCCGTATTTCTTGGAAGTCCCATTTAAGCATTGTTGTGTTTTTGTTTTTTTGTGCTGTACTGTATTATTAAGTTATTAAATTCGCATCTCATCCTGCCTCAGGAAACAGTGGCAATGTTCACAGACAAGTGTTTCCTGTTTAGATACAGTATACTTGGAGCATGTTCATTTACTAAGCAAAACATTTGCATGTGAAACAGAGAAAAGTTCACCTTAGTTGAGTTGTGCAGGTGTCTTTCTCCTATCCTTCATTATAAAATTCTGTATTTATTTATATAATATTATATATAAAGTATTTAGTGTATATATTTTATGTATATAGTCCTATAATTATATATATATATATATATATATATATATATATATATATTTTTTTTTTAATTGTGGATGAGTCGTCTGGAGCATCAAGAATTATCCAATAATGTCATTATCGTTCTTTGGTTCAAAAGAAGGTATTTTGTATATCCATATCTGTTCTTTGAGGCAGGAGTCCTCTTGTTAGTGACCTGGCCATTGGTATTCAGGGTGTATATTTTCTGCAGTTTCTTACCTGCCAGCTTGGTGACTCTATGTGGTCCTTGCCCATTCATATATCCCAGACTGACTGTGGACTATTTCATACCCCCTGATAATCACCTATAAATAATAAGTATTCATGTCTCAAAGACACAGCAGAATTACAGTGTTTGGAATAACTGACTAAACCTGTTTCTTGATCATATCATTGATATCATCAAGATAATGTTTTACAGGAAAACTAACCTAGCCCCCAGGAGTTTTCAGGATGACGATGCATGATAAAAGTTCACAAACGATATTTTCTTGAGCAGAATATACTTACCTTTTGTAAACAATTCATGCATTTTGAAGTGAAAAATTAGACGTTTCCTCATATTTGGAGTCTCATTTCTTCTGGCACTCTTTTATGTCTACCAAATGTGCTCTGACAAAATAGTGAAAAACTTATAACCATTTATCTCTTTGACTCCTAAGCAGTTTCTAAAGAGTCAGATGCTGGTTTCAATTCCCTCCAACGTTCTTCACACAACCCTTTTAACACATTCTTATCTTAGAAATAACTTTCTTGTCTGATTTCGAGCTTCATTATGTATGCCTCATATCTATAAAAACAGTCAATTTATTTATTTTATTTAACTAATGCATATAAATGGCAAGTGATTTTTGTCTTATCAGAAATATTTAACATTGCTCTTGTTTTAAAAAGCCTAATTTTATTTTTGATTATTTGTTCATACAGTGACACATTACTGACAGACATTGCCTACAAAAAAAATTACAAAAATGTATCCCAATAAAGCAAACTCCCGATCACCGCTAGTAGTGGATGTAACCAATATAAACAATTAGAAATAATGATTCCCTATAATTAAGTTACAAAGTTTCACAAATTGAATATAACATGAGGTTTACATATGCTCTAATTTAAAATAAATAGGGCTAGCAGGAAAAACCGATATAGGTTTTCCATGAATAGTCTGTATGAATACACAACAAATCAACTCAGCACTGACCATTGTGCCAAATGTTGGCCTCTGAGCCACCTCAATTACATTCAATGCAATTTTTATGCAATGTAAACAATAATTAGAAAATTAGAAGAAATAATGTAATGTAAGAAATAATGATAAAGGCATGTTGTATGATAATTTTTTACTGGAAAATACATTTGTATTCCAGCTGACAAAGAATTTACATGGTGAGCAAGGTGCAGGTCCCTATGTTAGGCCCCTCTGTAACATAAAACCCTCATATACACAGTTAAACTTTTTTTTTTTATATCTGATGTATTGCCCCACAATATGTGCTCCAGTCAAAACTGAAAATGATCCCACCACCTTCTGATGCTGAAACATACTTGTAAACACCTTGGAAGCTCTCACATACAACAGCAGCCCATTCACATATCTCCAGTGTTGTACATTGCAGAAAGGTGCACACTACATTCATTATTAAAGGCATCCCAACAAATTAACACAACACACCTCTGATGCACATTGAAGCTCACTACTACAAACAGTAACTCATCTTGCATTCTGGTGCACGTCGAAACAATGGTACATGTCTGATTTTTTTGTCTGTTCTGGTGCTTTGGCAGCCTATTTATTTGAATGGGGTGCCTTATTGCAACAAATGTGAACACACATAAATGCAATGCACTAGAATGTGGGAATGGGTCCTAAAAAAATTGCACTACTGAGAAGTTTCACAGTCAACAGCCAGATTCAAACCAGTCTTGGAAGCAGTGGTGACCGATCCACTAGGAACAAAGGGGAGCCGCCCCCTAACCCATGCGCCCAGCTCGGATTTCAATGGGTTTTTTTTAAGCACATGATTAAACCCTGAGGCTCTAATTGGCTTAAAAAAGGGTGGGCTTGAGGCACAGAGCACTGCGCCCCAAGCCCACCCAGTTGTGTGACAAAAGTGAATTAACTGCTTGCTGTCCGCCCACCGTCAAATGATGGTGGGGCGGTGCAGCTCTCGTTCTAGGACGACGTCATATGACGGTGTCCCAGAACGGCCACTCTCGCGTGCCCGTGGGGCGAAAGCGGCTGTTATGACGTCGTCCCAGAACTAGAGCTGCACCGCCCCGCCCCGCCCCGCCAAAATTACTTAGTTACAAAATTTACTGACAGAAAAAAGTAAAAAACATTTTTTTTTTTTAATTTTTAGTCTTTTTTTTTGTAAAAAATAAAAAACCCAGCAGTGATTAACCACCAAAAGAAAGCTCTATTTGTGTGAAGAAAATGATAAAAAATTTAGTTTGGTTACAGTGTAGCACTACCGCGCAATTGTCATTCAAAGCGTGACAGCGCTGAAAGCTGAAAAATGGCTTGGGCAGGAAGTGGGTGTAAGTGCCTGGTAGGCAAGTGGTTAATATTCGCTGTTATTTTCCTGCTTCTCCTCCCAGCCAATCAGGAACCAGGTCTTAAGACCCGATTGGCCGAGAGGAGAAGCGACAATATTGGCTGGGAGCAGAAGCAGGGGGGAAGCCGCCAAGGAGGAGATGCAGTGGAAAGCCGCCGAAGCTGCCCACAAGTGCGGGGCTGGTGGGCGGACAGGCGAACAAAGGGGGGGGTTTGTTTGCCGAGCGACGGGGGTGGGTGGGGGTTTGATCGATTGACCAACGGCACGGGGGGGTTGTCTGCCGCCCCCCCTCCAAAAAATGGAGCACCAGCTGCCACTGCTTGGAAGTTAAGAAGTTATAAACAACAGGATCTAGGAATCCTAAAGCCCTGTTTACACTAGTGTGATTTCTCTTGTGTCTGCCATCACACGCAATACATAACAATGGAAATCACATAATTCTATATGATGCCCATTCACATTAATGCAACATAGTGCCATGTGCTTATTTAAAATGTGCAGGTGCTTCTTTTGGTGTAGCATAGTGTATTTTTAGCCCCATAAACTTCACTTGGAGGGTGCCTAACAACCAATCTACTTGATGAAAACACATATAAAACACACATAAATTCATGCAAAAACTTGCTACAAGAACGCACGGAAAAACACATTATTTTGCAGCAGTGCTGGTGTAAACCTAGGCTTCTTCTTCTTATTTAGTCTATTAGATGGTCTGTGAAATCTGAGTGCAGTGGATCATGGAGACCTGAGAGGACATTCTGATTTTAGCTTTAACAGTTGCTGTGGTTACTTGATGTTATTAGCATCTCACCGATTGCTTTCACCTGTTAGCTTGGAATTGGTGTTTTGTTGCCTTTGACTAAGTTTGTGCAATTATATATAGTAGTACCTAAAGAGGACTTTTATATGTAGGACGTAAACAGTGTTTAATCTGTGATGCTAGCCTAAGGATCTGTGACGATAACTTTGGGCTTTTGTTGATGGCATCAGTTTGACATCAGTTGGAGACGCTTCTGAGATCATTCAGAATTCATCGATAGGTGCATTTAGGCTGCAGTGAACAAAATCTCACTGGCCCTTAAGGTGCCATAAATTGTGATCAAACCATGCAATAACTATAATTATGAATTAGAAGCAAGGTGCCATGTGCATTGTCCTGCATAATATAAAATACATTCGTAAAAATTATTTTAGTTGTTTCCTAAAGCGGTTGTAAACCCCGCGTGGTCATTTTTACCTACAGGTAAGCCTTATACGTGCACTGTTTAGAAGATATTCACCCTGCATGCAGCCAGTGACATCACCTTGTCAGTGGCATACCTTGCCGGCACAGAGGGCTCTCGTATGCATGAGCAGGAGTGACCTCATTATGGCTCCGGCCAATCACATAGAAAGACAGGGGGAACATGTCAGCCCTCTCTGCGATGACTTTACAGTGGTGGAGGGCTTCGTTCCAAGGTGAGTTTTACATAATGTGCTAGTATGCATCGCATATGCCATTACCTTGCAGGATTTTTTTGTGTTTTTTTTTTTTTGACATTAGCGGATTACAACCACTTTCAGCCAGGAAAACTGAACATTTTCATGTACTATTATTAAATTATAAGGCATGTAGCTGTTTGGCTACGTGTATACCACTGCTTCTGTCCTCTGTCTTACAACACCTGAGGGCCTGGTAAGGGTGGTATTCCTTCTTTAGTACAGGCCGAGTTTCCATTAGGGGAAAGACTGATAATTAGCCAATGCAGTGCTGCAACTGGCACTTACATCATTTATTGCCACCTCGTGTACAGTGACTAAAGCAAAGTTGGACACAGAATAGGGAAATAAAAAAAAATTGCAGCAGAAAACCTACAGGGCTAGAGTACATCAGTAATCTTTTGAGACCACCTTTGTATGCTCTCTACCTACTATGACATATGCCAGGTTGGCAACCTAGTGCATTATCATCTCTGGTCAGCTCTAGACTGAAAGTTTTGATCCTAACAAAATCAGGCTTCAAGACACTACACCTAACCAGGAACTCAAGCAAAGTAGAAAATGTGTTAAACGGTTTTCTAAGGAATGCTTTTTCCACATTTGATAATGTAGAAAAGTTCTTGGAAATACCTTAAATCACCATATTTTTCTAGCTTCCTTCTTCACCCACACAAATAAACTGCTAGTTCGCAAACAGATGGACAAATTGTCTATCACTTTATTTACATCCTGAGTGTTTTTGAAATTGAAAGAGTTGTTAGCTAGGTTTAGGTATTAATTATACAGCAAAGATGTGTGCCATGTAAATTTGCATAGTAAACCTTTTGCAAAGGCGGATTTACAGTATATAGTCTGACAGAGTGACAATTGTGTGGTTTAGTGCCTAACATAATCCTTTGATGAAGAAATGCACATACATTTATTCTTCTAGCTGTTGGTCCATCATTATGTAGGACAGCCTTTCTAACAAATATCTGACAAAGCAGGTGTAAGCTCTAAGTGGATAGCATTTCGTTTTTAATAAAGCACTGTGTCATGTTTTCTTCTTATAGAAAATAATGTTTATAGCTTTTTTTTTGCATCACCTGTTTTTGTTAATGGTGAGCCTGATGGTGATAATGTAGGAACATGGCACTGCAGTAAACTTTGCCAGGGTAGCTTATAGCGCTTGAATTACTAAGGGTAAATAGGCTGGGGAATTTTCCCTTAGCTTTGCGAATGAAGCTTTGCTGACTTCTATGATCCAATCATCTGCACGCAAAATACTTTTTTTTATCTCCCTTGAACATGATGGGATATTCTTTACAAACAGAAGTTTCTCCATATTCACTAAGCCGTGCAAGAGAATGTCCTCTTGCAAAGTTGTATTTCCCTTGTAAAATTACAGTATATTTGCCTTTAGTAGATGAACCCCACAGTCTTTACCAGAATGCAAATGGGATAAAGCATTGTCACTCTATTACAGGAAGTGCCTAAACAAAGACTTTCATGTAAGGGGCACCAGGTTTTATTTTAAAAGGAAAGCTGTATATTTAAAAATATAAAAAAAAATACTTTTGAATTTACATTATGTTAACATGTTGGGCGCAACACCTCCTCATGCTTTTCCCTGTAATTTAGCTTGTAGGTCATTATTAGTCAGTTTTGCCACATAATTGCTTATATGTTCATCATGACTTCAACAAAAGTTTGTTTTTAACTAAAGGGCCATAGGGTTGAATGCAAAGCGTTCTCTGATTAGTTACAAGTGGAAACTTGTCTTACAGCACAGAGAAGGTTTTCATTGTGGAGCACCTAATATTGATCATTCCCTTTTCTATGAAGAAAATCTCTGTGCAGCTGAATGTATAACTCACAATCTACTGTCCGATGAAATGGATGGAATACCACCACAGTATCCAACAATCCACAGAAGTGAGTGAAGACATACTGATTAGGGATGAGCCGAACACCCCCTAGTTCAGTTTGCAGCAGAACATGCGAACAGGCAAAACATTTGTTCAAACACGTGAACACCGTTAAAGTCCATGGGACACGAACATGAAAAATCAAAAGTGCTAATTTTAAGGGTTAATATGAAAGTTATTTTCATAAAAAGTATTTGGGGACCTGGGACCTGCCCCAGGGGATATGTATCAATGCAAAAAAAGTTTTAAAAAAGGCCGTTTTTTCGGCAGCAGTGATAATAATGCTTAAAGTGAAACAATAAAAGTAAAATATTCCTTTAAATTTTGTACCTGGGGGGTGTCTATAGTATGCCTGTAATGTGGCGCATTTTTCCCGTGTTTAGAACAGTCCCTGCACAAAATGACATTTCTAAAGGAAAAAAAGTCATTTAAAACTACTCGCGGCTATCATGAATTGTTGCGTCTCGGCAATACAGATAAAATTAATTGAAAAAAAAACAACAAGGGGATCCCCCAAAAATCCATACCAGGCCCTTTGGGTCTGGTATGAATATTAAGGGGAACCCTGAACCAAAATTAAAAAAAAAAATTGCGTGGGGGTCCCCCCAAGTTCCATACCAGGCCCTTCAGGTCTGGTATGGATATTAAGGGGAACCCTGCGCCAATTTAAAAAAAAAATGGTGTAGGGGTCCCCCTCAAAATCCATACCAGACCCTTCAGGTCTGGTATGTATTTTAAGGGGAACCCCGCACCAAAATTACAAAAGAAATGGCATGGGGTCCCCCAAAAATCTATACGAGGCCCTTATCCGAGCACGCAACTTGGCAGGCCACAGGAAAAAAGGGGAGCGAGAGAGCGCCCCCCTCCTGAACCGTAGCCCCCAAAGCACCTTGTCCCCATGTTGATGGGGACAAGGGCCTCATCCCCACAACCCTTGCCCGGTGGTTGTAGGGGTCTGCGGGCGGGGGGCTTATCAGAATCTGGAAGCCCCCTTTAACAAGGGGACCCCCAGATCCCGCCCCCCCTGTTTGAAATGGTAACGGGTACATTGTACCCCTACCATTTCACAAAAAAGTGTCAAACTGTTAAAAAACCACAAGACACACTTTGGGACAAGTCCTTTATTAAAGAATAAAAAAATAAAAATGTCCCACAAAGTCCATTCATCTTCTTCTCTCGCTCCGATGACAGACCGAAAAAAAAAAACCCCGCACGCCGCCACCGATCCGCCTCCATGGGAGGCACCCGCCGTAATGACCGTCCTCTCAGGTGAAAGTTCTTTTATAACTGAGGGCAGGGCCACACGGTGACGTACCTGGGTGACCCCCCTCTGATGCACGGGAACTTCCCAATGGCTTCCCCGTGGTGTCAGAGGGGGGAAGAGTCATCCGTGTACGTAACCGGGTGGCCCCGTCCCCTCTGATGACACAGGAAGCCATTGGGAAGTCTCCGTGCGTTAGAGGGGGGCGGGGTCATCCGGGTACATCACCGTGTGGTCTGCCCTCAGTTATAAAAGAACTGTCACCTGATTGGACGGTCATTTCGGTGGGTGCCTCCCATGGAGGTGGATCGGTGTCGGCGTGCAGGGTTTTTTTTTTTTCAGTCTGTCGGCATAAGGAGAGAAGAAGATGAATGGACTTTGTGGGACATTTTTATTTTTTTATTTTTTAATAAAGGACTTGTCCCAAAGTGTGTCTTGTGGTTTTTTAAAAACTTGACACTTTTTTTGTGAAATGGTACAGGTACAATGTACCCGTTACCATTTCAAGCAGGGGGGGCTAGGATCTGGGGGTCCCCTGGTTAAAGGGGGCTTCCAGATTCTGATAAGCCCCCTGCCCGCAGACCCCCACAACCACCGGGCAAGGGTTGTGGGGACGAGGCCCTTGTCCCCATGAATATGGGGACAAGGTGCTTTAGGGGGCTACCCCAAAGCACCCTCCCTATGTTGAGGGCATGTGGCCTGGTACAGTTCAGGAGGGGGGGCTTCCCCCTCTCTTTTCCTGTGGCCTGCCAGGTTGCGTGCTCAGATAAGGGTCTGGTATGGATTTTTGGGGGGACCCCCACACCATTTTTTTTTTCATTTTGGTGCAGGGTTCCTCTTAAAATCCATACCAGACCTAAAGGGTCTGGTATGGATTTTGAGCGGGACCCCCATGCCATTTTTTTCAATGACTTTTACCTGTATTGCCGAGACCCAACAATTCATTATAGCCGCGAGTAGTTTTAAATGACTTCTTTTTCTTTAGAAATGTCATTTTGTGCCACATCCGCTCAACTTGGGGGGCATCTTTGTGAACGAGTAGGGGTACTTTAAACCCATTACTCATTTACAAAGAGGAACAGTAGCTGGTTGCCCCATTAGTGTTACAGGGGGCTTCCAGATTCTGTTAAGCCCCTTGCCTACAGACCCCCACAACTATTGGGCCAGGGCCACGGGGAAGTAACCCTTGTCCTCATTAACATGGCGACAAGGTGCTTTGCCATGGGTTCACTCCTGGCAAGCTACCTCCCCTCGCTTTGTGTTAGGGTATGTGGCCACGTAGGGTTTAGGAGGGGAGCTGAAAGCTCACCACCCCCTCTTTTCTGGCCATCTAGGCTGCATGCTCAAATAAGGGTCTGTCGTGGATATTTGGGGGAGACCTCATACTTTTTTATTTCTGTGCAGTGCCCCCCTTTGAAATCCATACCAGACCCAAAGCTGTTTTTTTTTGTATTTCTTTTGTGTGGGGTGCCCCTTAATATTCATACAAGACCTGGAGGGGATAGTTTTTCTATTTTTTCTCCACCTCTTTGATTTCATGGCTGGGGATTTCCAGCAATGTAAGTGAATAGGGCCAAAAACATTGATTGTTAAGGATTCAGTGGTTCCTGAATCCACCAGCATCTTAAACAACTATTGACACCATGAAGCTGTCAAATATAATTGCAGTAGTTCAGCTCCTGCCAAACGGGTGTTTGAACCGAACCTTAAAGCAGGACTTTGCCCAAAAAGAGAAATTCCGCTTTAAGGCCTCCTCCCTCACTCCCCCTTCCTCCCTCTTCTTCCTCCTTCAAGGAGACTGCGGGACTATTCACAATGCGCAGTGCCCAGTTTAGAAACCAGCACTGGGGACCAAAGATGGTCACCGTAACCCCCTTGGGTGAGCACAGTGCTGGATCCTGGGACAGGTGAGAGTCTATTTATTAAAAGTCAGCAGCTACAGTTTTTGTAGCTGCTGACTTTATATTTTCATGTGGTTGGAGCTCCTCTTTAGGCTCCCCCAAATGCCAAGGAAATACTTTCCTGTCTGAATAAGCACTAACATATCTATATGCCATTTTAGCGGTGAATTGCATAGGCACATCACAAAAAGATGGCATGCCATATTTCAAAATATAGTAGTATATAAAATAAATGTACCTCTGACAAAGTCCATTACCACTCCTTATAAAGACTCACACCGAAGCATCCCAGAGTAACAATATCAGCAAACAATCACAGTGACAACAGCAATATAATTATAATGACAGTAATAATACCTATTATTATTAGAGCACACACTATGTTGTACTTAGTTCAGCTCTATAATAATTATGGATCGTTGTTATATACAGATGGAGAGTTGTGACAGAAAACAAATACACATTTTAACTACAATCAACATATGGATTACATATTACTACTGCACCAGTCTAAACTGATAAAACAATGCTGAAAACAAAACACTAATAACATGGAACTATAAAAGTTTGTGATTACACTACACTTTCTGTGTAGTTTGCACATATACAGTAAATTGCCAACAATTAATGCATTTTTCAACATTTTTAAAAAATTTACTTCAATTAATCATTTTATATACGGTATATATATTTTTATAAAGAATCGTAAAAATAAGAATAAAAAAAGAAATAGCAACTGTTCCCCCCACAAAAGCTTCCAGCTTGGCACAATAAGCACATGAGCTGACATCCTCACAGAGAGAGGGCTGTAAAAAAATGCAGACTATTGTTCTATATGTCCTTCTGAATAAGGGACATGCTTCAAGATGGGTCCAAAAATACTCCTCCTTGTTTGTTTGGTAGAATGCAAGTATAGTTCCAAAAATATATCTGGTAAAAATCTCTCTATATTCATGAATTCATGTGACAAAGTAAAATAAAACAAGACAGACAAACAAGACTCTCTGTTTTGTAGCTAGTATGCCAAATCTAATAAAGTTGAATGCGGGGTAAGATCCTTTCATAAACATGTAGAGCTATATGCAGCACAGTGGCTAAGTGGTTAACATTTCCACCTGCCAGCACCAGGGATTTCGGTTCAAATCCCAATCATGGCACTGCCTTCTTGGACTTTGCAAGTTCTCGCTGTGCCTGCATGGGGTTCCTCCCACACTTCAAAGTGATTCTTGTAAATAAATTGGCCCTATTATGTGTATACAAGTTTTATTACCAAAGCTTAATTGAACAAGCTGGGGTTAGAATCTCATTGGTTTCTATGCAGAAGTGAGCCTGATTTTGCACTTTCCAGCTTTAGTAAATAAGCCCCATTGTGTACTTAAAAGTGGGGTAGCCTGTATATGAGTTGGAAGAAGACTAAGAAAGTTTGAAAATATTATCCTCATGTGAAATGGGTTATCTTTGGTTTCAGCAAATGCCAGAGCATCTAGAGATTATAGAAAATGGATAACAGAAGTTTAAACTTATATCCCATGTGATTTTTAAATTTACAACTTTGCAACACTGCTGCAACCTGAATGTCTCATTGATGTAATAGTCAAGAATCTCGTAATCAACCTTACTAATACAGCTGCCGTTTACCTCTTATGTCTGTTAGAGCTCTCAATATGTGTAATGAAAATGTTAAGACTACCTTGCAAATACATACAGAAGGACCCTCCATTCTGTCATGTCACAAATTGTACCCCCATTGAACAAGACCCATTCAAGTGAATAGCGCTGCTCCACAAGTGTGAGGTTAAAGCAGGCAGTGAGGAGGCAATATTTTATTTTTTTTTTACTTTTGGTTTTTAAGAGTTTTATTATTTATTTTACATTTTCTTATTTACTGTCCAAATATTTTTTTTTTTTATCGGGGGGGGGGGGGGTAGGGGACTTTAACCAGCCCATTTTCCTACAGCCCCAGCTGTACAGAACAGTGAATGAATGGGAAGTGCTCTGATTCTTCCTGTTCATTCACAAACTGAAGAATAGTAAACCCAGCTTACTATGCTTCAGTGATTAATGGACACAGGCGCAATCAGTACTGATCATTCATGGTGTTCATTCAGGAGTGGTAAGGGAAGGGCTCCCTATGTGCCCACTGCAGCTGCAAGTGGGAGAGGAATGGAGGGTAGCCAGTAACACTTTGGGGAGGAGAGGCACACAGAGGGGCCCAACAGCAGATGCAAGGGGGCACAGATTCAAGAACTGATCCTCTACAGCGCATCCTGAGGGAGATCAAAAAGTAGAAGCTGGCAGCGCTGCAGGAGGATCCACAAAAGTCACAAGGTTCAGCAATAAGGCAATACAGTGGCCCTCCTGCACAGCAAAGGCCCTGGCCCCTCTTTTGAAATGATAGGGCCCAGACCTGATACAGGAGGGCTGGCTGTATTGCCTTATCAACACAGCTCTTAGCAGGGTCAAAGCTTATTTGGCCCTACTTCTCCCGTGGGTCACAGGAGTGCAGCATGTACACTCATTCTTAAGGATGGTGCTAATCAGTCACATTCTTATCCAACACATCCACTGTGGCATAACTGTAGCAGCCTTTAGAAAATCTTTTTTTATCTGTCACAACAAACAAAATATAAATGGTTTTGCTTAGATCAGCATTCTTCTTTAAAATGGTCCTACCTGTATGTAACAGTTCACTAATGCAATAGTTCATAATTTAGATCAGTGGTTTTAAATATTTGTCATATTTATTTGAATAAGGGCAGTCTTATTTTAGAAATTGTGTTTGGTAACAAATTCTGTGTTTTGATGCAGAACAAAAAAGTAGTAGTAAATGTACTTTGGAAACTGAACTGGGTGACTGAGGACTGGTATGGTCATTTGTGGGCTCCTGACACCCCGGAGACTGATGTCTGAGGATTTCTATCCCTAGATTTCTAAAGCTTTTACAGTCATTATAACAGTCATTTTTTACAATAGTAATTGTTATTGCGTTTGTTTTGACTTGTATACATACACCTTATAATCAGTCATCTTTATATTGTTTACTATAGAATGTGACTCTTTGCAAGTCTCTTATCCATTTGCACTTTCTTATAAAATATAAGGCAGATTAATGCAACACAAAGTAGATGTAAAGCTTTCAACAACATCTTCACATCATGAAAGCATTGTTTTACGTCATCAGCATTCTCATTTCAATAAATGAATAAAGCAAATGCATACTATAATAACATTGCATTTCTTTGTAATAAGCATGTGCTGAACCAGCTACACAATATCCTGACTCACCAGGTCAATGAAGGTGAGAAATTTCCAGCTGCCCCCATAGGTCTGGTGTGCAGGCATCTCTATGGCCTTGTAGTGGCACAGCACGGACAGGTAGGAGAGGAGGATGGCAGCCCGCAACACCTGGCAGGGGATAAGCGCCATGGCGGCTCGGTACACCGGAGGTCAGCACCACTGAATGGGCCGCACACCCCTCCCCTTCTCCCCCTGGCTCTCTGTATTGTGTATGTCACTTCTTATTTTACTACCTCCCTCATTTGGAGTCTGGGGAATGGAATAGATGGGAGGGGGGAAAGGAGACACATGGCTAACACTAAGCATCACACGCTCCAGCCCAGAGGAGAGAGCGAGATACAGGGGAGGGAGCAGTTGCCATAGAAACCGTGCTGATGTTGTATGAGAGACAGCATCCTCGGAATACCTTTAGATGTGCTTGCTGCTCGCTCATCCCTACTGGCCACTGTGTGGTGCAGACTACTGCTGTGTAAACTGTCACTGCTAAAATTGTTTCTGCAAGTTTCTCAGTGCAGTAAATCTTCACAGTCACCTAGCAAGGTTACTACTACTCTACCCATTATGCTCAATTCACAACGCCAACACACCAGGAAAAGGATCCTTTTTTTTAAAGAATAAAATTATAGTTATTTTCAGCTGAGTTAAATGAGATTTGAAAATCACTTCCAAATGGCCATAGAAAGCAAAAAAAGATGTACTTTGATAGCCAGGAATAATAATGGATGAAGAAAAAACTAAAAATGTTAGTGGATAATAAAAAAAATACACAAAAATACAAGCTTTTGAGCTATAAAACTTACTCTTCAGGTCTTAAGACAGATAAAACATTGTAAATAGTAAAATACACAAACACACATCCAAAGCAGGTAAAGAGGCACTCTTGAGAAAGATGGCTCACTCCATCTTTCTCAAGACTGAGCTTTGTCAAAACTTGACAATAAAATGACATTGCATTGATTCATCACTGCTGCAGACCCATGGGTATCTCTATACCTGTTACTATTTCTTTGTGGGTGAGAACATGGGTATTTACCTAACACATAGGATACCCTTGGGAACACATACATGTATATATTCAGTCAATATTATATAGAATTCAGTCAAAATTATACTGTATATTGGAGTTGGGGTGCAATCCTTTATCTGCTTCTATAGGGAGTGCTGACACAAGAAGATATGTGTTTTTTCAAATATCAACATGATGATTTAGATTAGGGATGGGTCCGATGTTCAAGTCGAATGTAAGTTCGACTTGAGCATCGGGCATTTGCCGTTTGTCGAATAAAGAACATTATGGGGCGTTCGCGGCAAATTCGAGCGCCACAGAACGCCCCATAATGCAGTGTGAGATCACAGTGCATTGACATCTGAATCTGATTATTAGCCAAAGCATGCACCTGATCTGCATGCTTTGGCCAATCACAGTGCGCTCTGCTGCAAGAGCCATAATTGGCCAAAGGCAGGGTGCCTTTGGCCAATCATGGCTCAGGGGGCTAAGTCCATGCCCCACACTATATAAGGCTGCTTACACAGCGGCCGTATATAGTGTTATAATAAACGTGGAGAGATTGAGAGAACATTAGCTAGAGGCAGGTTAGTTAGTGGTGTTCAGGCAGTTTAGTATATATATATATATATATATATATATATATATATATATATATATAATACATATACATACACACAGCGTAGTCAGTGTAGTGTAGACAATATATATATACAGTGCAGGCAGTCTAGTGTATATATATATTATATATTCAGTGCAGTCAGTGTAGTATATATATACAGTGTACAGTATATAACAGTGTATTGAAGTGGTTAAGGGGAACCCTATGACAGAATTAAGAAAAAAAAGGCATGAGTTCCCTCCCCCCAGTCCATACCAGGACCTTTGGGTCTGGTATAGATTTTAAGGAGAACTCCATGCCAAAAAAAAAGAAAAACACAGCGTGGGGTCCCCCCCAAAATCCATAAAAGACCCTTATCCAAGCAAGCAGGCTGGCATGCCAGGAAAGGGGGGAGAGCAAGTGCCCCCCCTCCTGAACCATACCAAGCCGCTTGCCCTCAACATGGGGAGGGTGCTTTGGGATCCCCCCAAAGCACCTTGTGCCCATGTTGATGGGGACAAGGGCCTCATCCCCACAATCCTAGCCCGGTGGCTTTGGGGGTCTGTGGGTGGGGGTGTGACAGCTGTTATATAGGCAAGGGTGGGGGCATCTATATTTTCATCTATATTGCCAGGAGCTGGCAATACATTACAGCAGTGACCAATTTTAACCACTTACCCACTAGGCACTTAAACCCCCTTCCTAACCAGACCAATTTTCAGCTTTCGGTGCACTCACATTTTGAATGAAAATTACTCAGTTATGCAACACTGTACCCATATGAAATTTTTGTCCTTTTTTCACACAAATAGAGCTTTCTTTTGGTGGTATTTGATCACCTCTGGGTTTTTATTTCTGTGCTATGAATGAAAAAATACCGAAAATTTTGTAAAAAAATGAATTTCTTTGTTTCTGTTAAAAATTTTGCAAATTAGTAATTTTTCTTCGGAAATTTTCGCCAAAATTTATACTGCTACATATCTTTGGTAAAAATAACCCACATCCGTGTATATTATTTGTAGCTCCCCTTTGTAGGTCGTCATTACATCACATCACCCTTATCATCCCTTTTGTTCACGGCACACCTTTCCACCCCCAATGCACTCGTTCTAGTATTACTGTCCTTTACTCCCCACTATTCCATTCACTTCATCACTTTCCCAATTGTTTTGTTCACATACTTCCCTTCATCCAGAATATATCCGCAGTCCAGTGATCAACCATGGCTGCGACTCCTCACCTTTCCACCCACCAACAACCATTCCCAGTGCACTATCCCTTTCACTTCACACAATGGCCTCCGTTAATGGGTTCCCCTTGTTATCTGTGCCGTTATGAAGTGTCAATTTCCTTAGTGTTTACCAAACACCGTAATTGTTATTGTGGCATTCACACTGCCACCTTTACCTAGTTTACCTGTAACTGTTTACATTACTTATGTTCTTTTTTACCATTATTTTAGTTTTGTTGTATTTTTGTGGCGTCCCCTGGGTGTTTGGTGCGGTCCCTGGCTGCCTATGCCTCCCTTATCGGCGGACTTGTGTCTCTCCTGGCAGGGATGACGTCTACCGTTTATTCCCTGCTTGCTCTCGTCGAGCCTAGGGCTCTCCGCCCATTGGCTCGCCTTGAACGCGCTTGCGCAGTAGCGCTGGTCGCGCACCTGCGCAGTGCGGAGAAACTGACCCGGCAACGTCGGGCACCGCCAGGTGGTGACGTCAGACGCCACCGGACGGCGGCGTCATGGGCGTTTCCGGGTTGGGGAGCTCACTTAGTGGGCCTTCGGGCCTTCTGGGTGAGCAGTGCGGCTCTCCCCACTAAAAAGTGCACACGTAGGCTTGTATGGAAGGGATGCCTCCGTGGTCCTACCGGGGATCCTTCAGGTATGTTTGTCCTCAATTTTACCCTCGGATACTATCCTTTACCCCACGCTATCCTTTATGGATACCGTCTCACGGATATTACCCTGTATCTCATGATATATGCGATACGTTTCATTAACAGACTTCCATATTACCCTGTGGATATCCCCTTACACTGTTGGGCTCCCACACTCGTGTACCCCCTCTGATGCCCCATCTGGTGGACAGAGTGGGTGCTCCTGCTCCCTACGGGCCATCCGACCCCTGCGCTAATAAGAAGCCCCTACGTGGCTTGGTATTTTACCACTTCTTACCATGGTAAGCTTTAACGTATGCCTTTATGTTTTAGCGGGTGTACGGGTAACTCTACTACCCCCCCTTTCCTCCCCTGTTTCTATGCCCTGTCTGTCCCATCTTGCCCCCCTTCCCGTCCTCTCCTTCCCTTCCCCCCCCCCCCTTCCCACCTTCCCCTCCCTTGTTCTCCCTCCCCCCCCCCTTTCCCCCCCTCTCCCCCTTCCCCCCTCCCCTGCCCCCCCCCCTCTCCTCCCTTCCCCTTTCCCCCCCATTTTCCTCCGCCAACACCCCCCCACACCACCCCCCTCCTCTCCTCCCCCTTGTTCAACCCCCCCCTTTTTTCCCCCTTCTCTCCTCCCCCCCCCTTTCCCCCCCCCTTTCCCATTTTCCTCCCCTATTTCCCTTCCCCCTTCTTACCCCTCTCCTCTTTCCCATTCCTTTCCTTTTTCCCCCCTGCCCCCCCTATTATCTCCCTCGTTTACACTAACTACTATCCTCTCCCCTTGTTACCCCCAACCAGCCAACATATTGGACCCCTCATTTGCCATTTTTTATCCATTCAGGGAATTCCGCCCAATCCCCCTTGTCCGCCGTGGGGGAGTTATGTTTGGGCAGCTGGTTGCCGCACATATTCACCTAGATATAGGGTAAGCCACTTCTTTATTTACCTCTTATGTTGTTTTTTCTACATGCTGTATTATGATTGTTGTCTGCATATTGTCTGCATTATTATGTATTATTTTTTCATAGATTGGTCCTCCTGAGGAAGCGGTAAAACCGCGAAACTAGTCGAGAACCAGACCATTCTATACCCTGTAATAACAGATGCCTCTTGGGCAATTCCGAGCCTCTGTTTTTGCAATTTTAACAAGTACACTATGTAATTTTTCTGTCTTTGTAATAAATCCTTTTACCCAACTGTTCATTGTTATTTATCTGTACCGATATAGTCCAGTCTTTTCCAGGGTGGGAGCACGCTTGGGCCAACATCAGCCACTGTCCCCCTGATCCCACTCTTCCTCGCCTTTGTATATTTGTGAAAGTTATCGAGTCTACAATCTATGGTGCCAATCATTGAAAATTGATCACACCTGATGTACTGATGGCCTATCTAATTTCTTGAGACCCTAACAAGCCAGGAAAGTACAGTGTACATTCCAAAGTATTTAGTAAGAGGCATAGTGAGTTTTTTGAAGTTGTAATTTTTTCCTACAATTCTTTCCAAAATTAAGATTTTTTTCCCCACAATATTGTCATATTAACAAGTTATTTCTCACACACAGCATATGCATACCATAAATTACACCCCAAAACACATTCTACTGTTCCTTCTGAGTATGGCGATACCACATGTGTGAGACTTTTACACAGCCTGGCCACATACAGAGGTCCAACATGCAGGGAGCACCATCAGGTGTTCTAGGAACATAAATTACACATATAATTTCTTGACTACTTCTAGCACTTTTAACCTCCCTGGCGGTATGATTATTTCTGATTTTAGGTGCTGAAAGCGGTACAATTATTTTGCACAGAAATTTGGCGTTTTATATTGTAGGCCTGTAATTCTTAGGAATAGTTCACTTAAATCTGTCCAAACAAGAGTCTAGTAGACATCCCGGGTATGATAAAGTTTGAAAAACGAAATAAAAAATTATAATATAATAAATAACTATAAATAATTATAACAAATAATAATATAATAATAATAAAAATTATATAATAATGTAATCAAATCAAAAACACTGAAATTGGCTCAGTTGCAGAATTGTCGCTTTTGTTACTTTTAGTGTTTGGTGACGAATTTCCCCACAAATCACTATCGCTCAATTCTGCGAGTGATTCTAATTTATTATCGCTTTTTTCTAGCTGGTCTAAAAGCACTTTTGATGTAAAGAGACAGTTTTGGTTGCTATGGACAATCTCCAGTTTTCTGGCAGAAAGAACAGTTTTATATATATAAAACTGCATGCAGGACACTGGGCAGACCACTAGGGACAAAGGGGATGTGTAGTTATTTGATACAGTACTGTAATCTGTAAGATTACAGTATGCTGTATCTATACTGTGTGTTTCACTTTTGAATTTGCCGCCGAACTCCGTCCCCGTGCGTCGCAACGCTCGCAGGGAATGGAGCTCGGCACTGTGAATCGAGCGAGACACAGCGGCTCGCTGATCACAGCGGGCGGACATCGCAGGATCCAGGGGACAAGGTAAGTATGCTCTTCCTGGATCCTGCGATGCAAGCCCGAGTCTGGCTCGGGGTTACCGCTTTTGGTATGAAAAATCCAACCCGAGCCAGACTCGGGAATACCGCCAGGGAGGTTAAAGGCCCTGGATCACCAGGACAATGGAAACGCCCCAAAAATGACCCGATTTTGGAAAGCAAACACCCCAACTTATAATTTATGAGGCATAATGAGTCTTGTGAACATGTCATTTTTTTCCAAAAGTTTTTGAAAATGTGTAAAGAAAATGAAAACACATTTATTTATTTTTTTACACAAAGTTGTCAATTTATACAATATTTCTAATACATAGCATGTACATACCAAAAATGACACCCCAAAATATATTCTGCTACTCCTCTTGAGTATAACGATAGCACATGTTAGACTTTTACACAGACTGTCCACATACAGAGGCCCAACATGCAGGGAGCACCATCAGGTGTTCTAGGGGCATAAATTTCAAATCTAATTTGACTACCTATTACACTTTTGTGAGGCACTGTAGTGGCACTGATGGGCACTGTAGTGGCATGGAAGTGGCACAGATGAGAACTGATGTGGAACGGATGAGCTGTGGATGGGAATGGATGAGCCGTGGATGGATGAGCCGCGGATGGAGATGGATGAGCCCCGTGGATGGGTATGGATGAGCATGGGTGGAGATGGCTGAGCATCAATGAGGATGGATGAGCATGGATGGGGATGGCTGAGCAAGGATGGGATGGCTGAGTATGGATGGGATAGCTGAGTATGGATGGCATGGCTGAGCATGGACGGCATGGCTGAGCATGGATGGCATGGCTGAGCATGGATGGATGAGTACGGATGGCATGGCTGAGCATGGATGGTTGAGTATGGATGGCATGGCTAAATATGGATAGGATGGCTGAGCATGGATGGCATGGCTGAGGATGGATGGATGGATGAGTATGGATGGCATGGCTGAATATAGATGGGATGGCTGAGTATGGATGGCATGGCTGAGTATGGATGGCTGCGAGTATGGATGGGATAGCAGAGTTGGATAGATGGATTGGGCAGGAATTGGCACAGAGCAGCTCTGTGGACACTACAGATCCAGCCCACAGTGCTGCTGCAACCGATCCCTCCCCCTCTCCTCTCACACTGTACTGATCGGTATGGAGAGGGGAGAGAGGAACCGGGCATGCACCGGCTTGTTTACAACTGATTGCTCCATCATTTGATCGACCCTGTACCATGATCCATGATCCAGGGGACCCGGCGGTCACTTATATTTCCGGGTGCAGGCCCCAGGAGGCGCACGATTCTGGGCGGATGTCAGTACGCCCTCCCAGAGTTATCCGACCTCCCTGCAGCCGTTTTTTGGCTATGGGCGGTCGGCAAGTGGTTAAATGACAATTTTTCTGCAGCACTGTAAAACACATCACACAGATGCGCCTCTTTACAGGCAGACTAAGGGGATCCCCAAGCATTATTAAAATCACTGCTCCTGAAAAAACTGTAGTTTTAAAAACTTTTCTTGCATTGATACATGTCCCCTGGGGCAGGACCCAGGTCTCCATACACTTTTTATGGCAATAACTTGCATATAAGCCTTTAAAATTAGTACTTTTGATTTTTCATGTTCGTGTCCCATAGACTTTAATAGGGTTCACATGTTTTGCCTGTTCGCATGTTCTGGTGTGTTTCTTAGCAAATGCAGTTTACAGGTATATTGAACATGGTAGTGACATAAATACACACAGGTTGAACTTTATTCAACCTTACCAACTATGTAACTATGGATGGAGGAGTGTCTTTATTCAACCTTAACAATTTATAAATAATATATATATATATATATATATATATATATATATACACATATATACATATATATATATATATATATATATATATATATATATATATATATACACACACACACATACACACACACACACAGTATATATACACACTATATTGAGACGCCTGTCTTTACACGCACATGAACTTTTATGGCATCCTATTCTTAGTCCGTAGGGTTAAATATTGCATTGGCCCACCCTTTGCAGCTATAACAGCTTCAACTCTTCTGGGAAGGCAGTCCACGGGGTTTAGGAGTGTGTCTATGGGAATGTTTGACCATTATTCCAGAAGCATATTTGTGAGGTCAGGCACTGATGTGCATGAGAAGACCTGGCTCACAGTCTCCACTCTAAATCACCCCAAAGGCGTTTTATCCGGTTGTTCAGGCCAATGAAGTTTCTCCACCCCAAACTCACTCATTCGTGTCTTTATGGACTGGTCCAAATCATTTGGCGGAGGGGGAAATATGGTATGGGGTTGTTTTTCAGGGGTTGGGCTTGGCCCCTTAATTCCTGTGAGGGGAACTCTTAAAGCGTCAGCACATCAAGACATTTTGTACAATTTCATGCTCCCAACTATGAGGAAACAGTTTGGGGATGTCCCCTTACTGTTTCAACATGACTGCACACTAGTGTACAAACAAGGTCCTTAACCACTTCAATACCAGGTACTTAGACACCTTCTCGCCCAGGCCAATTTTCAGCTTTCAGCGCTGTCGCAATTTGAATGACAATTGCGTGGTCATGCAACACTGTACCCAAACAATTTTTTTATCATTTTGTTCCCACAAATAGAGCTTTCTTTTGGTGGTAATTGATCACCTCTGCGGTTTTTATTTTTTGCGCAACAAATAAAAAAAGACCGAAAATTTTGAAAAAAAAGCTTTTCTTTGTTTCTGTTAAAAATTTTTGTAAATAAGTACGTTTTCTTCTTCAATGATGGGCACTGATATGGCTGCACTGAGGGGCACTGATACGGCGGCACTGATGGGCACCGATGAGGTGGCACTGATGAGGTGGCATTGACGGGCGATGATAGGTGGCACTGGTATGCGGCACTGGTGGGCACTCATAGGCGGAACTGATGGGCACTCGTAGGCGGAACTGATGGGCACTCGTAGGTGGCATTGATTGGTACTTATGGGTGGCACTGATAGGTGGCACAGATGGGCACTGATGGGCACTCACAGGTGGCACCGATAGACACAGATGGGTGGCACTGATGACACTGATTGGTGGCACTGATGACACTAATGGGTGGCATTGCTGGGCATAACTGAAATATAATGGTGCCAATCAGTGCCCATTTGTGGGCACTTATTGGCACAGATTGGGCACCTTGGGCACATGTGGATGGCCATGGGGTACATACCTGGTCATCCACATGTTGCCCCCTTCCCTGGTGGTCCTAGTAGCGTCCCTGGTGGTCCAGTGTGGTCATCTGAGGGGGG
This sequence comes from Lithobates clamitans, assembly GCA_037952925.1. Taxonomy (NCBI): domain Eukaryota; kingdom Metazoa; phylum Chordata; class Amphibia; order Anura; family Ranidae; genus Lithobates; species Lithobates clamitans. The sequence continues at coordinate 7,622,580 of JBBGZY010000076.1, read as the reverse complement.
GCTGCGCTGATAAACAATCAGCGCAGACCCCCCCTGTCAGGAGAGCCTCCTATCGGCTCTCCTCTACTCGCGTCTGTCAGACGCGAGTGAGGAAAAGCCGATCAACGGCTCTTCCTATTGACATCGTGATCAGCCATGATTGGACATGGCAGATCAGGTGGTAAAGAGCCTCCGCCGGAGATCAAAATTGGTGTAGCGGTGTGTCAGACTGATCGCCGTGATGCGTGCCCCCGCGGTGGCAGGTTATCCTGCTGGACGTCATATGACGCCCAGTCAGGGTAACGGAACCACCGCCCGGCCGTCAATCTGCTATAGGCCAGGCGGGAAGTGGTTAAAGACATAGGTAAGCGAGTATGAGGTGGAAGAACTTGACTGGCCTGCACAGTCCTGACCTTTGAGAATAATTAGAACGAAGACTGGGAGCCAGGCCTTCTCGTCCAGATCAGTGCCTGATATCACAATTGCGCTTCTGGAAGAATGGTCAAACATTCCCATAGACACACTCCTAAACCTTGTGGACAGCCTTTTCCAGAAGCGTTGAAGCTGTTATAGCTATATATACAGCGGGTAAAATAAGTATTGAACACGCCACCATTTTTCTAGCTAAATTAATTGTAAGGGCTCTATTGACATAAAATTTTCACTCCATGTCGATAACAACCCATGCAATCCATACATGCAAAGAAACCAAAACAAATAAGTTCAGAAATTAGGTTATGTGTAATGAAATGGAATGACACAGGGAAAAAGTATTGAACACGCTAACTGAAATTTATTCAACACTTCACACAAAATCCTTTGTTGGAAATGACAGCTTTAAGACTCCTCCTGTATGGAGAAACTAGTCGTATGCATTGCTCCAGTCTGATTTTGGCCCATTCTTCCACACAAACAGTCTTCACATCTTGAAGGTTCTGTGGGCCTCTTCTATGAACTCTGATCTTTTCTTTCCATAGATTTTCTATTGGATTAAAGTCAGGTGATTGGCTGGGCCATTCTAGCAGCTTAATTTTCTTTCTTTGAAACCAATTGAGCGCTTCCTTGACTTTGTGTTTGGGATCATTCTCTTGCTGAATGCCCACCCTCATTTCATCTTTATCATCCTGGTAGATGGCAGCAGATTATTATTAACAGACATCCCAACCTGCAAAAACTAATTTCAGGGAGGTGGGCGTGTGCCTTCAACCGTGCTACATATTTTACAGTTGTATTTAAATGATTTTACAATTTCCTTTTTTATTTTTTGTTTTTCACAATGATTTGGGGTGGGGTAGTGGACAGTGTCAGTAGAGCAGTGTGTCAGTTGTTTTTTGTTTTTATTATTTTCTCTATTTTTTACAATTTTGTTGTTTATTATTTTTTTTTATCAATTTTTTAAAATATTTTTTTCACAGTGCTTCTGGGTAAGGGGGTGGGGAGTATGTGGCGGTGATGTTGTCAGCAGGGCCGTGGCCGGTGTCAGCAGGGCAGTGGCCGGTGTCTGTAGTTTTTTATTTTGACATATTGTTTTTTTTTATTTTTATTTGTTTTGTTCACAATGCTTTTTGGGGGGAGGGGGTTGAGGCAGTGGACAGTGTTGGTAGGGCAGGGGGTGCTGTCAGTAGTTTTTTATTTTATATATTTTTTATAATTTAATTTTTCATCATTTTTGTTTACAATTTTATTTATTTTTAAATATTTTTTTTGCTTTTTTTTTTACCTCGGGGGGCTTTGGTGAGATATCAGGGGTCTAAACAGACCCCTGACATCTCCTCTTTGAGACATGGAAAGGGACTGAGGACATTGATTCCCCAGTCCCTTTCTCAGCATTGAAGATGAATAGACAGAAGACAGCGGCTCCTGTCCATTCATAAACTGAGCAGAGTAACACACAGGTTACTCTGCTCAGTTTTCACAGGACACAGGAGCGATCTTGCTCACTGTGTCCAATTCAGAAAAGGCAGGGGTCAGTAAATGACAGATTTTGACATCCTGACAGATCCCCACAGCTGGCGGGAGAGGAGGGAAGCCGGCTGCGGGGGATGGGGCGGAGGAGGAGGACAGGGAGCCGGTGAAGAAGGGGGGTGAAGGACACGGAGGGGGGCTGGAGGAGGACAGAGAGCCAGGTGAAGGACACGGAGGGGGCTGGAGGAGGAGGGCAGAGAGCCGGGTGAAGGACACGGAGGAGGGCTGGAGGAGGAGGGCAGAGAGCCGGCCGAAGGACACGGAGGAGGGCTGGAGGAGGAGGGCAGAGAGCTGGCCGAAGGACACGGAGGAGGGCTGGAGGAGGAGGGCAGAGAGCCGGCCGAAGGACAAGGAGGAGGGCTGGAGGAGGAGGGCAGAGAGCCGGCCGAAGGACACGGAGGAGGGCTGGAGGAGGAGGGCAGAGAGCCGGGCGAAGGACACGGAGGGGGGCTGGAGGAGGAGGGCAGAGAGCCGGGCGAAGGACACGGAGGGGGGCTGGAGGAGGAGGACAGAGAGCCGGGTGAAGGACACGGAGGGGGGCTGGAGGAGGAGGACTGAGAGCCGGGTGAAGGACATGGAGGGGGGCTGGAGGAGGAGGGCAGAAAGCCGGGTGAAGGACACGGAGAGGGCTGGAGGAGGAGGGCAGAAAGCCGGTTGAAGGACACGGAGGGGGCTGGAGGAGGAGGACAGAGAGCCGGGTGAAAGGACATGGAGGGGACTGGAGGAGGAGGACAGAGAGCCGGGTTAAGGACACAGAGGGGGGCTGGAGGAGGAGGACAGAGAGCCGGGTGAAGGACAGGAGGGAAGCTGTAGAAGACACAGAGGGGGGCTGGAGGAAGAGGATACAGGAAACAGTCAGGGATGATCGGTGCAGCAGGAAGGACAGCTGTGATCACCGATCTCCCTGCATAGCTTTTTAGCCGACAGCTGTGGGAGGGAGAGAAGGAGAAGCGGATGTCAGCTATACAGGGAGATCGATGTTCACAGTTGTCCTTCCTGCTGCACTGATCATCCCCGGCTGTGAACCAGGGGACCATCCAGGATCAGCCCGCAGCCGATATCGAGCAGCACTTACGGGTGTCCGGGAGGCTTCCGCACCTCGCGGGAGACTTGAGATGTCTGTATCAAGAATGACTTGGTACATTTTTCGATTCATTCTTCCTTCAATGACACAAAGTTTGCCAGTACTGTATGCTAAAAAACAGCCACCCCACACCATGATGTTCCCACCTCCAAATTTCACTGTATGGGGGTGTTTTTGGGGTGATGTGCAGTGCCATTTGACCTCCAAACATGGTGTGTATTATGGCATCCAAAGAGTTCAATTTTAGTCTCATCTGACCAGACTATATTCTTCCAGTGTTTCACAGGCTTGTCTAAATGTTGTGCAGCAAACTTTAAAGGGTAAGTTCATCTTTGTACACTTTTTTTTTTTTCTAAATTCTAGCTCCCCTATGCACCAATATAGCATTCATGTACTTTTTTTTGCAAAAATATCAACGCTTTCTATTAAATCTATAGTCATTTACTTTTCTTGTGCTCATCCATGAATCCAGACGTTTCCATTAGTAATGTCTTTCTTCCTCACAGACTGTAGGTCATGACACAGGAAGGACTTGACCAGCTGACCTCATTGTCACACACCCGGCATCATCCACCCACCCACTCCCAGCTGCACATTTTTTAAATGAGATGCAATCAATCAGTGATCACCCTTCTCACTAAATACACAATATATAATCAGAATGCATAGTGTATGGCCATCTTTATACAAGTACATAGAAGAGAGTGGGCAGAAACACTCAGCTGTCAAGTCCTGTTCACATCTCTGCATAGGAGGAACTAGCATTCTCACATGCATCTTTTTTTTTTTTTTTTTTTAGCAGGGAGGGTGTTTTTTGAACATTTTCACTCATCACACATAGGGCAGCCTATCCACCTGAATGGGCTGCCCTACACACAGCAATCGCCCCAAAGAAGCTTCAGAACTTTTTTTTAGAGTGGAGCTTGGTGTCTTTTTACTGCGATTTTTGGTGCAGCTCATTTCTGAAATGCAAGAAAACACACAGATGTGAATGGAGCCTCATTGTTCTTGTGTTATTGCATCAATTTTCAGGCCCCATTCACATCTAGCATAGTGGGAGCGAACATTTTGTGGCTCATTTTTCCTGTGACACGCATAGAGCAGCCTGTTGGTTACATGTGGTAATAGGACATTTTGGCGTTTTGTGGGTTGCATGTTTGCAGCATTTGTCCCTCATTTTTTTACGTCGCAAAATGTGTGATTGCTTCTGTGTTTGGTGTGCCATTAACAATTAATGGCACTGAAAGCGCAAATAGTAATTTTAGATGTTTAAACATGGCCATACACTATGCAATCTGATTGAACAATCTCCTTTAGATCTACCATCAACTATATAGTGTAAGGGCCTGTCTGATTGGATACAGATTGATTGATTAGATAGGTGTTTCCTCCTATTATATAAATTTGGTAAATCTAAAGGAGATTGTACAATCAGATTGAATAAATAGGAGGAAGCATCTATCTAGTCAATCACTCTGTATCCAATCAGGCAGGCTCTTACACTACATAGCTGATGAGATCTAAAGGAGATTGTACAATTAGATTGTATAGTGTATGGTGAATGTTACAGAACCCAGGAGACCCTACTCCTGTTTTCAATACTACAGCTCTATCCACATAGACTGCTCTCTCATCTCCTGCACACTTCAAAATGCCAAATGAAAGACCAATGCAAGATTAAACTTAAAGGCTAAGCTCACTTTTGTTCACTTTTTTTTCCTATATTCCAGCTCCTCTATGTACCAATATACCATTAATGTACTTCTTTTGCAAAAATATCAAAGCTTTCCACTAATTCTACAGGCACTTACTTCACTGTCTTCATGGGTGTTTCTACAATCAGATTGTATAGTGTCTGGCCATCTTTATACATCTAAGATTACTAGTTGCGCTTTCAGTGCCATTGATTGTTAACCACTTCAGCCCCGGAAGGTTTTACCCCCTTCCTGACCAGAGCACTTTTTACAATTCGGCACTGCGTCGCTTTAACTGCTAATTGCGCGGTCATGCAATGCTGTACCCAAACGAAATTTGCGTCCTTTTCTTCCCACAAATAGAGCTTTCTTTTGATGGTATTTGATCACCTCTGCCGTTTTTATTTTTTGCGCTATACACGGAAAAAGACCGAAAATTTTGAAAAAAAATGATATTTTCTACTTTTTGTTCTAAAAAAAATCCAATAAACTCAATTTTAGTCATACATTTAGGCCAAAATGTATTCGGCCACATGTCTTTGGTAAAAAAAATGTCAATAAGTGTATATTTATTGGTTTGCGCAAAAGTTATAGCGTCTACAAACTAGGGTACATTTTCTGGAATTTACACAGCCTTTAATTTATGACTGCCTATGTCGTTTCTTGAGGTGCTAAAATGGCAGGGCAGTACAAAACCCCCACAAATGACCCCATTTTGGAAAGTAGACACCCCAAGGAATTTGCTGAGAGGCATGTTGAGCCCATTGAATATTCATTTTTTTTGTCCCAAGTGATTGAATAATGACAAAAAAAAAAAAAAAAAAAAAAAATTACAAAAAGTTGTCACTAAATGATATATTGCTCACACAGGCCATGGGCATATGTGGAATTGCACCCCAAAATACATTTAGCTGCTTCTCCTGAGTACGGGGATACCACATGTGTGGGACTTTTTGGGAGCCTAGCCGCGTACGGGGCCCCGAAAACCAAGCAACGCCTTCAGGATTTCTAAGGGCGTACATTTTTGATTTTACTCCTCACTACCTATCACAGTTTTGAAGGCCATAAAATGCCCAGATGACATAAAACCCCCCCAAATGACCCCATTTTGGAAAGTAGACACCCCAAGCTATTTGCTTTGAGGCATGTTGAGTCCATGGAATGTTTTATATTTTGACACAAGTTGCGGGAAAGTGACAAATTTTTTTTTTTTTTTGCACAAAGTTGTCACTAAATGATATATTGCTCACACAGGCCATGGGCATATGTGGAATTGCACCCCAAAATACATTTAGCTGCTTCTCCTGAGTACGGGGATACCACATGTGTGGGACTTTTTAGGAGCCTAGCCGCGTACGGGACCCCGAAAACCAAGCACCGCCTTCAGGATTTCTAAGGGCGTACATTTTTGATTTTACTCCTCACTGCCTATCACAGTTTCGGAGGCCATGGAATGCCCAGGTGGCACAAACCCCCCCCAAATGACCCCATTTTGGAAAGTAGACACCCCAAGCTATTTGCTGAGAGGCATGGTGAGTATTTTGCAGCTCTCATTTGTTTTTGAAAATAAAGAAAGACGAGAAAAAAAATGTTTTTTTTTCTTTTTTCAATTTTCAAAACTTTGTGACAAAAAGTGAGGTCTGCAAAATACTCACTATACCTCTCATCAAATAGCTTGGGGTGTCTACTTTCCAAAATGGGGTCATTTGGGGGGGTTTTGTGCCACCTGGGCATTCCATGGCCTCCGAAACTGTGACAGGCAGTGAAGAGTGAAATCAAAAATTTACGGCCTTAGAAAGCCTGAAGGCGGTGCTTGGTTTTCGGGGTCCCGTACGCGGCTAGGCTCCCAAAAAGTCCCACACATGTGGTATCCCCGTACTCAGGAGAAGCAACAGAATGTATTTTGGGGTGTAATTTCACATATTCCCATGGCATGTTTGAGCAATATATCATTTAGTGACAACTTTGCGCAAAAAAAAATAAAAAAAATAAAAAATTGTCTCTTTCCCGCAACTTGTGTCACAATATAAATTATTCCATGGACTCAACATGACTCTCAGCAAATAGCTTGGGGTGTCTACTTTCCAAAATGGGGTCATTTGGGGGGGTTTTGAACTGTCCTGGCATTTTATGCACAACATCTAGAAGCTTATGTCACACATCACCCACTCTTCTAAGCACTTGAAGACATAGCCCTTTCTGACACTTATTGTTTACATAAAAAAATAATTTTTTTTTGCAAGAAAATTACTTTGAACCCCCAAACATTATATATTTTTTTTAAAGCAAATGCCCTACAGATTAAAATGGTGGGTGTTTCATTTTTTTTTTTCACACAGTATTTGCGCAGCGATTTTTCAAACGCATTTTTTGGGGAAAAAACACACTTTTTTACATTTTAATGCACTAAAACACACTATATTGCCCAAATGTTTGATGAAATAAAAAAGATGATCTTAGGCCGAGTACATGGATACCAAACATGACATGCTTTAAAATTGCGCACAAACGTGCAGTGGCGACAAACTAAATACATTTTTAAAAGCCTTTAAAAGCCTTTACAGGTTACCACTTTAGATTTACAGAGGAGGTCTACTGCTAAACTTACTGCCCTCGATCTGACCTTCGCGGCGATACCTCACATGCATGGTGCAATTGCTGTTTACATTTGACGCCAGACCAACGCTTGCGTTCACCTTAGAGCAGGGGGGACAGGGGTGCTTTTTTTTTTTTTTTTTTTTTTCTCTTTATTATTATTATTTTTTTATCTTATTTTTAAACTGTTCCTTTCATTTTTTTTTTTTAAATCATTTTTATTGTTATCTCAGGGAATGTAAATATCCCCTATGATAGCAATAGGTAGTGACAGGTACTCTTTTTTGCAAAAATTGGGGTCTATTAGACCCTAGATTTCTCCTCTGCCCTCAAAGCATCTGATCACACCAAGATCGGTGTGATAAAATGCTTTCCCAATTTCCCAATGGCGCTGTTTACATCCGGCGAAATCTACGTCATAAAATGCTCGTAGCTTCCGGTTTCTTAGGTCATAGAGATGTTTGGAGCCACTCTGGTCTCTGATCAGCTCTATGGTCAGCTGGCTGAATCACCGGCTGCATTTTCAGGTTCCCTGTTGAGACAGGAGAGCCAGAGAAAAACACGGAAGATGTTGGGGGGGGGGGGCATTCCCTCCCACTGCTTGTAAAAGCAGTCTAGAGGCTAATTAGCCACTAGGATTGCTTTTACATGAAAGCCGACCGCTGGCTGAAAAGAATGATACCAAGATGATACCTAAACCTGCAGGCATCATTCTGGTATAACCACTCAAAGTCGTGAATGGCATACCTGAAGACAAAAAAATGGTTAACAATAAAGCACAGTAAACGGTAAAGTATAAATAATTACATACCTGAAAAGCAAACGTGATAAAACATAATAACAATAAAACATTGCAGAATAGAATACAGTAAAAAAGAGCAGAACAATAGAGAGAGAATAGAGAGAGAGAGAACAATAAAACGACAACTATTTTTATTTTATATTTTTGTTTGTGTTATTTTTTTTTTTTACACTTTTTTTGTAACTAACTTTTATAACTGTAACCGGTTCCAGGTTCGGGTCTCTCAAAATGCGATGGCATCTCGGGAGACCCTGTGAAAGTGTGCCTAGTCTGTGCAATGCTGTACCCTACGCTAATACTCAACTAGTGAATGGTAGCGTTCAAAACATTCACCAATGCAAAGACCAGGATTGTCAGGACAGGAGGGACAATAATAGCGGGTGTCACGCCTATATCCGCGCTTTCTGCAGACACGACATCTTTTTTGGGGGGGTTCGTTGGGTAGGGGTACTCGGGAGGACATAAAAATGCCTCTCATGCAGCCGACTGCATTTGGTTGGGGATGTGAATGGGGGAAGTACGGGCGCTGCAGAAGCGGTGGGTTCCCAATTAGGATTGGCGAATGCAGCAGGAAGGGCACTATGGGCACGACGGGCCTGTGTTTGTCTTTTTGGTGGCAGCGGGACACTACTTGTGCTTGCCACCTCACCAGCTTCAACTGCACTTATGGGACTCGCCACGTCACCAAGTGTTACTGCAGTGCTGGTTTGACTACGACCGGGGTGTACTAGGCCGCTGGCGCTTGCCAGTTCACCAAAACGCTACAAAAAAAACTGTTAGCGATCACAGGGATCCGGCCTGACTCTGCGAACGCTGCAGTTATGCGTTTAGTGTTTTGTAAGTGACAGTGATCGATCGATACTGCACTTGGGTGGGCTGGGCCGGGCCGGGCGGAGGGGCAAAACGCAGGTGCTAGCAGGTATCTGGGCTGATCCCGCTAACACTGCGTTTTTGGGAACCCTAAACTGCTGGGGACGCTAGTATAGATCAGATCGGATCAGATATTGATCCGATCAGATACTATACCACTAAGGGAGGCGTATGCTGCGTGCGTGGGTGTTAGCGGTACTGGCGCTAATCTGACGCTGCCTGGGGCTGGTGCTTGCCAGTTCACCAAAACGCTACCAAAAAAACTGTTAGCGATCGCAGGGATCAGGCCTGACTCTGCGAACGCTGCAGTTATGCGTTTAGTGTTTTGTAAGTGACAGTGATCGATCGATACTGCACTTGGGTGGGCTGGGCGGAGGGGCAAAACGCAGGTGCTAGCGGGTATCTGGGCTGATCCCGCTAACACTGCGTTTTTGGGAACCCTAAACTGCTGGGGACGCTAGTATAGATTTGATCGGATCAGATATTGATCCGATCAGATACTATACCACTAAGGGAGGTATACGGTGCGTGCGTGGGTGTTAGCGGTACTGGCGCTAACCTGACGCTGCCTGGGGCTGGTGCTTGCCAGTTCACCAAAACGCTACCAAAAAAACTGTTAGCGATCGCAGGGATCAGGCCTGACTCTGCGAACGCTGCAGTTATGCGTTTAGTGTTTTGTAAGTGACAGTGATCGATCGATACTGCACTTGGGTGGGCTGGGCTGGGCTGGGCGGAGGGGCAAAACGCAGGTGCTAGCGGGTATCTGGGCTGATCCCGCTAACACTGCGTTTTCGGGAACCCTAAACTGCTGGGGACGCTAGTATAGATTTGATCGGATCAGATATTGATCCGATCAGATACTATACCACTAAGGGAGGCATATGCTGCGTGCGTGGGTGTTCGCGGTACTGGCGCTAATCTGACGCTGCCTGGGGCGACGCATATCACCGCCGGGCGATCAGGGGGCTAAACCTTTATTCGGTAATAAACGGCGGGTTCCCTGACACTATAAAAAATAAACGAACTAACCAGCGTCACCCGTAACGGTTATACGGTGATCAGTGGTGAAAGGGTTAACTAGGGGGCAATCAAGGGGTTAAAACATTTATTAGGTAGTATATGGGGGTCCCTGTCGCTATAAAACGCTGACGGCGAACCTAAATATTTACGTTCCTAACTAGCGTCACCAGCGACACTAATACAGCGATCAGAAAAATGATCGCTTAGCGACACTGGTGACAGGGGGTGATCAAGGGGTTAAAACTTTATTAGGGGGGGTTAGGGGGGTATCCTAGACCTAAAGGGGGGTAATACTATCTGCCCTAACACTAACTGTCACAAACTGACACTATGCAGTAATCAGAAAAAAAAAAAAAAAAAAAAATACTGCTAATGTCAGTTTGTGACAGGGGGGGGGGGTGATTGGGGGGGGATCGGGGGGCGATCGGGGGGGGATCGGGGGTGTAAAGTATGCCTGGCATGTTCTACTGTGTGTGTGTGTGTGTGTTGTGCACTCACTTGTCATCTCTCCTCGGCGCTGGAACGGAAACTGCCAGACCGGGGAGAGATGACATCACATCCTCTGCCTGTGTGAAACGACACACAGGCAGAGGAGGATTCCCATTGGCTGGGAGCGATCGCGAGGGGGGGGCCACGATCGGATGGTCTCCCCCTCGCCTCCCGACGCTCCCAGTCAGATGCCGACCGCCGATGGCACCGGGGGGGGGTCCGATCGGACCCCCCGCCCGCGGGAGGCAGATCACGTACGGGTACGTGATTTTGCCTGCCCGTGCCATTCTGCCGCAGTATATATGCGGTAGGCGGTCGGCAAGTGGTTAACAGCACACCAAACACAGAAGCAAACACACATTTTGGCATGTGAAAAAACGAGGGGCAAATGCTGCAAAATGCACAGTAAAAAAAAACACACAACCCACAAAACGCCAAAATGTCCCATTGACCACTTATAGCACAGCCCATTTAAATCAACGGGCTGCCCTATGCGTGTCACAGGAAAAACGAGACACAAAATGTTCGCTCCCACTATGCTAGATGTGAATGGGGCCTGAAAGTGAAATTGGTGCGGTAACACAAGAACAATGAGGCTCCATTCACATCTGTGCGCTTCCTTGCATTTCAGAAATGAGCTGCACCAAAAATCACAGTAAAGAAACACACCAAAATCCTAGCTTTAACTCTTGATATGTTTTAAGTTGTAGCACAAAATGTTGTTTTTTTTTTCTCTTTTCTATATCCTGCTTTGCGAGGCTTCGCCTCGGATTTATTTGTACCTGATGTTCCCTTATGCCTTATTTCTTTGTACTGTTTGCTACAAATGTTTTGTCTAAATTTTTATTAATAATAAATCTATTGAAAGAAAAAAAAACACACCAAGCTCCACTCTAAAAATAATAAATCCTGAAGCTTCTTTGGGCGATTGCTGTGTGTAGGGCAGCCCATTCAGGTGGATGGGCTGCCCTATGTGTGATGAGTGAAAATGCTCAAACATCTCCCCCCACGCAAAAAAAAAAAAAAAAACTCATGTGGGAATGCGGGTTCCTCCTATGCAGAGATGTGAACGGGGCTTGACAGCTGAGTGTTTCTGTCCACTCTCTTCTACGTACTTGTATAAAGATGGCCATACACTATGCAATCTGATTGTATATTGTGTATTTAGTGAGAAGGATGGTCACTGATTGATTGTATCTCATTAAAAAAACGTGCAGCTGGGAATGGGAGGGTGGATGTGTGCTAATGAGATCAGCAGGTCAACTCCTTCCTGTGTCATGACCTACAGTCTGATCAGGAAGAAAGACATTACTAATGGAAACATCTGGATTCGTGGATGAGCACAAGAAAAGTAAGTGTCTGTAGATTTAATGGAAAGCGTTGATATTTTTGCAAAAAAAAGTACATGAATGCTATATTGGTGCATAGGGGAGCTGGAATTTAGAAAAAAAAGTGTACAAAAGGTGAACTTACCCTTTAAACCAGCTTCAACATGCTTTCTCTTGAGCAATAGAGACTTGCATGATGAACGTGCATTAAGGCCATGGCGGTTGAATGCATTACTTATAGATTTCTTTGAAACAATTGTACCTCCTAATTCCAGGTCTTTCTGAAGCTCCCCACAAGTGGACCTTGGCTCTTGAGTAACTCTTCTGATAATTCTTTTCACTCCTCTGTCAGAAAATTTGCGAGGAGCACCTGGTTGTGGCCGGTTTATGGTGATAGATAGATAGATAGATAGATAGATAGATAGATAGATAGATAGATAGATAGATAGATAGATAGATAGATAGATAGATAGATAGATAGATAGATAGATAGAGTATCTCACAAAAGTGAGTACACCCCTCACATTTTTGTAAATATTTTATTATACCTTTTCATGTGACAACACTGAAGAAATGACACTTTCCTACAATGTAAAGTAGTGAGTGTACAGCTTGTATAACAGTGTAAATTTGCTGTCCCCTCAAAATAACTCAACACACAGCCATTAATGTCTAAACTGCTGGCAACAAAAGTGAGTACACCCCTAAGTGAAAATGTCCAAATTGGGCCCAAAGTGTCAATATTTCATGTGGCCACCATTATTTTCCAGCACTGCCTTAACCCTCTTGGGCATGGAGTTCATTAGCTTCAAAGGTTGCCACTGGACTCCTCTTCCACTCCTCCAAGATGACATCATGGAGGTGGTGGATGTTAGAGACCTTGCGCTCCTCCACCTTCTGTTTGAAGATGCCCCACAGTTGCTCAATAGGGTTTAGGTCTGGAGACATGCTTGGCCAGTCCAAGATGTGTTTGGGGTTGTTATGTTGGAATACTGTCCTGTGGCCCAGTACCTGAAGGGAGGGGATCATGCTCTGCTTCAGTATAGTCACAGTACATGTTGACATTCATGGTTCCCTTAGACCCCTTACACACTGGAGGCGTTTTTCAGGCGCTACAGCGCTAAAAATGCATAGCACCTGAAAAAACCCAGTGTGAAAGCCAGAGTGCTTTAACACTGGGGCGCTGCGCTGGCAGGGCGTCACAAAAAGTCCTGCCAGTAGCTTCTTTGCAGCGGTGGAGGAGAGTGAATACACCGCTCCTCCACCGCTCCTGCCCATTGAAAACAATGGGGCAGCGCCGCCATACGCCATACTGCCGGCAAAGCGCCGCTGCTGCGGCGTTTTGCCGGCGGATTAAACCCCTTTTCGTCTGCTAGCGGGGGGTTAAAACTGCCCCGCTAGCAGCCGAATAGCGCCGCTAAAACGATGGTAAAGCGCCGCTTTACCGCTGACGCTCGGGGCGGCTCAGTGTGAAAGGGGTCTTAATAAGCTGTAGCTCCCCAGTGCCGGCAGCACTCATGCAGCCCTATACCATGACACTCCCACCAAGACAGCAAGACACACTTGTCTTTGTACTCTTCACCTGCTTGCCTCCATACACGCTTGACACCATCTGAATCAAATAAGTTTATCTTGGTCTCATCAGACCACAGGACATGGTTCCAGTAATCCATGTTCTTAGTATGCTTGTCTTCGGCAAACTGTTTGCGGGCTTTCTTGTGCATCATCTTTAGCAGAGGCTTCCTTCAGGGACAACAGCCATGCAGACCAATTTGATGCAGTGTGCGGTGTATGGTCTGAGCACTGACAGGCTAACCCCCCCACCCCTTCAACCTCTGCAGCAATGCTGGCAGCATTCATATGTCTGTTTCCCAAAGACGTGCACTCAACTTCTTTGGTCGACTATGGCGAGCCATGTTCTGAGTGGAACCTGTCCTGTTAAATTGCTGTATGGTCTTGGCCACCATGCTCAGCTCAGTTTCAGGGTCTTTGCAATCTTCTTATAGCCTAGGCCAGTGATGGCGAACCTTGGCACCCCGGATGTTTTGGAACTACATTTCCCATGATGCTTATGCACACTGCAGGCTATCTTTATGTAGAGCAACCATTCTTTTTTTAAGATCCTCAGAGAGTTCTTTGCCAGGAGGTGCCATGTTGAACTTCCAGTGACCAGTATGAGAGAGTGAGAGCGATAACACCAAATTTAACACACCTGCTCCACATTCACACCCGAGACCTTGTAACAATAACGAGTCACATGATACCAGGGAGGGAAAATGGCTAATTGGACCCAATTTCGACATTTTTAATTAGGGGTGTACTCACTTTTGTTGCCAGCGGTTTAGACATTAATGACTGTGTGTTGAGTTATTTTGAGGGGACAGCAAATTTACACTGTGTTTGATTATACATGACATGAAACTTCCACAACCTCATCTTAGTAGCAGAGTTTGGCTGTTCCTCACCGAGTTTTAAGCCTCAGTTTTTTCTTTCGTGTCAGGTAAGGACCGTATTTCAATATACAAATGAAATTGATGATCATTAGATCCTACATCGTATAATTGGTTAATCATACACCTGACTTTAATTCTACAAAATACCTGACTTTGTACAAGTGTACAAAGTGTGCAAGTATCAGAATTTCTGCTGGACTCAAAGGGTAGTCACACCAAATATTGAAATGATTTGGATTTTTCTTCTGTTTGCTCACTTTGTATTTTGTAAATCGATAAAAGTAAACAAATAAAATTTATATTTTTGAAAGCATTCTTACTTTACACAAAAAGGTGGACATATCATCAGTAGCATACTAATAATACCCCATAGTAGGGCAAACAAATCCTTCAAAATTGTGAAAAATATATATAAATTCCAAATTGCCGCTCCATCTTCATTATAACATGCATCACACAACAGAATTCATGTTCTGTTTGATCGATCCAGGGACCCCTTACACGGCACACTGCTAGGGCCACTAGTGTCACTCTGTGTTACAAGAAAGGTGGAGAGGCGATTTGGATTTTCTCAAGAGGAGTCAAAACAACTATGCTATTGCCTACTAATGAGAATAGGGGAAATTTGGTCTGGTGAGTGTTATATATACAATATATAGATATGTGGCAGTACTAGGCCCTGCCATGGTGTATATAGAGGTAAAGAGTACACAAGGTTCTCACAATGCAAAGTGAGGGCTCCAGAAGATCTGTTTAGCATGAATAATACTGGGGGCCTAACGTTCAAAGGCTTCAAAGAGCTTTAAGATGGAAGAGGCCTCCTATCCTGCGTGCACAGCCTTATAATGCAAGGCATGACAGCAGGTTAGAGCCCCACCCTCCCCAGGAATCAGTAGGGATCTGACAGTTCTTTTTACCTCTCTCACCAAGGCTCTTCTCCCCTGATAGCTCAGTTTGACCGGACGGCCAGCTCTAGGAAGGGTTCTGATCGTTCCAAACGTCTTCCATTTAAGGAGTATGGAGGCCACTGTGCTCTTAGGAACCTTAAGTGCAGCAGGACATTTTTTGTAACCTTGGCCAGATCTGTGCCTTGCCACAATTCTGTCTCTGAGCTCTTCAGGCAGTTCCTTTGACCTCATGATTCTCATTTGCTCTGACATGCACTGTGAGCTGTAAGGTCTTATATAGACAGGTGTGTGGCTTTCCTAATCAAGTCCAATCAGTATAATCAAACGCAGCTGGACTCAAATGAAGGTGTAGAACCATTTCAAGGATGATCAGAAGAAATGGACAGCACCTGAGTTAAATATACGAGTGTCACAGCAAAGGGTCTGAATACTTAGGACCATGTGATATTTCAGTTTTTCTTTTTAATAAATCTGCAAAAATGTCAACAATTCTGTGTTTTTTTCTGTCAATATGGGGTGCTGTGTGTACATTAATGAGGAAAAAAAATGAACCTAAATGATTTTAGCAAATGGCTGCAATATAACAAAGAGTGAAAAATTTAAGGGGGTCTGAATACTTTCCATCCCCACTGTATATATATTTATATGAACTGTGAAAAATGATATAAAAAAGGTATATATAATGAAAAAATTCCACCTCTTCTTCCACCTCAGAAAGAGTCCAAACATCAAACGTGTGCAGCACCCTCTAGTGTGTACTAGAAATAGTGTAGGATGTGTTAGAATAGGTACATTTTAGTTTATCTCAGGGCTAAGCCTGAGCTGTGGAATCTGGTTCAGGGTTCAGTGAAGTTCAGGGCTGGATGACTCGTCCTGACAGCTCCTCAAATGCCTCCCCGTGTTTCAGGGACATTGGAGAATGTTATAGAGCTAGTGAGGGGAGGTTAGTAGGAGCTGCCTTGAATATTTATGAGGCATCGACCAATCCCCAGTAGTGGGCTGGCAGGGGGGCAGAGCTTACCTCATAAATAGGCATGAGCCATGATAGCAGGGCAGTCAGGTGGAGAATGGAGATACAGTGCTGAGGATGCTGTCGGTGGCCCTCAGGGGTGTCACCTAGTCTGGGGGGGTGTCCTGCCTTGGGCCGGGGGTTTGGATGCTGGAAGGCTCCTGCCACAGCACATGGGAGGAAGCTCTTCTTGGAGACATGGGAGCAAGATAGGACAGAGTGAGTAGATCAGCACTGCTGGGGACTAACGAGGGGGACACTGCCACATGTAGCCAGTCACCCTGAAGGCAGCGATGTGCTTAAGTCTTCGACCTTCCGTGAGAGATCTCCTGAGAGTCAGCCGGGAGGTTTGGTGGGGAAGAGTTAACCCGGAGAGCTAGTGAAAGTGGGGAAGCTGCAGCCAGGTGTGTTGGCAGTGCCTGAAGAGGTGGTGCTGGGATCAGTAGCAAAGGAGGAGGAGTACAAGCTGTTTCACTGTATTTTGCTACACCACAAGGGGCTACGAGTTCCTAACTATAAAGGGCTATTACTAAATCTGACTGAGAGCCTGTCAGATCTGCTGGAACAAGCAACTAAGTGTGTGCAGGAGAAAGTAGAGGAAACTGTATATAGGCTGTATATAGGAAGATGGGACATCTGAAGATGTTGCTGAAATTGTGATGAAGTCAAGTAGGCATCTCATAACCTCCCATCCATATCCAAGTTATTAACACTCAATAAATAACAAAAACAAAGTCACTGACTGTTCTCTGACTCTGCAAAGCTTGTAAAAATTCAGTGTGCCTAGCTGTGCAGAAGTGGGGAATCCAAGTTCATCAGCAGTCCCTACAGGGGTGTGCTAAACGTGCATAAGTGCAAACGTCTAAACACATTACCACCACAAAAGTGCCTCTTCCACCTTCCAAACAGGCCACTTACCTCAGATTTTGACCTACTGAAACTAGGTCAAAATGCGCCCTGCCCTTTAAAAGGGCTCTATCTCCATACAACTTTAATCTGTTTCTTTATCTGTCTGCTTACACTATTTTTCCTTATATACAGTAGCTCAAAGGAACAAAGAACGCCTCACTGAACAATATATTAGCTCTCCAAGTATATTTGTTTAAAAAAAGGGATAAAATTTCACTTACAAAATAAGTGCACTTCACCCAGTGCTCATAGAAATGATTGCCTCTTTCAACAAACTTTTCCACCTTAAGGTCGAGCATTGTCTTTAACCACCTATCCAATATGGCTGATTTCCAGTACCAGCTAGCGTAGTGCCTTCATCCGGCCACACCCTTGACACGTTTCAGCATTCAATCATGACTTCTTTAGAAGACACAGAATAAAGTCACATAAAGACAATTATTAAAGTGATACTAAAGTCTCAGTTTTTTTTATTAAAAATAACAAACATGTTATACTTACCTTCTCTATGCAGTGGTTTTGCACAGAGCAGTCTGGATCCTCCTCTTCTTGGGTCCCTTTTTGGTGCTCCTGGCCCCTCCCTCCTGTTAGGTTCCCCCACCGCCACAGCTACCTGTGTCCATTCAGACACTGAGCCGCGGGAGCCAATGGTGCTTCGCTGCTGTTTTAACCAATGAGAAGGGAGGTTCTGGGCAGCCAAGTCTCTTGTGCAACATTAATGGATTGAGAGGGGGCTCAGGTATGTATTAGGGGGGCTGAGGGGGGCTGCCACACACAGAAGGCATTTTATCTTAATGCATAGAATGCATTAAGATAAAAAAAACATTCTGCCTTTACAACCACTTTAAAGTTGTACTGAGATCGAGCCCTTTTAAAGGCACATTTTGACCTATTTTTTTGTAGGTCAATTTCTGAGGTAAGTAGCCTGTTTGAAAGGTGAAAGAGGCACGTTTCTGGTGGTGATACCTTTAAAACCTCTGCAGTTTTGCACATTTGTTTTTTGGACCTTTTCTGAGGTGGAAGAAAGGTGGACTTTTTATATATAGCTTTTTATATATACTGTAATTGTTCATATATATAAGTGGATCACACACTGAATGATGAATTTGGCACCTTATATTTAGTGAGAAATATGTTTTTTATATCAGTATGATTAGTTATATGGATTTATTATTATTTATGCATATGTTTTAGTGGTATTGGTGTCACAATTTTTTTTTTGATTGTACAAGGTTCACTTTTTTAATATATACTTTGTGATAGAAAACCCTCTGCGAGGGAAACCGTTTGTATTTTCCTGATCTTTTCAAATATAAGTGGGCCAATAAGCCCTAAAACAGGACTACCTGGCTGGAGTGAATTAATTGGGACACACTACACCCTGGGTGAAACCCCCTACATAGCACAAGTGGTGGAGGAGGCGGGCATTGATCCCACTACCTCTCACACGTCAAAACTGGAGTTAATGACAGAAACTGTTGGTGCTCTATGGTAAAGAGCCATTTAATTGTACAAGTGCATCTGTGGGGAAGGTGGTGTAATTGCAGAGAAAAGCCCTCATGCTAAAGTGTTGAGGTTTGTGCAGCCAGAGTGACTGTGAGGAAGGGGTTGTGTAAAGGACATTAATGAAGTAAAGTTGGTTGGACATTACCAACTGGACTAGCTCCAAATATGTCCATGCAAAATTCACCACTATTTGAATCTGCTTTAGACTGGTTCAAATTACATTTGGCAGTGGTGACCTCAGCTAAAGAGGATGGCAGACCCACTGTCAGTGTTTGGCAGAGAGTAAGTAGCTGGTAATACTTGAGGGATGCAGGCTTTTGTCCCTGGCAACACTGATACAAAGGATTTGGCTGTTATTGTGCCGGGAGAGTCATGTATGCGATGCAGCGAGTGGGAGCATGCCATTGCCAATAGCAAATCCTTTAAATCCAGTTCTGCTTTGTGGGAAAGTCTGTGAGCTTCTGCTGATAGGATGCAGTCTACCACAGCAACAGAGGAAGTAAATCACCTGGAAGGAAGAGCTGTCAAGGAACTGACTCAGCGTCCAGTGCCCTTCATGGGATATGGCTAAGGGTTAGGCGAACAAATGTCTGTTGTTGTCCCTGACAACAGGAGTAAAAATCCTGTTTGTTCTGCAGGGGGTACCAGAGAGTTCAGGAAGCCTGCTGTTTTAACCAATGATCACATTGGGAAAATGGCCAAGGACAGTTCAGTTGAGGATTGGTTCCCAAGACAATGCAACAAAACAAAAATGGCAACACCTACTGAGGTGGTGGATTAGACTATTTCTGCTAGAGTAAATGCTGGGGCTGATTATGAGATTGCTCACACTGAAGTGGGAATGACCCCAGTTGGGAGACCTGCTGTTTTGTGTGGTGAGAGACTGGCCACTGTGCAGTGCCTTGTACAGTAGGGAGGCCAGGTTTAAAAGTAAATCTGAAAATGTGCTGATGGTAATGCTAAAAAGTATTTTGTGCACATACTTGAGGTAATCCAGCAGAGTGCTGAATTGGCACTTATAGCAATGGTGAGTAGAGCAGCAAAGAAGTCCCTTGGAACCTCCAAGGAGCTCAGTATGTTAGAGCCAAAAGTTGTCCAGGACACTCGTGATGCTGCTCTGGCGGGACCTGCATCATATATTAGGAGTGTGTTGGTGCAGTATGCTAACACTGAGTATGCTCAGGTTGATAAAAGGTTAAAACAGTCTGCCAGACCTGAAAATCAAATGCATGAAAATGTGAATTTGTTTAATGAAATGCCACCTGAGTACAGTGGTAAAATGGTGGTGGTGCAACCTGCTGGGTTTACCAATGTGTTATCACCCTCTGGGGTGGGGAATGATGAAATATGAGATGTGTCTGCTGCTAAACCAATCTGTCCTTGCGTGCCTCCTCAGGCAGATAAATCAGTGCTGTGAAGTACCTGCAGAGTAGAGTGCGGATAGAACAGATTGCAAAAGGATAAACTGGAACAGTTGGGGCAAAAAAGATTGTTGTCTATAATAAAAAAGGCTTCTGTGTGTGACCACTAGATGGACACTTGTTCCACTGTGCTAGATGGAGGGACTGCAGAACAGCTTGTAAATAAGGGAGCATTGGCTGTTGCAGTGGATGACCCTCGCCAGGGCCGTCTTTAACACAGGGCAAACGGGGCACCTGCCCTGGGCCTAATCTTTGTTGGGGGCCCAAAGCATTGAGCCCGCATTACCCCCAAATTAAGGCACCTGATGGCGCTTTGCAGAGCGTACAGAGATCATGGGAGGCTGTATTCCCATGCTAGCCAGCAGAGAAGGGGCAGGGCCGGGAGCTCCGCTGACGCTCTGACCCTGCTCTATGCAGCCTGTATGCTCGGAACAGAGCAGAGCGGCTGTAGTGAGAGCAGTGATCGGAGTGGGAGAGTCAGGGGAGCTTCAGGCCCCGCCCCCTATATACTGGCTGGGGAATACAGAGGTCCGGGGGCGGGGCCGGGAATTCCACTGATGCTCTAACCCCACCCCATGCCTGTATGCCCAGGGTGGAGCAGTTGTAGTGAGAGCAGATAGTGGAAGACCCGCCTGCGGACCTCTGAATGTATGCAGTGAGCTTGGCTGGCCAGGTATGTCCTTGCACCCATAAAATGCCTGACTGCTGAAACCCTAAGCTGTGTTTTTCAACTGTAAAGCTGTGCATTGCTGAAAGTTCTCTGACCATCTCCTGTATAATGTCTGCAGTCTCTGATTGTCACCTGTAGCATGTCCGCAGTCTCTGATTGTCACCTGTAGCATGTCTGCAGTCTCTGATTGTCAAATGTAGCATGTCTGCAGTCTCTGATTGTCACCTGTAGCATGTCCGCAGTCTCTGATTGTCACCTGTAGCATGTCCGTAGTCTTTAATTGTCACCTGTAGCATGTCCTCAGTCTCTGATTGTCAGATGTAGCATGTCTGCAGTCTCTGATTGTCACCTGTAGCATGTCCAGAGTCTCTGACTGTCACCTGTAGCATGTCCGCAGTCTCTGACTGTCACCTGTAGCATGTCTGCAGTCTCTGATAGGGATGAGCCGAACACCCCCCGGTTCAGTTCGCACCAGAACCTGCGAACGGACCAAAAATTTGCACGAACGTTAGAACCTTATTGACGTCTATGGGACTCGAACGTTCGAAATCAAAAGTGCTAATTTTAAAGGCTAATTTGCATGATATTTTCCTAAAAAGGGTTTGGGGACCCCTGTCCTGCCCCAGGGGACATGTATCAATGCAAAAAAAGTTTTAAAAATGGCCGTTGCTTCGGGAGCAGTGATTTTAATGAAGCTTAACCACTTCAGCCCCGGAAGGATTTACCCCCTTCCTGACCAGAGCACTTTTTCCGATTCGGCACTGCGTCGCTTTAACTGACAATTGCGTGGTCGTGTGACGTGGCTCCGAAACAAAATTGACATTCTTTTTTTCCCACAAATAGAGATTTCTTTTGGTGGTATTTGATCATCTCTGCGATTTTTAATTTTTTGCGCCATAAACAAAATAAGAACGACAATTTTGAAAAAAAACGCATTAATTTTTACATTTTGCTATAATAATTATCCCCAAGAAATATATATAAAAAAATGTATTTCCTCAGTTTAGGCCGATCCCTATTCTTCTACATATTTTTGGTAAAAAAAAATCGCAATAAGCCTTTATTGATTTGTTTGCGCAAAAGTTATAGCGTTTACAAAATTGGGGATATTTTATGGCATTTTTATTAATAATTTTTTTTTTTACTAGTAATGGCAGCGATCAGCGATTTTTATTGTGACTGCGACGTTATGGCGACATTATGGCGGACATGTCGGACATTTTTGACACATTTTTGGGACCATTGTCATTTATACAGCAATCAGTGCTATAAAAATGCATTGATTCCTGTATAAATTACACTGGCAGTGAAGGGGTTAACCACTAGGGGGCGGGGAGGGGTTAAGTGTGTCCTAGGGGAGTGATTTCTAACTGTCAGGGGGATTGGGGGTATGCCCGCGGCGATCGAGTCCACGGGACCCGAGATCGTGGCAGGCACACTGCGGCAAATTCAAAGTAACGTACGGGTACGATACTTTGCGCAGCCGTGCCATTCTGCCGACGTATATTTACAGGAGACGGTCGCGAACCGGTTAAAGTAAAAAAAAAAAGTGAAATATTCTTTTAAATATCGTACCTGGGAGGTGTCTATACTATGCCTGTAAAGTGGCGGGTGTTTCC
Source organism: Lithobates clamitans (assembly GCA_037952925.1). Lineage (NCBI taxonomy): Eukaryota > Metazoa > Chordata > Amphibia > Anura > Ranidae > Lithobates > Lithobates clamitans. The sequence continues at coordinate 7,600,259 of JBBGZY010000076.1, read as the reverse complement.
CATGGTTAGAACAGTCCCTGCACAAAATGACATTTTTAAAGGAATAAAGTCATTTAAAACTGCTTGCGGCTTTAATGTAATGTCGGGTCCTGGCAATATGGATGAAAATCAGTAAGACAAATGGCATGGGTAACCCCCAGTCCATTACCAGGCCCTTTGGGTCTTGTATGGATATTAAGGGGAACCCCTCACCCAAATTAAAAAAAGGAAAGGTGTGGGGCCACCAGGCCCTATATACTCTGAACAGCAGTATACAGGCGGTGCAAACAAGACAGGGGCTGTAGGTTTGTTGTTAAGTAGAATCTGTTTGTAATTTTGAACTGGTACATTTTTAACGTGTTTAGCTCGAGCCAAAAAATCTATTTTAAGCTTTTTGGAAAACATAGGTAAGGGTTATCGCCCCTGTAACATTTGTTTTGCTGTCTGTGCTCCTCTTCAGAAGATTTCACCTCACTTTCTGTACCAATGACAAATGTTTTTAGAAAATTTGGGGTTTTTAGTGAAACAAGGATTGGTGATAAAGCATCAGTGGAAAGGAGAAACGTTTTCCCATATTAACTCTTACAGGAGAGGATTTCCCTTCCTAGGGGTAGATTTCATCTCACTTCCTGTTGTCTCCTTCCGTTTGTAAGTTGGATGTTTGAAAGTAGGGGCCTGCCCTATATGCTCTGCATAAATTGTGGCCTTAGGTGTTGGTGTTGCCACAACACTGTAAGCCCTCACAGGGCCCTGCTGTGAAATATTGGATCAAGAATTGAAATTACATGCCCCTGTTGAACAGGGGCAGAAAAATTGGGCCTTTGGTGATGGTAGTGGTGCTGGTGCCACAACACTGTAAGTTCTCACAGTTACTCTTGGTGGGCGCTGGAACAGGCCCTGCTGTGAAATATTAGATCAAGAATTGTAATTACATGCACCTGTTGAACAGGGGCAGAAAAATTGGGCCTTTGGTGGTGGTGGTGCCACAACACTGTAATGCCCCGTACACACGGTCGGATTTTCCGACGGAAAATGTGTGATAGGACCTTGTTGTCGGAAATTCCGACCGTGTGTAGGCTCCATCACACATTTTCCGACACACAAAGTTTGAGAGCAGGATATAAAATTTTCCAACAAAAAAATCCGTTCGTGTGTACACAAATCCGACGGACAAAGTGCCACGCATGCTCAGAATAAATAAAGAGATGAAAGCTATTGGCCACTGCCCCGTTTATAGTCCACGTGTTTTATGTCACCGCGTTCAGAATGATCGGATTTTCCGACAACTTTGTGTGACCGTGTGTATGCAAGACAAGTTTGAGCCAACATCCGTCGGAAAAAATCCTACGAATTTGTTGTCGGAATGTCCGAACAAAGTCCGACCGTGTGTACGGGGCATAAGTCCTCACAGTTACTCTTGGTGGGCGCTGGAACGGGCCCTGCTGTTAAATATTAGATCAAGAATTGTAATTACATGAACCTGTTGAACAGGGGCAGAAAAATTGGGCCTTTGGTGGTGGTGGTGGTGCTGGTGCCACAACTCTCTAAGTCCTCACAGTTACTCTTGGTGAGCGCTGGAATGGGCCCTGCTGTGAAATATTAGATCAAGAATTGTAATTACATGTCCCTGTTGAACAGGGGCAGAAAAATTGGGCCTTAGGCACTGGTGATGGTGCCACAACACTGCAACCCCTCACAGACACTCTAGTTGGAGCGCAGGAATGAGCCCTGCTGCAAAGTATTGCATCAAAAATTGTAATTACACGCCCCTGTTAGACAGGGGCTGAAAAATTGGGCCTTAGCCACTGGTGGCGGCACCCAGAACCAACAATGTTCTTACAAGCTATCAGCATGATCATTGAGGAGGAAGAGGATAATCACTCAGCATAACAGGATAGTCACTCAGCATAGGCAGTCTTGAAGGGATCTGACATTTCAAAAAAAATTATTCGGTTACATCAGCATCAGGTACTTGGTAGCTGGTGGTGATCTAAGACTGATTCATTTTTATGAACTTCAGTCGATCGACCGAGTCGGTGGACAGACGCACCATGTGATCGGTTACAAAGCCTCCAGCAAGAACGCTGGATGCAGGACAGGCCAGTAGCTCAATTGCATACTGTGCAAGCTCTGGCCAGTGATCCATCCTCAAGACCCAGTAACCCAGAGGATTTTTGGTGGGAAAGGTGTCCAAGTCAGATCTTGCCCCTAGGTATTCCTGCACCATGTAAAACAGATGCTGGCGATGGTTACTGGAACCGATCAAACCTTGGGGCTGCGTACTAAAAAATTGTCTGAACGCATCGGTCAGACGGCCACCTTCTCCACCGCTCCTTCTATGACTGACCGAAGCCTCAGCAACACGTTATCCAGGAACAGGAGTCTCCTAGTCTCTGGGAACGCATTGCACAGACCTTTCTGCAAGGCCTCCCGAAGATGTTTCATCCTCTGCTCCCTCTGCGACGGCAAGATAAGGTCTGCAACCTTACCCTTGTAACGTGGATCAAGGAGGGTTGCCAGCCAGTATTGATCCCAATCCTAGATACCACGAATATGGGGATCCTTCCACAGGCTTTGCAGGATCAGGGAGGCCATGTAGCGTAGGTTTGCTGAGGCATTCGTTCCGGAGTCCTCTGGGTCACTAAGGACGACATGATCCGCAGCCAACTCCTCCCAGCCACGTACAAGTCCATGGGTTTCTTGGGACTGTAAATGATCCCTTAAGAATGCTGCTGATGCTAAATGCCAGGCTCCACCTCCATGCTGACACAATCCTCCTCCTCCTTGTCCTCTTCCTGTGTGAACATTGTCTACATAAAGGGGGCCTTGAGAGCTAAGGAAGTCCTCCTCTTCCTGCCTCTGTTCTGCCTCAACTGCCCTGTCCATTATTCCACGCAGCGTGTGCTCCAACAGGTGGACAAGGGGGACAGTGTCACTGATCACCATCCTCGTGGTCTCCTCAAATGGCGACAGGACAGTGCATGCATCCCTGATCATGGCCCACTGGCGTGGGGAAAAAAAACAAGCTCCCCTGACCCTGTCCTGGTGCCATAGTTGCACAGGTACTCATTGATGTCCCTCTGCTGCGTGTGCATTCGCTGCAGCATGGCCAACGTTGAGTTCCACCTGGTGGGCATGTCACAGATTAGGCGGTTCTTGGGCAGGTTAAATTCCTTTTGGAGGTCTGCCAGCCGAGCACTGGCATTATATGACCTGCGGAAATGCACACAGACTTTCCTGCCTGCCTCAGGACATCCTGTAAGCCTGGGTACCTGCCCAAGAACCGCTGCACCACCAAGTTAAGGACGTGGGCCAAACAGGACACATGGGTCAGTTGTCCCTGTCGGAGGACGGAGAGGAGGTTGGTGCCATTGTCGCAAACCACCATTTCTGCCTTACGTTGTGGTGGCGTCAACCACCTCTGAACCTGTCCCTGCAGAGCTGACAGAATCTCTGCCCCAGTGTGGCTCCTGTCCCCCAAGCACACCAGCTCAAGCACCACATGGCATCTTTTGGCCTGCGTACTTGCGTAGCCCCTTGAACGCCTGCGGAGCACCGCTGGTTCCGAGGACAAAGCACAGGAAGAGGCCATGGAGGAAGAAGAAGAGGGGGGGTGGATGAGAGAGGTGTGTCAGAATCACCAGTACTGGCATTTTGGAGGCGTGGTGGCAGAACAACCTCCAACACTACTGCACCTTGTCCTGCATCCTACCCAGCTGCCAGCAGAGTCACCCAATGCGCCGTGAAACTTAGGTAACGTCCCTGTCCATACCTGCTGAACCATGAGTCAGCTGTAATATGCACCTTATCGCTGACCGCCCTGTCCAGCGAGGCCAAGACATTGCCTTCCACATGCCGGTAGAGAGCTGGAATCGCCTTCCGTGAGAAAAAGTGTTGTTTGGCAACCTGCCACTGAGGAACCGCACAATCCACAAACTCACAGAAGGGGGCAGATTCTACCAACTGAAAAGGTAGCAGTTGAAGTGCTAGCAATTTTGCCAAGCTAGCTTTCAACCGCTGGGCATGTGGATGGCTGGGAGCGAACTTCTTTCTGCGGTACATGCAGCTGGGGCAGGGAAATTTGCCTGGTACAATCTGACGTCGGTGTACCGATAGCAGATTGCCCCCAAGTACTTGGCTGTGACACACCTAATTCTACACCTTCATTCCTATCAGTGCAGGTCTCAGAGAGGACTGAAGGTATAGTGGGGTTGGAGATCCCAGCTGATGAGGAGCAAGGAGAGGTCCTCTTTGTTCTTTGGTGGGTCTTTTAGGTACGCTTGCCAACGAACTGCATGGCAGGTCAACATATGTCTGGTCAAGCATGTGGTGCCCAAGCGGGAGATGTTTTGGCCACGAGAGGTACGCTTGAGACATATGTTGAAAATAGCAGCGGCGCGATCTGATGCACTCTAAAACAGTAAAAATGTCCTTCATGCTGGTGGATAATTATGTGCGTAAAGTAATAGTAATGAACAAATCAGTGATAATATTGCAGCAAAATTGGGGGTGTACACACCAACACTTAGTACATTAGGTATTTGAATGAATTTTGCGCAATATTAATAGAACGTGTGAATGAGTGTGTGAGATAAAAGTAAGGTAATATAGAGGTAGTGGATGTTGTATCTAATAATGTTGGGGTCAATAACCTCTATTTAACATTGTGTAGCAATCGCCAATAATAGCTAATCAAACCGTGAATAAATAACGTGGATAAAAAATAATGTGAATTAATAACACTTCCTAGTGAATAAAATCATGAAAAAACCTTCTAAAATCATTAATCAAATGTACATTCAATCTTCAATATTATCATAGAGCAACAACCATAAAAATAGTGACCATAAAAATATAATAATAGTCCTCTTAGTGCTACAGAAAAGTGCAAGTGGTCAAAAAATATAATAAAAATGATGGTGAAAATGATTAAAAAAGTGGGTGATTTGTGATATATGAGCAGTCTATAAATAATTCTTATGTGGTGGTATTCCACTTGGTGCTACAGTAAAGTGCATGTGCTCCAAATTGTAATAAAGGTTAAGGTTTAGAGGAGGTAAGTGAATTATAGCATATGAACAGTCTGTAAATATTTCTTTTGTTTAATGTTGGTTTATATGATGTAATAAATATATATCCTTCTGCTGCTGGTGTCTCCTAGTGTGGTCTCTCAGAACTCTCACCTTCAGTTTGTGATATTCAAGCATTCAGTGGTATGGCTTTAAGTTGTGGGAGTAGTCTTCTGGAAGTCTTTCTTTCTTTGTCATTTTTTCTCCATCATTCCCTCTAGGTGATTCCACTCTGGTTTGCTCCGCAATGGGGGAGATAAATAAAGAGGGAGATGAAGACACGTGACGGTGTCGTAACGCGTAGGGATTGACTGGAGCGGACTACACAACTTGAAGCATAAAGTGAGAGGGCGCTGAGAACGCCAGACCGTTTTTTCACTTACTCTGCCTGTTTTGTTAGTATAAATGTAAGAGCATTACCTTAATAAACACCCCCCCATTGATTTTAAAAACTATATCACACTAGTGGAGCCTCTTTTTCTCCCCCCTCCCTCTTTATTTATCTCCCCCATTGCGGAGCATACCAGAGTGGAATCACCTAGAGGGAATGATGGAGAAAAAATGACAAAGAAAGAAAGACTTCCAGAAGACTACTCCCACAACTTAAAGCCATACCACTGAATGCTTGAATATCACAAACTGAAGGTGAGAGTTCTGAGAGACCACACTAGGAGACACCAGCAGCAGAAGGATATATATATTTATTACATCATATAAACCAACATTAAACAGAAGAAATATTTACAGACTGTTCATATGCTAAAATTCACTTACCTCCTCTAAACCTTAACCTTTATTACAATTTGGAGCACATGCACTTTACTGTAGCACCAAGTGGAATACCACCACATAAGAATTATTTATAGACTGCTCATATATCACAAATCACCCACTTTTTTAATCATTTTCACCATAATTTTTATTATATTTTTTGACCACTTGCACTTTTCTGTAGCACTAAGAGGACTATTATTATATTTTTATGGTCACTATTTTTATGGTTGTTGCTCTATGATAATATTGAAGATTGAATGTACATTTGATTAATGATTTTAGAAGGTTTTTTCATGATTTTATTCACTAGGAAGTGTTATTAATTCACATTATTTTTTATCCACGTTATTTATTCACGGTTTAATTAGCTATTATTGGCGATTGCTACACAATGTTAAATAGAGGTTATTGACCCCAACATTATTAGCTACAACATCCACTACCTCTATATTACCTTACTTTTATCTCACACACTCATTCACACGTTCTATTAATATTGCGCAAAATTCATTCAAATACCTAATGATCTGATGCACTCGTCTCAAAAAAGGCCCACACCAAAGAACTTTTTGAATAACGCGCAGAGACAGCAGCGCCCTGCACATGTGGAGCTCTGAGGTGTGATGCAGTCAGTGTGCTGCCCTTAGGCTGGCCCCTGGAGGGCATCCTGCCTTGTTGGTGATGTGCCTCCTCCTCCTCCTCTCTCCTATCATGCACCCACGTTGAGTCAGTGACCTCATCATCCCCTCCCTCTTCATTACTGGAGCAAACCTGGCAGTATGCTGCACCAGGAGGAACATGACTGCCAGATTGCTGTCCTTCTTGGGCACCCCCTCTGTCCGGGCTCACGTTACTGCCTTCATTGAGCTCAGTACCATCATCAGAGCCTTCAAAATGCTGGGCATCCTCCTGGAGCATGTACCCAACACTGTGGTCAAACAGTTCGAGGGACTCCTCAGGAGGACATGGTGGGGCTAGGGAAGGAGTCACTGATGCCATTGAGCCGAGGGAAGAGGCCGCGTTGGCAGCTGCTTTGCCAGAGAAAGTACCCTGAGCCTGGGTGAGAGAGGATGAGGAGGATGAGGACGGCTTGGTCATTCACTCGACCAAGTCTTCCACATGTTGTGGCTCAACATGGCCAGCTGCCGAAAAAAAAAGGCCAAGCGTGTCCCACGGCCACGTGCTGATGAGGATGCACCATGTCCACGACCAGCACTGATGCCTCTAGACACAGAGCCTGCTTGCCCTCTTTTATTGGCTTGTGACTGCCTCTCCTTGTTAGCCTTCCAGACATACTATTGGACTGCAGTGAGCTGCACAAAACTGGGATGTGTATATATATATATATATATACTATACTGCAGCCAGCAGAATCAACTGCCTGCCTGTAGTATTATTAGTATGATAACACCTGTACTTGTCTTCAGGTAGCTATACTGTAGGTGCAACTGTGCAGGGTACACATTACAGTAACTGGAAATACGTCAAGAGCCTACACAAGCACCTGGCTGCAGGTAGCTATACTGTAGGTGAGACTGTGTGGGGTACACAGTACAGTAACTGGAAATACTAAGAGCACCTGGCTGCAGGTAGCTATACTGTAGGTGAGACTGTGCGGGGTACACAGTACAGTAACTGGAAATACTTCAAAGAGCCTACACATGCACCTGGCTGCAGGTAGCTATACTGTAGGTGCTATACTGTAGGTGCAACTGTGCGGGGTACACTGTACAGGAACTGGAAATACTTCAAAGAGTCTACACAAGCACCTGACTGCAGGTAGCTATACTGTAGGTGCAACTGTGCGGGGTACACAGTACAGTAACTGGAAATACGTCAAGAGCCTACACAAGCACTTGGCTGCAGGTAGCTATACTGTAGGTGCAACTGTGCGAGGTACACAGTACAGGAACTGGAAATACTTCAAAGAGCCTACACAAGCACCTGGATGCAGGTAGCTATATTGTAGGTGAGACTGTGCAGGGTACACAGTACAGTAACTGGAAATACTGTAAAAACACCTGCCTGCCTGGCAGTATATTAGGAAGAGAAGAACAGGATCTAGCTAAACTGAATACAGTGTATATATATATATATATATATATATATATATATATATATATATACAACACCAGGGATGCATATATATATACACAATACACTGTACCTGCAGCTAACTCACTCGACCTGCCTACTCTATCTAACCTAAATCAAATGACACTGTCTCTCTATCTCTGTCTCAATGCCAGAACACACTACACAGGGCCAACGGCCTTATATAGTGTGGGGCGTGTACTAAACCCTCTGAGCCATAATTGCCCAAAGCCTCCTTGGCTTTGGCCAATTACGGCTCTCTGTACACACAGTGCTGTGATTGACCAAGCATGCGGGTCATAGTGCATGCTTGGCCAATCATCATCCAGCAGTGCACTGCGATGCCGCAGTGAATTATGGGCCGTGACACGCCACTCGAATTTGGCGCAAACGGACCATATAGTTCATAATTCGGCGAACGACTGAACACACGATGTTCGAGTCGAACATGGGTTCGACTCGAACACGAAGCTCATCCCTAGTCTCTGATTGTCACCTGTAGCAAGTCCACAGTCTCTGATTGTCACATGTAGCATGTCCACAGTGTCTGATTGTCACCTGTAGTATGTCCGCAGTCTTTGATTTTCTCCTGTAGCATGTCCACAGTCTCTGATTGTCACCTGTAGCATGTCCGCAGTCTCTAATTGTCACCTGTAGCATGTCCGCAGTCTCTGGTCATCTCCTGCAGTATATTTGCAGTCTCTGATGCTCTCCTGCAGTATATTTGCAGTCTCTGATCATCTCCTGTAGTATTTGTAGTACTGTGCCGCTTTACTTGCTCAATTATTTGGGATTGCTCCACTTCTCAGTGAGTGGTAATAATATGCATTAACCTGTAGCAACCAATCAGTGAACAGTAGTGATCTGCTGTAATCACTAGCAACCAATCAGTGAGTGGTAATGATGTGCGGTAACCCCTAGCAACCAATCAGTGAGCGCTAATAATCTGCAGTAACCTCTAGCAACCAATTGGCAAGCAGAAATTATGTGTTGTAACCTCTAGCAACCAGCCAGTGAATGGTAAGGATAGGCTGTAACCTCTGGCAACCAATTGCAATGTGATCTGCGTGATCTGCTGCTGTAAACTGATTCTGAGTCCACCTGCTATTTTTTGTATATGTCAAAATGGGGAGGGGGCAAAAAAATGTTTGCCCAGGGCCCAATGAATATTAAAGACGGACCTGACCCTCGCAAAATAAAATGACGAAATGAGGGTAAGCACACTGTGGAGTTTTTGTCCTCAACTCATGAAAGAGTTAATAATACAGAGACAGTGTCTCAGGTAAAGATCTGGAGCAGTTTGTTGACACCTAACCTAAGAGGTTGGTAGCGAATCACGCACCTGGCAGTACTCTGGGAGAGCACCAGGCTGTAGTATTGGCTACCTCCAACTGGGAGGAGGCTCCTATAAGAATCATATCCTCTAGAGCAGGGATCTGCAATTAGCGGACCTCCAGCTGTTGCAAAACTACAAGTCCCATCATGCCTCTGCCTCTGGTGTCATGCTTGCGGCTGTCAGAGTCTTGCTATGCCTCATGGGATTTGTATTTCTTCAACAGCTGGAGGTCCGCCAATTGCATATCCCTGCTCTAGAGTTTCAGTGAATGAGTCTCTCTATATCCTTAGTAACTGGATGGTCTTCTGGGTAAATCCAGGGTTCCCTTTATGATGGACATGTTAAAGGAAATGTTTAAACTCTGGAATCTAGTACTAGTTTTCCTATATGTTATTGGCCCTCTCTCATGATATGGTTCATACAATTCTAGGTCCGAAGATCCAGTTGGACCCCAGCCTGCGCACAGGCGCTGCGCCTTATTTGGACGCGGCGTCTTCTCAGCATTTAGGGGAAGAGTACTCCCTATACGGATCTCTTCACAGCATTTTACCTACCTACTCTTGGACTCCTAACATATGCATACGGCCTGGGACACCACAGCAGAGCTGATTTTATGCGTTGACTGTTCGTTTTATATTTGCATTGGGTAAGTGTGTACTCTCTCACACTTGGGGTGTGGGGGTCATACCACTTTATGCATGCATGTGATACTAACCATTTTGACACTTTTCTGTTTTCACAATATTCAATAGATGGTAACTCTCACTCGTCAAACCCTGACGAAGGACTTTCCGAAACGCGTCGGTTTAGTGAGACCCACTCCATCTTATAACTCTAGTCTGTTTCTCATTCATTGTAGTGTGTGACATATACCACCTCTTGTTGTTACCTGCATGTCATTCCCGATGCAACTCTATATTTGTATTTTTATGTGTGTTATGGTATATTTTGATTACTGTGTGTTACATTTCTGTTTTTGTAATAAAATATTTTTCTTACTATCAATATACTTTTTGTGGTAATGCCTCCAAAATCCCATCCCAGGGGAACATTTTGCTCTCGTTTGTGCTATTAGGGATGTGGCATACCTTTCTTTGTTTGCTACTTCTGGTCAGAGCCTCTTTTTTTTTTTAAACTCTGGAATGTACATACCTGGGTGTCTCCTCTTTGGTCACACAAGCTGGTACTGCAGAATACCACTAGTATTGCAGGCTATACTGAACAAAAGTGGGCAAAATTTAAATAGTTTCACATAATAGTTGTCAATTCTGGTGATAGCTGTCTCAGAGTTCACCACTGGGTTGTTTTCCAGTAATTTTGTGTATGAAAGGCACTCAGGTGGACTGCTAGACAAGCTGAATGTGTTAGAAATGTAGGAGGTCTCTCTGCATAATGGAGTGACAGACATTTCTTCTGGTGCAGTCCAAGGTGTGGCTGATCAGTTATTGGTAAAGGGCGTGCACACTGCATCAGTTACCAAACCTCGCAAGATGGAAGCACATGGCTAAGTGCTATTGAAAAATGTCAAAAGGTCATGATAGTTGCCTGCAGAGTGTGTGACAACAGTGGGGTTGGTGTCTTGTGAGTTTCCCGTGGGTGGTGGCCTGTGTGTTGGTAACAGTGTTGGTAACAGTGACAAGGAAATGTGTACTCCATTGCTGAACATGGCTATACATCAGGGGTCTCCAAACTATGGCCCTCCAGTTGTTCAGGAACTACAATTCCCATCATGCCTAGTCATGTCTGTGAATGTCAAGAGTTTTTCAATACCTCATGGGATGTGTAGTTCCACAACAGCTGGAGGTCCATAGTCTGGAGATCCTTGCTATAGATGATAAACTGAATAATGTGTTGTTAACCACTTGCCGACCGCTGCACGCCGATATACGACGGCATAATGGCAGTGGTGGTCAAATGGCGTACCTGTACATCCCCTTTAAGAGGCGGGGCTAGCAGGCACGCGAGCCCGCCGCGTACAGCGTGACCATGCCCGCTGGACCGGCAGACTCGATGTCCACCTGTCATCGGGAGCATTTTGTAGACGCTATAACTTTTGCGCAAACCAATTAATATACGCTTATTGCAATTTTTTTACCAAAAATATGTAGAAGAATACATATCGGCCTAAACTGAGGAAAATTTTTTTTTATATATTTTTGGGGGATATTTATTATAGCAAAAAGTAAAAAATATTGCGTTTTTTTTTTTTTCAAAATTGTCACTCTTTTTTTTGTTTATAGTGCAAAAAATAAAAACCACAGAGGTGATCAAATAGTAAAAAGTGTTCTGGTCAGGAAGGGGGTAAAATCTTCCGGGGCTGAAGCGGTTAATCTCTGATGGCATCATTGACAGGGTTAAATGCAAAGGTGTTGTTAAACCTGAAAAAACAGTTGCTAATGGCTGAAGCTGAAACAGGTGTAAGAATCAATGTGTTCTGCAGTCATCCATATATTGGACAGGGTTAAGAGGGATGGTTCCATAAAGCCCTCTGATTTCTCCTGTATTAAATTGTATTGTAACTGTACTCTCTGCCCTAACATTGTAAAGTGCTGCGCAAACTGTTGGTGCTATACAGTATCTCACAAAAGTGAGTACACCCCTCACATTTTTGTAAATATTTTATTATATATTTTCATGTGACAACACTGAAGAAATAACACTTTGTGTTTTGCTTGCGTCTATCTAGCAAGGTTACTCTGTGATATAAAGAAAGGAAGCTGAGACTTCTGCAGTGTGTAAATGCGCTTTTACTATACAAAGATGCTGTACATACAAAACTAATAAAATATTAGGAATACAAGACTGAGAGATATCTATAAGAATGCCTAGCAAATGAACAGCCTATGGTCTATAACAGTACAAATACACTTAAAGGTTACTTATCGTCTGTTACTCTATGTTCGTGATCTCCATTGCCAACGATTCTTCTGGAAATCAGGCACTTTTCTTCTATCATGAGTGGCTTCTGATCTTACAGCATGATGATGTGTGTGTGTGTCCCAGTCTCTACCCATCCCTTTTTATTTGTACACGTTTGTTGCCAAAAGTTAATGGTTACAAACTTGTTTCCATAACAACCGACTAACAGTCATTCTTTCAGTTTGAGAGCTGAAAGAATCTCAAACAAGTAAATCTCTTACTTGTTTACTGTAGCTATAGAGACAATAGCCTATTCAATCTGTCAATTTGAATACAACAATGGTATTTACGTACCCATTGTATGCAACAGCATTTGTTTGAGAAATCTACTCAAGCCAAAACCTGACAGTATCTCTATGACCAACCACTATTGTGTAATGTTATGTCTGATTAATATAAAAAAATCATATTTTAACAAATGCAACACATTCCGCCCTAGATTTTTTTTCTTTCAGACTCCATACAGAAAATCACTTCATTACTATGAAAACTCATTCTGAACATTCATTTTCCTTAAATGTTACACCTCCTATATTTCTGTCATTGAGAAGGTGTTTGAGACTTTAACTAATTGTTCATTAGAAAGTCCATTCTAAAGTTCTTTAGAAACAAGTCCAGGCTTGTAATACATCAAAGGCCTTGTTCTCCACAGCTCTTGTGATCTTCCGTCATGCTTTCCATCATGTAACCACTTTTCTCTGGTCTTCCTATGGATCAAATCGGAGACAGCCTTTGGAGTGGAAAACAAAGCGGATTATCTGTTTCTTCTAATAATACATAAACAGTAGATCCAAGCCCTTCATCTACAATCTCTCCTCTAAATGGCTTCTTGCCTGGATATCTAACTAACACTTTGCCCCCTGCCTGTCCCCACTTCTGACCCTCCCAAAAAACATCAATAGGAAGAAGAGAAAATAAACTGATATTTCCCAGAAGATCACTGCTGTTTATTTTGGAAGGTTTGAGGTTATGTAGCCTCACTTTCCACTCTTGCTGAGAAGTACCCACTAACCAGTCAAAGTCCCAGCTACTATCTTCAAGCTCATCTGCCAATACAAATATAACTTCAAACCTTCCTGATAGATTCCCTCTCATTCCTAGATAGGCTTCAGCTTCAGGTACGTCACTCTTGGGTTCTTTGTCATGGGAAGCAGTATCATGGTATCTGTGAAGCCCTGTTCTTTCAGAAACCTTACATAAATACTGAACTCTGCACTCCAGCTGTGAAATCTGTGCCCCAGCCCCTACCATCCTCACATATGGTGTGCTTTTGGCTATTGGCCTAGAATTTAACAACATAACTGTCTGTGTGAGGACCCGATCCCACCCCCTTAGTGTTTGCGTATCTGGTCCTTCAATAGCCCGTTGTATCTTTCCTTGTCAAAAGAAGTTTATTGAGTATACAATATTATAAAGATACATAAAGTATGTTTACAAGGATCTATAAAGTAAGCTCGATGTTTTACAGTAGGGTTTATATAGGTAAATATCATGAAATTTCAAATATTAAACATTGGGTTCACGTAAACCTAAATTAAAGATATATATCATTTCCTTAGTTACTTTTGTAGGTATTTAAATGATTTATACCTACTATACATATTGTTTACAAGTAGAGTGTATATAGGTCAAATAAATTCTGATAATGAGCTTTAATCGTAAGGTGGAGAAAAGGAAAGAGAAAGAAGAAAAAGGGTTGAAAGGTAGAGGTATGGTCCACAAGGTTGTCCCGCTCGTCAGTTTATTATTCTTTTTAGTTCTCTTTGAAGCCTTAGAATGGGTGTCTCTGTAAGTCATTTAATCTGTTACCATGGCAACAGGACAGAGTCATTGAAGTTTGACAGGAACTGTTGTTTTATCCAAGGATGCCAAAGTTTTTCAAATTTTGGAATTTGATTTTGATCGATGGCTACCATCTTAGCATGGGACATTGTATTATTCATTCTGTGAATTGTTTCTGCTAGTACTAATGTAGGAGATTTCCATGCCTTGGCCATTGTTTGTTTTGCAGCCGTTATTAGTTGGATCATAAGTTTGAATTGAGAGAGTGTTAACCAGCCCGTTGTATCTTTTAATCAAACCAGCTGCCAGTGGATGGTATGGGATGTGGCACAACCAGTACACTCCAGAATCTTTGGCCCACTGCTGTACTGTTGATCCAGTGAAGTGTGAGCTGTTATCACTTTGGACTTGTTTGGGACAACCATAAGCAACGACAAGTTTCTGGAGCAGTTACATAGTTACATAGTTACATAGTAGGCGAGGTTGAAAAAAGACACAAGTCCATCAAGTCTAACCTATGTGTGATTATGTGTCAGTATTACAAAAGTGTTAAAGCGTTGCGGCTTGATCTGCACGTTTGCGAGCATGAACAAGCATAAGTCCTGAATAGGTGTCCACTGCAGTGCAACAATATCTCAGTCTGTTATTTCCCCAGGGCAGGGGACTGATGAATTCAATCTGACAGTTCTCTGCATGCCTCTCACCCCTCTTAATCGACCCGGTGGAGTACTTTTGCAATGGCCGTTGTCGCACTTCTCCACACAATGTACAGTTCCCTATTACAGTCTTTGTCATGTCCATGGATATAGACAATCCTCTCTGCTGTGCCCATTCATTTGTTGCTTTCTGCCCCAAATGTCCAGATTGCTTGTGGGCCCAGTTGGCTAAGTTCATCAAAACAGGATCTATTGGCACAACTGCCTTCACTTCAGCAATTTCATCTGCAACTCTGTTATAATTCTCAAAGTCTGGGACTAGGGGCACATGTGCATCAACATGCCCCACTTTTAGGGTGCGGAATTGAGCTTCCTTCCAGATATAGTCCTAGACTTCCTTGCCTCCCCACACCACCTTTCATTGAATCATCCATTCATTGGACTTCCACGTGGGCATCCAAGTTGTCAGTCCTTTAAAAACCGCCCAGCTGTCAGTGTAGATAGTGACATGGGAAGTAGGATCCTCCTGAAGAGTCATCACTACAGCTTTCAGCTCTGCATACTGACTGGACCCTCCAATTCCGGTCTTCTGCAGGACTGTGTCTGTACTTGGGTTGTAGGCTGCTGCTGTCCATTTAAGCCCAGACGAGGCGACTATGGCTGATCCATCAGTGAACCACGCTGACTCCTTCATGTCTTCTGACAGAGACTCAAAGGGTGGAGCCTCTTGAATGGGGATGGCTGCAGCACAGGATTTTCTTCTTCTGGCCGGGTGCTGGTAAAAGTAACAAGCCCTGCCAACTGTTTTGAAATATCTCTAACATCCCCAGCTGCAATACCCCCTCTTTCTTGAAGGTACCACTTCCATTTCATCAGTGTCTGCTGTATGGTCTTGGCCACCGTGCTGCAGCTCAGTTTTAGGGTCTTGCCAATCTTCTTATAGCCTAGGCCATCTTTATGTAAACCAACAATTCTTTTTTTCAGATCCTCAGATAGTTCTTTGCCATGAGGTGCCATGTTGAACTTCCAGTGACCAGTATGAGTGAGTGAGAGCGATAACACCAAATTTAACACACCTGCCCCCCATTCACACCTGAGACCTTGTAACACTAACGAGTCACATGACACCGGAAAATGGCTAATTGGGCCCAATTTGGACGTTTTCACTTAGGGGTGTACTCACTTTTGTTGCCAACGGTTTAGACATTAAAGTGGATGTAAATCTGAATTATTTTTTTTATATATATCATACTGTAGAGTATAAGATTTCCTATCATTTGAGCCCAGTCTTTCCACACAGAGTTAATCCATCTCTGAGCAATCCTCTTTTATTGTTCAGTGAGAAAAATCTTGACAAACTGAGAAAAACTTTGTCAAATACTCCCCCTTGCTGTGAGTTACTTTCCTGTCTTTTCACTGGATGTTAGAGATCATAGCAGAAGTTCAGCAGAAGTTCAGTGTAAGAAATACACAGGAGAAAATGCATATTGACAAGGAGTGTAGAGGTGGGCGGGGACTCTACTGACATCACGACTCCACCCACTGAGCTCCAGACAACAGACCCACCCACAGAATATGCAGTTTGTCGGGTCTAATAACAGACAGAGGGGAGACATTTGACAGGTAAAGATACATGCAGGAGGCATGTATATCCGTATAGATAACCCCTTTGGCAGTAGTTTAGTAAGGACAGTAATTTTGGGAGAAGTATTAGGAAACCAAGGAACTCCGAAGTAAAGAAGCAGAAGGATTGGTAGAGAGACCAGGGAGACCCTGTTAAGATCTCAGAAGAAGGAAACACACCCAAAAAAGACTTGGGAAAGTCTCATTAGAACCCAAAGTAGAGTGACAGTGTGTCCTCGAAAGAGACTCCAATGAAGGCATTAGGCTCCCCTTTAGGGAAAGGAAAAGTAATGCCAGACAAGACTTGACTCTGTGAATGATAGATGCCAAAGTCAGGGGCGTGTGTTCCACTCTCCAAATCAAAACAAATGGGGGGGGGGGGGGGGGATATGCCACAGTGTAAATAAAGGTAAAGAGTAAACAAGGTTCTCACAAATGTAAAGTGAGGTGCCCCAGATGGTCCGTTCAGAGCAGAAAAAAATGGTCTTTTGGTTTTCTGTCTTTGGGTTTTATTACTTCTGGATTTTAAAGAGCCTTGGGAGGGAGGAAGCTTCTAATCCTGTGTCATGTGTTGACGGAAACCAGCAGGGTGTGAGGCTGCAAAGGAGCAGCCGAGGTGTACATGCCTGCACTGTATAGGTGAAGTCTGTGAGGGAACAGAGGTCCTAAGCCTGAGGGCCAGAGCAACAGGGAGCTGCAAATGTGTAGAGGGTGTACATAAGCACAGGGGTGCTGTGTGGAGGTCTGAGGGACCCTACCAGAGCACTAAGCTTAAGGGCTGAGCAGCAGCAAAAGCAAGCCAGGTGGCTTAATGACATTTATATTCGTGTTTTGAAGTGATGGTGGAAACCTCTGCGAGTGCAACCTTTTGTGTTTTCTTGAACTTTTACTTTCTTTTCAAATAAAAGTGGGCCAACATGCCCTGAAACAGGACTACCTGTCTTGAGTGAACTCATTAGGAAGCACTACCGCTTGAGTGAAACCCCTCCTTTTAGCAGCCGCTATGTTCCCAATGCTGGGTGTTCTGTCAGAATCAGTGACCTGTCACATTTGGTCGCGGAAGTGATGTTCTGTCAGAACACTACGACACCCATCTTGGTACACTCTGCACTCAGCCACAGTAAGCCTGCAGTCAGAAGGTGGCAACGGACATCTTGTTACACCCAGTCCATACAGTTCACTAACTATATGGGCTGGGTGTAACAAGATGTCTGCTGCCGCCTTCTGACTGCAGGCTTACTGTGGCTGAGTGCAGGGTGTACCAAGATGGGCGTCATAGTGTTCTGATGGAATGTCACTTTGTCTGTTTTGCTAGCAGAATTAAATATTAGGTGTCTCATCATTATGCCATTGCCAGCCAATTGCCAATCAGTGCTGCTTTTCTGTGCCCATCAGTGCCAGCCCATCAGTGCCACCCATCAGTGCCACCTATCATTGCCCATCAGTGCCGCCCATCAGTCCCACCTCATCAGTACCACCTATCAGTGCCCACCAATAAAATCCCATCAGTGCCACCTATCAGTGACCATCAGTGCCGCCCATCAGTGCCATCCATCAGTTCCCATCAGTGCCACCTATCAGTGCCCATCAGTCAGTGCCACCTATCAGTGCTCATCAGTGCTGCATATCAGTGCCACCTATCAGTTCAGTGCCCATCAGTGCTTCATATTAGTACCTCCTCATCAGTGCCACCCCATCAGTGCCCATCAGTGCCCCCTATCAGTGCCCATCAGTGCCACCTATCAGTGCCCACCAGTCAGTGCCAACTATCAGTGCTCATCAGTACTGCATATCAGTGCCACCTATCAGTTCAGTGCCCATCAGTGCTGCATATTAGTGCCACCCCATCAATGATCTTCAGTGCTGCCTCATCAGTGCCCATTAGTGCCACCTATCAGTGCCGCCTCATCAGTGCTTATCAGTGCCCATCAGTGCAGACTCATCAGCGCACATCAGTGAAGAAGAAAAATTAGTTACTGTATTTACAACATTTTCTAAAAGAAACTATAAGAAAAACTTTCACATGACAATAAAAAAAAAGTATCGGTAATCCGTTTCGGCGAGTACTTGAAAAAAAGTATTGGTACTTGTACTCAGTCTTGAAAAAGTGGTATTGTTGCAGCTCTAATATATCTATATATAAACATTCTGAACAGAGGCATGATATGCAGATAAAATGTAACTAGGATAAATATGAGGTGCAAGTACATAAATATTAGACTGCAAACTTCTCCTGTAGCACAGTACTTCTGTATAGACCCCATTCATACTTGAGCTGGGAGTCTTTAGTGATTTTTCAGGCGTTGATTCTTTGCTTGAGAATTTATTTATTTATTTTTCTAGGCAATGCAAAGCTAGTTACTAGGCAAGAAAATGTGTTGTGAAAATGAATATCACATGTTTTTCATGTGTTTTTCAGGTGCTCCTAATAAAGGCTATTGGGGGCAAAATGCGTAACTCTGCCCTAAAAGAAACTCATATACTCTGCACGACAAGCAACGCTACACTCATGTGTGAACAGGTACCATTGAATATAAAAGAAATACTAGTGTCAGGTGTGAATGGGGCCTTAAAGGAAATTGTATAGCTTTAAAAGATTAAATCTTTTTAGTTAACCACTAAGGCTGGGTTCACACTGGAACACGCAGCAGCTCACAGCAGGAGTCCGGTGCGTTTCCATTCACCGTTTCAGGTCTGATTTAAGCCTTAATTTTGGGCTGAATCCAGAACTGAAATGGACCAAAAGACACACAGGACTCCTGTGCAATTCGCACTGGAGATGTGTGAACCAACTCCATAGAGAGCCAGTCACAATCTGCTGCTATGCGAATTGGATATGGGGAAATCCACATCCACATCACTTTGACATTTTTTGTCTTCACTTCTGTATTCACATTTACATACACAAAATAAAAATCCCTATCCTTGTGCTAAAGCTTTAGTCTAATATATTATATTTCAAAAATCTTGTCTCAACAATCTCTGGTGTTGTTACGTGTTTGATAGTCTGTTAGGCCCCTTTCACACTGGGGCGTTGGTGCCGTCGCTTTACCGTCATTTTTGTGGGGTTTTCGGCCGCTAGCGGGACTGGTTTAATCCCCACTAGTGGGCACTGCAGTGGCGCTTTGCCGGTGGTTCGGCAACGGTGCCTATTCAGTTCAATGGGCGGGAGAGGTTTAGGAGATCCAAAGATGCTCCAAAGATGCTGCTAGCAGGACTTTTTTTAGCGGCCTGCCAGCGCACCGCTCCAGTGTGAAAGTCCCCGGATTTTCACACTGAAGAGACAGGAGAGGCACTTTACCGGCGCTATAAGGGGCTATTTTTAATGCTGTTGCACCTGTAAAGCGCCTCAGTGTGAAAGGGGTCTTATAATTAACCAGATATACTGCTGCAGAATGGCATGGGCAGGCAAAATCATGTATCTGATACATGATTTGCCTCCCACGGGCGGGAGGCGCATAGCGCCCCCCCGGTGCCCGAGGCGGTCAGCATCGTTAGGGGAGCAATCCGTGCTGAGGGGGAGGTCACTCATTCGTGGCCACCCCCTCACGATCGCTCCCAACGAATGACAATCTTCCTCTGCTGCTGTAATGTAAACAGCGGCAGAGGAAGTGTCATCTCTCCTCGTGTCGGTCTTTTCGTTTCGGCGCCGAGGAGAGAAGACATCCAAGTAAGTGCACCAACACTACACATTACAGTAGAACACTCTATGCACACTTTTCACCCCCCAATCACCCCCCTGCACCCCCTGTCACAGTGACACCAATAGCAGTTTTCTTTAACTGATTACTGCATTGGTATAATTTGTGATAGGGCAGTTAGTGTTAGGCCCCTTTAGGTCTAGGGTACCCCCCTAACCCCCCCTAATAAAGCTTTAACCCCCTCATCACCAGTGTCACTAAGCGATTGTTTTTCTGATCGCTGTATTAGTGTCACAGGTGGCGCTAGTAAGGGAGGTAAGTATTTAGGTTCGCCGTCATCGTTTTATAGCATCAGGGACCCCCATATACTACCTAGTAAAGATTTTAACCCCCTGATTGCCCCCTAGTTAACGCTTTCACCAGTGATCACCGTATAACTGTTACGGGTGACGCTGGTTAGTTAGTTTATTTTTTATAGTGTCAGGGCACCCGCCGTTTATTACCTGATAAAGGTTTAACCCCCTGATCACCCGGCGGCTCATACAAGTTAGGTTTTAGGGTCAGATAGGGTCTGCGTCGACCCAGGCAGCTTCAGGTTAGTGCCAGTACCGCTAACACCCACGCACGCAGCATAAACCTCCCTTAGTGGTATAGTATCTGAACGGATCAATATCTGATCAGATCTATACTAGCGTCCCCAGCAGTTTAGGGTTCCCAAAAATGCAGTGTTAGTGGGATCAGCCCAGATGCCTGCTAGCACCTGCGTTTTGCCCCTCCGCCCAGCCCAGCCCAGCCCAGCCCACCCAAGTGCAGTATCGATCGATCACTGTCACTTACAAAACAGTAAACACACATAACTGCAGCGTTCGTAGACTCAGGCCTGATCCCTGTGATTACTAACAGTTTTTTTGGTAGCGTTTTGATACAGTCGCTAACAGTCAGGAGCTTTTTTACCTGTGAGTCTCACTAGTTTACCACTAAATTTAGAGCCAAAAATGGCAAATCGAAGGTACACTAGTGAAGAGGCCTACACGTTTCTGAGCATGACAGATAGTGAAGAGGAAGTCACTCATCTGTCAGATTCAGGCTCAGAATACAATCCTGTAGAGGACAGCGGCTCCATGACAGTTAGCTCTTACGACGGAGTTGTGGTCCCTGCCAAGGTCAGGCGTACCAGACCCCGAACTTCTTCTTCTGTCGTTGATGTGCAAGAACCGCAGGTCCCTCGTATGGAGCAGAGCAGTACTAGCGCCGCTATTCCTTCTGGTGAACTGGCAAACACTGGCAAGCCTAGTACACCCTGGTCTTAGTCAATCCAGCACTGCAGTATCACGTGGTGACATGGCGAGTCCCATAAGTGCAGTTCAAGCTGGTGAGGTGGCAAGTACAAGTAATGTCCCGCTGTCACCAAGACAAACATAGGCCCGTCATGCCCATATGCCCTTCCTGCTGCATTCGCCAATCCTAATTGGGAACCCACCACTTCTGCAGCACCCGTACTTCCCCCATTCACTGGCCAACCCAGCATTCAGGTGGAAACAGTTAATTTTACGTCACTTTATTTTTTTTTGCTGTTTTTCACCGAAGATCTCTATAGATCTATTGTGGACCAAAGCAATTTGTACGCTGGTCAACACATCACCACTATTCCCCAGTCCTCCCTTGCCAAGATTGGAGACCAATTACGGTTTCCGAATTTAAGCTCTTTCTGGTCCTTTCCCTCAACATGGGCATAACTAAAAAGAAAGAGTTGCGGTCATATTGGTCCACTGACCCAATTCACCATATGCCCTTGTTCTCTGCCTCCATGACCAGGGCACGATACGAGCAGATCTTGCGGTTCATGCACTTCAATGACCATGAACACTGTCGTCCTCGTGGAGACCCTGGATACGATCGGCTCTACAAAATTCGGCCCCTCGTAAACCACTTCAACCAACGTTTTGCAGACTTGTTTACTCCCCATCAAGTTGTCTGCGTTGATGAGTCCCTGATTAAGTTTTCTGGCCGCTTGCCATCAAAAAACAGTACCTTCCCAGCAAGCGTGCCAGATACGGGGTCAAGATGTATAAGCTCTGTGACAGGGCCAAAGGCTATACATGTCGTTTTATAGTTTACGAGGGAAAAGATAGCCACGTAGAGCCGACAAACTGCCCTGACTACATAGATTGTGTGGGACTTGGTGTCACCCTTATTCGAAAATGTGGACAATTATTATACGAGCGTGCCACTTTTTTGTCACTTGTTTGATCAGCAGATTAGAGCATGTGGCACCGTGCGACCTAATCGCCAGGGCTTTCCCCTGCAGCTTGTAGATTCCCGTCTTAGGCTGAGGGAGAGAGCCTGCGTCAAGTGTAATAACTTGCTCGCTATGAATTGGAGGGATAATAAGAATGTTTTTGTTCTTACCTCCCTTCATGCAGACATGACGGTCCAAATTACTACGGCGACTGGTGTTGTGGAGAAACCCCTCTGTGTTCACGAATATAACCAAAATATGGGAGGGGTGGACCTCAACGACCAGTTGTTGGTGCCGTACCTAATTGCCCATAAGGCCAGATGCTGATACAAGAAAGTGTCTGTTTATTTCAATTGGCTTTGCTGAACGCTCATATGCTATACAGAGCTTCAGGACGGACTGGATCCTTCCTTAAATTCCAGGAAGAGATTGTCAAAGCCCTTCTGTTTCCAGACGGTTCTCCACCTCACCTTCCCCAACCAAATGCAGTAAGCCGGCTGCATGAGAGGCATTTTCTTTATGCCCTCCCGAGTACCCCTACCCAAGGAACCCCCCAAAAAAGATGTGTCTGCAGCAAGAGAAGATATAGGCGTGACACCCACTGCTATTGTCCCTCCTGTCCTGACAATCCTGGTCTTTGCATTGGTGAATGTTTTGAACGCTACCATACACTAGTTGAGTATTAGCGTAGGGTACAGCACTGCACAGACTAGGTACACTTTCACAGGGTCTCCCAAGATGCCATCGCATTTTGAGAAACCCGAACCTGGAACCGGTTACAGTTACAAAAGTTAGTTACAAAAAAAAGTGTAAAAAACAAAAAGATATATACAATAAAAAATCCAAAAATAGTTGTTGTTTTATTGTTCTCTATTCTCTCTCTATTGTTCTGCTCTTTTTTACTGTATTCTATTCTGCAATGTTTTATTGTTATTATGTTTTATCATGTTTGCTTTATAGGTATGCAATTTTTTTATACTTTTTATACTTACTGTGTTTTATTGTTAACCATTTTTTAGTTTTCAGGTACGCCATTCAGCTGCAGAGCAAATTTATTTATCTTGACAGCAACAGCGTTTACTCCCATAATACATAAAGCCGCAACTCCAGCTTTGTTGGAGGTGATTTCACCACCACAGTTAAAAAAAAGAGCATATATGCCGAAGCATGGGGGCAGCAGGAGCGGAGGAGTGATTTGCTCCTACCTCTTGCAGGTGGATGCCCCCATGCTTCGGCATATATATATTTTAGGCACAGGTTGCGTTAAAAAATGTTTTATTTTTTACTATGTTTTTTTTTAATTTGCTTTGCAGGTATGGTAAGTCTTACTGTCTTACTTAGTCTGTAATGTTACTTTGTTTTATTGTTAACTATCATTTGCTTAGCAGGTACGCCATTCAGTTGCAGCGTGAATTTATTTATCTTGACAGCAACAGCGTTTGCTCCCACAATACATAAAGCTGTGACTCCAGCGCTGTAGGAGGTGATTTCACCACCACAGTTAAAAAAACGAGCATATATGCCGAAGCATGGGGGCAGCAGGGGCGGAGGAGCGATTTGCTCCTACCTTTTGGGGCGAATGCCCACTTGCTTCGGCATATATAAACGGTGCATGTATGCCCATCATTAGAAGTTGGTGGATGAAGGCAGGTAATGGTTCTAATGGTGGGCATACCCACCGATCAATCTCTTTTTTTAGTTCAGCCCACAGGCTGCATGAAAAAAAAAGATTACAATATATGCCCAACAAGGACCAGAAACGTACTGGTATGTTGCTGGACTTTGAGTGGTTATATCAGAATGATGCCTGCAGATTTAGGTATCATCTTGGTATCATTCTTTTCAGTCAGCGTTCAGCTTTCATGTAAAAGCAATCCTAGTGGCTAATTAGCCTCTAGACTGATTTTACAAGCAGTGGGAAGGAATGCCCCCCCCACCATCTTTCATGTTTTTCTCTGGCTCTCCTGTCCCAACAGGGAACCTGAGAAGGCAGCCGGTGATTCGGCCAGCTGACCATAGAGCTGATCAGAGACCAGAATGGCTCCAATCATCTTTATGGCCTAAGAAACCGGAAGCTACGAGCATTTTATGACTTAGATTTCGCTAGATGTAAACAGCTCCATTGGGAAATTGGGAAAGCATTTTATCACACTGATCTTGGTGTGGTCAGATGCTTTGAGGGCAGAGGAGAGATCTAGGGTCTAATAGACCCCAATTTTTTCAAAAAAGAACCTGTCACTACCTATTGCTATCATAGGGGATATTTACATTCCCTGAGATAACAATAAAAATGATTAAATAAAAAAATGAAAGGAACAGTTTAAAAATAAGATTAAAAAAGCAAAAAAAAAAAAGCACCCCTGTCCCCCCGGAGAACGCAAGCGTCGGTCTGGCATCAAATGTAAACAGCAATTGCACCATGCATGTGAGGTATCACCGCAAAGGTCAGATCGAGGGCAGTAATTTTAGCAGTAGACCTCCTCTGTAAGTCTAAAGTGGTAACCTGTATAGGCTTTTAAAGGCTTTTAAAAAGGTATTTAGTTTGTCGCCACTGCGCGTTTGTGCGCAATTTTACAGCATGTCGTGTTTGGTATCCATGTAGTCAGCCTAAGATCATCTTTTTTATTTCATCAAACATTTGGGCAATATAGTGTGTTTATGTGTTTTAGTGCATTAAAATTTAAAAAAGTGTGTTTTTTCCCAAAAAAATGCGTTTGAAAAATCGCTGCGCAAATACTGTGTGAAAAAAAAATGAAACACCCACCATTTTAATCTGTAGGGCCTTTGCTTTAAAAAAAATATAATGTTTGGGGGTTCAAAGTAATTTTCTTGCAAAAAAAATAATTTTTTCATGTAAACAAAAAGTGTCAGAAAGGGTTTTGTCCTCAAGTGGTTAGAAGAGTGGGTGATGTGTGACATAAGCTTCTAAATAGAAAAACAAAAAGTGTAGCGCTATAACTATGATGTAAATTCACATCAGGGGTGTGAAATCACAATAGTAAAAGTGATATCAAAAGAATTCACAAGTGTGTAGACCACCTCCACATTTGTGTACTAAAAATAAAAAATGAGTATTTGCGAAGATTCATATGTAGGTGAATGTCTATAAACAGTGCAAGTGTATCTCATTAGAGAAAACATCCAAAAAGTCAAAAATAAAAACAGCAATATTGCAACACATAAAAAGGACTAGACCCAAATAAATGGGAAATCTTGGATATTATGACAACATATCCATGCAGACATATAGAGGCAAATCCACATGTAGCTATACGTGTAAACACAGGATTTGAGTTGGCGCAGTAGTTCCCCCTATTCATAAGCTTCTAAATGTTGTGCATAAAATGCCAGGACAGTTCAAACCCCCCCAAATGTGTGAGACTTTTTGGGAGCCTAACCGCGTACGAGACCCCGAAAACCTAGCACTGCCTTCAGGCTTTCTAAGGGTGTAAATTTTTGATTTCACTCTTCACTGCCTATCACAGTTTTGGAGGCCATGGAATGCCCAGATGGCACTACCCCCCCCCCATGACCCTATTTTGGAAAGTAGACACCCAAGCTATTTGCTGAGAGGTATGGTGAGCATTTTGCAGACCTCACTTTTTGTCACAAAGTTTTGAAAATTGAAAAAAGAAAAAAAATACATTTTTCCTGTCTTTCTTCATTTTCAAAAACAAATGAGAGCTGCAAAATACTCACCATACCTCTCAGCAAATAGCTTGGGTGTCTACTTTCCAAAATGGGGTCATTTGGGGGGGTTTTGTGCTATCTTGGCATTTTATGGCCTTCAAAACTTTGATAGGTAGTGAGGAGTCAAATAAAAAATTTACGCCCCTAGAAATCCTGAAGGCAGTGCCAGGCTCCCAAAAAGTCCCACACATGTGGTATCCCCGTACTCAGGAGAAGCAGCAGAATGTATTTTGGGGTGTAATTCCACATATGCCCATGGCATGTCTGAGCAATATATCATTTAGTGACAACTTTGTGGAAAAAAAAGTTTGTCACTTTCCCACAACTTGTGGCAAAATATAAAATATTCCATGAACACAACATGCCTCTCAGCAAATAGCTTGGGGTGTCTCCTTTCCAAAGTGGGGTCATTTGGGGGGGGTTTGTGCCATCTTGGCATTTTATGGCCTTCAAAAAGGCCTTCAAAACTGTGATAGGTAGTGAGGAGTGAAATAAAAAATTTACACCCTTAGAAATCCTGAAGGCGGTGCTTGATTTTCAGGGCCCCGTACGTGGCTAGGCTACGAAAAAATCCCACACATGTGGTATCCCCATACTCAGGAGAAGCAGCTAAATGTATTCTGGGGTGCAATTTCACATATAACCATGGCATGTGTGAGCAATATATCATTTAGTGACAACTTTTTGTAATTTTTTTTTTATCATTATTCAATCACTTGGGATAAAAAAATTAATATTCAATGGGCTTAACATGCCTCTCAGCAATTTCCTTGGGGTGTCTACTTTCCAAAATGGGGTCATTTGGGGGGGTTTGTACTGCCCTGCCATTTTAGCACCTCAAGAAATGAGATAGGCAGTCATAAACTAAAAGCTGTGTAAATTCCAGAAAATGTACCCTAGTTTGTAGACGCTATAACTTTTACGCAAACCAATAAATATACGCTTATTGACATTTTTTTTACCAAAGACATGTGGCCGAATACATTTTGGCCTAAATGTATGACTAAAATTGAGTTTATTGGAAAAAGTAGAAAATATCATTTTTTAAAAAAAATTTCGGTCTTTTTCCGTTTATAGAGCAAAAAATAAAAACCACAGAGGTGATCAAATACCATCAAAAGAAAGCTCTATTTGTGGTAAAAAAAAAGGACGTAAATTTCGTTTGGGTACAGCATTGCATGACCGCGCAATTACCAGTTAAAGCGACGCAGTGCCAAATTGTAAAAAGTGCTCTGGTCAGGAAGGGGGTAAATCCTTCCGGGGCTGAAGTGGTTAATAAGAAAATCTTTATTTTGGTAAGTTTCAAATCTCACTGGATCCCGTTGAAAATAACTTACTTTTTTTTAAAAATGAGGATCCTTATCCTGCTGTGATGATGGACATATGCACTGGTTTCAATCCTGCTATTGAATCCTTTGAATTCTTAACAGCAAAATGAATGAACTGCTTGCAGTGGTATAATGTTTCTATAGTAACTTTTACTAGCTAATCCAGGTAATAGTAGGTAATTCACTATTCACATGAAAACCAAAAAAAGGGATATTTTTTTTTAAAGAGACAACAATATTTTACATTATCAATAATAAATGTGGTTTCCGCAACTTCAGGTTAGCCTTTAGCATTTAAAAGACACCCTCTGTCTTATTTATCAAGGTTTCTCAGTTAAGAATGCTCTGCTTTGCTTATTGTTAACCAGGCAGATCTGCGATTTAATTTCATTTTGCAGCAGCAGTTTAATACTGGCCATACATGTTTTATTTTTTTCTGCAAGTAACTACCTAAAGTGACTCCACTACTTCTAAAAAAAAAAAATCTTAAAAAAAGCAGCCTCCGACTGAACAGTCCTAATACTTTTCTAACAGGCAACAAGACTGCTTTGCGCTCTCTAAGAACTACAGCCTTCAGCAGTACAGCACAGTGGTTACATTCTTTGGCTCCTGTGTCACTCGTTGCTCGTAGAGGTCACTCGTAGAGGTAAGAATTAAGTGTCTTCTTTTGCAGGCTGAATTTTTTATGCAGCCTTTTTTTTCAGCTTTTATCTAATTGTTTTAATTGATCAAATGTTTAAATCAATCATTCAATGCAATACCAATGGTGTATTCCCAATTCAGCTCAGCTTAAAATAGGTTAAATTAAGGGTCATTCTCTAAGGTCATGTCATAAAAGAATGTTGGAGAACAAACAGTTTCACAAATGCTTCAGGCAAGACATTTTGGAGTGGATCATTTCATTCCAGACATAAAATGGAGAGATGTTTTATTTACACCTTTTTTAAGCTGATCTCTTGGTCTAATAACTAAAATGTATGCCCCTGAATTTGAGCATTGTTTATGATTATCGGGCTGTTTCTGAACTAATAGGGGATAACGAGAGGACCTCAGGCAGTGAGAGATGTTATTACTACACAGGAGGTTTTTACAACCTAATTAAAAGGCAATAACTGATCAGAAACTCCAGGGGTGTAACTACAATTAATGACCACATAACAACATTTTAATGGGGCCTGGCAGAATTCTTGTAAGAAGAAGCGCTGTTTATTCTTGGTCTTCTTGGTCTTTATTTTTGGTTTTGTTCTAGATAAGGGTATTTTGGCAGTGATTCTCACCTAAATTTGTTTTAAATTATTGCTTTATGGCAGACAAGTTTTGATATACAGTAGGCCTTTGCCTATAGCCAAAAGACACGTTTTTTTTCTTTTTAACTCTGTAGAGTTATCAGTTCCACATTTTTCCAACTGTGATACCAGCTTACGTACACACTGTTGGAATACTCTAGCCCAGATTAGAATCCATACAACAAGAAGAGAACGGATCCTTGTTTTTGTCCTCAAAGATTGTGTGCCTACAGAATCCACTGATGGAAATCTGGCACTAGTGGCAGACCAAAAGGAATATAAAACTATACTGTATGTTAAAGCATATCTATAGGAAAACAATTGGAATCGCGCTAGAAAGGACTTGTGTTCTGGCATGTAGTCACCAATCCACAATAGTCCTTATACATATGTGAATAGACACTCTAAACAAAGTGAAACATAAGTGATGACAAAGTAATAGTCCATCAAATATAGATTGCTTGATAAAATAATAAACTAAAGTCCATGTGCAAAAAATAAATCACCAATGTGATATATACAAATTCATTCAACGAAAATTCCTGCTGTGTAAAGAAAAAGTGCTTGATCCACCACCACAGGTAAACAATGGCCGCTTTCCAGAGACTCATGATCCCCCACTACAGAGGATCAATGAGAGCTGTTAAAGATGACAACCAATAGACTGGGAGCCTTAGAATGTAGTGGGACAACAAGGACCTTGATATCGTAGTGGAGAAGTTCAAGCTGGCAGGGGCTGGGACACCAACTCACGGTGGAGTAGATAAACCATGTAAAATAAAAGGCTCCAATAGTGTAAAACCTCTAACCTTTATTATAAACTAAACAAAAAGTTTGCACTCACATGATGGTAGTGTAAAATAAGCGCCTAATAGTGTCTAGAGCGCCGGCCGATAAGCTCACAGACAAACCCGTTCTGCTGGTAACCGCAACAGCGATGAGAGGTGACGCAAGCGCGTCGCTCCACCCTACGCGGCATTTCGTAATAGAGCTACGTCATCCAGGGGCACGGGCGGCGCACTGCGTCACCTCCCTTTATAGCACAACATCCTAACCAAGCCTCGCTCTGAGTTCCATTACATCAACGGACATGCGCAGTGAATCCGAGTCCTAAGTGATGAACGGCCCAAAGTGAGTGTAAGTCAAACCCATCAAACAGAGGGGACAAAGCCGCCCTGACTTGAAAGACAGACTGCGGGGTCAGAGACCAGGAAACATAAAATGAATGCCCATTTTTTTTTTCTTTACACAGCAGGAATTTTCGTTGATATGAATTTGTATATATGGTGATTTATTTTTTGCACATGGACTTTAGTTTATTATTTTATCAAGCAATCTATATTTGATGGACTATTACTTTGCCATCACTTATGTTTCACTTTGTTTGTAGTGTCTATTCACATATGTATAAGGACTATTGTGGATTGGTGACTACATGTCAGAACACAAGTCCTTTCTAGCGCAATTCCAATTGTTTTCCTATTTATTTTTACTGTGTTTATGTTACATAGCGGAATTGCAGCTCAATTTTGTTTGTTGTTTTTTGTACACCTCACCATAGCGCAGTTTCTTTTCCCTTTTTCAAAGCATATCTATACCTAAGAACAAAAATGGGATTTTCTAGTCCTTAAATGTGCTGGCTTCATATAATTCTATATGCTGCACTCAATGAGCCCCAATATTCAGCACAAATCTGAAAATGTGTTTGGGGCAAGCACTTTCAGTTTCTAAATATAATCTTCATGTCATCAATAT
Organism: Lithobates clamitans; assembly: GCA_037952925.1. NCBI lineage: Eukaryota > Metazoa > Chordata > Amphibia > Anura > Ranidae > Lithobates > Lithobates clamitans. The sequence continues at coordinate 7,570,088 of JBBGZY010000076.1, read as the reverse complement.
CAGAATCAGTGAGATATACAGGTATATGTCTTAATACAACATTTCAGTTTCTTAGCTTTAGCTATTTGTCACAATAATAATATGTTTCTGACTATTAGTATTTGATGGCTGTCTGTAATTGGTTGTGTCTAAACAGTCATATTATCTAAAAATATTTTAATTATATGTATTGGTTAAGATTGAATATTTCCACACAAGAGGTTTAGAACACTTATTTTCTGAGTAAAACACTACTTCTAAAGTGCTAAACTGGTTACAGAAAGCTGTTAGAGCAGTTGCCATAGAAGTAGCCTTTAAGTTAAATTGAGTGGGCACAGAACACAGACAAGAGAGCCTGATTACTTCTTATAGTGCAGTAGGAAATGCTGTAATACACACAGTTCCTTTAATAGAATGCATATAAAATACATGCTTATCTCAGGATTGTAATTGATTATAGGAGGACTGAACTCTGATCTGATACCTTTGCTTTATACTCTGTTCAAATACCGCTGCCCATATATAGACAACCGCATTCACAGATTCCAGTTGCCAAGCAGATGATCGCCTTTGGATTTACAATGTGCACATGTTGCAAAACCGGAGGAAGAATTATTTGGGTATAGGAATAAATGCCATTAACATGGTCATATAATGACAATATTAATCATTAGATGTGATTAGAATCCAGATTATTCTCTGACTATATATATGTCCTTTTTGTTTAGATTTGCCATAGAGACATTGATAAAATTAAGTAAACAAATAACAATATAATAATGTAAAGGACCTATTTACGAGTGGGACTACCTGTTTTAGTTCAGGACTTGGAATGCTGTCATACTGTCCTGAACTGTGAATGGGGATATTCTGCATAAAGATTCCAGTACCTTGACAAATGTGGTAGGTGAAAATCTAATCCTGGATGCAGAGTTTCAGAGAGGTTTACATGTGATGATGGGTGGAATGGAAGGTGTTTGACTCATCCTAATGTACATAAAATCACATCTTAATTATTTACTGTAGTATATACAGAAGGAATATTATCCTGAAATATGGGAACAATAATTGCATACTGTGTAACTGGTCCTGAAGAACAGGTAGCACACATCTAGTCCTCCAGAAGTTTCCCTTAAACCTTAGAAACCTACAAGGACTTCTCTAAAACATACTAGACGTGGGCAGGGCCAGAGACCTAAAACCCATGTTTGATGGCTCATTTTCCACATTTATTTGTGTTTAGGCAGCTCCACCTACTGTACAAAGGGCTGACTCTCCATCTGGCCAGCGAAATGCTACAGCCATAAGCAGGGTCGGGAACAAGGGGTGGGCAGGAGGGACGGCTGCTGCCCTAGGCACTGTAGCCTTAATGTGAGTTGAGGGACCACCACGAGGAGATGGGGGGAGTGGATTTCTGTTGGGTGGGGGAATTTGGGGGGGCAGCAGGAGGTAAGAATTGTTCTAGGAGGGAAAATTGAGGGGGGTGCTAGGAAAGGTGATTTGGGGGGATTTTTGTTAAGAGGGTAAAGATAATTTGTGCCAGAAGAAGTGATATGGTAGAGGGGATTTGTGCTGGGAGGGGAAATTGGGGGGTTGTGCTGGGAGGGGGGGGTGGGGGGATTTGTGCTGGGAGGGTGGATTTGGAGTGGAGTGCAGTGGATGGGTACTCGGAGGGGAAATTGGAGGGGTAGAGGATTTGTGCTAGGAGGAGTGATTTTTTTTTCGGAAAGGGGTGATATTTGTGTTGGGGGGAATTTGAGAAGCAGGGTGATGGGGGGGCAAAGATTTGTGCTTGGAGGGGCGATTTCAGCAGAGGGAGGATTTGTCCTATAGCAAGGCTTACCTGTGGATACGTTGATTATCTCCTAAACTTGCACAGTTTAGGAGATATTCAGTATATGCGATGCTGCTGAAGTCATCAGCACATGCGCACTGAAGAAACGGGCTGCTGGTGCCGATTTCTTCAGGAGTTGTGCTGTGACCGGCGGCACCTGCAAGCATGTGCAGGAGTGATGTTATCTGGCCAATCACAGCGCCTGAGCTGTGAACCCGGAAGTAACTCTGGTGGAAGATGTCCGTGCTGTACTTGGAGGGCCAACGCAGATCCAGGGCATAAGTATTTCATAATGAGCTAGTATGCAATGCATACTAGCTCATTATGTCTTTATCTTGCAGGGTTTGATTTTTTTGTTTTGTTTTTTCCGAGATTTACAGCCTCTTTAAATCACCAGTAAAAAGGCTTGATTTAAATCAACTAAATTTGAATCATAATTTTTAAAGAGCAACTGTCATCTCTGATGGATCTGAAATGACAGATTCTCTTTAAATGTAAGGACTTATTCTTGCTGGTAGTTAGATTCTTTAATATTTGGAAACAAAATGAAGGTTTCCTATTTAGAATAATAAGCTGTCACGTTAGTAAAACAGCGATATCAGAACCGATTCAATCATACAGTTTGTAATGTACATAGATTTGCAAAACAATGGGATAAAGGAATATTCCTGAACTTTGTTTTATCTTGTGGTTATTGTGAAATTGTGTGAATGCATCAATGCAGTGCATGTTATCTCAGCTTGCAGAGCATGGATTCATTGAATGAGTTTACCAAAAATGTAAATATTGCAGAATATACAGCCTCATGCTACATAACTAAGCTCCATTTCATGCTGAATAAAGGAAAATATTAATGTGTCTCAAATATAAAGCTATCTTTAGATTAATACTCCAAAAGCATTTCATTAAAATAAATTTAATAACAAATAAAAAAAATCTGATTTAAATAAAAAAAATCAGATTTTAATAAAAAAAATAATATTTAAATAAAAAAAAAATCTGTTTTTTTTAAGTATTTATTTTTTTAAATCAGAGATTTTTATTCACCCTGTGGGGTTAAGCATGCAGATTAGTGCTCAATTTTAAATTTTTTTATTTTTGGGCAGGGGGGGGGGGATTTTTGCTAACACATAATGCTCACACATCTTGGAGGGGGGGGGGCGCAGTTTGACATGTTTGACCTGGCCTCTAGATGGCCTTGTCCCAGCACTGGCCCTAAGTGACTGACCTGCCTAAGTTACAGGAACCCAGCACTTAAGTCCATCACAATATTCCCCTTGTATAGACCATCTACCTCTTCCTCACTGGCCCAAACACCTTCTTCCCTCAGCTTTAGCTATATCATTATCTCCCTAGAAAGAATAGGAGACCAATCTGAAATACTTATTTGCAGAAGAGGACCTTTACTTTTTCTAACTGATTTCCAGTTATATGGTATAACATCCTAACAGTGCTGAGTACAACAATTTTCATACAGTAAAATAGAACTTCTCTACATAGTTTGACTTTGTGATGGGACTTCCTGGCCACATAATTCCTGTAGATACTCTCGGCCAGTCAAAGGGTTTCAGGACCCGGATCTCCTCCATGCTCTGACCGGGAAAACCAAACAAAATCCCTGGTCTCCTCCATGTGCCATAATTAGTGGGTGGATAGCTAGCCCATAGTCCCCACCAAATGCCCCTGTCCCAGATAGGTCTGTCACATCCTCTCCAAGGCAGACTAAAAAGGTCCCAGACCTCCAACTGATCTGGACATGCGTTAGTCGGGCAGAATGAACCCACATAGTCGGTCCACATGATCCCCATTATTGGCCACAGGTAAGAGTTGTCATCGGTAGGTGTGGGGCAGAGGTAGTGGACCCTATGTCCAGCTGTCAGTGCTTCATCTGGGAGGTCTTTGCCGTTCCAGGGCTCGTGCTGCTGCTAGGGAGAAGGGCTAACTGCCCTGACTCCTTGGAGACATGAAGACACAGTAAGTGCAAGACAGAGGCCAAAGGTGCTCTGCCCTGTTACCAGCATTCCAGCTGAGGACCACACATCCTCTGCTCTGGCAGACTGTTGGAGGGGGAGGATGACTTCCTCTGCTTCCAAGTGCTCAATCTGTCGCTGGAGGAAAGGAGGATCACCTCCTCCTCTGGACAGAGGATCTGCAGCTGGGAGGGGAGGACAGCTTCCTCCTCTCCCAGCACCTTGGGTTGTTGCTGGGAAGGGAGGATGGCTTCCTCTTCTCCCTTGCCCCTGGACTGCCACTGAGGAGCTGAGCCAACTGCCCAGTCTGCTGAAAACCCACCCAGCTGCAGAAACAACATCACCCTGGCATTGTCTTCCAGGAGCAGGGGCATGGGCCCTTGCTGGGAAGGGGAGACAGCTTCCTCTGCTCCTGGGTCATCGAACTGCCACTGGGGAGATGAGTCGGTTGCTTCATCTCCCAGATCCCTGTCCTGCTGCTGGCTCCAAGCTCATCCTGTGCAGAAACAGGCCTGTCAAGGTGAGTCAACACTTGCTGCCCCAGCCCTGAAAGCTCTGATTCCATAGCTGCGGGCGGAGGTGGGCAAAGCACACTGTTACTCTGCCCCATTGCCAACACTTCAGGTGGGGTTTCAGAGCTGTCGGCTGGTACTTCCTGATAGTCCCAGGCATAGGGAGCCCTGCCCAGGTGCTAAGCGGGGTCTAGCAGCCATCTGTAGGCAATCTCCAGCTCCCATTCAAGAATGGCTAGAACCTCCAAATCGTCTTGTGCCAAGAGCACATCCGAGATTTTCAGCACCCGGTCTCTGTAACCCATAATTCCCTCCAAATGCCATTTTAGATCGCCGGAAGTCAGGGTCCTCTGACAGCCTCCCATACAACAGCCCCCGGCTGCCATAGCCAAAGCCTTCTATCGGGCTGTTGTCCGCTGTACACAGGTACACTTGGGTTACATACCAGCAGAGAGCTCTGTAACTCTCGTCCAGCCATATCTCTGCCCAGACCAGCCTGCTTAACTCAGCTATCCACTCCTTGTGTGGGTGTTCCCCCTTAAACAGCACCTGCACTTCGCACCCCACCAACCAGTACCTTTCCTGGATGGAGGGGAGAATTTTTCCCGGGCGTTGCTGTTCACAGTCTAGCACTTCCTTCCAGAGTTCCCGGCAGATGGAATCGTACCATCTCAGCGGGGCCTACGCTGGCACTGGTCCCCTGTTCTGCATCCAAATTTCTCGCAGCCTACTTTCCAAATTCCTCTTCCATGGCGGCTGGTATCTGTACCCACTTCTGCTAACCGGACGTTAGATCTGGGTGGTGGTTTGGATATCCCAGACTGCAGGAAGTATTCCACTGTTGCACCAAATGTGATGGACTGCCTGGTACCCCGACTGGGTGCCTCTGCTAAACGGTGCCCTCCAAACCCTTCCAGCAGACCGGTAGAAAATATTAGCCCTTTACCCCAAGCATCATACGCAGACAAGATGTTAAGGTAAAACCAAATGAATAACTGTTTATTGAAGCTCAGACACATATGTTATACCCCCAGGAGGACATTCTCCTTTTGGGAATATTGGCATAGATAAGATAAGACGTACAACCAGTGAAAAAATGAAAATGAAACCTTTCAGCATTAATTTAATTACCAGCTAGGCACCTAGACACATTTTATCAGCATGGCTAATAGTCACAGGAATTCCCTGCCCTGCCTCCCTTGTGCTGGAAAACATGTTCACAATAAGTCTTGATTAGCCAGGGTGTGCCCAAGAATGCCTAGAAACAGTTCTACAGCCCAGGTACATAAAGTACATTACACCATTAGTTTCTAAATGTCCCACCCTAGATCCAGCTTGGATCTAGGTTACCAAGTGGCACATCTTCAGCAGAAATAGTATAAAAAGTTAATAATATAAAGTTGTTAATAGCCGGGCAACATGGGTAAATGTTGCATTACGCAGCTCTCAAGGACCAGCCAGGGCAAGATAAGAAATATGCCAAAGAAGAGTTTCATATCCCTGGCTGGTGAAGGTGCGTCTGCACAATCTGTCCAATACCACTGTACCGGGGACTTCCTAGTCACATAATCCCAGTAGATACTCCCTGCTAGGGATGAGCTTCGTGTTCGAGTCGAACCCATGTTCGACTCGAACATCGGCTGTTCGGTCGTTCGCCGAATTGCGAACGATATGGGCCGTTCGCGCCAAATTCGTGTGGCGCGTCACGGCCCATAATTCACTGCGGCATCGCAGTGCATTGCTGGCTGATGATTGGCCAAGCATGCACTATGACCCGCATGCTTGGCCAATCACAGCGCCGTCAGTAGAGAGAGCTGTAATTGGCCAAAGCCAGGGTGGCTTTGGCCAATTATGGCTCAGGGGATTTAGTACACACCCCACACTATATAAGGCCGCCTGCACGGCGGCCCTGTGTAGTGTGTGTTCCGGTGTGCTGAGAGATAGAGAGAGACAGTGTCATTTGATTTGAGTTAGATAGATTAGGCAGAACAGTCAGTCAGTTAGCTGCACTTACAGTGTATTGTGTATATATATGCATCCCAGGTGTTGCATATATATATATACACTGTATTCAGTTTAGCTAGATCCGTTCCTGTTATCTTCTATCTAGACTATTTACATTTAGTGCAGTGTGTCCTGCTCACAGTGTTCAGCTAGATCCGTTCCTGCTATTTACATTCAGTGCAGTGCGTCCTGCTCACAGTGTTCAGCTAGATCCGTTCCTGCTATTTACATTCAGTGCAGTGCGTCCTGCTCACAGTGTTCAGCTAGATCCGTTCCTGCTATTTACATTCAGTGCAGTGCGTCCTGCTCACAGTGTTCAGCTAGATCCGTTCCTGCTATTTACATTCAGTGCAGTGCGTCCTGCTCACAGTGTTCAGCTAGATCCGTTCCTGCTATTTACATTCAGTGCAGTGCGTCCTGCTCACAGTGTTCAGCTAGATCCGTTCCTGGTATTTACATTTAGTGCAGTGCGTCCTGCTCACAGTGTTCAGCTAGATCCGTTCCTGCTATTTACATTCAGTGCAGTGCGTCCTGCTCACAGTGTTCAGCTAGATCCGTTCCTGGTATTTACATTTAGTGCAGTGCGTCCTGCTCACAGTGTTCAGCTACATCCGTTCCTGCTATTTACATTCAGTGCAGTGCGTCCTGCTCACAGTGTTCAGCTAGATCCGTTCCTGCTATTTACATTCAGTGCAGTGCGTCCTGCTCACAGTGTTCAGCTACATCCGTTCCTGCTGTTTACATTCAGTGCAGTGCGTCCTGCTCACAGTGTTCAGCTAGATCCGTTCCTGTTATCTTCCTACTGACAGGCAGGCTTGTCTGGTTACAGTATATAAAGCTACCTTAAGAAAATTACAGGTGTTCTTTTTGATCCTATTAGTACCACGGTCAGGCAGCTAGACTATTTACATTTAGTACAGTGTGTCCTGCTCACAGTGTTCAGCTAGATCCGTTCCTGTTATCTTCCTACTGACAGGCAGGCTTGTCTGGTTACAGTATATAAAGCTACCTTAAGAAAATTACAGGTGTTCTTTTTGATCCTATTAGTACCACGGTCAGGCAGCTAGACTATTTACATTCAGTGCAGTGCGTCCTGCTCACAGTGTTCAGCTAGATCCGTTCTTGCTATTTACATTCAGTGCAGTGCGTCCTGCTCACAGTGTTCAGCTAGATCCGTTCCTGGTATTTACATTTAGTGCAGTGCGTCCTGCTCACAGTGTTCAGCTAGATCCGTTCCTGCTATTTACATTCAGTGCAGTGCGTCCTGCTCACAGTGTTCAGCTAGATCCGTTCCTGGTATTTACATTTAGTGCAGTGCGTCCTGCTCACAGTGTTCAGCTAGATCCGTTCCTGCTATTTACATTCAGTGCAGTGCGTCCTGCTCACAGTGTTCAGCTAGATCCGTTCCTGGTATTTACATTTAGTGCAGTGCGTCCTGCTCACAGTGTTCAGCTACATCCGTTCCTGCTATTTACATTCAGTGCAGTGCGTCCTGCTCACAGTGTTCAGCTAGATCCGTTCCTGCTATTTACATTCAGTGCAGTGCGTCCTGCTCACAGTGTTCAGCTAGATCCGTTCCTGGTATTTACATTTAGTGCAGTGCGTCCTGCTCACAGTGTTCAGCTAGATCCGTTCCTGCTATTTACATTCAGTGCAGTGCGTCCTGCTCACAGTGTTCAGCTAGATCCGTTCCTGGTATTTACATTTAGTGCAGTGCGTCCTGCTCACAGTGTTCAGCTAGATCCGTTCCTGCTATTTACATTCAGTGCAGTGCGTCCTGCTCACAGTGTTCAGCTAGATCCGTTCCTGGTATTTACATTTAGTGCAGTACGTCCTGCTCACAGTGTTCAGCTAGATCCGTTCCTGTTATCTTCCTACTGACAGGCAGGCTTGTCTGGTTACAGTATATAAAGCTACCTGAAGAAAATTACAGGTGTTCTTTTTGATCCTATTAGTACCACGGTCAGGCAGCTAGACTATTTACATTTAGTACAGTGTGTCCTGCTCACAGTGTTCAGCTAGATCCGTTCCTGTTATCTTCCTACTGACAGGCAGGCTTGTCTGGTTACAGTATATAAAGCTACCTTAAGAAAATTACAGGTGTTCTTTTTGATCCTATTAGTACCACGGTCAGGCAGCTAGACTATTTACATTCAGTGCAGTGCGTCCTGCTCACAGTGTTCAGCTAGATCCGTTCTTGCTATTTACATTCAGTGCAGTGCGTCCTGCTCACAGTGTTCAGCTAGATCCGTTCCTGGTATTTACATTTAGTGCAGTGCGTCCTGCTCACAGTGTTCAGCTAGATCCGTTCCTGCTATTTACATTCAGTGCAGTGCGTCCTGCTCACAGTGTTCAGCTAGATCCGTTCCTGCTATATACATTTAGTGCAGTACGTCCTGCTCACAGTGTTCAGCTAGATCCGTTCCTGTTATCTTCCTACTGACAGGCAGGCTTGTCTGGTTACAGTATATAAAGCTACCTTAAGAAAATTACAGGTGTTCTTTTTGATCCTATTAGTACCACGGTCAGGCAGCTAGACTATTTACATTTAGTACAGTGCGTCCTGCTCACAGTGTTCAGCTAGATCCGTTCCTGGTATTTACATTTAGTGCAGTGCGTCCTGCTCACAGTGTTCAGCTAGATCCGTTCCTGCTATTTACATTCAGTGCAGTGCGTCCTGCTCACAGTGTTCAGCTAGATCCGTTCCTGGTATTTACATTAAGTGCAGTACGTCCTGCTCACAGTGTTCAGCTAGATCCGTTCCTGTTATCTTCCTACTGACAGGCAGGCTTGTCTGGTTACAGTATATAAAGCTACCTGAAGAAAATTACAGGTGTTCTTTTTGATCCTATTAGTACCACGGTCAGGCAGCTAGACTATTTACATTTAGTACAGTGTGTCCTGCTCACAGTGTTCAGCTAGATCCGTTCCTGTTATCTTCCTACTGACAGGCAGGCTTGTCTGGTTACAGTATATAAAGCTACCTTAAGAAAATTACAGGTGTTCTTTTTGATCCTATTAGTACCACGGTCAGGCAGCTAGACTATTTACATTTAGTACAGTGCGTCCTGCTCACAGTGTTCAGCTAGATCCGTTCGTGTTATCTTCCTACTGACAGGCAGGCTTGTCTGGTTACAGTATATAAAGCTACCTGAAGAAAATTACAGGTGTTCTATCCCAGCTTAGTGCAGCTACAGGCCATTAGTATGTCTGGAAGGCCAAGAAGGAGAGGCAGACAGTCACAAGCCAATAAGAGAGGGCAAGCAGGCTCTGTGTCTAGTGCTGGTCGTGGAGACGGTGCATCCTCATCAGCACGTGGCCATGGGACACGCTTGGCCTTTTTTTCGGCAGCTGGCCGTGTTGAGCCGCAACATGCGGAAGACTTGGTCGAGTGGATGACCAAGCCGTCCTCATCCTCCTCATCCTCTCTCACCCATGCCCAGGGTGCTTTGTCTGGCAAAGCAGCGGCCTCTTCCCTCAGCTCAATGTCATCAGTGACTCCTTCCCTAGCTCCACCATGTCCTCATGAGGATTCCCTCGAACTGTTTGACCACAGTGTTGGGTACATGCTCCAGGAGGATGCCCAGCGTTTGGAAGGCTCTGATGATGATACTGAGCTCAATGAAGGCAGTAACATGAGCACGGACAGAGGGGGTGCCCAAGAAGGACAGCAATCTGGCAGTCATGCTCCCCCTGCTGCAGCATACTGCCAGGTTTGCTCCAGTGATGAGGAGGGAGGGGATGATGAGGTCACTGACTCAACGTGGGTGCCTGATAGGAGAGAGGAGGAGGAGGAGGAGGAGGAGGAGGAGGAGGTGGCACATCACCAACTAGGCAGGATGCCCTCCAGGAGCCAGCCTAAGGGCAGCACATTGACTGCATCACACCCCAAAGCTCCACATGTGCAGGGCGCTGCAGTCTCTGCGCGTTATTCAAAAAGTTCTTTGGTGTGGGCCTTTTTTGAGACGAGTGCATCAGATCGCACCGCTGCTATTTGCAACATATGTCTCAAGCGTATCTCGCGTGGCCAAAACATCTCCCGCTTGGGTACCACATGCTTGACCAGACATATGTTGACCTGCCATGCAGTTCGTTGGCAAGCGTATCTAAAAGACCCACACCAAAGAACAAAGACGATCTCTCCTTGCTCCTCATCAGCTGAGATTTCCAACCCCACTAGACCTTCAGTCCTCTCTGCGACCTGCAGTGAGAGGAATGAAGGTGTAGAATTAGGTGTGTCACAGCCAAGTACTTGTGGGCAATCTGCTTTTGGTACACCGACGTCAGATTGTACCAGGCAAATTTCCCTGCCCCAGCTGCTGCACCGCCGAAAGAAGTTTGCTCCCAGCCATCCACATGCCCAGCGGTTGAATGCTAGCTTGGCAAAATTGCTAGCACTTCAACTGCTGCCTTTTCAGTTGGTAGACTCTGCCCCCTTCCGTGAGTTTGTGGAATGTGCGGTTCCTCAGTGGCAGGTACCCAAACGCCACTTTTTCTCACGGAAGGCGATTCCGGCTCTCTACCGGCATGTGAAAGGCAATGTCCATGCCTCGCTGGACAGGGCGGTCAGCGGTAAGGTGCATATTACCGCTGACTCATGGTCCAGCAGGCATGGACAGGGACGTTACTTAAGTTTCACGGCGCATTGGGTGACTCTGCTGGCAGCTGGGAAGGATGCAGGACAAGGTGCAGTAGTGTTGGAGGTTGTTCCGCCACCACGCCTCCAAAATGCTGATTGTGACACACCTCTCTCCTCCACCCCCTCCTCTTCTTCTTCCTCCATGGCCTCTTCCTCGGAACCAGCGGTGCTCCGTAGGCGTTCAAGGGGCTACGCAAGTACGCAGGCCAAAAGATGCCATGCGGTGCTTGAGCTGGTGTGCTTGGGGGACAGGAGCCACACTGGGGCAGAGGTTCTGTCAGCTCTGCAGGGGCAGGTTCAGAGGTGGTTGACGCCACGCCAACTTAAGGCAGGAATGGTGGTTTGCGACAATGGCACCAACCTCCTCTCTGCCCTCCGACAGGGACAACTGACCCATGTGCCCTGTTTGGCTCACGTCCTTAACTTGGTGGTGCAGCGGTTCTTGGGCAGGTACCCGGGCTTACAGGATGTCCTGAGGCAGGCCAGGAAAGTCTCTGTGCATTTCCGCCGGTCATATAATGCCAGTGCTCGGCTGACGGACCTCCAAAAGGAGTTTAACCTGCCCAAGAACCGCCTAATCTGTGACATGCCCACCAGGTGGAACTCGACGTTGGCCATGCTGCAGCGGCTGCACACGCAGCAGAGGGCCATCAATGAGTACCTGTGCGACTATGGCACCAGGACAGGGTCAGGGGACCTTGGTTTTTTTTCCCCACGCCAGTGGGCCATGATCAGGGATGCATGCACTGTCCTGTCACCATTCGAGGAGGCCACGAGGATGGTGAGCACTGACAGTGCATGCATCAGTGACACTGTCCCCCTTGTCCACCTGTTGGAGCACACGCTGCGTGGAATAATGGACAGGGCACTTGAGGCAGAACAGAGGCAGGAAGAGGAGGACTTCCTTAGCTCTCAAGGCCCCCTTTATCCAGACAGTGTTCCTGCGTGCCCGCCGATCACACAGGAAGAGGACGAGGAGGAGGAGGAGGAGGAGGAGGAAGATTGTGTCAGTATGGAGGTGGAGCCTGGCACTCAGCATCAGCAGTCTTTAAGGGATCAGTCCCAAGGAACACATAGACTTGTACGTGGCTGGGAGGAGGTGGCTGCGGACGTTGTTGTCCTTAGTGACCCAGAGGACTCCGGACCGAATGCCTCAGCAAACCTACGCTGCATGGCCTCCCTGATCCTGCAAAGCCTGCGTAAGGATCCTCGTATTCGTGGTATCAAGGAGAAGGACCAATACTGGCTGGCAACCCTCCTTGATCCACGTTACAAGGGTAAGGTTGCGGACCTTATCTTGCCATCGCAGAGGGAGCAGAGGATGAAACATCTTCGGGAGGCCTTGCAGAAAGGTCTGTGCAACGCGTTCCCAGAGACTGGGAGGTTACAAACTCCTGTTTCTGGACAACGTGTTGCTGAGGCTTCGGTCAGTCAAAGAAGGAGCGGTGGAGAAGGTGGCCGTCTGACCGATGCGTTCAGACAATTTTTTGGTCCGCAGCCCCAAGGTATGATCGGTTCCAGCAACCATCGCCAGCGTCTGTTTTACATGGTGCAGGAATACCTAGGGGCAAGATCAGACTTGGACACCTTTCCCACCGAAAATCCTCTGGGTTACTGGGTCTTGAGGATGGATCACTGGCCAGAGCTTGCACAGTATGCAATTGAGCTACTGGCCTGTCCTGCATCCAGCGTTCTTTCGGAACGCACATTCAGTGCTGCTGGAGGCGTGGTAACCGATCACAGGGTGCGTCTGTCCACCGACTCGGTCGATCGGCTGACCTTCATAAAAATGAATCAGTCTTGGATCACCACCAGCTACCAAGCACCTGATGCAGATGTAACCGAATAATTTTTTTTGAAATCTCAGATCCCTTCAAAGACTGCCTATGCTGATGCTGAGTGACTATCCCTGAGTAATTATCCTCTTCCTCCTCAATCATCACGCTGATAGCTTGTAAGAACATTTTTGGTTCTGGGCGCCACCACCAGTGCCTAAGGCACAATTTTTCAGCCCCTGTTTAACAGGGGCGTGTAATTACAATTTTTGATGTAATACTTTGCAGCAGGGCTCGTTCCTGCATTCCAACTAGAGTGTCTGTGAGGGGTTGCAGTGTTGTGGCACCAGCACCAGTGCCTAAGACCCAATTTTTCAGCCCCTGTCTAACAGGGGCGTGTAATTACAATTTTTGATGCAATACTTTGCAGCAGGGCTTGTTCCTGCGTTTCAACTAGAGTGTCTGTGAGGGGTTGCAGTGTTGTGGCACCAGCACCAGTGCCTAAGACCCAATTTTTCTGCCCCTGTCTAACAGGGGCGTGTAATTACAATTTTTGATGCAATACTTTGCAGCAGGGCTCGTTCCTGCGTTCCAACTAGAGTGTCTGTGAGGGGTTGCAGTGTTGTGGCACCAGCACCAGTGCCTAAGGCCTAATTTTTCAGCTCCTGTTCAACAGGGGCATGTAATTACAATTCTTGATCTAATATTTCACAGCAGGGCCCTGTGAGGGCTTACAGTGTTTTGGCCACAGCAACACCTAAGGCCCAAATTTCTGCTGAGTATATAGGGCAGGACCCTACTTTCAAACATCTAACTTACAAACGACTCCTACTTGCAAACGGAAGGAGACAACAGGAAGTGAGATGAAATCTACCCCTAAGGAAGGGAAATTCTCTCCTGTAAGAGTTAATATGGGAAAACAATTTCTCCTTTCCACTGATGCTTTCCAATCCTTGTTCCACAAAAAAACCCAAATTTTCAAAAAACATTTTTCATTGGGACAAAAAAGTGAGGTGAAATCTTCTGAAGAGGAGGAAAGACGCAAAACAAATGTCACAGGGGTGATAACCCTTCCCTATGTTTTCCAAAAAGCTTAGAAAAGATTTTTTGGCTGGAGCTAAACACATTAAAAATGTTCAAAATTACAAACAGATTCTACTTAACAACAAACCTACAGTCCCTGTCTTGTTTGCACCGCCTGAATACTGCTGTTCAGAGTACTGTATATAGGGACCTTTCCTTATTTTAATTTGGGTGCGGGGTTCCCCTTAATATCCATACAAGACCCAAAGGGCCTGGTAATGGACTGGGGGGTACCCATGCCGTTTGTCTCACTGATTTTCATCCATATTGCCATGACCCGACATGACATTAAACCCGCAAGCAGTTTTAAATGAGATTTTTTCCTTTAAAAATGACATTTGGTGCAGGGACTGTTCTAAACATGGGAAACACGCGTCACTTTACAGGCATACTATAGACACCCCCCAGGTACGATATTTAAAGGAATATTTCACTTTTTTTTTTTTACTTTAAGCATCATTAAAATCACTGCTCCCGAAAAAAAGGCCGTTTTTAAAAATTTTTTTTGCATTGATACATGTCCCCTGGGGTAGGACCCGGGTCCCCAAACCCTTTTTAGGACAATACCATGCAAATTAGCCTTTAAAATGAGCACTTTTGATTTCGAACGTTCGAGTCCCATAGACGTCAATGGGGTTCTAACGTTCGTGCGAACTTGCGGTCCGTTCGCGGGTTCTGGTGCGAACCGAACCGGGGGGTGTTCGGCTCATCCCTACTCCCTGCCCTGGATGGGTCCTTCATGGACTTCGACAAGGGGACCCACACACACACACACACCAGAAGGACAGCTGTCGTGCCCATAATTTACTCAGCTCATATTTTGGAAGGCAAAAGAATGTTTGCTCTTCCCCTATTTCCCATTTAAGGGTCGTTACATCTCAGAGTCAGATTATATATACCTTGCTCAGTTAGGGTGATGGACAGAAAGGCCCCCGTAAAGTTGACCTAAACCCCGTTACAAGCAGCTAACATACGCTATACAATTATCACTTTGATTAAAGTTGATGACTGTACATGGAGACTGGAATAAATTCCAATTTTGTAAAGCCCACAGGATACTGTACATTTTGATAAGATTATGTCAGACATGGTGATTACATTGCATTTTGGCAAGTTTTTTTGTATAAAATAGACTATATTTTAGAACTTTATACTTTGGTGCATATTTACAAAGCAATTAATGTGACATTCACCAAATATTTACTAAAGGTGAATCTACCTGGTGCATGTGTTTAAAAAATATATAAATAATTATTAACCACCTGTGAATGTCACAGTTGCTTTTTTTCTTTTGCTGTAGTTTGTCCATTAACTCAAATGTGAATGTGACATGTTTCACTTCATCCGTGCATCTTACCCACTAGGCACAAGTTATACTTTATTTATACATTTAAAATAAAATGATTTCCATATATCAGCCCCAAATTTGAAAGTGTTACTAAACCCACAACAGTAAAACCAGTCTGTATATGCAGTAAAGCATGCTTGTTACACTCACTGTGGAAACTAAGGGGTTAATCCTCTGCTTTGTGTACATAGGCTGTTTGATCCTGTCTTCTCTGATCCTCCCCTTTTTCCACTGTCCTCAATCCATCTCCTGACAGTGCAGAGCCTTTGGAGTCACTCTGCATATGCTTAGTTTAGTGTATATTGCTAGAGAGTTATTTTTTCTTTAGAGGGTGCATGTGATCAGCACAGGGCCAATCAGCACTGTTCAGACAGAGGGTCAGGTCATGCATCCTCATAGGATAGCCCGAGTAGAATGAAAACTCCTCCTAGAAGCTTTAACTAGACACTGATAGAAGTCACAAGACTGCTATATACCGCTCATGAGAAAAGGTATTTAGCAGATTATATTTACTTAAAAAATTGCATTTCCATGTTCTATGTACTGTGGGAGACCAGATATAGTGAATGCAGGGACCTGGGTTTAGTAACAATTTTAAGTCAGCAAGTGTGTCACCTATCGATGTCTGCTGGCTGTGCAATTATTCTCTTTCTCTGTCTTCTGTGTATCCATTCTATTTTTTTAGAGCTCTCTTATTCTACATCTTCTTTTCCTTAAAATATGTTTTCCTTTGCATTTCTCTTAAAAACATATGTGTTATATTTTACTTTTATTTCAATATCTCTTATCTTCTACTTTTTTTGTAAACTCTCTCTTTCATATATTTTTTCTTCTTTTCCTACTGCATAATCCTCTCATTCCTTTCTTCTTGAGTATGTACAGTTTTTTTTCTTTTGGTTATGATGTCTCACTTCCTCACTAAGTTTCCATTTCCTGAAGGCTTTATTCTTAATAAAAATATTTCTCTCTCTCTCTCACAGTAATTACTTATTCTTTGCCATGTCTACCTAATTACTAGTCTGCTGCTTCACTTCTGATTTCTCTGTACAACTTTCTCCTCTCATTCTGCTTTATTCTGCTTTACAGCTCTTTAAGAATTTTCCTCCTCTTATGCCCCGTACACACGGTCGGACTTTTCGATGGAAAATGTGCGATCGGAGCTTGTTGTCGGAAATTCCGACCATGTGTGGGCTCCATCGGACTTTTTCCATTGCAATTTCCGACACACAAAGTTTGAGAGCTGGCTCTAAAATTTTCCGACAACAAAATCCATTCACGTAAATTTCGATCGTGTGTAGACAATTCCGACGCACAAAGTGCCACGCATGCTCAGAATCAAGCAGAAGAGCAGCACTGGCTATTGAATTTAATTTTTTCGGCTCGTCGTACGCATTGTACGTCACCGCGTTCTTAACGTTCGGGATTTCCGACCAAGTTTGTGTGACCGTGTGTATGCAAGACAAGTTTGAGCCAACATCCGTCGGAAAAAATCCGATGGATTTTGTTGTGGGAATGTGCGATCGTGTGTACAGGGCATTATACTTTTGCCACAAACTGCACTTTTTAAATATCTATTTCCATTTATTATTATTACACTAACCAGCCACAGCTAAGGGCCGGTTCACACTGCTGTGCTGTTTGACATCGGATGTGATTCGCACCGCACTGCAGTGCAAATCACATGCTAAATCTGTGCAATGCGAACAGATTGTATGAGTAAATTTGCTTGGAATTCGGACCAAGCTTACACAGGACCCTTTTTTGGTCCGCAGCAAAATCAGATCGGATTCCTGTCTGAATGTGGGGGTGTCATTAGCTTTCTATTGACAGTCCCAGCAAATCGCATATGGCAGTGTGAACTGCCTGTGAGTTGTGTGCGATGTGGGAACCCACACTGGATTTGGAGGGTTCCCGCATCGCTGCAGTGTGAACCACCCTAAATCCAAAGTACTTGTGCTGCCATGCGCATTGCCAGCATGTTTCACTTCATCAGGTGCTGTGAGTATACAAGTTTTATTGTGCTTTGTGCAAAGTTTCTAAGCAAATTAGCGATTTTGAAAAAAATCTACTTCTATTTGCCACAGAAATTATGCCAGAGGGATGACACCAGGGGCAGCCGTGGACTGACCGTTCGGTGACAGGGGAGCAAAGTGGAAGCAGGAGGCGGTGGTGGCTGCAGCCTTTGATCCCAGAAGTAGCTCACTTGGCAGAGCAGGTTGGAGTCCCAGGCTTTGATTGTGCCTCAACAGCCTTGCTATACACATACTCGTAAAAAGGAGACGGCGGGCTGTGGGAAGGTGAGTCAGGTGAGTTTTTTTTGGGGGGGGTTGGGAGAACCTCCTGGTGTAGTGTGGGGAGGATAAGGGAGCCCCCCCTCTCTCTCCCCCTCCATCTCTAACCCCCTCTCTCACCCCCTCTCTCACCCCCCCTCTCAACCCCCCTCTCTTTCCCTCCATCCACCTCTCCCCCCTCTCTCTCATCTCACCTCTTTTCCCCCGCCCTCTCTCTCTTTCACCCCTCTCTCTCACACCCCATTATTCCTAGTACCAGGTGTTTGTTTTCTATAAGCTTACATGCTTTCGGACCTTCACAGGTCCAAAAATACAAAAACAATTTTGAGAAGAATTACGTTTGGCCACAACAGTCCCAGTTTCTCATGTGGCCCCTATGGAAAATTATTGCCCACCCTGGCATACAGTATGGTATTAGCATACAGCATGCTGAAAACACTTCATCTAGCCTAACTTCTAGCCAGTACTCGCTTGTAGCAATGAGTGATTCTTGGCTGATGAAGCTGGCTTGAATCCATATAACCTTTCTAAATGTTTAGAAAATATATGTAGCGCACAGATGGGTTTGGTCTGGCAGTTTGATCCCAGATTCCATCCCTGATAGGGACACGACAGCCAAGCACACAACATTTTCCACATACTTGTGTCAATAAAAAGGCTGTGCAGCTCTTTTTTTTTTTTTATTGTTTTTTTTTGGGTAGAACATGGATAAGGGGAGAGTGAGCCTAGGGATAGTCCAGTAACTGTAAACTTTAAAGTGAGGACACTAAATCTGCACTAAGACTTCAGCGTGAAGGCACCCCCTTTGAAGTGTTCTGATGAACAGTACAAAACAGGGTCTCCTTAACAGGAATACTGTCCTGAGTATACAAACTAGTGAGTGCTAATCTCCCAGTAAAGCTAAGATAAGCCTTTAAATCCAGAAGGCTGATAAGCACTGTTTCCTGATCTCAGTGCAGTCATGTGCAAGGTCAGTCAACTTCTGTACTCCACTCGCCTGTGTCCTGGATCCTTAGGAAGCTTTCCATGAATTCAATACTCTGAAAAGGTAGACCAAAGTCCCCCAGCCAAGCAATAGCTGGGACCCCAGTAAAAGGTAGCTGTATTTCAAAGCAGATATCCCAGGGATGCCACAGCCCTCAGGCTGGGTCTTACTCCACCAGGAACAAGAGACCTCTGCTCTGGACTCTAGCCAATTTATACCCCCTCAGCCCCCTGCTGGTCACCTGCCATATTGACCAGGGATTGGCTGGGGAGATATTAACATGCAGACTGAGGTCATATTCTCCCACCCACTATGTCCCAGGGTCCCCTGGGGAGACAGGAGGGAGTTATTGAGCCCATACCTACAGAGCCCAGAGCAGACCTAACTAGTCAAATACTGCTCTCCCTAATTACAGGAAGGCCAAAAACTAAATTTAACAAACAGTAGCTATATGGGGCCAAACATAAAAGAATTCAGAGGGAAAAAAATAATGTTGGATGTCCAGATTAGAGCCTGGCAGATGGGTGGGTGTGAAGGAACTGTCTGGCAAATCGCTGGCATCATAGATCTTTGATTCTTCACTTGCCCTTTCAGACATCCCAAGTCTCCCGTGAGCAGCGGGACTCTCCCGCATTTGGCTGCAGGCTCCCGGACACCCGCAAGTGCAGGGCGATCTCCCAGCTGGGTCTGTCACTCAGCCACAGACAGACAGAGCAGCCCAAGCAGCTGAATGGAGCTTGGCCTCGCTGTCTGTGGCTGAGTGACAGGCAGATGTAAGGCGCTGCTTGCTGAGGGAGAGGGGGGGCAGCCTATACTGCTGTTTTCCCTAGCCCGCTTTGGCTGCTGCATGGGTACTTTTTTTTTAAGGTTGGGTTAGTCCGGCCAACTCAGCAGGGAAGGGAAGGAGAGGGGTGGGCGGAGGCAGAGAGAAGACTGTGATCTGCAGGCTGTAGCAAATAGAACAAAGACTTTCCCCAGTCAAGCGGACTCTTTCTCCACTTTTGGGTGCCGCTGAGCAGTGATCTCCTGTGTACATGACAGTCCTTGTCTCTTCTATATTAATCCGCCGGGCAGACTGGGACTGTCATGTACTTGTCGCACAGGAGATTACTGTGTGGCGGCACCCGAAAGTGGAGAAAGAGTCCACTTGACTGGGGAAAGGTTTTTTTATTTCTAATTGCAACAGCCTGCAGATCACGGGGAACCCAGTCTTCTCTCTGCCTCTGCCCACCCCCTTCCTTCTGGGGAATTCTCTGACTGGGATGGCTCACCAGCCCTATTGCAGCCAGACCCCAGGCTCCAGGACCAGCAGCCAGACCCCAGGACCAGCAGCCATAACCTTGGCCCCAGGACCAGCAGCCCAGCTCCAGCAGCCAGACCCTTGGCCCCAGCAGCCGGACTTCTGGTCCCAGCAGCCAGACCCCAGGACCAGCAGCCCAGCTCCAACAACCAGACCCTTGGTCCCAGCAGCCGGACCCTTGGCCCCAGCAGCCAGACCCTTGGCCCCAGCAGCCAGACCCCAGGACCAGCAGCTCAGCCACAGCAGCCAGACCCTTGGTCCCAGCAGCTAGACCCCAGGACCAGCAGCTAGACCCCAGGACCAGCAGCCGGACCCTTGGCCACAGCAGCCAGACCCTTGACCCCAGCAGCCAGACCCCAGGACCAGCAGCCCAGCCCCAGCAGGCAGACCTCTGGCCCCAGCAACCAGACCCCAGGACCAGCAGCCCAGCCCCAGCAGCCAAACCCCTGGCCCCAGCAGCCAGACCTCTGGCCCCAGCAGCTGGACCCTTGGCCCCAGCAGCCAGACCCTTGGCCCCAGCAACCAGGGCCCAGCAGCAAGGGCCCAGCAGCCAGACCCCTGGCCCCAGCAGCCAGACCCCTGGCCCCAGCAGCCTGACCCCTGGCCCCAGCAGCCGGACCCTTGGCCCCTGCAGCCGGACCCTTGGCCCCAGCAGCCAGACCCCAGGACTAGCAGCACAGCTCCAGCAGCCAGACCCCTGGCTCCAGCAGCCAGACCCCTGGCCCCAGTAGCCAGACCCCAGGCCCAAGCAGCCAGACCCTTGGCCCAAGCAGCCAGACCCCAGGACTAGCAGCCCAGCTCCAGCAGCCAGACCCCTGGCTCCAGCAGCCAGACCCCTGGCCCCAGTAGCCAGACCCCAGGCCCCAGCAGCCAGACCCTAGGACTAGCAGCCCAGCTCCAGCAGCCAGACCCTTGGCCCCAGCAGTCAGACCCTAGCAGCCAGACCCCAGGCTCCAGCAGCCAGACCCCAGGACCAGCAGCCCAGCCCCAGCAGCTGTGTGATCAGGCTGCATTTCATGGGCACTGGTAAGGCTGCATTTCATGGGCACTGGTAAGGCTGTATTTAATCATCACTGATAAAGTTGCATTTAATCGGCACTGGTAAGGCAGAATTGAATTGGGGGGGGGGGGGGGTTGGCGTCGGCGCGAAGCGCCACCTTCCTGAAATGAGTTTGAAACCCCCCTGAAATTAGTTTTTGCAGGTTGGGATGTCTGCCCTTTTGGACTCGTATTAACTGTCTTGGGATTACGCACCTGTAAATATTCCAAAAATATGTGATTACCTGAAGGTGCACATTTTACCTGGTGCAATGGGATACCTTAGACAATTTTGTTTGCTAAACGGCTAATTATATGAAATGTTTTCTTAAAGGGGTTGTAATCCTTCTTAGTTTTTCACCTCAATGCATTCTATGCATTGAGGTGAAAAACCTCTTGCAGTGCAGCAGTCCCCCAGTGCCCCCGTTTTACTTACCTGAACCCTTTTTTTTCTCACGCCAGGGACGAGCACAGCAGCTCTAGCCGGTGTCTCGTGTCCTGATTGGCTAGATTGATAGCAGTGCAGCCATTGGCTCCGGCTGCTGTCAATCAAATCCAATGACGCGGGGGCCAGGGGCAGGTCCGAGTCCGGCATTCGTGTCCGTGGACGCAAATGCTAGACTCAGGCGCGCTGCTGCAAGGTAACCCCCTCGGGGAAGCGCTTCCCTGAGGGGGTTATCTAATGCGAGGAGGAGCTGCGAGACCCCCCTGGGGGCCCCAGATGAGCAGGTTCGGGGCCACTCTGTGCAAAACGAGCTGCACAGTGGAAAAAAACAAACCCTTACAATCACTTTAAGTATCTTTTTTAGCATACATACACATTTTTTTTTCTACTGTTCATTCATGACAGTCAGCAAAATTGAAACATTTTCTGTTGGTCATAATGGCTACTGCACGGCCATTTGCAAAACAACGCTAGAGAGATTTTGAGATTTTTTTTAAGACTATAGACATTATAGCACTGTAATGCGAAGAAGGGTACTGGCATTGTTCATGTTGTTTTCTATATTCACAAACCTGGTCATTTATCTAAAAAATGTATGCCTGTTCAGCTGCCCCTGTCTGGCCTCAATCAGGAATAGGTTGCATAGGAAATGGAGCATCCACAGGGTAGAATTCCATCGCATTCCTTAACGCATTGAGATTGATACTTCCTTTATATGATATATTTTATGGCTTTGTGTAATTGTTTTATGTATATTTCATATTTATACTATTCATTGTATGTATTTACTACTAAATGCATAGTTATTTTATAAACAGTATATTCATAATAGACAGCTTCTAAGTTACATGAAGTACATCTATTATGTTTGGCTTGTACACAAGCAAGGGGAACTAATTTAATCTGAAAGGCATTAACTTCTCCTGATGCTCTTATTCTAAAAACATTTTGATTAATGATTAGTTCAAGTGTCATGAACTTTTGTACAGGACTCTCCTCAATACCCACCCTAAATGCATGGAAATGTCAGACTGGCAGATCAATATTATTATTTAAGGTACTTCTATAGCGCCATCAATTTACTCAGCGCTTTACATATACATTGTACATTCACATCAGTCCCGACCCTTAAGGAGCTTACAATCTAAGGTCCCTAACTCACATTCATATACTAGGGCCAATTTAGACATAAGCCAATTTACCTACCAGCATATCTTTGGAGTGTGGGTATTTATTGTTACATGGAGCATTTTAGCATGCTCAATTTTAATCAATGTCTATACAAATCTTTTGGTCAATTTTAAATAAAAAATAAATGTAATATAAACACCTATTTCCTACCAGCACCCCCCCCACACACACACACACACTTAAGCAGCAAGAATGATGAAGGGTCCAGTAACCATCGGCATGGTTAGCTTTAGCAGAAGACCCTTCAAGTCCCCTTGAAGCAAACATGTACAGTAGAAAGGCATACAACTAGGTATTAGCATGGTAAGCTAGACACAGGCCAGCACTCCAAATCTCTCTGCTATTTGTGGTTGAATGGAGTCACTGAGAATGGAGGGTGAGCATCAATTGAAAAAAAAAAAAAAGATAAAAAACAATATAAAAATACAGCAACTTACAATGTTGGCCCTTACAAAAACATATGATAAGCAGTATAGACAATACATATACTGCTTCTTATCAATTCATTTTATACTCAGTAATTATACTCAGTAAATAATAAATTTGACCCTGGTATAATTAAGAACTAATTGATTTCTCATATATCAATGAAAACAAGCAATCTCATGGAATCTTGTGTTCATAACTTACATCAGGCCGGTTATTTATTCACGTGCTACTGTAGCTTTTTCTCTCACTCTGTCCAAACCAGTATTATAATACCTTACACATGCTATAAGAAAGTTCTCTTTTATTACCTTGCCCCACTTCTTTCCCATCTCCATAAAGCGAGACATCGGTTATAGAAACTTCATGAAAACTCTACAAATTCCACAAGACTCATAAAGATGTCACTGTACTCTACAAATTCCTCACAGCTAAGGCCAACATAACATCAAAGTTTGCAGTGTTGTCCAGAACCCAAGCCATTTCATTGGTACACGACCTCATGCTCCCTAGCCTAAGTCAACAGAAATACAGGTGTTACGAGCAATACAAATGTCTGACAATGGTGTCACACCTGCTTCCTGACTTTCCCCCTCATAGAATCTGGGAGTTCACCAAAATGCAGGTCAGTGCAGCTGCAAAGCCACCCAAAATAGTTTTAGCCCCTCCACTTGCCTGATTTTATTATCATCATGTCTTCATTTCAGAATTCACCTGCAATATAATGTGTGTATTTTAAAATAATACCATTCAAGATAAAGCCAGAAAGAAGTAACCCTCCACTATACGCCTATTATGGTACATCAAATTCAAGTCTACAACTTAGCCTGTGTAAATAGTGTATTCATGGCAGCCATTTGACCTTACAATTATCTCTAGTTTGCATTTTGTGCCAACCATCAAAACACTTTACATGTATGTTGTTATATTATTATTAAAGCTGAAATGCTACAAACGCTACCCTTGCAGTGCCCGCCCCCTTGTAGTTCACAAATTGTTTTGGTACCTGGCATTCAGCTGTGATATTGTTACTGCATACCTCCCAACATTTTGAGATGGGAATGAGGGACACCTACTAGCAAACATATGTAGGCATAAGACTTGCCCCTGCCACCCCCCTTAAAGAATTAACCAAAAAAAAGGTTAATCAAACCCACAAGAGATTTTTTTTTTTTACCACTACTATTCCTTTATATTGGCTTTAAAAATTTAGAAATGTAGTAATTTAGAATTTGAATGAAAGGTTTAGAACTGGGAAACACTTTTTGAAAGAGAAAAACTGCAATTTATATGCAACTATGAGGATCAGACCAAAATGAGGGGCAAATGAGGGGGAAAGAGGGACGGAGGGACATTGCTACAAATCAGGGACAGTCCCTCCAAATCAAGGACAGTTGGGAGCTATGTTACTGGCAATGCACCTATCACCAGCATACAACAGTGCATGAAGATGTATAATGTGGCCAGGCCTGTTTTATTATTATTTTTAACAGTTTTTAAATAAAATTGTAAAAGATGACATATGGTCAGCCACAAGTGATACCACATTTAAGTCTCTCATAATTCATAGATGGGGTTACTGCTATGAAAAAGCTGTCAGACTGGGTATAGAAGTCCCAGTATAAAGCTGTAGAGAAGTTTGCCTTCCAACATGAATGAATCTTGTAAGTGAAAGTTTCATAAAACCCAGAATGATGCAATCAGAACAAACAAAAATATTGTGTTTTAACTTTTTTATTTTTTTAAATTGGTGAAATGACTTTATTTCTAATAATGTTATTTCAAATCTTTTTCTGTGCTATAGTGAATGGGTAAAGGTTCTTATGGCTCGCTTTATCACTTCACCATGTGAAAGGTCAGAAGTTTAAACTAAAACCATACTTTGCCAATGAAGGATGTAATCATTATATTAATTTCAGCTGCGGCCACCACAGGACTGAGGACTCTCTCCTCTGCTTGTGAAAGCACTAAGTGCCTAAGTGTCTGTAGTGCTGGTAGAT
Organism: Lithobates clamitans; assembly: GCA_037952925.1. Taxonomy (NCBI): domain Eukaryota; kingdom Metazoa; phylum Chordata; class Amphibia; order Anura; family Ranidae; genus Lithobates; species Lithobates clamitans. The sequence goes on along the minus strand of JBBGZY010000076.1, from coordinate 7,545,268 downwards.
TTGCAATCTACCGCATGTTAGGTAAATTTAGTAACTTGTTCGTTAGGAAGGTTAAGTTTGCCCCTGTTCCAGCTTGGCTGACATTGTGTGTGTTTCCGTGCTGACCGGTGGGTGTCGCTGTTATCACTGGTTAGTGTTGGAAAGGCAACGTGTTGAAGCGTATGGATGCTCTTCTGTCCCGGAGACAACTCGGTGGAGGTGGGCCTCCGAGTTGCATTCTGGGCGAGGGTATTTATGGGACAGACGCCATATTTTGGGGTTCGTTTTACAGCCACCTGCTGGCCCTCCTGGCCGACAGGTATGCATTAAGGAGCTACCTTGTGGTCCTCCGTTCCGGAGGCCCACGATACAACGGCGCTGGGGTGGGTCCAGAGACTTGTCTGGGGCCTACCACCGCAGCCGAGGAATGGTCCTGAGCTGTCGGTCCTGTGTGACGAAGCTGGACAACCGAGGAAATCCCAGGGGAGGATCCGTCTTGGAGGGATCACGCTGCGTGCTGGTCTATAGAGGGACCTGGTGACTCGGTTGGAGGACGTATCCGAAAGTAACTATACAGCATAGTGTTGCCGGGTTGGCTTAAAGGTTCAGGAACTGTGATTGACATTCATTACAGAAAATCTGATACATCCTGTGGCAGAGGATCGTACGGATTTTGTTCCCAAGCAAGTCTGTGGCAGAGACTTTGATTCGTGCTGCGTACTGGCTGCTAGGCTGGTGAGAGAGGCCTGTCCAGACGAGCAAGGAGTGTGTCCCACAAGGGGAGCGCATTCCATACAATATCTGAATTCTACCTGAACATTTGTTAAAAGAACCCTACAAGACGATGTTTGAGTTTCTTCTGCAGCTTCCTTTCTGCCTCTTTCCTGCTATTTCCTAAGTCAAGTGTTTAATAAAGCATTGAAAACGTACTCCAGTGTTGGTGCGTGTGTCGTCCAGAGGTAAACTCAACGGAACCCTAGACCTGGTGCCGGTGAAACAGAGGGAAGCAGAGTGAAGGTAACAGACCCGCTTCAACCAGCAGCTCCACCGAGAGTTATTGCTACATGTCCAATCACCAAGCACAAGCACTGGGGGAAGGAAGGGTAATGAGTCACATCCTCCATACACACTAGTACTGGGTATGTCACTTTGCATACTGAGGTGAATAGATCAGAAAGGGAGCAAAGGAAAATGTGGGGCCAGCATTAACGTGAACATGTTGCTTTGATCTGCATGGGCAGACTTTCTTTTCAAGTTGTAAATACGCCTTATAAGTACGAATGAGCTTGAGAAATTCCTTATCCCACAGTGGCACATATACAAAAATGGCAGGGCTGCTTGTGATATTATTAACCGCGTATGGCCACATGAAATGTCCTGGGTGGGTGTCCTTTTTCTGGGAGTGTGTATTAAAGTGTTACTAAACCCAGGACCCTGTATTCACTATATCTGGTCTACCACAGTACACAGAACATGGAAGTGCAATTATTTTAGTAAATATAAACTGCTAAATACCTTAGTCTTTTGACTTCTATCAGTGTCCAGCTGAGCACTGGTTAAAGCTTGTAAGAGGAGTTTTCATTCTCCTCTGACTGTCCTATGAGGCTGCATTATCCCTGACCCTCTGTCTAAACAGTGTTAATTTGCACTGTGCTGATCAAAGTAATACACACCAAACTGAGCATGTGGAGAGTGCCTCCTAGGGCTCTGTACTATCAGAAAATGGATTGGGACAGTAAAAGAAGGTGAGGATCAGATAAGACAGGATCAAACAGCTTTTTTACACAATGTGCAGTATTAACCCCTTAGGTTCCACAGTGAGTATAACAAGCATGCTTTGCATATACACACGGTTGAAATTTCCGACAACAAATGTTCGATGTGAGCTCGTTGTCGGAAATTCCGACCGTGTGTAGGATCCATCGGACATTTGTTGTTGGAAATTCCGATCGTGTGTACACAAATCCAATGCACAAAATTCCACGCATGCTCGGAATCAAGCAGAAGAGCCGCACTGGCTATTGAACTTCGCTTTTCTTGTCTCGTCGTATGTGTTGTACGTCACCGCGTTCTTGACGTTCGGAATTTCCGACAACATTTGTGCGACCGTGTGTATGCAAGACAAATTTGAGCCGACATTCCTCGGAAATAAATCCAGGATTTTGTTGTCGGAATGTCCGATCGTGTATACACGGCATTAGACTTAGAGTAGAAGAATCTTTTTCCCTGAGGAGGAGACCACAGCCTGGAGAGGGGCTGCCTGCTCCCTAGGCAATTCTGCTATGTGTTGGCCGTTCATCGAGGCCTCAGTTGGGCTAGCTGGAGGCCTTCCTTACCGAGAGTTTGCTAAAGCTGACTGAGGGGCTTGTCTGAGGATCTAGTCTGTTTTCACTGGGAGAAAATGTCTGGAAGATGTTAGAAGTAGAAAACCAATTGTCCAAGGACATTAGTGAGTACAAACGTGTGTGAGAGATCCTAGAGACTGTGTGCTGCTGCCAGCCCTCTTATGCTAAAGTTAGTGTGTTCAAAGAGGACATTGTGTCTGATGTCCTAAAGAACTCTATTTAATTCCCAGTGAAAGGACTCTGCTCAGATCTCTAAGAGGAAGGTTAATCTCCTCAGGTTGCTACTACAAAACTCAGGCCACTATTTACTTGTGCAAGGACTTGGCTTATAGCTCTAAAGAAGAAAGTGTAATGTCCTCAAATTGCTACCAAAGGTTACTGGAGTATCCTACAATTACCCACTACCTATTCAAGTTCAAGTTTTCATTAAAGCATCAAAAAGCATACCCCTAGACTGGTTAATGCGTCTGAAGAGTGATCAGATCTGTGTGCCTGGCTGCAGTGCAATTACTGGGAAAAGAACCCTGGGCATCTATTCAGCGGCTCCTCCAGGGGTAGCGCTACATACCATACACACACAGTTATGTATTTGTTTTTGTTTTATTTCTAGCATAGTGGCAGTAGGGTCTTATAAACATGGAGTACCAAGGACCTATAGAAACCAACCAGCTATGTCTGGTAAGCAGGCAATTGTTTTTACAGATTATTACTGTGCTTAGTTAATGTGATCCAATGAACTCTGTGGTATGATCAAGATGTACATCATTTTTTCATCAGTAGTCTTTGTGGCTATAGTGCCCACATATTCACACCCCTTCAAATTTTCAACATTTTGTCATGGTACAACCAAAAATGTAAATAATGTATTTTATTGGGATTTTATGTGATAGACCAACACAAAGTGGCACATAATTGTGAAAAGGAAGGAAAAAGATAAATGGTTTTCAACATTTTTTACAAATAAATGTGTGAAAATTGTGGTGTATTTTGTATTCAGCCCCCCCTGAGTCAATACTTTGTAGAATCACCTATCGCTACAATTACAGCTGCAAGTCTTTTTGGGTATGTCTCTACCAGCTTTGCACATCTAGAGAGTGACATTTTTGCCCATTCTTCTTTACAAAATAGCTCAAGCTCTGTCAGATTGGATAACGTGTCTGTGAACAGCAATTTTCAAGTCTTGCCACAGATTCTCAATTGGATTTAAATATGGACTTTGACTGAGCCATTCTAACACATAAATATACTTTAATCTAAACCGTTCCATTGTAGCTCTGGCTGTATGTTTAGGGTCTCAAGTCTTTTGCAGACTCTAACAGGTTTACTTCTAAGATTTCCCTAAATTGGGCTCCATCCATCTTCCTATCAACTCTGACCAGCTTTCCTGTCCCTGCTGAACAAAAGCATCCCCACAACAAGATGCTGTCATCACCATGTTTCACGGTGGGGGTGGTGTGTTCAGGGTGATGTGCAGTGTTAGTTTTCCGCCACACATATCAGTTTGCTTTTAGGTCAAAAAGTTCAATTTTGGTCTCATCTGACCAGAGCACCTTCTTCCACATGTTTGCTGTGTCCCCTACATGGCTTCTCGCAAACTGTAAACGGGAATTCTTATATAAGAAATACAGTGAATTCTTGGCCTCCTTCCATTATCTCAGCGCTAAAGATGTGTCAGGCTTCAGATAATTATAGATCTTCCACAGTTATAACACTAAATGTCAACACTATGTAATATTAATAAAAAAGCTGCCGCTTAGAATACAAACGCACAAACATCAAAGAAAATAGTAATAATAAAAATTGCACAAGTCCAGATCTGGTGCCTATAATTATTATAGCAGCGCTACTGTTATAGAGTTCATGATCAGCTTTCATGTGTATATGGTGCACACGAGTAGTAATAGTAGTAGTAATAGTTGACAGATGGTGTGAAAAAAGTCCCAGAAACCTCAGATGGAAAGTTTTTCTATGTTGTAACTTTAAACACCCCACACCGCAGTCTGTGTATCACACTCCCCTTCGGGTTCACACTCTCCAGAGGGTTGAATATATCAGCCATGGATTGATAAACCACATATCTCCTTGGCAGCAAAGCAGGTGTCACAGCATATCCACTGGTTATCAGGACAGAAAGAAAGGCTTCAAATAGTGTAAATTTGTTTTCTCTCTGCTTTATTAACCACTTATGCCCCGTACACACGGTCGGATTTTCCGATGGAAAATGTCCGATCGGAGCGTGTTGTCGGAAATTCCGACCGTGTGTGGGCTTCATCGGACATTTTCCATTGGATTTTCCGACACACAAAGGTGGAGAGCAGGAGATAAAATTTTCCGACAACAAAATCCGTTGTCGGAAATTCCGATCGTGTGTACACAAATCCGACGGACAAAGTGCCACGCATGCTCAGAATAAATAAAGAGATGAAAGCTATTGGCCACTGCCCCTTTATAGTCCCGACGTACGTGTTTTACGTCACCGCGTTTAGAACGATCGGATTTTCCGACAACTTTGTGCGACCGTGTGTAGACAAAACAAGTTTGAGCCAACATCCGTCGGAAAAAATCCTAGGATTTTGTTGTCGGAATGTCCGAACAAAGTCCGACCGTGTGTATGCCCTATTAAGGACCAGGACTCTTTTTTAGATGTGTTGTTTACAAGTTAAAAACAGTTTATTTTGCTAGAAAATTACTTAGAACCCCCAAACATTATAGATTTTTTTTTCTAATGCCCCGTACACACGGTCGGACTTTGTTCGGACATTCTGACAACAAAATCCTAGGATTTTTTCCTAAGGATGTTGGCTCAAACTTGTCTTGCATACACACGGTCACACAAAGTTGTCGGAAAATCCGAACGTTCTAAACGCGGTGACGTAAAACACGTACTTTGGGACTATAAACGGGGCAGTGGCCAATAGCTTTCATCTCTTTATTTATTCTGAGCATGCGTGGCACTTTGTCCGTCGGATTTGTGTACACACGATCGGAATTTCCGACAACGGATTTTGTTGTCGGAAAATTTTATATCCTGCTCTCAAACTTTGTGTGTCGGAAAATCCGATGGAAAATGTGTGATGGAGCCTACACACGGTCGGAATTTCCGACAACAAGGTCCTATCACACATTTTCCGTCGGAGAATCCGACCGCGTGTATGGGGCATTACACCCTAGAGAATAAAATGGCGGTCGTTGCAATACTTTCTGTCACACCATACTTGCGTAGCGGTCTTACAAGAGCACTTTTTTGGGGAAAAAATACACTTTTTTGAATTAAAAAATAAGACAACAGTAAAGTTAGCCCAATTTTTTTTTATATTGTGAAAGATAATGTTATGCCGAGTAAATTGATACCCAACATGTCACGCTTCAAAATTACACCCGCTCGTGGTATGGCGACAAACTTTCACCCTTAAAAATCTCCATAGGTGACATTTAAAAAATTCTACAGGTTGCATGTTTTGAATTACAGAGGGCTGGAATTATTGCTCTCGCTCTACCGATCGTGGCAATACCTCACATGTGTGGTTTGAACACCGTTTTCATATGTGGGCCCTACTCACGTATGCGTTCGCTTCTGCATGCGAGCTCGGCAGGACGGGGCGCGTTTAAATTTTTTTTTCCTTATTTATTTTACCTTTTATTTTTTATTTTTACACTGTTTTAAAAAAAATAATAGGAACACACTACATAAAACTTACTTATTTGCAGCACTCTCTTGATTCTTCTGTACTGATCCTGCTCCTTCAATTTGAGGTCTGACCATTGTTTTCTCAGTTGATCGTTGGATCGTCGTACCCCAAAATTCTTCTGCAGACTTTTCCCAACCTTTTCCACGATCTTGGCCTTTCTGACATTTGGGTTTGGGTAAGGTTCATGCTTCCCATCATTGTCGGCCCTCTTCAAGATGTCCATCATTTCCACCATCTCACCAAAGGACATATTTGATGCCTTAAATCTCCTCCGGGATCAGGATGTTTGTGGCTCCGGGCTTTTGTCGTCCTCCTTGTTGCTACTGTCTGCATGCACTTGCTCTTTCTCCGCCATGTGCTCTCCCACTGCACCGAAAGAGAAGGGGCGGGGAATATGCTAGAAAGAAGGTCAGGGGCGGGCGGTGTTTCACGCATGCGCAGTGTATATAAAGCGTAACGTGAATCGTACGTACGATCTGTGAGCGGAGGACGGAGTAGCGTAAGTGCCGATTGTGCAAACTAAGGTACCATTTTAACTTGGGGCATCAGTGGCCTATACTGCTTATAGATTGAGGCCTATATTGGGACAAGATTATGAGAGTTTAGCCTGACATTAGGGTTTGTCTTGTGTTGTGTCTTGCAGATAAAATGGATAGATTCAACGATCACGACTTCCTCCCTATCTTGATAAATACAGTGAGCTGCCCTGTCTGTGGCAGGTGAAACACACTTTTTATAATGATAAAATAAAGAGGAAGGCAGCGCTGGTTCAATTGCTGGAATTGGTGAAGCCAGGGGTTCCCACAGCAACCATCCCCTATTTGAAGTGCAAAATTGGTGGTCTAAGGAGCACATATAATAGGGAATATGAAAAATGCTGGGGTCAGAATGATAGTCTTTTCTATTTGTTAACATTGAATTTGCAACAGTCATGAGCTCAAAATTGTGTGTGATTGATGACCAAAAAACTAAAACTATGTCCCATTTTCATACACAGGAAAGTCTCAGCCCAGGGAAGGCCGTGGAAAGTCTCAGCCAGGAGGGGGCCATGGAAAGTATCAGCCAGGAGGAGGCGGGGGTAAGTGGCAGCCAGGAGGTGGCCGTGCCCAGTAGCCTGACCGAATCCCAGGTTCCTCCCCTCAGCCTTCCAAAAAAAAGTACCAGGAAGGGGAGGAACATGGAGGAGTCAGCGCTTTCTTTGATTCGGGAGGCTACTGTGGCCCTCAGAACCACCCCCGATATTCAAGAGGCCTATGCCTGCATGGCTGCCAGCAAGATGTAGTAAATGGAGGTGGGCCAACGCCTCATTTGTGAGGAAGTGATCTATCAGGCCCTAAATAAGGGGTGAAAGGCAAATTCACAAGTAAAAGCCATGTTTGTGAGTTCCACCATCCTCCTCCACCTCCTGCCACAACTCCAACGCCAGAGCCACAGCCCGGAAGCAAGCATGTAAGGAAGACAAGAGACTGATGGCCTGGGTTCAGTCTGGTCTGACAAAAGATGCAGGTTGTTGTAAGTCCACAGCCTGGGGACATATATGTCATCTGCTGCTGCTCCCGATCTCTCGGAGTCCTGGACCAGATTGTGCTCCCTATTACATGGACTCCTTAGGCTACCAATTTTGCCTGTCAAATAATTGATGTGTGCCCTGGGGTACAAAGGCTTTGCCAATTTCACCAATTTATCCAGCGTTGTCTTCCTCTTTATTTTGTTATGACCCCTAATAAATGTCTATTTTTATAGTACAAATACTTGGCTATGTGTTTTAGTTCAAAAAGGACAGTTTGTTTGTGAGTAGGCAGGTACATTGCAAAAATACAATGTCAAATTAACAAGGGACACCAACACCAACCAATCTCCATGAGGTTAAAAAATACAAGATAATAATGGTATTGTGGGATAAAATATTATGGAGATCACTAGAAATTAAAAATCATAAGATCTTGATAAAAAAAAAAAAAGAAAAAGTAGGTCACTCGAAAAAAATATATAACGTATTCTGGAGATCTGTCAAAAAATACAAAAAAAAAAGATTATTCATGAGATCACGAGAAATAATAAAGAAATCAGTTTGTCAGAACTCTGTGTGAATATCAGCAGCAAAACAACTTCATTATTCCAGCATTATAAAGAAGTAGAAAATGCGTTGCATTAAAAGATTCAAAAATTTGCAGCATGAAGAATGTGCTATCTCTATTCCGAATGCTAGTTTTACCAGACCAAGCGCTTCCATCTCGTACTTGATTCAGAGCATGTGTGGAATTTTGTGCGTCGGAATTGTCTACACACACTCGGAAGTTACTACAACGGATTTTATTGTCGGAAAATTTGAGATCCAGCTCTCAAATTTTTGTTGTCGGAAATTCCGACACGAAATGTCCGATGGAGCCTACACACGGTCAGAATTTCCGTCAACAAACATTTGTTGTCCGAAATTCCAATCGTGTGTACACGGCCTAAGAAGAAGCGACTCACACTATAGAGGAAGCAGCATTCACCGCTTGCTTCCTGGTATGTCTTCTTCCTGGTCGTGGAATGCTCTCCTCACATCCAGTCGTCAGGCCAATTCCTATGGCTTTCTTTCTTGCCACTCTTCCATTAAAGGCCAGATTTGTGAAGTGCACGACTAATAGTTGTCCTGTGGACAGATTCTCCCACCTGAGCTGTGGATCTCTGCAGCTCCTCCAGAGTTACCATGGGCCTCTTGGCTGCTTCTCTGATTAATGCTCTCCTTGCCGGGCCTGTCAGTTTAGGTGGACGGCCATGTCTTGGTAGGTCTGCAGTTGTGTCATACTCCTTCCATTTTTGGATGATGGATTGAATAGTGCTCCATGGGACGTTCAAAGCGAAGGATAATTTTCTATAACCTAACCCTGCTTTAAACTTCTCCACAAGTTCGTCCCTGACCTGTCTGGTGTGCTCCTTGGCCTTCATGATGCTGTTTGTTCACCAAGGTACTCTTAAAAACCTCTGAGGGCATCACAGAACATCTGTATTTAAACTAAGATTAACCACTTCAGCCCCGGAAGATTTTACCCCCTTCCTGACCAGAGCACTTTTTACGATTTGGCACTGCGTCGCTTTAACTGACAATTGCGCGGTTGTGCGACGTTGCACCCAAACAAAATTGCTTTTTGCCCACAAATAGAGCTTTCTTTTGGTGGTATTTGATCACCTCTGCGGTTTTTATTTTTTGCGCTTTAAACAAAAAAAGAGCGGCAATTTTGGAAAAAAAACAATATTTTTTACATTTTGCTATAATAAATATCCCCCAAAAATATATAAAAAAAACTAATTTTCTCCTCAGTTTAGGCCGATATGTATTCTTCTACATATTTTTGGTAAAAAAAATCGCAATAAGCGTATGGTTTGCGCAAAAGTTATAGCGTCTACAAAATAGGAGATAGTTTTATAGCATTTTTATTATTTATTTATTTTATTAGTCATGGCGGTAATCTGCGATTTTTATCATGACTGCGACATTATGGCGGACACATCGGACACTTTTGACACTAGGGAGTGATTCTAACTATGGGGGGATGGGCTTCCACTCACATGACAGCGATCACTGCTCACAATGACAGGGAGCAGTGATCTGTGTCATGTCACCAGGCAGAATGGGGAAATGCCTTGTTTACATAGGCATCTCCCTGTTCTGCGGCTCCATGACACGATCGCTGGGACCTTGACGGACATCGAGTCCGCGGGTCCCACGGGCACGGACGCGCTGTACGCGGCGGGTGCGCCCGCTAGCCCCGCCAATTAAAGGGGACGTACAGGTACACCCATTTGCCCACCGCTTTCATAAGGCACTGTACTTATAGGGAGGTAATTCCCATCTGTCATAAACTGGTGTCCAGCAGCAGGAGACAGACTATGGAGCCCTGGCATTGGCAAGTGTTAAGTTTCTTCAGAACCCAATGGTTCTGTTGGTTTTTGGACTAAATAAAGCTAACAAGTGGTGACTGTTCCCAACCACTGGAGCAGCATTTGGGCCAACAAATGTCTGCTGGACACATAGAAATGTTTGCATTTTTCACTGAAAATCCATCAAAGCCACTTAATATTTCAAAGAAAGCTGCCAGTGCTAATTAATAAATTTGGAAGAACATTCAAATTAACATGGATAAAGCGTGACTGGCAAAGAGTGCAAATAAATGCCTCCTCCTATGTTTTGGGACATTCGATTTTTGTACTAGTTGGTAAACTGTGTGCTACCAGCTGTTCCCCCTTTTTTTTGTATTTGCGATCTACAACGAATTATTGAAAGACAGAATGAATTACATCCACTGGCAAGTGGAAGCTGATTTCAGGCACTGCTATATGGTGACATTTAAATTCCAGTAAACAAAGAAAAAAAGAAACATGGTTATTTTCCTTGAAATTCTGACTTTTAAAAATTAAAATGTTTATGAACTGAGTATGAAATACATCTGCTCTCTACTTTGTCAGCTAAAAACAGGGCTCTTGTTTATAGGTGGGCACACCAGAAACCCCAGACACCAGAAAAAATAAAATGTTTAAAGTGGATGTAAACCCAATGTCATCCTTTCTATACTACTGCCATAGGGGTTATCTATAAGGATATACATGCCTCCTACATGTATCTTTACCTGTCACCTGTAACCCCTCTGTCTGTTATTAGACCCGAAAAACTGCATATTCTGTGGGTGGGTCTGTTGTCTGGAGCTCGGCGGGTGGAGTCGTGATGTCAGTAGACTCCCTGCCCACCTCTACACTCCCCTTGTCAATATGCATTTTCTCCTGTGTATTTCTTACACTGAACTTCTACTGAACTTCTGCTATGATCTCATCCAGTGAAAAGACAGGAAAGTAACCACATGACTTCAGAATGCCAAATCATGCTGAGGTGTGGAACAGCCAATTCTTGCAGAGCTGCTGAAGAAAGGAGTGGGAGGGAACTAAAAAATAATGCATGTCTTAGGCTAGTGCACGAGATATGTAAATCACCTGTCACTCACAGCAAGGGGGAGGATTTGACAAAGTTTTTCTCAGTTTGTCAAGATTTATCTCACTGAACAATAAAAGAGGATTGCTCAGAGATGGATTAACTCTGTGTGGCAAAAAAAAAATATATAATGTAACAGCGCTCAGTCCATGAGTGAAAAGGAATGATGAACAAATATATAATCACACATCGTATGTGTAGTCAGTCAAGGATAAAAATTAGTAGAATTAACATACAATGACCAAGAAATAATGTCCAAAAAATAGTCCAATGCTGAATAAAAGAATGAAACAATGAAGAAAAGTCTATAGTTTATAATACATCGATTTTCTATATGGATGTGGGAGCCAGAGGGATCTCTGTGTATCCAATACTCAGGGCAGCTTCCTGTTGAGCGAAGTCAGCTCTCCATAATAGACATGAAAGATCAGAAAGAAAGCGCCTCTTAAGTAACAATATTTATTGTGGTATGGAAATCATATAAAAGCACTTACATATAAGCTGATAAGTGTAAACTTCCAAGAAGAACTAATCCCGATTCGTCAGACTGCCAGGTGTATAGGTAAAAGCCGAGGGGATGGCCGCGGACCTCCGCTCGGAGACGCCGGCTGTAGTGCGGTGAGCAGAAGAGACACTTCCGCGTTCCAGCAGGGTCATGTGGTGGGTGACGTCAATCGGGTAGTTCTGTAAGCTGGGATCCACTACGCGTTTCTGAGCATGCGCGAAGCTCGTAACGGGCATGCGCGCTCCTTTTTCAAGTGTGTGTTGATCAGGGAACAAGGAAGTTATATAGCTCAGAGTAAAAGACTAAGGATAGCTAAGGCCAATCGGAGGGATGGGGCGTGTATAAGACAGGGCGGAATAACGAAAGAAAGGATAAGTTCTTAATGGATAACAAATACTTCTACAAATATAATGAAACTCATAAGAATAAAGATAATAAAATGAAAATGGTGGCAAATAAATGGAGAGATAAATCATAACAGTGGATATATATGGAAAAATATATGGAAAAATATATATATATACATAAAATTGTATATATAGAATTTAACAAAAGATGGAACAAAAATTAAATGGTAATGAAATAAACATGGGAGTTTTTGGAAAAATATATGAAAAAATAATAATGAAAAAATAATGAAAAAATAATAATAAATAAAAAAGTAAAAATAAAAAAAAAATAAAAAATAATAAGTAAAATATAAAAATAAATATAAAAATAAAAATAAAAATAAACATAAAGATGAAAGTAAAAATGGATGGTGGCCAGGAATTACAATATTATATAATGTCTATCAATAATAAATATCAATTAGGTATATGGCAATAATTAATCTCAAAAAATCGGGTAAAAAAAAAAAAAATAAAAAAAAAATAAAAACTAAAATAAAATAAAAAACTAAGGATATGGACAATATATACTTCTATACATATAAAACATACATAAATACAAGATGCCAAGTCATAAGATATATACAAAGAAATTAATAAAAGAGTAATATATATATATATATATATGTGTATATATATATATCAAAATCTCATATGACAAAAAAGGTGGATAAAAATACTAAAACCGAATAATAATAATGTTAAAAATAGAGAAGGTCAGGTATGACATGTACCAGGATTAAAATATCATATAATAGTGTTAACCTCTAATTCCTCATTTAACCCATTAGGTGCCAAAGTGTCCAAAATAAAAATCCAAAAGGTTTCACGTTCACATAGTTTAGAAAAGCGTTCAGCCTCAGATAATTTACGAGGTATGGATTCAATTATCCATACCCGTAGGCCCGCAGTGGATTGATGGTGATGTTCGAGAAAGTGTCGGGGTACGCTGTGTAAGTCGCAGCCTTTTTCTATGAAGCGGCGATTCACAGCGTACCCCGACACTTTCTCGAACATCACCATCGCGTGCTCAGATAGCGTGCTCAGGATTAGCACTTGTCAAATTTTTGCTGTCAGTGTTTTCTTTGAAAGAATTTTATTTAACTTTCTGTGACTCTGCTAGGAGAAAGGAGCAGGTTAAGCGGAACTACTTAGATAAGGCATTCTGTGACTGGCCAAAGGCACAATTGAATGTCATGATCTTCCCTTGTCCAATCGCAGAACACCTTATATTCTTTGAAAAGAATACAATACATTTTAGAACGGAGGAGCTGCAGAGTGAGGAACTCTCCATGATCGCCGCTCTACAGCTCTGACAGTCTCCATGGCGGGAGTTCAGCACGTACAGAGGAGCACAGAGGTACGTATTGGTACCTAGCTAGTGCTTCCATATTGTTTTTGCCCAGAGTTCAGCTTTAAGTGCTGGATTGCTAAACTGCTTGTTGCTCCACAGATCAAAGGAATATTCAGCAGAATTATAATGAATGAATGTAATATATTAGTGATCCTTCTGATTTGGTCCAGCCTAACTACTGGGATAAAAAGTGTGGTGAAATCTCCTGAAAGGGGTCATAGGCATCAGCTCATGTAAAGGGGATTCCCTCACTTTTCCACTCTATGTAAAATTAAATATAATTTAAGGAAATAATACAACTAATTTTCTAGATTAGTACTGTATATTATCAACTAATAACTGTGTCAGCATAATAAGAGAAGTCGATAAACTCTTAGCCATCAGAACTAATTCACACCAGCCCCCACATGTTAGGCTCTATATAACATGTGCGTGCTGGTGTGCGTTATGAAAAGAGGAGTTAAGCGTTTTACAGATGTAGCACGCTCCTGGATAGGTGGTAGGAAGTTAGAAAAATGTAGTCCTTTTTGGCTCCTTGGTAATCAAAGGAACAGCTTTTGATTTATTTGGGCTGTTCTAGGATTTCACAGGCTGCAGGTTTTACTGGTTCCCCTCTTCATTCTAGAGGCTTCTAGAACATAAATGACTGGCAAGTCAAATGAGCAGTCTGAATATTTCTGTTGCTTCAGACAATCCCTGGGGAGGTGTGCCCAGTAGGTGGCTGGAGATGAACATAAATAGTCTGAGGCCTGTTCTTATCCTGCTGGAGAAGTTCCCAGCCTCAAGGTGCTCTGCCCCTTTGAGGCAGATTTTGCTGGGGTTTCCTGCAGTTCATCAAGGTCCCAGCTGTGGCTCTCTACTTTGGAGCTTACCAAGAAATCTCACCTAAAGATCTGTTCTGGAGGACTCACTGGAGAGTGTCAGATGGAAGCTGTAAAGTATGTAGCTGTCTTGTGGCACTGTAAATATTAACCCCTCCTTCATTGAAGAGTGTTTGGTGGAAGCTAGAGACTGAGGCATAAAGTTGTCTGAAGGAAAATGGGGAGTCCAGCTGTCCTGGAGAGACATTGTAAAAATATACTTGAGCTCAAGATCCAAGTGACTGTGTGCTGCTTTTGAAGGATAAGTGACATCAGTAGCTCCTTACTGAGACAACTATTACTGGGTCTCAGTTCTGGCCATTCCTAATAACCCTTGGCATAAAGACTGTTCATAGAAGTCTAGCCTAGTCGAGAGTGTCCTCCTGTTACTATTCAGCGTACCTTGAATATCCCATAGCACCCTTTCCCATCCCGAGTTCTACAAGCAATAAACTAAAAAAAGACAACCCCTAGTCTAGTCTGTTTATTGGAGTCAAAGTGGGTGGACTGTTGCTTGTGTGACTGGTGGCCTCTGTACGGTCTGGGAAAGAACCAGTTAAAATCTGCATCTCTTTTGGGGTAGCGCTACAAAACACACTGCACTGCTTACTTTTTCTTTTGACAATTTATTCTACTTTTTCTTATGACAATTTATTCTACTCTATGCAGTGATATGCTGCAGTCCAGACAAGCTGATTTTCTTTACAGTGCATAACCCTTGCATTGAGCTTGAATTGATCATTGCTTAACAGTGCAGCTCAACTGACATGGTGTGAATGAAACCTAAATGAACCAGCCAATCATAATTGTGTATTTTGTAATGAAGAGGGTGCAAAGAATTTGCTGCGGTCTGAGCAAAACAGGTGTCCACTCCAAATAGTGTCTGAGTCACACCATGTGTAGGAGTACCGAGTGCTGAACAGTTTCTCATCATCTAGTCACAAAAAAAAATTGCTAAACAGCTTTTTCAAAATTCAAAGCACATAATTGAATTAGGTAATGATTTACATGTTAAAGTAAGAAATAAATATTAATGATGTGCATGACATATTTTATATTCCGAATTAATTTCTGCATAGGTATAAAAATCAAAGGTAAGCTCGAAACCGTGTAAGCTTCATTGCTACATCAGATTGGACCTTGGTTTTTCTTCAGTAATCGATCTGGCCATCAAGAGATGTTTTTATTTCAGACACACATACTTTTTATCAAGAGAAAATCAAAACCTGGCAGCATGTGGAGATTATGTCTGCATAGAAAATATATCATTACATTTTCATGCTATTAAAAACAGTGAACTTATAATTGGGAGACAGAATTGCATTTATCAGTGATCTTTTACTTTAAAAACAAACTTAAACAACTTACCCTAAAATGTGTGCTAAATTCAACTCCTTCAACATTTAACCACTTCTGGACCGCCCAATAGCGTATATATATTAATATATACTGTATTTGTGATTTTGCACTTTTGCCTAGGGGGCACACACGCCTCCGGTTGGCCGCTTTTGCTGTGATTACTCACAGCAGAAGCCGATCTGCGGGTGCGGGTACTGAATGTCCGCTGGATCGTCGGGCAGAGACACAGAATGAAGCTCTGCCTATGTAAACAAGGCAGCGTTCCTTTCTGACAGGGGGAGATATGATGGATTTTGTGTCACTGCAAAGTCATTCGCAGTCGCCATTACTAGTATAAAAATAGATAAATAAATACAAATTCCAGTATATATCTCATAGTTTTTAGACACTATAACTTTTGCTCAAACCAATCAACATACGCCTATTGTGATTTTTTTTTTTTTTTTTACCAAAAATATGTAGCAGAATACATAGTGGCCTAAATTTATAAAGAAATTAGATTTTTTTTTTTTTTTATTGGATATGTTTTATAGCAGAAAGTAAAAGAATATTGTTTTTTTTTTCAAACTTGTCAGTCTTTTTTTGTTTATAGTGCAAAAAATAAAAAACACGATCAAATACCAACAAAAGAAAGCTCTATTTGTGGGAAAAAAGACATACATTTTATTTGGGTACAGCGTAATAGTTGTAATAACTAAAGATTGTATCAAAGTGCATTATAAACAAACAGAAACTAAAAATGGTGTTATATTCAATTAAAATAATGGATACATAATAACACAGAGCATGCTAACTAAAAACTATGAACTGAGAAGCATTTATCTGCTTTACTTTGTTATGCAAACATCAGTATATTGTGTGAAATAAGAATGATATGGCAGCCCAAAGTGTTGGACCTAATACATGTAAAAATGGCACCTGTCAGCAGAAACAAAATCTACATATTATCATATCATGCTAATCATTCCATACTCATATAACCAATACTGGATAAGTACCTTTGTGTCCAATATAAAATACTGCAAACATTAGCATACCCACAAATACTGCTGTCAAGATATTAGATGCATATAAACAAAAGCAAAAAAAAAAACCCCAAAAAAACGAATACACTATATACAAAAGAAACTTCACTCACCAACCACACCAAACAGTTTACTATTAAGGTAAGGACACATCCTAAATGTATAAATGCATAGAACTCAAATAAAAGATGATACAACAAAGGTTCATATAATAAAAATCTATAAATACAGCTGGATGTACCCTATTGCTTTTCAGCTAAAATAACCAATTCTATATTAGCATAGCCTGGACCTGTTTCAATGGACAATCTATGGAAGGAATATAAATCATCTATCAGCATTATAGTGAAAATTCCAAAAGCCAATCTGTCACCAAGCTAATTACTTTTATTGAAAGCAACCATTTTTTGGTCCCTAGTGGCATAATAGCACAACTACAGTGATTAATGTGCTTCATGCACTTTGCTGCACTTTCCAATCTAGCAAAAGAATTGAGCTAAGAAAATGCATTGCAGTGCAGTCGAAAAAAAAGTCATATACACAACAATTTTATTGCATTGACATGCATTTTACTATACTAGTTAAATGATTTCCCCAAAAATACATGGTGAGGTGTCAATGCGATATTAGTGCATCCATGTTGGAGTAAACATTTCCTTGATGTTAGTTCAGTGACTTCCCTGGAACTAGCATGTGACTCAAGAGTTCAAAGAGGCCTTTCAGAGATTAAATTATAAAACAAGTTTAGCTTAGACAAATCACCATTGAAGTTACCTTTGGTGAAATGCGGCCACTAGCCATTTTACTTACAATATTGAAATGTTTGACAATTTAGAACATTTCTATTCTGTATAAAGGCAGATAATACTGTTTAACCATCTGTCATCTACAATAATCATGTTATACTGGTATAATTACAAAATGTTAATAATATTTGGTTTGTTGTGCAGTCTTTAAATAATCTCTTTTGGTTCCAAATGTGATGAATAGTTCTGATATTAGAATAATTTCATGGTTTGAAATACTAATCCTTATACACACAAAATAAAATATGTTAAATGAGCACAGCTTTTATAATTATTTGATTAGTTATTGTTGTTCTGGCTTTTATAATTATCTGTGGAAGCTTTAATATTGGATTGTTCCAGGAAATGCGTATGCCATCTAACTTAATACACTAGTTAGACTTCAAAAGGAAATAAAAAGAAGGAAAGTTAAAGAAGAAATGTTTCTGTGATGTTATAGTTTAAAATAAACATACCACTAGAAAGATATATTGTCATTGAAAAATGTTTGACATTACTGCATGCAAATATAGGTGTTACTTGTATGTAAGGCCTCATGCACCCTCCTGCTGTTAGGTTCATGTTTTTGTGAGTTTAAGTGCTTTTTTTCTGCCCTTAAACTTCCCTCTATGTTATCCTATGTGTCCATGCACACATGGTTGTTTTTAACAGTTTATCAGCAGGGGAGTTTATTGGCTGCATTTTTTAAAAACAGTTTAGCAGAGTTTAGCAGAGTTTAACAGAGTTTGGAGTTTGGGTATTTATTTATTTTATTGGTCAGATTTTTAATTTAGTCTGGCCATTGAGAGCAATTAACACTGAAGTGCTAAACGTGCTTAGCGTTTAGGCACGTTTAGGCATGTTTAACTTCCTGGCATCCGCGCTATAGCTGAATGACGGCCACAGCGTGGACCTACATTCCCGGGAGGCCGTCATTTGACGGCCTCCCCTGTGCACGCTCCCTGCCCGCGCCCTGCAGGGCGCGCGCCGGGCGCGTTGTGATCACCGAGTCACTGAGACTTGGCTGATCACCGATCTGTGTAAGGGGCCGGTCCCGGCCCCTTACCATGTGATCAGCTGTCAGCCAATGACAGCTGATCACATGATGTAAACAAAAGATCGGTAATCGGTTTTTTTTTTTACTCACGCTGACAGCGCGAGTAGAAAAAAAAGCCGATCACCGGATCGGATGTGAGGGACATCGGTCCCCAAGTGGAAGAGGCACATCTACCTCATCAGTGCCCACTAAAAGTGCCACCTAATAGTGCCCACAGTGCCACCTAACAGTGCCCACAGTGCCACCTAACAGTGCCCACAGTGCCACCTAACAGTGCCCACAAGTGCCACCTATCAATGCCCACAAGTACCACCTATCAATGCCCACCTGTAGTGCCAATCAGTGCCACCTGCCAGTGCTGCCCATCACTGCCACCCATCAGTGCCCATCACTGCCACCCATCAGTGCCCATCACTGCCGCCTATCAGTGCCCATCACTGCCGCCTCATCAGCGTACATCAATGAAGGAGAAAAATTACCCGTTTAAAATTTTTTATAACAAAATATAAAAAAAAAACTTTTTTTTTTTTTAAAAATTCAGTTTTTTACATTTTTTTAATAAAAAGTAAAAACCGCAGAGGTGATCAAATACCACCAAATGTAGTGGTGAAAAAATGATAAAAATTTCATTTGGGTACAGTGTTGTATGACCGCGCAATTGTCATTCAAAGTGCGTCAGCGCCGAAAGCTGAAAATTGGTCTGGATAGGAGGGGGGTTTAAGTGCCCGGTAAGCAAGTGGTTAATAGCGTTTACAAATGTTTAACAGCGTTCAGCATTTTTTGTGGTCAAAATTGACTCTCCTGAATTTTTAGAGAATCTTTACACAAAAAAATGGGAATGTCAATTTAGTTCAATCTTGTTTTATTAAAAGATAGCACAATCAAATTGCAGATGCAAAATATCAAACAAAATGAAAAGAGTACAGAGGTAACATATTCAA
This sequence comes from Lithobates clamitans, assembly GCA_037952925.1. NCBI lineage: Eukaryota > Metazoa > Chordata > Amphibia > Anura > Ranidae > Lithobates > Lithobates clamitans. Next base: position 7,526,011 of record JBBGZY010000076.1, on the reverse strand, counting down.
GTCTTCCAACATTATTAATCCACACAAATTAGCGGAACAATATATCGTAATATCATTTTTTTTAACTGTTCCCTGTCATTTTCCTGTGACAATAGATGCTCAAGATCCCTGATAGAATCAAGTTCACTCGCAAATTCCATAAGGGAAGGTATAGTAGTAGTTTTCCAGTGATGGGCAATAATCATCCTGGCTGTCACCAGGAAGAGTCTAAGGATGTCCTACTTGGTGAACCTAATAGGTCCCAGAATCATAGAGAGGAGCAATATGGTAGGAAAGAATAGTATTTGGGTCACCATGACTTTACAGTAATGATTGAGGATTCATATCCTGAACATTTGAAGCAGGGTGCATTCCCACCAAATGTGGAGCATAGTGCCTTTAGATGTGTGGCAAACTGACGGAGGATGGAGTGATGTCTGTGCCACCTGGTGGTGAGTTTGAACACTTTTTCCTGCACCTGTGTCGTTATCGACAATTTGTGGGTCAGGGTGAAACATTTTTCCCAGGCCGCCAGGGTAATAATGGTCTGAAATTTTTTATCCCACGTTAGCATGTATGAAGGGGGATCCTAGTGGGCTGCAGAGGCTGCAAAAGTATAGAGTATAACTGGGAGATGGGACGTGATCATTCTATAAGAGTAGTGATTCAAATGTAGTAGGACTGACGAAGATATCAGAAAGCGTTTTAATGGAGCGTACATAGGATAAGATCTATTGTCTCCACTGTGCACAAATGTGATGGTGACCACTGGTGGGGCCTGGGACTGTCAATGAAGGGTCCGATTGGAACATTTAAAGGAGCTGACCATGTAGTGAGCCTGCAAGAAGCATTTCATTGTGTAAGTATTCAGGTCTAATTTTGTTTTACCAAGAAGCCAAAGGAAATTCAGTATAGTTGGGAAACCATGGTCAATAGATTAATTCTCAGATTTTGTATAGATGTGGAACAAATTTTAAATGGGAAGTTGTTCTTCAGTTGTTATATATGGTGTGAAGATAAGGAGACATTGAGAAGTTCAGATTCGGTGTAATTAACCTTGAATTTACTAAGTATGCCAGACCTCTGTGGAGGATCGAGGGCAAGGAAGTATGTGACTATGTGACTATGTCACATATATCAGCAAATCATCAGCAAAAAAGGCACATTTTGGATTAATGTTCCATCATCAAAATATACAGAAGGGGAACAGGGGACATCATTAACTGGTATCGTTAAAGATTGGAAAAGTAGGAGAAAAACTAATTCTAGCTGAAGGTGAGGAGAATAGCAACAAATTTCTGGAAACCATATGGGGGCCCAAGTCTACAGTATCTGTTCAAGGGACAGCTTTAAAAATTTCTGATTTTTAGTGACAGGAGGCCAAGGGAAATAATGTGGAGGCAATCATAATCTATTAAGAGGATTGTATTTATCTCTAGCCTCTCTTACTAAACCCACCTGCTCCAGATAGTTGAGGCAAGGTAACAATGTCTGTTGGCTATAGCTTTTACATACATATTCAGATCAAATCCAATTAATTATATAGGTCTGTAGATTGCGCAAATAGAGTGGTCATTGCCAGGTTTAGGGATAAGGGAGTTGTGGGCTTCAAGAGAATAAAGAGGAAAGTTGGCTCTGGTTGGCAGGGAGTTGAAGACCTTGGTTAGAAATGGCAGGAGCAAAGAGGAGAAAGATTTGTAGAACTTGGGTGTGTACCTGTTCAGTCTGGGGCTTTTTCCAGAAGAGGTATTAGTAATGGCAATAGTGATTTCCTCCTCAGTAAAAGCCCCTTCCAGGGAATTAATCATGGAGGCATCTAGCATGGGGAGCTGAGTGACCGCATTGTAAGCAGCCACCTCATCATCATAGGACTTAGTGGCCCCTGGCTGGTGTTGATCTTGGATGGCATATAAAGTATGGTAGAGGTCACTAAACATTTATATAATAGAGAAAGAGGAGGAAATCATCTCATTGTGTGTCCCCTTTAGTGTGTGCTGTTCTGGAATTAAGAGACCTAGCCAGGGATCTACTGCACTTATCCCAATTTATAATGGGTTAGTTCAATTTTTTCAGTCAAAGAGAGGGCAGAAGCCTCATACAGTTCAGTTCACAGAGGAGAGAGGGAGCTGCAGGTATCTCGGGAAGGGTCACAGTAGAGGGAGAGGCCTTATTTTTAGTTTCAGAGTTTGTTCATGGCGTTGGTGACAAATTCAGCATGTTCCCTTTTCAAATGTGTACCCTGTTTGGATGACTAGCCCCCAGAGAACATCATGCAGAGCTTCCCATTGATACAGCAATGGGGTGGGGTCAGACACATGGTCACAGAAGTTGTAAATTGCTTCAGTGATTCGGGCTTGACAATCTGGGTTCATTAACAAAGAGTCATTACCCGCCACGTCCATTCCCACGGTGGTGCAGATGGAATCGTAAGTGTAAGATGAGAGAATGGTCTGACCAGATCATGGTGTTGATATCGCAGACCAGCGATAGTTGTGGAGAATTAGGTATATTCTTTATGCCAAAGCTGTAACATTTTCCAGACGTCTATCAAATGATATTTGTATAGGGCACATTTCAGTACATTTAATTTGGGGTACGAAAACAAAGAGCGGGAAGTAGAAAAATCTAGATGAGGTTAGAGAGGAATGTAGTTTTTCCAGTGTAAGTTTTTCCACCATGAATCGGGATATTAGGGAAGTAAATATAGGCTACCATGAACTTAACACCCTAAAGTGAAAACTTCAGAGACAAACCCCCAAAGAATTTGCAATTTCTAATTTAGAGTGTACAGTGAGTACAACAAAAACTCGTTTTAGATAATGCAGAAAATGAATAAAAGGATACAATCCCTAACAGTTTTTTTTTGTGTGTGTAATATTGGTGTAATATTCCTTCACTTCCTGTACCAGAGATGTAATGCAACAGGAAGTTAGACCAAATCTCCCAAAGTGAAAGGAATCTCTCTCTTCTCCAGAAACAAGGTGTGCCTATCACCCCTAATCTCTTGTTCGCGGGACAACTCTAAAATCTGGGATTTCCCTTCACTTTCTTTCTTGGTAACAATGATTACCGGTACAAATAGAGGTATTCATTTCCCCCGATGGGGACACAAACAGCAATAAAAACGTAAGCAAAGGATAAGAGACAGCATCCAAAGCCCCTCCTGCTTACTCTCTGCTGATTATAGTTTGTTACTGCTCTTTAGTATACAACAAAAAAAGAAAATTAAGAAAAGAGTGAGGAGAAAAGGACAGAAATATAATAGAGGTAAGTCTAGTGATCAACTGAACAGCAAACTTCAAAGAAGTTTAAATGTCGAACCCAAATTAAATGAATGGAAGCTGAATTTGTCAAATAAAGATAATAATTTCCTGGGTTAATAGGCAAGGGAGTGTAAAAAAATTACATGGTGGGGTGGACACTGCCCTGGGTAATGTTTTAATGCAAAAAAAATACATAAATAAATACATAAATTCCATTTGGCCAGGAGCAGTGATTTTTTTTAAATGTTTAAAGCGTAACTCCACTTTTGTTGAGAAAAAAACATTCCCCTCTGGGTGATCAATGTATATTGCAAGGATTATAACAACCTTTGTTGCAGATTCCTACCTTTTGTTATTTTGAAGAAATCCATGTGAGTTTGTCTGTGCCTCTGGGCTGAGTGGGTCTAATGCAGGGCCAGCCCTACCATGGGACCTGATGGTACCATTGGTCCTAGGTGGCACTTTCAGGGGGGCAGCAAATTGCAACCCGCCAGCCAGCCCTTTCCATCCACTCCGCTGCTTATCCCACTGCGAGGAGCTAATTTTTCTCTCAATAGGACCTGCAGCAGTGTGCAAATCCAGTACAGCCGGGGATTGGCTATCAAGTCAGCTGGATGTGCACTGTGCAGCCCCAATGAGAGACTTCACCTGTCAAAACGAGAGTGTGATGTCGGGTAGGGGCTGGATTGCTACCCAAACCCACCCCTCTGTCAAACCAGTGCATAGCGAAAGATCTGGTGACACAACATCGGCATTCATACATTGCTGGACAGGAGAGAGTTGCAGAGGGTCAGGATCAGCTGTCTATTCCTCTTACCCCAGGTTTTTAAGCCTCCATTAACCCTGCACTCACAGGCAGCTCCCCACTTTTACTTAAGCACAGAAGCCTCTAATGGGAGTGGTTTCATCATTAGGAGTCAGCTGTGGCAGCTGCAGAGCACTAATGAGGAAAGCTTCTGGGCCTGCATCCCTTTAGACATGTTCCTATTGGAAATACCTCACCAAAAATGACATTTTTGTTGCAGGGGATGCCTGAAATCTGACTTGTATCTTAGCAGACTTCTGGGAAAATTGGTGAGCCAATCACACAAGCAGAAAATTATGTTTCTGGGGTGTGGTTTGTATACATTCTAAGACCCCATACACACTATTCGATTCTCTGCAGATTTTTGTCATCAGATTTACCAAAACCATGTAGTGCAAGGGCCCGTCTGATTTCATACAAATTAAATCTCTTAAGGTTTGACCTCATATTATATGGTTTTGGTAAATCTGAAGACAAAAATCTGCAGAAAATCAAATAGTGTGTATGGGGTCTTAGTTACATAGTTAGTCAGGTTGAAAGAAGACACAAGTCCATCTAGTTCAACCAAAATAAAAAAAAATAATCTCATAATCACAATCCTTCACCCACAATTGATCCAGAGAAATGTGAAAAACCCCAGCAAAGCATGCTCCAATTTGCTACAGCAGGGGAAAAAAATAATTCCTGATCCCTGAGAGGAAATCAGATTTTCCCAGGATCAACTTCATCTATAAATGTCAGTACCCAGTTACATAATGTAAATTTAGGAAAGAATCCAGGCCTTTTTTAAAGCAATCTACTGAGCTGGCCAGAACCACCTCTGGAGGGAGTCTATTCCACATTTTCACAGCTCTTACTGTGAAGAAACTGTATTTGGAGATTAAATCTTTTTTTCCTCTAGACGTAAAGAGTGCCCCCTTGTCCTCTGTGATGACCTTGAAGTGAATCACTCATCACCAAGTTCACTATATGGACCACTTATGTATTTGTACATTTTGATCATATCCCCCCTTAATCTCCTCTTCTCAAGAGAGAATAAATTCAGTTCCTCTAATCTTTCCTCATAGCTGATGCCTCCTATTAATTTGGTTGCCCTTCCCTGCACTTTTTCCAGTTCCCCAATATCCTTTCTGAGAACTGGTGCCCAAAACAGAACTGCATATTCCAGATGAGGTCTTACTAATGATTTGTAAAGGGGCAAAATGATATCTCGCTCTCTAGAGTCCATACCCCCGTTATACAAGAAAGGACTTTGCTCGCTTTGGAAACCGCCGTTTGGCACTGCATGTTATTATTGAGCTTATGATCTACCAAAAACCCAAGATCCTTGTCCACTATGGATTCCCCCAGTTGTACTCCCCCTAGTATGTATGATGCATGCATATGCTTAGCCAACAAGTGCATAACTTTACATTTATCAACATTAAACCTCATTTGCCACTTAGTTGCCCAATTAGACAGTGCATTGAGGTCAGCTTGTAAACTGGAGACATCCTGTAAGGATGTTATTCCACTGCATAGCTTGGTGTCATCTGCAAAGACAAAAATGTTACTTTTAATCCCAGACCCTATATCATTTATAAAGTAATTAAAAAGTAAGAGTCCCAACACTGAACCTTGGGGTAAACCACTGATAATCTTAGACCATTCAGAGTAAGAATCATTAACCACTACTCTCTGAATTAGTTTTTTTAGCCAGTTTTCTATCCATTTACAAATTGATCTTTCCAAGCCGGTAGACTTTACCTTACACATTAGCCGTGTGTGTGGAACTGTGTCAACTGCTTTTGCAAAATCCAAGTATACCATGTACACAGCCACCCCTCTGTCCAAGGTTTTACTTACCTCCTCATAAAAAGAAATCAGGTTTGTTTGACAACTTCTGTCTTTCATAAATCTATGCTGTCTGTTGCTTAAAATATTTTTTTCCAACAAGAACTCATTTATGTGGTCTTTAAATAAACTCTCCAGTATCTTCCCGAATATAGAAGTTAAACTAACAGGTCTATAGTTACTTGGTAAAGACTTTGATCCCCTTTAAATATGGGCACCACATTGGCCTTACGCCAATCCAGTGGTACCATTCCAGCCATTAACAAGTCCCTAAAAATTAGAAACAATGGCTTTGAAATGACAGAGCTCTTTCTTTTCTTTATTCTTTTAGGATCCGTGGGTGGATGCCAAACTCTGACCAGGTGCTTTATCCACCTTTATTTTGTCTAAATATGTCTGGACCATATCACTTTTAAGCCATTCTGGATCATTTGAGGCTGTGTCAATACCATCCCCATTAAACTCATGAGTTCCCCCATGCTCCTTTGCATAGACAGAGCTGAAGAAAGTATTTTATAATTTTGCCTTCTCTTTGTCCTCAGTCACCCACTCTAGATTATTTTGTAAAGGGCCTACATGCTCAGACCTGTCCTTTTTACTATTAATATATTTGAAGAATTTTTGGGGGTTTGTCCAACTATCTTTTGCAATCTGTCATTCGTTTTGAATTTTCTGCATCTTTGATTTCCTTTTTACATATTCTGTTATATTCTTTGTAGCGTTTAAACAATGATTGTGTTACTTCATTTTTATATTTTTTAAAAGTTCTTTTCATATTATTTATAGACATTTTAACTTTGGCCGTGAGCCACATAGGTTTTATTTTTAGCCTTTTAAACTTATTGCCCATGTTAGTAAATAGATGTTAGTAGACTTTGACAGGTGCTGGGAAGCAGTCCATAGTTCAGGAAGGGATCCCTGAGGGGTGAGCAAAATGTGGGAGACAACGGATGTGAGAATTTTCTTGTGGGACACTGTGTACGAAGGGCAGCTCTTCTATGGAGTGAAGTCAGCTCAAATCCATCAAAGACAAAAAAAACAAAAGAAGAGGAGCGCCGCTAAGTAAACTGATTTATTAACCAACAAACAATAAAAATATCCACTTACATCTAAGAGTGGAATGTTGAACAAGATGGTATTATCCAAGGTGGGAAGGAGAAGGACAATCAGCGATTCCCAGGGACGCTCCCAAACCAAGCGCAATCTGACAGGAAGCCAGGACGGACCAATGTCTGTCTCTGCGGAGGAGTGGAGCGGCAGCTCAGGAAGCAGCTGGTGATGTGTGCAGTGGGGAGAAAACACAACGCGTTTCTGAGCATGCGCAAGGTCCGTACAGCACATGCGCGCTCCTTTTTCAAGTGGCTCAGAATTGATGCTGCCTTGTCTTCAGCCTCCTGTATATCTGTTATCCTTGGAACCTTTATCCTGCTTCCTGGTAATCAACCCGGCTTGTCTTGATCATTCCCTGAACTCCACCTGCATCGACCTTGGCTAGTCCACTGACCATTCTTCTTTCTGTTTTCTTCTTTTGGTCCCAGTTCCACTGATCGGTTCCAGTCCCGGCTTGCCTCCTGACCACATTCCTGTCTGTGACCTGTACCCGATTCTTCCCATCTGTGTATGACCCAGCCTGCCTGACCCTGCTACCCTGCCTGCTGTCACCAGCACCAGCTGCCTGCCTACTTGCCTAATTTCTGAATCCATCTGATGACTTCTCCTGCCCAGCGAGGACACCTGCCCTGTTGCTAGCAAGACTTCAAGGCACTCGTAAGACTCTGCACTCCTGCGCCTCCTGTCTACACTATCAGGGGCCCTGAGTCAGAGGTGTAAGAGAGGCCTTCCTCATCTTATCAGGCTCTGCTACCAGGTATGTGATACCTGCATTCCTCATTCCTCACTTTTCACCTCCCTCCAGATTTGCCAAATGCATCTTGCAGTTTGCAGGAGGATACATACTGCTGGAGTTGGATGTGCTGTCCTGAATCTGGAACCTTGGTGCCAGCAACAATGCAGTAACCTCTACCCCCTCCACCTCAATGGCCCCAACTCTGCACTGGTTCCTAGTTAGGTACCCTGGCTTTCATAAATTCTCCAGAATAGTGTGTGACCACTTTAGGTTGTCATACCCTGCAAATGTCAACCTGGAAGAAATGTAGCAGCAATACATGCTACATAACAACCACCTAATACAGTATGTGACATACCCACACGCTGAAACTTAACATTGGCCATACTGCACCAGCTGTACCAGCAGACCATTAAATAGTATCTGTGTGAGTTTGGGAAAAGAAAGGTTTTGGTGATCTGGGGTTCTTTTTACCACATCCGGGGGCTCCTGATTTAGGATGCTTCTGAGAGGTGACCAGAATGATGAACGTGATAAGACAGGGATTAGTGATAAAATATCTCTAATGTTCTTCCTGGAACACACACTGCATGGTATGATAGACCAGGATCCAGCAGGATCCTTTGCTTATTCCCTCCTCTCTTGTGAGGTAGTGGCAGCCATAATGGACAGGCCCAGCTTCAGGCAACAGTGAGTCATACAACTGATGACTACTTTTGGTCCAGGGCTGATACAGAGACTCTTGAAAGTAAGGTCCTCACAAACTACTGGGTGTGCAGGCTGAACAACATAGACAACTGGCCAGAACCTGGACACAATGCACTGGAGCTTCTGGCTTGCTCTGCAGCCAATGTGCTGTTTGAGAGGGCCTTCCCCCAGAAGGGTCTTTTTATGGAGAGTTAAATTGTCTACACCCTGACACTGTGGATCTGCTCACCTTATAAAACAGAACCAATCCTGGATCAAAAATGATTGCAAAACCCCTGATGCTGATGCTACTGACTTAATTTTTCATTATCAGCCAGACTCCTGCCACTATCTTACCAGCTCCTGCCACATCTCCTGTCCTGCCATGATCATCAACTCCTACTACCTCTCTTGGCCTACCACTGTTACAAGTTTACGTCATCTCTCCTGGCCTGCCACAAATGACCTGATCCTGCCACCTCTCCTGACCTGCTACCATTACCAGCACCTGTCAACTCTACTCTCCTGCCACTATTACAGCTTCTGCCACCTCCCCTGGCCTTTCATTATTACCAGCTCCTGCCACCTTTCCTGGCCTGCCACCATTACCAGCTTCTGCCAACTCCTTTGGCCTGTTATCATTACCAGCTACTGCCAACTCTCCTGGCCTGACACCATTACCAGCTTTTGCCGTCGCTCCTAGCCTCATAGTTACATAGTAGGTGAGGTTGAAAAAAGACACAAGTCCATTAAGTCCAACCTATGTGTGTGATTATATGTCAGTATTACATTGTATATCTGTTAGGAAAGGCATGACCGTGCAGCTGGAATAGCTCAGCAGATGCGCACATTAACGGTGCGTCTGCGCATGCACGCGCGCACACATGTGCACCTGTCACCAATGTTGGCGCCAAAGGGGCTATTTAAAGCGAGTGCACCAGAGACTCCTTGCTGTTTGGTCTGCAGCTCCTGTGTGTCCTGAATCCTGTTATCTGTGCTGACCTCTGATCCTTGACCCGGCTTGCTCTTACTAACCCTGCTTGATACCCCAACTCCGGCTTGTTGTTTGGATTTCTCTTCTGCCTGCTGCTCTGCCTAATCTGCCTGAATGTTACCGACCCAGCCTGCCTGACTCTGAATCCACTCCTCCAGCCTGCTGCAGTTCTGCTCTGCGAATCACATCAGTTCCTGTGACCTCTGTGATCCAGCCTACCACAGTCCTGGTTTACTCAGCTCTACCGGCCTGCCTGCTGCATCTCCAGCCACCAGCATCCAGCCATACCGATACTGGACTGATCCTAGGCACTCCTGTGTCACCGTGCTTCTGTGGCTGCTGTCTCAACCTCAGGGGCCCACAAGCCGGTGCGGCAAGAGAGGCTCTCCTCTACTCGTCAGGCTCACGATCCAGGTAAGTGACAATATCCCTATATGTTGCGGTTGTTCAGGTGCTTATCTAATAGTTTATTGAAACTATCAATGCCCCCCGCTGAGACCACCACCTGTGGAAGGGAATTCCACATCCTTGCTGCTCTTACAGTAAAGAACTCTCTATGTAGTTTAAAGTTAAACCTCTTTCCTTCTAATTTTAATGAGTGCCCACGAGTCTTGTTAAACTCCCTTTTGCAAAAAAGTTGTATTCCTATTGTGGGGTCACCAGTATGGTATCTGTATATTGAAATCATATCCCCTCTCAAGCGTCTCTTCTCCAGAGAGAATAAATTCAGTGCTCGCAACCTTTCCTTATAACTAATATCCTCCAGACCCTTTATTAGCTTTGTTGCCCTTCTTTGTACTCGCTCCATTTCCAGTACATCCTTCCTGAGGACTGGTGCCCAGAACTGGACAGCATACTCCATGTGCGGCCGGACCAGAGTCTTGTAGAGCAGGAGAATTATTCTTTTATCTCTGGAGTTGAACCCCTTTATAATGCATGCCAATATTCTGTTTGCTTTGTTAGCAGCAGCTTGGAATTGAATGCCATTGATAAGCCTATCATCTACTAGGACCCCCAGGTCTTTTTCAATCCTAGATTCCCCCAGAGGTTCTCCCCCCAGTGTATAGATTGCATTCATATTTTTGCCACCCAAATGCATTATTTTATATTTTTCTACATTGAACCTCATTTGCCATGTAGTTGCCCACCCCATTAATTTGTTCAGATCTTTCTGCAAGGTTTCCACATCCTGCAGAGAAGTTATTGCCCTGCTTAGCTTAGTATCGTCCGCAAATACAGAGATTGAACTGTTTACCCCATCCTCCCGGTCATTTATGAACAAATTTAATAGGATTGATCCCAGCCCAGAACCCTGGGGGACCCCACTACTCACCCCTGACCATTCCTAGTACTTCCCATTTATCACCACCCTCTGAACCCCTTGTAGCCAGTTTTCAATCCATGTACTCACCCTATGGTCCATGCCAACGGACCTTATTTTGTACAGTAAACGTTTATGGGGAACTGTGTCAAATGCTTTTGCAAAATCCAGATACACTACGTCCACAGGCCTTCCTTTATCTAGCTGGCAACTCACCTCCTCACAGAAGGTTAGTAGGTTGGTTTGGCAAGAACGATTCTTCATGAATCCATGCTGATTACTGCTAATGATACCGTTCTCATTACTAAAATCTTGTATATAATCCCTTATCATCCCCTCCAAGAGTTTACATACTATTGATGTTAGGCTAACTGGTCTGTAATTCCCAGGGATGTATTTTGGGCCCTTTTTCAATATTGGTACTATATTGGCTTTTCTTCAATCAGCTGTTACCTTTCCAGTCAGTAGACTGTCAGTAAAAATTAGGAACAATGGTCTGACAATTACTGAGTTCCCTAAGTACCCTCGAGTGCAAGCCATCTGGTCCCGGTGATTTATTAATGTTACGTTTCTTAAGACTAATTTTAATTCTGTCCTCTGTTAACCATGGAGGTGCTTCCTGTGATGTGTCATGAGGATAAACACTGCAGTTTTGGTTACTGAAGCCCCCCAATTCCCTCGTGAAGACTGAGGAGAAGAATAAATTCAATATCTTCGCCATCTCCCCATCCTTTCTAACCAGATGTCCTTCCTCATTCTTTATAGGGCCAATATGGTCTGTCCTCCCTTTTTTACAGTTTACATACTTAAAGAATTTCTTGGGATTTTTTTGCTCCCCTCCGCTATGTGTCTTTTATGTTCTATCTTAGTCATCCTTATTGCACCCTTACATTTCTTGTTGCATTCTTTATAAAGTCTGAATGCTGATGATGATTCCTCAACCTTGCATTTTTTGAAGGCCTTCTCCTTTGCTTTTATATGCATTTTTACATTGGAGTTAAGCCATCCAGGACTTTTGTTCGCTATTTTAAATTTACTACCCAATGGGATGCATTGGCTAATGCTCTTATTTACTATGCTCTTAAAGCAAACCCATCTCTCCTCTGTGTTCTTTGTTCCTAAGATTTTACCCAATTTATGCCTTCTAGCAAGGTTCATAGTTTAGGCAAGCTGGCTCTTTTGCAATTCAGTGCCTTTGTATTCCCCTTATGTTTTCTATTTGTGTGATTTATACTGAAGCCAATTGACCTGTGATCACTGCTACCTAAATTGCCTCGTATTTCCACATCCGTGATCAGGTCTGTATTGTTGGTAATCAGTAGATCCAGTAATGCTTTATTTCTAGTTGGTGCGTCTACCATCTGACCCATAAAATTGTCCTTCAATACATTTAGGAACTGGGGAGCCTTAGATGAATGCGCAGTTCCCTCCGCCCAGTCTATGTCAGGATGATTAAAATCCCCCATTATGATAACACTTCCCATCCTTGCCGCTAATCTAAATTGTGATAGGAGATCTGTCTCCCCTTCCTCCCTCAGGTTAGGGGGCCTATAGCATACTCCCAGCATAATTTTCCCCTTAGCTTCATCCCTTTGGAGCTCTACACATAAGGATTCCACCTCCTCCCTAGCTCCCTTAGTGATGTCATCTCTCACATTCACTTGTACATTATTCTTGATATATAGGCATACCCCTCCCCCTCCCCCTTTTTTACCCTCTCTATCCTTGCAATAAAGGGTATACCCTTAAATGTTTGCCAGCCAATCATGAGAGCTGTTGAACCAGGTCTCTGAAATTCCCACAAAATCCAAATCCTCCTCGTACAACAGTATCTCTAGTTCACCCATTTTGTCCGCAAGGCTCCTGGCATTGGTTAACATGCCACGTAGTTTAGACCGGTCGCATTATTGCCTCAAACCATTGCCAACATCTGTCATCTATCCTGGCCTGCCACCATTACCAGCTACTGCCACCTTTCCTGGCCTATTCAAGTGCTTCAGCACTTTAAAGGTGCCACACATAATGTTTCCATAGGGGGGCCTCATCTGCACAATTAGCAATGTTTGCCATAATGTACAGTGGATATAAAAAGTCTACACACCCCTGTTAAAATGTCAGGTTTCTGTGATATAAAAAAATGAAACAAGTCATGTCAAATCTTTTTCCACCTTTAATGTGACCTATAAACTGTACAACTCAGCTGAACAACCAACTGAAATATTTTAGGAAAGTAAAAATAATAAAAAAAAAATAATATGGTTTCATAAGTGTGCACACCCTTAAACTAATACTTTGTTGAAGCCCCTTTTGATTTTATTACAGCACTCAATCTTTTTGGGTATGAGTCTATCAACATGGCACATCTTGACTTGGCAATGTTTGCCCACTCTTCTTTGCAAAAACACTCCAAATCTGTCGGATTGCGAGGGCATCTCCTGTGCACAGCTCTCTTCAGATCACCCCACAGATTTTCAATGGGATTCGGGTCTGGGCCAATCCAAAACTTTAATCTTCTTCTGGTGAAGCCATTCTTTTGTGGATTTGGATGTATGTTTTGGGTCATTGCCATGCTGAAAGATGAAGTTCCTGTTCATGTTCAGCTTTCTATCAGAAATCTTAAGGTTTTGTGCCAATATTGACTGGTATTTGGAACTGTTCATAATTCCCTCTACCTTGACTAAGGCCCCTGTTCCAACCGTTTCTCCAGAAAAACAGCCCCTAAGCATAATGCTGCCACCAGCACGCTTCACTGTGGGTATGGTGTTCTTTTGGTGATGTGCAATGTTGTTTTTGCGCCAAACATATCTGTTGGAGTTATGGACAAAAAGTTCAACCTTGGTTTCAACAGACCATAACACATTTATCTTTGTCTCTCTTTTTTACATCACAGAAACCTGACATTTTTACAGGGGTGTGTAGACTTTTTATATCCACTGTAAATCCTGCAATCTGCCTTAATTTTTGCAGCCTATTCTGATGTTTTAACACTGTAAAGGTGTCCTGCTTAACGCTTCCCGACCAGCGCATGCCGATATACATCGGTAGAATGGCACTGGTGGGCAAAAGGGCGTAAGGTACGTTCCCTTTAAGACCGGCGCTGCGGGCGCACGCACGCCCGCCGCGTTCTCCGTGACCATGACTTCTTATCCCGCGGACTCGATGTCCGCCGGGTGCCCGCGATCGTGTCACAGAGAAGTAGAAGGGTAGATGCTTTTGTAAACAAAGCATTTTCCCATTCTGCTAGTGACAGGACAGAGATCACTGCTCTCTGTCATCAAGAGCAGTGGCCTCTGTCATGTGTGTTGTAGCCCCTCCCCCTACAGTTAGAATCACTCTCTAGGACACACTTAACCCCTTCATCGCCCCCTAGTGGTTAACCCCTTCACTGCCAGTGTCATACAGTAATCAATGCACTTGTATAGCACTGATCGCTGTATAAATGACAATGGTCCCAAAATAGTGTCAAAAGTGTCCGATGTGTCCGCCATAACGTCACAGTCCCGATAAAAATCGCAGATCGCCGCCATTACTAATAAAAAAATCAATAATAAAAATGCCAAAATCTATCCCCTATTTTGTAGACGCTATAAATTTTATGCAATCCAATCAATATACGCTTTTTGCGATTTGTTAACAAAAATATGTAGAAGAATACATATTAGCCTGACTGAGGAAAAAAATAGTTTTTATTATATATTTTTGGAGGATATTTATTATAGCAAAAAGTAAAAATTATTGCTTTTTTTTTCAAAATTGTCACTCTTTTTTTGTTTATAGCGCAAAGAATAAAAAACGCAGAGGCGATCAAATACCACTAAAAGAAATCTCTATTTGTGGGACAAAAAGGACAGCAATTTTGTTTGGGTACAACTTCACACGACCGCGCAATTGTCAGTTAAAGCAATGCAGTGCCGAATCGCAAAAAGTGCTCTGGTAAGGAAGAGGGTAAATCCTTCCGGGGCCGAAGTGGTTAATGTTTCCACAGCTGGGCCTCAGCTGTTAACATTTGCCTCAGGATAAAATGTTCCATGTCTTCATGTCTTTTTCAATGTTCTGGTATTGTAAAGGTATCACACAATGTTTCCGCAGCTGGACATAATCTACTAAATATCTAATGTTTGCTTCAGGGTAAATACTGCTGTCTTTGTTCATGTTTGTGGCCTATTACGGTGCTCCAGCACTAAAAAATATTTTTGGTTCTGGTCTCTTAAATAATATAGACTAACCAAGCTGCTTATATACTGTCCAGCCTCTGTAAAATATGTGTGGCTATTGTTTATGAAATAACACATTCTAATTTTTATTTCAGATTAAATCTACCTGTCTCTCCATCTAACATTGTGGCCCAAGAATGTTCCTTACACACTGTCCAGTTACTGTACAACATTTCAACATTTGTGGGTATTGGCTTACAAAATTGAATTCTAATTTATATTCTTGGATAAAACTTTCCTGTCTCTCCATCTTTCATTGTGGCTTAACTAAAGTGCTTACATACTGCCCAGACACTGTACAATATGTGTGGCAATTGTCTTTGAAATAACACACTATCATTTTTGTTTCAGAACAAAACTTGCCTGTCTTTCCTTCTTACTGTGCAGCCTAAGAAGCTGCTTACACACTTTCCAGCTGTTGTACAATATGTGTGTGTATTGTCTCTGAAATATATTTATTTTTGATTCTATATAAAACCTGCCTAATCTCTCAGTTTTTTTGGTGCGGCCCAATCAAGGTGCTGGCATACTGTCTAGCAATTGTACAATATTTGTGGCTCTCGTCTCTCAGATAGGGATGAGCCGAACACCCCCAGCTCAATGCGAACAGATAAAAATGTTGTGCAAACATGCGAACACCGTTAAAGTCTATGGGACACGAACTAGAAAAATCAAGTTTTTATTTTAAAGGCTTATATGCAAGTTATTGCCATAAAAAGTGTTTAGGGATCCGGGTACTGCCCCAGGGGACATGTATCAATGCAAAAAAAGTTTTTAAAACAGACGTTTTTCAGGAGCAGTGATTTTAATAATGCTTAAAGTGAAACAATAAAAATGAAATATCCCTTTAAATATCGTGCCTGGGGGGTCCCCTTAGTCTGCCTGTAAAGTAGCGCCTCTTTCCCATGTTTAGAACAGTACCGCAGCAAAATGACATTTCTAAAGGAAAAAATGTCATTTAAAATTGCTCGCGGCTGTAATGTATTGTCGGATCCTGACAATATACACGAAAAAAATTGAACAAAAACATGGGGACAAGGTGCTTCGAGGGGACCCCAAGGCACCCTCCCCATGTTGAGAACATGTGGCTCGTGCGGTTCAGGAGGGGGGCGCTCTCTCGTCCCCCCCCTTTTCCTGCGGCCTTCCAGGTTACATGCTCAGATAAGGGTCTGGTATGGATTTCGGGGGGGAACCCCCACGCCATTTCTTTTTAAATTTTGGTGCAGGGTTCCCCTTAAAATCCATACCAGACCTGAAGGGCCTGGTATGAATTTTGGGGGGGACCACCACGCCATTTAAAAAAAAAAATAGCGCGGGTTTCCCTTAAAAAGTCCATACTAGACCCGAAGGGCCTGGTATGGATTTTGGGGGGGGCCACGCCATTTCTTTTTTAAAATTTTGGCACGGGGTTCCCCTTAAGATCAATACCAGACCTGAAGGGCCTGGTATGGATTTTGGGGGGAACCCCACACCATTTTTTTTACTTTGGTGCAGGATTCCCCTTAACCACTTCAATACACTGTGTTATATAAACTATACTGCCTGCATTGACTGAATATAGAGTCTACATTGAATATATAGGCTACACTGAATGCAAAGTATATATATATAGCTATATACAGTGGGGACGGAAAGTATTCAGACCCCCTTAAATTTTTCACTCTTTGTTATATTGCAGCCATTTGCTAAAATCATTTAAGTTCATTTTTTTCCTCATTAATGTACACACAGCACCCCATATTGACAGGAAAACACTGAAATATCACATGGTCCTAAATATTCAGACCCTTTGCTGTGACACTCTTATATTTAACTCAGGTGCTGTCCATTTCTTCTGATCATCCTTGAGATGGTTCTACACCTTCATTTGAGTCCAGCTGTGTTTGATTATACTGATTGGACTTGATTAGGAAAGCCACACACGTGTCTATATAAGACCTTACAGCTCACGGTACATGTCAGAGAAAATGAGAATCATGAGGTCAAAGGAACTGCCTGAAGAGCTCAGAGACAGAATTGTGGCAAGGCACAGATCTGGCCAAGGTTACAAAAAAATTTCTGCTGCACTTAAGGTTCCTAAGAGCACAATGGCCTCATAATCCTTAAATGGAAGACGTTTGGGATGACCAGAACTCTTCCTAGAACTGGCCGTCCGGCCAAACTGAGCTATCAGGACAGAAGAGCCTTGGTGAGAGAGGTAAAGAAGAACTGAAGGTCACTGTGGCTGAGCTCCAGAGATGCAGTCGGGAGATGGGAGAAAGTTGTAGAAAGTCAACCATCACTGCAGCCCTCCAGCAGTTGGGGCTTTATGGCAGAGTGGCCCGACAGAAGCCTCTCCTCAGTGCAAGACACATGAAAGCCTGCATGGAGTTTGCTAAAAAACACCTGAAGGACTCCAAGATGGTGAGAAATAAGATTCTCTGGTCTGATGAGACCAAGATAGAACTTTTTGGCCTTAATTCTAAGTGGTATGTGTGGAGAAACCAGGCACTGCTCATCACCTGTCCAATACAGTCCCAACAGTGAAGCATGGTGGTGGCAGCATCATGCTGTGGGGGTGTTTTTCAGCTGCAGGGACAGGACAACTGGTTGCAATTGAGGGAAAGATGAATGCGGCCAAGTACAGGGATATCCTGGATGAAAACCTTCTCCAGAGTGCTCAGGACCTCAGACTGGGCCAACAAGACAATGACCCTTCCAACAAGACAATGACCCTAAGCACACAGCTAAAATAACGAAGGAGTGGCTTCACAACAACTCCGTGACTGTTCTTGAATGGCCCAGCCAGAGCCCTGACTTAAACCCAATTGAGCATCTCTGGAGAGACCTAAAAATGGCTGTCCCCCAACGTTTACCATCCAACCTGACAGAACTGGAGAGGATCTGCAAGGAGGAATGGCTGAGGCTCCCCAAATCCAGGTGTGAAAAACTTGTTGCATCTTTCTCAAAAAGACTCATGGCAGTATTAGATCAAAAGGGTGCTTCTACTAAATACTGAGCAAAGGGTCTCAATATTTAGGACCATGTGATATTTCAGTTTTTCTTTTTTAATAAATCTGCAAAAATGTCAACAATTCTGTGTTTTTCTCTCAATACGGGGTGCTGTGTGTACATTAATGAGGAAAAAAAAATAACTTAAATGATTTTAGCAAATGGCTGCAATATAACAAAGAGTGAAATATTTAAGGGGGTCTGAATACTTTCCGTCCCCACTGTATATTGATATATCTATATATATAGCTATATATAGAGTTGTGCTCATACGTTTCCATACCCTGGCAGAGTTTATGATTTCTTGGCCTCAGGTTCCAGTAAATTATTGGACTGTCTTGCATGAACTGCAGGTTTGATTTCTCCCCAGAGTGGCTCAATGATATTGAGGTCAGGAGACTGAGATGCCCACTCGAGAACCTTCACTTTATTCTGCTGTAGCCAATGACGGGTCAACTTGGCCTTGTGTTTTGGATCATTGTCATTATGGAATGTCCAAGGATTTCCCATGCACAGCTTCCTGGCTGATGAATGCAAATGTTCCTTCAGTATTTTTTGATAAATACTGCATTCATCTTTCGAACAATTTTGACCAAATTTCCTGTGTCTTTGTAGCTCACACATCCCCAAAACATCAGCGATCCACCTCCGTACCTTTCATCACAGACCTTGTTGACTCCTCTCTAAATGTAGCGTTTATGGTTGTGGTTTAAAAAGCTAAATTTTGGTTGCATCACTCCAAATGACTTTGTGCCAGAAGGTTTGAGGATTGTCTCTGTGCTGTTAGGCGTATTGTAAGCAGGATACTTTGTGGCATTTGCGTAGTAATGACTTTCTTCTGGCGACTCGACCATGCAGCCCATCTTTCTTCTAGTGCCTCCTTATTGTGCATCTTGAAACAGATACACCACGTTTTCAGAGAGTCCTGTTTTTCACCTGAAGTTATTTGTGTGTTTTTCTTTGCATCCCGAGCAATTTTCCTGGCAGTTGTGGCTGAAATTTTAGTTGGTCTACCTGACAGTGGTTTGGTTTTAAAAGAACCCCTCATTTTCCACTTCTTGATTAGAGTTTGAACACTGCTGATTGGCATTCTCAATTCCTTGGATATCTTTTTAGATCCCTTTCCTGTTTTATACAGTTCCACTACCTTTTCCCGCAGATCCTTTCACAATTCTTTCGCTTTCCCCATGACTCACAATCTAGAAACCTCAGTGCAGCACTGGATGAAAGATGCAAGGGTCTGTCAGGAGTCCAGAAACGCATTGACCTTTTATACACACACACACTAATTATAAGCAAACAGATCACAGATGAGGATGGTTACCTTTAATAGCCATTTAAACCCCTTTGTGTCAACTTGTATGTATGTTATCAGGCCAAAATCACCAGGGTATATAAACTTTTGATCGGGTCATTTGGGTAGTTTCTGTTGCCATTATGATTTAAAAAGAGTAAACACAGTTGATTGATAATAAATGGCTTCAGCTAAACACTAACCATGAGTGAAAGAAATGTTTTTGTGTTATCATTCATATTCTCTGAAAAATGGCCAAGAAATCATAAATTCTGCCAGGGTATGTGAACTTATGAGCACAACTGTATATACTACACTGTATATATATATATCAAATACACTGCCTGCACTGACTTGAATATAGATTCTACACTGAATATCTAGTCTATGCTAAATGCAGAGTATATATATATATATATATATATATATATATATATATATATATATATTTCAAACACACTGCTACCTGCCTGCCTAATCTAGCTCAAACTATTTCTGTTCACACACTATACACGGCCGCTATGTAAGCAGCCTTATATAGTGTGGGGCGTGCGGGCGAACGGGCGAACACCCGATGTTCGATTCAAACATCGAGCTCATCCCTAATCTCAGATAGTACACTCATATTTTTACTGCAAGACTAAACCTGCCTTGTCTCTTTCACATTGCTTCCTATACAATTGCTTGCATACTGTCCCAATGCTAACACATACATGAAGTCAACATTTATTGAGTGTTGGTAATAATTGGGAATACATGCCTCTAACAAAATACATCAGACTGTCTACTTTCCAAAAAAGGGTCATTTGGGGTGTATTTGTAGATGCTATAAATATCACACAAACCAATTAATACACAGCTATTGGCATTTTTTCTTCCAAAGACATGTAGCAGAATACATTTTGGCCTAAATTTATGAAGAAATTCGATTTTTTTGGATATGTTTTATAACAGAAGGCAGAAAATATTGTTGTTGTTTTTTTGCAAAATTTTCAGTCTTTTTTCGTTTATGTAGGACTACAAGTTTGGTAATTACCATGCTTGTATTTCATTGAAAGCTACAAGTCTGTCTGCCACATTGGCAGACGTGATTGGTAGTTCATTCTTTCACAGATCAGAGTTGTCTCTAAAGACAATTTAATGTTAAAACTATTTTACACAGTGGCAAGACTGAGCACATCAAGAAGACACAGGATGGTCCTAATATAACCATAAATGGCTTGAATTCTGGGCCATTGCTGTTGAATTAGCCAAAATTCAAGGAACAGTAAGTCCTGTTGGCACCAATCAGCACTACAAAAGTCAGCTAAAAAAATCTGATGTAGTCATTGTTCAAGTATTTAGATTTAGGGGTTGTAGCTTGTCTAAGTATAGTAGCCAGCAGCATAGATCCCTCCATCCACACTCTTTAGTATGGATTTGGGAATCTCTGGTTCAGCCCACAGAGATAAATCAAGTGGTGTGTGGGGTATGCGTAGTCTTACTGCATCAACAAGGTCTCTCACATGCAAAAATGTAAAATAAATTGTTGCCAGACGTGCCTAAAATCTTTACACATCACTTTATTCCTACATGCAACCATTACCATTCTAGCAGAGCAGGAATGTTTTCTTCTACTAGTTTCCCTGCATTCACAGTCATGATTTTGTAGGGCAACATAAGCTTGATTAGGACTGCAGAATAACTGCAAGCTGCAGGATGTGAATAACAGGGAAGCAAGACATCAGCAGCAAGTTCTGTCAATCTTATCTGCCTGCTTTCCCTCTTCTAATTTGACGCTAAAAAGAAAAACAAAAATATTATATAGCACAGCTTTCTAGTCCTTGGGTGTGGTGACTTCCTTAGTTTTTTTTTTTTTTTTCCAGGCACTTTCCCCTTTATTTTCACCTGGTAATCCTGCCAGTAACACTTCCTATCCCAGGGTGACAATGCTCATGCACTGCCATGTACCTATGAAGGAGCTGGGTTGTCACGCTAGGTTGCCTCCTATTTTAGACTACAAACATGTTCTCCTCTCCCCATCTGTGATACAATTTTGGAAGGGGCTTGTATAATTCACAGAAGATAGCTTGGAGAATTAATAACACTTTTTGAGATATCTGTGTGCACAGGAATTGACAAGCACACTGAAATTCTGGGAAAATCAACAGATATTTTTTGTACTTGCAGAAAAAAGTCCAAAGTCTGGAAAAAGAATACAAATGCAGCCACCACAATAGGCCCCCATTTACACACTGTAGCTCATTGAGCATAAGACAGTCAATTCATTACAATGGGCTGCTCTACATGCAACAAAAGTGGCAAAGAAACTCTAATATCAATCTGCATTTTGCACGATTTTTAGCAATGTTTTATTCCACACCTGTGGCACATTTTTTACATGCAAAACAGCGTGTCCTGTTTGTTGCGTTTGTATTGCCATTAATTATAAACGGCAGCACAAGTGTTTGTGTGCATTTTGTGACTGTGCACAGTGATTTTATGTGCATTCATGAGCTACACAAGTGTGAAATGTTCTTTATATTTTAGTGTCTGAATGCCAATATCCTATAAGAAAGTTTGAAACTTTACTTGGTCATTTAGAAGGAACTTGGTTCTGAAAATCTCTCCAATTCCACTATTTAGATAGGAACATACTCCTGCACAAAGCCTCTTAGAATGCATAATACTAAATTATGTGATAATAACCTTTATACCATTAGAAACATTCATGAAACAGATTGATTACAATTAATCCTTTATCCCAACATTAGTGGTTACTTTATTTGACCCTTGCGCTTAATGTACTATCTTAATGCATTTCTTCCTGCCGTTTATTATGTCATGAATGAATAGATAGCAAAAACCGTAGATGAGTGCAGACAATTGCTAATATACAGTATATTTATATATATATATATATATATATATATATATATATATATATATATATATATATGCTTTAGAAGTCTGCTGATTAATACTTAGGTTTTGTACATTGTCAAATCCAGTTTTATTCAGAGAACACGTTTTAATTAATCGCTTATAGTTTAACAAATATTCAACTAAAACTTCAATACATTACCTTTCGGGATAAATATAAATAAACATTATTTACTATTCTGTACAGGGCACCTCCTGCTCATTCATTCTGCAGTGCAGCTGAGGCTGCAGAGAAAGAGATAGAGGATTATCATCAATCCCTTTCTCTGTCTCAAAAATGAGACATCGGATTGTCTGTTTAGATGTGCGGGTGAGTGGCCCACAATGCACGCCTGTCAAATTAGGACCTGTGGCTGTCAAGATTCAAATAGAAAATATAATCGGTTTCAACAGCTGCAGAGGTTTGGTACTCATTCCCGAACCAGGACTGGTTTACTTTTTTCAAAGGGAGTTGGTAAACTGCATCTGGAGGTAGGTGAGAAGGGCAGCCCAGCCAGCTAGACTGCATACGTTGCAAACTCAAGCGAATGGTCCCTTCTCGACACCCAAAAGTCAAGGGAGTTGCACAGCTTCCCTTTTCACCAACCAGACATTTCAAGTCACAATGGCCATGAAAGGGAATCCTAACACTCTCGGTTAGAAGGAAAAGCAGTTAAGCGATTCATTTCATGCACCTATACGTACAGTGCCATATTTACAAACCATATACTGTATATTGAGTAAAGTGCCAAACAAATATGCATTAACATGTCTGTGCGTAATTAGAAAAAGAAAGTGTTCAGTCCTCAAACACAAAGTGCTCAGTGCTATACCTTTTTTTGCTTCCTTATGCAATTTTCCTTCCAAAAGTATTTTGAGGTGCTCTTAGTGCTCCACCCACCCGTGATCTTCCACCTTCACATCTGAGAACATACCAGAACTCCATGACTTCTTGTTTACCACTGAATCACTAAGCGCTTGTGTCCCCCACAGGGGAAATTATCCAGGATGTTGCTGCTGGATGATTGCTGCTTCTCCAATTATCTCATATAATGGGTGTTGTAAGGAAGGAAGACATAACCGCTATAGTGTAAAAAACTTTAATAAAATGCCTCAATTAAATCACATTCACAGATTATCACTTACATTATAAAGTACATCAAGTCCTGCACATAGGTGTTTTCAGGATAATCCTGATAATTCTGGGCATACCATGCGAGATGATGTCACTTCCTGTAACTCTGCTCGACTGGTTTTGTCATTCTGATGTCCTCATGGGGGAATTACAGTAAGCTCTCATTTGTCCCTTGGGACAGAGATCAAATGTTCTCAAAGCATTTCGAGTCCGTTTCCTTGAAGTGCATTTTTTTTGTGTATATATTCTCTCCATTTACAAAAACTGTAAGATCCAAGAAATTTGCTTTTTCATAGCTCCATGTTCCTGAGAACGAGATTCTATATTTGTTGCTATTAATCTCCCTTAGGAAGTTCACATGTAATTGGCGATTTATTGTATGTGTATAATAAATATGTGTGCATATACCAATTGCAAACACTAAGGTATCAGTTTTGAACCTGCATTAGCCACATACTAGTGGTAACCATAAAGTGCTAGATGACGAGGATGTTATTGCCGATCCATCAAAATGTGGCAAGGTTTATGCAGAGCGGGGTAAGAGCTTCCTGGAATGCCCCCTGAAGATGTCAGAATGATGAACCGCGTTTGGGCAGAGCTACAGAACTGACATCATCCTGCATCATCCTGCAAGGTAATCCCGGAAGTGATGAGGTACACCCAAAAGTGAGGTCTGTAATAGGGAAATGAGCTTGCACCGCTGTTAGTGGAGCCAGTTACTTAGAGCAGTAGTCATCAACCCTGTCCTCAGGGCCCACTAACAGGCCAGGTTTGCAAGATAACTGAAATACATCCCAGGTGTTATAATTTGCTGCTCAGTGATTGCAGTATTCTAGTCTGCATCTGCCCAAGGTAATACATAAAACCTGGCCTGTTAGCGGGCCCTGAGGACAGGGTTGATGACCACTGAACTAGAGGATTATGCTGAAAATACCTATGTGCAGGGCTTGATGTATTTTACCATGCGAGTGGATATTTGTGGATGTGATTTTAAATTAGACATTTTAATAAAGGTTTTTACACTATAGTGGCTCTTTTTTTCTTCCCTACAATACCTATGATATGGGATAATTGGAGAAGCAGTACAAAGGAGGTGGTGCTGGATGATTTTCCCTTTGGGCGATACAAGCGCTTAATGACCTATTGGTAAATAAGGGGTCATGGGGTTCTGGGGATTTCTCAGATGTGAAGGTGGAGGATCATGAGAGGTGCGGAGCACTGAGAGCAACTAAAAAATGTTTTGGAAGGAAAATTGCATAAGAAAGCAGAAGAGGTATAGCACTGAGCACTTTGTGTTTGAGCCCTGAGCACTTTCCTTTTTATAGTTAAGCATGGACACATTAAGGCATATTTATTTGACACTTTATTCAATACTTAAGTTGTAAATATAGCACTGTACAGTATGTATAAGAGAGTTGACAAGACACAATTTTTTTTTGGTGTTACAATATAGCAGCTATGTTTTTATTTTTGCAAGGTTTTCGGCATGGGTGTTTTTAAAATATAAAGTGGTTCCTCTGCAGCACCTCTTCCAGATGGCACATTTTCTGTTCCCTCTGTGATAACAGGATGAGCTCTGGCAATTTACCCCTGAAAATTGGATCCAAAAGGGTGGTCTACCAGTAATAGTTCCACTGCTTAATGGCCTGGGGTCCTTTCGCAGGGTTTGCAGCATGAATAAGACACACACAAATTTCTGGTGACAGAGATGATCTCACCCCACTCATGTACAACTACCATGTTTTTTTAGAAGTGATACATTCCCATGAAAGCCTGCCCCAATCCACCGCTTCCACAGCACTTACAGCCCAACCCTCATCCTCTTTATGTTCCTCCTGTGGCTGGTACTGCCTCACAGGAATGGAGCCTGTTGCTGTGCCTCTAGTGCCCAGTCTATTAGAGCTTGCAGTGTTTGCGATTTCATGGCTCAGCAGCCATGATAAATGTGGTCAGCTCACAGAGAGGAAGCCAGGACCAGGCAGGATCAACTAGGTACTGTAGAAGATACAAAGGGACAATTGACAAGGCATAAGCACTATGCTATAGCTTGTGCCTTAACCATATGCCGACTGGCCACAGTACATATACTGCGGCAGGTCGGCTCTATTGTGTGTAACAACGTACTTGTATGTGAAATGGACAGTGGGGGTGCATGCGCGCATTGATTGGCCAGAGGGAGAGCCAATCAGCGGGTCCGGCGGATGTGATGTCCGTGGGCCACCCGTGATCGCACCATAAAGAGGCAGAACAGTGATCTACCTATGCAAACAAGGCAGATCCCAGTTCTGACGGGGAGGAAACGGAGATCTCTGTGTTCATCCAGTAGGTCCACCCTCCACACTGTTAGCAAGCACCCCCTAGGGACACACTTAACCCTTTGATCGCCCCTCGTGTTAACCCCTTCCCTGCCAGTGTCATTAGTACAGTAACAGTGCATATTTTTAGTAGTGTTCACTGTAATAATGTCACTGGCTCCCAAAAAAGTGTAAAAAGTGTCAGTTAGGTGTCCGGTTTGTCTGCCACAATGTCGCAGTCCCACTAAAAATCGCTGATAAATAAACATGGCATAAAAAATATCCCATAGTTTGTAAACACAATATATATGTAGCAGAATACAAATTGGCCTAAATTGATGAATACATTTGATTTTTTACATTTTTTTAATTGGATATGTTTCATAGCAGAAAGTAAAAAAAATATTGTTTTTTTCTAAATTGTTGGTCTTTTTTTGCTTATAGCACAAAAAATAAAAACTGCAGGGTGATCTAATACCACCAAAAGAAAGCTCAAAAATTGTGGGAAAAAAAGGACATCAATTTTATTTGAGTACATTGTCGCACGACTGTCAGGTAAAGTGACGCAGTGCAGTATCGCAAAAAATGGCCTGCTCATTAACCACTTGCCGACCAGCCGCCGCAGTTATACTGCGCCAGAATGGCACGGGCAGGTGAATCTCCGTCATGTTATGCCGCTCCTTAAGGCGGCCGCTAGGCTCGCCCCCGGAGCCGATGCGAGTGTTATTAAGACCGCTGGGCTCCCACGGTCACTCGTAACATGGCAAGAACAGGGATCCCTGTGTGTAAACTCTGAGGGGAGAAGTGACAGATGTCATCTCCTTCAATGGAATCCCCTTCAATGGAACACAATTAACCCCTTGATCACATGCTAGTGTTAACCCCTACACTGCCAGTGACATTTTTAAAGTAATCAATGCATTTTTAAGCATTAATTGCTGTATTAATGCCAGTGGTCCCAAAAATGTGTCAAAATTGTGCGATGTGTCCGCCATAATGTCCCAGTCACAATAAAAATCGCAGATCGCCGCCATTACTAGTAAAAAAAAATAATAATAAAAATGCTATAAATCTATCCCCTATTTTGTAGACACTATAACTTTTGCGCAAAAAACAATCAATAGACGCTTATTGCGATTTTGTTACCAAAAATATGTAGAAGAATACATATCAGCCTAAACTAAGAAAAAAATGTGCTTTAAAAAAAAAAATGGGGATATTTATTATAGCAAAAAGTACAAAATATTGTGTTTTTTTCAAAATTGTCGCTCTTTTTTTGTTTATAGCACAAAAAAAACGCAGAGATGATCAAATACCACCAAAAGAAAGCTCTATTTGTGGGGAAAAAAAGGGCTTCAATTTTGTTTGGGTACAACGTTGCACTACCGCGCAATTGTCAATTAAAGCAACGCAGTGCCGATTTGCAAAAAGTGCTTTGGTCAGGAAGGGGGTAAAATCTTCCGGGGCTGAAGCGGTTAAGGGAGTAAAACCTTTCAGGGCTGACATGGTTAAAGGGACAGGGCCATGATTTTTTTTTTTGGGGGGGGTTACCACTTTAAACTGCCAGCTATCCCTGACTTTTAAAGTGAGGCGATTGGTACATGTGCAAGTTTCATTATTTGGCCATAATATGCCAGCTGAACACAGCTCACAATGTAATGTATTATTAGAAATTGGATTTAGGCTTAGTTGCTTACAAACTCAATAGTTTACATTTACTGAAATACAAACATGTAAAATTTGGGGTGCACTGTAGCTCAATCCAAACTCTAATTTCATGCCTACTGACCACCAATGTGAGTTGCCCTCTTGCACTAAAACCAATGAAAAGTATTTCTTCCCCCACTGATCACTGATGTAGGAGGCCTTCCTCACTCAATACAAAAGCAATTGAGCACTTCGCTGATCTTCAATTTAAGGGGGGGGGGGGGCATTTACACTGACCACCAATGCAATAAAGGAATTTACACTGATCACCAATATATTAGGAGCTTTTACACTAACCACTAATGAAAAAGTGCATTTACACTGACCACCAATGTAATGAAGGAATTTACACTGGTCACCAATGTAATAGTATCACCCAGTGGCGGCTGGTGAAGTTTTAGGATGGGGGGGCACCAGACCCCGCCCTTCATTTTTGGCCACTCCCACTTGGTGAAAATGGGCGTAGTTTAGCGAAATAGTGGTCGTGGCTAGCGTCTGAGATGAACGAGGGATGGAGGGAGAGGGAGAGTGGGTTGGAGGGACAGCAGGCCCAGATCCTACACAACAATAGAAATATGTGTATTCTAGAAAGCTTAACAATCAGCAGATAAAGATATTCCAAACACCTGGTGTTAGCACTTCAATCATCGTGGCACCATGGTTGTTATGGTGTCAGGATGATTGAAGTGCATTATTTCTATTATTACATTGTAATATAAATGAAATCATTCAACTCACCATAATGCAGAATCAGTGGGAGCCCTGAGCGTGTCACTAGCCACGTTGCCTGCCACCAGATGCCATCAGGTGTCCCCAGCCGAGTCCGTCCTTACATGCAGTCTGTGTCACACAAAATGCAGCCTGTGTCACAAAATGTAGCCTGTGTCCCACCAAATGCAGCCTGTGTCCCTCACATGCAGCCTGTGTCCCACCACATGCAGCCTGTGTCCACCACAAGCAGCCTGTGTCCACCAAATGCAGCCTGTGTCCCACCAAATGCAGCCTGTGTCCCACCTAATGCAGCCTGTGTCTCACCAAATGCAGCCTGTGTCCCACCACATGCAGCCTGTGTCCACCAAATGCAGCCTGTGTCCACCAAATGCAGCCTATCTCCCACCAAATGAAGCCTGTGTCCCACCAAATGCAGCCTGTGTCCCACCAAATTCAGCCTGTGTCCACCAAATGCAGCCTGTGTCCACCAAATACAGCCTGTGGCCCACCAAATGCAGCCAGCCTGTGTCCACCAAATGCAGCCCGTGTCCCACCAAATGCAGCCTGTGTCCACCAAATACAGCCTGTGTCCACCAAATACAGCCTGTGTCCACCAAATGCAGCCTGTGTCCCACTAAATGCAGTCAGCCTGTGTCCACCAAATGCAGCCTGTGTCCCACCAAATGCAGCCTGTGTCCCCCAATGCAGCCTGTGTCCCTCAAATGCAGCCTGTGTCCCACTAAATGCAGTCAGCCTGTGTCCACCAAATGCAGCCCGTGTCCCACCAAATGCAGCCTGTGTCCCTCAAATGCAGCCTGTGTCCCACTAAATGCAGTCAGCCTGTGTCCACCAAATGCAGCCCGTGTCCCACCAAATGCAGCCTGTGTCCCCCAAATGCAGCCTGTGTCCCCCAAATGCAGCCAGTGTCCCACCAAATGCAGCCAGCCTGTGTCCTCCAAATGCAGCCTGTGTCCCCCAAATGCAGCCTGTGTCCACCAAATGCAGCCTGTGTCCCCCAAATGCAGCCTGTGTCTACCAAATGCAGCCAGCCTGTGTCCACCAAATGCAGCCTGTGTCCACCAAATGCAGCCTGTGTCCACCAAATGCAGCCTGTGTCCACCAAATGCAGCCTGTGTCCCCCAAATGCAGCCTGTGTCCCCCAAATGCAGCCAGTGTCCCACCAAATGCAGCCTGTGTCCACCAAATGCAGCCTGTGTCCACCAAATGCAGCCTGTGTCCCCCAAATGCAGCCTGTGTCCCCCAAATGCAGCCAGTGTCCCACCAAATGCAGCCAGCCTGTGTCCTCCAAATGCAGCCTGTGTCCCCCAAATGCAGCCTGTGTCCACCAAATGCAGCCTGTGTCCCCCAAATGCAGCCTGTGTCCACCAAATGCAGCCTATGTCTACCAAATGCAGCCAGCCTGTGTCCACCAAATGCAGCCTGTGTCCACCAAATACAGCCAGTGTCCCCCAAATGCAGCCTGTGTCCACCAAATGCAGCCTGTGCCCACCAAATACAGCCTGTGTCCCCCAAATGCAGCCTGTGTCCACCAAATGCAGCCTTGCCTGTGTCACATCGAACCCCCCCTCCCCCCAGTTCTCCCCGGGAGCACAGCGGTACTTACCTTGCTGTGTGGTGTCCTCTCCTACTGTGTGGGCACTGGCAGCAGTGATGGAGGAGTCCACTCCTCTCATACTTCCTGTTTCCTCTCTTCTGGGCGCAATGGGAGAGAGAACACAGGAAGTGACATCAAACAGAGAAGTCAATCAAACCGCCCGGTCGTAGTAATAGATACTATGAGCGCCGAGCGAAAGCTACTCGGCGCTTCGGAAAGCGCCGCAAGGCGGAATAAACGCCCATGCGCGCCCTATAGACGGGCCGCCACTGGTACCACCTACACTGACCACCGATGTAAAGGGGAATTTGCATTGACCACCAAAGGACAAGTTCCTCTTACTGGGGTAGCTACCTACTGACCATCAATAAACTGTACATAAGGTAAAAATAGAAGGGGTGCATAGAACACCACAGAGCACCAGGAAGTTGGAGGTATAAATAAGTGGAACAGGGTTAAAGGAGCCTGTTCTTAGGAAGGCAAAATGTAAGCTTCTGACAAAGTTTTCCTGGAAAGAACAGGAGACCTCATCACCATTCTGATATGGAGTACTGCACCATGCCACATTCAGTATATGAATTCAAATAAAGTGAACATGTAATGCAGTAGAATATATGTTATTGTTTGTTTGTCTGTTTGTTTTTGCAAATCAATGCAAATTTAATATGTGTGCAAAAAAAAAAAAATAAATGCTCTAGAGGGCAGTGGCCTGTCACTTTTACACTGTAAAAATAGAGGTAATATACTTTTATGGCTTTGTATACCTTTCCATTGGCCTATGTGTTGACACTTTCCAGCCTCTGCAGGTATTTAAGTGTGTTGAAAGACTCCATTGGCAATTCTAACCTATAGTGTCTCAAAAAGGGCAAAGAAAATATTTCCTAACTGCATTATGTTCTTTTTCATGGGGATTAAACCTGGGATCCCACATATTTAACTGCATACCTTTTTGTTTCCTTTTTTTTCCTTTGGGCTTCGTGCATATTCTAGTGTTCTCTTTTCCTTGATAATTTGTTGCATACATGCAAAATTTATTTTTACAATGCAAAAATATATAATACAAGTATACAAATGAACAATACAGTTACAGTTATATACAACAGACAACATATTACACACACGCACAATATATACTGTGTGTATATGCAGCCTGTGTATATGTATATATATATATATATATATATATATATATATATATATAGTGAGAATTTGCTTCAAAGGGTAAACGGTAAAGCTTTAAGAACACGGCCATTTACTTGCTTCTTAATTTTAAGGGCTTTTCTTGTCCAATTTTTTAAAAAGAAAGTTCAGCAAAACAAAATCAATGTATGAGTTTTCTACACAGGGTTTCAGCATTTCCCTTCCATCCAAAACAGCTGAAATTAAGCTACCAGGCATATACTTGCAGCACTGCTGCTTTGGCGTTACACTTCAGGCTCTTTCCTGACTCCTCCAGACAGTCCCTGCTGTACTGACTCCAATGTGACTCCTAGCTGGTGCCCTCCTAACTTCTGGGCAGAGACCTCCTCTGTCAGGTAGGGTAGAGCCCAGAACCATAGTCAGCACTCTAGTAACAACCCAGCTCACACCTGCCCAATTAGTGTGCTGATTGCTCAGAAAAACATGGACCCAGGACTGGAGATTTCATTCCATCTAAATCTCTACAAAATCTCCAGGTTCCAGGTCCCAAAACAGTTTTTACCAAATGATGAGTTAACTGAAAGACCATTAGGCACACACGCTTGTATTGCATTACCAATATTGAATGAACACAGCTCAGAAGCAACATGCAGCTGGCAATAAAGAGTGAGTGTCTTGTTTTATTGTTATATATGTCATTTTTTTCCTTTTATATTTATCTTTGCACTAAGGATTTGTGTGTGAGCGCTGCAGAAATTGTTTATAGGGTTAAACTAAAAAAACTGTTTCTTGATGAATGTAACAAGCACCCTGGAGCCCTTCAACCTAACATGTAGCAGAATCTTTAACCTCTTACAGTCTAATGAGAACCTTTGAGGTCACAGACCGCTGACATCCTTCAATATGTAGTGGATCGTGAGGCATAGTGGGTGCAAAGATGGTGAAAGTCATTGGGCACCAGAAACTTCTTGGATGCAAAAGAGGTTTTATTTCTTTTAACAGTCCTTTTTATATTTTACAAGGGAAAGAGGGTTAGGGCCAGGAAACCCTTAAGTGGTTGCAATTTTAATAGGCAGACTCAGAGACTTCAATAGGAAGACAGCCGTACAGGGAAAGGCCCCAGCAAGGTGCCACTTCTGCACGTGCAGGTTTGCTGTCTCCTATCGCAACAGTATTTAACAGTTCCTAACACAAAGTTTAACAGTTCTCTCAGCTTCGTTACAATGTCCACTTGTAGCTCTTCAGCCCCTTGAGCTCCTAGTCTCTCATTGGACTCTCTGATTCACTGACTCTGAATCCTGTGAGCTCCTCAAGGTTTTTGCGGTGGTATCTCCCTCAAGCATCACCCATGCTTCCCTGCTGGGTCCCTAGCTTGGCACTCCAGATACCTTTCAAGCTTTACCCCTGCTAATCAGCTTGGTCTCTGGCTTGACACACAAGACTGCTCTGCAAGCGTCACCTCCGCTGGTTGGGTCCCTGACTTGATCACCGCGTGAATTTTCCCGATTCTCCACCGTGCCTGTTCGATGAGAATGTTGCTCCGGTACTTGCTTCAGTTACTCACTGTGGTCCCTGGTAAAGAAGCTTCCCTTCTACCTCCGACCACATCAGGTTCTCTGGCCGGCAGGACCGTCACTTTTGGTTGGTCTGCAAGCCCCAGTCCCAACCCTGCGCTGCCCTTTTACTTCTGGATAGTCCCTCACTCAGTCTGGCAGCCAGATGCCCCCCGGATAGGCCCCATCTCTGGCCTAGCAGCCCGTGGCAGATGACACACGTCCACCCATATGGCAGTCAGGGTGGCACAGCACATAGATCACCTGACCTCACCCAAATATATAGGCTCTCCCAGCAGGCCAAGGGATTCAAGAAAACTCCTGTCCATTGGTTGAGATACCACATATACCCATAACTTGACCTTGACATGTCCTTCTCACATCTAATGCCACCAAGTACCCGGCCACGTAGTGGCAGAAGAGAAAAGTACAACAAGGCCAAACTTATGGGGAACTCAATGAACTCAATGAATCTCTAACAACTATCTACAGTAGCTACCCCTGACAAGGAATTTGGTCAGGAGCTCCCTGACTAAACTCCAGGGCGCTACACAGGGATGAGAATCTTGGGTGATACAACGCCCTTTTAACAATGTGGCAGGACACAGCACTTCCCCCTTCTAGTTTTGATCCGGAGGATGCAACACACAGACTTAAACTCCTCACTTTGGCACCCTTGTGCCAGCTACCGCCCACATGGCTCCAAACCTGTCTGTTATCACTGGTGCCCAAAACTGAACTGCATATTGCAGATGAAATCTTATTAATGCTTTGTACAGGGGTAAAATGATATCTTTCTCTCTGGAGTCCATACCTTTCTGATTACAAGAAATGACTTTGCTCGCTTTGGAAATCGCAGCTTGGCATTGCATGCTATTATTAAGCTTATGATCTATCAAAACCCTCCAGATCCTTCTCCACTATGGTTTCCCCCCCAGTTGTACTCCCCCTTGTATGTATGATGCATGCATATTTTTAGCCCCCAAGTGCAGAACTTTACATTTATTAACATTAAACCTCATTAGCCACCTCGTTGCCCAATTAAAACAGTGCACTGAGATCAGCTTGTAAGTTGGAGACATCCTGTAAGGACGTTATTCTACTGCATAGCTTGTTGTCATCTGCAAAGACTGAAATTGTACTTTTAATCCCAGACCCAATATCATTTATAAAGATATTAAAAGGTAAGGGTCCCAACTGTGAACCTTGGGGTACACCACTGATAACCTTAGTTCATTCAGCATATGAATCATTAACCACTATTCTCTGAATTCTGTCTTCTAGACAGTTTTCTATCCATATACAAACTGATATTTCCAAGCCTGTAAAATTTACCTTACACATTAGCTCAGGAACAGCGATCTCTCTCTTCTCTCAGGCAGTTAGAAACACCTCCCAGGGAACACAGGGATCGTCCCCTAGTGTTAACCCCTTCCCTGTCAGTTACATTTATACAGTGATCGGTGCATTTTTATAGTACCGATCGCTGTATTGGTGTCACTGGTCCCCAAAAAGTGTCACTTAGGGTCAGATTTGTCCGCCGCAATGTGGCAACCCTTTTACTGTCCATTTTTTAAATCCAGTTATATGAACTGCTTAATAGAGTGCCCAATATTAGCTTCTCTTGTTTCCCTATGTACGCTGCATGCTTCATTCTGTCACTAACATCCCCACATGACTGCAGCAACATCCCAGTCTCTGAAGGACAAACCAATTGTCTTGCCATTCCAAGGTTTTTAAGTCAGGTGTCACCTTTAAAGATTACAACTCTTTATTCAAGTCAACATTTTCTTTCCATGCTGCTTCCTAGATTGTGGAAAGTGTTTCCCGAAACAATGCTCCTGAATCTGTAGGGGGCCTAGTCTCGCTACTGTGTTCTTTAAGCTTTTTTCAGGATTACCAGCAACCATATCAAATTGGCATCAGGTCTATTATTATTTCCATTGTTACCCATGGTAACCATGCCATCAAAACTCACTAATTCATTGCACTTTTCATCATTGTCAGAAATATCAACACTTTTGTCAGAACTCATTTCAGTGGCAAGTCTCTGCAGAGGGACCATATACGGTAGAGTTGCTGTCTCCCATGGCAACTTCACTATCCACCAACTCCACTGGCACATGACACTCTGCCAACAACTGTCCTGATACCTGACCTTCATTGTATAAACCATTAAATAACACATTGTGCCCAAGAGGAAAGGTCTTTTTTGAGGTATCACTCAATGGGTTTCCAAACTGGTTTTACTCTGACTTCACAGAGGACAGTCTCACTGTCAGCCTTTTTAATCACTGTTTTAGCAATTCCACTGGCCAACTCCCCCATATGACCAGGAGAAAGAAATTACAGCAGGCACCTCTGACGCTTTAGCACCTCACTGTTGCCAGAGGTGACTGCAAACATTTCTAAACAGGTAATCAGGCTTGTGGGTAAAGAATAGTGCCCAATAGCATTATCTTCAGTAGTGTTCCAGAACCTAGGGCAAATCATGACACTGTGCCCCAATTGGCCACATTCCAAGTATGGTACTGGATCATTTTTTTTCCAGGGAGTTTCCCATCTAGTTACATAATTACATAGTAGGTGAGGTTGAAAATAGATACAAGTCCATCAAGTCCAACCTATGTGTGTGATTATATGTCAGTATTACATTGTATATCTCTGTATGTTGCGGTCGTTCAGGTGCTTATCTATTCGTTTTTTAAACTATCAATGCCCCCCACTGAAACCACCGCCTGTGGAAGGGAATTCCACATCCTTGCCGCTCTTACAATAAGAAGAAGACTCTACGCAGTTTAAGGTTAAACCTCTTTTCTTATAATTTTATTGAGTGGCCACCTGTCTTATTAAACTTCCTTCTGCGAAAACATTTTTTTCCCTATTGTGGGGTCACCGGTATGGTATTTGTAAATTGAAATCATATCCACTTTCAAGCGTCTCTTCACCAGAGAGAATAAGTTCAGTGCTCGCAACCTTTCTTCATAACTAATATCCTCTAGACCCTTTATTAGCTTTGTTGCCCTTCTCTGTACTGGCTCCATTTCCAGTACATCCTTCCTGAGGACTGGTGCCCAGAACTGGACAGCATACTCCAGGTGAGGCCAGACCAGAGTCTTGTAGAATGAGAGAATTATTGCTTTATCTCTGAATTTAATTACCTTTTTAATGCATGCCAATATTTTGCTTGCTTTGTTAGCAGCAGATTGGCGTTGCATGCCATTGCTGAGCCTATCATCTACTAGGGCCCTCAGGTCCTTTTCCATCCTTGATTCCCCCAGAGGTTCTCCCCATAGTGAGTAGATTGCATTCATATTTTTGCCACTCAAAAGCATTATTTTACATTTTTCTACATTAAACCTCATTTGCCATGTAGTTGTCCACCCCATTAATTTGTTCAGATCTTCTTGCAAGGTTTCCACATCCTGCGGAGAAGTTATTGCCCTGCTTAACTTAGTATCGTCCGTAAATACAGAGATTGAACTGTTTACCCCATCCTCCAGGTCGTTTATGAACAAATTAAATAGGATTGGTCCCAGCACTGAACCCTGGGGTACCCCACTTTCCACCCCTGACCATTCCAAGTATCCTCCATTGAGAACCACCCTCTGAACTCGCCCTTGTAGCCAGTTTTCAATCCATGTACTCACCTTATGGTCCACGCTAACGGACCTTACTTTGTACAGTAAACGTTTATGGGGAACTGTGTCAAATGTTTTTGCAAAATCCAGATAAACCACATCTATGGGCCTTCCTTTATCTGGATGGCAGCTCAACTCATCATAGAAGGTTAATAGATTGGTTTGGCAAGAATGATTCTTCATGAATCCATGCTGATTACTGCTAATGATACAGTTTTCATTACTAAAATCCTGTATATAATCCCTTATCATCCCCTCCAAGAGCTTGCATACTATTGATGTAAGGCTAACTAGTCCGTAATTCCCAGGCATGTATTTTGGCCCTTTTTAAATATTGGTGCTACATTGGCTTTTCTCCAATCAGCTGGTAACATTCCAGTCAGTTGACTGTCAGAAAAAATTAGGAACAAGAGCCCTAAGTACCCTAGAGTGGAAGCCATCTGGTCCCGGTGATTTATTAATGTTAAGTTTTCCAAGTCCATTTCTAATTCTGTCCTCTGTTAGCCATGAGGGTGCTTCCTGTGATGTGTCATGAGGCTAAACACTGCAGTTTTGGATACTGAAGCCCCCCGATTCCCTCGTGAAGACTGAGGAGAAGAATAAATTCAATACCTTTGCCATCCTTTGTAACCAGCTGTCCTTCCTCATTCTTTATGGGCCAATACGGTCTGTCCTCCCTTTTTTACTGTTTATATACTTAAAGAAATTCTTGTGATTTTTTTTGCTCTCCTCCTCTATGTGTCTTTCGTGTACTATCTTAGCCACCTTACATTTCTTGTTGCATTCTTTGTAAAGTCTGAATGCTGATGATGATCCCTCAGCCTTGTATTTTTTGAAGGCCTTTTCCTTTGCTTTTATATGCATTTTTACATTGGATTTATTCCATCCAGGTCTTTTGTTCGCTCTTTTAAAGTTATTTCCCAATGGGATGCACTGGCTAATGCCCTTATTTAATATGTTCTTAAAGCAAATCCATCTCTCCTCTATGTTCTTTGTTCCTAAGATTTTATACCAATTTATATCTTCTAGCAAGGTTTGTAGTTTAGAGAAGTTGGCTCTTTTGAAATTCAGAGTCTTTGTATTCCCCTTATGTTTTCTATTTGTGTGATTTATACTGAAGCCAATTGACCTGTGATTGCTGTTTCCTAAATTGCCCCATTTTCCACATGTGTGATCAGGTCTGTATTGTTGGTAATTAGTAGATCTAGTAACGCTTTGTTTCTAGTTGGTGCGTCTACCATCTGACCCATTAAATTGTCCTCTTTCCGGTTGTCACTCTTTCTCAAATACAGGTGTTGCTACAGGCAAATGCACTCCTTTCAAGCTTCTGGTAAGCTGGTTTTTCACTCT
The DNA here is from genome assembly GCA_037952925.1 of Lithobates clamitans. Taxonomy (NCBI): domain Eukaryota; kingdom Metazoa; phylum Chordata; class Amphibia; order Anura; family Ranidae; genus Lithobates; species Lithobates clamitans. The sequence goes on along the minus strand of JBBGZY010000076.1, from coordinate 7,488,737 downwards.
TGGAACTCAGATCAGGCTGCCCAAACACAGATGCATATTTTCGCCTTGCTATGTCACCTTGTACTGGAAAATGGGACAACGGGCACTTGGAGACAGCATGCCCCCATTCATTGTAATTTGTTGTAATGCAAAACAGCACACTTGCCTCATCCTTGTACTTTCTCCACAGCACAGCAAAGTTCAGCAACCAAATGGAGCACTGTCTCTTTAAAGGCTAGTTTTTCCACTCTTGCAGCTTCTCCTCACCTGTGCACACAGATTATGCTGTCTCATGCACATAACACAGTTCATAAAATAGATTAACTTACTTCTTATAGGGCGTACACACAGTCGGACTTTGTTCGGACATTCGGACAACAAAATCCTAGGATTTTTTCCGACGGATGTTGGCTCAAACTTGTCTTGCATACACACGGTCACACAAAGTTGTCGGAAAATCCAATCATTCTGAACGCGGTGACGTAAAACACGTACGTCGGGACTATAAACGGGGCAGTGGCCAATAGCTTTCATCTCTTTATTTATTCTGAGCATGCGTGGCACTTTGTCCGTCGGATTTGTGTACACACGATCGGAATTTCCGACAACGGATTTTGTTGTCAGAAGATTTTATCTCCTGCTGTCCAACTTTGTGTGTCGGAAAATCCGATGGAAAATGTCCGATGGAGCCCACACACGGTCGGAATTTCCGACAACACGCTCCGATCGGACATTTTCCATCGGAAAATCCGACCGTGTGTACGGGGCATTAGTGTGGACCCTTTATTCTGCCCAATGCAATCCTTCTGTCAGAAACCATAAAATCAGACAGAGACAGAAGTACAGTTTAATCACACTTGTTTAATAATAAAAGAAAAAAGAACAGACGTAGTCAAAACATAGCCAAAGTTCAGTAACCAGAACAGATAGTCAGCCAAGCCAGAAGTCAGGGATCAAAGTAGTGGAACAGCAAGCAAGATCTGGAGCCAGAAGGGATGTCAGCAAAGCCAGTCTTTAAACAGGAATGCAGGAGATATTTCTTGTGATGTTGACCAAGGTGAAGGCAGAGCTTCTCTGGACTGGACAGCTTAACCTCCCTGGCGGTATTCCCGAGTCTGGCTCAGGGTGGAATTTCAGAACCAAAAGCGGTATCGCATCGCAGGATCCAGGAAGAGCTTTCTCACCTTGTCCCCTGGATCCTGCGATGACTACCCGCAGTGTGAGTGGCTCGTCCTCCGCTCGATTCATCATGGAGCCTGGCTCCGTTCCCTGCGAGCGTTGCGATGCACGGGGACGGAGAACGGCGCCAAATTCAAAAAGTGAAACACACACTATACATACAGTATACTGTAATCTTACAGATTACATTACTGTATGAAATTATTTCACATCCCTTTTGTCCTTAGTGGTCTGTCCAGTGCCCTGCATGCAGTTTTATAGTATAAAAACTGGTCTTTCTGCCTGGAAACTCGAGATTGTCCATAGCAACCAAAACCATCCATTTACATCAAAAGTGGTTTTAGACCAGCTAAAAAACCGTGATAATAAATTAGAATCACTTGCAGAATTGAGCAATAGTGATTTGTGGGGAGATCCGTCATCAAACACTGAAAAGTAATGACAGCAGAAATTCTGCAATTGAGCAAATTTCAGTGTTTTTGATTTGATTACATTATTGAATAATATTTATTATTATTATATTATTATTTGGTATAATTATTTATAGTTATTTATTATATTATAATTTATGATTTCGTTTTTCAAACTTTATCATACTCGGGATGTCTACTAGACTCTTGTTTGGACAGATTTAAGTGAGTTATTCCTAAGAATTACAGGCCTACAATATAAAACGCCAAATTTCCATGCAAAATAATTGTACCGCTTTCAGCACCAAAAATCTGAAATAATCATACCGCCAGAGAGGTTAAGTAGGCAGGACTGATGAGCAGGATCATCAACAGCTGAGTAACTGTGGAGAGAGATGGGAGCTGGCAATTAGCCGACAGCTGAGCAGCCAGCTCAAAGAAGGAAGGGCTGAGCCCAGCCCTGACACCTTCACCATATGTGAGAACTCCCCTTAAAGGGTAGAGCTTTAAGGACACAGCCTGGAGCTCTTCTTTAAGCCTCCTGGTTTACACTTGCAGTGCTGCTGCTCTGGCCTTACACTTCAGGCTCTTGTCTGACTCCTCCAGACAGCCCTTCCACGAACACTAGCTGGAGCATATACCTTACAGCTCCCTGCTATACTTACTCCAATGTCTCCTAGCCCTTCTAACTCCTGGGCAGATACCTTCTCTGTCTGCCAGGGTGGAGCCCAGAACCATAGTCAGCACTCTAGTTAAAGCCCAGCACACACCTGCCCAATTAGTGTGCTAATTTTTCAAAGAACACGGACCCAGGTTTCTCCCAAATCTCTATGAAATCTCTGAGCTCCAGGCCCCAAACCATTTTTTATCAACTGATGAGGAAACTGAAAAACAGTTTCCTCTGAATGAAACAAGCATCTTGGAGCCCCTAAACCTGTCAACCTGCCTAAATGAGAACCCTGGGTGATACAAAACCCTTTTAACACCGTAGCAGGTCACAGCACCATCACTTTATATATTATGTATATACACTGTATATTAGTATATAAAGCATCTATAGTATATATGTATATATACAGTATATATTGAGAGTTTGGTATAATATAGTCAGACCCACAGCATGGATGGTTCACTCATTAGTGTCACTATGGACACCCATACTCTCTAAAATGTTTTTTATTTGCCTTTAAAAATGAAGAAAAAAACACCCACCTAATGCCTTCCTAGGTCAACCTAAGTGACTCTGTGTGGTGACCACGGAACTCATTCACAATTTCTCTGGTGACATTTTTGGGAGACCTCCTCCGAAGCCTCAAAACAGAAAGACAGTCTAGCTAGCTATCCCTAACCAAATATACGCTATGTGTAAAAATAAACGACTATACAATATATACATTGCAGTACATATAAACTATACATTTAAAATATATAATAAGTATACAGTACAATTTTTAGCTGCTATAAGAAAAGCATTTTGTATAGTGCTCCACTCTCTATTGCATATTCCATTGCTGGCTTACAATACAAGACTGTGTTGAAAAGAGAAAAAAAAGAGGGATATTTTTATGCTATGACTACTTGCTAAAGAACATAAATCCTAACATCACAGAGCAGCCCAGCAGCCTGCAATCTCTAGGTGCTTCAGAAGGATATATACAGCAACATTCTTCAAGGTCACCATGAAGTCAGGCCCCATCCAACTACATGGGAAAAACTTTAACACTGTGATGTGTGCTTATATTACCTTTTATTTCCATAATGTTGGTGATTTACTTAAGGAATACAGCTTTCACTTATGCCGCATACACACGACCAGACTTTACGGCATACTTTGCCCGGCTGACTTTTCGACGGACTTTACGATGGACTTTCCAAATGAACAGACTTGCCTACATCGTGTGTGGGCTCCAGCGGACTTTGTTTTCTCAAAAGTTGGACGGACTTAGATTTGAAACATGTTTTAAATCAATCCGTCAAAATCGAGTCCGGTCGAAAAGTCCGCTCGTCTGTATGCTAGTTCGACGGACAAAAAGCCATGCTAGGGCAGCTATTGGCTACTGGCTATGAACTTCCTTGTTTTAGTCCGGTCGTACGTCATCACGTACGAATTTGACAGACTTTGTTGGATTGTGTGTAGGCAAGTTCGTTCATTGAGAAAGTCCGTCGTAAAGTCTGTCGAAAAGTCCGCCGAGCAAAGTCTGCCGTAAAGTCCGCTCGTGTGTACGCGGCATAAGTCCATCAAACTTTTGAGAAAAAAAAGTCAGCTAGAGCCCACACATGATCGAATTGTCCGACGGACTCCGGTACGACGGACCAAGTATGCCGGAAATTCCCCTCGTGTGTATGCGGCATTAGAGTTCAGATTACCAATTATGTCAGAGGAATTTTAAAAACTCTATATGACTGGAGGATTTAAGTGAATATAGCTTAAAGCAAAACTTTACCCATAACAACTTTATAAAAAAGAATGTTCTTTAGCAAGGAACATACATTCAATATTAATAATTATACAACCAAAATTAATGTGTGCTGTAAATTGCTTCCAGCATTGCTCCTGTTTCTTCTTATTGCTGGAGACAGCCATTTTGCTGAAGCCCAGAGCCACTGAACAGCAGTAAATCATACAGTGGAACTAAATCTGTCAATTTGATGGTTTCAAAAAACAGTTACATCCCTGGAACTAAGGGATTGCTAACTGTCACATTTGATTGTGTCCTCAACCAAACTGTCAAACCATCAAATGACTTGTACCATAACTGATCACATGTGCAGCGCCATGGCAGTTGCAGATCAAGCAGAAGTAGCTTCCTTGGCTGTAAACGATAGGAAGGTTTAATTCTGCTCTAAGGGTGTCAGCAGATTGGCCTCTAAAAATTCAGCCCAAAAATGCCTAAAAATGGGGAGCAACTGACCATGTGCAGAGAAGGGTGAGACAGAGTACTTAAATGTAATGTTTTACATATACCTGCAAAAGAGGCCAGCCTGAATTGATATAGCAGGACTTAATTTTCTGACTAAAGTTCCACTTTACCTGAGGTTTTCTATTCTAAAAAAGACATGACCAAAAGGACAGCTGAAAGGTATTCAGACAGGCTGCTATCTTATGTACCTCATTGTATGTTTATAATGTCATGCACGTGAGCCTTATTGTTCCACAGAATTACCTTAAAAGCTTGTATTTCACTAAACTAACCTGTCAATCAAGTATATTGTGTAAACCAAAATGTAAAAAAAAAAGTTGTGTATGGAAAGTTTTTTTGTTTACTCTTCTTAACCCATGGTCTGATAGATGTCAAAAGTCCATATTTTGTCACTGTTCTCAGTGTGTTCATTTAATTCTGCATGCACATGTAAGGCCTCAATCACACGAGGCGGACTCCATTTCCACAGAGCCCGCCTCGGTCCGACGGCTCTGCGGGAGATCTCTATGTTGATCTCCGCTGAGCCGGCGGATGACAGGTCCCTCTCTGCTCACTGAGCGGGGAGGGGCTTGTCGAGCGCCGCTGCTGCCTATGGAGGGATCGGATGAAAACGGACAGCATGTCCGTTTTCATCCGATCTCACCCGATCCGATCCGCCAGCAACGGATCCGGACATAGGGCCAGCTTTTAGCGGATCGGACAGGGTCGGATGTCAGCGGACATGTCTCCGCTGACATCCGTCGCTCCATAGGCTAACATGGAGCGCCCGTTCAGGTCCGCCGACAAAACTGACAGGCGGACCTGAACGGTCCGATCGTGTGAAAGGGGACTAATACTTTGGTGCAACTTTTTTAAAGATTTTGAAATTGTGTAGATTCCCTATAATAACAGACACATACTACATACAGTCTAAAAGATGGCATACACAAACCTGTTAAATGTAAATCTATCAGTATTAACAAGCTAAGTGGCTTTTTTAGGAAAGGAGCGGGAATGCCTACTCCTCGTTTCAGCAAACAAACACACACATTGGATATGAAAATTTTGATTCCTCATATGCTTCACCTAAATTTTTCTTTGACTTTGGAAAATTGGTGGTTAATCATTGTATGTTCAGAAATCATTGATGCGTGGATTCCTGGACCAAATTTAGCAGCATGAGTATGCATCCGTTAATCTGAAAATAATTATATTCATTTGGCTGCATGAATACTTCTTAGGTTTTTAGGGACATTTTATTAACACATTGGTCGGATTTATTATTATAAGCTGACAAATGAACAAAAATGTAAAATACGTTTTTGCAAATTTTTTTTTTGTTTTTATTGAACTGTGCCCAAAAAAACTAAAATAAAAAATTGGTATTGCCCCTTGTCTCTCTGCAATTGATGTTTTCCCATTACTGTCTTATCATAGCTTGTTTTACTCTGAGTCTTGGTGTGGAGGTGGCCTTTGTTTTCTTGGTCAGAACCTGCAGCACGAAAAACAGTAAGCAGCACAGTAGTGACATCCCCAGATCTAGTGGTCAGAGGCAGTAGTTTCTCAGGACTCACACTGCAGATATAGATCTATGAGGCTATAAGCACCGGGATATCTAGGCACACACACATATAAAGCAATTCAAAGCAAAAGACATATCTTTCAAGGGGCTACTAAGGAACTGTGGGGTTTATTTAGAGAAATAGTAGATAATGCTAATTTTTAAATAAAAATGTCACTTATGTTAATGAATGAGGTGAAACAAAGTGAAAACTTACTGTGCAAAAATGACTCCATCTAGGAAAATTTGAATAAAAAAAAAACAGGATTTTTGCTTGCACATGATTAGATGATGCAAGTTAGCACTGCTTCACCTCATTTCATTTACTAAGCTAAAGCTGGCCTTACATGGGTAGAATTATATTTGATTTGAATTTTGCAATGTTAGTTCAATTTTCTAATAGTTAATGTGGTCATATCGACCATTGTCGTGAAAAAATTTAAAGCGGGGTTCCACTCAAATTTTTAACTTAATCTTACCCCCTTCAGTTAATTGCATAAATGTTCAAATGCTGCACGAAAAACTTTTTTACCGCTGTAATTACCTTTATATTGTACTTTATTGTGGCACTCCCTGTCTCTCCTCCCATGGGAGTAGGCGTGTTTATTGCCTTTCCCGGGCGCCGCACTGTCTCCTGGGAGCTTAGTGTCAGGCTTCCCAAGATTCAGTACAGAAACAATGATCATGCACGTGAACAAGCTGTGAATGAACAGCATTCACCGCATCCCGGAAATCAATGCTTGTGGGCTTCACATGCCCACAAGCAAGATGGAAACAGCCAGCATCACATTTTTTAAGTTATTCTTCAGTATGAAAACAGACAGAGGTGGAAATATTACTCCCAAACTGTGAGTATTTTGGGATTAGCAAAGTGTCTCAATGACCTAAAAAAAAAAAAAAAAAGATTGGTCGCCGCCGGACTCCCGCTTCAAAAGAGCAGGATGGAAAATGTTTCTCGAATGAATGAAGTTATAACAAAGAATGTGGTTTTTGTTTGGCAAACTCTATTCGTTCTAAAATCAAGTTTTAAAAGCAAACATAATTTTAAATACTTTCAAGTGGCCTCACCGAGTCTTTATTGACATTGATTGTACTGACAAGTTTTTCCATATGAACAACTGTAAAAAAAAATATACCAGTGTATGGCGGAAGTTCCAGCCTGGGGAAAAAATAAATAAAAGTCAGCAGCTACAAATACTGTAGCTGCTGACTTTTAATATAAGAACACTCACCTGTCCAGGGAGCCCGCGATGTCGGCACCCCAAACTGATCTATCCATCGGCTCCGGGTGGGGGTGCTGGCATCTTCACTAAGGGAAACAGGAAATGAAATACAGTCTTTTTTTATTTTCCTTGTATATAATTGGGTATTTTTTGCACAGTGAGTTTTCACTTTGTTTCAAAACTTTGAGTCAAAGTTTTAAAATGTTCCCTATAACATAGTAAATCTCAACTGTAAATTTTTAATTTGTACGCATGTTGGAAAACTACTGTTATAAATTCCACAATTGTCTGTATTGTTGGCACATATAAAACAAGGCAGCCTAGAAGTGTCCTTTGTTGGCAAATTACTGGCCTAATATGAGTATGAAATGTACCTACTGAATGCCACTGGCTGTTTTTGTTAGAAGAGAAAATGCCAACAACTTCCCAAGTGATGTTAAAAAAAGGCAGGCTCCTGTGTTAGTAATCTGGAAAATGCACTGGCATAGAGACAGAATTTCCTCTAGATCTTCTACATTTCGTTTTGAAGACAGAAATGTCACAGACAGCAATAAAGGAGCACCCCTAAAAATGGTGACAGATTCTGAACTGTACTAGTTATTAGTAGTCCCCTCAAACAGTGTGTGTTGTTCATCTTGTCTGCATATTTGATATCATTTCCCTGAAGTAAAACGGTCTGTGATGTTATCAGCCACCTAAATAATTGAGATATCATAGTGGCATAGATGGATTGGTAAATATGGATTTCTCATGTCCAGTCATGTTTCTTCTATGTGGTACTGCTAGCTTCAGCAAATCTTCCATGTTCATGCCGCAGCTTTTAAAGGGCAACAATTCCTCATGGTATGCTGTACACTTCCTGGAAATTTAGATATTCACCCTACATGAATGGTAAAATGAATGTGTATAAATCTATAATGGACACTTGGGCAATAATGAATGGACCTCTGTGCCACATCAGAATCCCTGGTGCAGCAATATCCATACATTTTAAATGAGTAAGTGCACATTAAAGAAATTTATAAACAAGATTACATGAATGGCCAGGGATTGGCAGAGAATGGAAGTTCATCACACTTCCTTTAGTTTCCTTATCTGTGTATTATCAAATGAATTTAAAATGATTACACAAGACTGAATCTACAGATAAGTCCCTTTGACATCTAAACTGACATTGTAGTCTTACTGCTGATGTTGCCAACCGTCCGTAAATTTACAAACAGTTTGTAATAAACACCCTGATTTATCCTGTCTGTAAAAGTCTGGAAATCAAATTCAAAAAATTTACCTAGGTTGACTTCCCCCTGTGGTTTACACTTATGCCGCGTACACACGAGCGGACTTTCCGGCAAACTTTTCCGGCGTACCGGAGTTCGTCGGACAATTCGATCGTGTGTGGGCTCCAGCTGACTTTTTTTTCTCAAAAGTTTGACGGACTTAGATTTGAAACTTGTTTCAAATCTATCCGACGGACTCGAGTCCAGTCGAAAAGTCCGCTCGTCTGTATATTAGTCCGACAGACAAAAACTGACGCTAGGGCAGCTATTGGCTACTGGCTATGAACTTCCTTGTTTTAGTCCAGTCGTACCTCATCACGTACGAATCCGTCGGACTTTGGTTGATCGTGTGTAGGCAAGTCCGTTCATTCGGAAAGTCCGTCGTAAAGTCCGTTGAAAAGTCCACCGGGCAAAGTCTGCCGTAAAGTCCGCTCATGTGTACGTGGAATTACAAATACTCCCAAGTCCCCCAGCATTCAGAGCTGAGGAGGATGTAACTTCCTCCTCCAGACCTCCTCCTCCTCCTAGTTCTGCCTTCACCTCCCAGCTTCCTGCTGCTGAGAAATGAATTGGGAGTCTGAGGTGATTTGAACCTGCTGGCTGGGTCACTGGGTAAGGGGAGTCTGGGGACGATTGACACAGACTGCAGAGATGGTTAGAACCATGGAACAGCAGGACTCAGGATTTCCACTGGTGGGGGCACAGACTGAATCAATGTGAGGAGCCAGTGACATCACTGAAAGAGAAAACACATGCAAAATCAGACACAACACAATGAGGGTGAAATAAATTGGGTTACCCATCTGTGGAATTGCTGGTGGGGGAACAACTGGAAAGCTCCACCTATATATAACTGTTAAGGCTTGGTAATTTCATCCATCATTTTCATTTAAATTTCCAAAGACAGAGTGTTTGTAAAGATCTGTAGAAGAATTGTGTTGTCATTAATTGTTGGATTTGTCTGGCAGGAGACTGCTGCAAACAGATATGTTGGTCAATAGCAGTCTGGACTAGGTAAAAGTAGATGAAGAGGTGTCAGGTGTTCAGTAGGTGGTGCTGTAAGTCCTTTTTTCCCTCACCACCTCCCTCCTCTCCTCCTTCCCTCCCTCTCTCTTTCCTACTTCTTTCCCCCTCTCCCTGTCCCCCCTCTGCCACCCCTCCTCTCTCTCGCGCCCTCACTCTCCTCTCTCCCCTCCTCTCCCCTCTCTCTGTCCCCCCTCTGCCACCCCTCCTCTCTCTCGCGCCCTCACTCTCCTCTCTCCCCTCCTCTCCCCTCTCTCTGTCCCCCCTCTGCCACCCCTCCTCTCTCTCGCACCCTCACTCTCCTCTCTCCCCTCCTCTCCCCTCTCTCTGTCCCCCCCTCTGCCACCCCTCCTCTCTCTCGCTCCCTCACTCTCCTCTCTCCCCTCCTCTCCCCTCTCTCTGTCCCCCCTCTGCCACCCCTCCTCTCTCTCTCTCCTTCCCTCTCTCTCTCCCCTTCTCTCCTCTCTCTCTTGCTCTCCTTGTCCCACTCTCTTTTTGACCCACCCTTTCTCCCATCTTTCTCTCTCTCTATCTTTGCCCCCCCACTCCTTTCTACTTTCTCTTTATCCCTCTTCTCTCTCCTTCTCTTCTCCCTCCCTCCTTTTCCCTCATCCCCTCACTCATCTCTCTCTTTATCGCTCATCCCCCCCTTTCTCTCCCCTCCTCCTTCCCCTCACTTTTGCTCCCCCTTCTCTCTTTCTCCTCCTCTCTTCCTCTCTCTCATCCTTCCTTTTCCCCTCTTTGCTCCCCAATTTCTTTTTCTTCCCCCCCCCCCCCCCCCCCGCCTTGCCACTTTCTCAAATTTTTCCTCTTCTCCAATCTGCCCGAGCCCTGATGTAATTTAGCCTCTCCAGAAGTTCTCTGCAACTGCATTTTTGGCTCAGGCTTTCAGCAGCATAACGCTACATCAATATTTTAGGGCTGAGGAAATTAATGATTAAATCCTCGATTAATCATTAATTTTTTTGATCGGTAGGCTGCCTGCCCTGGGGCCGCTTTGGTCCAAGCTGTGGCTGCAGCGCAGCGCTCCGCTCCATCCTCCTCCACTATATGTCATACACAGTCTGCGGGCATCTCCCACTGTGTGTTTCCGAGCTGAGTGTGAAAACTTTGGCTGCGCTTTGAGAAAAGTCCCGCCCTCCTCCTAGATCAGCTTGTGTGATAGACAGAGCACTGCGTCTATCACACGAGCTGATCTAGGAGGAGGACGGGACTTTTCTCACAGCGCGGCCAAAGTTTTCACGCTCAGCTCCGAGACACACAGCGGGAGATGTCCGCAGACTGTGTAATCCAGGCACAGGCACTGACTACAGTGAGGCTGCGATTATGGGCACGGTGAGACTACATTATGGGCTTGTGAGACAGCATTATGGGCACAGTGAGGCTGTGATTATAGTCACGGCGAGGCTGCGATTATGAGCACGGTAATGCTGCCATTATAGGCACGGCGAGGCTGCGATTATGGGCACGGTGAGACAGCATTATGGGCTTGTGAGACAGCATTATGGGCACAGTGAGGCTGTGATTATAGTCACGGCGAGGCTGCGATTATGAGCACGGTGAGACAGCATTATGGGTATGGTGAGGATGTGATTATTGGCACGGTGAGGCTGCGATTATGAGCACAGTAAAGACTGCATTATGGGAACGGTGAGGCTCCGATTATGGGCAGGTAAGTCTGAGATTATGGGCACGGTGAGACTGCATTATGGGCACAGTAAGGCTGCAATTATGGGCACGTTAAGGCTGCGATTATGGGCACGGTGAGGCTGAGTTTATGACGTGTGACGTCCTAGCCATGCCCCGCTATGTCCGGCTTCGGCCGTTGCAATAACAACGGTGCTAAATCAGCTAAAAGTAGTTGGATCTGTATGTGCGTTATAATTAATTGAAATTAGTCGATTAATCGATTAAAAAAAAAAGATTAATCGAACACGAAAATTTTAATCAGTAACAGCCCTACAATATTTATATTGTGGCATCTAGGCAATTTCAACATTTGCCAGAAAAGCTGATGGATTATTATACTGTATAATGTTCAATGTCAGTAACATTGTAGTTTTTTATTTGGACCCCCGTACTCTGCTGAGTCAGCAGCAGGGTTGCCAAACCCCAATTACTTTTTTTTTACTGACAACGTATGGAAAATTTACTGACAGAACACATTTGTTTTACCAACAATGTGAAATATGACAGAAATTCATATTATAAACGAAGGCAATCGATATTTAAAGGCTAAATTCTTCTTTAACCACTTGCCGACCAGCCGCTTCAGTTATATTGCGGCAAGGTGGCTCGGCTGCGCGAATCGCCATAGCGGTACAACGGTTTGTGCACTAGTTTCTGTGGGCATGCATGGGGGAGCCAATCAGCGGGTCGCCCACGATAGTTCCCCACAGAGGCAGAACGGGGATCTGCCAAAAGTAAACAGGGCAGATATCCGTTCTGTCAGGGGATTACACTGAGATTCTGTCTTTCTGCTAGGCAGGAAGATAGATCTCTGTATTATCCCAGGCAGCCCATCCCCCATACAGTTAGTAAACAAACCCAGGGAACACAGTTAGCCCCTGATGTTAACCCCTTCCCTGTCAGTGTTATTAGTACAATGTCAGTGCATATTTTCTTTATCGTACTTCACGGGACACAGAGCACCATAATAATGACTATCTGGGTTATATGCTACCTTTAGGTGATTGGACACTGCCAACCAATAGTAAGAAGGTTTCTCCCATATAACCCCTTCCATACAGGAAGTACCTTTAGTTTGTGGAAGTTCTTCAAATTTTCTTCAATAAATGTCCCAGTGAGGATGTTATATCGGATCCATTCGGATGGCATAAAAAAAGCTAAAGTGGATGGTACCCGAGCCTTGGTTCAAGAACGAGGTTTTGCTTGTAATGTGTCCTTTAAGGCGCTGGACCCTTGTTATATGGTATCCCTGGTCTTTACTTGCCCAAGGGAACCAAAAGGGTGCTTTACAGGTCCAGGGGTGTGGATCCCGTACAAAGGGGGACCCAGTCCTTGAAGGTCCTCAGTGGCGCTACCCGTCGTGAAGGGGGAAGATTGGGCCTGTATCAGGCCCTGCAGCGAGTACTCCCTCTGGGAGGCCTAACAATACTACTGTTGTTGCTAAACATGAGACGTCTTAGTGTATGCCTCGTGTCTCACTGCAAGCTGTTGTAGCAGAGGTTACAGAGAAGCTGACAGATGCAGCTTATGCGAGTGTCTCCCGCTCGTGGCAGCGTGTGCAAGCGTCCACAGTGCTTGTCCGCGTGCGCAGGTGACGGTCGCGGTGTGTGTCGCGGCGTGCCTGTGTGTGCACCACACAGGGTGCGCATGCACAGTAGAGCAGGGGCGCGCGTGCGTCATGGGGTGGCGCACCAGTATAGAGGGAGGTCACGCACCTGCATGTTTAATGCTGCTTGTCAGTTAGGCTCACAGAAGCCTATTGTGTGGTGGGACACAGAGGTCTGGGCGTAAGCTTGGACATTTGCAACAGGTTGAAGGCTGATAAAGGCTGTGGTAGGGGCTGTACGCTGGATCCAGCCATATAACTCAGAGGGAGTGGCTTTTTTTACTCAAAACTTGTAAGCAATGTCTTCCGGGAAACAAGGTACAGGGAGCAGGGCAAGTCCATGGGTTAAAGGGACTCCTTAAAAAACAGGAGATCAACCTCAGGTTACTGCAGCATCAGTCTCCCCTGAAAGACCTGTAACATTTGGCCTGGCTGAGCCATTGCAGTTGTCAGGCATGGTGGCCACTACCAATATCCCTGCATCAGCCTATGTTACTAAGGATGATTTAGCATCAGCCCTAGCTGGCCTGGAAGGCAAAATAGCTGGTATGATTGCTACAGTAACACAGGGAGGGAAGAAACGTCATAGATCTCCCTCCCCTGAGCCTGGTCCCAGTGGTGAATCACTTGAGCACCAGGATTCTTTTGGCATGGGTCCCTGTGATTTGGATCCAGAATGGGCAGAGGATTTGGAGGAGGAGGCCATTAAAGTCAAGGAGGAGGTAGAGCCTGAAGAGTCCTCGGCTGGGGATTCAGGTTCTGAAGAACCAATTTCGGCCTCTCAATCCCAGAAATTGTTTATCCAGTCCTTGGCTGAGATGGTGAGAGCTGGATTTATATTACCTCCGGTACAGGGACCAGGACCCTCCTGTTCTACATTAGAATCCTTGCGTCCTCAACCAGGTTCCCAGGCGTTTCCTTTGCATCCCTTACTGGAACAGGTAATTTACACTGACTGGGACCATCCGGACAGGACATACTTGCCCCCAAAAAGGTTTTCTTTTTTATATCCTATGGAGGAAAAATTCAGGAAGAAGTGGGATACACCTTTGGTTGATGCTGCCATTTCTTCAGTAAATAAAAGTCTGACCTGCCCAGTGGATAATGCGCAGGGATTTAAGGATCCGGCAGATAAAAAACTGGAATCCTTACTAAAAGCTTCCTTTGCGGTAGCTGGGTCAGCAGTACAACCGGCAGTTGCGGCTATTGATATTTGTCAGGCGTTGAAGGACCATTTTGAAAAATTGGTCAAGAACCTGCCTGTTCAAGAGGAAGTTTCTGACGAACTGTCAGAACTTCCTCGCGATTTATGTTTTGCAGTAGACGCATTAAAGGACTTGATCCAGTAGATGTCTCGTTTTGTGCTACTCTCAATCCATATACGCAGAGTACTGTGGTTGAAGAATTGGTCGGCCGAGACGCCATGCAAGAGGCTACTCGCGGCTTTTCCTTTTCACGGTGAGCGTCTATTTGGGGAAGATTTGGATAAATATATCCAAAAAATCTCAGGAGGGAAAAGTTCCTTACTTCCGGTTAAAAGAAGGAGTAAGCAGCCTTCCTTTAAGATTCCCAACGCTCCTGGCCCAGGTGCCTCTTCCCCTAAAAGGTATCGCGGCCTCAGCCACCTACCTTTAAGAAGCCTCAAGGTCAAAAAAGACCCTGGACCCAGAAACCAGCCAAAGCCAATTCCAAGTCTTCCTTGTGAATGGGCTCCCCCACTCTTGCGGGTGGGGGGCTGACTGCGGTGGTTCGCAGATGCTTGGGGAAAATTGGTTCAGGACAGGTGGGTTATTTCCACCATATCTCAGGGTTACAAAATAGAGTTTCGGGATTTTCCCCCAACTCGATATTTGGTATCCAGAGTCCCATCAGACCCGGGGAAAAAGAGTGGCCTATTCCTCGCTTTAGAACAGCTGGAAAGGCAGAGGGTAATTATCGAGGTGCCACAAAAATAAAGATTTAAGGGGTTCTACTCGAACCTATTTACAGTACCGAAGCTGAACGGAGAGGTAAGGCCCATCTTGGACCTCAAATACCTCAATTCCTTTCTAAACATCCGAACCTTCCAGATGGAGTCTGCTCGTTCAGTAATCGCATCCTTGAGAAAAGGAGATTTTTTGGCATCCATAGACATCAAAGACGCATACCTTCATATACCGATTCTCGGTCCGCATCAAAGATTCCTGCGATTTGCAGTAGAAGGGTTTGATTTCCAATTTGTGGCACTTCCGTTCAGTCCAGCCACAGCCCCTCAGGTATTCACAAAGGTTCTGGCCCCAGTGTTGGCATTCCTAAGGTCGCGGAAGATCTCAGTGGTAGGATATCTGGACGACCTTCTGTTAAGGGACCAAGCTTACTCCACCTTGGTAGAAAACATTACGACTACGGTCCATTTCCTAAGGTTCCTAGGCTGGATTCTATATATAGACAAGTTGGCCCTTCATCCAGCTCAGGTCTTAACATATTTGGGTCTGATCTTAGACACAACCCAAGAAAGGGTAATTCTACCTCCCTTAAAGTGCAACTCTATAGTAGAGCTGGTTCAGAAGGTCAAGGGGGTAGAAGGTCCTTCGATTTGTCTGTGCATGAGGCTGTTGGGCAAGATGGTGTCATCCTTTAGCGCAGTTCCCTATGCGCAGTTTCACTCTAGGATGTTCCAGAGAGCTATCCTAAGAGCTTAGGACAAGTCGGTTCAAACTTTGGTTCATCCCATGTCTCTATCCCTACAGGTAAAGAGGGAACTCTCTTGGAGGGCAAAGACCAGCAACTTGAACGGTGGAAAATCCTTTCCACCAGTATCCTGGAAAGTAGTAACTACGGTCGCCAGTCGTCTAGGCTGGAGAGCAGTCCTGGAAGAGGCTTCCGTCCAGGGTGTATGGTCTCAGGTAGAGAAGACCTTTCCCATTAATCTGCTGGAAATTCGGGCAGCTCGCTTGGCTCTCCTATTTTGGACGTCCAGACTGCGGGGGTTTCCTGTCCGAATCCAGTCCGACAACTCCACGCCGGTGGCATACATGGGAGCACCCGAAGTTGGGCGGCCCAAAAAGAAGTAAATCACATATTAACTTGGGCAGAGAGACATGTGCCTTTTCTGTCGGTAGTCTTTATTCCAGGGGTGGACAATTGTCAGGCAGACTACCTAAGTTGCCAACAGCTACTACCGGGGGAATGGACTCTTCACCCCGAAGTTTTCCTTCAGATTTGCCAGCGCTGGGAGATGCCAGATGTGGATCTTCTGGCATCCAGATTCACTGCCAAGGTAGACAGGTTTGTATCCAGGACCAGGGATCCCCTCGCTATCGGAACAGATGCATTGGTGGTTCCCTGGGACCGGTATTCTTTGATTTATGCTTTTTCTCCAATCCAGATGCTACCGCACCTGTTGCGTAGGATACAGGAGGAGCAGATTGCAGTGATCCTGGTGGCCCCGGGGTGGCCCAGGAGGTCCTGATACTCAGAGATTGTGAGGATGGCGGTGGAGGACCCGTAGTGTCTCCCATACCGTCCAGATCTGTTATCTCAAGGTCCCATATACCATCCTTCTTTACGGTCGCTGAATTTGATGGCATGGCTATTGAGACCAGGGTGCTGAAGGACCGTGGTATCAGAGGTTCAGTCTTATCTACTCTGATAAATGCTAGAAAGCCAGTTTCTAGAAGTATTTACCATAGGGTCTGGAAACCGTACATTTCCTGGTGCGAGAAGAACGGATGGCATCCTCACAAGTATGCGATTGGAAGAATCCTTGCCTTTCTTCTATCAGGAATTGATCTAAACTTATCTTTGGGAACCATTAAAGGGCAAATTTCGGTCTTATCAGTTTTTTTCCAGAGGCCAATTGCATCTCATTCTTTAGTGCGAACCTTCGTCAAGGGGGTACTGCACTTAAAACCACCGGTTAAGCCTCCCTTATGTCCCTGGGACTTAAACTTGGTGCTATCAGCCCTACAGGTTCAACCCTTTGAACCAATTAGGCATATTCCTTTAATTCTGTTGACCAGGAAATTGGTTTTTCTTGTAGCCATAACTTCGGCTAGAAGGGTGTCTGAATTGGCCGCCCTTTCATGTAAAAAACCTTTTCTATTTTTACATCAGAACAAGGTGGTGATGCGCTCCCGTCCAGATTTTTTACCTAAGGTGGTTTCCAATTTTCATTTGAATCAGGATATCATTTTGCCCTCCTTTTTTCCCAATCCTAAGACTAAAGAGGAAAAGTCACTTCACTCACTGGATGTGGTGAGAGCAGTCAAGGTTTACTTAAGCATGTCAGCTCTTTTTCGGAAAACTGATTCCCTTTTTGTTCTGCCAGAGGGTCCTAAGAGGGGACAGGCAGCAATCTCTAGGTGGATTCGCCAACTCATTATCCAGGCTTATGAGTTGAAACGCAAGGTTCCACCTCGATATCTCAAAACTCACTCTACTAGAGGAGTCAGTACATTGTGGGCAGTGCGCCAGCAGGTGTCTATGGCTCAGGTTTGCAAAGCGGCCGCTTGGTCTTCAGTTCATACATTCACCAGGTTTTACCAGCTGGACGTTAGATCTCAAAAGAAGACTATTTTTGGCCACAGCGTGCTGCGATTGGCTTTATAAGTCCTCGGCCTGAAGGGGATTTAAGAATACTTTGCCCTCCCCTCAAATGCATTGCTTTAGGACATTCCAGATAGTCATTATTATGGTGCTCTGTGTCCCGTGATGTAGGATAAAGAAAAATGGATTTTTAAAACAGCTTACCTGTAAAATCCTTTTCTTGGAGTACATCACGGGACACAGAGGTCCCTCCCCTCTTTTCTGGGATCTTCATGGCTTGCTACAAAACTAAAGGTACTTCCTGTATGGGAGGGGTTATATGGGAGGAACCTTCTTACTATTGGTTGCCAGTGTCCAATCACCTAAAGATAGCATATAACCCAGATAGTCATTATTATGGTGCTCTGTGTCCCGTGATGTACCCCAAAAAAAGGATTTTACAGGTAAGCTGTTTTAAAAATCAATTTTTTAGCACTGATTGCTGTAATAATGTCACTAGTTCCCAAAAAAGTGTCAAAAATATCAGTTAGGCATCCGATCTGTCTGCCACAATGTCGCAGTCCTACTAAAAATCACTAATTATCACCATTACTAGTAAAAAAGAATAATATTAGTAAAAATGCCATAAATCTATCCCCTATTTTGTAGACGCTATAACTTTTTGCGCAAACTAATCAATATACGCTTATTGTTTTTTTTGCTTTTTTTTTTACCAAAAACATGTAGCAGAATACATATTAGCCGAAACTGATGAAGAACTTTGATTTTTTATTTTTCATTTATTGGGTATGTTTTATAGCAGAATATAACAAATATTGTTTTTTTTTTTCAAAATTGACGGTCTTTTTTTGTTTATAGCGCAAAAAATAAAAACCGCAGAGGTGATCAAATACCACCAAAAGAGAGCTCTACTTGTGGGGAAAAAATGATAAAAATTGTATATGGGCACAGTGTTGCATGACTGCGCAATTGTCGTTCAAAGAGTGACAGCGCTGAAAGCTGAAAATTGATCTGGGCAGGAGGGGGGTTTAAGTGCCCAGTAAGCAAGTGGTTAGGGAGGACTGGGCTACCTCCAGGCCCATCTGCCCTCTATCTATCCATTAGAATGCATGTGCATGTGCCAGTTATACAGTATCTCACAAACGTGAGTACACCCCTCACATTTTTGTAAATGTTTTATTATATCTTTTCATGTGACAACACTGAAGAAATTACAGTTTGCTACAATGTAAAGTAGTGAGTGTACAGCCTGTATAAAAGTGTAAATTTGCTGTCCCCTCAAAATAACTCAACACACAGCCATTATTGTCTAAACTGCTGGCAACAAAAGTGAGTACACCCCTAAGTAAAAATGTCCAAATTGGGCCCAATTAGCATTTTCCCTCCCCGGTGTCATGTGACTCATTAGTGTTACAAGGTCTCAGGTGTAAACTGGGAGCAAGTGTGATAAATTTGGTGTTATCGCTCTCACTCTCTCATACAGATTGACTGTCTTTTTTTGTCTATAGCGCAAAAAATAAAAAACACAGAGGGGATCAAATACCACCAAAAGAAAGCTTTATTTGTGAGAAAAAAGGATATCAATTTTATTTGGGTACGGCGTCGCACGACCACGCAATTGTCAGCTAAAATAACGCAGTGCCGTATTGCAAAAAATGGCCTGGTCATTAATTGGGTAAAACCTTCCGGGGCTGAAGTGGTTAAGAAAAAATAATAAATGCACATATTCTTGCAGAAAAAAAAAATGTCCATTTATTATTTTTTCCCACAGGAGCCTGCAAAACACTGCACTCATGATCAGTGGATCACAGGTGCAGTGGCAGGCTTTCTGGTAAGCTTTTTTTTCATTCAGGCTTTGGGACCATGTTTCACTGAGAGAGATGACAATCTCAAGTATCTTTTTGCTTGATTAGGATCTTCACTGGAACATATGAACTTTTATATTGTGGCACTGAAGCAATTACACATTTTGCACTTTTTTTTTATATTCACATTTGATTTAAGCTCCATACACGCAATCAGAAAATCGTATGAAAAATACAGATTTCAGAGCGAATGGTAATCGGATCGTTAGCACAGAGCATTTGAGAGCTGATCATGACAGTTCATCCGATATTATCAGATTGGACATGCACAAAAATTTGTCGTTGGAAAATGCAATACAAATACACTACAACACACTACATCACTTCCGAATTTTTATTTTTTATTCTGTCTTACCAGAATTTTCGTAAACTCTTCAGGTTCGATTTGAGATTAGCATGCAAAAAAAAAAAAGGACAATCATTCGTCAGATAATCTCATTGTGTGTACCAGGCATTATTCACTTATCCTTTGGGGTACCTTTGCACATTTAAATTGTGTAATGTACTTTATTTACTAATTATCAACACTGTTTACATGTACAATGCACATTAAGTATTGTACAAGCTAAGATATCTGCACATGCGTTATGATACATGCACAATTTTTAATTTATTGTGTATAAATATTATACCATGTATTATTCACAGGGTTTATAACATCTTGCATTCTGAGACTTAGCCATGCCTCTCAGTTCTCTCCACAGTTATATTGTATATCAGAATATAAGGTGGGCTGCTCTCTCTCCTGATTGTGATTTTGCTATAAGCTCAGTATTTTTTTTTTACAGGTACTTTTATAGTGCTGTCAATTTACGCAGCGCTCCATATATATATATATATTTTTTAAAGATTTTATTAACCTTTTACAAAGTTACAGAAATCAAAACCTCAGTATACATTGCAAAGACATTGTAACATACATCAACGGTAGATACATCTTTAGAAGAGCAGTATTTGGAGCACAGGTAATCGACGTATTATCAGCAGTATAAGACATGCATTGAAAGTGATCCCTTGTGGTCAGCTTAGTCTACATCTCAAGGTGGGTAAAGTGAGCCATAGGTATGTGGATATGAGGTTCTACATGTATGTTCGTACAAGGGGTTAGTGGTGTTCGTCTGTGATGGGCCCTGGTCAACGGGGAAGCGTGCACCGACGACAGCTACCCCCACTCTCAGTCACCCCTAAAGGGATCTAACTGTGACCGAGGGAGGGGTTCGTACGTGTGCTTTAATGTAGTTGGAGCAGGATCGGTGCACTGTTTGTATGTGTGAGCCTATTCGTCTGGTATTTGGATCCTAGGCTCAAAGATGTAAGTTGTATCAGATTGAGTTAGTCTCTGAGAATCCTACTGGGGGGTTTTCCAATCTTAAGATGTCAGATAGATATGAGTGTATATAAGTAAGCAAAATAATCATTTAACTAAGTGATTAGTTGGGAAGTAGAGTTGGGGGGGGGGGTGGCGGAGGTGTACAGAGGGTTTATACAGTACATAGAGAGATTGCACTATCTTGTGGAGGGTGACTTAGTTTGAGGGTTGTTATCCTGTGTGGATTCTCGAAAGTGTGTCCATCATGCCCAGGTTTCCCTGAATTTTGACGGGTTGTCTTTGGCCTGGTGTATGAGATTTTCCATCTCCGCTGTTCTATCTAGTCGTTTGAGCCATTCTGTGATGGAGGGAGGAGAAGTGGTTCTCCAGTGGAGCGGGATACATTGAGTTGCTACATTTATGAGGTGTAGAACAAGAGATTTTTTATAGGATGATAGAGGGATGGAAGTGTGATGCAGTAGGAATTGTACGGGTGTGAGGTCTGGGGTGTATGTGGTGATTTGCGTGATCAGGTCATGAATTTCCGCCCAAAATGGTTTGATGAGTGAGCAGTCCCACCAGATGTGGTATAATGTGCCTTGTTCAGTGTTGCATCTCCAACATAGTGGAGGAAGACTGGGATGAAATGTATGTATTTTGTCAGGTGTTCTGTACCATCTAGAGAGAAGCTTATACCTGTTTTCTTGGGCAGAGACATTGATTGATCCTTTGTGAACGTGGCTATATGCGCTCCCACTCTTCATTGGTTAGGTTTATATTGAGGTCCGTTTCCCATTGTTTGACAATTTTGTCTTCCTTGATATTGTGGGTCGAGAAAAGGAGTGCATAGATAGTCGAGATTAGGTGTTTGTGGGGTTCAACGCTGGTACATAGGAGTTCAAAAGACGCGTATTCTCTATTCCACTTAGTGGTATGTTTTGCATCTTGGAAAAAATGCCGAAGTTGTAAAAATTTAAAGAAGGGAATGTTATATTCTGGGAATGTAGAGGACATTTCTTGGTGTGACAGAAGTTTGTCGTTTTTGAAGAATTGCTGAGCTCTTAGTTGAGTTTTGGGAGGTGTCTCAGTCGGGATTAGTGGGGACAGGCCTGGTGGAAATTCTGGGTTATTGTGCAGGGAAGTCATGGGTCCGGGTGTTGGTTGTAAGTTCAATTTTTTGCAGGCAGCCCCGAATTGTACCAAGGTAGCATTAATGAGGGGATGTGAGGTAAGAGTTTCAGGGACGTGAATGTGATTGATCCACGGAAAGTGGTGTATTGGAGTCTGGGTAAAAGATTTTTCAAGTTGGACCCAGTCTTTACTGTGTTCATGGAAGTTCTGTGCATATAGGTCAGTCAGGTTGGTAGGGATTTTGATACCAAGGTAGGAGATAGTATTGGGTGCCCAGCAAAAAGGAAAATTACTTTTGCAGTGCGTTACAAGTGTAGACGGGAGGGTGATGTTTAGGGCTTTTGATTTTGAAAAGTTTATTTGTACATTAGAGAGTGATTTAAACAGAGAGAAGTCTTTGAGTAGGTTAGGGATGATGGTGACAGGGTCCGTTAGAAAGAGTAGGATATCGTCCGCGTAGGCAGCTATTTTGTATTGTTTATGTTTGATTTTGACACCTTTGATATCTGGATTATCTCTAAGCTTACAGAGGAGGGGCTCCATGGTGAGTATGAAAATTAAGGGGGATAAGGGGGATAAGGGGCATCCCTGGCGGGTGCCATTCGAAATTGAGAAGGCGTTCGACAGTCGGCCGTTAACCCTGATTCTGGCAGTGGGGGATGAGTAAAGAATCAGGATCATCTGAACTAGGCCATGTGGAAAACCCAGCGCTTGTAGTGTCGCCTCCATATAATCCCAGGCCACTCTGTCGAATGCCTTCTCTGCATCCAACGACAGGAAAAAGCCCTGAGTGGAGTTAGCGGACAGCCAGTGATGAATGTTTAAAGCTTTAGTGGCGTTGTCTCTGGCCTCCCTACCAGGGACAAAACCAACTTGATCCGTAGAAATTAGTCGAGGGAGTAAAGGAAGAATGCAATTGGCCAAAGCTTTGGCATATAGTTTCACATCCACATTGAGGAGTGATATGGGGCGATAGTTAGAAACCATTGTGATGTCTTTGTCTGGTTTAGGGATGAGGGTGATGTGGGCTTTTAGGAAGTCTTTGTTGGTTGTAATGGAAGGCTTGAACGAGTTGTGGGATGAGAGTGTCGGGAAAGGACTTATAATAACTGACGGTCAAACCGTCCGGGCCCAGGCTCTTTCCCGTCTTTAATTGTTTCAGTGCCAACAAGGTCTCTGCTATGGATAGTGGTTTATCCAGACCAGTCGAATCTGTAGCAGTGAGGGGGGTTGGGGAAAATTGGTGTAGGAATTCCTGAATTGTTGCCTTTCTGTCTTGTGCAGAGGTTGTGTGAGGTAGGGAGATTGTATAAGTTGGAAAAGAATTTTACAAATGGGTCTGCATGGTCTTCTGGTTTAGCGAAGGAGTTGCCTGCAGGATCATTAATTCTGTGGATAGTGTGTGCTACTTTCTTGACCTGTAGGGCTCTAGCTAACAGTCTCCCAGATTTGTTGCCAAATTCGTAAAATATTTTATGGGTGAGGGTATATTTACGTTTTAATGTTTTGTTTAGCTCTCCCAGGAGCTCTTCCCCGGTTTGTATCAGGTCAGTCAAGGCTTTGGTAGCTAGGGAAGATTTGTGTTTTTGTTCTAGCGCGTAAATTTGTTTGGTCAACTCGTCAATACGTGCTTTCCTGAGTTTGTTCCGTTTGGCTGCTTGGGAGATGAATTCACCCCGAATTACACACTTGTGTGCTGCCCAGATGGTGTCTGGGGTAGGATCGCCCGATGTGTTGTCTATAAAGTAGCGGAAGATGCTCTTCGAAATTGCCAGAGCTATTATCGGGTCTGTGAGAAGGGAGTTGTCAAGGCGCCAAATGTTGGGTCTATCCTGTGTTGTAGGGAGAGTTAGAGTCATAGTTACCGGGTTGTGGTCCGACAGTACCATAGGCTCAATTGTGGCTTTGGTAAGGGAAGACAGGTCATTTTGGGAGAGGAAGAAATGGTCAAGTCTCGAATATTTATTATGGGGAGGGGAGAAAAAGGTAAAATCCTTTTCGTTGGGATGTAGTGTGCGCCAGGTATCATGAAGCAGGAAATTGCTGAATTGTGACTTTATCGCGCGGATGGCTCTGTATGTAAGTGATGACGAACTGTTAGACGTGTCAAGGGAGGAGTTCCAGGCTATGTTAAAATCACCGCCGACGATCAGAGTTCCAGATTGGAATGTGAGCAGTTGCTTGAATATTTGTCTGAAGAAGGCAACTTGTTGTGTGTTTGGTGCATAGATATTCACAATCGTGATGGGTCGTTGGTGGAATGTGCCTTTGAGCAAGATACCTCTGATACCTTTAAGGGACATTGTTTAGAAATTATAATGGATACCCCCTTAGATTTGGCTTCATTGTTGGACGCATGGTAGACTGTTGGGAAGTGTTTGCTATGAAGTTTGGGGATGTTGTTTGTTTTGAAGTGGGTTTCTTGAATAAGGGCGATGTGGGCCTTTGACTTCTGGAGAGTGTAAAGTAATTGTGATCTTTTTTCTGGGATGTTTAGTCCACGGATGTTTATAGAACAGAGCTTAAGTTGTACATGGGGTCGAGCCACGTAGGGTGGCGTGGTGTGCGTGTCAATGTCCTCCGCCATGAGGAGATAGGTGTCAAAGGAGGGGGGAGGTCAGGTAAGAAGGATGAGGGTCTGTTGTATTGGATGTAGTATGAAGTTTGGCATAGTAAAAACTACGGAAACACCGATAAGGCGGTGGGGAGTTAGGTCACCGGCCTCAAAATCAGAGAGAATCGACGAAGTACAGCTCGAAAGCAGTGTGTACACCGTAAATGGTGTTATAGCACCCTGCTTTGTTGCTGTGTGGGGGTTGGCTAGGACCGACCTAGAAGTTGGAAGGGGAGAGTATCTATAGATCACGGGTGTCCCACCACCACAAGGTATGGAGTGAGTGTGAAGGAGGATTTATACACTTCCTTGAGGGAGTGAATAACACAGGGTATTGATCAAACATTGGTGGAGTGTAACAACAGAAGGACATGGGAGGAGAGTGAGGTGATGCAATTTGAGGATACACGTCTAATACCTGTCTGCGTGTCACCCCTGCTTCCTGAGTAGGCGAGCAGCTATTGGAGTTGCCACCGGGCCTCTAATGAGGTCAACAGTGTAAAGTTCAACGATTAGGTCATGTAGTGACGATAGTATAATTTGTAAGTGAGTGTAACCAAAATTAGTGTGATAGAAACCTATACAACATGTAAAGAAACAGTGTTAACTAAATCTGAGTTAGTATAAGACTAAGAACATAGCATAAGAGCAATACCCAGATATTATACCTTACGGTACCAAGCAGGGTGTTGACCTTCTGTGCCAAGTGAGGTAGGTACCAGTCAATGGGTTATTAAAGTCAAAATAGCAGGTGGAGCGAGATCTATAGATGTGTAGTTCATGGTCTTGTAGAGTCTGAGATATAGATGCATTCTAAGAAAGGCAGAATGAGGAGCCGTAGGGATCAAGTCATGTCAGCATGGTATTCCGGTCACAAGGGGGAGTATTCCAAGATAGGGGAGAAATGCAAAGGTGCACCAGGGAGTCCAGGAGTGTCTCGGTGTTTGACATCGGTGAGGTATAGGATTCCATGCCTGTTGCCAAGAGCGACTTGAGACGCTCCCATGGTGGTGATAGTGTAGTAACGTAGTCATTTGGAGGGGGACCCACCAGGGTGTTAATTTAGTCAAGCCTCTCCCAGAGCCGGGGGTTTGAGTTGTTGTTATTATTTGACCATGAAAATCTTAGGTATCCTAATGTGTTACAGTTACCTTTAATGCCGGCGAAGTCATCCATGAACCCTGGGGGTGTAGGAGCAGTGGGTCATAACGCCTGAAGAAGTGGTATGGCCTCCATTGAGCCTTGTAGGAAAGTGACTACCGTCTAGTCTGTAGGCAGAGTGGGGATAGAAGTGCAGGTCATTCCTTCCACAGATTCCTTGAGATAGAAGGGTCGGAAGTGAGTAATTGCATGGAACACGTGGTATCCTGTATGTGTCATGAGGCAGACCGCTGGGAGTTGTGGAGGTTGTAGTTTCCAGTGTTGATTGCGCGATCTCCATGGGGTGTGTTCTTGTGAAGGAGCTGCTATGGCGTGGGGAGGAGTTAAGTCGGAGCGAAGACGCTTGCATGAACGGGTACCTTGGTCAGAGAGTCATGGCCATGGTGGCAACAGAACACAGTCAACGTAAACAGCAGTCTGCTCAAACACAAAGAAGCCGAATGTGGCTAAACTTTAACTGTGGGTCACGGAGTACCTGTGGAAGGGATTAATGGTCCCTCCGAGCTCTCCTTGAGATAGGAGAGGTAGTGGGGCTGAAATCCTGTCTTGTGCCACTGGGGGTAGTGCGATGAGAAGAGGCTGAAGGGGATCTTCTCCTCCGGTATCTGGTGGCTTGTGCCTCCAATGGTTCTTCAGGCGGTTCTTTTCTCACAGGGAAGCGGCGAAAGCCAGCATACCAATTAGGTAACTCCACCAGCGGTATGTTCAGTAGGTCATAGAAGTGGAGTAAATCTTCCGGCACTTTTAGGAGTGCTGTGTGGCCTTTGGGAGGTGGCCGAGAGGCAAAAAGGAAATTTCCATTTGTACGGTATCCCTTTAGTGTGGAGGGCATCTAGCAAAGGTCTTAGGTCTCTGCGATGTTGTAGCGTGATGCCTGAGAGGTCCTGGTATATTTGGATCGTCTTCCCCGCGTGTACTATCTGGGACCTGCCTCTCGCCTGTCTAAGGATTTCTTCCTTAATTTTGAAATCCACTATACAGCAAATTATGTCTCTTGGAGGCTCATCAGCTCTGCCTTTGGGTCTCAAGGCTCTATGGATCTGCTTCATGTTAATGGGGGTCTGGGGTGGCCTGTTTAATAGGTTGTTGAAGAGACCAGTGATAGTGGGAGATATTTGGTCCCCCTCGATCGTTTCAGGCACACTCCTGACCCTCAAATGATGGCATTTGCCCCTATTGTCGAGGTCTTCTATATGCCTTTGCATATCCCTCATTTGGAGGGTGTGGGAATCAATGAGGCGCGTGGTTCGTTTAAGCAGAGTGTCATGTCGTTCTGTCACATTTTCAACTTTATGCACCCTGTCAGAAAGCTCATGAATGTCCAGCCTGAGGTCTGCTATGGCGGCGGATAGGGTGTCTTTTATGTCCGCCGCGATTGTCTGCAGATCGTGGATGTTTAAATGAGGGTGTGAGGGGCCCTCAGCTCCCTCCCTGTCGGATGGATTGATCGGCGGGTTTGCGGGTGGCGTCCCTGTCAGTGAGGGAGCCGATGCCTGTGTATGGCTGTGGCGGGAAGACGCCATGTTCCCTCTGCTCGAGCGGAACATATCAGGGATGATGTGGCCCGAACCCCCTGAAATTTCACGGGGGGAGCGGGATCGTGATGCGGATGAGTTCCGCAAAGCAGTCCCCATCAGAAGGATGGATTTTGGGGTGAATGTACCTCCTGTAGGCGCAAAATGCAGCTTGTGGTAGCGGGAGCTTCAGACTCAAGCGTCTTTCCTCATGCCAGGTCAGGCCACGCCCCTTCTCCATATATATATATATATATATATATATATATATATGAAAAACTGACAGGCAGACCTGATCAGACCCACCATGTGAAAAAGACCTTAGTTAACTCTAATCTGCGTTGTCAATAATAATTATAATGGTAATTATTATTGGCAACACAGTTATAATTATTGTTTTTATCATCCTTCATGGAAATAGAAGTGCTTCTTTCTGTTCTCCCCTTAGCTATTATTTTTCCTATTTTTTTTTCTACTTTTTTAAATATTTTATTTCTTTTGGGTTTTTCTGTTTTTAATTTTCATTTGCTTTGTTAATTTTGTCTATTTTTTTGTGTCACATAAAAAATACCCACAATTGAAAAAAAAAGCCTTTTTATTTGCAAATAACTTCGCCATACTTTGTATGAGAAATATTATATATTAAATGGAATAAAATAAAGCATAAAATAAAAACTACTTTTTTTTAAACACTAATGCCCCGTACACACGGTCGGATTTTCCGATGGACAATGTCCGATCGGAGCGTGTTGTCGGAAATTCCGACCGTGTGTGGGCTCCATCGGACATTTTCCATCGGATTTTCCGACACACAAAGTTGGAGAGCAGGAGATAAAATTTTCCGACAACCAAATCCGATCGCGTCAATTCCGACCGTGTGTGGCCTGTTCCGACGCACAAAGTGCCACGCATGCTCAGAAGAAATTCCGACACGGGACAGCTCGTTTTGATAAACTTAGCGTTCGCAATGGATACAGCACTTTCGTCACGCTGCAATGTTAAAAATGGTTTAATACAGCGCACTCTCTTCTTCTTTATAATGTGACAAGAATTAAGTAGTTTTGCTGCTCATATTCACACAGACTTCTCACAAACTTTTCTTTGTGTTTTTTTATTGGGATTCCCTCAATATATTGTTATTAGTTGTCACATCTGACAGTTTTTTTTTTTATATATTTTTTTGTTTTTTATTTGACGCCTTTTTTTTTTCTGTAATGTTTGGATTTTTTCCAAGGCTGATCTTTGTTCAATGTTATTTTTATTTTTACTCCAGAATATTTTTGTCTGTGTTTTGTGTGTCAAGTTACCCCAACACCATTGATATCTTTTATTATTTAATCTCAAGGAGATTGTTTGGTGTTGGTGTCCCTTGTTCATTTCACATTGTATATTTGAAATGTACCTGAATCCTCACAAACAAACCATCATTTTTGAAGTAAAACACATAGGAGAGTATAATTCAAAACCAAAATCCTTTATTAAGGGATCAGAACCAAACAAAGAGGAAGGCAACACTGGATCAACAGGAGAAATTAGCGAAGCCTGGGACCCCCAGGGCAGACATCAATTCTTGAACATCAAAATTGGTGGCCTGAGGAGTCCATATGTAAGGGAGGGCAGTCTGGTCCAGAATTCGCAGAGATCCGGATAGCAACAGATGACATCTGTGTCCCCAGGCTGTGGTACCACAAGAGGCTGCATTTTTTGGCTGACCAGACTGAACCCAGGGCAATCACTGTCTGGTCTTTCTTTCACGCTTCCTTCCCGGCTGTGGCTGTGCAGTTGGAGATGTGGCAGGAGGAGGAGTAGGACCTGGAGGAGGAGGAGGACTGGGAGGACCTGGAGGAGAGGGAGGACGAGGAGGAGGACCTGCAGGAGGAGGAGGAGGACCATCACAAAGGTGTGTCTCAGGTGTAATTTGCCCACTCATACCTTTCTCCAGAGCCTCCGATATGAGGGCCTCACACATGACTTTTTGGCCCTTCTCCATCCTCTGCATTTTATATGCAATGATGGCAGCAATGTCCTCCTCCACGGTGTGTGGTGCTCCCAGGACCTCTGTAGCCCTCCAAAAGACTCCTCCGGTAGCCTCCTCTAGGGCACTCCTCCTCCTGCCACTTTCTCTTTTCAGGGGGGGCGGAGGGACCTGCAGATCAGCCAGCCGGCTCGGCCCGGCCACCTCCTGGCTGAGACTTCCCTGTGTATGAAAAAGGGACATGGTTTTATGTTTTGCATCATCAATCACAATCCTAAATTAGTACTCCCAACTAACATCTAGTTAACATCATTGATTGGACAAGCAGAAATATTTAGAAGAATGCTATACCTGGCTCAATCTGGGCTCCTCCACATGTGGCCTGGAAGGCCCAGGTTGGGCGTCAGAAGCCTCAGCCGGGGGGGAAGGAAGCATGGAAGGAAGACTGGAGAGGGATGGCCTGGGTACAGTCTGGCCTGCCAGAAAGTGCAGCCTGTCGTAGGACAACATCCTGGGGACATAGATGTCATCTGCTGCTCCGGATCTCTCTGAATCCAGGACTTTCTTGCGCTCCCTTAGACATGTGCTCCTCAGGCTACCAATTAAGATCTTTAAATAAGTGATGTCTGCCGTGGGGATCACCTGCTTCACAATTTCACACAATTGCACCAGTGCTGCCTTCCTCTTTGCTTGATTCTTGAAATGGGGGTGTTTAATCTCCCACAGACATGGCAGCTCCCTTAGCATATCTATGAATACTGACATGAAGTCATTATCTTTGAGTACCATATCCATATTCACTGCAAGACACAACACAAGACAAAGCCTAATGTCAGACAAAACTCTCCTAATCTTGTTACAATATAGGCCTCAATGTAGAAGCAGTATAGGCACAAGTTTGTCTCTTACCTTCGTTCTTACGATCGGCGCCTCCAATGCTCCTTCCTCCGCTCACAGATCGTACGTAATACGCACGCGTGTTACGCTTTATATACACTGTGCATGCGTGTAACTCCGCCCGCCCCTGACGTTCTTTCTAGTCTATTCCCCGCCCCTTTTCATTCGGAGCAGTGGGGGAAGAGCACATGGCGGAGTCACAGCAGGTGCGTGCTAATTGCAGGAACGAGGAGGAGGAGGAGGAAAGCCCGGATCCGGACACGTCCCGATCCAGAAGGAGACGTTTTAAGGCCACAAATATGTCCTTTGGGGAGATGTTGGAGATGGTCGACATCATGAAGAAGTCCGACTATGACGGGAAGTATGGGCCTTACCCCAACCCGAACATCCGAAAGGCCAAGATCATGGCGAAAGTGGTCAGGAGTCTTGAGAGGAATTTCGGGGTCCGAAGATCAAAAGATCAGCTCAGGAAGTAGTGGTCGGACCTGAAGTTGAGAGAGCCAGAGCAGTACCGAAAGATCCGGAGAGTGCTGCAAAAAAGTAAGTAGTTGTGCTGTTTTCCTATTCTTTCTGTCTTTATTCCGTTCGTTCTGCTCCATATGCTTTTAGTAATTGTAACGTTTAAAAGGGCAACTTTAATGTTCATGGGCCCATTATTCGTTCGTATCAAACATTTTTCTTTGGGCCTCTAAAACACCATTGTTTAGGCCATATGCATTTTCCCACATTTTTTTTGGGCCTACTTGGATGCCAAATATTTGTTTGTGTAGATGGGTTTGTTACTAGAATGAAATGCCAACTAGATTGTGTGTAAGGAGAGGACACTGAGCAGCTGTTTTCACATCTGGACACTGGAGCACTAGTGTGGGACACAAGAACACCATTTTTATTAGGGGGCCACACAGGTGCTCCAGTGTATACTATAGGGGGGTCTCCATCTGTGAACTTTGTACTTAACCGGTAAAGTATTGCAGCTTGACAAAGGGCAATAAGAAAATTATATCTTGGAACTCGGCTAAAATAGACAATTGTACCTCACTTCCAAGCAATGTTTCCTATTTCTAGTTCTGCCATCAAATATCTGTGTGCTAAGTATACCATTTTTGTTTTACAGGGGAGAAAAGACTCGGAGGACACCCCTCATCCGAGGAGAACACAGACCCCCCACCTATGGAAGAAGGTGAAATACCCCCAACCCAAGAAGAAGAGCAGGAGGAAGAAGAAGGTGTGGTGGAGATTGGCACCACAACAGGTGAGTGTCTGCGACCACAGGCTCAGGTAAAAGAGATGGATGGTGGCAGATTTTTGATACGTGTTTTTGTTTTCTTTATCTCTTTTTAGGTGATCATGATGTGAGGGAGAGAGAACGCTTTACTTCTGAAAGTGCCCAGATCCTGATCGGGGAGATCATGGGGTGTAATCTCGAATTGCACAACATACAGCAAAAAATCAGTGATGTTATTAAAAAAAATAATAACATCATTGATGTTTTGGGGCGAATTTAAAAGCCCACAAAATCACTTTTTGGATTGTGGTCCAATCTTTTAAATATTTTTGCTATGTTTTGAAAAGCCAAATTTGGAGGATGCACACAGTGTGCCAACATGTGCTATCTGACATCACGGGAGATCAATGGACGTGTTTTGGGGGTGCAACACCTTCCTCAATTATAAAGTAGCGGTGAGGAAGGGCTTGCTCCCCCAAAACACGTCCCTTGATCCCCCCTGATGGCAGATAGCACATGTTGACATTCTGAAGTTGGTGTGCATCTTCCAAATTTGGCTTTTCCAGGGGTGATTTCCCCCCATCTGAACGCTAGATCAAACACAGTTCCTAAATACTGATGTCTGATATAGCATTCAGGTTTTACCATATGTGAACTTTGTAAGTTCAAGTTTTTTGGCTTTCTTGTTGGTTTTACACAGGCCTGTTTTATCAGAAAAGGACATTTCGATTTTTGATTATGCTACAGCAAAAATTGTTATACAACAAACATGTTGGTTTGTTTTAAAAACCTTTGGTAAATGCACATGTGATTGTGCAGCTATAAAAAAGTTGCTTACTCAAGAATGTGTGGATTATTGTCTCAACACTACAACACTTTTGGGGTGATGTAATTGCTGTTTTAGGCAAACATGGGGGTTATTTCCTAAGGGCAAATCCACTTTGCACTACAAGTGCAGTTTCAGTGCAGTTGCAAGTGCACTTGTAGTGAAATGTGTTTTTGCATTTAGGAAGTACCAGCCAACACTGTTTTTTATAAGGTTACCCAATCACGAAATTTTCTGCACTCAACACATTTCTGTCAGGGTCAGCTAAAACAAACACAAGCAGTAAATGTCCACAAAGAATTTCTTTTGGTTGTTTTTTATTTGAAAAAGGTTTCACAGATTGTCTGGCATATTGATAGCCCCCCTACCCGCAAAGAACTCCAGGTATCGTAACCGGACATCACAGGCATTCAGGGAGGACAAGCCAAGACGGCCACTTTCAAGCGCCGTCAGTGTTGATGGATTTTGGATTCCGGCCTCAGGCCCAACTGAGCCAGCATAGTTGGCTGAATGTTTTCTTAAAAAATTATGGAGAACACAGCAGGCAAGTATTATATGGCTCAGTTTATACTCCGCCATATGGATGGGTGTCAGAAATAGTCGGAACCGGCTGGCCAGGATTACAAATGTGTTCTCCACCACTCTTCAGGCTCTGGCCAGCCGGTAATTAAAAACCCTCTGTTCCGGGGTGAGGGTCCTCATCGGGAATGGCCGCATCAGGTGGTCCCCCAGCGCAAACGCTTCATCAGCAACGAACACAAATGGGAGACCTTCAACATTGTCCACTGGAGGTGGCAAGTCCAAGCTCCATTCTGGAGACGCCTGTAGAACTCCGTCTGGGCGATGACTCCACCATCGGACATCCGGCCATTCTTCCCCACGTCCACATACAAGAACTCGTAATAAGCCGACACCACCGCCAACATCACTATACTATTAAACCCCTTGTAATTATAATAGTACGACCCCGAGTTGGGAGGTGGGACGATGTGGACGTGTTTCCCATCAATTGCCCCTCCGCAGTTAGGAAAGTCCCACCGCTGGGCAAAGTGGGAGGCCACAGTCTGCCATTCCTGTGGCATTGAAGGAAACTGTTGAGGGAAAAACAATAAACATTACTATTTTTTCACAGAAACATGGCAAGCAGATTAGACACAAACATTCTGGGGCAACCTCCAGATAGCATTTATTAAGGGGAATTTAACAAGGCCAAAGTATAAGGTACACCTATCATATTCCCCCTCCCCCCCCTCTCATGGGCCATTTCTAACATTATAGGGGGGGGGACTCTTGGACAGGTAACCCTCTTCACTTAATTGAGAAATGAATGCCTAAATAATGGGTATTACTTGGAACAGCCCCTCCTTAGTTACACTATTGGCAGATCACTGGACAGGTAAGAAGTGTCTGAATACAAAGATATAAATACACACTGTACACATTTGAGCACATTTGAACATTCTGTTATTACCTATCAAGATAATAATAGGATACAAAAACTTTAAACAGTATCATTGGAAATTATACAGGCAGGCCCTTGCACTACATGCTTTGGGGAATTCATCCATAAATCTGACCAGTAAAGAGGTGGGTATAGTGTGTATGGGATTGGTAAAGTCAGCAGATAGATGATTGAGGATAGAGAATTGGGATCAGCTGACTTAGCAGTTGGGGGAGGGAGGGTTACAAAAAATTTGGGGACACCACAAAAAAAAGCCTCTGGCACTCTGCCTGAATTTAAATCAAAAATAACATTACCAAACATTTTAGGGGGTGTTTGGGGTAAAGCACTACTATGGAGCAGATAAAATACATTGTTAAGTGACTACATGAGGTGAATATAGGGCACGAGACACCATGCTGGGGAGGTTATTGAAGGGCAAATATGTATGAAGGACATAAAATAATAATTACATAAAAATCCAGCATGCATGAGGACAAAGGGGACATTCACAGCATATTACAATCATGGTAATTAGGGAATGAGGAAAGAAATACAATATATTAGCAAACATTCAATACAATAAAATGTGATATTAAAGGATAAAAATCTTACCTTCATATACTCCTTCTGCAGGACCTGGATGATGGCAGAACAGGTCTCTGGGATAATGATCCCCAGAGCCTGGGGGGAGATGCCTGTCGAGAACTTGAGGTCCTGCAGGCTTCTCCCTGTGGCCAAATACCGCAAGGTAGCGACCAACCTCCGCTCCGGAGTGATGGCTTGCCTCATGCAGGTATCCTGCCTGCTGATATAGGGGGTCAGCGAAGCCAACAAACGGTGAAATACGGGGTCCGTCATCCTGAGAAAGTTCCTGAAATCATCAGGATTATTCTCACGGATCTCACGGAGCAAAGGCATATGACAGAACTGGTCACGCTGAAGCAACCAATTCTTGGTCCATGAACTCCTCCCCACCGTGTTCATGGACTGGACTTGTGTCAAGGTCAGGACCCCAACACCAAGCCCCCGCACAGCACGAACTCTACGAGAAGTACGCATACGAAACATGGATAGAAAACGGTCAGCTGCTCAGAACGAAGTAACAGAACGCACTGAAGAACAGCAAGGCCTGTGAAGAGCGACCTGAAAAACAGTAACGAACGAACAAGAATACAATGACTACTTAAAGTCACGCGGAACTTGCTGCACGCACTCAAGAGCAGATACAAACCCACAAGCACAAACTGAACAGCAGAAAACAATCTGAAAACCACGAGTCTGAAAAAGCGCGAATCGTCTCTCACCAAACTTTTACTAACACGAGATTAGCAAAAGGAGCCCAAAGGGTGCCGCGCTTGGTTCTGAACCGGCCTTTTCTAGTCTCGACGTACGTGGTGTACGTGACCGCGTGGTTGGCGATCGGAAATTCCGACAACTTTGTGCGACCGTGTGTAGGCAAAACAGGTTTGAGCCAACATCCGTCGGAAAAAATCCTAGGATTTTGTTGTCGGAATGTCCGAACAAAGTCCGACTGTGTGTACGCCCTATTACACTGGTCAGAATAGAAAGAACATTTTTTTTACATATTTTTGTCTCTACATTAGATTACTTTTAATTTTTGCTTGACAATATTACCAAGAGAAGGCCAAGTTTTTTCCAGAAATCAATGTATGGATTACCTTGTTAGATTAAGTAATGACAATGTTATCACCAAATAAACAGGCCCATAGTAAAAATGTAAAAATTGCTCTGCTACATTAGGGATATCAAGGTATGATAGCTGAAGTGGTTAAATATTAACCTAGATAGGACACCTAGTCATCAAATTGTTAGTTAGTGATATTACAACTTTGTTTGGGCTTTCCCATTTGCTTTTTTCTATATGGTTATGTTTATATTAAGGCAGATAACCGTCAACGTCATTTTCCATTGAACTTTGTCTTTCTTTTTATCTACTTGCTCTGTGGTAACACATTTCTTTCCCTAATTTCAGGTACACTTTGCCCAGATTCTATCACTTTGTACAACAACCCGAGCACACAATTTACAGCCAGCAGGATAATATTTGAACTCTTGATAGGAATAAGTTAGATATTTACAGGAACAGTTTTGTTTGATTATTTGCTAGTTGTGATAAGTGGTAAGTTCTTAGATCTGTCAGAGACTCCGGGGACTTAAAGGGGAACTCTGGGATAAGCAAATATTGTCTAAATACATTGTCGTGTGTATTCTTCCTTGATTCTTGGTGTGCTTTGTGTCTTGCTTCTAGATCTTTGCAGTAATCCAGTGTTAATCTTTATTCCTGTGCAGGAAATTTGTGTAATAAAGACTGGTCACTGCTGCTCTCTATCTTTCTACAGGGTGACTGGTCTTGTCTCCGCCCCCTCCTGTAGTTTTATGAAGACAGTCTGATGTAGGTGAGGCCTGCTTAGTCCCTCCCACAGCTCTTATCTCTGCAAAGGCTATGTACAGTTTACAGAGAAGATGTCACTGCTACTTGTACAAGGGAATATAAGGGTTTGCAAAGGCATTTGTTACACACAAAGTAAATGTATATCCATGTCATTGTGGCTATTGATGCATATATTTTAATGAAGCTTTAATAAATCATCATGGTCAAACTTCTCCACTCATTATAAAACCAAAAGCAGGTGCCACATTACCGCAGTGGATATTTCATATTTTAAAGTAAATAAATATTTTGGTGTTCCTGCTGTAAAAGAGTATTTTCCCCACTATATCCTGGTGGGAGGGTGTGGAGACATACACTACTGGAATCATAGTCATGTGCACATGGGCTGCCAGGTGTGCCTGGGCACACCCTAATTACCCTGCACTGTGCAGATTCTCCCTGCTGCCTGGCTGCAGAGAAAAGGACTGGGGAAACTCTGCCCTCAGTCCCTTTCTCAATCTCAAAAGTGAGACATCAGGGGTCAGTTTAGACCCTTAAAATTTCACAAAAGCCCCCCAATGGGGCTTCTAAAAAAATTGTAAAAAGTTGTAAAAAATTTAAAGAAAAAATGTAAAAAAAATAATAATATTGTATGTTAAACAATAATAAAAGCATAAAATTGTAAAAAATAATAATAATAAAAAAAACCCACTGACACCAATATCTGCCTTACTGACACCATCCACTGCTCTACTGACACCGTCCTCTGCCCTACTGACAAAGTCCTCTACCCTACTGACTTGTCCTCTGCCCTACTGACTTGTCCGCATGTGTGTTTGAGCTTTGGAATGCACACCCTAATGCAATAGTCTGTGCACATCTATGACTGGAATAATATATTCCCAATGTAGTTGGTTCAGTGTCAGACACTAGCTCATAGGTGTTCAGCAATTTCGACATTTCTTCACTTTAAAGAGTGATTTCATTAACATGGAAGATTATTCAGTGAGCTACTAATACAATCCAGTAAATACAGCAACTGTGCTTAATTATGAAAATGTAACTTGAACTTTCAGCTCTCTGTAATGCCCTGCAGAATAAGCACACACAACCCCACCACAAGTCTTTTCGGGTGTATTATCTGAAGTCTGGGCTGTGTCATTCCTCTCTTTCTGCTTCCTGCATCACCAAGGCAGCCAGAGATAATAAAAATAGTTTTTTCTCATAATCTTATTAGGTTGTCCTGGAGCTCAGGGACTTTATAGAGCTTTGGATGGGAATACGCCTCCATCTCTAAGTCCACATCTTACCTTGCAGCAAGACTTCATTTTTAGTCAGCTGTGCTCTAGGCTTTTTGTATGTGAGTTAGCTGAGGCTCAGCAAAGGAGAAGTGTATGTTACACATGGGAAGTGTGTGTCTGCATCCTGGTCCGTCTGGCTGTAAAGACTGATGTAACAAACAAATGGCCCCTGCCCCTATCTACAGTATCTCACAAAAGTGAGTACACCCCTCACATTTTTGTAAATGTTTTATTATAACTTTTCATGTGACAACACTGAAGAAATTACACTTTGCTACAATGTAAAGTAGTGAGTGTACAGCTTGTATAACAGTGTAAATTTGCTGTCCCCTCAAAATAACTTAACACACAGCCATTAATGTCTAAACCGCTGGCAACAAAAGTGAGTACACCCTTAAGTGAAAATGTCCAAATTGGGCCCAAAGTGTCAATAGTTTGTGTGGCCACCATTTTTTTCCAGCACTGCCTTAACCCTCCTGGGCATGGAGTTCCCCAGAGGTTCACAGGTTACCACTGGAGTCCTCTTCCACTCCTCCATGACAACATCACGGAGCTATTGCATGTTAGAGACCTTGCGCTCTGCTACCTTCCATTTGAGGATGCCCCACAGATGCTCAATAGGGTTTAGGCCTGGAGACATGCTTGGCCAGTTCATCACCTTTACCCTCAGCTTCTTTAGCAAAGCAGTGGTCGTCTTGGAGGTGTATACGTGGTCATTATCATGTTGAAATACTGTCCTGAGGCTCAGTCTCTGAAGGGAGGGGATCATGCTCTGCTTCAGTATGTCACAGTACATGTTGGCATTCATGGTTCCCACAATGAACTGTAGCTCCCCAGTGCTGGCAGCACTCATGCAGCCCCAAACCATGAAACTCCCACCACCAAGCTTGACTGTAGGCAAGACACACTTGTCTTTGTACTCCTCACCTGGTTGCCACTACACACGCCTGACACCATCTGAACCAAATACGTTTATCTTGGACTCATCAGACCACAGGATATGGTTCCAGTAATCCATTTCCTTAGTCTGCTTGTCATTAGCAAACTGTTTGCGGGCTTTCTTGTGCATCATCTTTAGAAGAGACTTCCTTCTGGGACAACAGCTGTGCAGATCAATTTGATGCAGTGTGCGGCGTATGGTCTGAGCACTGATAGGCTGACCTTCCACCCCTTCAGCCTCTGCAGCAATGCTGGCAGCACTCATACGACTATTTCCCAAAGACAACCTCTGGATGTGACGCTGAGCACATGCACTCAACTTCTTTGGTCGACCATGGCGAGGACTGTTCTGAGTAGAACCTGTCCTGTTAAACCAGTTGGCCACCGTGCTGCAGCTCCATTTCAGGGTCTTGGCAATCTTCTTATAGCCTAGGCCATCTTTATGTAGAGCAACAAATCTTTTTTTCAGATCCTCAGAGAGTTCTTTGCCATGAGGTTTCATGTTGAACTTCCAGTGACCAGTATGAGAGAGTGAGAGTGATAACACCAAATTTATCACACTTGCTCCCCATTTACACCTGAGACCATGTAACACTAACGAGTCACATGGCACCGGGGAGGGAAAATGGCTAATTGGGCCCAATTTGGACATTTTCACTTAGGGGTGTACTCACTTTTGTTGCCAGCGGTTTAGACATTAATGACTTTGTGTTGAGTTATTTTGAGGGGACAGCAAATTTACACTTTTATACAAGCTGTACACTCACTACTTTACATTGTAGCAAACTGTAATTTCTTCAGTGTTGTCACATAAAAAGATATAATAAAACATTTACAAAAATGTGAGGGGAGTACTCACTTTTGTGAGATACTGTATAACTGGCACATGCACATGCATTCTAATGGAAAGATAGACGGCAGATGGGCCTGGAGGTAGCCCAGTCCTCCTTAGCCACTTGCTTACTGGGCACTTAAACCCCCCTCCTGCCCAGATCAATTTTCAGCTTTCAGCGCTGTCACTCTTTGAACGACAATTGCGCAGTCATGCAACACTGTGCCCATATACAATTTTTATCATTTTTTCCCCACAAGTAGAGCTCTCTTTTGGTGGTATTTGATCACCTCTGCGGTTTTTATTTTTTGCGCTATAAACAAAAAAAGAGCGTCAATTTTGAAAAAAAAAAAACAATATTTGTTATATTCTGCTATAAAACATACCCAATAAAATCAAAATAAAAAATCTAAGTTCTTCATCAATTTCGGCCAATATGTATTCTGCTACATGTTTTTGGTAAAAAAAAACAAAAAAACGCCAATAAGCGTATATTGATTAGTTTGCGCAAAAAATTTATAGCGTCTACAAAATAGAGGATAGATTTATGGCATTTCTATTATTATTATTGTTTTTTACTAGTAATGGTGGCGGTTAATGATTTTTTAGTAGGACTGCGACATTGTGGTGGACAGATCGGACGCCTAACTGATATTTTTGACACTTTTTTGGGAACTAGTGACATTATTACAGCAATCAGTGCTAAAAAATGGATTTTTAAAACACCTTACCTGTAAAATCCTTTTCTTGGAGTACAACACGGGACACAGAGCACCATAATAATGACTATCTGGGTTATATGCTACCTTTAGGTGATTGGACACTGGCAACCAATAATAAGAAGGTTCCTCCCATATAACCTCTCCCATACAGGAAGTACCTTTAGTTTTGTAGCAAGCAATGAAGATCCCAGAACAGAGGGGAGGGACCTCTGTGTCCCGTGATGTACTCCAAGAAAAAGATTTTACAGGTAAGCTGTTTTAAAAATCCATTTTTCTTTATCCTACATCACGGGACACAGAGCACCATAATAATGACTATCTGGGATGTCCTAAAGCAATGCATTTGAGGGGAGGGGAAAGTATTCTTAAATCCCCTTCAGGCCCAGGACTTATAAAGCCGCTCGCAGCACGCTGTGGCCAAAAATAGTCTCCTTTTGGGATCTAACATCCAGCTGGTAAAACCTGGTGAACGTATGAAAACTGAAGACCAAGCGGCCGCTTTGCAAACCTGAGCCATAGTTACCTGCTGGCGCACTGCCCTCGATGTACTAACTCCTCTAGTAGAGTGAGCTTTGAGATATCGCGGTGGAGCCTTGCGTTTCAACTCATAAGCCTGGATAAGGAGTTGAAAAAAGAACGAAAATTTTGAAAAAAAAATACAAAACAGTCTTATTTTTAGTTATAAAATTTTGCAAACAGGTAATTTTTCTCCTTTATTGATGTACGCTGATGAGGCTGCACTGATGGGCACCAATAGGCTGCACTGATGGGCACTGATAGGCTGCATTGATGGGCACTGATAAGCCGGCACTGATGGGCACTGATGAGGTGGCACTGGTGGACACTGTGAGATGGCACTCGGAGGTGGCACTGATGGGTGGTACTGATGGGCACTGAGAGCTGGCACTGATAGGTGGCAGTGATGGACACTGATAGGTGACACTGATAGGCAGCACTGCTAGGTGGCACTGATGAGGAATTGATTGGTACCACTGGTGGCCATTGATAGGTGGCACTCGTGGGCATTGGTAGGTGGCACTGATTGGTGACACTGATATACACTGTGGGGCACAGATTGGTGGCACTGATATGCACTGTTGGCACTGGCAAGTGGCACTGGTGGGCACAGATGTAGTGGCTGTGCCTCTTCCTGTATGTCCCTTACACAGAAGCCAGTGACCGGCTTTTTTTTTCTCCTCACCCTGTCAGGGTGAGGAGAAAAAAAAATCAATTACCGAACTTCTGTTTACATCACGTGATCAGCTGTCATTGGCTGACAGCTGATTACGCAGTAAGGGGCTGGGATTGGCCCTTCACTCTGATCTGTGATCACCCGAGTCTCATTGACTCTCGGATCAAAGCGCGTCCCGCTCGCACCCTGCAGGGGGAGCATGGGGAGCATGCAAAGGGGAGGACATCTATTGACAGCCTTCCGGCAATGTAAGTCCGCGCTGTAGCTGTCATTTGACTATAGCGCAGATGGGAACTGGTTAAAAGCACATGGGCACACTGGACACCCAGCACAATGGCAGCAAAGGTGTCCAGTGTGTCCCCTCACCAATATTACATCAGTAACAACAAACAAATGGCCCCTGTCTCCACCTTTAACTGGCCTTCACAGCAAGGATACATGGAAGAGCAACGCATGCAAAACAAAACCTAATCTAATCTAACAGTATGCGTTAAAAACAGGTAAAGGTAAAGACAGTTGACCCGACCAGTCAGTTACCTGGAGAGAAGAGTTTGCGTGTCTGTGTCTGAAATGACTTAAATAGCCAGGAAACTGAAAGATTTATGTTGTTCAGTGTAATGCCAAAATATTTTTTTGCTTGTGGGTGAAAAGCTGCCAAGGGGACTGAGTACTTGAAGCTGTATGTGTGAATCTAAAAAATGTTTTGTGTTTTTTTTGTCTATATATCAAAATACACATAAGAAGAGCATGATCTGACAGCACCCCCGTGACATTCCTCTGTCTCTAATATATACATACAAACAAAAATTTTGGTCATTGGATTTTACATGAGGCATATCACAAAATAAAATTACAAAAATAGAAAATGTATTATAAAGTGTATTCAAAAATTCATTGTAGAAGCTCATTTCATGTTTAGTGAAATAAGTATTTATTAATTTCATATTTATAGAAAAAATAGATTGATGAGGATAATTAAGAGCTGACATATAGCACATGATTGTTATAATAAATTCATAAAAAAGCAATACATGGTACAATAGAATAGACAAATAAATATAAAATGTAAGGATCATATTGTCTTGACTTGTAGTAACTCTACGTGTTTCTTGGCTCAGGTAAATATAGGTAATAAATAAAAGATGTGTAGGGGTAAAAATCCCTATATGGGTAAAAAAAAATAATGTAACAGAGGCCAGAAGTCTGATACTCACTTGTGAGCTCAGAATAAAAAAACATCCCACAAGATGGATGTGAGGGTTGCAAATGACAATGTCTGACCCGGGGCTGAGGCAGGGACGTCCCACCCAGACCAGGGGAACAGCACAGAAATCGGCCCTATCTACACCTTCACGACTGTCCTTGGTCAGTTGAAGCACATTTGTCAGATATTTACACACTGTTCGTTTTACCTACCCATACTCAATCACATATTTTTTACTATATTTTTTCAGACCAGTGTTGGTCAGATATAATTTTCTGCTTTCCATACATGAATCAATCCTTCCCCCTGGCCTGTTCCTGTATTGTTCCCCTGGTCTGGGTGGGTTGTCCCTGCCTCAGCCCAGGTTAGACTTTGTTATTGGCAATCCTCACATCCATCTTGTAGGCTGGATTTTTATTCTGAGCAGACATGTGAGTATCAGACTTCTGGCCCCTGTTATATTATTTTTTGTTGCCCATATAGGGATTTTTATCCCTACACATCTTTTATTTATTACTTATATTTACAGAGAATTTTGGCAACATGCTCCTGATGAGTGGACATGAGCCACGAAACGTGTAGAGTTACTACACATCAAGACAGTCTGATCCTTACATTTTATATCTATCATGCATTTGTCTATTCTATTGTACCATGTAATGTTTTTTTTAATGAATTTATTATAAAAATCATGTGCCATATGTCAGCTCTTAATTATGTTCAACAATCAATTTTTATTCTGTACCACCTATTTCGCTAAACATGAAATGTGCTTCTATGATGAATTTTTGAATAAACTTTATAATACATTTTCTATTTTTGTCATTTTATTTTGTGATATGCCTCATTTTAAGTCCCATGACCAGAATTTCTGTGAATACGTATAGTATATCAAAACACAGCTTATACACCTTTCACAGAGGCTGATATTAGAAGAAAAAAAAAAGAGGAAAAAAAGAGGACTCCTACTACTTCAGAAATTAAACGTCATACCTACAGTATAACTTAAAGTAGAATGCCATATTAAAAAGAGCAGTTTCCCATACATATTAAAATAAATGCATATACCTGTAACAACAATAAAATAAATACATACATAGCTTTTTCTAAATCAAATTTCAATTGTTTTTAAAGTAATAGCACTCTCGTTGTTGTGTTTAAGGTTGTATATAAAGGCAGCATCTATGTATGGCTATCAGAACTGATAAAAGCTGGTTCTCTGTTTTTGCCATTTTTAAGCTCACTGACACTTGGGCTAACCTGAAGGACTCCTATGATGACTGAGATAAAGTTGTAGATAAATTGGTATATCACGTTATCTTTAGTTACTAAATAACACAAATGATATGCATCAGAGACTATTGGTTTATTTTATAGCTTACAGATGATAAAATGATCCACCTGTACAAAGCATTCCTAACACTTAAATTTTGAGGGCATTCGCAAGGAAAAATAAATTGTAATAGCATTCTCGGGATTCATAAAGGAGAAATACTCCTAACATGCAAGTTGCAAGTTTTTAATAAACGTCACAAATCTTGTATGTTTGTGAAATTCATCTACTTGCATAGTTAACAGATACATTGCTGTTAACTTTTCTGCATAGCATATTATCTATTTGTGTTCCGACTCTATTGAGCATCAATCTGTTGTACTTCTCCTTAATTTTTACTAGACCTGGTTTACCTGTACAGGTTGTACAATGTGTCTTAACCCACTCCACATGTCTTCTCTTTATCTGTTCTTTGCCTGTGGCTATTTAGAGGCTGTTCTCACCAGTCAGTGCTGGTCCATCATATGAGCTTTGATTGAGAATGTTAACTTTTCTCTTACTTGACCTTTTAACACCTGTATATTCTCACGTTGGGTTTGCCTTTTGACTTACTTTGTAAATAGGCGCCGATTCAGCTAGTTATGGTTCGGTTAACATGGTGCTGTCCCTGACTGCCTTTGACTATGTCTGTGGCTAATCTTGTATTTTGCTCCTGCTTACATTTCCTGTTTC
This sequence comes from Lithobates clamitans, assembly GCA_037952925.1. Taxonomy (NCBI): domain Eukaryota; kingdom Metazoa; phylum Chordata; class Amphibia; order Anura; family Ranidae; genus Lithobates; species Lithobates clamitans. The sequence goes on along the minus strand of JBBGZY010000076.1, from coordinate 7,444,815 downwards.
TCCTGGTGATGACTGTTCAAAATCTCAAGTTGCTGCTTCTTGTTAACCCGATATCTATTTGTCAGCAGTCACCAGTGGGGCATTTCCAAGAGCCCTAACCTTGGAATTACAGCAAATTTAATTTCACCTTTCTGCAGCTGTGACAAAGATATTCCTTATAATCTGTGCTATGGTGAGATGCAAGTTCTGAATGAATATAGCCGGCACCCTCTGTAGCTCTTTGCGATACTTTATTTACTTGAGGGAATACGACATACAGTCCTCCAGGCTCATGCGTATTGACCCTCAGAGGGTCTTAGTCATAGCATAGCTCTGCTATGATTAGGACCCACTGAGGGTCCTAAGATACGCATGAGCCTGGAGGATTGCATGTTGTATTCATTTGCAAGAGCTACAGTAGTTTCTGGCTATATTCATTCATTTGCATGTGTTGGAGCTGACAGGAGCTTTCCATTGCACTGCACTTGCAGACATGGATACCTGACACACATGAGTAGCAGCTTGTTGTATACTGAGATCCTAGTTCTACAAATTGAAACACAGGTAGACCAAGGAGACAATGTATAGGGTCCAAAGGTAGCATAATTCCTAGTACTTGCCTTAATACATACAATACTTTTTCCCAGAAGGGCTGGACCAAAGAGCATTGCCAAAATATATGAAAAAGTATGTCCGCTTCTCCGACATTGCTTGAATACTGCCAGATTGCAGGTGTAAAGAACCTCAGGGTTTTTTTACCAAAACGTTAGGATTTTGTAGATATTTTCTTTATGCAGTATATAGGGATAGAGCATTGGGAGGCTAGTTTACATTTTTTTATATATAAATCTCCTAAAATAGGTGAATTTTTAATAATGATTTTATATAAGGCTCTTATTATTTAGGGTTGTGATGGACCCTGGGCGCATAAACTTTCAAAAGTTGGGGGGCGCTTTAGTTTGAGAGATTTTGTTAGTGGAAAGGTCTTTTTTAATCTGTAGATACAATAACAACATGTTTTTACGTAGGTCATTTTTATTGTTCAGATCTTCAAATGTCCATAATCTGCAAGTTTTTGGATCATTTGTTTAAATTGAAAGAGTTTGGCTTGTGGCCATGGTATGATTTGGGGGATAGAACGGTTATCTCAGATATATGAAACATTAATTGGAGAGGAACAAGGGGAGGCAAGGGAGAATCTTTTGCTTACATCAGTGCTAAATCATCACAGTAAATTGCATGGGAGCCAAAAGGGAAGTTCTCAATTGCCTATTTAAATTCTCTATATTAGGCCACCCCAAGGAGCTAGGGTGAATCTGGAAAATCAGTCCATTTTCAATCTCCTTTTAAGTGTTATGGGCCACTGAATGGTGTCCAGGAGGCTATATGAACAAGGTGCATGGTGTGGTAGTATTAGTAAATTAGTCAATTTGGTAAATGTTGTCTGGAGTTTATGCAGTTGAGACATAGGGACTTGGACAGGTAGGATCTCAAAAAGATATCATAGTTTAGGTAAGATGGACATCTTAGGTGTGGTAAAAAAAAAGTTGGGTCAAAAGTTAGATCAGTCAGGTAAAATTTTGTGATATCACACAGTCAAATTTTTGTTATATTTGAAATATTGAAAAAAAAAAAGGAATACTTGATGTCCCCATGGAAAAAAAATTTGTATACCATTTTGTATACCTCCAATAAAAAAGGTAGTACTTCTACATCTAATAAATCCTTGGACTATTTTCGGTACTAATGGTAGCTTTAAAAATGGTAATGAAAAATGCTAATTCTTCTTTAAGGTTTCATAATATTTTTCGGAGTTTTATATGTTCTGGAACAAATTCTTTCATTCACTTATTTAGGCCTATGATACTCCTGTCCTCAGTGTGACACTGGCTGCCTGAGTTGCTAGGCAACTGTAACTGTTGTCTGTGCTTGGAAACAGACATAGTAGCCACACTGCTTCTATAATCTTTAAAAATTGTAAACATTCTAGAGCTTTTTTTGTACAGTGTCTTATCCTAATGCCATTTTGGACATGGGCTTCAAATGTCAAATTGGAACGAAACACTCGGCAGAGTCTGCCAGGATTGAAAACATATCAGTTCTCAGACACAACTCACTACATAAGGTTCAGCTTGTAAGCTCTCTTATTCAAACAGTTCCTAGTAAATAACTAGCTGTTCTGTTAGTACTCTACATTCATTAGCACAGAACAAATATTTCCAATAGATTTCCTTATAAACTTGGTTTATGTTAAAATATGAACTTTGTTGACCAATTGATTGGCAAGAAAATAATAAAATACTTAAAGCCGAGTTCTGCCGAAAAAATAAAAAATAAAAGCCAGCAGCTACAAACAGTGTAGCTGCTGACTTTTAATAATCAGACACTCACCTGTCCCACGGTCCAGCGATGCGGGTACATGAAGCCTCGCTCCTCTCCCCCTCTTCTCCATGGCGCTGGCATTCTTACTGTGGGCGCCCGCCTGTGTCTTCACAGCCAGGCACGCACTGCGCATGCGCGAGCCGCGCTGTGAATGGCCAGGCAATCTTCTGGGTCCTGTGATATGTCTCAGAAGATTGCAGGGAGGGAGGGGGGATCGGTGAACTTCCTTCCGGGACCGCTGAGCCCTGGGAGGAAGTGGGAGCTGGATGCTTCTAAAAAGAAGGTATCCACCCCCCCCCCCCCCAAAAAAAATGACATGCCAAATGTGGCATGTCAGGGGGTCACCATCACTTAAAGCGGGAGTGCCATTTTTGGGTGGAACTCCACTTTAAGGTGATTCTAAAGGTTCCTATAACAAAAATGTTATGCTTATGTGCTCTGTGCAATGGTTTTGCACATAGCAGCCCCAATTCACCTCTTCTGGGGTCCCTTACCAGTGCTCCTGGCTCCTCCTGCCTGCTGGGTGGCCCTATAACAAGCTGCTTACTATGGGGGCACTCGTGCAGGCTCAATCCCGAGCGGCACTGTGTGCGTCTATTGACACATACAGTGAGGCTTCGCCACACCCCCTGCTCTTTGGTCAATGGATTTGATTGACAGCAGCAGGAGCCAATACTCTTGGGCTTAGCGCTGGACTGTGATCAGGCAAGTATGTAGGCTGCAAGTATTTAGGCTGAACTAAAGGTTTTTTCCCTAATGCAAAGAATGCGATAAGGTTAAAAACATTTAGCCTTCACAACAACATTAAGAAAAATAAACCCTGTCACTTGTCCATTCAAGGAAAAGGGACAGTGTCTTTGTTATAAGCCCCTACATTGTCAGCTCTCCCCCACTGCTCACAGGTGGTGAAAATATGTGGGAGCATGTGACCTCCTCCCTGTGACAGTGTTTAAGTCTAGCAATCAATTTCTAGGCCTAGACACTGCCACATGAGAGTGATGGCAGTCAAGCAGTGGGGGAAGGCTGGGGAGGTAAGTAGTATCAGGGGTTCGGGGGGGCCTTTACAAAGACACTGTCACTTTGTCCTGAATACTAAAGGTAACAGGGTCTCACTAAAATGAAAAAATATGTAGTATACCTAAAACTGTTCTTTCAGTGTTGGTAGCTACTGGACGAATGTTATCATCAGTTAATTCACGACTCACCTCTAGATCACCTTCAGCTTTCCTTTTGGATCTTTTGGTGTGCTCCCCACCATACTCACCCTTCCGTATGCTCTGCTTTTCCTTCATAGTGGTCAACCTTTATGGAGAAATGTTGCACACTTAATGGGTAGACAGGGGTGGGTAAACTGTTATTTGGTTGGTGTAAGGTATTACTGCTTGAGCCTTGGTGACTAAGCATGTTGGTTTGTTTATGGTTAACAGCGGTTCTATTTCATAATAAAGATTAAAGTTTATTTCATAAGTAAAATTCGAACCCAATAAATGGGCGACAGCCTAAATTTTTCCTTCAGCTTTTATAGTGTGTTTACTTTATTTTTTGGGTATGTTGTTATGGTATGATGGGTGGTAATGGACTGTACAATCCCATGAATCACTCCACAAATTGTAATTTGCTTGTAGCACCTGATTTTCAATGTTTTCAATTAAAGTGTGGTGTTGTCCATCCTGTTGCATGCTATATTTACAGAGAACAATCACTGTTACTTATTGATTAGTTATTGATTTCTATAACACCATGATCCCTCATGAAGCTGTACAAAAACTTTCCAAAATAGGAGTCAGGAGAGCATAATAGGAGACGCCATAGGAGATGTAAAGATATATGTAAATCTAAGCAGCAAGTATATAACATTTTATAGTAAAGCGTACACAACTTGGTGGGTGGAGTGGAGTGAGAAATAGTGACTGATGACCCAAAAAAAAGATAGTTAAAGAATATCGGGGCATTAAGTTTGTAAATAATTCCAATTTAGAAATTAGAATTAAACCATACATTTAGCACATTTACCATAACTTTTATTTTTTTAGTGTTGGATAGAGTGATGAAGCTATGTCAGGTTTTACGTATATTGCTGTCTATATCCCTAAACTTTAACTAATCCCTGCGTGTCATTAAGCCTTACCAAGTCTCCCTCACAGACCCTGTCCCCTGGCCATGATTCATGTGCTTCCTCAGCAATAGATAAAGAAATGGCAGACATCATTCTCAGCCAATCCAGCAGCCAGGAACCTAATCTGGATAGCTCTGCTGATTCCCGTGATTCCCCACCAATTCAGCCACAATACTCAGGGGATCCAATACTTCTTGCCCGTTTTGCTGATGTACTACAGAGAGAATTAACAAAAGCCACAGATAAATTGTCATCTGAAATAAAACAGGATTTTAAGGAATTGGGGAACCATTTGGAGAGCATTGAATCGAAGGTAGATGACACTGTTCACAGAGTGTCCCAAAACTCCAATATGATCATGGATCTACAAGACCGCCTCGAGGAAGCCTATACGAAAAATCGATTACCTTGAAAATCGAGCTCGACGCTACAATTTTCTTATCAGAGGTCTTCCAGAAATGGAAAAAGATATTAACTCTATCGCCTATGCTCTTATGCAATCTGCCGCACCAGATGTCGATGAAATCCATATGGAGATAGATCGTATACATAGGGCTCTTGTTCCTCCGAAACCTGAAGGACCACCCAGAGATGTGATCGTGAAGCCCCACTTTTTCAGAATCAAAGAAGCGGTCATGCGCTATGCCAGAGAACATCCAGACCTTGAAATTAATGGTTATAAAATTCAAGTCTTTGCGGACATTTCCCAGGCCACTATTCAAAAACGACGATCCTTCAAACCTTTACTTTCACCTTTGATCGACCGGAATATCCGCTATAGATGGAATTATCCTTTTCGCCTTCAGTTTACCTACAACGGCAAATCCTATTCCTTCTCAATGTTTTCTGATGGCGAACATATCCTTCTGAAACTGGGATTTATTACGCACAGTCCATCATCGCGGAAACAGCAAAGATCAAGCAACCCTCCTCCTCCGCTCCCTCCTCTCTGGTCTCCTTAACCGATGAAGAAACCGACGACCTCCCGTCGAGTGACCTAAAGATACAGCAACTACTCATTTTTCTTATTTTTATATTTCATTTTTTCCTAGCGGTGGCTTCTCAGTGGTCCATTTATGAACATTAGCCACTGCACTTATTTCCCTGAATCTCCCCCCCTCCTTTTTTTTGGAGGAAGGGGGGATCTGTTTGTTTCTAATGTACCTTTTCTAGGGCTGCTTTGGTTGTCTAGGTTTTGTTTTTCCACCTAAACCAGACATGTTAGAATTGATTGACATATAACTGAATTTTATAAGTTTAATACTGACATTACAGTTGTCCCTATTTAGGGCGCAAATGGGCACTTAATTTTTTTTATAATACACGTTAGTGCTGGGAGGAGTCTATGCACTCTCCCTACTTGAAGGACTCTTTCTATTACTTAGTTTTGGCGAAGACTCCACACCCAGAATTTTGATTCTGGGATATTGGTTACTATATGCTAGTAATACCGTGCAATTATATGACATATTGTACAGAGTCAGGAGGTTCCTGGGCTGAACATTCTTCCTCTTTCCATTTCTTTTCTGCTCTTATTTTAACCCCTTTTAATTTTCCTTCCTGAGGGTCACCCAGAGTCTCCACCAATCCCCTTGGATTCATCGAATTTCAGACGGAGGGGTAAGTCCAAATGTTGATATTTACGCTGCACACTTCTTATGTCTCAGGTAGGGAACACTATCCGATGACTCTCTCACAACGTTCACCTTCCAAACAAATCAAAGCCCTCATGTATTACTGATCTGTGGGTGCTGATATTATAGCATTACATCAGACACACTTTCTTCACTTATTCACCCCACGGTACATTCATAAGGATTATCCTATTTGCTATTTTGCCAATGCCTCGGAAAAAAAGAGGGGGGTGGCTCTCTGTTTATCTAGACGGCTTTCATTCATTGAAACTAAAGTCATTAAAGACCGGGAGGGGCGATACCTCCTAGTTAAGGGTCACCTAGGAGAAAACTTGGTAACCTTTTTGGGTTATTATGCCCCTAATACGAATCAAACAGCATTCTTTCGCTCATTACTACAAACTTTGGCCCCTGAATTTGAAGGGGATGTTATATTGGCGGGTGATTCCAACTTGGCCTTGGACCTTATAATGGACAAATCCCACATGGCCTCTTTAAGATCCCCTTCTAAGTAAAGTCGTAAATTTGCTCAGTTGCTGTATCATTATGATCTGGTAAACGCTTGGAGGGAAGCGAACCCCACCTCTAAAGATTATTCTCATTTTTCGAGAGCTCATAACCACTACTCTCGTATTGATCATGTTTTTCTCCTCTCGGGACTCTTACCTAAATTACGTTCAACCAAAATAATCTCTACTCCATGGTCAGACCATGATCCTATAATATTGCAGCTCTCAGACTTGACAACTAAAATAGCCAAGTCGCATTGGCGTCTAAATGAATCCCTCCTCAGTAATGAATCTTACTGCCTTGAGGTTTTTACCCATCTGAAGACTTATTTTGACATTAATAAGGCGGAAGATACCACCCCCGCAATAAATTGGGCAGCACATAAAGCGTCCATTAGAGGGTTCCTTATTCAGTTGTCTTCTAGGCTTAAAAAGCAAGAGACGAGTTGATTTCTGCCAAAACTACAGAATATGAAGCTCTAGCCACCCAACATAAAAAGTCCCCATCCCCTGACCTATTAACTAAGCTTGAACAAGCCCGCTTGGAACTCAACATTTGCCTTACCACAAAAGCTGAGAAGCAACTACGCTGGTCCAATCATAGGTTTTTTACTTGGCGTGATCACCCAGGATCATTGCTGGCACATAAGCTCACTCCTGGATACACTCATTCGACATTGCCCAAAATTAGACTTACAGGAGGTCTTATTTCCCAAAATCCTCAAAAAATTCTTCAAGAATTCCACAATTTCTATGCTGACTTATATGGACAGCCCCGGGAGGCTGCTTCTTTGTCCATCAAGGAATTTCTGGGGAGCCTACCTGTCCCCTCTATTGAGCAGGCACATAGAGATTTAATGGACCAACCCTTTACCTGTGAAGAGATCAGTAATACCATTAAACTGATACAACTTCATAAATCACCAGGACCGGATGGTCTCACTAATACTTATTACAAAAAATTCTCAGAACAGCTGGTGCCACATATGGCTCTTTATTTTAATTCCTTGCGGGATTAAGGTGCGGTTTCTCTGGATGAAAATAAGGCCTATATTAGTGTCATCCCTAAACCTAATAAAGATACTACCGATGTCCTTAATTATCGCCCAATCTCGCTAATCAATTGTGATCTAAAAATTCTTACGAAACTCATGGCCCTACGTCTTAACACATTCTTAGCAGAATACATTCAAAAAGATCAGTCAGGATTCATCGCTGGGCGCCAAACACTAGACCAAATTCGTAGAACTATAACCTTGATTTCAGCTGTACATGTTAATTGGGAGACCTTCATAAGGCTTTTGATAGCATGTAATGGAACTATTTATTCACTACTTTAGAGACTTTCGGGTTTGGACCTAGCTTTTTATCCTTATTGAAAACTTTATATGGATCTCCGTCAGCCCAGGTTTCCATACGAGGCTACAAATCATCATCGTTCACTATCAAACGTGGTACGAGACAGGGATGCCCCCTCTCACCCTTGCTTTTTGCATTAGCTATTGAACCCTTGGCCATGGCAATTCGGTCCCACCCTAATATTTCTGGTATCGGCTGTGGGCAACAAGAACATCAATGTGCCTTATTTGCCGATGATGTCCTTATGTATATTACAAACCCTCAAGTTACTCTACCTCATTTGCTATCTTTATTGGACCAATTCTCTTGGCTTTCTGGCCTCTCCCTCAACCCTTTACAAAACAACAGCCCTCAATGTCTCGCCTCCCCACTCAATAGTACGGACTCTTCGGGAGGACTACAACTTTCAATGGGAACTTCACTCCCTCTCATATTTAGTGATCCAATTAACGCCGTCTATTGAGACTCTTTATAAAGCTAATTATCCCCCATTGTTTAAAAAACTTAAAGAGGATCTTCGCAGTTGGGGGGACTATTCCCTATCATGGTTTGGCAAAATCAACTCTGTCAAAATGACACTTCTACCCAGGATACTTTACTATTTTAAAACTCTACCAGTGACAGTCCCGAGGGGAGATCTGCAGGGTCTGCAAGCCGAGATTCTTCATTTCATTTGGGGTAATAGAAGACCTCGAATGAACAAACAGATCCTATACGCCCCAAAATTAAAGGGGGTCTTGGTCTCCCTAATTTACTAAACCACTTTCAAGCCGCCCAGATTTCTCAACTTGCCCATACTACTACTACAGGTCCTGCACCTCTTTGGGTTTCCCTTGAGGCACTATCCTGTCACCTCTTGGCCATAGGATCACTGGTGATGTGGCTTCCCAACCGGCTACGCCCTCCTATACTATGCCCTACTTTATCACAGTCATTGATGGTATGGGATAGGGTACGTCACCGGGCTTCCCTATTATCCCCACACACACCTTTAGCGCCAGTCTTCAGTAATCCGGAGTTCCCAGCAGGGTTAGTACCACAGTCTTTTCACTGGTGGCTTAATAAAGGATTGCTGAGAATTGGTGATTACCTTAATGGTAACCAAGTATACTCTTTACAACATTTTAAAGACAAGATGCAGATACCTGCCAGTGAAATATAACGATATTACCAAATTGTATCCTTTGTCAGACACAAACTTAATCTAATAATTGAGCCGCTTACACTTACAAGTTTCGAGTTATCCTGCCAAACAAAGGGCCCTTTGAAGGGACGACTATCTGTTGTCTATGCTTCCCTCACTGAACCAAACTCGAAGCTCTCCTACATAATTCAATAGGAAAAAGAACTGAATCTTAATTTTGATCTGTCTGAATGGCAGGATATTGCTTATAACTTATCCAAAATCTCTATCAATTCCACGCTGATTGAGGCCAACTATAAAACACTGATTCAAACTCGGGTAGCTAAAATGCATCCATCTACATCACCTAACTGTTTTCAACACTGTGGTCAGTCGGGGACAATGCACCATATTTGGTGGCAGTGCCCCCTGGTGATTACGTTTTGGATTAGGGTATTTAACCCCTGTGACATGGGTGAACATCTGTAGATCCCCAGAGGTGTCCTTATTCCATAGACTGCCCGAAGAGGTACCCAGGAAATCAACTAAATTAATCACATATATACTGCTAGCAGCAAGGATTACAGTGGCCCGGCATTGGAAACAACTGGTTATTCCTCTAGATTACTTTAAAAACAAAATCAGCTGGATTATGGTAAATGACAAACTCACCCACATACTTCATAACAACATGAAAAATTTGATAAAATATGGGACCCGTGGATCCATTACATTTCAGTTCCTTAATGAGCTCTGGGCTGACCCTCTTGAATTCCTCTCTTTCCTCTTCTTCCTCTTTCTCTTTTCTTTATTTCTACCTCCCTTCTTTCCCTCCACCTTCTTCTACATGCAATTTAAACCCAATACTTGTTGGGTTGTTTTAGCACTCCATTAAGTTTTGATATTAATAAGTTCAGGAAATGGTACAAAAGTTCCCTACTATGTCTTATCCACTATCCCCTCTTGACCCCTCCCTTCCCTTCCCTTAGCCTACCTCTTCGTACCATACTTTTTTTTTCTAAGTTACTGCACATGGTTACGATTTTTAAATGCTGATTAGAACTAAATGTTGCTAAGTCAATTATATGCTTAATATTGTTTGATATTACCTACTGGGCCTTCTTTGCTCAGCGGGCTAATCTAAGAACATCCCATGAATATTATATGCTCATGTACACTACTAGACCATGTAATACCTTGTTAATTATACTTTAGGTATTTGGAAATTTGTCAGAGCAATAATCCGAATGTAGATCTTTGATTACCTGCTACTCTTGTTATCTCAAAATTTTTTCATTAAAAATATTGGAAAATAAATCACACTTGTTTAATAATAATAAAAAGGTAAACAGCATAAACATAGTCAAAACATAGCCAGAGTTCAGCAACCAGAACAGATAGTCAGACAAGCCAAAATGTTAGGGAGCCAGAGATGAGCGTAGTAGAACAGCAGGCAGGATTTGGAGCCAGAAGGAATGTCAGCCAAGCAAGTCTTTAACAGGAACACAGGAAAGCGTCTTTAGAGATGTGATCAAGGCGAAGGCAGAGATCATCTGGGCTAAACGGCTTAAGTAGGCAGGACTGATGAGCAGGATATCATCAACAGGTGAGTCACTGTGGAGAGAAAGGAGCTGGAAATTAGCCGACAGCTGAGCGGCCAGCTTTGAGAAGGAAGGGCTGAGCCCAGCCCTGACACTTATTGGATACAATAATAATTCAGTCATATAGGAAGAGTGTGACGTAAAATAAAGATACACCACAGATCAGCCAAATTTGCTATACCCTATTATCAATTATTACCCTATTCTGAACCCTCCAAGGCTAGCTGAAGATTTGCCGGATTCCAAAGAGTAACACTTTAACCCCTTTATCCTCTCTTCATTCACTCAAGTGACTAAAATTGTTTTAGCACAAAGGGTCTGCTCTCACTTTCTCTGGATCTCTATTTAAAGAAGCCAGACAATTTAAACATAATAGTTTGCATAATGTTTGTCATGTTTTATTGATATGAATGGCCTGTGGGTTGAGGAAACAGAGGGCAGTGAACCGGACATAGTAAATCAAGTGTCAGTTCCCTACCCTTCTGTTGACGTGTTCACATAGGTTACTGTGACGGAAATAGTGTCTGGCACAATTTGGGTCATTTTGTATACTTTGCATTACTCTTTACTACCAAAAGGTTACCAATTGCAAATTGTGTTTATACACCGTGCTATATTGTTCAGATAAAAATACTGTACCTTTGCGATTTAAAGTGTTATGTTTTACACTTTTATGTGTCCCTTTTACCACAGTAAACAAACTTGAACTGTCTCACTGGTATTGTGTAAGTTTCTTATAATAGGTGACAGTTGGTAAAAATGACTGAACCCAGGGTGTCAGAGGTGACGGAGGATTTGAGAGTTGGGGGAACCAGTGGCGTATAGATTCTATCAGCGGCCCTCACAAGTATAACGCTACACATGTTTGATGGCAATGCCCCAAAACCACTCAATTTTGAATAATTCTTTACTTCAATATAGTCAGTAACTGAGGTGAATGTCCCCAGAAAGCCTGAAATTGCCCTTTTCAGAAACTAGGCATTGAAGCTCCTAAACACCAAAAAAAATATATCCTACATTACTCTGACAGCTAGAATCTCACTTGAATTTGTTACTCAAAAACTAAACTGGATAATGATTAACAATACACTCTCGTGTACCCTCAATAATACCCAGTGAAAATTTGATAAGGTCTGGAAGCTATGGATGTGGTATCTAGAGAGTGGCTAATGCCACCTGGGAATCTTTAATAAATCTTTTCTGTTTCAGTCCTCACTAAACGTTCTTCTTGTGCGCCTCCCCTTACCCTGCCTCCTTCTTCATTCCTTTGGACCGCAAAGTAATAAATCGATTTTCTGACAAGTTGTTTCATTTTAGAAACTTGGTGCAAGTAAGGCTGGGTTCACAGTAGTGCGAATAGGATGCAGAACTCCCTGCATCCAATTCGCATGACAGCATGACAGGAGATTGTGGCCGGCTCTCTATGGAGCCGGTTCACATATCTCCATGGCAGCTGCGGAGCGGCTTGCACAGGAGTCTTGTGCATCTTTGGCTCAGTTTCAGGGCCGAATTCAGGCAAAAATTCAGCCCTGATTTGTCCCTGATACGGGGAACAGGGATGCACTGGACCCCTGCTGCGATCCGCATCCGGCAGCAGTGTGAACCCAGCCTAAGACAACAGGCAAGAATGTTGAATATGAGAGATGACCTCATTAGAACCTGCTTTTTCCTCTACTGATCTAGCAATTGTTGAGATGTAAATGGTATTTCTCTTCCTTACCCAAATTGAACGCTTTGTCTTTACTATACTGGTTACCCTATAAAGGGGATTTGTCAACTTTTCCCCCTCGTGGGAGATTCTGTTTTGTTAAAATACATAAAAAACTTAATAAAAAGATTGGAATCTAAACTTGGAATACTGACATAATAATCCCTGCTTCAGGTCTGGTCTCAGCAGCAGTCCTTCCATGTGGATATGTGGTTTCAAAAATCTCTCTCTCTCTTCACTTCCTCCTTCTGGGTTTTCAACCCAACATCCCAGAGACAGGAAGTGTTATACATAATTGATTCTGTGATAAGTAGCAAAGCTTATTACAAACACAGACAGTAGAGGGAAGCAGATCCCTACATAATTGATAACGAAGATATGCCTGCACAACAAATATAATGTAGATGTGATCCCAGTTTGGCTGCACAAATAGATATATACTTTAAGCAAGATAGCAAGGATTAACATTAAACACTGACATCACTTCAACGTTTTAGCAGTCTGTGCTGACATTCTGAACATTTTTACAGCCAAGCAAAACATCGCAATTTATGATGTAATACAGAGTCTTGACATCAACGAAAAAGATGTGTATTTTGTTCACTATAATTAAAAATCTGCATAAGGGTAACATATATGCCTGATAATTAGGGATGAGCTTTGAGTTTGAGTCGAACGCAAGTTTTACTTGAACATTGGGTGTTCACCCCTGCGTTGAACAGCAAATTTTATGGAGCATTTGCGGCAAATTTGAGCGCCCCATAATGCACTGCAAGACCGCAGTGCATTGCTGTATGATGATTGACCAAAGCATACACCTGACCTGCATGCTTTGACCAATCACAGCACGCTCCTCAGCGAGAGCCATAATTGGCCAAAGGCAGGGTCATCTCCGCCCCCTCTGACCCCTCCAGGACCACCTCTTTTCTAGCCCATAAAAGGGCGGCTGTCTGTCCACACCAGTGTTCAAAAAACCCCGCCTCACGATGGATAAACTGGGTGGGAATCCTCCGGCTGACATGGGGAGGATCCAGGAAAGGAAAATTACAGTAAGTATGGATAACAATTTTCCTTATTCCTTGACCTCCCCATGTCAGCCTACTATGGGATGTACCAAGCAATATTAAGAAGGGAGGGAAGACAAAAAATAAAAAATAAGCCAAACCCTCAATGCAATGCTACTCAAAATTTTTAATGGGCAACAGCCGCCGTAATAACTGTAGAGCCAAATGTTTCCTCAGGCGGACAAGCCATATTAAGCTTGTAATGCCTAATAAAAGGTGTTGGGCACGCTCCAGCTTGCTGCTCTGCAAACTACCTCAGGGGCGACCTTCGCGTATGCCCATGATGTTGCCATACCCCTCGTCGAATGTGCTTTGATCTCTGAAGGAGGAGGAAGGCCCAGCGTTTTGTATGCAATATGCATGGTTTTGACAAACCAGGAAGACACAACTCTGGATGTTGCTGGCATACCCTTTTTAGGCCCCATTGGGAAAACCTACAGCTGATCTTGTTTGCCAAAGCTTTTAGTCCAATTCAGGTAGGTTGAAACCGCAGAGACCAGGTCTAACCTACTCCACTCATCATCAGCTGTATCCGCCGGAAAGGCTGGGAGAATGGCCTCCCAGTTCATACGAAACTATGTGGCCACCTTAGGTAGAAAGCTCGGTATCGGCCTAAGGAGTATCTTGTCTGGGAGCACCAAACAATATGGTTCTTTAGATGAGAAGGCACACAACTCGGAGTCTCTTCTGGCCGAGGCCACGGCTAGTAAAAAACAAAAACAAATAACTGTTAAAAGAAATAATGAACAAGAGAAAGCTTGATCATACGGAGGAACCAGCAATGTTCCCAAGACTAGTGTTAAGTCCTCTTTTGGAAAAAACTATTTCAATGGAGGTCTGATTTCTATGGCTGCCCCTAAAAAATCAGATCACCAACGGATGTAGAGCATATCTTATACACGACATAGCCGACAAGGCAGGGATTTGACCCTTCAGGGAATTATAAGCTAACCCTTGGAGACTACTCTGCAGAAACTCCAAAATGTTAGATACTGAAGTAGATCCAAGGTCCCAACTCCTTTCCATAGTATTCCAGATCCGGTTATAGGTTACATTCGTTCTGTCGATCCTGTAATAATGCCTGAAAGAGAGGGTGATTTCTTGTGCCCCCTTGATGAGACACATAAGCCACTGTAGTTTTGTTGTCCAAAAGAATCTTGACAGCTCGACCTCGCAACATAGGTTGGAGCGCTAAGAGCGCGTCTGACAGCATCCAATCCCAGGAAATTTGAACTCTTCGCCCCACAAAGGTACCATTGGCCTTGAACCTGCTGTGCCAGGCAGTGTGCCCTGCAACCTGCCAGACTAACAAAGGTATATACAGTAATTTATACTGCCAGTGACCTTTGCCAGTAATACACAGTCATTTATACTTTACCATACAATCCCAGCACCACGGGAATCCACCTCCTCAGGAGATTTACAGCCTATATGGGGGGGTCGTCTTCTGAATCGGGAGAGACAGGAACCCGACAGGATGGATAGATAGATGGATGGAGAGGAGAAAAAAAAAATAAATAAAAATAAACTTTAAAAGGTGTCCGGAGCGAGGACGAAAAAAGAACACTGGTGTTGACAGACAGCCGCCCTTTTATGGGCTAGAAAAGAGGTGGTCCTGGAGGGGTCAGGAGCTGACCCATAGTAGGCTGACATGGGAAGGTCCAGGAAAGTGTGTTATAGTGGATGGAAATAGAGAGATTGAGCTAGATTAGGCAGGCAGGTTATTTAGTTAGTGGTAGTGTATTTGATATATACTGTATATACAGCATAGGTGTGCGCAGCCTATTGCATTAGGGTGTGCACCCCAAACAGAAGCTCAAACACACGTGATTATATATATATATATATATATATATATATATATATATATATATATATATATATATATATATATATATATATATATATATATATATATATATAAACACAAAGAATTCTGTGTACATAGGAATAGTTATCTGGCCCATTCCTCTCCCTGAAAAGCAGAGAGAGAAAACAGCCAGCTTAGTAAGTAAAAGCAGTACACTTTTTCACATTGTTAGACACACAGTTAACCCCTTGATGTTAACCCTTTCCCAGCCAGTGGCATTAGTACAGTGTACAGTATTATAACTATTCACTGTACTGGTGTCACTATTGACATCAGTGTCAGTTCGTGACCCTGCCAGTCAGTGTCAGTTAGTACCAGATTGCCCGCAGAGGGACAGAGAGGCCCCTTACATCAGAGCATGGCACAGTGTCCCCTGACATCAAAGCATGGCACAGTGTCCCCTGACATCAGAGCATGGCACAGTGCCCCTGACAGAGAATGGCACAATAGTGCCCCCTGACATCAAAACATGGCACAGTAGTGCCCCCTGACATCAGAGCATGGCACAGTAATGCCCCGACATCAGAGCATGGTACAGTAGTGCCCCGACATCAGAGCATGGCACAGTAGTGCCCCCTGACATCAGAACATGACACAGTAGTACCCCAACATCAGAGCATGGCACACTAGTGCCCTGACAGAGAATGGCACAGCAGTGCCCCCTGACATCAGAGTATGGCATAGTGCCCTCCTGACATCAGAGCATGGCACAGTACCCCCGGACATCAGAGCATGGCACAGTAGTGCCATCAGAGAATGGCACAGTGACCCCTTACATCAGAGCATGGCACAGTGACCCTTTACATCAGATCATGGCACAGTAGTGCCCCGACATCAGAGCATGATACAGTGCCCCTTACATCAGAGCATGGCACAGTGCCCCTTACGGTGTAATACGTGTAAACTGCGCTAACCCCTATTATTTTACCTGAAGTGAAAAAAATTATTACCAAACACTGATGTGAAACAAAATAAACACTGTTGCCGTTTAAAGATAAAACTATCTAAAAACAAGATTAAATTGAAACAAAATGAAACAAAGAGACTAAAGTGCTGCAACCTTACTAAAACCAAGAATTTTCAGTTTTAACAATATATTAACGGGACTCAGGTGCGCTACTAGTGTCTATTCCACCTAAATATGAAAATGAATTGGTGGCCAAAGTATATGTGTAAAAATCAATACATGTGTAAAAACAATTGAACATAAGTGAGTGATTAATGTGACAAAGTCCCCTTGAGGAATGGGTGGTGGAAAAACAATTCAAACAGTCCTATAATTTCAAATAGGTGTTTTTCATAGGAAAACGTTCTTTTAGAAGGTGCTATGATCCTAGCATGAAATAAAAAGGGTGGACGCTTACCAGATGCGTAGGACCCCTATTACGGGGGTCTAACAGGCTCAGATACAGTAAATCTTGCAGGCTGGGACGGCTGAAGAGATTCCCACAAACTCAGATATCCATCTGCCTCTGAACTTCCACTGGCATAGGGGATATCCCACTGACTGAAAACAGCTGATCTGTGCTGAAACAGCTGATCGGAGGAGCAGCTGATCCGTGTGTTCAAACCGCAATCTTTCTCCTGCACTGTGGAATCAGGGTAGCCGGCCGGCGTGGTTCCGCATATATACGAGGGGATTAGAAGAAAAAAGCCTCCATGGTGCAGTAAATTAAAACTTCTTTTATTTAAAAACCACGGTCAGCATCAAAGTTTTTGACAGAAAATCAAAACAGAACGGATGCTGGAGCAGTGTTTCCTATTGAGGCTAGACTGCTACTGAGTAGTGACGTCAGGCTTCATAGCTCCACCCTACACTGGCATTTCTCCGTAAGAGGCATCGGCTGGGAAAGGAGGCTGAAGACGAACGTCACACACCAAACTTTATAGGTATCTCATTAGGCAGGATGAAACTGGAAACAAGATTGGGATAATTTCCCAATCGGTTTGTAGTGTGACTAAACCTTCTTAGATCCACCACTACTATTGCACTATACTGATGATACATAATGCAAAGAGCAAAGAGAATAACATTTAACATGCCACAAAAACATTTAAAATATATATATAAATAAAAACATATTACATTTGACTTGAACATGTATTAATTAAAAATAATAATATTGTAGGTCACATAATACCAATCATAGGTGTGTTTAAAGGGACCTCTAATTAAAAATAAAAATGACATTTAAACCATACAATGCTAAACATCTATTGTGTGTCACCGCTCAGACCTCATAATGATCTGTGCACAATTGTGACTATCGCAAGCCGCCCATTCATCCACATTAAAGGGGAGAAATTATATCTTTGGGCGAGATGGGATTTCATTCCACACACAACCAATGCATTTAATATTTATTACCGCGACATTCTCAACAAATTTTCCCATATGTATATAAATTATTGCAATCATATACATAAGATATCGAAAAGCAAAAAGATGACAGGAATTGAAAAATGACAAAAAGTAAAATTAAAAATTAAAATAAATAATACATAAAAATAGAGGAAAAAAAAACCCACTCTATATTCATTCCTACTAAATCGTGTTTGTTGCTTTTTTATTAAGTTAATTGAGTTATTATTGGGGGGGAGGGAGGGAGGGAAGGGAGGGGGGAGTGGGGGGAAAATTCTTCAACTGTTATCTATGTAGGAACCCAGGAAGAGGTCCAAATACAGGCAGTAAGGGTAATAGACCATTTTACGGGTCCAATCAACCATGTACTGGCCCTCAATCATACCCCCGAGTCAGACAACCTGATGTGGATTATCGGGGATATTATGAGGACCATTCATATAGGAACCATCTAGAGGAGGGACAAAGACAAAGTTCTTCCTTTTCCTTGCAGGTCCCTTGGAGGTATGATATACCAACTGGAAATCAGCATGGTCCCCTACAGGGATATGTGGAGAACGTAGAAGAATTTGGTTATTCTAACACATCAACTAAATCTATGGGCAACCAGCATAATCGCACTTTAGATGGCCCTCCGGGAGCAGCCCCCTTAAGGAATAAGGTGGATAATTTTTTAGGGAAGGGCCAAAACAAAAAAGGAAGATTAAGAGAGGATGCAGAGGAGGGAAACGAAGCAACACCAAGAAAAAGGAGGAGATAACATGCAAGGGAATTTTTAATTTAAGTGGAGAGGAACTAACTAGGTCTGAAAAGTTGACTTTAAACAAGGGTTTAAAATATGCCCCCAAAACAACATTAAATAAATTTCAGATGTTTTTGGATGTACAGAAATACATTAGGAAGTTAAGTATCAAACGTTACTTCCTCTCAAATCCTATAGAGAAAAATTATTCTCAGATAGGAGAACAACCGGCTAAGGGTACAGGATTGAAAAATGCATACCTATTTAACCCTCCGGGTAAATGAGCCCCTAGCTTATCGGTTTTCAAGGATTTCGTTTTACTACAAGTGAATTTTAAAAAGGGACATTCAGAGAGTGTAAAGGAGGGTGCGGCTTCACTCTGCCAAAGAAAGGAACTTATTATAAGGCCAGCGGATAAAGGGGGGGGGTGTTGTTGTTTTGAAAAATCAGGATTATTTGAGGGAGATGGAGGTGCTTCTATCGGACAGAAACACTTATATTATTCTCAAGGGGGATCCCCTGAGTAAATACAAAAAGTCCCTGAAAAGTCTAATACAGGATGGCTACAGGAAGGGAATTATAAAAGAGAAAGAACAGGATTTTCTTATACCATTGGCACCCAGAACTCCCATCATTTACTATATTCCCAAAATTCATAAAAATCCCACCCAACCCCCTGGCCACCCTATCGTAAGCGGCATTGACTTCCAGAATAGGAAAATTTATAGATTTCCATCTACAACCAGTAGTAAGTAAAACACTAGCTTTACTAAAGGATTCAACCCAGATCATTAAAGAAATAGCTGAGTGTGAAGTGGAGGACAAGTCTTGCTTGGTACGGCAGATGTTGCCTCACTCTACACCATTATACCCCACCAATTGGGATATCAAGCGGCTGAATTTTTTCTCAAAAAAGAGTCTTTGTGTAATGCTAAAACCATTGAGTTTGTCATGAAATTACTGCAATTTGCTATGGAACACAACTATTTCTATTATGGGGGGGATTTTTATCTACAGAGCACTGGAGTGGCTATGGGGGCTAAATTTGCCCCCAGCCTGGCGGGATTGTTCATGGCCCTTTGGGAAAATGATAATCTTTTTTCCTTGGAGGAGCCCCGCCTCCTTATGTGGCGTTGTTACATTGATGACGCGTTTTTTATGTGGAAGGGTGACGAGGGATCTCTTCACTCTTTCATGAGCCAACTTAACATCAATAATTGGGGAATTAAGTTCACTTATGAATATAGCCTCACTTCAGTCAACTTTTTGGATTTGGTAATATTTAAAGAACAAGGTTCGGGGGGCGTGGCCTGGACGGGAATGAGATAGGACGTGAGTAACCAGAGCTCCGCTTGTGGCAGATCCTGAACTCGATATCCTGTGCCCCTAAAACATCTCTTTTACTATACACCCGTGTGTCTGAAGCCGGGTGTAACTGCTGGGTCATGTCTCCACCAAGGAGGAACACAGCCGCTTCTTCATCCCTGGACAGGTACCGAAGAACGGAGCGGGACCACGAGGGGCAAGATGGCGCCTCGTCCCCAGAACACACAGCTCCCCAAGCTGACCAGGGGACGGCTGATACGGCCAAGGTGTTGGAGGCGATTTCCCTCTGCCAATCCACCCTCACCACAAAGCTGGAAGAGGTAAAGGTGGACATTTCTTTAATCAGACAAGACATGACTAAACTTCGTGAGAGAGTTACTGAAACGGAGACCAGAATTAGCCGGGCGGAAGATACACTATATCCCCTGCAACACTCCCAGGAGGACTTAAAGCGCCAAATACAACAGTTGGCACAGAAGCATGACGATTTGGAAAATCGCGCACGCAGATCCAATCTCCGTTTCATCGGCCTCCCGGAGGGCTCAGAGGGAACGGATCCAGCTACCTTCCTTGAAAAGCTCCTAATTTCTACATATGGCAGGGAGGCCTTCTCTAGCACATTCGTAGTTGAGCGAGCTCACCGCATGCCAGCGCGCCGCCCACCTGAAGGAGCCCCGCCGCGCACATTCATAGCGAAGCTATTAAATTTCAAGGACCGAGATGCAGTACTACGACTAGCCAGACTGAAGGAAAACATCCCATTTCAGACGGGACATGTGTCAGCATTTCCGGACTTCTCCGCCGAGGTGCAGAAGCAGCGAGCCCGCTTCACGGAGGTAAAAAGGCGCCTTAGAGCGCACCATCTAAAGTACGCCATGTTGTTTCCTGCCCGGCTTCGTGTGGCTGGAGATGACCGTGCCTATTTTTTTGAGGATCCGGTGCAGGCGTCGGAGTGGCTAGATCGCCGTGATGCGGAGCAGAACCGACCTGCCCAGGAAAGATCTCCTCGCATCGGAATGTAAAGGTGAGACTCTGTATTATTTGCCAAGCTGCCATACTCACACGCATTCTACCCTTCACTAAACTTCAGCAACATACGCTGGTTGGGCCTAGTTGGACACTGTTACGTTACTTTTGGAATGACTTTCCTCTCAATCCCAGCCAGCGCTCAGAGAACTGCCTGCTACACATATCAGCGCCTGGAGTTTCACACTTGTTTCAGCTTTAGATGTGCCGTACTCCGACAACACCATCATATAGCTCACGGGACCTAGATTAGAGCTTTGCTAAATCCTGACTTTCGCCTTTGTGATGATACATACCTGCAGTAATGAATCACCGCCATACGGCCCTCTCTCCTGCCTCACAAGAACTTATGCTAACCATGCCACCCCTGAGAGAAGCAAGGAGAAGCATAGAGGTCATAACATGTTATACGTGGGGGGGAGTAAAGTAGTTTTCGACCCTATTGATAATTTTTGTAGGATGACTATAATTTCTATATACCACAACCGGAAAGGAGAAAGTCTCTCATTCCCAGGTTTCAACCCAGCGTTTGTTCGCCCTCATTAAAAGTTCAACCCACTGCCAAGTGCATAGCCGAATAGGCCTCCACTGTGCTTGGTTGTGATGTTGTGCTCTACCTTGGTTTATAAAGTTCATTTGATGTTCAGAGGTAGGAGCACTGGTTTTGGGTTTAATGTCCCAGCTAAGTTGGGGTGGCTGAGGGCTGGGAGGGGGGTAAGGGAACTATTTCAATTAAGTTTAAAGAACATGTGTTTTATTTTAATGCAATATATGGTAGATGAACTTAGAATCTTCCTAACACTGATACGATACACCGATTCAAGAGTTTCTGTATGGAAGATATATGAGCCTGCCCTGGGAAATGGTCTTGTACCAATTCCCCACAAATACTTATTTGCTAGAAATGACTGACATCAAGTTTCTGACTTGGAACGTCAGGGAGTCCGAGATAAGGTTAAACGCACCGCAGTCTTTGGCTGCCTCAAATCATACCGGGCAGACATAATTGTACTGGTTGAAACCCACATCACTGGCCAGCTCCAGCTGGCAATGAAACGTCCATGGATAGGATGGACCTATCACACCACCCATTCCCCTTACTCCAGAGGGGTATCCATATTAATCGCCAAATCTGTCTCATTTGGATTTATTTCGGTGCGGACGGACCCCCAGGGCAGGTATATTTTTTTGCAATGTATACTCTGTGGCTCGCAATACCTACTTATGGCCTTCTATATCCCACCGCCATACAATTCTAGCCTTATCAGTGAGGGGTTAGCATATATGGCGCAACATCCAACAACGCCTGCTATCTGGTTGGGTGACTTCAACGAAGTAGTAAATCCTACTGTAGATAGATTACGTGGACAACAAAGAGACCAAACATCAGACATCACCAGATTTGGGCGTCTGTTACGCGAGTTTTCTTTGACTGACACGTGGCGCTCTAAACATCCACATACCCAGGCCTACTCATGCTTCTCAGCGACACACTCTTCTATGTCCCGAATAGACCTAGTACTAATTTCAGACATGCTCCTACCACACCTTACGGACTCGGGGTATCACACTAGATCCCTCTCGGATCATGCCCCCTGTTGGGCCACATTGCGCATTGCTCCCCCAGTGGGGCCCCGTACCTGGCGCCTACATTCCTTCTGGCTGTCGGCACTCGACGACCAGGAGGATATTGGTTTGGAATGGCAATTTTATTTTAACACAAATCGAGATACCGCCCCAATAGGCATGGTATGGGAGACATTTAAACTACATGTCCGCACGATTATCTCCGCTCGTATAAACAGGCTGAAGGCCGTATCCATAATCAAACTAAAACAGGTTTCCGAACAACTAGACACAGCCACCAGGGAATTCAGCATAGACCCTACACCTGCCAAGGCATCCCTTCTTAAACTACGAACAAGAATGTTAGACCAACTAATTTTTGAGAAAGCTAACCAGAAACTTCTTTTCTCCAGGCAGCGGGTTTTTGAGCAGGGGGAACGGGCGGGTAAGCTCCTGGCATACTTGGCACGCCAGGATGCGAGCCCACCCGTGGTGGTCTCTTTGATGGATCCACAGGGCACGATAACTTCTGACCCAGAAACGGTAACAAACATCTTCCGTAGATATTATGCTTCCCTATACACATCTAAGGTAAGGGTTACTGCACAGGAAACCCGGGCCTTCCTTCAGAACATACCCATCCCTAAAATCTCACTGTCCCAAATGCAAGAAATGGAGGATCCAATAACAGCAGAGGAGATTGCGGTCGCGATAGCGTCTTTGGCCCCAGCTAAAGCCCCTGGGCGGGATGGTATTCCTTTAGATTTTTACGCCACTTACTCCGAAACATTAATACCTGAATTGTTGAAACTCTATAAACATATCTTTGAGTCTGGGTCTCTTCCGCAGTCCCTCCGACAGGCAGTAATCGTAGTGATCCCCAAACCAGGCAAAGACCCTCACTGTCCAGAGTCTTACCGCCCAATCTCGCTCCTTCAGGCAGACATCAAGATTCTCGCCAAAATATTAGCTATCCGTCTCAACCGTATTATCCTTTCCATAATTCACCCCGACCAAACGGGGTTCATGCCTGGCAAAAACACAGCCATAAACCTGCGTAGGCTTTATATTAACATCCAGGCAGAACACGACACCGTCGGAGACAGGGCAGTGGTGGCGCTGGACGCCGCCAAGGCTTTTGACTCCGTGGAGTGGGAGTATTTGTGGGAGTGCCTTGGGGGGTTTGGTTTTGGTCCCAACTTCATTAAGTGGGTACAATTATTATATTTCTCACCAGAGGCCAGTGTACTCGTGAACGGGAGGACCTCAGCGCCGTTTCCATTACAACGTGGAACTAGACAGGGATGCCCACTCTCCCCTCTTCTCTACGCCTTGGCAGTTGAGCCTCTGGCTATATCTCTCAGGGTACATCCAGACATTCGTGGTCTTACGCGGGGGAGCCTGGTAGAGACGGTGAGCCTTTACGCAGATGATATGCTGCTATACCTGCAAGATACAGGCCCTTCCCTCCAGGCTGCCCTGCAGACCATTGAGGACTATGGCAGGCACTCAGGATTGAGCATAAATTGGAATAAATCACAAATTATGCCACTTGACTCAACAGCACCCACATACCGATCCGCATCCCTCCCTCTACAAAGAGTAGCATCTTTTAAATATTTAGGTATACAGATCACCAGGGAGCCCCTAGAATATCTTCCTAATAATATTGAGCCGCTATTCACATACTTAAAAACACGTACACAATCTTGGGCAAAGCTCCCACTGGGAATCATGGGTAGGATCAACCTATTCAAAATGATACTTCTACCAAAATTCCTATACACAATGTGGAACTCGCCAATTCTTATTCCTCTTAAAACCTTTAAAACAATAGACCACATTCTCAACTCATTCATATGGGGACCCAATCGCCATAAGTTAGCGTGGCACACTCTGAAAAATCCGACCTCCTCGGGGGGAACGGCTCTCCCAGACCTACATGCCTATTATATAGCGGCACAACTCTCACACATATACCACCTCCACAAAACTGATAGCATCAGATATCAAACCTTGATATGTAAAAAACCAAACTCAGCTGCCAACTCCCCTCTTCAAGTAATATTCAGAGGCAGGGGCGGAGGGAGGGGCTGGGCTGCTCGGAACCCCCTACTGCACCAGCATAAAAGCATTTGGGAAATTGCAATTAAACTTACAGGGGCGGATTTTTTTCACTCACATACACCATTATGGCACAACCCGCAACTGCCGGAGCTGATGCATATGCCAGGAGCGACTGTATGGGCGGCAAAAGGTATAGTGTACCTATTTCAAGTAATTTCCCCTCTGGGTGTAAGAAGTTTTCAATCATTACAGGATGAGTTTGAATTACCCCCACACATGAAATTTAGATACATCCAGCTGAGACACGCGCTGAGAACCCAATTCGCGGAGGGACTCCCCAGCCCACAGATGCTTCCAATGGTTGACATAATCATAGGTAATGACCCAGAGAAATTAATATCCAGTCTATACAGTATCATACGCACACGTACGGTAGCGAGAGTTATCGACACGGCTAAGATCAGATGGGAGATAGATGTTGGCCCTGTGGACGACTCGGACTGGGATGAGATATTGGAAAATGTTAAACAGACGTCACCCAGACTCTCTGACCGCCTTACCCAACTATATATCATTCACAGATCCTACCTTACTCCGTCTAGACTATCCAAATTTCGCCCGGATCAGAGCCCGGACTGCCCAAGGTGCTCAGACAACCCATGCACTTTTTTCCATCTGATCTGGTCTTGTCCTCATATTCAGAGTTACTGGGCACAAATTATCAAATTCCTACACGACCAAATGGGCTCTCCAGTGCAGATGGACCCCAAGCTGTGTCTCTTTGGACTGCTTCCTGACACTGCAATCGAGAAATATCAGGCCACATTCCTGCAGGAAACTCTTTTCTCTGCCAGAAAAGTGGTAGCTAAATTCTGGATGAGGACCCACTCCCCCTCAATACAGAATTGGATTGCTGAGATCAATAAGTCACTCCCTAATAAAAAGCTGCTTTACAAACATAGGGGATGCCCGCACAAATACAATCGGATATGGGATAAATGGCTTGAAACTAGTGATACCTGTACAGAATAATCTACCGTAAGCATAACATAAGGGCATAAAGAGACCGTGATAAATTTTACATTTTGTAGTAATATTAAAACCTGTTGTAAAATATGTTGGCGCACTACATGCTCAGTAAAGTCAACTAAATCTATAATGTATGCTATTTTGTGAAAATACTGTGTTAGAGACAAACCCATGATACAATGTAAACATATAATTTTCCCCCTTTTTTTTTTCCTTTTTTTGGTCTGATGTACAATATAGTCTACTTCTGTAACCGTATGTTGTATATGCTATATATGTATGTCATAAATATAAATAAACATGTTCTTTTTCAAAAAAAAAAAAAAGAACAAGGTTCCCTCCACACCAAAACCTTTTTCAAAAACACTGATCGCAATGGGTATATCCCTTTGGACAGTGGACATCACCCAAAGTGGCTCAAAGCCATTCCCAAAGCACAATTTCAACGTATTCGTAGAAACTGCTCTCACATAAAAGATTTCCAGGCCCAAGCAAATGTCCTGAGAGGTCGTTTTATAGAGAAAGGATACCAGCCCTTGTCATTAGATAGGGACTAACGGGACGTTGCGCTTCTTGATAGATCCAACTTGTTGGTCCCTAAGAACAGGAATGAAAATCAAAATAACAAAAAGCTGGAATGGTTTTTTTTGATCACTTACTCATCCCATTATTGGTGGGTGCATAGAACCATTCAAAAACATTGGCAGACTTTGAAGTGCGATAAAGTGTTGGGGCCTGCACTTCCTGACTGACCAAATGTTCTCTATAGAAGAAACCAGAATTTAAAGGACCTCTTGGCACCGGGTGTCGTTGACCCACCCCCTAGGGTACAGATATTTGGTAACCTAAGGGGTTTCTTTCCCTGTAGAAAATGTGCAGTATGCAGGTCATCTCAAACAATTAGGAGCTCCTCCTTTTCGTCCTATGTCACTTCTAAAACCTACTCTGTAAGGGATTTTATCACGTGTGGGACTATAGGGGTGATATACCTCCTCAGTTGTCCCTGCGGGTTCCAGTATATTGGCAGGACCACCCGCGCGCTCAAAATTCGGATAGACGAGCATTTGTCAAATATCCGGAGGGGTTTCATTGGACATAGTGTCTCTTGGCATTTTCGCCAATTTCATAACCGGGACACATCACTTTTGAAAGTTATGGCCATAGAGAAATTTACCCCCCTATTGGAGAGGAAGTAATTTAAAGCGCCATATCTCACGTCGTGAAACCCGCTGGATATTTGACATACAATGTTACAGCCCATGGAGCCTTAACATAGAGTGGGATATCAATTGTTACATAGATAACAGTTGAAAAATTTTCTCCCCACTTCCCTCTCCCTTCCCTCCCTCCCTCCCCCCCCCTAATAATAACTGAATTAATTTAATAAAATAGCAACAAACTCGATTTAGTAGGAATGAATATAGAGGGGTTTTTTTTTCCTCTATTTTTATTTATTTATTTTAATTTTTAATTTTACTTTTTGTCATTTTTCAATTCCTGTCATCTTTTTGCTTTTCGATTTCTTACGTATATGATTGCAATAATTTATATACATATGGGAAAATTTGTTGAGAATGTCGCGGTAATAAATATTAAATGCATTGGTTGTGTGTGGAATGACATCCCATCTCACCCAAAGATATAATTTCTCCCCTTTAATGTGGATGAATGGGCGGCTTGCGATAGTCATAATTGTGCACAGATCATTATGAGGTCTGAGCAGTGACACACAATAGATGTTTGGCATTGTATGGTTTAAATGTCAATTTTATTTTTAATTAGAGGTCCCTCTAAACACACCTATGATTGGTATTATGTGACCTACAATATTATTATTTTTAATGAATACATGTTCAAGTCAAATGTAATATGTTTTTATTTATATATATATATTTTAAATGTTTTTGTGGCAGTGATAGCATGTTAAATGTTAGTCTCTTTGCTCTTTGCATTATGTATCATCAGTATAGTGCAATAGTAGTGGTGGATCTAAGAAGGTTTAGTCACACTACAAACCAATTGGGAAATTATCCCAATCTTGTTTCCGGTTTCATCCTGCCTAATGAGATACCTATAAAGTGTGGTGTGTGACGTTCGTCTTCAGCCTCCTTTCCCAGCCGATGCCTCTTACGGAGAAACGCCAGCGTAGGGTGGAGCTATGAAGCCTGACGTCACTACACAGTAGCAGTCTAGCCTCAATAGGAAACACTGCTCCAGCATCCGTTCTGTTTTGATTTTCTGTCAAAAACTTTGATGCTGACCGTGGTTTTTAAATAAAAGAAGTTTTAATTTACTGCACCATGGAGGCTTTTTTCTTCTAATCCCCTCGTATACATGCGGAACCACGCCAGCCGGCTACCCTGATTCAACAGTGCAGGAGAAAGATTGCGGTTTGAACACATGGATCAGCTGCTCCTCCGATCAGCTGTTTCAGCACAGATCAGCTGTTTTCAGTCAGCGGGATATCGCCTATGCCAGTGGAAGTTCAGAGGCGGATGGATATCTGAGTTTGTGGGAATCTCTTCAGCCATCCCAGCCTGCAAGATTTACTGTATCTGAGCCTGTTAGACCCCCGTAATAGGGGTCCTACGCATCTGGTAAGCGTCCGCCTTTTTTATTTCATCCTAGGATCATAGCACCTTCTAAAAGAACGTTTTCCTATGAAAAACACCTATTTGAAATTATAGGACTGTTTGAATTGTTTTTCCACCACCCATTCCTCAAGGGGACTTTGCCACGTTAATCACTCACTTATGTTCAATTGTTTTTACACATGTATTGATTTTTACACATATACTTTGGCCACCCATTCATTTTCATATTTAGGTGGGATAGACACTAGTAGCGCACCAGAGTCCCGTTAATACAGTGCCCCTTACATCAGAGCATGACATAGTGCCCCATACATCAAAGCTAGGAATGAGCCAAACACCCCCCAGTTCAGTTCGCAGCAGAACATGCGAACAGGCAAAAAATTTGTTTGAACACGCGAACACCGTTAAAGTCTATGGGACACGAACATGAATAATCAAAAGTGCTCATAGTAAATGCTTATATGCAAGTTATTGTCATAAAAAGTATTTGGCCACCTGAGTCCTGCCCCAGGGGACATGTATCGATGTAAAAAAAAGTTAAAAAAACAGACGTTTTTTCTGGAGCAGTAATTTTAATAATGCTTAAAGTGAAACAATAAAAGTGAAATATTCATTTAAATTTCATACCTGGGGTGTGTCTATAGTATGCCTGTAAAGTAGCGCATGTTTCCCGTGTTTGGAACAGTCCGAGAGCAAAATGACATTTCTAAAGGAAAAAAAGTCATTTAAAAGTACTTGTGGCTATAATGAATTGTCGATCCCGGCAATACACATGTAAGTCATTGATAAAAACGGCATGGGATTCCCCCACAGCCATTCAGGTCTGGTATGGATTTTAAGGGGAACCCCACGCCAAAATTTAAAAAAAATGGTGTGGGGGTCCCCTCAAAAATCCATACCAGACTCTTATCTGAGCATGCAACCTGGCAGGCCGCAGGAAAAGAGAGGGGATGAGAGGGCGCCCCCCCTCCTGAACCGTACCAGGCCACATGCCCTCAACATGGGGGGGTGCTTTGGGGTAGCCCCAAAGCACCGTGTCCCCATGTTGATGGGGACAACGGCCTCACCCCACAACCCTTGCCCAGTGGTTGTGGGGGTCTGCGGGCGGGGGGCTTATCGGAAACTGGAATCCCCCTTTAACAAGGGGACCCCCAGATCCCGGTCTCCCCCGTGTGAAATGGTAACAGGGTACAAATGTACCCCTACCATTTCGCAAAAAAGTGTGAAAATGGTAAAAATGACATGACACGGCTTGGGACAAGTCCTTTATTAAAAAATAAAAATGTCCCACATAGTCTTCTTCTTCTCTTGCTCCACCGACTGACTGAAAAAGAAAAAAAAAACCCCGCACTCCACCACTGATCCACCTCCATGGGAGGCACCCGCCGTAATGACCGTCCTCTCAGGTGACAGTTCTTTTATAACCGAGGGTGGAGCCACACAGTGACATTGCCAGGTGACCCCGCCCCCCTCTGAAGCACGGGGACATCCCTATGGCTTCCCTGTAGTGTCAGAGGGGGGCGGGGTCACCCAGTTATGTCACCGGTGACCCTGCCCCCCTCTGACACACAGGGACATCCCTATGGCTTCCCCGTAGCATCAGAGGGGGGCAGGGTCACCCGGTTACATCGTCGGGTGGCCCCACCCCCCTCTGACGCTATGGGGAAGCCATAGGGATATCCCCGTGCATCAGTGGGGGGCGGGGTCACCCGGCGACATCACCGTGTGGCACTGCCCTCAGTTATAAAAGAACTGTCACCTGAGAGGATGGTCATCACGGCGGGTGCCTCCCATGGAAGCAGATCGGTGGCGGTGTGCGGGTTTCTTTTTTTTTTTTTGGCCCGTCGGCAGAGCAAGAGAAGAAGAAGAAGACTACATGGGACATTTTTATTTTTTATTTTTTAATAAATCTAATCTGATGCTTCCACTTATTAAACAAATCCGTCATTTGACGATATTTCCATACAGCCATTGGTATTTCCCCCAATATCACAACCAACTCAGCCAGTGGTAACAATTTACCCTAAGGGGCCACTATAGCACAGTTACCCTTCCCATCCATTCCCCAATGGTCTAAAATCCCTTTCTCTTCCCCCAGGGGGAACCAGGGGAATCCTTCCAATGGTCACATTGGGGATATTGGGGGGGGGCAAACTTTACTGTACTTTTCATTCTATCCCAGATGGATATTGTTGTTTTCGTCAATGGTGATATATATTCCGATAACCCCCTATAAGAAACCAGAATCCAGGGAGCTCCGGACAAATTCCTACCCGCTAATGTCTTCTCCAAGGGCACCTAAAGTTTACCAACAGAGTCATGGCACCAATTCATAATACGAACCAGGGCCATGGCTCTGTAATAAGTCATTATGTCCAGGAGTCCCATCCCACCCTCCCATTTTGGTCTCCTCAAAATCTCATATGCCAACCTAGGATGTTTATCTCCCCACACAAAGGTCATAAAAGCCCTTGGTATTTGTTTGAAGAATGTCTGTGGAAGTTTTATGGGCACGGTATGCAAGACATAAATAAGTCTAGGGATTACACTCATTTTAAGCGCATTTACCCTGCCGAATCACGTCAGAGTATGACTTCTCCACTTCTGCAAATCCTTTAATATAGATACAACCAAGGGACCATAATTTAGATCATATAGGCTCTTTGTATCTAAAGAAATATAAATCTCCAAGTGGGACATAGACTCAACGCGCCAAACAAAAGAAAAGGATTGTTGCAGAGTGGTCATCATCCTCAAAGGAACATGGCTCGGCATCAACACTGACTTCTCAATATTTATTTTAAAATTTGATATAAGGCCAAACCTGTCTATTTCCAACATCAGTTCCGTCAAAGACTCTTGAGGAGAAGAAAGGTACAACAGTAGATCATCTGCTTAAGCTGAGATCTTATGTTCCATTGATCCAATACAAATCCCCTTGGTACTCCTATTTAATTCGCAGAAAGGGCTCCAGCACCATAGCAAATAACAATGGGGACAATGGGCATCCCTGCCTAGTCCTATCCTGTATCTCAAAATAATCTGATAATCTACCATTGACTTCAACCCTTTCTCTAGGATCTGCATACAGTGCCATCACCCACCCCATCATCCATTCTCTCAGACCCATCTCCCTCAGAACTCTAACCTTAAAATCCCACCCCACCCTATCGAATGCTCTTTTCAGTATTCATTGAGATCGGAGTCTGGTTCGTTCCATTATGCATCCGATGCACTACCTGAAAGGCCCGAATGGTATTATCTCTGACCTCTTGGCCCTTCATAAACCCTGTTTGATCTGGGTGAATCAATTTAACTATATGGTCTTGTAACCTTAGGGCCAGAATTTTAGCCAGGAGCTTAGTGTCAGAGTTAAGGAGGGAGATGGGTCTATAGCTGGCACAGCACTGAGGATCCTTCCCTAACTTCAGGAGAACCGTCACATAAGCCAACAGTGCCTCTGGAGGCAATGGGTTAGACACTGAGGCAGAACTAAGGTATCTGCAAAGAGGAGCCAACAGGATTGGGGAAAACTTTTTATAATACATATTTGTGAAACTGCCTGGTCCCAGGCTTTTACCCAATGGCAAAACCGCAATCACTCTGCCCAACTCTTCAATCAAGATTGCTTTTTCCAACTCTTTTTCCAACTCTGAGGATTCAAGATATTCCTGAATTCTGTCTGCACGCCCACCCTCCATCGCCCCCACAGGAACTGAATCTTTATTATATAGAGACCTATAAAAACGATAGAACTCAGCTGCTATTTCTTGGGTGTCCACTATATGCTTATCACCTGTCTTTATAGTGTGAACATGGCGTAAATCCTGTTGTTTCTTTAATCGTCTGGCCAATAATTTCCCACGCTTATTGCCCTGTTCGTAAAAACGGCGTGCAAAATACCTGTGTTTATTTTGAACTTTCTGATCGAGAAGCTGTTTTAAGTCTACCCGCAGTTTCTCCAGTCACCAGGTTTTAAATGGGCCTTATGTTTAATTTCAAGTTTATGTATTTCCTCTAGAAACTCAACCATTTCCTTCTGTCTCTCTTTTCTAATACATGAACCCATTGAAATCAACTCCCCTCTAATGACCGCCTTATGGGCTTCCCATGCCACTTGGTCAGACACCTCCTCTGATGTATTGGTCTCAAAGTATAATGCTAGTGTGCGAGACAGGGATTCCACATTCTGTTTATACTCCAGGATAGATTCGTTCAATCGCCATGTTCTTTCCAGGCTCCCGATTGATGCTGGACATATCATTAAGCCTATTGGAAAATGGTCTGACATGGTGATTGACTCAATAGTTGATGAATTTACATACTTCAGATAGTATTGATCGATCAACAACAAATCGATCCTTGAATATACATTATGTGTTTTGGAATAATAGCTGAAATCCCTGTCCCGTTCCTGCAGCACCCTCCAACTGTCTACCAAATGCAGAGAGCGAAGGTGCTGTTTAACATGCCTTAAAGCCTTATGAGGCACAAAGTTTTCCCTGAAGAAGTGTCTAGACTGGGGTCCAAGGTAATGTTAAAATCCCCTCATATAACCAATAAACCTTCCCAAAACTTCCCCAAAATATCCAAAGTTTTAGAAATTTAATGGTATGGTTGTTGGGGGCATATATAGTAGCTAAAGTACAACACTGACCCTGGATCTTGCCCTTAACAAAAAGAAAATTGCCTTCAGGGTCTACTCGTATTTCTATAGGTACTAAGGGGCATTGGTTGTGGATAGCTATTGTAACTCCTCTGGCCCTAGAGATGGGTGAAGGTGCATGGAACCATTGATTACATGGAAAAAGAGGCATACGAGGGGTCGACCCTGCCATGAAGTGCGTCTCCTACAGAAAGACTATCTCTGCTTTCATGTGACGCAGTTCATGCCAGAGATGGCCCCTCTTACTAGTCGAGCAAAGCCCTCTCACATTATACGATACAATCTTCATTCTATCTATCATTCTCTCACTACTTCCATGAATCCCTTACTATGCTGCTGCGCCTGATCAGTGTCTGTTCCCAACTCTCTCCCTGGATGCATCTGATGAGAAGACGAAAAGAGAAAAAAATAAAAGGACACACAAAACCATCTAAAACCCATAACTTACCATGCCACTGCCTGTGGCAGCTCCCCATCCCTCCCCCTTCCACCTCTTGGCAGAAAACAAAGTCCCTTGTCTCGGGACCGACCTATTGGGGGAAAGATTGTTAAAAACATGAACAGGATACCCGGTGAACCCCCGGGCTTCCATTTATATTCCTATACCATTCTTTTTTTAGCGGTACTTCAGCACATTGCCTCCAATATCCCCAACAAAAAGGGAAAACAAAAAAGGAAAAAAAAGTATTTTGGGAGAGAGAAGGGAAGAAAAGAAAGGAAGGAAGAAAGGACAGAGGGAGAGATAACAAACCAGAATCCTCCCCCTTCCTCCACCCAAACATCCCCCCCCCCAATCCTAGGCAATCAGCTCCTTTCCTATTAACCATTTTAACTTTACACCCCTATTCTGGCATGTCCTTCTAAGACCAAATTATAATCCTGTCTGTCCATATGAATCTCGCGACGACCTTTTACTGGCAGTTGTTGCCATTGTTCTGGTCGTTGTAGTGATGGTTTACAATTATTCAGTCTCCAATCCCGAAAATCCCCCATGGAAAGCTCCAGCACCTCTGTGAAGTGTTGCAAATCATCTTTAGTTTTAAGTATTGCTGTTTTCCCATTCCTGTTGCTATAACCCTGAAGGGATATCCCAGGCAATATTTAACATCAACTGCTTGTAGGACTTCCAACCAGGGTTGGTGCAAGGATTTTTGACACCCTAGGCAAAACCTAATTTTGCTGCCCCCATTGGCTCCACCCCTGACTCCATCCCCTTTGCCCTGCCCATGTGATAGGAGGTGGCGCTATACAGGAAGCATCGGTTTTGCTTGATCTAGCGCTGGCTCGAGGACTGCACCTCTAGTTACACTACCGATCGGACGGAACAGCTGTCTGAGATAGTTACATGCTGCAGCCTGCAGAGCATGCAGACACGGAGGGAAACCAGCGGCCGGGTGCCCCTAGACAGCAGTGCCCCCTAGGTGGCTGCTTAGTTTGCCTAGTGGTAGCCCTGGCCCTGCTTCCAACAAGGGTTTAACCATTCTTCGTTGCATAACAGTTCTATATGATAAATCTTGAAATAGAGCTATTTGTGCACCTTCAAAGTCAACCGTGGATTTATTGTGGAGCGCTTTCATAATAGCTTCTTTCACTGAATATCTATGTATTTTACAAATAACATCTCTTGGTCTTTCTGCATTTTGGGAAGTAAAGGTAAGGGCACGATGGACTCTATCTATTTCAATCTTATCCGGTGCGGATGGCCCCAGAATTAGCTGAAACAAACTGATGATCACCTTTTGAAGCAATTCAAAATGTTGTTTTACTTCAGGCAGGCCCCTATACGTATATTTTGCCTACAATCTCTATTTTCTTGATTATCCATCTGATCCAACAGAGAGTTCAGCACTTCTTCATGGTATGAAGCCACTCCATGTCTAATATCATCTTGGCCCATAACCATTTCCTCTACTCTATGTCCCAGTGCCCCTATATTCTTCCTTAGCCCCTCCACAGCCTGCTTGCAGGACGATTCAACAGCGGTTATAAGTAATTGAATGTCATTCTTTGTAGGAAGTGCTCTCAAATGTTCTCTTAAGTCCCAATCCACTATTAACTCTGATTGAGATGCACTTGGTTAATTTTTAAGGTCACAATACAAAGGGTTACCATACCGCACCGGCCCTGTAGAGGCTGTCTCTGGATTCAAGTAATTTGCTGATTTTTGCAGATTCACTGCTGGGCTTTGTAGTACCAAGATTTTAATTTTCAAAGGATTCAGCCATCCCTCTTGGGATTCCCTCCACCTCCTGAAGATTCGGGTCACCTCCAGTACATTGACCCTCCGGGCCCACAATTTCATCAGCGTGAGCCATGGGGTCTCTTCCTTCTCCTGGGAGGTCCCTTTCCAGGTTTATGCAGCTCTGCCTTGGGCTTTGGAATGCATGGCCGCTGCTGGGTACTGTAAATCCCCTTCCTAAACCAGTCGCTCCTATATAGTGCTGTCCGTATAGTATATATACTGCAGTTCAGAGTATATAGTGCAAGCCGTATAGTATATATACTGAAGTTCAGAGTATATAGTGCCCTCAGTGTAGTATATATAATACAGTTGCAGGGTATATAGTGCAGTGTACAATATATAATATAGTGTATTGAAGTGGTTAAGGGGAGCCCTATGACAGAATTGAGAAAAAATGGCATGGGTTCCCCCCTTAGGGTCTGGTATGGATTTGGGGGGGACCCCCGTGCCATTTTTTTTTTTTAAATTGGCGTGGAGTTCACCTTAATATCCATACCAGACCCAAAGGGCCTGGTATGGACTGGGGGGGTATGGACCCTGTTTTTTAAATAATTTTTAATGTATATTGCCAGGATCTGGGATGTATAATGTATAATGCCCCTCCCTAGGATACTTCACTGCAGTCGCCAAAAACCAGGGAAAGATCATGTGATCACAAAACAGCACTGTATATGAAGACAGTCTCTCTCTGTGATGTGCTCCGTAGTCCCGGGAAGTGGCGCTGTCCCCCCCAATGATCGCAATGACAACAAACACAAGTCCTGTGTTTGTTGTCATTGCGATCATCGGGGGGGACAGCGCTGCTTTCCGGGACTACGGAGCACATCACAGATAGAGACTGTCTTCATATACAGTGCTGTTTTGTGATCACATGATCTTTCCCTGGTTTTTGGCAACTGCAGTGAAGTATCCTAGGGAGGGGCATCTATTACTCTGCTGAAACAGGACGTGCAAGCCAGTGGTCCAGCTCCTGTCCGTGACGGCTAATCTTCAAGTGTGATCAGGATTCACAGGACACCATCTGCCTTGACACCACGGGAGACTATCCCTCACGCTTTACCCATGCACTGCTATACGGCATGTGCGTCCTACGGATCCGGTAAGGGTACCCAACTCTTTTCCATTTATTGTCATTTTTGAAGATTTATGTGCTTGCCATCTGTGGTCGCCTTCCCATCAGAGGGTTTTCCCACTTCTCAGGCCTACTGTTTTCCACTCTTGGAGAGGACTTCTACTCACCTCATACACCACGGACTTGGGTCCCTTATCACTATAGAACTTTCTAATTTTATTTAGCAGGTCCAGTGCATATTTTTGGTGTGCTATTTTATTTTTCACAGGTTGTTCATGATTCCATTCACTTATGTTTATGACTTAGCGCTCCACTTTATTATTTATATTCTGTACTGACTTGGTTTGTTTGTGTGCCAGCAGCTTCTTGTCACATTTTTTTGCTTTTGTTGGGTTAGCGCAGCATTTTTATATATATTCTATGTATATAAATTAGAACCCTGTGCCAAAATTTGTAAAAAATGGCGTAGGGTCCCCCTCAAAATCCATACCAGACCCTTATCCGAGCATGCAACCTGGCAGACCGCAGGAAAAGAGGGGGACGAGC
This sequence comes from Lithobates clamitans, assembly GCA_037952925.1. Classification (NCBI taxonomy): domain Eukaryota; kingdom Metazoa; phylum Chordata; class Amphibia; order Anura; family Ranidae; genus Lithobates; species Lithobates clamitans. The sequence continues at coordinate 7,408,232 of JBBGZY010000076.1, read as the reverse complement.
GAGCCCCCCTCCTATCCTGAACCATACCAGGCCACATGCCCTCAACATGGGGAGGATGCTTTGGGGTCTTTGAGGCCTGCCAGGTTGCATGCTCGGATAAGGGTCTTGTATGGAGGGGACACCTACGCCATTTTTTTTATTTTGGCACAGGGTTCCCCTTAAAATCCATACCAGACCTGAAGGGCCTGGTATAGATTTTGGGGGGACCCCCACGCAATTTATTTTTATTTGGGTGTGGGGTTCCCCTTAATATCTATACCAGACCCAAAGGGCCTGGTAATGGACTGGAGGGGGGGGGACCCATGCCGTTTTTTTAAAATGATTTTTATCTATATTGCCGGGACCCGCTGATACATTACAGCTGCGAGCAGTTTTAAATGGCTTTTTTTTCTTTAGAAATTTCATTTTGCTGTGGTACTGTTATAAACACAGGAAAAATCCGCTACTTTACAGGCATACTAAGGACACCCCCAGGCATGATATTTCAAAAAATATTTCATTTTTATTGTTTCACTTTAAGCATTATTAAAATCACTGCTCCCGAAAAAATGGCCGTTTTTAAAACTTTTTTTGCATTGATACATGTCCCCTGGGGCAGTACTCGGGTCCACAAACTTTTTATGGCAATAACTTGTATATAAGCCTTTAAAATGAGCACTTTTGATTTTTCATGTTCGTGTCCCATAGACTTTAATGGTGTTCACGCGTTCATACAAATTGTTTGGCTGTTCTCAAGTTCTGGTGCGAACCGAACCCCGGGGGTGTTCAGCTCATCCCTAATGAAAATTAATTGAATGACGTTTTTGGTTTGTGGTGCTCAGATACCTTTAAGTTTCGCTTTAAATTTCTTGATGTCTTCATCTATACCTTTGTAAGCAGTAAGTTTCACTTCTGGTACTCTGTTTGTCTTTTGATAATTCACAAGGTGTCTTTACTTTTTATAGGAACTCATGAAAGAATTTATTGCAGCATGCAAGAATCCGCAATTGTTTTTTTTGTTAACAGAATTGTTAACAGATTATAGAATCATACTTGAAACTCTTGGTTTGAATCCCTTTTCAATTCAAATATATCTCTGTAGAATGTTCTGCTTGCTTTGGCTGAATGCAGGTCCTCACTTTTCTTAGATTGCTTGTATTCCCATTCCCAATGTTTCTGCTTATTTTTCTGTGGCCTCAATAAACCATTCATTTAAACCATTTGCAGGCAAGCTTACCCAGAAGCCTTTTCTGTGACAAAGTTCCCTTCCCAACCAGTTCTTCTGTGTCCTTTTAATTTTTTTTTTTACATTTCTCCCACTCTGAATGATCAGAGCAATCACTAACTGAAAATCACTGAAGCAGACATTCTTTCATTCCCCTGGCATATTCACTTGCTATGGCTGAATTTTGCTGTCCAAGGTAATATTCAGAGTTTATATTAGCTGACATTTTTCAGTATGGGCAGTTGCTGGATCTTAAATATTAACTACCACACCATGTGGTATCCAAATCCTAATGCCGCGTACAGACGAGCGGACTTTTCGACCGGACTGGTCCGACGGACCGAGTCCGGCAGACAATTCGACCGTGTGTGGGCTTCATCAGACCTGCAGTGGACTTTTTCGGTCGAAAATCTGACGGACTTTAGATTTGGAACATATTTCAAATCCTAAGGTCGGAACTCCGCCGGACCAAGTTCCTATCGAAAAGTCCGCTCGTCTGTATGCTAGTCCGACGGACGAAAACCGACGCTAGGGCAGCTATTGGCTACTGGCTATCAACTTCCTTATTTTAGTCCGGTCGTACATCATCACGTACGAATCCATTGGACTTTGGTGTGATCGTGTGTAGGCAAGTCCGTTTCTTGGGAAAGTCCATTGGAAGTCTGCCGAAAGTCCGTTGGATAGTCCGTTGGACCAGTCTGGTCAAAAAGTCTGCTCGTGTGTACGCGGCATAAGGTGTACTAATTAGTCTACCACAAGTGCAGAATAATTATCCGTTGTTGAAAACATATACACTGTTTTTTGCATTACTGTATATTATTTTATCAGCATAATGCCGTCCTGTCCTAAGAAAGTGGCTTAGCCCCGAAATGCGTTGACATATGAAGAGGAAATGGTTTACCACATACTACTGTTGAAGCATCGAAATGCTAATAAAGCCTACTTGGTGGGATTGATGCCAAGTTGAAGCATTCCTTTAACTCATGGAGGGTCTTTGTTACTCCATACTTTGGAAAGGAATGTATGCATTTTAATTGGATATTTTTGACCACTTTAAAACTCCCTAACGTACATTTACTGTCAGGGCTGGGCTCAGCACTTCCTTCTCTGAGCTGGCCGCTCAGCTGTCGGCTTATTGCCAGCTCTTATCTCTCCACAGGTACCCAGCTGTTGATAATATCATGCTTGTCAGTCCTGCCTACTTAAGCCATCCAGCCCTGAGGATCTCTGCGTTCACCTTAGTCAACATCACAGAGACGCTCTCCTGCAATCCTGTTAAAAGACTTTCTTGGCTGACATCCCTTCTGGCTCCAGATTCTGCTTGCTGTTTTACTACACTCATCTCCAGCTCCCTGACATTTGGCTTCTCCGACTATCCATTTCAGATCCTGAACTCTGGCTATGTTTTGACTACGTTTGTTCTTTTTACTTTTATTATTAAACAAGTGTGATTTAACTGTACTTCTGTCTCGGCCTGATTTCATGGTTTATGTCAGTAGGCGAAGGCCATGAATTCAGAAGATAGAGTCAATCCACTTGTTGGTAATAGGATTTTTATAACAGCTTACCTGTAAAATCCTTTTCTTGGTGTACATCACGGGACACAGAGCCACAGTAATTACTGCATTGGTTATATGGCACCTTCAAGTGATGGACACTGGCACACCCTAGACAGGAAGTTCAATTCTCCATATAACCCCTCCCCTTACCGGGAGGATCTCTGTTTTGTAGCAAAGCAAAACATGTGTAACCAGAAAGAGGGGAAGGACCTCTGTGTCCCGTGATGTACTCCAAGAAAAGGATTTACAGGTAAGCTGTTATAAAAATCCTGTTTTCTTTATCGTACATCACGGGACACAGAGCCGCAATAATTACTGTATGGGATGTCCCAGAGCAATGCTATCTGAGGAGAGGAAGACACAAACAAAATTAAGGTGCAATCAGACCTGTGGACCTATACTGCTGCCAGCAGCACACTGCGCCCAAAGGCGATATCCTCATGCCTTCTTACATCCACCTGATAAAATCTGGTGAATGTATGAACTAAAGACCAAGCTGCGGCCTTGCAGATTTGAGCCATGGAGGCTTGGTGATGCACTGCCCATGAAGAACTAACATCCCTGGTGGAGTGCGCTTTGATTTGAAAAGGTGAAACTTTCCTCTTCAAACCATAAGCTTGAATAATTACTCGCTGAATCCATTTGGCAATAGTAGATTTCAACGCTGCCTGTCCCTTTCTAGGACCTTCAGGCAACACAAACAAAACATCTGTTTTCCAAATCTGAGCATTTGCCTTCAAATAGATTTTGACTGCTCTCACTACATCCAGAGAATGTTGTGACGTTTCTTCCGTAGAATAGGGTTCTGGAAAAAATGAAGGTAGAACAATATCCTGGTTTAGGTGAAAACCTGAAACCACCTTTAGCAGAAAGCTAGGATGAGGACGCAATACTACTCTATCCTTGTGAATGATTAAATATGGCTCTTTACTAGAAAGAGCCACCAATTCTGACATCTTTCTTTCAGAAGAAATAGCTACCAGAAAAACTAGCTTCCTTGTCAAAAGGACCAAGGGAATATGTCATATCGGCTCAAAAGGCTGTCTCTGTAATGCAGACAGAACTAAATTCAAGTCCCAAGGGTTCAGGGGTGTTCTAACCGGTGGATTAAGCCGCGTTACCCCCTGTATAAAGCTTCGGACCAAAGAATGCGAAGCAAGTGAACGTTGAAACAACACAGATAAGGCCGAGACCTGGCCCTTGATAATACTCAAGGCCATCTTCATCTCTAACCCCATTTGTAGAAAGGCAAGAATTCTACCTATGACATACTTTCTGGGATACCAACCCCTGGATTCACACCAGGAAACATATGCCTTCCAGATTATATAATAAATGACTCTGGAAGCTGGCTTCCTTGCATTAATCAAGGTAGATATCACTGTGCCTGAAAGCCTACGATTCTTCAGAATGTGGGTTTCAATAGCCAAACTGTTAAATTTAACGTTTGTAAAGGATAGAACACTAGTCCCTGCAATAGCAGGTCTGGACTTGGTGGTAGGGTCCAAGGGGCCCCCACCACCATCTTTACTATTTCTGCATACCAATATCTTCTGGGCCATGCTGGGGCCACAAGAACTACCGACTTCCTTTCCCGCTTGATCCTGCGAAGAAGTTGAGGTAGCAGCAGAATAGGAGGGGATGCATAAATCAGTGATAACTGATCTCACTGGGTCACCGACGCATCTGTTCCGCATGCGAGTGGATCCCTTGTTCTTGACACAAAGTTGTCCGGGACTACGTCCCGGATCCCCCATCTTTGGCATATAGCCAGGAAGATGTCAAAGTGAAGGGACCATTCCCCCAGGAACAACTGCTGGTGACTTAAGTAGTCAGCCTGCCCGTTCTCTACCCCTGGAATGAAGATTGCCAATATGCACGGCACATGCTTATCTGCCCAGGTTAGGATATGGTTTACCTCTCCCTGGGCTGCCTGACTTCTGGTGCCCCCTTAATGATTGATATAAGCCATTGTCAGACATTGTCAGATTGAATCCTGACAGGAGAATTCTGCAACTTGAATGTCCAGGCCTTTAGGGCTAGGTGCGCTGCCCGAATCTCTAGAATATTGATGGGCAAGGTCCTTTCAGTTCTGGACCATTTTCCTTGGACAGATGCCTCTTTCAGGACTGCTCCCCAACCCGAAAGGCTGACATCTGTTGTTACCACCTTCCAGGTAACTGGTAAGAAGGATTTCCCCTTCTGCAAATTCTCAGATATCCTCCACCAACTGAGGCTCTGGCGCACTTTTGGCGACAAACGCATCAGAAAATCTAGAGCTTGGACCTTCTTGTTCCAGGCAGACAGGATACTGTTTTTCAGCAGTCTCAAATGAAACTGAGCATAGAGAACTGCTTAGAATGAAGCCACCATCTTCCACAACAACCTCATACAAAGTCGAATAGAAGGACCCTCCTTTGCCCTGACCACCTGAACCAGGTCCTTTATGGCGCTGTTCTTTGCCTGGGGTAAAAACACCTTCTTCTGGGCTGTTTCTATAACCAGACCCAAGTACTCTAATCTTCTTACTATTACTATTCCAGGTAGTTGACTGTGGTGACCATGCTTTGGCCCAAGCGGACTACCGACCGGTCTATCAAGAGCAGATCATCTAGGTATGCTATTATCGTTATACCTTGAGTCTTTAATCTGGCCAGAGGAAGGGCCAGAAGCTTTGTAAACACCTGAGGTGCAGTAGCTAGACTGAAAGGCAAGGCTACAAACTTAAAATTAAGTTTTTCTACTTCGAAACGCAGATATTTCTGGTGAGCGGGGAAAATAAGTACATGCAGGTATGCATCCTTGATGTCGATTGATGCCAGAAGTTCTTCTCCTTGTAGGATGGAGACTACTGATCGATTGATTCCATGCGAAAAGAGCAGATTTTCAGGAACCGGTTTAGATCTTTGAGATCTAGAATGGGTCTGACATCTCCATTTGGTTTTGGCACCATGAAAGGGTTTCAATAAAACCCCAACCCCTACTGTTCCATGGGGACCACCATGATCACTTTTGCGACAAAAGTCGATCTAACGATTGAAAGAGAGACTTCTTTCTCTCAGGTTCTTTGGGGACATTTGAACTGAGGAAACGAGGGGACGGGGATTCTTGGAACTCTAGTTTGTAACCTAGAGCTATTGTGGAGACCACCCATCTGTCTCGAAATTCCTTCTGCCAGACCCTTGAAAATTGCAGAAGTCTTCCCCCCACTTGAATGAGCAGGGGCGCCCCTTCATTAAGAGGCTTTATCATTCTGTCTTGTAGGTTTCCTCCCCCATGACTTCTTTTGTCCCTGGGAGCATTAGCGCATTGTCAACAGGACAAGTCAAACTTTTATTCACGGAGGATATAGCAGCGTCAATTGCTGGTATACTCCACATCTTAGTAAATTTTCCTCCATAGGATAAAGTGTTGAAAACTTTTTAGGGGGGAAAAATTTTATCTGGGTGAACCCACTCAGAATACATAAGCTTTTCGAGCAATGAATGTACAGGAAAGGCACGCAAAGCCTGAGGAGGTTTAATGAACCCAAACAAGAAGTGGGCTTTTCAACTGACTCAGTTAAGGGTAGCTTAAATGTGGAGTGGACCATTTCAGTAAGAGAATGCACCAGCAATTTCTCAGCTTGTGAAGCTGAAGAAGGTCCTTCCCCACTTGAACCCTAGGAAGAGGAGTCATCAGTCTCTTCACGGTCCCCTGAAGGGGATTCATCTTCCCTCTCCCACTGTTCCTCTGTTTGAGGATTCTGGGTAACAGAAGGGGACCTAATGCGTTTTCTTCCACTCTGTGAAGATGTGATTAAAGCCGTTAATCTTTCCTCCAATCATGACTGAGGAAAAAAACCCCCTCAGTAATATAGACAGGGGCTGAACTGATGGAAGCAATTGCAACCCCTGATGACCCCGATGGCTCACTCTGACCAGCCTCCCTAGGCCTTTCAGGGGGGGATGGTGTTGCAGAGGGAGGGTCCTTAAAGTCTGAGGGCGACCCCCTTGTGCCCTTGTCTTTTGAGATATTTGTACCTCTCCCTCTGGTCATAGTGTCAAGCACAAATGAAGAGGTACTACCAAAAAATGCACCCACAGCTGAGCAAATAGTCCAGCAACTGCTATTAATGCTCAGCCTGATGCTAAATAAATGTGCCCTGGGAATGCCTGTGTCACCAACACTCATATGCCCCCGTCTGCTCTGTGACCCTCTGTCACCTGAATGCATCAGATAAAAGTTACACTTTATAGCAGACACAGCCCTGCGTTTGTGAACGTCTGAAGCGCGTCAACATGTGCTAAGCCCCGCCCCCTTTCTCCAACTTCCCACCACGCCCCCCCCTTTTTTCTTTTCTTAAAGGTTGTTTTCTCACGCGAGCGGGCTCGCATGTGGAGGGGGCTGGGGTGGAAGAGGGGCGGAGAGATTTATGGATGGAGAACTGCATACCGCTGACTGGCCCATGCTCCTTCTGCTTCCTGGAGAGAAGAGGTATCTCTGTCCAGGTGGGGGACATTTGAAAGAAAAAAACCCCTTCTCACGTCTTATCTGGGGCTTGGGCTGAAGGAAGCGTGCAGCTTGTATGGTTCCACACCCCTGGACCTGTAAAGCACCCCGCCAGGAAATATGGCTGAAAAAACCAAAGCACTGGATCCTGGGTCCAGCTCTCTAAAAAAAAAAGCGTTACAGGCAAAACCTCCTTTCTTCCGCCACGAGGCCCGGGTACCATTCAATTCGGCCTGAAAAGACACTTTGAATGGATCCAGTTGCATGGCTTGCCCCAGCAAAGATTTCTCCAACGGAGCTCAGCACAGCACATCTTTACGCGTGACCAACACCTAAGACACTGGCGAAAAAACTGAGGTACACCCAGTAAGCGGAGGGGTTATATGGGGAATTGAACTTTCTGTCTAGGGTGTGCCAGTGTCCATCACCTAAAGATGCCATATAACCCATGCAGTAATTACTGTGGCTCTGTGTCCCATGATGTACGATAAAGAAAATATTTTTTCCAGATTGGATGAGCAAGATCACCGCATGGATCAGTTTGCCATGGTGTTACAAATGTTCCTGGGTCGCACGGCTCACCTGGAATCTCCCACTGTGGCTGCCCCGGTACAACCTATGTTGCAGGCCGACCCTGCTGCTGCTCCAGTCTCTGTGCGGTCACTTGTCTCGAGTATTACCTCTATAAGAGGTATGTCTGGTTCTGCTCCGCTTCCCCAGTAATTTGGGGGCGATCCAGTCCAATGCAGAGGGTTTCTCAACCAAGTTGAGATATACTTTGAAATGCTGCCCCAGGCATTTCCCACGGACAGAAGCAAAGTAGGTTTTGTGATATCTTTGCTTTCTGAGAGAGCCTTGGCCTGGGCAAACCCTCTATGGGTGACACAAAAACCTGTTATCTTGAGTTACCCTGAGATTGTGTCCTCCTTTAAAAGGGTATTTGACGTTCCTGCATGCTCCGCTTCTGCTGCCAAGTGCCTCATGTCCATCAAACAGAGTACGAGAACTGTTGCCGACTACGCCATTGAATTCTGTACTCTGGCAGCAGAGGTTGCTTGGAACAATGAGGCCCTCGTGGCTGCTTTTTCTCATGGTCTCTCGGATTCCATCAAGGATGAGATAGCAGCCCGAGATATACTCACTGAGCTGGAGAAGTTGATCATGTTTGCCATCCTCATTGACTCCAGACTCAGAGAAAGACTCTCTTTTAAGGAGCGCTTGCGGAAGCCTCCTGTACGTTTGCCTCCGAGCTTTGCAGTCCCACCCGTGCCTCCCTCACCTCCCATGCCTCCTGGTACTGAGTGGGTCAGTGAAGATGAACCCATGCACTTGGGTTTCACGTGTCTCTCTGCGGATGAGAGAACCTTTAGGAGGAGGGAGAGATTGTGCCTTTACTGTGGCCAGGCAGGTTTGAAGTCTTGTCCTACCCGTCCAGGGAACGACCGAACCTTGAGGTCCTGTCACGAACAGACCTTAGGTGCTGTTGTTTCATTCCCAGTTATGCAGAAGGATAAGCCCCTGGTTTCCGTCACCCTTTCCTGGGCTGAGTCGTCCGTCAAGATACAGGCTCTAATCGACTCTGGGGCTGCAGGCCTGTTCATTGATGCTGCCTTTGTATCGAAGCACTTGATTGCACTGCAGCTGCGTGACACTCCACTTGCCATTGGGGCTCTTGACGGGAGACCCCTACAGCCTGCCCATGAGACGGTTCAGTTGTCCATGGCCGTAGGGGCTCTTCACCATGAGATAATCCAATTCCAAGTTATTTCCTCACCTAAGTTTCCGTTGGTTATCCTTGGTTACAGAGGCACAACCCCTCTTTTGATTGGCTCCGTGCTGAGGTTCTCTCCTGGTCGCCACAATGCAGTAAGACATGCTTCAAGAAGGTAGTCAAGGTCCTGTGCACCTTTTCACTCTCCTCCCTGCCGGAGGAGTACTGCGATTTTAGCAATGTCTTTTAGCAATGTCAAAGGTCAAGTCAGTAGTTTGCTTCCACACCGGACGTATGATTGCGCAATTGAACTTCAACCTGGTGCCATACCCCTCGTGGCCGGATTTACCCTTTGTCGTTCTTGGAGGATAATCCTCGTCCCGTGCTGGTGCTGGTTTCTTCTTCGTGAAGAAGAAGAGTGGTGAACTGAGACCCTGTATTGATTATAGGGGTCTTAATCGTTTCACGATTAAGAATGCCTATCCGATTCCATTGATTACGGAGTTATTTGACCACCTCAAGGGAGCAACGGTTTTCACAAAGCTTGATTTGAGAGGGGCATACAATCTTGTGAGGATTATCCACTTAAGCCCCGGACCATTTGGCTGGAATAAGACCAGAGCACTTTTTGCGATTCCGCACTGCATCACTTTAACTGACAATTGCACGGTCATGCAACGTGGCCCCCAAACAAAATTTGTGTCCTTTTTTCCTCACAAATAGAGCTTTGGTGGTATTTGATCATCTCTGCGTTTTGTTTTTTTTTGCGCTATAAACAAAAAAAGAGCGACAATTTTGAAAAAAACGCATTATTGTTTACTTTTTGCTATAATAAATAATCCCCAAAAATATATAAAAAAACATTTTTTTTCCTCAGTTTGGGCCAATACATATTCTTCTACATATTTTTTGGAAAAAAATCACAATAAGCGTTTATTGATTGGTTTGCGCAAAAGTTATAGCGTCTACAAAATAGGGGATAGTTTTAAGGCATTTTTATTAATAACCTTTTTTTTTCTAGTAATGGCGGCGATCAGCGATTTTTATCATGATTGCGACATTATGGCGAACAGATCAGACACTTTTGGCGCTATTTTGGGACCATTCACATTTATACAGCGATCAGTGCGATTAAAAATGCATTGATTACTGTGTAAATGTGACTGGCAGTGAAGGGGTTAACCAGGAGGGGTTAAGTGTGTCCTAGGGAGTGATTCTAACTGTGGGGCGGAGGGGCTACATGTGACATGACACTGATCACCGCTCCCAATTACAGGGAGCTGTGATCAGTGTCACTAGGCAGAACAGGGAAATGCTTGTTAACATCAACATTTGTCCAGTCTTCCTCTCCGTGAGACGATCGCGGGTATCCCCGCGTACAACGAGTCCGCGGGACCCTCGATCACACTCACAGCTCGTTGCAAGGTTGCGCTCGCGCTAGCACGCAGACAACCACATGGCGGCAAATTTAAAGGGATGTACCTGTACGTCCATTTTCCTGTCTGTGCCATTCTGCCAATGTACATGTGGCGGTTGGCAAGTGGTTAAGGAGGGCGACGAGTGGAAAACTGCATTTAATACCAGAACAGGCCATTATGAGTACCTCGTAATGCTTTTTAGCCTTTGTAATGCCCCGGCAGTTTTCCAGGAATTCATTAACGATGTCCTCCGAGATTTGTTGCAGTCATGTGTGGTGGTTTATCTCGATAATATCCTCATATTTTCCAAGTCCCTGGAGAGCCACCACACAGATGTCTGTCATGTGCTTCAGAAACTAAAAGAGAACAATCTCTATTGTAAATTGGAGAAGCGTGAGTTCCATTGTGAACAGATTAAAATCCTGGGCATGTCATTTCCACTGCTGGTTTTCAATGAACCCAGAGAAACTTTCTGCAGTCCTACAGTGGCCCCGACCCGTGGGTTTACGTCCTCTGCAGCGTTTCCTGGGGCTTTGCCAACTATTATCGGAAGTTTATTTGTAACTTCTCATCTCTGGTCAAGCCCTGACCGATATGACCAGAAAGGACGGTAACCCACAGAGTTGGTCTCCGGAGTCCATTAAGGCCTTTGAGAGTCTCAAGGCTGCCTTTGTTTCTGCTGCTGTGTTGGTACATCCTGATCCTACGTTAACTTTTATCCTTGAGGTTGATGCTTCTGAGACTGGAGTTGGTGCCCTTCTGTCTCAACGTCCTACCTCTGAGAGCGCTTTGCATCCTTGTGGCTACTTTTCCAAAAAATTGTCACCTGCAGATTGCAATTACGAAATTTGTGACAGAGAGCTGTTTGCAATTATTTTAGCCCTGAAAGAATGGAGACATCTCCTTGAAGGTACCATGGTGCCGGTTCTCATTCTTATTGACCATAAGAATCTTACATTCTTGTCTGAGGCTAAATGCCTCTCTTCCAGAAGGGCGCGATGGGCTCTTTTCTGGTCAAGTTTCAGTTACATTGTCACATTCTTACCCAGTACTAAGAATGTAAGGGCTGACGCCTTGTCACAACAATTTTCCTCCACTTCCAAGTTATGCCGCATACACACGTGCGGACTTTTTGACCGGATTGGTCCGACGGACTATCCGACGGACTTTCGGTGGACTTCCAACGGACTTTCCCAACGAACGGACTTGCCCACACACGATCACCCCAAAGTCCGATGGATACATACGTAATGACGTACGACCAGATTAAAATAAGAAAGTTGATAGCCAGTAGCCAATAGCTGCCTTCGCATCGGTTTTCGTCCGTCGGATTAGCATACAGACGTGCGGACTTTTCGATAGGAACTGGGTCCGGCGGAGTTCCGACGTAAAGATTTGAAACATGTTCCAAATCTAAAGTCTGTCAGATTTTCGACCGAAAAAGTCCGCTGCAGGTCCGATGAAGCCCCACACTGTCGAATTGTCCGCCAGACTTGGTCAATCGGACCAGTCCGATCGAAAAGTCTGCTCGTGTGTACGCAGAATTAGAGCCGGTTCTGGTTCCTGTGATTCCTTCTGATCGTATTCAGGCTATGGTTCGCACCAGTCTCACTTCTCCTTTGGGTGATAAAATTCTTGCTGCTCAGGTACATGCTCCTCCTGAGAAACCTTGTGACCGCTGCTTTGTCCCAGAGAGTCTCCGTACTGCCATGCTCCAGACTTACCATTCTCCCAAGGCTGCTGGCCACCCTGGGCAGAATGAACTCTTTTGGGCCATTTCCAACAATTCTGGTGGCCTAGTCTATGTGCTGATGTAACGGCCTTCGTAGCCGCCTGTTCCGTGTGTCCTCAGAGTAAGACTCCGCAACACCTTTCAGTGGGCCTCCTACAACCCATACCCAATGGAGAGAGGCCCTGGACCCACCTGATTATGGATTTCATTGTGGAGTTACCAAACTCCCAGGGCAACACAGTTATCCTTATGGTGGTTGGTCAAAAATGTCTCATTGTATTCCACTTAAGAAGTTAACCACTTCTAAGGAACTGGCTTCCATTTTTGCTCAAGAGATCTTTCGCTTACATGGGCTACCCAAGGTGATTGTCTCGGACAGGGGTAGTCAGTTTGTGTCCTGGTTTTGGTGAGCCTTTTGTGCACAGTTGGGAATTCAGCTTGCTTTTTCCTCTTTGTATCACCCGCAGTCTAATGGGACCCCATAATGAGCCAATCAGTCTTTGGAGCAATTCCTACGTTGCTATATTTCTGACCATCATAACAACTGGTCAGACCTATTACCGTGGGCAGTTTGCTCACAATAGTGCCTTGAATTCTGCTTCCCGATTGTCCCCGTTTATGGCGAACTATGGTTTCCAACCTTCTATGTTGCCTGACTCATTTTTTCCGCAGAGTATTCCTGCATTAGAGGAGCATCTCCATGGTCTTCGTTCCACTTGAGCACAAGTTCAGGAGGCCTTGCGACATGCTATCATTAGCCTCCTGGACTCCATGCAGACTCCATGCAGACTCCATGCTGACCGCAGACGCCTGCCCATGCCTTCCTACCAGGTTGGGGACAGGGTCTGGCTGTCATCTCACAACCTACGACTTTGTGTTTCCTCACAGAAGTTCGCACCTCGGTTTATTGGGCCTTTCAGTATTCTTTGCAGGATTAACCCAGTGGCTTATGCATTAGACCTTCCGTCTAACATGCGTATTTCAAATGTATTTCATGTCTCCTTATTAAAACCTAAAAACAGTACCTGGTGCATTGGAAGGGGTACGGTTGGGAGGAACGCTCTTGGGTCTCATCCTCGGACGTACATGCCCCTGTCCTCCTCCGTGATTTCCACAGACATTTTCCCCTCAAGCCTGGTGGTCCTCCGAGGGGGAGGGGTTGTTGAGGAGGGGGTACTGTCAGGGCTGGGCTCAGCCCTTCCTTCTCTGAGCTGGCCACTCAGCTGTTGGCTAATTGCCAGCTCCTATCACTCCACAGGTACCCAGGTTTTGATGATATCCTGCTTGTCAGTCCTGCCTACTTAAGCCGTTTAGCCCAGAGGATCTCTGCCTTTGTCTTAGTCAACATCACAAAGACGCTCTCCTGCATTCCTGTTAAAAGACTTGCTTGGTTGACATCCCTTCTGGCTCCAGATCCTGCTTGCTGTTTTACTACACTCATCTCCGGCTCCCTGACATTTTACTTGTCTGACTATCCATTCTGGTTCCTGAAGTCTGGCTATGTTTTGACTATGTTTGTTCTTTTTGCTTTTATTATTAAACAAGTGTGATTTAACTGTACTTCTGTCTCGGCCGGATTTCATGGTTTCTGTCATTTACGTTATGTATTTGAAGCAGTTTACTGCAGCTGTCAGCCATAACCCCGGCATTAAAAATTTTAGTCAGCGATTCTCTTTTCACTAAAAGCAATCCGAGCGGCTGATTAGCCACTGGATCACTTTTAGAAGCAGCGATGTTTCTCAGGCTTACCGTTCTCACCGGCGAGCCCAAGAAATGATCATGCGGTTCACACTGCTGGCCATAGAGTTGAAAAGAGACCTCTAGACCTAGACCTAGATCATCTCACTTCATCTGTATGATCTAGGAGTCTGGGAGTGACATCATGACATCACTTCCGGCTTAGGGGAAGCATCAGATCAATTTTTTTTGTTTTTTTTGACTGATGCTTTCAAGGGTAGAAGAGTGATATGGGGTCATAAATAGGACCTGTCATGCTTTATTGTTTTTACAAGGGATGTTTACATTTTTTGTGATAGCAATAAAAGTGATAAAAAATATGTATTTTTTTTTAATAAAAACTTTATAAGATAAATAAATATTAATAAAAAAAGACAGTAATTTTACTTTCTAGGCCTAGGGTCTCTGCTAAAATGTTTATATATATATATATATATATATATATATATATATATATATATATATATATATATATATATATATATAATGTTTGGCTGTTCTAAGTAGATCTCTAGCAAAAAATACTGATATTTAAATAAGTATTCATGTTTTTCAGATCTGTAAGGGATCAGTGTATGGTTTTTCCATAATCTTTTTCACTACTGAAATAAACCAATACTAGGTATGTGGTTATATGCATCCCACCCCCCCACCCACCCCCACCCCCCCAAATAAAGATACTTCAGGCTTCTCTGTCAAAAAGAAAGAAAAGAAAATATATACATAATAATATTTAGCAATGCTAAAAAAAAGAAAAAAAAATCTCCTATAATGTTTTTATCCAGACACATTCTAAATGTGTACTTAGGTGTGTGGGAAATTAAATTAGACCAGTTTTTCCTGACTGTAGATGAAAATTTTTTTAACCATATAAACATATAGTTGGGAAAAACACCAATTGTGAATATGTATGTGCTTTTTTTTTTTTTTTTTGCGACTTTAATTCTGTTATTAATCTCTGACTCACTAAGAATTTAAAACAAATGAATGCTTTCGTGTCAGAATGTGAGCCAAGTGCTGTAAAATACTCCAGGAAAGAAATATGTCTGACCTTCCGACCTTAAGAACATATATTTGACACTAAATAGCACATAACACCCCCAAGGTAATTGGTTCTAATATGTTTTACTTAATTGCAAAACCCTAGGGAGCCATATAAAGTCAGCATACTTATGCAAGCTGAAGAAGCTTATGCTGGATTAGTAATGGAGTCTTTTTTTTTTTTTTTTTTTTTGGTAAAATGGAAACAAAACAACTTTTACAGTGATAAAATCTTTACAAATATTAAAAGTGAAAAATCACGTATCCATGTAAATGTTGTGAACAATATAATTCACTATAAAGTGAACATATAGAATGTTAGATTATGTATTTCTTAGGCTCCCTTTGCATGAACATTTACACTGCGAATTCCAGCATTTAAAGTCCCACTTCCCCCCTTTTCCCCTTTTCAATTGATTCTATATAGGGATGGAGGTCTTTGGAGAGGCTCCGGCAGTGTTCCCCTGCCACCCACATGTTAGGTATCCATGTACCTGTATGGTTACTTTCCATATTCAGGTTCTGCTGATCCTGGACACCTCCTTGGTTTCCATGAGATCAGGCAGCACAGCTGTTTGACTTGTCATCCCCTTCAGGGATGAGACGTGACTGTGTTACATCCAGGACTGGCTTTGTATCTTATACTCGGGAGCTGCGATGTGCTCTGTGTGTCCCCCCTGCCTTCCCCCCCGCTCCGGTTCGTGTGCGGGAGGGAGTGCACGTTGTTGCTTTAAGGAGGGTTGGGCGGGCGCCCACAGCGCATCAGCGTCAACCCCCCCTGCCCCACGTTGGATGCCAATGTGGGCGTCACGGCGTGGTGCATGAGTTCCTCCATGTAGCCAGTCAGATGGGGAGTGCGGATGCTGCTGACTGACGGAGGTCGCCGTCAGAGTCAGAGCCCCTCCCCCCCGCTTTCTGCCGTGCTCGGGTGACGCTGGTGTACGCGGACAGCGTGCACGTGGTTTCTGTCGGGTATATCTTGCCTCCCTTGACACAGCGTGGGCGCCTCTGTTCCGAGATGATTCATCATCACCTACAATCCACAGTGCCTTCTCTCCTGCCTGGGATGCATGTAAGTCCATACATGGTCATTCTATCCACCTTTTTGGCTGGTTGTAATCGGTGTTACCCCTGCTGCCTGCTTTAAAATTCTTTTTCCAATTGTGTACATACCACAGTCCACTATGTTGGATGTGGATACTTTTGATGCTCAATCTTATTTATGCAGCTTTCTTTGGCACAAATCTCCGTATTTCACCATGCTCATTAGAGAGATAACACTGGTTCTTTTTACCAACATCAAATTTGACACATTGCTTCAATTTAATTTCTCTCCCAGGCAGTTCATATTGGCACTCTTTGTCGATACTCTATCCATCTCGGCTCTGTGGCTCCCGCGCTGTTCCTCGGGGGGGACTCTGTGTACCCGGCTCGCCAGCGCGCATTCCGCTGCACCTCAGCTCCCGGGAGAGATGCCTGTTGGTCTTGGCTCTGCACTTGCCATGTCCCAATGTACCATTCATATGTAAGTGTTTTAGGGTGACCCACCCCTCTTTCGCTGCCATTATGAGCTACTAGCCAGACTCACTTTATGTTGTATTACATTTTTAGAAATCCCTGACCACCTGGCCCCTGATGAGTGTGTTCTACACGAAACGCGTCGGACTTTTGGGATACCAACATATGTTGACATTACAACATCTCAAGAACAATCATTATGGTTTTCATATACTATATTTATTTATTTCGTTGTGCTGTGGTATTGTTTTTTGTACATATTATGTAATCTTTGTACATGCATTGAATTTCTCTATTAGACCACTATGTGGCGCCAAGTGGATTGTACCCTTGATGCCGATCGCTTATACACAAATACATGTGTTGTGATTTTGGAATGATATTTATTATAATGTCCTTCTCCACAGTATGTGGTTCTGTTTTGAATTGTTTTATGCATGTCACTTGATTAATAAAATTGCACTGCTACCCCAGGTACCTACATGGTTTCCATGACCTCATTTAAAGTCCCAACTCTTATTTATGTTCGCATACAGGGATGGAGACACCTTTGGTGCCTCATTTAAAGTCCCACTTCCCCCCTTTTCCCCTTCTCAATTAATTCCAGCAGCAGGAATCTGCAAATTCATATGGCTGGAATTGACAGATGTGTTGGAATAGCTGTGTACAATGCAATGACACGCCGTTCATAGTTATTAATTTTTTTTTGCAACTGTTCACACAGTTACCTGCAGTGATTATGGCTAGAATCCACAGATTTTTGCAGCTGAAACTTGCAGTGTGTGTAAACCCCTGTGCGAATGGAGCCAGGCAAAGAATATGATCATTGGCATGGTAGACCCACCCATTTGTCATTAGTCATGTTTGTGATCATCATACGATTATTATTTTAGTTGATTATCAAGGTCCTTATGTCCAGATCACTAGGATTATCCGATATCTGTTAAAATTCTAGCTTGACAACTAAAGAGTGAAAAGCCTAGACTTGCTGTTTCATGGCACTGTACAGAATTAATTTTCAATTCATTTTCAGTTATCTGCATGTGTTCTTTGGACAGGCCTTTGCTAATCATCCCAACAGTGGAGTGGTGAAATAGAAGAAAATAGACGTGTGTACACAGGAACCTTTCTAACAGACTACAATAAAACATTATAAATTAAAGATTGTTTTAGAATGGCATTGACTGCAGTAGTGTAAAAACCTTTAAAATGGAAATGAATAAACAAACCACACACCTGTAACAGCTTCCTATGGGGTCTGCCATTATTGCTATACTCTGTCTGACAGGATATAGCAGAGTCCACAATTGGTCACCATCAAAATTAACCCAACTTTAGCAGTTCTGCAAAGAAGAGTGGGCAAATATTGCAAAATCTAGATGTGCGAATTTAGTAGGGATATCCCAGCAGAAGGCTGTAATTAAAGAAAAATGTGGTCCAATAAAATACTGACACGCTTTTTGTAACTCAGTGATTCTGTTTTTGAATTTTTTATTTTTTCTGACAAGTTGGTGTTATATCTTTCACTAGGATGTTATAAGTTGCACTAGTAAATACAGGATAAAACAAAAACTATGTTGGTCTTTATTTTAGGCTGCAAAGCAACAAAATGTGATTATTTTAAAGGGTGGTGATTATTTTCTATACCCACTGTATGCCTACAAAGATAGCCTTCAGACTTCTGCCTCAATAGGTAAGGAAAACCGACTACAAATGAATTAAAATCCTCTTCACAGACTCCCAACATCTTACAATAACAGAGTGGAAATGTAATCTGCAAAACAAGGCATCCACAAACTTCAGACCCAATTCAATTCTCATTTTTTCACTATTAGAGACTTTCAACATCTCCTTGAAGACCTAGATCAGTGATGGAGAACCACTACATTTCCCACGATGCTCAACTACACTGTAGAGTGCATTGCCATCATGAGAAATGTAGTTCCAAAACATCTGGGGTCCCAAGGGTCACTGACCATCACTGACCTAGACATAGAAAGAGACTTTGCAAACTATATTTAATAGCATTCTGAGGAACCTTCTTCTGACCAAACCATAACTGGTTGAGCCCATAGACACTGTGAGGTTATCTTTCACAGCACAGATATGATCTGCAGGATCTATTCCTACTAACACAAAGAAATAATAAAAAAGCTTCACATATAAACATTGAACTATGTATTTTTCCTAACCTTTCTTGGATCACTTTAGAGCAACATCAATTGCTTCAGCTATACTTACTGCTCTTAGGCATGCCAATGTCCTTTACTAATGAGGTTGATCTTTCAGCCTCATATCCATGCTCTGGATGGAATACATCCATCTTCACGATACATGCACAATCTTAAGAAACTACCACCATAAGCACTCAACCAAGATCTTATTACTACACCTGATTTATTAACAACATGATTGGGATGACCAGGAATTATTTATTTCAATAAATAAATCCACTATAATTAGTGTATTACCCCAAGAGTAATGTGTATTATTCAATAATTTGCTAATCTTTAAAACTGCTTTTTCATTATTTGTAAAACATTTGTTACACGAATGTCACAGGCTTTCGTGCAAGTTGAACTAACTGTCCTGTATTTTTCTCAGATAATAATGCCTGTTTTGTTAACTCCATCCAGTGGCCAAAATGCAGTATAGTTTTTTCATTGAGGTATTTCAGAAAACGATATCACCTTTAGGCAACTTTTTGGAAAGTCACTAGAACCACCTATAGACCAGAAAAATGAATCACATTCCCCTTACCCACGGACACACCCCAGTCAATGCACAACAATCAATTAGTATGCAAAATAAACAATTAGCCTAAAGATACTGTACACCGAATACACGATCAAAAAGGTAATATATAGTACATAATAATACTAATGCACCCAAAACTGCCAACGTCCATTAACTCATATCCCAAAAAACAAGCTGGCGTCTTTGTCACCATGCTAACTCATATGTCACAAGTCCATTGCTACAGGGCCCTTCCTCTTTCTAGCATTGGGTCTCTGCCTGATTTCCTCTTGATGGGCGGTGTCTGTAGTTGAGGAATATGGGTATTGTGGTACTAGCTGTGGCAGGGTATCCGGTGGATGTGATCACCAACACAGGAGAAGGGGGGTGCTTTGTCATAGCTCCCAACTGTCCCTGATTTCGAGGGACTGTCCCTGATTTGGAGAAATGTCCCGCTATCCCTCTTTCCCCCTCATTTGTCCCTCATTTTGATCTGATCCATATAGTTGTATACAAAATGCACTTTTCCTCTTTCAAAAAGTGTTTCCCAGTGCTAAACCTTTCATCCAAAATCTAAATTGCTACATTTGTTAAATTTAAAAGCCAATATAAAGGAATAGTAGTGGTAAAAAAAAAAAAGCCCTTCTGGATTTAATTAACCCTTTTTTTTGGGCAATTCTCCTTTAAGGGGCGTGGCAGGGGGCATGCCCTATGCCTTCATACATTTGTTAGTAGGTGTCCCTCATTCCCATCTTAAAATTTTAAGAGGTATGGCTTTGTTTACATTATGTATTTACACTTGTGATGATTACCGTAGTTCACAGGAATCACATGGCACAGAACCACTTTGATTTGCTCTGTGCTTTATGACTGTGATCTGCATTTTGGTGTTGTGAGCATTGCTGACATTTTAAAATGTCCTCTGAGAACAGTACGTCCACTGTTCAACCATTTCCGTGCAATGGCGCAGATACCCCCAATATTAAGAGCAATAAAGTTGCACCCATTTTTTGCTGAGGGGTACTGCGCCCACCACATACCTTCTTTGCACCAAGGTGTACTGGGACCTGTAGTCAACCACCCCCTTTATCTCCCTCATTGCATGCTGGGACCTGTCGTCTATCACCTTCTTTATCTCCCTTAATGCATGCCAGAACCTGTAGTACACCTGCAGTATACCTCTAGGTGAACTTTTTCCTAGGTGCACCAGCTGTGTGCAGCTAGGCTTGCATTCACATAAATTCCACCTTTCTCCTTTACGGCTGGGCCCTGTAGTCCCCCTAGCCTGCTGAGTGGCCTTAAAGTAGAACAGTCACATAATAAGCCACACCTTAGTCTGGCTCTGCCTGCTCTATATCACCCAGGAGTCCATTGATGACCTGCTTGTAAGTGGGGTGCAGCACAGTAAGGTGGAATAACGCACTCAGTCCCAGTACAGTGAAAGAACTTTATTGAAATAACAAAGAAAAATTTCACAAACAACCCCGTGGGAAGGCAGCCCAATCGGGGACACTCACAGTTCAAACAGCATGTAGAGAGCAGACTGTAAAGAGGGGAAGAATGTGGCCTTGTGCCCAATAGGGAGAAGTCCAGAGAGTTTTTGAAGCCCTAAGCTTTTCCCTTCTTGTCAGGAATCTTTCTAGTGCTGTCCTTAACAGACCAGGTACCTGTCTCTACTCTCATGCCAAAACCTGAGAGCCGGGGCCTTAAAAAGACTCTGTCTGACCCCAGTTGGCTGCAAGAGTCATGTAGAGGATCAGTATCCTAGGGGATACTTCCCCCAGTGACCCAGAAAACCATAGAGGAACGATGTTCTTCTTGACTTCCTCTCCAGCTGCATTGCCGCTGCAGAGTGCGCCACCTGCAGTGGAGAAAACAGACTCCACCTGCCTACACGATCTCTGCTTAAGGTGCATAGATTACTGAGTGCTGGCACTTTCAACTGAAATACAGAGCACAGGTGTGGACAAGACTCTCCAAGGCATGCAGCTTAGCCATCTAAATTAAATTACATTTAATTTAAATTTAATTAAATCACACGGGCAACCTTGATCACCAGAAGTATCCATTACATGCTGTTCGGGAAACAGTTTAGCCTAGTTTACACTTGTAGCCAAGGAGCTATAAAAACAGGCAGCTGAGACATGGGTTTACTGCCCTCTTAACTGAACACAAGTGAATTGGAGAGTGCTGCAACTGCTCTGCAACCATATGTAATGCAAGTGGTTGCTGTGTGGTGGTGCAGGATTTACAGGATTAATATAGGCGGTGAGATGGCGACTCCTAGCCACCTGGAAATTGTTCTCTGAAAAGTGATCCCCTGTGGATTGCTCTTCAGTGGGCAGTGCAAGTGTAAATTAACTCTTTAAAGTTCCACTTAATCCATCATTTCAACTGTTTCCCAAAACAGTTACATTTAAGGCATGCTGTGAACGATAGCTCCATTCACACTTGCAGGCTATGAAATCGGACATTCCGACAACAAAACCGTGGATTTTTTCCCAAAGGATGTTGGCTCAAACTTGTCTTGCATACACACCATGACACATATGTTGTCAGAAATTCCGAACGTCAACAACGCTGTGACGTACAACACGTACGACGAGACTATAAAAAAAAAGTTCAATAGCCAGTGCGCCACCCTTTGGGCTCCTTCTGCTAATCTCGGGTTTATCTCGTGTTAGTAGAAGTTTGGTGAGAGACGATTCACGCTTTTCAGCCTTGTGCTTTTCAGTTTGTTACTTCTTGTCAGCTTGTGCTTGTGGGTTCGTATCTGTTCTTCTACATGTTGTCAGTTTGTTCCTGTCTTTCAGTGCGTTCTATTTAATAGTTCGTATCTGTTTTTCAGTGCGTTCTTGTCAGCTCGTTTCTGATTTTCAGATCGTTCTTCTCAGGTCCTTTCTGATTTTCAGTGCGTTCTGTCAGTTCATTCTGACCAGCCGTTTGTTTTCAAGCCATGTTGCAGGTACCAGACAATGTCTAAAACATGTTTTAAATAAAAAATTTTTTATAAACTGAACTCATATTTCATTTGATTTACTGTGTTTCTTTTAGCTGCCTCCTCGGTTATCCAATGTCCTTTTATTTTAGGCCATTTTCTTCAATAGTGCAAACATAATTTATTTGATACATGAGGTGACAATCTCTTCTTCAGCTAACTATTATGGTGTGGGTCTGCTACACACACACATTGTTTTTGTTGTTAATGTATGTAATGCATTCATGATAAAAATAATCATCCTTTTAACCACTTGAGCCCCGGACCATTATGCTGCCTAAGGACCAGAGGTCTTTTTCCAATTTGGCACTGCGTCGCTTTAACTGCTAATTGCGCGGTCATGCAATGCTGTACCCAAACGAAATTTGCGTCCTTTTCTTCCCACAAATAGAGCTTTCTTTTGATGGTATTTGATCACCTCTGCGGTTTTTATTTTTTGCGCTATAAACGGAAAAAGACCGAAAATTTTGAAAAAAAATGATATTTTCTACTTTTTGTTATAAAAAAAATCCAATAAACTAAATTTTAGTCATACATTTAGGCCAAAATGTATTCGGCCACATGTCTTTGGTAAAAAAAATGTCAATAAGCGTATATTTATTGGTTTGCGCAAAAGTTATAGCGTCTACAAACTAGGGTACATTTTCTGGAATTTACACAGCTTTTAGTTTATGACTGCCTATGTCATTTCTTGAGGTGCTAAAATGGCAGGGCAGTACAAAACCCCCCCAAATGACCCCATTTTGGAAAGTAGACACCCCAAGGAAATTGCTGAGAGGCATGTTGAACCCATTGAATATTTATTTTTTTTGTCCCAAGTGATTGAAAAATGACAAAAAAAAAAAAAAAAAAAAATATTTACAAAAAGTCGTCACTAAATGATATATTGCTCACACAGGCCATGGGCCTATGTGGAATTGCACCCCAAAATACATTTAGCTGCTTCTCCTGAGTACGGGGATACCACATGTGTGGGACTTTTTGGGAGCCTAGCCGCGTACGGGGCCCCGAAAACCAAGCACCGCCTTCAGGATTTCTAAGGGTGTAAATTTTTGCTTTCACTCTTCACTGCCTATCACAGTTTCGGAGGCCATGGAATGCCCAGGTGGCACAAAACCCCCCAAAATGACCCCATTTTGGAAAGTAGACACCCCAAGCTATTTGCTGAGAGGCATATTGAGTCCATGGAATATTTTATATTTTGACACAAGTTGCGGGAAAGTGACACTTTTTATTTTTTTTTTTTTTTTTTTTCATAAAGTTGTCACTAAATGATATATTGCTCACACAGGCCATGGGCATATGTGGAATTGCACCCCAAAATACATTTAGCTGCTTCTCCTGAGTATGGGGATACCACATGTGTGGGACTTTTTGGGAGCCTAGCTGCGTACGGGACCCCGAAAACCAATCACTGCCTTCAGGATTTCTAAGGGTGAAAATTTTTGATTTCACTCTTTACTGCCTATCACAGTTTCGGAGGCCATGGAATGCCCAGGTGGCACAAAACCCCCCCAAATGACCCCATTTTGGAAAGTAGACACCCCAAGCTATTTGCTGAGAGGCATGGTGAGTATTTTGCAGCTCTCATTTGTTTTTGAAAATGAAGAAAGACAAGAAAAAAAATTTTTTTTTTTCTTTTTTCAATTTTCAAAACTTTGTGACAAAAAGTGAGGTCTGCAAAATACTCACTATACCTCTCAGCAAATAGCTTGGGGTGTCTACTTTCCAAAATGGGGTCATTTGGGGGGGTTTTGTGCCACCTGGGCATTCCATGGCCTCCGAAACTGTGATAGGCAGTGAAGAGTGAAATCAAAAATTCACGCCCTTAGAAAGCCTGAAGGCGGTGCTTGGTTTTCGGGGTCCCGTACGCGGCTAGGCTCCCAAAAAGTCTCACACATGTGGTATCCCCGTACTCAGGAGAAGCAGCAGAATGTATTTTGGGGTGTAATTTCAAATATTTCCATGGCATGTTTGAGCAATATATCATTTAGTGACAACTTTGTGCAAAAAAAAAAAAAAAAAAAAAAAAAATTTGTCTCTTTCCCGCAACTTGTGTCGCAATATAAAATATTCCATGGACTCGACATGCCTCCCAGCAAATAGCTTGGGGTGTCTACTTTCCAAAATGGGGTCATTTGGGGGGGTTTTGAACTGTCCTGGCATTTTATGCACAACATTTAGAAGCTTATGTCACACATCACCCACTCTTCTAACCACTTGAAGACAAAGCCCTTTCTGACACTTATTGTTTACATGAAAAAGTTTTTTTTTTTTTGCAAAAAAATTACTTTGAACCCCCAAACATTATATATTTTTTTAAAGCAAATGCCCTACAGATTAAAATGGTGGGTGTTTCATTTTTTTTTTTCACACAGTAATTGCGCAGCGATTTTTCAAACGCATTTTTTGGGGAAAAAACACACTTTTTTAAATTTTAATGCACTAAAACACGCTATATTGCCCAAATGTTTGATGAAATAAAAAAGATGATCTTAGGCCGAGTACATGGATACCAAACATGACATGCTTTAAAATTGCGCACAAACGTGCAGTGGCAACAAAATAAATACATGTTTAAAAGCCTTCAAAAGCCTTTACAGGTTACCACTTTAGATTTACAGAGGAGGTCTACTGGAAAAATTACTGCACTCGATCTGGCCTTCGCGGTGATACCTCACATGCATGGTGCAATTGCTGTTTACGTTTGACGACAGACCGCCGCTTGCGTTCGCCTTAGCGCGAGAGCAGGGGGCGACAGGGGTGTTTTTTTTTTTTTTTTTTTTTTTCTTTATTATTTTTTTGCTTTTTTAATCTTACTTTTAAACTGTTCCTTTCATATTTTTTTTTTTTAATCATTTTTATTGTTATCTCGGGGAATGTAAATATCCCCTATGATAGCAATAGGTAGTGACAGGTACTCTTTTTTGAAAAAATTGTGGTCTATTAGACCCTAGATCTCTCCTCTGCCCTCAAAGCATCTGACCACACCAAGATCGGTGTGATAAAATGCTTCCCCAATTTCCCAATGGCGCTATTTACATCCGGCGAAATCTAAGTCATGAAATACTCGTAGCTTCCGGTTTCTTAGGCCATAGAGATGTTTGGAGCCACTCTGGTCTCTGATCAGCTCTATGGTCAGCTGGCTGAATCACCGGCTGCATTCTCAGGTTCCCTGTTGAGACAGGAGATTCAGAGAAAAACACGGAAGACGGTGGGGGGGGGGGGGCATTCCCTCCCACGGCTTGTAAAAGCAGTCTAGAGGCTAATTAGCCGCTAGGATTGCTTTTACATGAAAGCCGACCGCTGGCTGAAAAGAATGATACCAAGATGATACCTAAACCTGCAGGCATCATTCTGGTATAACCACTCAAAGTCGTGAATGGCGTACCTGAAGACAAAAAAATGGTTAACAATGGTTAACAATAAAGCACAGTAAAGTGTAAATAATTACACACCTGAAAAACAAACATGATAAAACATAATAACAATAACAATAACAATAACAATCAATAACAATAACAATAACAATAAAACATTGCAGAATAGAATACAGTAAAAAAGAGCAGAACAATAGAGAGAGAGAATAGAGAGAGAGAGAACAATAAAACAACAACTATTTTTTTTATTTCATATTTTTTTTTTTTTTTTACACTTTTTTTGTAACTAACTTTTATAACTGTAATCGGTTCCAGGTTCGGGTCTCTCAAAATGCGATGGCATCTTGGGAGACCCTGTGAAAGTGTGCCTAGTCTGTGCAATGCTGTACCCTACGCTAATACTCAACTAGTGAATGGTAGCGTTCAAAACATTCACCAATGCAAAGACCAGGATTGTCAGGACAGGAGGGACAATAATAGCGGGTGTCACGCCTATATCCGCGCTTGCTGCAGACACGACATCTTTTTTGGGGGGTTCGCTGGGTAGGGGTACTCGGGAGGACATAAAAATGCCTCTCATGCAGCCGACTGCATTTGGTTGGGGATGTGAATGGGGGAAGTACGGGCGCTGCAGAAGCGGTGGGTTCCCAATTAGGATTGGCGAATGCAGCAGGAAGGGCACTATGGGCACGACGGGCCTGTGTTTGTCTTTTTGGTGGCAGCGGGACACTACTTGTGCTTGCCACCTCACCAGCTTGAACTGCACTTATGGGACTCGCCACGTCACCAAGTGTTACTGCAGTGCTGGTTTGACTACGACCGGGGTGTACTACGCCGCTGGTGCTTGCCAGTTCACCAAAACGCTACAAAAAAACTGTTAGCGATCACAGGGATCAGGCCTGACTCTGCGAACGCTGCAGTTATGCGTTTAGTGCCTTGTAAGTGACAGTGATCGATTGATACTGCACTTGGGTGGGCCGGGCCGGGCGGAGGGGCAAAACGCAGGTGCTAGCAGGTATCTGGGCTGATCCCGCTAACACTGCGTTTTTGGGAACCCTAAACTGCTGGTGACGCTAGTATAGATCTGATCGGATCAGATATTGATCCGTTCAGATACTATACCACTAAGGGAGGTGTATGGTGCGTGCGTGGGTGTTAGCGGTACTGGCGCTAATCTGACGCTGCCTGGGGCTGGTGCTTGCCAGTTCACCAAAATGCTACAAAAAAAACTGTTAGCGATCGCAGGGATCAGGCCTGACTCTGTGAACGCTGCAGTTATGCGTTTAGTGTTTTGTAAGTGACAGTGATCGATCGATACTGCACTTGGGTGGGCTGGGCTGGGCCGGGCGGAGGGGCAAAACGCAGGTGCTAGCAGGTATCTGGGCTGATTCCGCTAACACTGCGTTTTTGGGAACCCTAAACTGCTGGTGACGCTAGTATAGATCTGATCGGATCAGATATTGATCCGTACAGATACTATACCACTAAGGGAGGCGTATGGTGCGTGCGTGGGTGTTAGCGGTACTGGCGCTAACCTGACGCCTGGGGCTGGTGCTTGCCAGTTCACCAAAATGCTACCAAAAAAACTGTTAGCAATCGCAGGGATCAGGCCTGACTCTGCGAACGCTGCAGTTATGCGTTTAGTGCCTTGTAAGTGACAGTGATCGATCGATACTGCACTTGGGTGGGCTGGGCGGAGGCACAAAACGCAGGTGCTAGCAGGTATCTGGGCTGATCCCGCTAACGCTGCGTTTTTGGGAACCCTAAACTGCTGGGGACGCTAGTATAGATCTGATCGGATCAGATATTGATCCGATCAGATACTATACCACTAAGGGAGGCGCATGCTGCGTGCGTGGGTGTTCGCGGTACTGGCGCTAATCTGACGCTGCCTGGGGCGACGCATATCACCGCCGGGCGATCGGGGGGCTAAACCTTTATTCGGTAATAAACGGCGGGTGCCCTGACACTATAAAAAATAAACGAACTAACCAGCGTCACCCGTAACGGTTATACGGTGATCAGTGGTGAAAGGGTTAACTAGGGGGCAATCAAGGGGTTAAAACATTTATTAGGTAGTATATGGGGGTCCCTGACGCTATAAAACGCTGACGGCGAACCTAAATATTTACCTCACTAACTAGCGTCACCAGCGACACTAATACAGCGATCAGAAAAATGATCGCTTAGCGACACTGGTGACAGGGGGTGATCAAGGGGTTAAAACTTTATTAGGGGGGGTTAGGGGGGTACCCTAGACCTAAAGGGGGGTAACAGTAACTGTGCTAACACAGTAACTGTCACAAACTGACAGCTAGCAGTAATCAGGAAAAAAAAAAAAAAAAAAAAAAAAACTGCTGGTGTCAGTTTGTGACAGGGGGGGGGGGGGTGATTGGGGGGGGATCGGGGGGCGATCGGGGGGGGGATCGGGGTGATTTGTGTGCCTGGCATGTTCTACTGTGTGTGTGTAGTGTTGGTGCACTCACATACTTGTCTTCTCTCCTCGGGCCGGAACGGAAAATACCGACCCGAGGGGAGATGACATCACTTCCTTTGCTGCTGTTTAGCATACAGCAGCAAAGGAGCGTTTTCATTGGCCGGCGGCGATCGCGAGGGGGGGGCCACGAACGGATGGTCTCCCCCTCATCACCGATCGCCGCTGGACATAGGACGACCGCCTCGGGCACCGGGGGGGGGTCCGATCGGACCCCCCACCCGCGGAAGGCAAATCACGTACCCTGTACGTGATTTTGCCTGTCCGTGCCACTTTGCCGACGTACATCGGCGTGAGGCGGTCGTCAAGTGGTTAAGCTCCATGAATTAATTGCTTTGAGTCCCTAAAATGGCCTGATTGGGGCAAATTTTAGAGCACTGTGGGGGTTATTTACTAAAGGCAAATCCACTTTGCACTTGAAAGTGCACTTAAACTGCACTTGTAGTGCACTTGTAGTGCAAAGTGGATTTACATTTAGAAAATACCCCCCATTTTTACTGTAACTACACCAACTTACTCCAAAAACTGGTATTGAGCATTGAAAGAAGAAACCACATATTGTTGAGTGTAAAACATTTTACTCCATGCACATTCACATGTACATTAGAAAAGTTTTTTTTTTAAACAAACCAACATTGGTTTTGTAACATTTATGTGTGACAGTATATAGCCTTTTTTTGGTTAAACAGGCATGTTTAAAACCATAACATACACAACTCAAGAACTTACAAAGTTCAGCTTTGATAAATTGAAGGCAATATGTGACATTAGTATGTCCAAACTGTGTTGATCTTGCCTTCATCAGATGGGGTAATTTCACCCCTGTAAAAGCCAAATTTTGAAGATGCACACAAATTGGCAGTCAAAATGTGGATTTCCCTCCTGATCCCATGCCTCATGTCAACATGTGCTAGCTCACATCATGGGGGATCAATGGACGTGTTTTTGGGGTGCAACCCCTTCTTCTCATCTACTTTAGTTGCGAGGAAGGGGTCGCACCCACAAAACGCATACATTGATATCCCATGATGGCAGATAGCACATGTTGACACACTGTGTGCATCTTCAAAATTTGGCTTTCAAAGTACTTATAAACTTTTTAAAAAATTAAAAATATAACGACAAACTGTCAAAATTTTTGTGTGTTTTAGATCCTTCCTAAAACATCAATGATGTTGTTGAGTCTTTTTTCAACATCATTGATGTTTTCCTTGATCTTTTCTAATTCCTGATTGCACACCATTATCTCCCCAACGAGGATCTGTGCACTTGCACCGTTGAAATAAGTTTCTTCTTCCACAACATCCACATCACCTAAAATTTAAAAAAAACAACACACCATGTATTATAAATATGCAGGCATACATCTATTACCTGAATCTGTGGTCTCAGACACTGACCTGTTGTGGTCACTATTTTGCCCACTTCCTCAACCTCTCCTCCCTCCATATCTTCTTCAGGGTGTGTGGGTATTTCCCCTTCTTTAGGAGGTGTGGGGTTCTTGGTGTCCTCAGATGTCCCGATTCTTCTCTCCCGTATGTGACTAAAAAAAAAGGTATACTTAGCACACAGATATTTGAGGCAAGAAATAGGAATATGAAACATTGCTTGGAAGTGACGTACAATTGTCTGTTTTGGCAGAGTTCCAAGCTGAAGACATGATTTTTTCCCTTTCTTAAAGCTGGAATACTTACCTTTTTTTTTTTTTAAAGTTTCACACATGGAGAGACCCCTAGTATCCACTGAAGCACCTGTGTGGGACACCCTAAAAAGGGTGTTCTGCTGTCCCACACTAGTGCTTCTGCGTCCAGATGTGTAAACAGCTGCTGAGTGTCCTGACACTGAATAAAGTTTGCATTTGATTCTAGTTACAAACCCAGCTAGACAACAATGTACTAAACTTCTTTTAATACAAATAGGCATGAACAAATGTAGTTAACCTGCACCCAAAAACATCATATTAGTGGTCGAACAATCGATGTTTAATACGAACGATTACTGTGCCCACAAACCTGAAACTTGTCATTTTAAACTGTACAACAGTAAAAAAAAGCACATGTACCAGCACGAAAGTAACAATAATAGTAGGAATACACGACTAAATACTTACTTTTTTGCAGCAC
The DNA here is from genome assembly GCA_037952925.1 of Lithobates clamitans. Lineage (NCBI taxonomy): Eukaryota > Metazoa > Chordata > Amphibia > Anura > Ranidae > Lithobates > Lithobates clamitans. The sequence continues at coordinate 7,378,090 of JBBGZY010000076.1, read as the reverse complement.
TCTCTTGATCCTTCTGTACTGATCCTGCTCCCTCAATTTGAGGTCTGACCAGCGTTTCCTCAATTGCTCCTTGGATCATTGTACCCCAAAATTCTTCTGCAGACTTCTCACAACTTTAGTCATGATCTTGGCCTTTCTCACATTTGGGTTGCTGTACGGTCCATACTTCCCACCATAGTCAGCCCACTTCAAGATGTCCACCATCTCCACCATCTCTACAAAGGACATATTTGAGGCCTTAAATCTCCTCCTGGATCGGGACGTTTCTGGCTCTGGGCTTTCCTCGTCATTGCTGCTATTATCACGCACCTGCTGTGTCTCCGCCATGTGCTCTCCCACTGTACCGAAAGAGAAGGGGCGGTGGAATACACTAGAAAGAAGGTCAGGGGCGGAGTTTCACGCATGCACAGTGTAGATAGAGCATAACACGCATGCGTCGTATGTACGATCTGTGAGCGGAGGATGGAGTAGCATAAGCGCCGTTCGTGCAAACTAAGGTACAATTTTAACTTGGGGCATCAGTGGTTAGTGGCCTATACTGCTTATAGATTGAGGCCTATATTCGTACAAGATTAGGAGAGTTTAGCCTGACATTAAGGTTTGTCTTGGAATTTCCGACAACAATGTTTTTTGACGGAAAATTTCAGAACCTGCTCTCAAACATTTGTTGTCGAAAATTCTGACAGCAAATGTCCGATGGAACATACACATGGTCGGAATTTCCGACAACAAGCTCACATCGAACATTTGTTGTCGGAATGTCCTATCGTGTGTACGCGGCATTAAAGTTACTAGGGTGCTTATGTTAACGCTCAGCTGTATGTGGCCTGCATTATTTATAAATCATACTTAAAACGTTGTCTTATACTGAGTTCATACGTCTTTTTTAATTGGATTTTAACTGTCTTAAAGATTCCACAGACATGAAATACCCTGTGCACAAAAATGAAAATATTCTTCTAACCAGAAAGAGAAAAATGTAAAACATGTTGGTAAAAATATCATTCATCAAGATCACGCTAAATGTACTGTCTTTTTTTTTTGAACAGCAATGCCCTGGGAAGTGCTGACTGCAAGGGGGAATGTTTAAAATGTTATTAAGCAAATTTAGAAAATCCTTACAGCTGGAATACAACGATCTTATATATATATATTATATATATTATATATATATATATATATATATATATATATATATATATATATATATATATTATGTATCCCGATAAATATACAGTTAACATTTTAATTAGTTGTAAAGTCAGAAGGTTTTTTATCTTAATGCATTCCATGCATTAAGATAAAAAAGCCGTCTGTGTGCAACAGCCTCCCCAGCACCCCCTAATACTTCCCTGAGCCCCCTCTCTTTCCAGCGATGTCCTTGAGTGCCTCGGCCGTCCGTGACTCTCCCCCCTGACTGGTTGAGACACAGCAGGGGCATCATTGACTCCCGCTGCTGTCGATTAAAGTCAGTTAGCCTACCAGAAGAGAGAGGGGGCAGGGCTGAACTGGGGCTCTGTGCCAAAATGGACACACAAAGTTGCAGTTCGGCTTGGATGCCTCTATAGCAAGCTGCTTGCTGTGGGGGAACTCGACAGGAGGGAGGGGCCACTAGGGCCGAAGAGGGACCCGAGAAGAGGAGGATCTGGGCTGCTCTGTGCAAAATCACTGCAACAGAGAAGAAGTTAATTATAACATGTTTGTTATTTTTATTAAAAAAAAAAAAAAAAAGAGACTTTACAATCACTTTAATTTTTGCCATCTCTGAAGGAATAAAAGAACAAGCCATTTGTTACGATAAATGCATCACTTTCTGCATCCCTGGGAAAGTTCAATCCATTCTTGAACCTTTTGTGACCAATTATCTAATTGACTAACCTAATGTTCATACATGTACACATAACTATATACTTTGTTCCTTTTCCACACATCCAGTTGGAATGAGGGCATTTTATAAATGTGTGACTCCTGATTGGGTTATTTTATGCCAATAACTACAATATCCTTTCCATAAAAAAATATATAAAGGGATAGCACTTACAGAAATAGGATTTAGTTATAGGTTGTGCATAATTGGCTGAGTCAGGCCTTAGCTTCTTATATTGTATGTCTATATTGCAATATCTTTGCATGTTCCATATTATCCTGCTGCATTCTCCATAAAATACTATTCCAACATGAAGAGTGGAAGTCTCTTATATTGACCACAGCAGATATGTGGACCCCAGATTTTAACCACAAAAATCTCATCAACAGGAATATTAACAGATATATGAATTTGAGGTTTGTTTATTTTTATAGTGATTATATTACCCCTTCCCGCTGCCACCCCTGGATCTACAGTAAATGCCAGAAGGCAGAGGGGGGCTTCCTGATCATCTGATCGCTGTGATTGGATATCACATTGGTCAAATGAGCAGAAGTCCCCGATAACAAGAATGCATCGGGAGCTTTCTGTGACATTTTAGTTACAGTGCTGGGAGTGTGCAGTGAGCATGCTCTCAGTACAGTAAATCTTTCCTTATGGACACATATATACAGCTGCTCAGCTTTAAAGCTCACCTGCCTAGAGACTACATATATGAGTACAACCGGCGGGAATGAATTAAAAAGTCAAGGTTATTGGAGACGATGCAATATCTAAGCAAATACAGCAGCCTTTCTCAACCAAGGTTGAGAGCTGATTCACACCTGAATAACAAGGGAAAGTGGTCTGTGTTCCTGTGCGATACCTGTGTCATTCAGTGTAGTGTTATTTTCAGTCCATTCATTTGAATGGGCTGAAATCGAACTGGATGACACAAGTAGTGCATGTACTACTTTCCAGAAACACACCACACCAAATCATATGGTACCACGGTACCATATGATCTGGTGCAGGCAAACCCACTGAGTTTGCAATCTACATTTGGGGTGTTGTTAATAATATATTGACACCCACAGCAGATCACACACCCATAGCTTTTGATCGCACTGTGAAAAACAGGCACGGAACGTGCCTTTCCCACACCCCATTCTGGTGTGAACTGGCCCTCAGTGCAACCCTAAGGTTCCTCCAGAGGTTGCTTGGGATGAGCAATTTCTACCTCTCAGATAAGCTTCCACAAATATTAGGAGCATTCTCTGCCACTGACCATCGCAGTACCACGAGCTGTGGATATACTAATTATTAGCAGGGCTTCCCAAGAACAAGAACGTTAATTTAATGGTTACTGAGTGTTAAAAAAAGGTTGAGAAGCCAGATGTTCTAAAAGTGAAAATGTGCCCAGAAACCAATACAAAGAAATTAATTATGCCCTTCTTGTTGAGCCTCTGCATCCTTTGAACAAGGTCTTTACACCCAGGGGGCAAGAAAGACTGCCCATTCACGTGACCAGTGTGATTGGCTGTCACGGTGGTGATCAGTAGCTGGTCCTGCCAACTTCTGATCATCATTACTAGAGACTGGGAGCTTTCTATAATAGCTTGGTCACTGTGCTGGGAATGCACAGTGGGCATGCTCTCAAGCAAATGAACCTTGGCTGCCCATGGATGCATATGTGTGGGGTGTTTGGAAGTTGCAGTCCACCCTCTTTGTCATCGCACATATGCTTTACATGGGCAGCAAGTAGTTAAAAAGTAAAACAATTGTGATTGCACCTCAGATAATATTGTTACTGTAAGGCAACATCAGCACCTCCTGTGCAGTTTAAAAGATAAGAAAACCAATCATGAGACATCTCTGGACCAATAGGATCAATACATCTGTCTTGCTAAAGTCTAGATCTCTGCTTATACAGCCAAGTATTCTGCAAGTCTCAGTAGTTTTAAAGCTAATTTGCTTGCTTTACTGTTGTAAATTCAATTCTTCTTTGCTTTTTTCTCCCTACCGCCATCTATAAAAATTCAAAGCAAAATGTCAAAGTTTCCATGCAGTAATGCGAAAGGCATCATTCACTAAAGTTCAATTAAGAAAGTATATGTACGTATGTGTCTATACATATAAGATGTCTATTGAATTTAGGAAAATATATATGACCAGATGTAAATGTATGTGCATACATATATTGTTTTTAGTTCCTGTTCACAATAATACTTTGGAAACAACATCTTTGCAGTTTTACCACTTTTTTCATACTTGTTTTTACAAATCTAAAACTTTGTTTACAAACCTTGTCATTTGTATCCAAATGTATTTGAATACATTTTGTTTTTCCCTATAAAACAAAAAAGTTTTTTGTTTTTTTTTGTGCTGTCACTCTTGTGTATGCTTGGTATGGTGCATCTGTGCTAGTGGTGACAACATACCGAACCATTTATCAATGCTGTCCTTTTTGATATAATAATTTCATTGAAATATGCTCCTCAATAGTCACAAAGGATATAAAACCACTTTGTGTGGAACACGCCCATTTGCAAACCCAGATATTACAATCCCATTTCCAAAAAAGTTGGTATGCTGTGTAAAATCAACATAAAAAAAACAGAATGCATAATGTGCAAAGCTCATATTTTGTTCACAATATAATATACACTTACTGGTCACTTTATAAGGTACACCTGTTCAATTGTTTGGTAACAAAAATTGCTAATCAGCCAATCACATGGCAGCAACTTAATGCATTTAGGCATCTAGACATGGTGAAGATGACTTGATGAAGTTCAAACCAAGCATCGGAATGGGGAATATAAGGAGATTTAAGTGAGTTTGATCATGGCATGGTTAATGGTGCCAGATGAGCTTTCACCAGTAACTGCTGATCTACTGGGATTTTCATGCATAACCATATCTATGGTTTACAGAGAATGGTCCAAAAAAAGAGAAAATATCCAATGAGTGGCATTCCTAAACAAAAGCCTTTTTGTTTTCATTACATGTCCTATTTTAGAACCACTGATATCACTGCTGCTCTATGCAATGCAGGCAGATTAAGGCTGATGCAGTGTTGCCAACCATCAGTATTTTTTACTGGCAGCCAGTAAAAAATGGTAACATTTCTCCTGCCAGCAAATGCCAGTAACAGGAAAAGGTTGCCAGTAAAAAATATGGCTGTGACGCTTGGCTTGGAATTGCACATGCGCAGTTCCAGTCCAGAGCTGGCCAAGACCATCTGAGTGCCTGCTACAGTGTGTTCGGCGGCGCCAGCAGGGGGGAGGGTCTGGCGAGGTGGTGCCTGAGTGTGTCCTGTGACTTCATGCAAGGGAGCCGAGCAGAGCAGCCAGAGTCTCGTGTGCGGGTCTGCGGGACGGGAGTAAGGCAAGCTAGAAGTGGGACTTTCAGTGCTGTTTGGACAGAAGGGACCACCTGGCATGGAGAGAAACTATCACTGTGACTCAGGAGGGGACGTGTCATGTCGAGGAGGTGTCATCATCATCTGTTCTGCTGCACACTGCTGTCTGTCACTGTGAGAGTCAGCTTCATGTGTGTGTGTGTGTGTGCCGCCCATACTAATTTATTGCCCTCCTGAGTCCTGTCCCTGAGCTACTTACTCACTATATCGAAAATAAAATAGGAAATATGTTTTTGCCTAAATATCTACCTTAAATCACATTGCTGATTGCATATTGTACTTGTCTGTAGCCCAAATACTTAAAACTGTAATTTTGTAACTTTTGAAAATGTCAGTAAAAACTTGGCTGTGCCAGTAAATTTTGGGCAAGGTGTCAGTAAATTTCAATCTGCTTGGTTGGCAACACTGCTGGTGGAACGGGCGAGCAGGTTGGTGCACACAGCTTCCTGTACTGTGTACCCTGCTCAGTACACTTCTCAAGAGTCATTAGACCTGATCTAAGCAGTTTGCTGGGTCTTGGGAGGAGTTATGCAAATATTAAAATGCCTCAATGTGTGAATGTTGATGGATGTCAGTCTGGAGGAAAGGTGTTCTGAGCCAGACTGTATTTGCATGCAGTCTATCCTCTGTAAAGCCAACATGTGATGCTGAGCCTCCATGATTGAACAAATGGAAATTAAGTGAAGGAAAGGGGCAAGCCAGGAACAGTAATGCTGACAGTGGAGGCTGGTAAAGTTTTAGGATGGGGGCGCCAGACCCCACCCCTTCCTTTTTGACCCCTCCCATTTATCTGAAGCCACACCCCATATATAATCCACCCACTCCGTTCCCTGTATTCTACCCATAGTGTCAGGTGTATACAAATCTGCATCACAGGACAGAGTATACAGCCCCAGAATCACAGGACAGAGTTTATAACTCAGCCTCACAGATCAGGGTATATAGCTCAGCATTACATATAGGGCATGTAGGGCAGCATTACAGATAGGGTATGTAGGTCAGCATTACAGATACAGTATATAGGGCAGCATTACAGATACGGTATATAGTGCGGTATTACAGATAGGGTATATAGGTCAGCATTACAGATACGGTATACAAGGCAGCATTGCAGGTAGGGTATATAGGGCAGCATTAAAGATAGGGTATATAGGTCAGCATTACAGATAGGGTATATAGAGCAACATTACAGATAGGGTATATAGGGCAGCATTAAACCCCCCCGGCACGTGGGACTGGTAGTACAGCCAACCCTTCCCACAGGTGGCTTGCGGCGCGGCACTGGTGGCACTGGCAGCACCCCCCCGCGGCTGGCTCGCGGCACTGGCACCACAGATCCCCCTCCCATGCGGGTGGCTCACAGCACTGGTGGCACTAAACTTAGCGGGCTGTGGAGAGGATCCTGCTCTCGTTGCACTCTCCTCCACAGTGCAGGCAGCAGCAGCGCCGGAGGTGTCTCCTCATGCTTCCTCCGCTTGCCAAAGCGCTGCTAGCCATCCAATAGGAACGCCTGGCACTTTGGCCATTTCGGAAACAGGTCTCACTGACCTGCCTCTTGATTGGCGGGGAGGCACTGTAGTGTGAAAAATAGCGAAAATTCATTCATTATGTTCACACAATTGGGTGGTATCGGGGAGCACTCTCTGCACCCTGAGCCCACTCTTTTTGGAAGCCTACAGTAATAGAGCCTCTGGCTCTAATCAGGTGCTTTAAAAAAACGCCCCCGCCATAGGAGTTCATGTGTCCGGCGTCCTGCAAGGGGCCGGGCGCATGGATAGAGGAGCAGCGGCAGGGATGGGGGTGTGGCGCCCGTGTGCCCCCAATGCACGGGCCGCCACTGAATGCTGATAGGGAAAGAGCTAAATGACGCTGAGTATGCTTCAGCCAGGCAATGAAGTGGGCTTTATCTGATTTCCTGCAACTTTTAATGCACACTGCAAGAACAAGTTAAAGGCAGGAGTACCTAGTGATCAGGGACACTGGCTGGCTGCTTTTGTAACACTGTCACACCAGTAATCACTAATCACACCAGTACAATGTCACCATGAAAGACAAAAACAGAACATTCCATAGCTCAACTCACTAACCAGTCTGCCAACTGACCAAATTAACCTGTCCAACAGTCTGCGTTAAAAACAGTGGTTGTGTGCTAACTAAACCCCTGTTTTTAACGCAGACTGTTGGACAGGTTAATTTGGTCGGTTGGCAGACTGGTTGGTGAGTTGAGCTATGGAATCTTCTGTTTTTGACTTTCATGCATTTGCCCTTCCATCTGCTCCTTGCTGTGAAGGCCAGTTATAGGTGGAGACAGGGGCCATTTGTTTGTTACTGGTGTAAATATGGTTCAGGGACACCCTGGTTACCTTCACTGCCACTGTGCTATTACTGGGTGTCCAGTGTGCCCCTGTTCCTTTAAGGGGGATTGGGCTGCCTCCAGGCCCACCTGCCCCTCATCTATCCATTTAATGCATGTGCTTCTATTGAGGAGACGCTTATAAATTCATTAGCATTAGGACTGCAAGCAATACACAGGGTGCCATGAAGAGGCCTTGCAGCTTACGCATGTGTTTGCAAATGCGTGCTAACTAAACTCCTGTTTTTAATGCAGACTGTTGGACAGGTTAATTTGGTTGGTTGGCAGACTGGTTGGTGAGTTGAGCTATGGAATGTTCTGTCTTTGTCTTTTATGCGTTTGCCCTTCCATGTGCTCCTTGCTGTGAAGGCCAGTTATTGGGGGGGGCAGGGTCCATTTGTTTGTTACTAGTACAATGTCACCATACCAGTGGAGCCAGCCAGTGTCCATGATGGTGGGTAGTATGTACATGAGATGGCCACAGAGTGTATTGTGGTGGGCAGTATGTACATGAGAGGGATGTGGAGTGTATGGCGGTGGGTAGTATGTATATGGGAGGGGTGCAGAGTGTATGGAGGTGGGTGGTATGTACATGAGAAGGGTGTGGAGAGTATGGCGGTGGGTAGTATGTACATAAGAGGGGTGCAGAGTGTATTGTGGTGGGTAGTATGTACATGAGGGTGTGGGGAGTGTATGGCAGTGGGTAGTATGTACGTGAGAGGGGTGCGGAGTGTATTGGGGTGGGTAGTATGACATAAGAGGGGTGCTGAGTGTATGGTGATGGGTAGTATGTACATGAGAGAGGTGCGGAGTATATAGCAGTGGCTACTATGACATGAGAGGGGTGAGGAGTGTATGGTGGTGGGTAGTATGTACATGAGCGGGGTGCAGAGTGTATGGCGGTGGGTAGTATGTACATGGGAGGGGTGCAGAGTGTATGGAGGTGAATAGTATGTACTTAAAGGGGTGCGGAGTGTATGGCGGTGGGTAGTATGTACATGAGAGAGGTGCAGAGTGTATAGCAGTGGGTAGTATGACATGAGAGATGTGCAGAGTGTATGGTGGTGGGTAGTATGTACATGAGCGGGGTGCGGAGTGTATGGCGGTGGGTAGTATGTACATTGGAGGGGTGCAGAGTGTATGGAGGTGGATAGTATGTACTTGAGAGGGGTGCGGAGTGTATGGCGGTGGGTAGTATGTACATGAGAGAGGTGCAGAGTGTATAGCAGTGGGTAGTAGGACAGGAGAGGGGTGCAGAGTGTATGGTGGTGGGTAGTATGTACATCAAAGGGGTGTGGAGTGTATGACGGTGGGTAGTATGTACATGGGAGGGGTGCGGAGTGTATGGCGGTGGGTAGTATGTACATGAGAGAGGTGCGGAGTGTATAGCAGTGGGTAGTATGACATGAAAGGGGTGCAGAGTGTATGGTGGTGTTTAGTATGTACATGAGAGGGGTTCGGAGTGTATAGCAGTGGGTAGTATGACATGAGAGGGGTGCAGAGTGTATGGTGGTGAGTAGTATGTACATGAGAGGGGTGCAGAGTGTAATGTAGTGGGTAGGATGTGCAGGAGAGGAATGCGCAGTGTATGGAGGTGGGTAGTATGATTATGAGAGGGGTGCGGAGTGTACGGTGGTGGGTAGTATTGGCAGGGCCTGATTAACATAGGGGCTATTGTAGCTGCAGCACCAGGCCCCTACCATAATATAGGCCCAATAAAGTGACACTGGACACAATCACCAGCCGCCAACCGCCGGACACTTTATTGCCTTACAATTACACAGACATCTGTATAGCTTATGTGGCGCAGTACCAGTACACAGAGGCTGAGTGCGCTCCTTTTCTAGGCGTCCAACACACTTCCCTGTCAGGTGGATCTCCACCTGACAGGAGCTTCCTAGTCCCGGCTGGCATGACGTCATACAGAGGCCAGCCAGGAGGCTCGATGGGAGAGAAGCGCAGGAGGCGCTGTGAGCATGAAGGAAGCACTGTACAAGTAAGCTCTGCAATAACTAAGAGGCTGGGGCAGATGATTTTTTGCTATCCTATGTTGTGTGTCAGCTCAGTGTGAACTGGCTGACGTGGGTTCACTCTTGGGGAGGAGAGTAGGTTAATTAACAATATTATTTGTAATATGCAGCAGTGATCAGTGCAGCCCCTTAAGTGCCATTCAGTGCCCATCAGTACTGCCTATCAGTGCCCACCAGTGCCACCTATCAGTGCTCACCAGTGTAGCCCATCAGTGCCACATATCAGTGCAGCCTCACCAGTGCCGCTACCAATCAGTACTGCCTATTAGTACCCATCAATGCCACCTATCGGTGCCCACCAGTGTCGCCTATCAGTGCCCACCAGTGCTGCATATAGGTCCCTATCAGTTCCGCATATCAGTGCCCATCAGTTCCACATATCAGTGCCCATCAACACCGCCTATCAGTGCCCACCAGTGCCGCCTATCAGTGCCCACCAGTGCCGCCTATCAGTGCTGCCTATCAGTGCCCACCAGTGCTGCATATCAGTGTCCACCAGTGATTTAATACAAGTGCCCATCAGTTCCGCATATCAGTGCCCATCAATTCCGCATATCAGTGCCCATCAGTGCCGCATATCAGTGCCGCCTCACCAGGGCCCATCAGTGCTGCCTATCAGTGCCCATCAATGCCACCTATCAGTGCCCATCAGTGTAGCCCTTCAGTGCCACATATCAGTGCAGCCTCACCAGTGCCCATCAGTGCTGCCTATCAGAGCCTATCAGTGCAGCATATCAGTGCTCATTAGTGCCACCTATCAGTGCCCATCAATGCCACCTATCAGTGCCCATCAGTGCCACCCATCAGTGCTGCATATCAGTGCCACCAATCAGTGCTGCATATCAGTGCAGCCTCACCAGTGCCCATAAGTACTACCTCACCGGTGCCTATCAGTGCAGCCTCATTGGTGCCTATCAGTGCAACCTTACTATCGCCCATCAGTGCTACCTGACAGAGCCGCCTATCAGTGCTACCTATCAGAGCCACCTATCAGTGCTGCATATCAGTGCCACCTGTCGGTGCCCATCATTGCTGCCTAGCAGTGCTGCCTATCAATGCCACATATCAGTGCTGCCTATTAGTGCCCATCAGTGTTGCCTATTAGTGCCCATCAGTGCTGCCTATTAGTGCCCATCAGTGCTGCCTATTAGTGCCCATCAGTGCTGCCTATTAGTGTCCATCAGTGCCTCCTATCAGAGCCCATCTGTGTCACATATCAGTGCTCATCAGTGCCACATGTCAGTGCAGTCTCATCAGTGCTGACATTCAGTGTAGCTAATCAGTGCTGCATATCAGCATAAAAAGGCCCACCGAAATCCTCAGCACCAGGCACATAATGCTCTTAATCCAGCCCTGAGTATTGGTGATTTTGGGGGTGTTTAAACTGTCCTGGCATGCAATGGACAAATTCAAGCATGCTGCACATATGCAGTGGCTTATCATCAGGTGGCCTGATGCAAGGACCCAGAAGAGACACCCAGCCTCTTGATGATGACGGACGAGCAACAGGTATCATCAGACAACACCAGATTCACAACAACGACAGATACTCCAAACACCTGGTGTTAGTGCTTCAATCATCACGGCACCATGATTGATATGGTGTCAGGATTATTGAAGTGCATTATTTATATTATTACATTGTAATATAAAATGAAATAGTTCAACTCATCATAATGCAGAATCAGTGGAAGCCCTGCACATGTCACTTGTCACGTCGCCTGCCACCAGATGCTATCAGGTGTCCCCAGCAGAGTCCCTCCTTACATCAGGTGTCCCCAGCAGAGTCCCTCCTTACATCAGGTGTCTCCAGCAGAGTCCCTCCTTACATCAGTTGTCCCCAGCAGAGTCCCTCCTTACATCACAGGTGCCCCCAGTAGAGTCCCTCCTTACATCACAGGTGCCCCCTGTAAAGTCCTTCCTTACATCACAGGTGCCCCTTGTAGAGTCCTTCCTTACATCACAGGTGCCCCCAGCAGAGTCCCTCCTTACATCACAGGTGCCCCCAGTAGAGTCCCTCCATGATTTGATCTCTGCCGACCACCACCATTACAGAAGACCAGCTTTCTGTCATGGCGGCCGAGCTTCCTCGTGCGTTCATGGAAAGGGGAGGGGCCTCCTATCCATGCAGCTAACCGGCATTAGTACACAAGTGTCTACACTGAAGAGAGAAGCCGATTAGCTGCACAGATCGGAGGCCCCTTCCCTCTCCACTGAACACACGGGGAAAGAGATCTGCTAGCCGGAAGGAGATCTTGTGGCCATGTTTTCATAGCCAGAAGCTGTGGCGGCCAGTGCCAAAAAAAGTCCAGATTCTTGGGACAAAAGCAAAAAATGTGGTTTTTGATTGGGATGCGTATAGATCGGGATGAGGGTCCAATTTTTGGGATTGTCCCGGGAAAATCGGGACTGTTGGCAAGTATGATTCCGGGAATAGGGGAAAAAACCTCAAAGGAGCAAGTAAAGTTCCCTTCTAAAAGCACAGAATAAAAACCTGAAAAATACAGTGGGGACAGAAAGTATTCAGACCCCCTTAAATTTTTCACTCTTTGTTATATTGCAGCCATTTGCTAAAATCATTTAAGTTCATTTTTTCCCCATTAATGTACACACAGCACCCCATATTGACAGAAAAACACAGAATTGTTGACATTTTCGCAGATTTATTAAAAAAGAAAAACTGAAATATCTCATGGTCCTAAGTATTCAGACCCTTTGCTCAGTATTTAGTAGAAGCACCCTTTTGATCTAATACAGCCATGAGTCTTTTGGGGAAAGATGCAACAAGTTTTTGACACCTGGATTTGGGGATCGTCTGCCATTCCTCCTTATAGATCCTCTCCAGTTCTGTCAGGTTGGATGGTAAATATTGGTGGACAGCGTTGGTAAACGTTGGTGGTAGGTCTCTCCAGAGATGCTCAATTGGGTTTAAGTCAGGGCTCTGGCTGGGCCATTCAAGAACAGTCACGGAGTTGTTGTGAAGCCACTCTTTCGTTATTTTAGCTGTGTGCTTAGGGTCATTGTCTTGTTGGAAGGTAAACCTTCGGCCCAGTCTGAGGTCCTGAGCACTCTGGAGAAGGTTTTCGTCTAGGATGTCCCTGTACTTGGCCGCATTTATCTTTCCCTCGATTGCAACCAGTTGTCCTGTCCCTGCAGTTGAAAAACACCCCCACAGCATGATGCTGCCACCACCATGCTTCACTGTTGGGACCGTATTGGACAGGTGATGAGCAGTGCCTGGTTTCTCCACACATACGGCTTAGAATTAAGGCCAAAAAGTTCTATCTTGGTCTCATCAGAACAGAGAATCCATGCGGGCTTTCATGTGTCTTTCACTGAGGAGAGGCTTCCGTCGGGCCACTCTGCCATATAGCCCCGACTGGTGGAAGGCTGCAGTGATGGTTGACTTTCTACAACTTTCTTCTATCTCCCGACTGCATCTCTGGATCTCAGCCACAGTGATCTTTGGGTTCTTCTTTACCTCTCTCACCAAGGCTCTTCTCCCCGATAGCTCAGTTTGGCCGAAAGGCCAGCTTTAGGAAGGGTTCTGGTCGTCCCAAACGTCTTCCATTTAAGATTTATGGAGGCCACTGTGCTCTTAGGAACCTTAAGTGCAGCAGAAAATTTTTTGTAACCTTGGCCAGTTCTGTGCCTTGCCACAATTCTGTCTCTGAGCTCTTCAGGCAGTTCCTTTGACCTCATGATTCTCATTTGCTCTGACATGCACTGTGAGCTGTAAGGTCTTATATAGATATAGGTGTGTGGCTTTCCTAATCAAGTCCAATCAGTATAATCAAACACAGCTGGACTCAAATGAAGGTGTAGAACCATCTCAAGAATGATCATAAGAAATGGACAGCATCTGAGTTAAATATATGAGTGTCATAGCAAAGGGTCTGAATACTTAGGACCATGTGATATTTTAGTTTTTCTTTTTTAATAAATATGCAAAAATGTCAACAATTCTGTCTGTGTTAAATGATTTTAGCAAATGGCTGCAATAGAACAAAGAGTGAAAAAGGGGGTCTGAATACTTTCTGTTCCCACTATAAATGGCATTCTTTTACAGATTGTCGGGGGTCTAAATACTTTCCGTCCCCACTGTAAATGGCAATCTTTTACAGATTGTCATACACACATGAACATTATTAGCTTTATAGAATTATTTATTTTTCTGTAGTTTAGTTTTAGTTTAGTTTTAATTTTAGTTTTGACTTAGAGATATCTTCTGTTATAACTGCCATGTCAATGAACATCTGCATGTCCATGTAGACATAATAATAATATCCTGCATGAGTCTATGTAGGAGCGCGGGCAGGCTCTGCATAGCTGTGATGAGGTTACACTGGAAAGCACACTAGTATAGAGAGGGGAATGAATGTGGAGAGCGAAAACATTATGATGGGAAAGTTCCTACAGGTCCACTAGCTGCACATCTTGCCTGTTGAAGCAGTCACTTACACTCCTCTGAGCTGAAAAATCATAGCAGGAGGGAGCTCCCCTGAGAATCAGTCACAAGTTGTCATGTCAGACTTGTGCGTCTTTCCCAGCTTAAGAATTTCCTGCCAGGATGTGGGATCCTCCTTCCTTCCTCGCATCTCCCCTTCTCTGCACTTCCCTCCTCCCTCCTCTTTATTGTCTTTTCCTCTGCTGTCTGGCCAGGACCACATTTTGATCTGTCAGGAAGAATACGAGAATTTAGCCAAGTTCCTTAGACATTCTTTTAGCCTGGGAAATGTATTCCAAAGCAATGTCTTGAAGTGCAATTTCCTTTTTTAAGAGTTCATTCTTCTAATTTTACGCTTTTAACTTAGTTTACAACATTAGAATTTTGAAATTCATAATTAGTTGTTTTGATATGTATAAATATTGTATTTGTATATTAATAAATATATATTTGTATAATATAAATGTAAAGTTTAAAACATAAAATATGCTTTAAATAGAGACTATATTCTATTTTGGGCATTGTCCTCGTCTCTATGTATTTTGCAGTAGAAAAATACACAACAAATTACCAATTTCTCCAAAATTAAGTTTAATGGTTTCATGAGGTTTAAGGCTGGGTTCACATCTAAGGTTCGCATGAGGCTCGCAGCAGGTGTCCGGTGTGCCCCTGTTCTCCTTTTCAGGAATGAATCAGGGTCGTATTTTTTACCTGAATTTGGCCCTGAAATGGAGCCAAAGACACACAGCACTCCTGTGCAATCCGCTCCGCAGCCGCCCTGGAGATATGTAAACTGGTTCCATAAAGAGCCAGTTACAATCTTCTGTCATGTGAATTGGATGTGGGGAAACCCGCTTCCAATATGCACTAATGTGAACCCAGCCTTAAAAAAAATTTCAGATGAAGGAGAGCAGGACATTTCTTTTTTTTTTTAATTATTTTTTTATTGTTTTTATTTTACAGCAAGCCATATACTTGTCAGTTCTTTTGGATGTTTACAAAAGGGTGTAGAAGAAGATCTTATTGTTGCTACACCAGTTACCCCTCCTGGCAATGTACTAAGCATGCTATGATGAACTAAGGAAAAAATATAGGTTGGGTTTAGCAGAGTATTAGTAATAATAAGTTAAAAATAACTCTTTACCCAATACGATTAACAGGGAAGGTCTGGGTGTGCAGAAAGGAATAAGAGAAAGAAAGGAAACCTTTAAAAAAGTTACTCCACAGTAAGTGATTTTTTATCAACCAGGGAAATCTTGACAGAAGAAAAAAAAATGTGTTATAAAATAAAGTGTACATATATATGACACCATAATTGCTCCTAAAATGCTAACAGTTTAAACCCGAGGGGAAACCTCAGGGAATTATACCCAGATCCAAATACCCTTTATCTGTCAATATATGATCCACAATATGATTTCTCTTCTTTTTTTTAAGATATTTTTATTGAATTTTTGCATCAACATACAAAAGAAAAACTTTGGTTATTCATAGCATTGTAATGTTGCAGAAATACACTTGAGTGCTCAATAAACAGTTTTCATATTACATGACTCTTGTAGTTTTTAAGCGTAAAGATACAAGGAATGATCAACATACACTTCTCTAGCTACGGAGTCACCAGGAGGGTGTGCATGGTTTAGGTGCACTGCATCTTTAGGAACATTATACAGCAGGTTATTTATCTGGTGAAAGGGTTAACAGGCTGGCCAGCCATCTGCCCCATATTTTATAAAAAAGGTTTTGGTTCTTTTCCGAACCTCAAATGTGAGTTTATATAGAGGTATCGAGTCACTAAGCAGTTTTTACCAGAGGGATTTTAGAGGTACCTGTGATCCTTTCCAGGACAGTAGTATGGCTTTCTTTGCATAGAAATGGAGGATATGAAGAAGTCTCTTTGCGTTGAAGTGTGGAGATCCCCAAAACTGCCTTCTAGGTGGAGAATGTTTGGGAGGCCTATTGCCAATGAAATGAAAGACCCTATCTCTATCCAAAAGTTCTGAACTATTGGACAGGTCCAGAAACAATGTATAAAGTCTGCCGCTTGGACACATCCTATAAGACAGTCCGTTGTGGGAGCCAAACCCATTTTATGTAGGTGGGATAGATGAAAAGTTAGGTGGGATAGATAAAAATTTTTAAACTTAATGATACGGTCTTTGGATGATATTACTGAGGTTTTGTATGTATCACAGAATTCTGACCAGTCATTCTCTGTAAGTGTAGAGTCAATAGAGGCCCATTTTGTCTGAGCCACTCGAAATCTAGGGTTGCAGTCAGTCATAAGGGCAGCTTAGTATGTGGAGATAAGTTTACTGGGGTCAGGGTGTTGCAGTATTTTCTCTAACTGAGGTATAACAATGGGATTTTCTAAAGAGCCAAACTGGGTACGAATGGCATGTTGGAGTTGCTAGTAGAAGAACATATATGAGCGTGGCAGGCCAGAATCAACATCTGTTGGAAGGATTTAAATCCCTGTCTGTCATACAGATGGCACTGGTATTTAACTCCCTTGGAGTACCATCGTTGCGAGACCCGTATAGAGCAAAGTTCTTTAAAGTTGGGGTTGAACCACAGAGGGTGATTAGAGGATGTTGACCATGACTCTTTTGAAATTTTGGAAACAATTATTTTAAACAGAGAGAGCGAGGTAGTTAGCATAGATGTGCCTTTGCGGGCCTGAGCGCGTCTTCTGTAAATAATAATATGGAGGGTCCCTAGAGAGGAGGCGATGGCTCCTTCAGTGGACGTACAGGCATTTGCTGCAACTGGGTGGAGCCAGTCACGGATGTGGATCAGTTGGGAAGCCAAATAATATAAATAAATGTTAGGGAATGCTAAACCCGCCAGATGCGCGGGTAAATGTAATGTCTCTAGCGCCACCCTAGGGGGTCTACCATTCCACAAGAATGTTGTAATATTGTATAGATCCACTTAAAGACGGATTTAGGGACCTTACAGGGTGCTTTGGCTAGTACATATAACAGCTTAGGTAGATAGGTAGGTCCATCCACTGCTTAATTGTAATTGTAGCTGGGTCAGTAAAGTACACAGGTTATTTTCAATATAGGAGGACAAGGGAAACTGCACTATGACCCCCGGGTATCTAAAAGAGGACACCACCTGCTGTCTGGAGTCCGGGTGAATCTGCAAGATTGCAGCAGGGTTTAGAGATAAAAGATTTTTCCCAGTTCATCCGAAACCCAGAGTAGTCACCGAAGACCTCTATCTCTGATAGCAGCGTCTTTAGTGAGTCCTGGGTGTCAGCCAGGTACACCAGGGTGTCGTCCGCATATAGCCAGATCCGTTCTTCTATGGTAGCGATAGGAAGTCCCCTAATCTGTTGGGAACAGCAAATGCGAACACCTAGTGGCTCCATAGCCAAAGCAAATAGGAGGGGTGACAATGGACACCCCTCCCTAGTGCCTCTAGTAATAGAAAAGGTGTCTGTAGTGTGGGAGTTAACTCGTATGCGGGCTTGTGGGGAGGTGTAGAGGAGTAATGCGGGGGCTGAAGCCATACCGCTGTAGTACTTGAAAAAGATAAGGCCATTCCACACTATCAAAGGCTTTACATGTGTCTAAGGACACAATGGCCTGGGTAGGTGTGCATTTGTGAGGAAATTGAAGATTGTGGAACAGTCTACGAATATTCATTCTCGTAGATCTACCAGGTATAAAGCCTTCTTGATCGCTCCTGACCAGTTTCACAACTACGGTGTTTAGACGGTTGGCCAATACTTTAGCAAGGATTTTAACATCCACATTAATAAGAAAAAACGGGTGGTATGAATGACATTTAAGAGGATCCTTGCATAGTTTTAGTAATAATCAAGGCCTCCCTCATAGTGGGGAGAAGGCTCCCAGTGGTCAGGGCTTTGTTGTAAGTTTGCACAAGAGATGGGCATAATAGGTGTTGAAACTGGGAATACCATTCAGCAGGGAAGCCGTCTAGGCCCAGGGTCTTGTGTGCTGGTAGTTGCGAAATGGCGACCACGATTTCCTCAACAGAGAGAGATGTCTCTAAATCTCAACTGCTCTCAGCCGAGAGGGAGGGGAGAGATATCTGGGCCAAGTAGTCATTTAGTTGGGAGTCTGTGTATTCTGCTCTGGACGAGTACAGGTCCTTGTAGGAGTCCAGAAACATCTCCATGATATCCCTTGGAGCATCACTAATCTGTCCCTGTGCAGTATTAAATTGTGGGATTGAAACGGGGGGAATGTTCAGGTCTAGTCAAATAAGTTAGGAGGCAGCCAGCCTTGCTACCATGCTTGAAAGATTTTTGTGTGGCATGCAGCATGAGTTTTTGTGTGAGATCCAGTAAGCGGAGCTCATATTCCCAGAACTTCTTCGTTCTGAAGAAGTATGCGGAGGTGTACGAAACGTTAACGCAGCCCCTGCAGGGCTTGTCAGCAAGCCTTCAACATGCTTCCCTTTCCAGTAGGGATGAGCCGAACACCCCCCTGTTCGGTTCGCACCAGAACATGCGAACAGGAAAAAAATTCGTTCGAACACGCGAACACCGTTAAAGTCTATGGGACACGAACATGAATAATCAAAAGTGCTAATTTTAAAGGCTAATATGCAAGTTATTGTCAATAAAAGTGTTTGGGGACCTGGGTCCTGCCCCAGGGGACATGAATCAATGCAAAAAAAAGTTTTAAAAACGGCCGTTTTTTCAGGAGCAGTGATTTTAATAATGCTTAAAGTCAAACAATAAAAGTGTAATATCCCTTTAAATTTTATACCTGGGGGGTGTCTATAGTATGCCTGTAAATGGGCGCATGTTTCCCGTGTTTAGAACAGTCTGACAGCAAAATGACATTTTGAAGGAAAAAACACATTTAAAACTACCGCGGCTATTGTATTGCCGACAATACACATAGAAGTTCATTGATAAAAACGGCATGGGAATTCCCCACAGGGCAACCCCGAACCAAAATTAAAAAAAAAAAATGATGTGGGAGTCCCCCTAAATTCCATACAAGGCCCTTCAGGTCTGGTATGGATATTAAGGGGAACCCCAGCCAAAATTAAAAAAAAAATTGACGTGGGGTTCCCCCTAAATTCCATACCAGACCCTTCAGGTCTGGTATGGATTTTAAGGGGGAACCCCGCGCCAAAAAAAAAAA
Organism: Lithobates clamitans; assembly: GCA_037952925.1. Classification (NCBI taxonomy): domain Eukaryota; kingdom Metazoa; phylum Chordata; class Amphibia; order Anura; family Ranidae; genus Lithobates; species Lithobates clamitans. The sequence goes on along the minus strand of JBBGZY010000076.1, from coordinate 7,358,858 downwards.
AAAAAACGGCGTGGGGTCCCCCTAAAAATCCATACCAGACCCTTATCCGAGCACGCAACCTGGCAGGCCGCAGGAAAAGAGGGGGGGACGAGAGTGCGCCCCCCCCTCCTCCTGAACCGTACCAGGCCACATGCCCTCAACATTGGGAGGGTGCTTTGGGGTAGCCCCCCAAAACACCTTGTCCCCATGTTGATGAAGACAAGGGCCTCATCCCCACAACCCTGGCCGGTGGTTGTGGGGGTCTGCGGGCGGGGGGCTTATCGGAATCTGGAAGCCCCCTTTAACAAGGGGACCCCCAGATCCCGGCCCCCCCCTGTGTGAAATGGTAAGGGGGTACTTACCCCTACCATTTCACTAAAAAACTGTCAAAAATGTTAAAAATGACAAGAGACAGTTTTTGACAATTCCTTTATTTAAATGCTTCTTCTTTCTTCCTTCATCTTCTTCTTCTTCTGGTTCTTCTGGCTCTTCTGGTTCTTCCTCCGGCGTTCTCGTCCAGCATCTCCTCCGCGGCGTCTTCTATCTTCTTCTCCTCGGGCCGCTCCGCACCCATGGCATGGGGGGGGGAGGCTCCCGCTCTTCTCGTCATCTTCTTCTCTTCTTCATCTTCTTCTTCATCTTCTTCTTCTTCTTCTCTTCTTCCTTCTTCTCTTCTTCATTTCTTCTCCGGGCCGCTCCGCAGCCATGCTGCGGCATGGAGGGAGGCTCCCGCTGTGTGACGGCGTCTCTTCGTCTGACGGTTCTTAAATAACGGGGGGCGGGGCCACCCGGTGACCCCGCCCCCTCTGACGCACGGGACATGACGGGACTTCCCTGTGGCATTCCCCGTGACGTCACAGGGAAGTCCCGTCAAGTCACCGTGCGTCAGAGGGGGGCGGGGTCACCGGATGGCCCCGCCCCCCGTTATTTAAGAACCGTCAGACGAAGAGACGCCGTCACACAGCCGGAGCCTCCCTCCATGCCGCAGCATGGCTGCAGAGCGGCCCGGAGAAGAAATGAAGAAGAGAAGAAGGAAGAAGAGAAGAAGAAGAAGAAGATGAAGAAGAAGATGAAGAAGAGAAGAAGATGAAGAGAAGAGCGGGAGCCTCCCCCCCCCCATGCCATGGGTGCGGAGCGGCCCGAGGAGAAGAAGATAGAAGACGCCGCGGAGGAGATGCTGGACGAGAACGCCGGAGGAAGAACCAGAAGAGCCAGAAGAACCAGAAGAAGAAGAAGATGAAGGAAGAAAGAAGAAGCATTTAAATAAAGGAATTGTCAAAAACTGTCTCTTGTCATTTTTAACATTTTTGTCAGTTTTTTAGTGAAATGGTAGGGGTAAGTACCCCCTTACCATTTCACACAGGGGGGGGGCCGGGATCTGGGGGTCCTCTTGTTAAAGGGGGCTTCCAGATTCCGATAAGCCCCCCGCCCGCAGACCCCCACAACCACCGGCCAGGGTTGTGGGGATGAGGCCCTTGTCTTCATCAACATGGGGACAAGGTGTTTTGGGGGGCTACCCCAAAGCACCCTCCCAATGTTGAGGGCATGTGGCCTGGTACGGTTCAGGAGGGGGGGGCCGCACTCTCGTCCCCCCCTCTTTTCCTGCGGCCTGCCAGGTTGCGTGCTCGGATAAGGGTCTGGTATGGATTTTTAGGGGGACCCCACGCCGTTTTTTTTTTTTTTTTGGCGCGGGGTTCCCCTTAAAATCCATACCAGACCTGAAGGGTCTGGTATGGAATTTAGGGGGAACCCCACGTCAATTTTTTTTTTAAATTTTGGCTGGGGTTCCCCTTAATATCCATACCAGACCTGAAGGGCCTTGTATGGAATTTAGGGGGACCCCCCACATCGTTTTTTTTTTTTGGTTCGGGGTTGCCCTGTGGGGAATTCCCATGCCGTTTTTATCAATGAACTTCTATGTGTATTGTCGGCAATGCAATAGCCGCGGGTAGTTTTAAATGAGTTTTTTCCTTCCAAATGTCATTTTGCTGTCAGACTGTTCTAAACACAGGAAACATGCGCCCCTTTACAGGCATACTATAGACACCCCCCAGGTACGAAATTTAAAGGGATATTACACTTTTATTGTTTGACTTTAAGCATTAATAAAATCACTGTTCCTGAAAAAACGTCCGTTTTTAAAACTTTTTTTTGCATTGATCCATGTCCCCTGGGGCAGGACCCGGGTCCCCAAACACTTTTTATGACAATAACTTGCATATAAGCCTTTAAAATTAGCACTTTTGATTTCTCCCATAGACTTTTAAAGGGTGTTCCGCGGCATTCGAATTTGCCACGAACACCCCAAATTGTTCGCTGTTCGGCGAACTTGCGAACAGCCAATGTTCGAGTCGAACATGAGTTCGACTCGAACTTGAAGCTCATCCCTACTTTCCAGCAATGTAAAAGGGTTTCCCTGTGATTTGCATACAGCACCATACTTCACAAGCTATTTCCGCATCAGCAATTGAATGCAAAGTTCCTGGTTCTTGGTCTTTTCCTAACCATGTGACCGGTCATGTGATCACACAGTCTGCAGTGTCTACTATTGAGGAGAATGGTGTGCTGTGACTATACACTGAATGTTGCTCTGAACTGACTGTGAGCTGCTCCATGCCAAACAGCAAGACAGCAGAGTCTGAGGACATCCCCAGTAATTGAAAGTGGCGAGAGCCCAAAAGGGCAGTTTCTCTTTCCCTCCTTATCTGCTTATCAATAGTCTTTGCATCTGTTTGCCATTCACCCTCCTGCATGGATTGACACACTTGAAACTGATGAACTGTGAAAATATCATTCTGGTCTAGATTGGAAAAGAGACTAAGCCCTTTCTTTGGAGTGGTCTGTCCTTTGCTCCTTATATGCTGCATTGAGGAAATAGTGTTTGTGCACTGGACATACCTAGTAACAGGAACGCTGGTCTTTCTATTTCCAAAACAACTGATGTATACACACATTTAGTGCACTGAGGTTGGAAGCTGCTTGTGGAGGATTTCTTTCTAACAGAGGGTTAAAAAACCCCACCTAATTCCGCTATGTAAGGTCTTGTCTATGTGGATATATGTAGTTTCTTTTCAGTACTGCTCAATCTGATGCACAGTCAATACTAGACCACATAAGACTCAATATTCCATCAGTAGCTTACCCCAAGTAATGTTTGGTGCTATAGTTTTTTCTTTGGATTCAAATGGACACTGCATGCATTTTTGACCTGCAGGCACGCTCTGCAGTTTTATTCATCAATGTTGCAGCATGGTTTTTAATTTTGGTTTAGTGTAGTGAGACGGACTGTGTTATTTAGATACATTGTTTATCTTACATATATTTGGAATTTTTTGTATATGTAAATACCCCCACCCACCCCACCCTTAATAAAGCCTTTTTGCATTTTTGTACCATAAGCCGTAGTTGACCATTCCCCTTTTTGCTTTCTGGGGACTCCCTTGTCTCCTCTTCCTGTTGTTGATATCATTTTTCCAGTGTCCTATACCACTTCTTCTGGCCCTAAACAACTCAGAGCTCCAGTAGCAGTGCACAAAACTAACATTTCTTCCCAGAGATTTGCAGAGTCTCAGCCAGAAGATCAAGACAGCGACCCTACTAAGTTCTGCCCTCTACATAAGATGCCAGATCCTCTTCTAAAATGCAGAGCCTTCAGGACAAAGACCATCCAGGACCGCAAAGCTTTCCTCAAAGAGAACAACATCTGTTACAAGTGTTGCTCTTCGTCCACACATTTCACCAAGGACTGCAAGGTCAGTGTCAAATGTACAGAATGTGACAGCACAGAGCACAACACAGCTTTACTCCCAAGGCCTACTCCAAGAACTTTCCCACCTGTTCATAGGGACAAGGAGCAAGGCAGGGAGACCAAAGACTCTAGTACAGACGCCATAGCAATCACTTTACAGTGCACTGATGTCTGCAAAGGAAGTACAGGTGGCAGATCCTGCTCTAAAATCTGTCTTGTGAGAGTTCACCAAAAAGGACGTAGGGACAAAGCAGTCGAACTCTACATCATCTTGGATGATCAGAGTAACAAGTCACTAGCTAGATCTAAGTTTTTTGACATTCCAAACCTTAAAGGCCCCAGCAGTCCTTACTTCCTTAGGACTTGTGCATGTACAGTGGAAACGGCGGGGAGAAGAGCTGACGGCCTACAAATTGAATCTATGGATGGTAAGACATGCCTACCCTTACCGACCATAATAGAGTGCAACCAGATGCCAGACAACAGATCAGAGATCCCCACACCAGACGCAGCAGCTCACCAGACTCACTTGAACCACATAGCACATCTCATACCAGAACTAGATGATCAGGCTCAGATAATCTTACTCCCAGGGAGGGATATCTTGCAAGTCCACAAAGTAAGAAAACTGATCAACGGTCCTAAAAATGCCCCATATGCCCAAAAACTGGATCTCGGGTGGGTCATTATAGGTGATGTTTGCCTGGGAGGTGCACACAAACCGGCATCCGTAGGGATCGTAGAGAATGGTCGTCCTTCTCTTTTCCAACCCTGTCAGAATCACGTCCTCATAAAGGAGCTACCACACAACAACCCTGTACCTCTTCCTTTCCTAAGTCCCCTCTGTGACAGCAATACCTATGACAACGACCAAAGTGACATAAGAAGCACAGTGTTCAGGAGAACAAAGGAAGACAATCAGGTAGCAATGTCCATTGAGGATAGGCTCTTCTTAGAAGTTATGGAAAGGAGTATGGAGAAAGACGGGACTAATAGCTGGGTTGCACCTCTTCCCTTTAGACCACAAAGACGACATTTGCCTAACAATAGAGAACTAGCATATAAACGTCTCACTTCCCTAAGACACAATCTTCAAAGGAAACCAGAGATGAAAGAACATTTCCTTTCCTTCATGGAGAAAATATTCCAGAATGGTCATGCTGAGATAGCCTGAAACCTCAAAGACTCAGAGGAATGCTGGTACTTACCCATATTTGGGGTCTATCACCCTAAGAAGCCAGGGCAGATTAGAGTGGTGTTCGATTCTAGTGCCAAGCATGAGGGTGTCTCTCTAAACGATGTCCTTCTCTCTGGCCCTGGACCTTAACAACAGACTATTAGGAGTACTTCTTTGCTTTCGCAAGGTGTTCTATTGCTTTCTTGTTAAAGAAGAACACCAAAACTTTATGAGGTTTCTCTAGTTCAGGGACAACAACCTCTCTGGAGACATCACAGAATACCGAATGAGGGTGCACATATTTGGCAACAGTCCTTCCCCTGCAGTTGCTATATATGGCCTCAGACATTCTGCTAGAGTGGGAGAGTCAGAGTATGGGTCAGATGTCAGACAGTTTGTGGACAAGGATTTCTATGTAGACGATTGCTTGAAATCACTACCCACAAATGAAGCCGCAATCAGTCTCCTCAAAAGAACTCAGGCAATGCTTGCTTGTTCCAACTTAAGACTCCACAAGATTGCTTCCAACAGTAGAGAAGTTTTAGAAGCCTTTTCTGTCCAAGATCATTCTAACGAGTTAAAGGACTTAGATCTAGGCACAGACTCACTTCCCATGCAACGCAGTCTTGGTTTGATTTGGGACTTAAGATCTGACATGTTTACTTTCCAAGTAAACACAGAAGCAAAACCCTTTACCTGTAGAGGTGTCCTGTCTACCATAAACAGCCTGTGTGATCCCTTAGGCTTTGCAGCACCTGTCACCATCCAGGGTAAAACACTACTGAGAAACTTAACCTGTTAGTCGCTAGATTGGGACCACCCTCTCCCCACCGACAAGAAAAACCTATGGCTAGAGTGGAAGGAGGCATTAACAGCTCTATCCAACCTTAAAATTCCACAACCATATGCTCCTCTGTCATCTGCTGACGTTCACATGCAAAGACTTTGTGTGTTTTCGGATGCTTCTGTTAAAGCAATTGTTGCTGTAGCTTATCTGAAAACCATAGACACTAAAGGACAATGTCACATAGGGTTTGTAATGGGGAAAGCAAAACTTGCATCACTTCCCGAACACACCATACCCAGGCTGGAACTTTTATGCTGCAGTATTAGCCTCAGAGCTAGCTGAACTCATTGCAATCAGAGGCCCAGTGAAACTCATTCGCTCTGACAGAGGGTCTAACTTTGTAGGAGCAGTAAAAGAACTTCAAATTCCTTATAACTTGGACATTCTCAGAGTAGAAAGATACTTGAGTGAACAAGACTGCACGTGGATCTTCAACCCACCTCACTCTTCTCACATGGGAGGTGTTTGGGAGAGGATGATAGGCATAGCCCGCAGCAATCTTGACTCTATCTTCCTACAAGTAGGAACTGCAAGGCTTACTCACAAATGTTTAGTGACATTTATGGCAGAGGTTACAGCTATCATTAACGCCAGACCTTTGACATCCATTTCAAATGACTCTGAATATCCAGTGGTTCTCACACCTGCCATGTTACTCACGCAAAAGACTAGTCTTGCCGGTGCTCCAGCTGGAGAGTTTTGTGAGAAGGACCTTTACAAACGTCAATGGAGACAAGTACAAACCCTTGCCAATACCTTCTGGAACTGGTGGAGGGAACAATATATATCTACTCTACAAATAAAGAGAAAGTGGCACACTGTAAAGCCTAATCTTAAACCTGGTGATGTTGTGCTCATGAAAGATTGCCACGCACTAAGGAATATATGGCCTTTAGGTGTGATCACCAAAGTACTGCCAAGCAAGGATAATCGTGTCCGTAAGGTCGAGGTCAAGATCTTTCAACAGAATGAGGTTAAAGTATTCTTGAGACCAGTGACCGAAATTATTCTGTTGCTTTTTTACGGAGGACTCTACGGAGGACTCTGTGTTAGTGACATCACTTGATGTCAGGCGGGGAGTGTTCTGTCCACCAGATGTTTTATACTAGCTATTTGTACCTGTGTGGTTAAATTTACATGCAAAAGTGCAATTTACTTAAGACAATCACATGTGGTGTGCAGGCTCCATCTAGCGTTCCTTTTTGGTATTGCTGCAGTTCTGTTTATTGTTTTATTGTATGTGTAATTAAAGAGGAGCTCCACCTTAAAAAAAATATTAAAAGCCAGCAGCTACAAATACAGCAGCTACTGACTTTTAATAAATGGACACTTACCTGTCCCAGGGTCCAGCGATGTCGGCAGCTGAAGCCGATCAATCGCTCGGCTCTCGGCTGCCCCTCCCCCCCGCCATCCTCGGTCAGGGAATCGGCAAGTGAAGCGCTGCGGCTTCACTGCCTGGTCCCCTACTGCGCATGCGCGAGTAGCGCTGCGCCACTGCACTGGTTCCAGTTGTGTTCTGGGAACTGTGTGTTTTCCAGAACACAATGGGGGGGGCGGGCATTTGTGGATATTCTGCGGCTGTCTAAGCTTGGAAGTGGCTGCAGATACCTGTATTAGACAGGTATCTGCACCCCCCTCCCCCCTGAAAGGTGCCAATTGTGGCACCGGAGGGGGGGTGGAATCAGATGAGCGGAAGTTCCACTTTAGGGTGGAACTCTGCTTTTAAGAAAGTTGTCAGCAAGCAGGGAATTGTGGGTAGAATCTTAACAGGAAGTGAACCAGCCACCATTCTTTTCAACACATTGCAGGAAGCAAGACATGTCTTTCTCAATCTGTCGTCATCACCACTTAGAGAACTTAAAAAGTAAGTTTTTATTATCTCATCTTGTACTGTATATTGTTGTTTATGCAATGTATGCTGTATTGTATGTGATATTGTACTTATTGGAATCTATTTCTGTTATTTTGTAGTTTCACCTTGTTTGTTCTAATAAAACTGAGATCAAAGAAATATGGTATCTACAGTTATTGGGCTAAGAAGGTTTAGCTAGCTGTCCCAGAGACAGAACAGGGGTACATTGACAGTCACCAAGGTGAGTGTCACTGAGGCAAGTTGTATTATAAGTACGATATACCGGCCTTCTGGGTCTGTTTTAAACTGCAAAACCTCCACATGGAGAGATTTAGCTAACAAAACAGAGACTCCTCTAGAGTAAGCTGTATGAGTAGCATGATAGTATTTGGCTAACCATGGCCATTTGAGGGACCTTGTTTTGGAGGCAACCAGGTGTGTTTCCTGGAGACAGATAATTTGGGGGTGTTGTTTTTTCAGGACCAAGAAGAGGCAAGTTCAACCCCCTAGTATCACATCAAACAGCACATAGTAGATATCCTGGGGGCTGGTGGCAGAAACGTAACATTGGATGCCATGCCGCCCAGGATGTACACGAGCAGAGACATATGATAAAAAGTGTAAGGCACTATTCAGGTTAAAGGAAGCACAAATACACATGAAAAACCAAAGTACAAGAAAAAAATACCAATAACTAAACTGAAAATGAGAACAACCAAAAAGAGAAAAAAAAAAAAGAAAAAAATAGGAAGTCCTTCAAAAACCCTGTACCACCCTGAACCGAGAAAAACCTTCACTTAAACAAAGAGAAAACTGTCTGTGGCCTCGCTGGGGGTGTTGTGGTGTCTGGCTTGGCTCCCAAACAACACAACAGGAGGGAGAGGAAAACTGCTTCAGCATAAAAGTGGTCTGGCTTCAGTATAGTTAGCATTTGTAGTTGGAAGGATATGTGAGTGACTGTGTACCATCTGCAGCATAGGGAGTTTGACCACGAGGATTGTAGAGAGGTCAAATCTGGACAAGCTGGAGGCGTTAGGATATCAGTTCTGGAAACATCAGGGGGAGGAGCGGCATGTATTCCGAGGATCATAGACAACATATAGTGGCAAAGTATGCGAGCCCTCCATCTGCCCATGGAGGTAAGGGGTAATGAAACTGCCTTGTAGTAACAGAGAGGCATGTGCAGGGAACTTTATCACCTGTAATCAAACAGCCCTGCGCCTCTGCACAGCTCCATAATGGTTGTTTAGCCACGCCATGGCTTCCTTAGGGTTGGTATAGAAGTGAGCTTTGCCATCATGGATAACACGCAGTGTAGCGGGAAAGAGCATGGTGTAGGAGAGACCCTCAGTAAGCAGGCGGGCCCTTACCACCGCAAAGGAGATGCATTGTCGTTGGACGTCTGCTGAAAAGTCGAGATATACTGAAATGATATTGCCATTGTATTTTAGAGGGCCTTTCTCTCTGGCAAGACGTAAAATGGCAACTTTATCTTGAAAGTTAAGGATCCGTGTAGTTATGGAACGTGGGAGAGCTCCTGAAGGGGGGGGATGCAGAGGGGTGTGGTGTGCAGGCTCAATAACATAAAAAAGGAGGATGCATCTGTCTCAAAGATGCCCCTCAGCCAGGTATACAGGAATTTTTCTGGGTGAGAGCCCTCTTCTCGCTCCGGGAACCCCACAAAGCGGAGATGGTTTCTGCGCGAACGATTTTCCAAATCATCGTTTTTTGCACGGAGGGCCGCCATTTCACCTGTTTGGTCCCGCACAGTGGCAGATAAGGGGTGTACAACATTCTCTAAGGAGATGACACGTTTTTCATTGGCCCCTATTCTATCTCCCAAGTTTTGCACATCTTTCTTCAATAAGAAAAATTCCATGCGAATGGAAGCAATCTGTGTAGTAAGGGAGGCCTTGCAATCCTGTACAGCTAGCATTATGGTGGCTAGTGTAGGCTCATCAGAAGGGGAACTGGGGATCTGGCTGCCTTCACTATCCATGGGGGGGGTCCTGGGGTTGCAGGGAGTCAGGCTGTGTATCGAACAGGGCAGGGGCAGAGTCACTCACCAGGGCTGCAGGCTGTCTGTAAGGAGCTGAGATGGACGGCTGCAGCATGTCATGCTGTTCTCCCTGTGTCCCAGCGCCAATTTGCCATCTGAAATGGGCCAGCTGCCCTGCCGTGGATGTTGGTGCGGGTGGCCATATTTTACCATGGTCCCACGGCTGTGGGGAGTAATTTGGTGCCGGTCCAGAGGAGAATGGATGCGGTTCGGAGATGTATCTCTACATGTCCGCTCGCTCCACCATCAAGCCACGCCCCATTACAATATGATTTCTCAAAGAAAAAAAATATAATTAAGCAAATATTCCATACAAATATAATCAGTGATTAATTTACAATGCAATTAGGAAACATATTATAAAATATATGTTAGCAGGTGCAGTTAGTATGTTTGCCACTAGATGACTCTGTTCCCAACATATTCCAGTGTCCACCAATGTGGGGGTGTTATCTTTCATTGCCACTGACCACCAATTGGGGAGTTACATTTCAGAAAATATGCGATCGGAACTTGTTGTCGGAAATTCCGACCATGTGTAGGCTCCATCTGACTTTTTCCAGCGGAAATTCCGACACACAAAGTTTGAGAGCTGGATCTAAAATTTTCCAACAACAAAATCCATTTGCATAAATTCCGATCGTGTGTAGACAATTCCGACGCACAAAGTGGCACGCATGCTCAGAATCAAGCAGAAGAGCCACACTGGCTATAGAACTTCATTTTTGTCGGCTCGTCGTACGTGTTGTACGTCACCGCGTTCTTGACAATCGGAATTTTCGACCACCTTTGTGTGACCGTGTGTATGCAAGACAAGTTTGAGCCAACATCTGTCAGAAAAAATCCAATGGATTTTGTTATCGGAATGTGCGATCGTGTGTACAAGGCATAACAATGCAAGGAGGGTTACATTTCACTGACAGTTACCATCAATATGTGTGAGGGAGTTAATAGTGCTGACACAAGTGCTGAGTGCTACTATTGCATTCACTGGCATCGGTGCTGGCCGCTAATATTGCATTTACTGACATCACTGTTGGGGGTTATTGCGTCTGCCAACTTCAATTAATATTGCATCAGTTGATACCAATGCTGGGGGTTATTATTGCATTCACTGTGTCAGGGCTGAGTTCAGCCCTTCATTCTCAAAACTGGCCGCTCAGTTGTCGGCTAATTGCCAGCTCCTATCTCACCACAGTGACTCACCTGTTGATGATATCCTGCTCATCAGTCCTTCCTACTTAACCTGTCCAGTCCAGATGATCTCTGCCTTTGCCTTGGTCACATCTCTAGAGACGCTCTCCTGTGTTTCTGTTATAGACTTGCTTGGCTGACATTCCTTCTGACTCCAGATCCTGCTTGCTTTTCTACTACGCTCATCTCTCTCTCACTGATGTTTTGGCTTGTCTGACTATCCGTTCCGGTTCCTGAACTCTGGCTATGTTTTGACTACGTTTAAGCTGTTTACCCTTTTTTATTATTATTAAACAAGTGTGATTTAACTGTACTTCTGTCTCAATCTGATTCATGGTTTCTCACACACTGGCACCATGTTGAGGGTTATTATTATGTCCATTGACTCCAATGCTGGAGATTATTAGTGTGTCCACTGCACTGACACCAATGGTGGGGGTCATTATTGCCACTGACACCAATGCTGAGGTTATTATTGTGTCCATTGACGCCAAAGTTGAGGGTTAGTATTGCATTCACTGATATCAGTGTTGAGGGATAATACTGTGTCCACTGACACCAGTGCTAGGGGTTATTATTGCATCCACTGACACCAATGTTGGGGGTTATTATTGCATCCATTAACACCAATGCTGGGGATTATTTTTGCTTTCACTGACACCAAAGTTGAGGGTTATTATTGTACCCACTGACACCAATGCTGGGGGTTATTGTTCTCCTACTTCTTCGGTGTACATTGTGATACGCTACAGCAGGGGGGCTGTAACTATACACTTTGAGATTACTCTCTTTCAGCCCATGGGTTGAATGGCAGAACATCAACAGATTCCTCTCTGCTGCCAGCTCTTAGGATAGACGTCACGTGTCCTGGCATTGAATCAGTGTTCTGTCTATTATAAAAGCCGGCCAAGGAGGCGGGACTGTGTGTGACTGGGAGCACCAGGTAAACAGGAGATCTCTCTGTGTAATCCAGGAAAGATCAGGCTACAATGATGGGCAATGGCAAGGCTGTATATGGGCACATATCACGCTGCAATGATTGGCAATGGTGAGGCTGCATATGGGCACATATCAGGCTGCAATTATTGGCAATAGTGAGGCTGCATATGGGCACATATCAGGCTGCAATGATGGCCAATAGTGAGGCTACACATTAGCACAGATCAGGTTACATTGTTTGGCAATGGTGAGGCTGCATATGGGCACAGATCAGGCTGCATTGATGGGCAATGGTGAGGCTGCATATGGGCACTGATAAGGCTGCATTGATGGGCACTGACCCTTATTTTGCTTCAAAGTTCATTACTTAAAATGAGCAGCGGCAGCGGCGGAGACGGTCCGATCCTTTCCCCTCAAAGGCTGTGAGTCGAGTGAGGGAATGATGGCCCCCACTTGACTCAATGACGTTGAATGACGGAAGCGACGTCAAATGTCACTTCCTATTTTTAAAATTTTTTTATTGCATTTAAGTGTAAATGTGAAATCTGAGGTCTTTTTGACCCCAGATCTCACATTAACCACTTCTCACCCGGCCTATAACAGAATGACGGCCGGGAAGTGGTTCTGTTATCCTGACTGGGCGTCATATGACGTCCAGCAGGATAACATGCCGGCGAGCGCCCACGGGGGCGCGCAACGCTGCGATCGCGAGTGCAGCATGTCAGTCTGACGCGCCACATTTCCGATTGTGATAAGAAGCCTCTGACAGAGGCTTCTTACCACATGATCAGCTGTGACCAATCACAGCTGATCATCGCGAAAACCAGGAAGTGCCGGTAAATGGAATTCCTCGTTTCACGCTGACAGGGAGAGCCGATTGGCGGCTCTCCCTGTCAGAGTGGGAGTCTGTGCTGATAATCAGCACACTGATTATCAGCACAGCCCCCATCAAATGTACCTATAAGCTGTCAATTGGTGCCCAGTCAGTGCCTCATGATAACACCCTGCCAGTGCCCAATAAAGTGCCCATCAGTGCCCACCACAGTGCAAATCAGTGCCCACCATAGTGCCAATCAGTGTCCATCACAGTGCGAATCAGTTCCCAGCATTAACATCTGTCGGTACCTGCCCAATCAGTGCTACCCATCAGTGCCATCTATTAGTGTCCATCAATGCCAGCTGTCAGTGCCAATCAGTGCCGCCTATTAGTGCCAATCAGTGCCAACGGTCAGTGCCCATCAATGCTGCCTGTCAGTGCCCATCAGTGCCGCCTGTCAGTGCCCATCAATGCCGCCTGTCAGTGCAAAAACCAATTTTATAACAGAAACAAAGAAAAGCTTTTTTTTTTTCAAAAATATTGGTCTTTTTTAGTTTGTTTAGCAAAAAATAAAAACTGCAGAGGTGATCAAATACCACCAAAAGAAATCTCTATTTGTGAGAAGAAAATGATAACAATTTCTTTTGGGTATAGTGTTGTATGACCGCGCAATTGTCATTCGAAGTGTGACAGCACTGAAAGCTCAAAATTGTCCTGGGCAGGAAGGGGCGAAAGTGCCTGGTAATGAAGTGGTTAAAGAGGTACGGTCATGCTTTTTTTATATTACAAGGGATATTTACATTCCTTGTAATAGGAATAAAAGTGATTCAATTTTTTTTAAAGGGACAATGTAAAAATAAAAAAAAGTAAAATATATAATAATAAAAAAAACATTAAAGCGCTCCGTCCCTCCGTGCTCGCGAGCAGAAGCGAACCCATACTTAAGTCGCGCCCGCATATGTAAACTGTTGTTCAAACCACACATGTGAGGTATTGCTACGATCGTTAGAGCGAGAGCAATAATTGTAGCAAAAGACCTCCTCTGTAACTCAAAAGTGGTAACCTGTAGAAATTTTTAAATGTCTCCATGAATGCTTACATTTGTTGGCTGAAGAGGTTTTTTAATTGTACTCACAGATACCCCCTATGACATCAAAGGCTCCCTATATGGATGGTAGCAAGGCTATTTTTGGGGGATAGGTCCACAGCCTACAGCAAAATACAAAGACAGAATGTGGTTGTTGTCTAGAGTGTGCACCCTGGCTGGTGCATTTCAACATTTCAAGAGTGAAAATGTAAGTACAAATGCGCAAACCAAATAAATAAATGAGAAACTAAGTAGCTGCCAACATAAATGGTGTTCCCACACAGTGCTAATAAAAAAATGAATAATGTGGTGCTTACTCCTTTACAAGATTTTCCTTTCCATCATATGCAGTTTGATGGGAAGGAAGAGCTTGTAAAGAAATTTACATCGCTAATGCAAATCGTTGTTATCCATCTGGCTGGGTGTCCCTGGAAAAAGTATTAGACCACCGTTGAACCAGGAGTTACATCTATACAGAGGTTTGACTCGACCTGTAGGGGTCTCTGTCCAAGGGCCTGGGGAAAACCACTAGCGCAAAGTGGATGGTGGAAGTATTTGGACATATTGGACCTCCCTGCTGTTTTGCACAAACACTTTATCTTTATGAACTTTATGATTAGGCATGTGCACATTGATTCACTGTACCGTCACTCTGGAATTACTGCACTTTATGATTGAAGGAAAAGTTTAGCACATTTTATTATTACATCCATTATAGGCTGTCAGGCCACCATGCGGTGCATCATGTGAATATAGAATCAAGTGAGTGCAGAGCTAAAAACACTACCTACTTAAACCCATAAACTATTTAAATAGTGCTCCAAAAAAACATTAAATACAGTATAAATATATAAGAAGACTTACTAAACAAGACGTAAAAAAGTGCTTGTTCAATATTAAAATGTTATCTGTGTCTTTTTGGTGCAAATCAGATAATAACCTATATCACAGTATACTGTGGGATCAAAAACCCTTACAATACATCCACAAAGTAACACCATAAATCACATTGAGCCAAAGTGAAAACAGTATTCACAAATTCATTAAGGCTGGGTTCACACTACTGCAAATTGGATGCGGGTGTCCCTGCGTTCAATTTGCATAGCAGGAGATTGTGACCAGCTCTCTATGGAGCCAGTTCACATATCTCCGCAGCGGCTACGGTGCGAATTGCACAGGAGCCCTGTGCGTCTTTTGGTCCATTTCAGGTCCAAATTCAGCCAAAAATATGGGTTGAAGTCGGACCTGAAATGGTGCATGGAGACATACTGGACTCCTGCTGTGAGCCGCTGCGTTCTCAAGTGTGAACCCAGTCTTACTCTTCACTCTTCACTCCACTTACTTTTTTGTTGAAACACTCTTCTGTGTTAATTGGACTTCACCCACAGTCTTAAGATCAGACTTCGGACCAAACTTTCACCTTACAATGTAGACCTCATACTTCTATAAGGTCAGGAAGCGTTAGGGCTACCAATTCAAACAATTCTGGACAATCAGGTTTTCAAAGATATCAGGTTCAGAAAGAAACAATAAAACAATCCATAGTGCTTTCGACAAAATCACAATCCTTTATTATAATAATCATACAGCACTCACATGTAGAGATGGGCCAAACACCCCCCTGTTTGGTTCAGAGCAGAACTCCCAAACAGGGGAAATGTTCTAACCCGAACTGTGAACCCCATTGAAGTCTATGGCAGCCGAACAGGAAAAATCAAAGGTGCCCATTTAGAAATCGTACATGCAAGTCATTGATAAAATGGGTATGAGGGTTCAGGTACAGCCCTGGGGGACACATATCAATGCAATTTTTTTTTTAAACTATTGTTTTTTTAGGAGCAGTAATTTTAATGATGCTTAAAGTGCAACAATAAAAATGAAAAAATCTTTTAAATATAGTGCCTTGGGGGTCCCCTTAGTCTGCCTGTAAAGTGATGCATCAGTAGTATGTATATAGAACATCCAGCAGCAAAAATGAAATTTCTAAAGAAAAATAAAATTAGTCAAATCTCATTTAAATTGATTCACAGTTTCAATTGCCTGTACCCAGCTATTTAAAAAAAGAAAGAAAAAAATGGTGTGGGGTCCCCCTCCCTCCCAGTTCATACCAGGTTCTTCAGGTCTGGTATGAATTTTAAGGGAAACCCTATGCAAAAATGTAAAAGAAAAAATATTGTGGAGTCCCCACCAAAACCCATACCAGACCTTTATCTGAGCAAGCAGCTTGGCAGGTCAGAAAAGGAGGTGATGAGTGGGCCCCCCCTCCCCCTCCTGAACTATACCAGGCCACACGCCCTCAATTGATCTGCTCCTGTGCAACCACCATGTTGGGAACCGCAGCACTAATCAGTGTATTTTGACAGCGAGGAAGTCTCCCAGCTGTCAGAACACAATAGCTACGCGGGAATGAATTGGGTTATTATTTTCTTTTTTAACCCGCTGGTTGAATGAAAAAGAAATGAATAATGAATGGGCTGCCTAAAAAGCAGGGCACCAAAAAAGGACAGCGTGAAGAAAAAAACAAATAATTAAAACAATGTCACTGTAAAAATATAAACCTAGCCTACCTTAAAAGTTACTTCAGTGAGAAACTTGGCATTCCCTTTTCATTTACAAATTTTCATGTCTGGAGAGTAATTGGTCATCCTAAGTCTGATGCAGAAGTCCTTCATGAAGGCAGAACAATTAGTACTGCAGGCTGACTTGCTCAACTAGTTTCAGGCCTGGCAGTCTGGTCTGTATTCTGGTCCGACTGGCTGGGTTGAGTTCTGGCCAATGTAAGTAGTATATAGGGCATTGTACAGAGGTCAATAGTCTGTAGGGCAGTGTACAAAGATCAGTAGTATGTGAGGCAGTGAACAAAGACAACACAGCAGTGTTCAAGTGTTACAGGACATGATAAAGGTTCTTCAGTATGTTGGAGAGCATACAGTGGTCAATAGTAGGGATGAGCCGAACACCCCCCGGTTCGGTTCGCACCAGAACCCGCGAACGGACCGCAAGTTCGCACGAACGTTAGAACCCCATTGACGTCTATGGGACTCGAACGTTCGAAATCAAAAGTGCTCATTTTAAAGGCTAATTTGCATGGTATTGTCCTAAAAAGGGTGTGGGGACCCGGGTCCTACCCCAGGGGACATGTATCAATGCAAAAAAAACTTTTAAAAACGGCCGTTTTTTCGGGAGCAGTGATTTTAATGATGCTTAAAGTAAAAAAAAAAAGTGAAATATTCCTTTAAATATCGTACCTGGGGGGTGTCTATAGTATGCCTGTAAAGTGACGCGTGTTTCCCATGTTTAGAACAGTTCCTGCACCAAATGTCATTTTTAAAGGAAAAAATCTCATTTAAAACTGCTTGCGGGTTTAATGTCATGTCGGGTCATGGCAATATGGATGAAAATCAGTGAGACAAACGGCATGGGTACCCCCCAGTCCATTACCAGGCCCTTTGGGTCTTGTATGGATATTAAGGGGAACCCCGCACCCAAATTAAAATAAGGAAAGGTCCCTATATACTCTGAACAGCAGTATACAGGCGGTGCAAACAAGACAGGGACTGTAGGTTTGTTGTTAAGTAGAATCTGTTTGTAATTTTGAACATTTTTAACGTGTTTAGCTCCAGCCAAAAAATCTTTTCTAAGCTTTTTGGAAAACATAGGGAAGGGTTATCACCCCTGTGACATTTGTTTTGCGTCTTTCCTCCTCTTCAGAAGATTTCACCTCACTTTTTTGTCCCAATGAAAAATGTTTTTTGAAAATTTGGGTTTTTTTGTGGAACAAGGATTGGAAAGCATCAGTGGAAAGGAGAAATTGTTTTCCCATATTAACTCTTACAGGAGAGAATTTCCCTTCCTAGGGGTAGATTTCATCTCACTTCCTGTTGTCTCCTTCCGTTTGCAAGTAGGAGTCGTTTGTAAGTTAGATGTTTGAAAGTAGGGTCCTGCCCTATATACTCAGCAGAAATTTGGGCCTTAGGTGTTGCTGTGGCCAAAACACTGTAAGCCCTCACAGGGCCCTGCTGTGAAATATTAGATCAAGAATTGTAATTACATGCCCCTGTTGAACAGGAGCTGAAAAATTGGGCCTTAGGCACTGGTGCTGGTGCCACAACACTGCAACCCCTCACAGACACTCTAGTTGGAATGCAGGAACGAGCCCTGCTGCAAAGTATTACATCAAAAATTGTAATTACACGCCCCTGTTAAACAGGGGCTGAAAAATTGTGCCTTAGACACTGGTGGTGGCGCCCAGAACCAAAAATGTTCTTACAAGCTATCAGCGTGATGATTGAGGAGGAAGAGGATAATTACTCAGGGATAGTCACTCAGCATCAGCATAGGCAGTCTTTGAAGGGATCTGAAAAAAATTATTCAGTTACATCAGCATCAGGTGCTTGGTAGCTGGTGGTGATCCAAGACTGATTCATTTTTATGAAGGTCAGCCGATCGACCGAGTCAGTGGACAGACGCACCCTGTGATCGGTTACCACGCCTCCAGCAGCACTGAATGTGCGTTCCGAAAGAACGCTGGATGCAGGACAGGCCAGTAGCTCAATTGCATACTGTGCAAGCTCTGGCCAGTGATCCATCCTCAAGACCCAGTAACCCAGAGGATTTTCGGTGGGAAAGGTGTCCAAGTCTGATCTTGCCCCTAGGTATTCCTGCACCATGTAAAACAGACGCTGGCGATGGTTGCTGGAACCGATCATACCTTGGGGCTGCGGACCAAAAAATTGTCTGAACGCATCGGTCAGACGGCCACCTTCTCCACCGCTCCTTCTTTGACTGACCGAAGCCTCAGCAACACGTTGTCCAGAAACAGGAGTTTGTAACCTCCCAGTCTCTGGGAACGCGTTGCACAGACCTTTCTGCAAGGCCTCCCGAAGATGTTTCATCCTCTGCTCCCTCTGCGATGGCAAGATAAGGTCCGCAACCTTACCCTTGTAACGTGGATCAAGGAGGGTTGCCAGCCAGTATTGGTCCTTCTCCTTGATACCACGAATACGAGGATCCTTACGCAGGCTTTGCAGGATCAGGGAGGCCATGCAGCGTAGGTTTGCTGAGGCATTCGGTCCGGAGTCCTCTGGGTCACTAAGGACAACAACGTCCGCAGCCACCTCCTCCCAGCCACGTACAAGCCCATGTGTTCCTTGGGACTGATCCCTTAAAGACTGCTGATGCTGAGTGCCAGGCTCCACCTCCATACTGACACAATCTTCCTCCTCCTCCTCCTCCTCCTCCTCCTCGTCCTCTTCCTGTGTGATCGGCGGGCACGCAGGAACACTGTCTGGATAAAGGGGGCCTTGAGAGCTAAGGAAGTCCTCCTCTTCCTGCCTCTGTTCTGCCTCAAGTGCCCTGTCCATTATTCCACGCAGCGTGTGCTCCAACAGGTGGACAAGGGGGACAGTGTCACTGATGCATGCACTGTCAGTGCTCACCATCCTCGTGGCCTCCTCGAATGGTGACAGGACAGTGCATGCATCCCTGATCATGGCCCACTGGCGTGGGGAAAAAAAACCAAGGTCCTCTGACCCTGTCCTGGTGCCATAGTCGCACAGGTACTCATTGATGGCCCTCTGCTGCGTGTGCAGCCGCTGCAGCATGGCCAATGTCGAGTTCCACCTGGTGGGCATGTCACAGATTAGGCGGTTCTTGGGCAGGTTAAACTCCTTTTGGAGGTCCGTCAGCCGAGCACTGGCATTATATGACCGGCGGAAATGCACACAGACTTTCCTGGCCTGCCTCAGGACATCCTGTAAGCCCGGGTACCTGCCCAAGAACCGCTGCACCACCAAGTTAAGGACGTGAGCCAAACAGGGCACATGGGTCAGTTGTCCCTGTCGGAGGGCAGAGAGGAGGTTGGTGCCATTGTCGCAAACCACCATTCCTGCCTTAAGTTGGCGTGGCGTCAACCACCTCTGAACCTGCCCCTGCAGAGCTGACAGAACCTCTGCCCCAGTGTGGCTCCTGTCCCCCAAGCACACCAGCTCAAGCACCGCATGGCATCTTTTGGCCTGCGTACTTGCGTAGCCCCTTGAAGGCCTACGGAGCACCGCTGGTTCCGAGGAAGAGGCCATGGAGGAAGAAGAAGAGGAGGGGGTGGAGGAGAGAGGTGTGTCACAATCAGCATTTTGGAGGCGTGGTGGCGGAACAACCTCCAACACTACTGCACCTTGTCCTGCATCCTTCCCAGCTGCCAGCAGAGTCACCCAATGCGCCGTGAAACTTAAGTAACGTCCCTGTCCATGCCTGCTGGACCATGAGTCAGCGGTAATATGCACCTTACCGCTGACCGCCCTGTCCAGCGAGGCATGGACATTGCCTTCCACATGCCGGTAGAGAGCCGGAATCGCCTTCCGTGAGAAAAAGTGGCGTTTGGGTACCTGCCACTGAGGAACCGCACATTCCACAAACTCACGGAAGGGGGCAGAGTCTACCAACTGAAAAGGCAGCAGTTGAAGTGCTAGCAATTTTGCCAAGCTAGCATTCAACCGCTGGGCATGTGGATGGCTGGGAGCAAACTTCTTTCGGCGGTGCAGCAGCTGGGGCAGGGAAATTTGCCTGGTACAATCTGACGTCGGTGTACCAAAAGCAGATTGCCCACAAGTACTTGGCTGTGACACACCTAATTCTACACCTTCATTCCTCTCACTGCAGGTCTCAGAGAGGACTGAAGGTCTAGTGGGGTTGGAAATCTCAGCTGATGAGGAGCAAGGAGAGATCCTCTTTGTTCTTTGGTGTGGGTCTTTTAGATATGCTTGCCAACGAACTGCATGGCAGGTCAACATATGTCTGGTCAAGCATGTGGTACCCAAGCGGGAGATGTTTTGGCCACGCGAGATACGCTTGAGACATATGTTGCAAATAGCAGCGGTGCGATCTGATGCACTCGTCTCAAAAAAGGCCCACACCAAAGAACTTTTTGAATAACGCGCAGAGACTGCAGCGCCCTGCACATGTGGAGCTTTGGGGTGTGATGCAGTCAATGTGCTGCCCTTAGGCTGGCCCCTGGAGGGCATCCTGCCTCGTTGGTGATGTGCCGCCTCCTCCTCCTCCTCCTCTCTCCTATCAGGCACCCACGTTGAGTCAGTGACCTCATCATCCCCTCCCTCCTCATCACTGGAGCAAACCTGGCAGTATGCTGCAGCAGGGGGAGCATGACTGCCAGATTGCTGTCCTTCTTGGGCACCCCCTCTGTCCGTGCTCATGTTACTGCCTTCATCGAGCTCAGTATCATCATCAGAGCCTTCCAAACGCTGGGCATCCTCCTGGAGCATGTACCCAACACTGTGGTCAAACAGTTCGAGGGAATCCTCAGGAGGACATGGTGGAGCTAGGGAAGGAGTCACTGATGACATTGAGCTGAGGGAAGAGGCCGCTGCTTTGCCAGACAAAGCACCCTGGGCATGGGTGAGAGAGGATGAGGAGGATGAGGACGGCTTGGTCATCCACTCGACCAAGTTTTCTGCATGTTGCGGCTCAACACGGCCAGCTGCCGAAAAAAAGGCCAAGCGTGTCCCATGGCCACGGGCTGATGAGGATGCACCGTCTCCACGACCAGCACTAGACACAGAGCCTGCTTGCCCTCTCTTATTGGCTTGTGACTGTCTGCCTCTCCTTCTTGGCCTTCCAGACATACTAATGGCCTGTAGCTGCACTAAGCTGGGATAGAACACCTGTAATTTTCTTCAGGTAGCTTTATATACTGTAACCAGACAAGCCTACCTGTCAGTAGGAAGATAACAGGAACGGATCTAGCTGAACACTGTGAGCAGGACGCACTGACTGCACTAAATGTAAATAGCAGGAATGGATCTAGCTGAACACTGTGAGCAGGACGCACTGACTGCACTAAATGTAAATAGCAGGAACAGATCTAGCTGAACACTGTGAGCAGGACGCACTGCACTAAATGTAAATAGCAGGAACGGATCTAGCTGAACACTGTGAGCAGGACGCACTGCACTAAATGTAAATAGCAGGAACGGATCTAGCTGAACACTGTGAGCAGGACGCACTGCACTAAATGTAAATAGCAGGAACAGATCTAGCTGAACACTGTGAGCAGGACGCACTGCACTAAATGTAAATAGCAGGAACGGATCTAGCTGAACACTGTGAGCAGGACGCACTGCACTAAATGTAAATAGCAGGAACAGATCTAGCTGAACACTGTGAGCAGGACGCACTGCACTAAATGTAAATAGCAGGAACAGATCTAGCTGAACACTGTGAGCAGGACGCACTGCACTCAATGTAAATAGCAGGAACGGATCTAGCTGAACACTGTGAGCAGGACGCACTGCACTAAATGTAAATAGCAGGAACAGATCTAGCTGAACACTGTGAGCAGGACGCACTGCACTAAATGTAAATAGCAGGAACGGATCTAGCTGAACACTGTGAGCAGGACGCACTGACTGCACTAAATGTAAATAGCAGGAACAGATCTAGCTGAACACTGTGAGCAGGACGCACTGACTGCACTAAATGTAAATAGCAGGAACAGATCTAGCTGAACACTGTGAGCAGGACGCACTGCACTCAATGTAAATAGCAGGAACGGATCTAGCTGAACACTGTGAGCAGGACGAACTGCACTAAATGTAAATAGCAGGAACAGATCTAGCTGAACACTGTGAGCAGGACGCACTGCACTAAATGTAAATAGCAGGAACGGATCTAGCTGAACACTGTGAGCAGGACGCACTGACTGCACTAAATGTAAATAGCAGGAACAGATCTAGCTGAACACTGTGAGCAGGACGCACTGACTGCACTAAATGTAAATAGCAGGAACAGATCTAGCTGAACACTGTGAGCAGGACGCACTGCACTCAATGTAAATAGCAGGAACGGATCTAGCTGAACACTGTGAGCAGGACGAACTGCACTAAATGTAAATAGCAGGAACAGATCTAGCTGAACACTGTGAGCAGCACGCACTGCACTAAATGTAAATAGCAGGAACGGATCTAGCTGAACACTGTGAGCAGGACGCACTGACTGCACTAAATGTAAATAGCAGGAACGGATCTAGCTGAACACTGTGAGCAGGACGCACTGCACTAAATGTAAATAGCAGGAACAGATCTAGCTGAACACTGTGAGCAGGACGCACTGCACTAAATGTAAATAGCAGGAACGGATCTAGCTGAACACTGTGAGCAGGACGCACTGCACTAAATGTAAATAGCAGGAACAGATCTAGCTGAACACTGTGAGCAGGACGCACTGCACTAAATGTAAATAGCAGGAACGGATCTAGCTGAACACTGTGAGCAGGACGCACTGACTGCACTAAATGTAAATAGCAGGAACAGATCTAGCTGAACACTGTGAGCAGGACGCACTGACTGCACTAAATGTAAATAGCAGGAACAGATCTAGCTGAACACTGTGAGCAGGACGCACTGCACTCAATGTAAATAGCAGGAACGGATCTAGCTGAACACTGTGAGCAGGACGAACTGCACTAAATGTAAATAGCAGGAACAGATCTAGCTGAACACTGTGAGCAGCACGCACTGCACTAAATGTAAATAGCAGGAACGGATCTAGCTGAACACTGTGAGCAGGACGCACTGACTGCACTAAATGTAAATAGCAGGAACGGATCTAGCTGAACACTGTGAGCAGGACGCACTGCATTAAATGTAAATAGCAGGAACAGATCTAGCCTAATCTAGCTAACTCAAATCAAATGACACTGTCTGTCTCTCTCTCTATCAGCACACCGGAACACACTACACAGGGCCGCCGTGCAGGCGGCCTTATATAGTGTGGGGCGTGTACTAAATCCCCTGAGCCATAATTGGCCAAAGCCACCCTGGCTTTGGCCAATTACAGCTCTCTCTACTGACGGCGCTGTGATTGGCCAAGCATGCGGGTCATAGTGCATGCTTGGCCAATCATCAGCCAGCAATGCACTGCGATGCCGCAGTGAATTATGGGCCGTGACGCGCCACACGAATTTGGCGCGAACGGCCCATAACGTTCGCAATTCGACGGACGGTCGAACAGCCGATGTTCGAGTCGAACATGGGTTCGACTCGAACACGAAGCTCATCCCTAGTCAATAGTATGTAGGGCATAGTACAGCATTCGGTGATTTTTAGCACACAGTACAGGAGTCATATGTAGGGCAGTGCATAGAGGTCAGTAGTACATAGGACAGTGTACAGATATTAGTTGTATGTAGGGTAGTGTACAGGGGGCATTAGTTTATAGGGCAGTGTGCAGAGGTCAGTAGAATGTAAGTCAGTGTATAAGGATCATTAGTACATGGGGCAGTGTACAGGGGTCTGTAGTATGTAAAACAGTGTACAGAGATCAGTAATGTGTAGGGTAGTGTACAGGGGTCATTCGTTTGTAGGGCAGTGTACAGGAAACATTACTTAGGCCAGCGTACAAGGGTCACTAGTTTATAGGGCAGTGTACAGAGGTCAGTAGTATATAGTTCATTGTACAAGTGTCATTAGTATGTAGGGCAGTGTACAAGGATCAGTAGTTTGTAGGGCAGTGTACAGAGGTCAGTAGGATGTAGGTCAGTGCACAGAGATCATTTGTATGTAGGACAGTGTACAGGGGTCATTCGTTTGTAGGACAGTGTACAGGAAACAGTACTTAGGCCAGTGTACAAGGGTCAGTAGTTTGTAGGTCAGTGTACAAGGGTCAGTAGTATGTAGGTCAGTGTACAGGGGTCATTAGTATGTAGGGCAGTGTACAGAGATCTGTAGTGTCTAGGGTACATGGGTCATTAGTATGTAGGGAAATATCCAAGAATTAGTAGTTTGCAGGGCAGTGTACAGGGGTCAGTAGCATGTAGGTCAGTGTACAGAGATCAGTTGTATGTAGGACAGTGTACAGGGCAGTGTTAATTTTAGTCTTAGGACTAAAATGGCATTTTAGTTTTAGTCCCATTTTAGTCTTCTGCAATTGTTTTAGTTTTAGTCGTATTTAGTCGACTAAATCTCCAGTACATTTTAGTCAACTAAAATGTCCTACGTTTTAGACGACTAAAATCTCCAGTACATTTCAGTAATTGCAATTTAGTTTTAGTCATAGTCTTTTGACTAAAATGGCATTTTAGTTTTAGTCTCATTTTAGTCTTAGGACTCGAATGGCTTTTAGTTTTAGTCGTATTTTAGTTATCTCAATTGTTTTTGTTTTAGTCGTATTTTAGTCGACTAAAATAATATTCATTTAGTCGACTAAAATGTTTTAGTCATTTTAGTCGACTAAAATGTTTTAGTCGTTTTAGTCGACTAAATTAACACTGGTACAGGGGTCATTACTATGTAGGGCAGTGTACAGGGATCAGTAGTATGTAGAGCAGTGTAGAGGGGTCGTTAGTATGCATAGCAGTGAACAAGGGTCAGTAGTATGTAGGGCAGTGTACAAAGATCTGTAGTATGTAGGGTACAGAGGGACTACTAAGGGTCCCAGAACAATGACACATTGACACTTGGGGATCCCTAAACAATGACACACTGATGGTGCTGTGTTAATTGGTTATTGATTTTTAATCTTTTCTTCTGTTAAGAAACATAGCCAACAAAACCCTTGTTTTCTAGCTGCAGTGGTTTCTTTCTTCTCCAGTCTCAGCAGGGCAGAGTACAGGGGTTAATATGGCAGAGTTCAGGGGTTAGCAGGTAGGACTATCAGGATCTGCAGAGCAGTATACAGGGGTCAGCAGGGTGGATTACAGGGGTTGGCAGGGCAGAGTACAAGGGTCAGCAGAGCAGACTACAGGGATTAACGGGGCTGAGTACAGAAGTTGGCAGGGCAGACTACAGAGGTTAGCAGGGCAGTGTACAGGGGTCAGTAAGGCAGTATACAAGGGTCAGCAGATCAGTGTTTAGATGGCAGTAGGGTAGACTACAGGAAGCAGCAGATCAAACTACAGAGATCAGTAGTCTGTAGGGCAAAAGTGGTTTCCGCCATATGTAGAGCAGTGCAGAAAAGCTGCAGTAATACATTGCTACCCGTTCTGGTGTGCTGATCCCTGCCAGCCCTCCTCTGCGATCCATCTAGTGTGATGTCACATACAAGCGCCTGGGACAGACAGGTGGGCTTCAAGGGATCAGTGCAATACATGTAGCAATGTGACATCTTGATGCCGCTCTGCATATGGGGAGGATCATTCAGAAGGAAGGTCAGCACAGTGGGGATGCAATCTACCCATCACCTGTTCCCGATCCCTGTAATGTTCTGTATACTATAGCCCTGGTTTGTTTAAATGTAAGACTTGTTTTCTGCAAAAGTGATATCATGATTAGGATCTTTATTAATGAACTGTAAGGTTATGTGTAGGGATAAACAGCTTGTTTTAGGGTTAGGGTCTAGGTTTTTTGGGGCTAATTTACAGTTAGGGCAGGGGTTAAACATAGGGTTCAAGTTTTGGTTGAGAAAAAAAAACACATGCAGCACATCTCTGCAATAGATACACATTTCCCATTTAAAGACCCTGCAATTACAGAAAATACCTGTTGATCAGACAAAAATGCACTCATCTCCCAAGTGCTCTTGTGGGCAGACAACACACAGCATTTTTTGGACTGGGTGTTGTCAGCCCTGCCCAGGTTTCTCTTCCCAAACTATTAAGACCTACACGCCCATCTCCACAACCTAGCAGTATCAGCCCCAAGAAAAAGAACTCGGGGGGCTAATTACTCTCCTTGAGATTACACAGGATCGGAGCGCTGGACACAGGACAACTCTGAATTTCCAACATGATCAACTGGTATATTCAAAGCAACTGGTTTATTTAAAGTGGTTCTAAAGGCTCAAGTTTTTTTGTTTTTTTTACCTTAACCACTTGAGCCCCGGACCATTATGCTGCCTAAGGACCAGAGGTCTTTTTCCAATTTGGCACTGCGTCGCTTTAACTGCTAATTGCGCGGTCATGCAATGCTGTACCCAAACGAAATTTGCGTCCTTTTCTTCCCACAAATAGAGCTTTCTTTTGATGGTATTTGATCACCTCTGCGGTTTTTATTTTTTGCGCTATAAACGGAAAAAGACCGAAAATTTTGAAAAAAAATGATATTTTCTACTTTTTGTTATAAAAAAAATCCAATAAACTAAATTTTAGTCATACATTTAGGCCAAAATGTATTCGGCCACATGTCTTTGGTAAAAAAAATGTCAATAAGCGTATATTTATTGGTTTGCGCAAAAGTTATAGCATCTACAAACTAGGGTACATTTTCTGGAATTTACACAGCTTTTAGTTTATGACTGCCTATGTCATTTCTTGAGGTGCTAAAATGGCAGGGCAGTACAAAACCCCCCCAAATGACCCCATTTTGGAAAGTAGACACCCCAAGGAAATTGCTGAGAGGCATGTTGAACCCATTGAATATTTATTTTTTTTGTCCCAAGTGATTGAAAAATGACAAAAAAAAAAAAAAAAAAAAATATTTACAAAAAGTCGTCACTAAATGATATATTGCTCACACAGGCCATGGGCCTATGTGGAATTGCACCCCAAAATACATTCTGCTGCTTCTCCTGAGTATGGGGATACCACATGTGTGGGACTTTTTGGGAGCCTAGCCGCGTACGGGGCCCCGAAAACCAATCACCGCCTTCAGGATTTCTAAGGGTGTAAATTTTTGCTTTCACTCTTCACTGCCTATCACAGTTTCGGAGGCCATGGAATGCCAAGATGGCACAAAACCCCCCAAAATGACCCCATTTTGGAAAGTAGACACCCCAAGCTATTTGCTGAGAGGCATATTGAGTCCATGGAATATTTTATATTTTGACACAAGTTGCGGGAAAGTGACACTTTTTTTTTTTTTTTTTTTTTTTTTTCATAAAGTTGTCACTAAATGATATATTGCTCACACAGGCCATGGGCATATGTGGAATTGCACCCCAAAATACATTTAGCTGCTTCTCCTGAGTATGGGGATACCACATGTGTGGGACTTTTTGGGAGCCTAGCCGCGTACTGGACCCCGAAAACCAATCACTGCCTTCAGGATTTCTAAGGGTAAAAATTTTTGATTTCACTCTTTACTGCCTATCACAGTTTCGGAGGCCATGGAATGCCCAGGTGGCACAAAACCCCCCCAAATGACCCCATTTTGGAAAGTAGACACCCCAAGCTATTTGCTGAGAGGCATGGTGAGTATTTTGCAGCTCTCATTTGTTTTTGAAAATGAAGAAAGACAAGAAAAAACATTTTTTTTTTTCTTTTTTCAATTTTCAAAACTTTGTGACAAAAAGTGAGGTCTGCAAAATACTCACTATACCTCTCAGCAAATAGCTTGGGGTGTCTACTTTCCAAAATGGGGTCATTTGGGGGGGTTTTGTGCCACCTGGGCATTCCATGGCCTCCGAAACTGTGATAGGCAGTGAAGAGTGAAATCAAAAATTCACGCCCTTAGAAAGCCTGAAGGCGGTGCTTGGTTTTCGGGGTCCCGTACGCGGCTAGGCTCCCAAAAAGTCTCACACATGTGGTATCCCCGTACTCAGGAGAAGCAGCAGAATGTATTTTGGGGTGTAATTTCACATATTTCCATGGCATGTTTGAGCAATATATCATTTAGTGACAACTTTGTGCAAAAAAAAAAAAAAAAAAAAAAATTTGTCTCTTTCCCGCAACTTGTGTCGCAATATAAAATATTCCATGGACTCGACATGCCTCTCAGCAAATAGCTTGGGGTGTCTACTTTCCAAAATGGGGTCATTTGGGGGGGTTTTGAACTGTCCTGGCATTTTATGCACAACATTTAGAAGCTTATGTCACACATCACCCACTCTTCTAACCACTTGAAGACAAAGCCCTTTCTGACACTTATTGTTTACATGAAAAAGTTTTTTTTTTTTGCAAGAAAATTACTTTGAACCCCCAAACATTATATATTTTTTTAAAGCAAATGCCCTACAGATTAAAATGGTGGGTGTTTCATTTTTTTTTTTCACACAGTAATTGCGCAGCGATTTTTCAAACGCATTTTTTGGGGAAAAAACACACTTTTTTTAATTTTAATGCACTAAAACACACTATATTGCCCAAATGTTTGATGAAATAAAAAAGATGATCTTAGGCCGAGTACATGGATACCAAACATGACATGCTTTAAAATTGCGCACAAATGTGCAGTGGCAACAAAATAAATACATGTTTAAAAGCCTTCAAAAGCCTTTACAGGTTACCACTTTAGATTTACAGAGGAGGTCTACTGGAAAAATTACTGCACTCGATCTGGCCTTCGCGGTGATACCTCACATGCATGGTGCAATTGCTGTTTACGTTTGACGACAGACCGCCGCTTGCGTTTGCCTTAGCGCGAGAGCAGGGGGCGACAGGGGTGTTTTTTTTTTTTTTTTTTTTTTTCTTTATTATTTTTTTGCTTTTTTAATCTTACTTTTAAACTGTTCCTTTCATATTTTTTTTTTTAATCATTTTTATTGTTATCTCGGGGAATGTAAATATCCCCTATGATAGCAATAGGTAGTGACAGGTACTCTTTTTTGAAAAAATTGTGGTCTATTAGACCCTAGATCTCTCCTCTGCCCTCAAAGCATCTGACCACACCAAGATCGGTGTGATAAAATGCTTCCCCAATTTCCCAATGGCGCTATTTACATCCGGCGAAATCTAAGTCATGAAATACTCGTAGCTTCCGGTTTCTTAGGCCATAGAGATGTTTGGAGCCACTCTGGTCTCTGATCAGCTCTATGGTCAGCTGGCTGAATCACCGGCTGCATTCTCAGGTTCCCTGTTGAGACAGGAGAGCCAGAGAAAAACACGGAAGACGGTGGGGGGGGGGGGCATTCCCTCCCACGGCTTGTAAAAGCAGTCTAGAGGCTAATTAGCCGCTAGGATTGCTTTTACATGAAAGCCGACCGCTGGCTGAAAAGAATGATACCAAGATGATACCTAAACCTGCAGGCATCATTCTGGTATAACCACTCAAAGTCGTGAATGGCGTACCTGAAGACAAAAAAATGGTTAACAATGGTTAACAATAAAGCACAGTAAAGTGTAAATAATTACACACCTGAAAAACAAACATGATAAAACATAATAACAATAACAATAACAATAACAATCAATAACAATAACAATAACAATAACAATAAAACATTGCAGAATAGAATACAGTAAAAAAGAGCAGAACAATAGAGAGAGAGAAAAGAGAGAGAGAGAACAATAAAACAACAACTATTTTTTTTTATTTCATATTTTTTTTTTTTGTTTACACTTTTTTTGTAACTAACTTTTATAACGGTAACCGGTTCCAGGTTCGGGTCTCTCAAAATGCGATGGCATCTTGGGAGACCCTGTGAAAGTGCGCCTAGCCTGTGCAATGCTGTACCCTACGCTAATACTCAACTAGTGCATGGTAGCGTTCAAAACATTCACCAATGCAAAGACCAGGATTGTCAGGACAGGAGGGACAATAATAGCGGGTGTCACGCCTATATCCGCGCTTGCTGCAGACACGACATCTTTTTTGGGGGGTTCGTTGGGTAGGGGTACTTGGGAGGACATAAAAATGCCTCTCATGCAGCCGACTGCATTTGGTTGGGGATGTGAATGGGGGAAGTACGGGCGCTGCAGAAGCGGTGGGTTCCCAATTAGGATTGGCGAATGCAGCAGGAAAGGCATCATGGGCACGACGGGCCTGTGTTTGTCTTTTTGGTGGCAGCGGGACACTACTTGTGCTTGCCACCTCACCAGCTTCAACTGCACTTATGGGACTCGCCACGTCACCAAGTGTTACTGCAGTGCTGGTTTGACTACGACCGGGGTGTACTAGGCCGCTGGCGCTTGCCAGTTCACCAAAACGCTACCAAAAAACTGTTAGCGATCGCAGGGATCAGGCCTGACTCTGCGAACGCTGCAGTTATGCGTTTAGTGTTTTGTAAGTGACAGTGATCGATCGATACCGCACTTGGGTGGGCTGGGCCGGGCCGGGCGGAGGGGCAAAACGCAGGTGCTAGCAGGTATCTGGGCTGATCCCGCTAACACTGCGTTTTTGGGAACCCTAAACTGCTGGTGACGCTAGTATAGATATGATCGGATCAGATATTGATGCGATCAGATACTATACCACTAAGGGAGGTGTACGGTGCGTGCGTGGGTGTTAGCGGTACTGGCGCTAATCTGACGCTGCCTGGGGCTGGTGCTTGCCAGTTCACCAAAATACTACCAAAAAAACTGTTAGCGATCGCAGGGATCAGGCCTGACTCTGCGAACGCTGCAGTTATGCGTTTAGTGTTTTGTAAGTGTCAGTAATCGATCGATACTGCACTTGGGTGGGCTGGGCTGGGCCGGGCGGAGGGGCAAAACGCAGGTGCTAGCAGGTATCTGGGCTGATTCCGCTAACACTGCGTTTTTGGGAACCCTAAACTGCTGGGGACGCTAGTATAGATCTGATCGGATCAGATATTGATCCGTTCAGATACTATACCACTAAGAGAGGCGTATGCTGCGTGCGTGGGTGTTAGCGGTACTGGCGCTAACCTGACGCCTGGGGCTGGTGCTTGCCAGTTCACCAAAATGCTACCAAAAAAACTGTTAGCGATCGCAGGGATCAGGCCTGACTCTGCGAACGCTGCAGTTATGCGTTTAGTGTTTTGTAAGTGACAGTGATCGATCGATACTGCACTTGGGTGGGCTGGGCCGGGCCGGGCGGAGGGGCAAAACGCAGGTGCTAGCGGGTATCTGGGCTGATCCCGCTAACACTGCGTTTTTGGGAACCCTAAACTGCTGGGGACGCTAGTATAGATCTGATCGGATCAGATATTGATGCGTTCAGATACTATACCACTAAGGGAGGTGTACGGTGCGTGCGTGGGTGTTCGCGGTACTGGCGCTAATCTGACGCTGCCTGGGGCGACGCATATCACCGCCGGGCGATCGGGGGGCTAAACCTTTATTCGGTAATAAACGGCGGGTGCCCTGACACTATAAAAAATAAACGAACTAACCAGCGTCACCCGTAACGGTTATACGGTGATCAGTGGTGAAAGGGTTAACTAGGGGGCAATCAAGGGGTTAAAACATTTATTAGGTAGTATATGGGGGTCCCTGACGCTATAAAACGCTGACGGCGAACCTAAATATTTACCTCACTAACTAGCGTCACCAGCGACACTAATACAGCGATCAGAAAAATGATCGCTTAGTGACACTGGTGACAGGGGGTGATCAAGGGGTTAAAACTTTATTAGGGGGGGTTAGGGGGGTACCCTAGACCTAAAGGGGGGTAATACTAACTGTCCCAACACTAACTGTCACAAACTGACACTATGCAGTAATCAGAAAAAAAAAAAAAAAACTGCTGGTGTCAGTTTGTGACAGGGGGGGGGGGGGGGTGATTGGGGGGGGATCGGGGGGCGATCGGGGGGGGGGATCGGGGTGATTTGTGTGCCTGGCATGTTCTACTGTGTGTGTAGTGTTTGGTGCACTCACATACTTGTCGTCTCTCCTCGGGCCGGAACGGAAAATACCGACCCGAGGGGAGATGACATCACTTCCTTTGCTGCTGTTTAGCATACAGCAGCAAAGGAATGATTCGATTGGCCGGCGGCGATCGCGAGGGGGGGGCCACGAACGGATGGTCTCCCCCTCATCACCGATCGCCGCTGGACAAACGACGACCGCCTCGGGCACCGGGGGGGGGTCCGATCGGACCCCCCACCCGCGGAAGGCAAATCACGTACCCTGTACGTGATTTTGCCTGTCCGTGCCACTTTGCCGACGTACATCGGCGTGAGGCGGTCGTCAAGTGGTTAATACATTCTATGCTTTAAGGTAAAAAACCTTCTGGGCAGTGGTGTATTTAGGTTTTGTGCTGCCCTAGGCCTGACTAAACGCATGCACCCCCCTAATTTAAATACAACCCACCCCATGCTGCCGAGGCCACACCCCTTCCTGTTTAAGACCCACCCTATCATCTGTAAACAACACCCCTTTCTCTTTAGGCTCATTTGGCACCTTTCAGGGGGGAACGGGTACCTGTTTCTGACAGATACCCTTCCCCACTTCTGGGAGACTGCGCTGTCCCCTCTGAAGTTTGCCCCCCTCCTCCTTCCTCCACTGGGCCATTCAGAAAGTGCAACGCGCTTCGCACATGTGCAGTAGGGAACCGGTCCGTTTCCCTTACCATGAATGATAGTGGCAAAACCCAAGAGCCAATCCGAAAATCGGCTGAGGTGTCGACATCACTGGATCCCTGGACAGGTAAGTGTCCTAATATTAAAAGTCAGCAGCTACAGTATTTTCAGCTGCTGAGTTTTAATGCTATCATGGGGGGTCTCACTGTGCCCATCAATTGCAGCCTCACTGTGCCCCATCAAATGCAGTCACTGTGCCCATCAAATGCAGCCACTGTGCCCATCAAATGCAGCCACTGTGCCCTCAAACGCAGCCACTGTACCCATCAAATGCTGCCACTGTGCTATCAAATGCAGTCACTGTGCCCATCAAATGTAGCCACTGTGCCCATCAAACGCAGCCACTGTGCCCATCAAACGCAGCCACTGTGCCCTCAAACGCAGCCACTGTGCCCATCAAACGCAGCCACTGTGCCCAACAAACGCAGCCACTGTGCCCTCAAACGCAGCCACTGTACCCATCAAATGCTGCCACTGTGCTATCAAATGCAGCCACTGTGCCCATTAAATGCTGCCACTGTGCTATCAAATGCAGTCACTGTGCCCACCAAATGCAGCCACTGTGCCCATCAAACGCAGCCACTGTGCCCATCAAACGCAGCCACTGTGCCCATCAAACGCAGCCACTGTGCCCTCAAACGCAGCCATTGTGCCCATCAAATGCTGCCACTGTGCTATCAAACACAGCCACTGTGCCCATCAATTGCAGCCACTGTGCCCATCAATTGCAGCCACTGTGCCCCATCAAACGCAGCCACTGTGCCCCCATCAAACGCAGAAACTGTGCCCCATCAAACGCAGCCACTGTGCCCCATCAAACGCAGCCACTGTGCCATCAAACGTAGCCATTGTGCCATCAAATGTAGCTATTGTGCCCTCAAACGCAGCCACTGTGCTATCAAACGCAGCCACTGTGCCCTCAAATGCAGCCACTGTGCCCATCAAATGCAGCCACCATGCCCATCAAATGCAGCCACTGTGCCATCAAATGCAGCCACTGTACCATCAAACGCAGCCACTGTGCCATCAAACGCAGCCATTGTGCCATCAAACGTAGCCATTGTGCCCTCAAACGCAGTCACTGTGCCCTCAAACGCAGCCACTGTGCCCTCAAACGCAGCCACTGTGCCCATCAAATGCTGCCACTGTGCCCATCAAATGCTGCCACTGTGCCCATCAAATGCAGCCACTGTGCCCATCAAATTCTGCCAGTGCCCATCAAATGCTGCCAGTGCCCATAACACTGATATACTTTAATAAATCACTGTACCTGCTGTCCTGGGGGTTTCCCTCGTGCTCCTCTCTCTCCTCCTGACGTCACAGCCCCAGGGCCAAGGAGAAGATTCACTGCAGGAAAGCAGTGCAGGGGAGGGTAGGCGGAGCTTAAGGCTCCACCTGTCACCTGTTGCTCATGGGGGCGCGAGTGACACACGCCGCCCCCCCGCATGAGAGAAAGCCCCCCCCCACTCGTCTTGCTGATTCCCGGCTCCCGCTGCCGCCTCCCGCACACATGCAGCCCACGGCGGTCGGCTTTCTGTAGCTGCGCCGTGGTGTATGGGCGTGCTTGTCAGAGAGTAGGGGGGCGTGAGATACACGCCCCCAACCTCTGCCAAGCACGCCCATACACAGTGGCGCCGCTGCAGAAAGCCGGCCGCCGTGGGCTGCATGTGTGCGGGAGGCGGCAGCGGGAGCCGGGAATCAGCAAGACGGGTGGGGGGGCTTTTTCTCATGCGGGGGGGTGGCCCTTTTTGCCACCCCCCCGCAAAGTTCCGCCCTAGGCCTAGGCCTTGTCGGCCTAGGCCAAAACACAGCCCTGCTTCTGGGTGCAACTCCCCCTTATACTTACCTGAGCTCCATCTCGATCCAGCGCTTTGCACACAGGAGCCATTGGCACCTGCTGCTGTCAATCACAACCAGTAAGCCAATGAAAAGAGAGCAGGGGTGGGGCCAGGCAACATTCTGTGCGTGAATAGACACATAGAGCGTGGCTGGGAAGCATGCCTGTTCCAGTGCCCCCTTAGCAAGAGGCTTGCTATTGGGGGCAGCAGGGAGGAGCCAGTTGATCAGGCAGGGGACCCAAAAAGAAGAGGATCAGAGCTGCTCTGTGCAAAATCATTCCACAGAGCAGGTAAGTATAACATGTTTGGGTTTTTTTTTTTTTTTTTTAACTGTTCCTTTAGAATCACGTTAAAGCTGAACTCTGGAAAACTAAAATGTTTTTACCTGCTCATTTAGTCTAGGGGACTGGTAAAAGAAATTTACCATATATGTTGTAAATACGTATGAACAGTGTATTAACAGTACTGGAGCCAACTTCATTTGTCAATACATTTTGTGATGGTACTTGACAGTTTCTAGAAGCTGAAAAATAGTGTAATTTGCCAGTTATCAACTGTACCAGTGTGCTGCAAAAAGCCACCTTGATCTTATCTCTAATTAATCTGCTATGTTAATGCAAACCACTAATGATGAAATATTTGTCTTCTGTATTATTGTAGTTTCTGTATGGTCAGAAATGCTTGTCACGGCCTCAAAAGCCGCGTACACACGGTCGGATTTTCCAGCGGGGAAATGTTGGATGTGAGCTTGTTGTCGGAAAGTCCGACTGTGTGTATGCTCCATCGAATATTTGCTGTCGGACTTTCCGCCAACAAATGTTTGATAGCAAGTTCTCAAATTTTCAGCCAACAAAGTCCGATCGTGTGTACACATGTCCGTCGCACAAAAGTTCACGCATGCTCGGAATCAAACTGAAGGAGCCATACCTACTATTGAACTTCCTTTTTCTCAGCTCGTCATACGTCTTGTACGTCATTGCGTTCCCACGTTCGTAATTGTTGGCCAACATTTGTGTGACCGTGTGTATGCAAGACAAGTTTGAGCCAACAACCTTCGAACAAAATCCACGGTTTTGTTGGCGGTAAGTCCGATCATGTGTACGCAGCATCAGAGAGCCCTTACATGACCTGACTTTTACCATGTCAAGCAATACTCAATTCAGATGCAGTACATCACATGGTGTATGGATAGCCTGATGATGCTCAAATATGCTGGAGGTTAAAAGTCCTGTCTCCTATAAGGTATCCTAAAAGTTACATACCATGACACATTACTGAATCAGTAAAAAAAAAAGTTGAGGTCAGTGGGAAGAACTACTGAGCACAGTCGTGGATCAAGAAAATGAAAACAACAGTTTTTGTTTCCCATTACATTTCAGCGAAGAATTTTCTCTTGAATGAAGAGGCATTCTGGCAACACATGCAGCAAAAAAAGTAGTTCTTTTTGAGTATTTATTTTTTTTTTGCTGATAGGGTATTTTTAAGTGCAATAGGGCAATGTATGTTGTAATAACTTTGATATACCCTTAAAATACCCTATCTTTAAAATACCCCATCAGTTTGAAGTTGCCATAACCCAAATCCAGCAAGCCCTTCGTGCAACATAAATAATTATTGAGAAGTATGGAAGATAAGAATTTTCAGGGATGAAAGAGATAGCGTGATCAGATCATAAACTAATAAATACATAGCTTGCACAACTGCAATCTCAGCATTTGATATTTGCACCATGCAGATCAGTGTCAGGTGGCAGCAGTAGAAGTTGTTTTTTTAATTATTATGATTTTGCATGTGTACCCTTATTTAATAGGCAGGCCATTTTATAACTTTCAAGGAATAGTAAATGCTTACCTTGCAAAGTCATGATTCATTTAGCTTGCTTACCTTAAGTACCCAAATATTTGCAAAAGAAAAGAAAAAGATTCACTATATTAAGTGTCACTAAACCCACATCATAAAAAAACTATTAATAAATGCTGTATTACACGCTCACTCAGTGACTAGATTCCTTTTCTGTATTCTGCTGTTCTCTATCTCCACCTTCTGTCCATGACCCCAATTCAGCTAGAGATTTTGCAGCTGTGGTGGCAGCTCTGCACGTGCTCAGTTTTCAGTGAGTTTCTATGCTGAGCATTTCCTCCCTCTCACGTTTGAGCAGCCCATGTGACTATAGAGTCACATGTGTAAGTGTATACACAATGGTAAATGACAGCCCACTCCCTCCCTCCTCCTCCATGCCTACTAACCAGTTAAACACAAAGGGGGTGAAATATTACATGTAGATTGATGGAGGCTTCACCTCCCTCTTATTCTAAGACACAGGCTGGAGGGGCATCACACAGCTAATGACTGGCAGAAATCTGCCCACACCATGTTCTTGCCAAAAAATAATAACGATAATAAAGATTTGATATCAAATATATACTTGCATGACAATTTAAAACAGTTTATTGATATTAATTATTTATTTTTACTCTGTATTCCAAAGGCTGTTTTTGTTTTTTTGTTTTGTTTTTTAACATGTTACCAGTAGCAGAGGACTGGAAGCTCCTCCTGCTTATATTTCCCTGCAAACAGGCTGGGAAAGATCTGGGTCATGTGACAGTTGTATATTGATTAGGAAAAAGGTACTTAATGTAAATTAACCAGTGTGTTTATTATCACTTTAACTACTTCCCACCCGCCCACCATCTAATCATGGCAGATCGGTGTGGCTCTCGTTCTGGGACAACGTAAAATGATGGCTCCCAGTTTAGCCATGATTGTGGGCTCATTGTGGGACACGGCCAGAGCTGGACTGGGACAAAAATTTGCCCCTGGACTTCATCCATACTGGCCCACTTTGACAGGTGGCAGGTCTCTCCCATACCGGCCGGCCGGACAAACCCGCCCCTCCCAGGGCAAAGAATCAGTTCGGTACCCCCCATAATGGGACAAGATTAGGCAGGAAAGTGAGAAATTCCCTGGCCATAGTTGTTGAGTCAGCTGTCTGTCCCCTCCCCCGTGCTCTTTCTGGTTCCCCCTGTGCTCCTCTGGTCCCCCCATGCTCCTCTGGTCCCCCCCATGCTTCTCTGGTCCCCCCTGCTTCTCTGGTCCCCCCTTCACATTTCTCTGGTACCCCCCTGCTCATCTGGTGCCCTGTTCTCCTCTGGTCCCCCGTGCTCCTCTGGTCCCCCCTTCACATTTCTCTGGTACCCCCCTGCTCATCTGGTGCCCTGTTCTCCTCTGGTCCCCCGTGCTCCTCTGGTCCCATAGCCAAAACAAGAAAAGAGAGGAAATCCCTGCTAATTAATGGAATTTTTGGGGGGCCCCTAGGTCACCAGAACTAGTGTCCCTATTGGAAGATTTCCCCTCTATTACTTTTCTGGGGACAACCCAAAATGTGGGATTTTCTTTTACTTTCACTTTCAATGATAATTGTAAACAGGACAAATAGAGAGGGTGAATCTCCCTAAAGGGGATACAGACAACAATACAAACTGACACGTGTTCTCAGGGCCGGTGCAAGGATTTTTATCTACCTAGATGAAGGTACATTTTGCATTTTTTAGGTGTGGGTTAGAGTGTGTGTGTGGGGGGGGGGGGCTCTAAAAATGTTTTAATCTTTTTAAAATATGCCTGACTTTTTTTAGTTCATAATTTTTTTTAGTTATTTTTTTTTTAGTTATTTTTTTTTTTTTTATATGACTAGATGGACTTTTTTCAACCTGACTAACTATGTAACTTTGATAATTTCATGCTCCCAACTTTGTGGGAACAGTTTGGGGATGGCCCCTTCCTGTTCCAACATTACTGAGCACCAGTGCACAAAGCAAGGTCCATAAAGACATGGATGAGCGAATATGGAGTGGAAAACCTTGACTGGCTTTTACAGAGTCCTGACCTCAACCCAATAGAACACCTTTGGGATGAACTGGAGAGGAGACTGCGAGCCAGGCCTTCTCGTCCAACATCAGTGTCTGACCTCACAAATGTGCTTTTGGAGGAATGGTCAAACATTCCCAGACACATTCCTAAACCTTGTGGACAGCCTTCCCAGAAGAAATGAAGCTGTTATAGCTGCACAGGATGGGCCAATTCAATACTGAGCCTTAGGGACTAAGGCTGGGATGCCATTAAGGCTCATGTGCATGTAAAGGCAGGTGTCCCAATACTTTTGACAATATAGTGTAAGTGAGGCTGAAAACAAGAGGTTCAGGAGCTCATAAAGAACGTTTCAAGAAGGCAGAGAAACATTTTAATGAAAAATATATTACAGGGCTATTAACTAGTGAATGTATATAGATTATTTTTGGAGAGGAAGAAAATAGTTCAGTGTCAATTTAATAGAGTGCTAAGAACATTTGTGAAGCACAGTGTTTTAAATAAATATGTGTTTTTTCTAAAGCAGTGATATAGTCTCTTTGGTTCCTATGTCACCACTTTTCATTCATGCACAAAAGTACTGAAGAATTCAAACTACATTGTTATAATTTAAAAGTTAAAATTGGTGTAGAAGGAAGTACAAACAAGGCATGTTATATTTGCAGTTACTGTGCAAAGCATCTGGTAAATTCCTAACATTGTTACAGCATACAGGGGTTAAAATGTGGTTGAGCACCTGGTGATTGCTGCAGGAAATCATATTGTTTTTAATGTTTTGATCTACATTTTTTATACAAAGAACCAAGAAGTTTCCTGGAA
The DNA here is from genome assembly GCA_037952925.1 of Lithobates clamitans. Lineage (NCBI taxonomy): Eukaryota > Metazoa > Chordata > Amphibia > Anura > Ranidae > Lithobates > Lithobates clamitans. The sequence continues at coordinate 7,319,495 of JBBGZY010000076.1, read as the reverse complement.
GAAGTAGGTGAAAGTTATGTAAAGAAATATACTTCCTACATAAAAAGTGATAAATATACTGTACAAAATACAAATGAAAACAGCTAAAATATAAAAAATATACAGGTGCATCTCATAAAATTAGAATATCATCAAAAAGTTAATTTATTTCAGTAATTCAATTAAAAAAAGTGAATCTCATATATTTTATATTGATGCGTCACACACAGAGTGATATATTTCAAGCATTTCTTTCTTTTAATTTGTATGATTATGGCTTACAGCTAGTGAAAACCCCAAATCCAGTGTAGCACCCTCTAGGTAGGTAGGTTCTAGAGGTAGGATTTTTGTGGACAGGTAAATTTAGGCAGGCCTGGCTGGCAGTCAGGCCTGTTTTTTTTTTTGTTTTCACTCTGGGCTGGGAGTGACTCAGGGTAGCAGCTGGTGGCTCACAGGCAGCATCACCAAGACATCCCCCTTCTTTCCAGAAGATTCTGTCTGGGGTATTCTAAGAAGCCTTGACCAATCCCCAACTTGGATTGGCAGGCCTCATTAAATACCCAGGGTCAGCCCAGCTGGGGAGGATTTATGGGTTGGAAGAGCTGAAGTGAGAGAGTGTGGAGGCTGTCAGGGCCTTTAAGGGAGCTCTGGAGGGGGGGCGATCTTGGGCCTGGGCTCGAGTGCAGTTGGGACCACCTTCAAGAACGCATGAAGAGGTCCTGGACCAGAGGCACAAGAGAGAGTAAGGAGAGTACAGCGGGAGAGAGCACTACTAAGGGACTCCAGGGAGGACAACTGGTCACAGCCAAGAGGGCTGGTGAATGAGGCACAGTCAGGAGGACTGGGGAGGCACGCCTATGAGGACTAGGAGCATGCAGTCTGAGACGGGTGCAGAACTTGAAGAGTGGACTGTGGTAAATGGGGCAGTAGAGAGAGGCAGCTGCAGCCGGGAGAGCTGGCAGGGCCTGAAGATGGGTTACTAGGCTCAGTAGCTGCGTGTAGGACTGCTAGTACCAGAGACTCTCTATTTTGCTACACTATAGGGGCCCGCAGTCCCTGCCTGCAAAGGGCAATTGCTAAAGGCCTGGCTGAGCCAGTGTCAGGCCTAACCACTTTGTGCTAGCTGTACCTGAAGATTAAAGAGGAAGCGATGTGCTGGAGGAGAAAGACCTAGATATTATAGAGGAAGCGATGTGCTGGAGGAGTAAGACCTGGAGATTAGAGAGGAAGTGATGTGCAGGAGGAGAAATGGAGGGTATACACTGGATTGTATATAGTTGTCACAAGCAAGTGCTACCAAATATACTGGGCATCCCATATTTCCCTTACCCCATCCTAGTTCAATCCCCTCAATAAAATACAAAAAACAAAGCATGTGGACTGTTCTATGTCTCTGAGTATCTGACAGGTGAATGCCGGGCTGGGCAGGGTGACAGACAATCCAACATTTCAGCTACACTAGTATCTCAGAAAATTAGAATATTACATAAGACCAATAAAAAACGGATTTTTTATAAAGAAATGTTGGCTTACTGAAAAGTATGTCAATGTACAGTATAGTATTCACTTAATACTTGGTCGGGGCTCCTTTTGCATGAATTACTACATCAATGTGACGTGACATTATTATTATTATACGAGATTTATATAGCGCCAACAGTTTACTCAGCGCTTTACAATGTATAAGGGGGACAACACAATTACAGTACAGTTCAATACAAAAGGTACAGGAGGGCCCTGCTCGTAGAGCTTACATTCTAAAGGGAGGGGGTGGTGGTACAAAAGGTAATAGCTGCAAAGAGTGATTTGATGGGGGTGGCTCAGGGTGGACATGGTGGCGTTCAGCCTAAGGCACTGTTGAGGTGTTATGAAAGCCAGTGGCGGCTGGTGAAGTTTTAGGATGGGGGGGCGCCAGACCCCACCCTTCCTTTTTGACCCCTCCCACTTGGTGAAAATGGGCGTGGTTTCAGCAAAATAGTGGGCGTGGCTCTAAGGTGGTGTGGTTAGCGTCTGAAATGAATGAGGGATGTAGGGAGAGGGAAAGAGGGACAGCAGGCCTAGATCCTACACAACAATAGAAATGTGTATTCTAGAAAGTTTAACAATCAGCAGATAAAGATACTCCAAAAACCTGGTGTTAGCACTTCAATCATCCTGGCACCATGGTTGTTATGGTGTCAGGATGATTGAAGCGCATTATTTCTATTCTTACATTGTAATATAAAATTAAATCATTCAACTCACCATAAAGCAGAATCAGTGGGAGCCCCGAGTGTGTCACTAGCCACGTCGCCTACAACCAGATGCCATCAGGTGTCTCCAGCAGTCCGTCCTTACATGCAGCCTGTGTCACATCAAATGCAGCCTCTGTCAAATAAAATGCAGCCTCTGTCCCCCCAAATGCAGCCTCTGTCTCCCCAAATGCAGCCTCTGTCCCCCCCCAATGCAGCCTCTGCCCCCCCAAATGCAGCCTCTGCCCCCCCCAAATGCAGCCTCTGCCCCCCCAAATGCAGCCTCTGTCTCCCCCAAAATGCAGCCTCTGCCCCCCCCCTCCAATTGCAGCCTCTATCCCCCCAAAATGCTGCCTGTCCCCCCCCCAATACAGCCTCTGTCCCCCCCAAATGCGCCGGCGGTACTTACCTTGGGTCTCCTGCGGTGTCCTCCTCCTCACACTGGCACCAGCATTCTTCCTGTTTCCTCTCTCGGCCGTAATAAGAGAGAGAATCAGGAAGTGACATCTGACTCAGGACAGATGTAAATCAAATCTGAAGTGCCGAGTAGCTTCCGCCCGGCGCCTGTAGTAGCTACTCGGCGCTTCAGAAAACGCCACAAGGCGGGCTAAACGCCCGCAAATGCAGCGCCACGTCTGCAATCTCGTGATTGCATAGACGTGGCGCTTCCTATAAGTGCACTGTGTCCGGCGTCGCACTGTGTCCGGCGTCCGAACACAGTGCACTTAAGGACTTTTTTTCTTTTTTTTTTTTCAAAGGGCCAGTAATAAAAAAAAAAAATTTATTTTTTTTATTTTTTTAATTTTTATTTGCTGCCTGAAAGGGGGGGGGGCAGCACCCAGGCGCCCCCTATGGACGGGCCACCACTGATGAAAGCCCAGGTTGCTTTGATAGTGGTCTACAGCTCATCTGCATTGTTGGGTCTGCTGTTTCTCATTTTCTTCATGTCAATACCCCACAGATTCTCTATGGTGTTTATTTCAGGCGGGTTTGCTGGCCAATCAAACACAGTGATATCATAATCATTAAGACAGGTATTGGCACTTTTGGCAGTGTGGGGAGGTGCTAAGTTCTGCTGGGAAATAAAATCAGCATCTCCATATAGCAAGTCCAAAGTCAGCACAACACTCTAGCAGGAAATTCTAGAGCACTTCATGCTTTCCTCTGCTGACCAGCTTTTGGAGATGCTAATTTCATTTTCCAGCAAGACTTGGCACCTCCCCACACTGCCAAAAGTACCAATACCTGGTTTAATGATCATGGTATCACTGTGCTTGATTGGCCAACAAACTTGCCTAACCTAAACCCCATAGAGAATCTGTAGGGTATTGTCAAGAGGAAGATGAGAGACACCAGACCCAACAATGCAGATGAGCTGAAGGCCGCTATTAAAGCAACCTGGGCTTTCATAACACCTCAGCAGTGCCACATGCTGATCGCCTCAATGCCTCGCCGCATTGATGCAGTCATTCATGCAAAAGGAGCCCCGACCAAGTATTGTGTGCATAATATACTGTACATGGACATACTTTTCAGTGAGCTGACATTTCTGTATTAAAATCCTTTTTTTTATTGGTCTTATGTAATATTCAAATTTTCTGAGATACTGGATTTTGGGTTTTCACTAGCTGTAAGCCATAATCATCGAAATTAAAAGAAAAAAATGCTTGAAATATATCACTTTTTGAATTGAATTACTGAAATGAATTAACTTTTTGATGATATTCAAATTTTATGAGATGCATCTGTATATAAGAAATAATATTTTGCTAGATTCTTGGATCAGTGTTTTTATATGTGTGCGTAAACAATGCAGTATTTTTTGCATAGATTTGCCTTGCCACCGCCTAATCAGCAGCAGAGAAAAAGGGGGAAAGAGACTTTGGGACTGCTAGGACAAGTCACAAGACTCTCTACAACTCATGCAACATGCAGCCATGTTCTCTTTCTTATAGTTGTCAACTTATGCAGTAAATCCAGAAGCAATTCTATCTCCAATAACTATTCAAAGTTTGATACCTTACAGTAATAAAGATTTCTTTATTCACATGTGCCAAAAACTCTAAATACGGCTGTGGTGGAGTGGATAAGTTCTTTCCTGTGTAGGCCATTGACAAAAGGAAAACAAAAGGACATTTTTTTTAAAGTGGCGAAGGTCAGTTCACTGGCACCCTACAAATGAGCATCCTTTCCTTAAACACAATTTAGGTTCTCAACATCGACCTCCGTCAACCAGCTCATTTACAACTACTGTAAATTGCAGAGGCAAATGCAAACACAGGAAGTAACATCTAGGTACAGGAGCTCACCAAGATTTTATAAACATTTCCTTGAATCCAATTATCTGAGTTCATGGAAAGAATAATAAAGTGCAGTTTAGTGTGTTTTTAGTGTTGGGTTTTACTGCTGTCTAGAGCTTCATAAGAGAGATTTCCCCTCACTTTCCTGCTGACGATGGTTTCACTAGACAGTAAGTGATGGAAAATCTAGCGCTTCCAAGAAAGGCAAACATGCAGGGCCAAGCAACTTTAACCACTTCAGCCCCGGAAGGATTTACCCCCTTCCTGACCAGAGCACTTTTTACAATTTGGCACTGCGTCGCTTTAACTGCTAATTGTGCGGTCATGCAATGCTGTACCCAAACGAAATTTGCGTCCTTTTATTCCCACAAATAGAGCTTTCTTTTGATGGTATTTGATCACCTCTGCGGTTTTTATTTTTTGCACTATAAAAGGGAAAACATTTTGAAAAAAAATGATATTTTCTACTTTTTGTTATAAAAAAAATCCAATAAACTCAATTTTAGTCATACATTTAGGCCAAAATGTATTCGGCCACATGTCTTTGGTAAAAAAAAATGTCAATAAGCGTATATTTATTGGTTTGCGCAAAAGTTATAGCATCTACAAGCTAGGGTACATTTTCTGGAATTTACACAGCTTTTAGTTTATGACTGCCTATGTCATTTCTTGAGGTGCTAAAATGGCAGGGCAGTACAAACCCCCCCCCCAAATGACCCCATTTTGGAAAGTAGACACCCCAATGAAATTGCTTGCAGGCATGTTGAGCCCATTGAATATTAATTTTTTTTGTCCCAAGTGATTGAATAATGACAAAAAAAAAAATTACAAAAAGTTGTCACTAAATGATATAGTGCTCACACAGGCCATGGGCATATGTGGAATTGCACCACAAAATACATTTAGCTGCTTGTCCTGAGTACGGGGATACCACATGTGTGGGACTTTTTGGGAGCCTAGCCGTGTACGGGGCCCCGAAAACCAATCACCGCCTTCAGGATTTCTAAGGGCGTAAATTTTTGATTTCACTCCTCACTACCTATCACAGTTTTGAAGGCCATAAAATTCCCAGATGGCACAAAACCCCCCCAAATGACCCCATTTTGGAAAGTAGACACCCCAAGCTATTTGCTGAGAGGCATGTTGAGTCCATGGAATATTTTATATTTTGACACAAGTTGCGGGAAAGTGACAAATTTTTTTTTTTCCATAAAGTTGTCACTAAATGATATATCGCTCACACAGGCCATGGGCATATGTGGAATTGCACCCCAAAGTACATTTAGCTGCTTCTCCTGAGTATGGGGATACTACATGTGTGAGACTTTTTGGGAGCCTAGCTGCGTACGGGGCCCCGAAAACCAATCACCGCCTTCAGGATTTCTAAGGGTGTAAATTTTTGATTTCACTCTTCACTGCCTATCACAGTTTCGGAGGCCATGGAATGCCCAGGTTGCACAACCCCCCCCCCCCCAAATGACCCCATTTTGGAAAGTAGACACCCCGAGCTATTTGCTCAGAGGCATGGTAAGTTTTTTGCAGCTCTCATTTGTTTTTGAAAATGAAAAAAGACAAGAAAAAACTTTTTTTTTTTCTTTTTTCAATTTTCAAAACTTTGTGACAAAAAGTGAGGTCTGCAAAATACTCACTATACCTCTCAGCAAATAGCTTGGGGTGTCTACTTTCCAAAATAGGGTCATTTGGGGGGTTTTGTGCCACCTGGGCATTCCATGGCCTCCGAAACTGTGATAGGCAGTGAAGAGTGAAATCAAAAATGTACGCCCTTAGAAAGCCTGAAGGCGGTACTTGGTTTTCGGGGTCCCGTACGTGGCTAGGCTCCCAAAAAGTCTCACACATGTGGTATCCTCATACTCAGGAGAAGCAACAGAATGTATTTTGGGGTGTAATTTCACATATTCCCATGGCATGTTTGAGCAATATATCATTTAGTGACAACTTTGTGCAAAAAAAAAAAAAAAAAAATTTGTCTCTTTCCCGCAACTTGTGTCACAATATAAAATATTCCATGGACTCGACATGCCTCTCAGCAAATAGCTTGGGGTGTCTACTTTCCAAAATGGGGTCATTTGGGGGGGGTTTGAAAAGTCCTGGCATTTTATGCACAACATTTAGAAGCTTATATCACACATCACCCACTCTTCTAACCACTTGAAGACAAAGCCCTTTGTTTACATGAAAAAATTATTATTTTTTTTGCAAGAAAATTACTTTGAACCCCCAAACATTATATATTTTTTTAAAGCAAGTGCCCTACAGATTAAAATGGTGGGTGTTTCATTTTTTTTCACACAGTATTTGCGCAGCGATTTTTCAAACGCATTTTTTTGGGAAAAAACACACTTTTTTAAATTTTAATGCACTAAAACACACTATATTGCCCAAATGTTTGATGAAATAAAAAAGATGATCTTAGGCCGAGTACATGGATACCAAACATGACATGCTTTAAAATTGCGCACAAACATGCAGTGGCAACAAAACAAATACATTTTTAAAAGCCATTAAAAGCCTTTACAGGTTACCACTTTAGATTTACAGAGGAGGTCTACTGCTAAAATTACTGCCCTCGATCTGACCTTCGCGGTGATACCTCACATGCATGGTGCAATTGCTGTTTACATTTGACGCCAGACCAACGCTTGTGTTCGCCTTAGCGCGAGAGCAGGGGGGGGCAGGGGTGCTTTTTTTTTTTTTTTTTTCTTTATTATTTTTTTGCTTTTTTATCTTATTTCTTATCTGCAGTTATGCGTTTAGTGTTTTGTAAGTGACAGTGATCGATCGATACTGCACTTGGGTGGGCTGGGCTGGGCCGGGCGGAGGGGCAAAACGCAGGTGCTAGCAGGTATCTGGGCTGATCCCGCTAACACTGCGTTTTTGGGAACCCTAAACTGCTGGGGACGCTAGTATAGATCTGATCGGATCAGATATTGATCCGTTCAGATACTATACCACTTAGGGAGGCGTATGTTGCCTGCGTGGGTGTTATCGCTACTGGCGCTAACCTGACGCTGCCTGGGGCGACGCATATCACCGCCGGGCAATCAGGGGGCTAAACCTTTATTAGGTAATAAACAGCGGGTGCCCTGACACTATAAAAAATAAACAAACTAATCAGCGTCACCCGTAACGGTTATATGGTGATCAGTGGTGAAAGGGTTAACTAGGGGGCAATCAAGGGGTTAAAACATTTATTAGGTAGCATATGGGGGTCCCTGACGCTATAAAACGCTGACGGCGAACCTAAATATTTACCTCCCTAACTAGCGTAATCAGTGACACTAATACAGCGATCAGAAAAATGATCGCTTAGCAACACTGGAGACGGGGGGTGATCAAGGGGTTAAAACTTTTCTAAGGGGGTTAGGGGGGTACCCTAGACCTAAAGGGGGCTAACACTAACTGCCCTACCACACTAACTGTCACAAACTGACACCAATGCAGTAATCAGAAAAAACAAAAACTAAAAAAAAAAAAAAAAACTGCTTGGTGTCAGTGTGACGGGGGGAGGGGTGATTGGGGGGTGATCGGGGGAGGGTCGAGGGGTAAAGGGGGGTGTATTGTGTGCCTGGCATGTTCTACTGTGAAGTGTTGTGTTGTGTTGGTGCACTCACATTGCAGTCTTCTCTCCTCGGTGCCGGAACGGAAAATACCGAGCCGATGAGAGATGACATCATTTCCTCTGCCTCTGTGTACTATACAGAGGCAGGGGAATGATCCCATTGGCTGTGAGCGATCGGGAGGGGAGGGCCACGAATGGATGGCCTCCCCCTCACCTCCGATCGCCGGGGGACAAACGCCGACCGCCTCGGGCACCGGGGGGTCCGATTGGACCCCCCGCCCGCGGGAGGCAGATCACGTACAGGTACGTGATTCTGCCTGCCCGTGCCATTCTGCTGACGTATATCAGCGTGAGGCGGTCAGCAAGTGGTTAAGACATAACCTCTTCCCTCCCATGCAACTTCGACCCAGCCCTGCAAAATATATATAATAAAATAGCAACTCACAAAATGCAAGCAAGACCTGGGAGCCAGGTTCTTTTTAAAAAAATGTAGCAATGTGGACTATGATTGACATCATATTTGTGAGCCAAACCAAAGGGATTGTGGGATTAGTAGTTCCTCAGAATGGCTATCCCTCTGCATGACTATATACCCGGACTACATATCCCGGGGACCTTTGCTACCATCAGGGAGATTACTGGTTATAAAAGAGACCAGAGACCCGCCCCATGCTCTCTTCCTCCTGGGCCCAGTGTGTGACGGACCTCTCTGTACAGGGAGAGTGAGGTTGCGGCCTACCACGCGGTGTACAACATTCCAACCCGGCCAAGAAAGCACTGCTTGCTGTGCGTCAGTCATCTTTCCAGCATCAACTCAGCCATCTGGCAACCCGCGCTCCGTGCTTCGCATTAGGTCATCGTGACATGCAGATCTGCTAAAAGGACCCCTCTCCTGGAGTCGCTGTTTGGAAGGCATTGAATCGGCCTGGTCGTTGGTGAGAGGGCAACTGCCCACCTTTGCAAGCCTTTCTTTGTTGCTTCACTGGGACACAGTGTACAGACAGATTTACCCTGGGAATACTTTAATGCACTTCTATTTGAACACTGTACATAGACATCTTTAGCTTCAACCATTCCAAAAAATACCATTACACTGTTACTGCACAATATTTCAAATAGTTAATGAGTTCCAATTGCCGGTAAAGACCATCAGGCCTGCAACTTGGACATTACTGTCATTACTGCTCAAAGGGCCCTCATACCATTCTTGTTTGGTTGATCTCTCATTAGGATTAAAGGTTAAATAGGCAGGTCTGAGTTTCCCTTTAGAAGTATTGCCAGAATCAGTGCTTTCTGTAAGTGGTGATTGCTGGAGTGATTCAACTTAAAGTTGGGGGAGAGTCTGCTAAAAGGCAGCCATTGTCAAGGGCTCGGGAGAAGGGCCCTGTATCCGTGGGAGCCAATTCTCAAGGGGCAAATGCCCCCCCCCCCATGCCTTTCTACACAGATAAGAAACCGATTGATAGCTTAGTGAAGAACAGGTCTGGAAATGCCAACCAGGGCTATCGGAGACTCAGTAAATAAAAACGGGAGCTATTCCTGCGCTACCAAATTGGAAAAAATGTAGTGATCGTACAAGATACAAACTCAACTTCTAAAACTGTATAAAACATATATCGCTGGACAGCTGCATGCACCGAAATAAGGGCCCAGATACAAGCCCGAATGAGATATAAAAAGAGAGGGGGGGGGTGCTGCGCTACCCAAAGGGTCTATGCTTATTGGTATTGTTAATAATTCCTAATGGTCAATAGAGCAAGAGGCCTCGATAAAATAGAATATATAAACGTACGTAAAAAATTGCATGAGTTGGAGTAATAAGTATGCATGAATGGGTGTAGTAGCTAAAAATGGTTGCATATATGTTGATCCAACAGGTGATTAATATAAATATAAATATAAATATGAATATAAACAATAATACATATAAGTTGATCCAAAGGTGATAAATATAAGTAAAACCAATTCAGCATGTGTTTAAAATTATTCAATCTAATAGTACAATATATGAAAGTGCTCGTGCTCTCGTGCCTTAAATAAAATAATCCAAACTAATGCATATGCTAAAGTGCAAAATGAAGCAATAATATTACAAAAAATCAATGTATCAAGTGAAACAAACAAAAAGAGGCATGGTCGCCTAATCCTGGTGTTGCGACCAGTGCAAAAGTGCAAACGCAGTGTAGGTGGTCACGTGAATAAATAAATAAATAATTAATCCAATGTACTTGCTAGTGTCCACAAAAAATTAATTAATAGGTAATCAAGTGTCCAAAAAATCCGTGCAGTCTGAGACAAAATTAATCAATGGTGCACAGAAGAACAGTGCTGAAACACAGCAATAAAAATGACAGTGGGGTGGTGATATGCAGATAAACCACTCTGTGTCCTCTTCATGCAGCATGCGCTAGTGTAGGTAATGGCCCCTTACCTAGCGGTGCTAGGTCAACCGCATGTTAAATCCCAAGGTCCTGGGTCTCTCCTGCGTCTCTGTGTCCAAGCTTGCTGGCTCTGCAGGATCCTATTGGGGGCTGGGTGTATCTAGTTGTGGTCCTAATTGGGGTCCTGGGGCAGTGCGGCTCCTAGCTCCTCCTCCACATCACATCTCAAATGTATGTAAAATATAGGACAAGGTACCCAAATAGTGAAGTATGTTTTTCTTAGGGTCACTTTATTCACATATACAATGTACAAAGTACTCACATTAAGCAGTTTTCTTCATACAGCGTTGTATCCTACGAGCGGCGAGCTCGCAATACATTCAGCAGAGAAAGGGAAACAGAAACAAGCCTATTCCGTCCCTACGCGTGACGTCACCGATCACGTGACTTCTTCTAGCAAGTACATTGGATTAATTATTTATTTATTTATTCACGTGACCACCTACACTGCGTTTGCACTTTTGCACTGGTCGCAACACCAGGATTAGGCGACCATGCCTCTTTTTGTTTGTTTCACTTGATACATTGATTTTTTGTAATATTATTGCTTCATTTTGCACTTTAGCATATGCATTAGTTTGGATTATTTTATTTAAGGCACGAGAGCACGAGCACTTTGATATATTGTACTATTGGATTGAATAATTTTAAACACATGCTGAATTGGTTTTACTTATATTTATCACCTTTGGATCAACTTATATGTATTATTGTTTATATTCATATTTATATTTATATTTATATTAATCACCTGTTGGATCAACATATATGCAACCATTTTTAGCTACTACACCCATTCATGCGTACTTATTACTCCAACTCATGCGATTTTTTACGTACGTTTATATATTCTGTTTTATCGAGGCCTCTTGCCCTATTGACCATTAGGAATTATTAACAATACCAATAAGCATAGACCCTTTGGGTAGCGCAGCACCCCCCCCCCCTCTCTTTTTATATCGGAGACTCAGGTTTTTCTCAGGGCTACCGACTCCTATGAGGGAAGATGAGTTTGTAACCTGGATGAGCCAGGCCCTTCAGGCCATGGAAGAGTGAAGTGTTTCAGAGGCTGTGAAATGGTAAGACTTTGGCGATTAGATACACATGAAAGGGTGCTGCAGCCTGGTGGGAGGGCCTGCCTGAAAGCCACGGTTAAGCTGTCATGGGACCAGTCGGGTCCTTATGTGGTGGTAGAAGCTGATTCAACAGAGGAGGAGGTTGGAGGAGGTTGGAATCGAACTGGTCCCAGAGATCATACCCACTAGGGTAGGGATATGCAATTAGCAGACCTCCATCTGGTGCAGAACTACAAGTCCCATGAGGCATAGCAAGACTCTGACAGCCACAAGCATGACACCAAGAGGCAGAGGCATGATGGGACTTGTAGTTTTGCAACAGCTGGAGGTCCGCTAATTGCATATTCCTGCACTAGGTCCTTATTGAGAAGCGAGGGGCGAATTCCTGTCAGTGTGAGGAACATCACCAGTCACCCAATCAGCCCGAAGCCCCGGATGATGATTGAAAAAGTGAGTGCTGCCACCCCAGTGACGGGTGATGATCTTGTCCAGAAGGGAAATGGAAGAGAGACCACCGTCCACTGCCCAAATCTGCCCTCCGGATGGGAGGAGAAGATCAAAGCTCAAATAGCCGTTGGGAGAAAATGTTCTCCAAGAAGGACTTTGATGTGGGCTGTGCCAGGAGTGGTCAACATCGAATTCGGCTAACTGAAGATAAGCCTTTTCGTTAAAGATCCAGGCGAATTCCTTTGTGTGATCTGGAGCATATTTGAGAACAGTTGGCTGAACTGAAGAAGTCAGAGGTCATTAAGAAATCAAGGAGCCCTTATGTTTCCCCAATTGTGGTAGTGAGAAAGAAGAATGGGTCCCTTTGGATGTGTATTGACTACCGAACCTTGAACCGAAGGACTATATCAGATCAGTACACAACCCTTCACATAGAAGAGGCCCTGCAATGCTTATCAGGAGCTAAATGGTTTAATGTGTTGGATCTAAAGAGTGGATACTACCAGATACCCATGCCAAGGATTGGCAGGGGCTCCCGACACTTTCCAGAGAATGATGGAGAACACTGTGGGTGATATGAACTTGGTAGAAGTTCTAGTGTATCTTGATGATATCATTGTGTTTGGCAGAACGTTAGAGGAGCATAAAGCTCGGTTGGAGAAAGTTTTCCAACGATTACACATGGAGGGGCTGAAGCTGTCGTTAGAGAAGTGTCAGTTCTACCAGACTTTGGTCACGTATCTTGGGCATGTAGTCTCAGCCGAGGGAATAGCTACCTACCCTCAGAAGTTGGAGGCTTTTACATCTTGGCCTAGCCTGAGCACCGTCACTGAGCTGAGGTAGTTTCTGGGTTTCTGCTCCTACTATAGATTTGTGAAGAACTTCTCACAGATTGCCCGGCCGTTGAATGAGCTTTTACAGAAACAAATGGAGGGGGAACAGCAGAAGGCTCAGAAGGGAGGCCCCAGGAAGCCACGTGAATCTGTTCAAGAGCAGTGGACAGCAAAGTGTGAAAGGGCTTTTGAACGACTGAAGGGAGCCTTGTTGAAGCACCGGTGCTGGCCCATGCTGATCCATCCAAACCTTATGAATTGCACGTGGATGGCAGCAGATATGGCCTTGGGGGAGTGTTGTACCAGGATTCAGAGGGGAGACTCCGCCCGGTAGCCTATGTGAGTCACAGTCTCACTTCCCCAGAGAAGAACTATCCTGTACACAAATTGGAGTTCTTTGCCCTTAAGTGGGCTGTGGTAGATAAGCTACGTGATTATCTGTACGGGGCTACCTTTGTGGTGAAAACAGATAACAGCCCGTTGATTTACCTACTGTCCACTGCCAAGCTGGATGCCACTGGATATCGGTGATTGGTTGCTCTGTCTGAATTCCAGTTCAGCTTGAAATACCGACCAGGAGTGGGAAATCGAGACGCTGACGCTCTTTCCTGAAGGCCTCACTCCACAAACGCAGGCCAGAAAAGTTGGGTCCATTTACCTCTGGAAGGAGTATTGGTTGCGTGTTAAGAAGCAGAGCATAAACACAGAGGGGCAATAGGGGCCGAAGCTGTGAGAGTCACCCCTGCAGGAGTGCCAAGATATTGCTGTGATTTGACCCAAGTGCACAGCCAAGAACTGCCTCAGCTGACGAGAGAGGACATGAGACGTGACCAACGTGAAGATCCATTGGGGAATCTTATGAGGAAATCTTTATCCACCCAGGACCCTCAGATACTGTTGAATAGCTCCATCGAGGTAGCAAAAGTAGTTCATAGAGAGTGGGAATGAATGCAGTTGGAAGATGGAGTCATATACCTTAGAGACCCATCTGAGGAACAAGGGGGTGTTTGTCAACTCTTCCTTCCTGAGAAACACCGACTAATAGTGTTGACCATGCAAATAATAAAGTGCAGCTCTAGGTTGTGCACAAAATGGCCCTATACATAAATGACGTGTCAAATAAAGTGCAAATATGCAATTCAGTGCAATGAATGTGCAATACTATATACAGCCAAAGATTGGAACAATGTCAAAATGTGAAATTCTATGCGATTAATGTGCAATAAAGCAAACAAAAAATGCATACAAGAAATGCAGAGACGTGCTTAAAGTGCAATATAAGTGCAAAAAAGGCAAAAACTGATATCAAAAAGTGCATAAATAGCTGAAATCCAATGAAAGTGACCTCAAGCGCAATATGGAGCATAAACCAAGCACTTGACACCATGATACCCGTCACCTCATTAGGATAAAAGGCTTACCAGAAAGCCCTTCGACCTCCCTTACTCAGGGGGGTCAAACAGCGCTTAGTAGGATCGAGGATCCACTGAAGGAGTACTCTGGCATCCCCATCCGGAGAGATCTGTGCACATTAGATGGTAGCCAGACAGCATAAATGGCAGGAAGAAATAGTATGTGGAAAGGGAAAAAAAACAATAGTGTAGAGTGTCTCTTATGGCGTTTTATTGATAAAAAAGCTGCAATACTGCATACATAAAACTTTGGAGAGAGTTCTCCAAGAAAAAAATCCATAAAGGTCTGTAGAAATAAATTGTGCATGTGCAGAACATGTGTGCGTAGCATCCCGACATATGTGACGTCATCAGGGGTACGCCCACATGTCTGCGCCTGCGCTTTATATATCTTATTGGCAAAACGGAGGTCTCACGAAATGATACAAAGAAGATAGTTGGATAGGATAAACCCATCCTGAATGAGAAGGCTTTAAGTAATAAGTGTATCCATTGGCCCAGGAAGGCATGGACTCAGCTCTATTGCCAAAACTAAAGTAAACGGCGCATACTGCCACCTTATGGGGGAATTTAATATCCACATGAACGATTGCAAAGGCTAGCTGCCCCGTGTTGCCCACAGGTCTTATACTATTCAGCAATACATATATGGTTGTTAATTAGAAACAAAAGGTTAACATCAAAAGTATAAAGAATAAAAAATGAATATATATACATATCAGTAAAAATATATATGGAAATAGGCGACGTTTCATACATGAGTTAAATGAGAAACCCATGTACCGTATATACTCGAGTATAAGTCGAATTTTTCAGCACCTTTTTTTGTGCTGAAAGTGCCCCCCTCGACTTATACTCGAGTCAAGCACTTTTCTGCAGCAAAAAATTTCATTTTCTGAACCGAATTTGGGGCCCTGTATCTCAGGGCCACTTGATGCTAGAAACCCCAAATTTGGTGTGCAAACCCAGTGGACCTGGTTCCACAACATATCCGAAGCTGGAGTTCCTAGCCCTAAGTGGCCCTGAGATACGGGGCCCCAAAATCGGTTCGGAAAATGTCATTCTCTGCTGCAGAAAAGTGCTTGACATTTTCTGAACCGAGTTTGGAGCCCTGTATCTCAGGGTCACTTAGTGCTAGGAACCCCAAATTTGGTGTGCAAACCCAGTGGACCGAGTACCATAACATATCCAAAGCTGGAGTTCCTAGCACCAAGTGGCCCCAAGATATGGGGCCCCAAAATAGGTTCGGAAAATGTCATTCTCTGCTGCAGAAAAGTGCTTGACATTTTCTGAACCGATTTTTGGGGTCCTGTGTCTCGGGGCTACTTGGTTCTAGAAATCCCAGCTTTGGATATTTTATTGTACTAGTTCCACTGGGTTTGCACACCAAATTTGGGGTTCCTAGCACTAAGTGGCCCCGAGATACGGGGCCCCAAAGTCGGTCAACTGTGTCCATCTGTAGCAATGTCATTTCGGGACACTTTGGGTTCAGAGACCCCAAATTTTGGCTGCAGCTAGGGGGCATCTAGGAACCCTTAACTACCAAGTGTGAAGTTCGGGGGACCTATGGCTGCAAATGGGCACAGTGAGGCATGCAAATGGGCACAGTGAGGCTGCAAATGGGCATTGTTGACCCTCTTTTCCACTTACAGTAGCTGTGCATTTCTCACCCTCGTCTTATACTCGGGTCAATAAGTTTTTCCCATTTTTTGTGGTAAATTAGGGCCTCGACTTATACTCGGAACGACTTATACTCGAGTATATACGGTAAATTAGAATGTATATATATATAAAACACCAAACCATGAACATTTTGTGTGAGAAAAACTAAAACTAATTAAAAAATCAAAATATATGTAAAAAATATATAAAAATAACACCTGCTCTTGTGCACTCAGAATTGGGGACGGGGGGGAAGTTAGGGGAGGAAAAAATAATGGATGTAAGCAGTAGAGGGGACATCAACTATTATTAATAAAACAGTTGATGTCCCACTCCACATTTAAACCATTGGGCACATGAGACCCCAATTTTTATATATTTTATAAATATATATTTTTTTATATATCCAATTCGTCTCAGCCCTGGATATAGTCTGCCTTCCATTACTACCATGCTAGTGGGGTATATATTTCTCCAATGCAATAAAGGTGGTGTCCCTAGGGTCCCTATTGTGTTGAACACTGCATTGCACATTTACACTTTATTTGACACATGTCATTTATGTATAGGGTCATTTTGTTCACAACCTAGCGCTGCATTTTATTATTTGCATTGTTATCTGGTGCCCAATATCTGGGTTATAGTGTACAGCTGCAGGTTATATTTCACAATTTAGATATCATTCAAATATCACTCATTTTTTCACCTAGGTGCAGATATTACTTTACATTTAATAGAGTTGACCGCTCTTCATGATGATCATGGTCACTTAGGCCCAGATAGCACCTTCAAGTTAGTCAGGGATCGATTTTACTGGCCGTCTATGAGAGCTGAGGTGGAAAGCTACTGTCGCTCTTGCATCAGATGCATTCAGAGAAAGACCTTACCAGCCAGGGCAACTCCAATGGGCCATCTTCAAAGCCAGGGGCCAATGGAGTTGGTGTGCATTGATTTCTTGTGTTTGGAACCTGACTTGAGTGGGTAGAGTACTGTCCTGGTTGTAACAGATCATTTTACCCATTATGCTCAAGCTTTCATCACTCGAGACCAACAAGCCAGTACTGTAGCAAAAATCCTAGTGGAGAAGTTTTTCGTTCATTACAGGCTGCCTCAGTGCCGACACTCAGATCAAGAGTGGGATTTTGAGAGCAAGCTGATCAGAAGATTGTGTGAACTCCTAAGTATAAAGAAGTCCAGGACCACTTCTTACCACCCTCAAGGGGATCCACAACCCGAGCGTTTCAACCATACCCTGCTGAACATGTTGGGAACCCTTCCTTCGGAGAAGAAACAGCATTGGGGGGACCATATAGCTGCAGTGTTTCATGCTTATAATAGCACCTTGAATGATTCTACTGAATAATTCCCTTACAAATTAATGTTTGGAAGAGAAGCTTGTTTGCCAGTAGACCTGGCCTTTGGAACATCATTAGACCATGTCTCTCAGGCCTCCTACCAGGGGTATGTTGACAGACTTCGGAAGAATCTAAAAACAGCCTATGAAAAAGCCAAGGCAGCATCTACCTTTAGAGAACAGAGGAACAAGAAAAACTTTGATCTCAGAGTGAGGGTTCAGGATCTACAACTGAGTGTTGTTGCACAATTTAGGGGTGCCTGGGAAACATAAGCTAGCTGATCGATGGCGCTATCAACCCTACATTGTCTATAAATGATTACCTGGGCTCCCTGTGTACCAGATTCGGCCTGAATGGAAAACTGGCTCTCTGAAGACTTGGCATCAAAACCATTTGCTGCCTATATCCGAGGCTGTCCAAATACCTCCATCCTCTTGTTTAGAGACTTATCAGTCCCCTACGCTGAGGTCTAGGGCCAGAAAAACCTGTCCACCCATGCCACCTGAAGAAAAGAGGGATGAGAAAGAATTAACTCTTGATTGGTTATGGGTCCCCCCTCTTGAAGACAATCTCATTACTCCTGGGACTGGGGAGGAAGACAGTCAGGGGACACCCTTCATGAGGAAGATATGTCTCTCATTACAGGTAGTTGAAACACTGGATCTTCACTCACTAAGAGGGGATGAAGAAATCAAGATGGAATCCGATGAAGTATCTAATGTGTTGGAAACTCCCACTTCCCCTACTATTGAAGTACAGATAGAGACTGTTCCTGAACTAGAGCCTGACTCGGAACCAGAACCAGAAGCAGAACCTGAGCCAGAGCCTGACTCAGAACCAGTCACTGAATCCGGATGTAGTTTCTGGGGAACAGATCAGGGAGCCGCTGGAAAATATCTACTCCAGGTTGAGACGAAAGATATGCTCTCCAAAAAGACTGATGTATGATACCTTTGGAGAAAATTCTGCCGAACTTATCCCTACTGCTCAACATTCTAGCCAAGCGCTTGCCTCCTTTATTGAACCTTTAGTGAAGGATGACCTTGATCCACCCCCTGACACTACTGGGTGGTCCACTAATTTGTTACTGGCCTGTCACAAAATTGATATGACTTTGCCTGACAATGTATATAATCTACTGTTAGAAGATCCTTTTTTGGATCAATTACTGGCTGTTACGACTTCCGGTTTGTCATATAATTAACCATTCACTTTCTTAGGCTACAGTAAGGTAATCCCACAGGTTGTGTTCTGTCTTCGGGGACCAAAGACTTTCAAATGGGGGGAGGATGTAGCAATGTGGACTATGATTGCAAAGTACAGCGATTCCCTGTCATTCTATAGATCGTATTGTCCCTCTAGTGCCCAGCGTCACTAACTGACATCATATTTGTGGGCCAAACCAAAGGGATTGTGGTATTAGTAGTTCCTCAGAATGGCTATTCCTCCGCATGACTATTCACCCGGACTACATATGCCAGGGATCTTTGCTACCATCAGGGAGATTGCTGGGAGGAGCTATAAAGGAGGCCAGAGACCCGCCCCATACTCTCTTCCTCCTGAGCCCAGTGTGTGATGGACCTCTCTGTACAGGGAGAGTGAGGTTGTGGCCTACCACACGGTGTACAATATTCCAACCTGCCCAAGAAGGGCCTAGCGCTGCTTGCTGTTCGTCAGACATCTTTCCAGCATCAACTCAGCCGTCCGACAATCCGTGATCAGTGCTTCGCATCAGGTGATCGTCACAAGCGGATCCACTAGAAGGATGCCTCTCCTGTCGCTGTTCGGAAGGCATTGAATCGGCCTGGTCATTGGTGAGAGGGAAACTGCCCACCTTTGCAAACCTTTCCTTGTTGCTTCACTGGGACACTGCGTACAGACAACTTTACCGTGGGAATACTTTACTGCACTTCTATTTGAACACTGTACATAGACACCTTTAGCTTCAACCATTCCAAGAAATACCATTAACCTGTTACTGCACCTTATTGGATATAGTTAATGAGCTCTGACTGCCGGTGAAGACCATCAGGCCTGCAACAGGGACATTGCTGTCATTACTGCTTAAGGGGCCCTCATACCATTCTTGTTTGCTTGATCTCTCATTAGGATTAAAGGTTAAATAGGCCGGCCTGGGTTTCTCTTTGGAAGTATTGCCAGAATTAATGCTTAACTCTTGCTTCTCTTTTCAGGTCATGTTCAAGTGGTATTCATTGTACATACATGTATATAATCTCCTGTTATTGCCAAACTGCCTTATCTTGTATTATATTAGAGGAATTCTTCTACTGAGCTAGGATTGTTATTCAAAGCTCAGTTGATCTATTACTTCTTCTGTGCAACATGATATTCTTTGAAGTACTTGAGTAAATGTAATTATTATATTATAAACACACTGAGTTGTTTGGCTTATTACTTCAAAGTGGTGCAAAGATGTCTGAACCCAGAGTGTCAGGTGGGTTGGAATATTTACAGGGTCATGGTGATGCAGATGAGCAGGTAAATCCAAGCAGCCCCAAGGGGGTCGTGCTACAAAAAAAATCTTTATGAGTATTCAGAAAATACAATAAGAAATCTCGAGGAACAACATACTCCAATACAGTTCAGTTGACAAAAGGCTAAAAGCCATCTCCGATGAGACAGCACCCATGCAAGAGCGAACGGATCAATGCAGGTGAAGGAGGAAGTCCAGAGGAACCTAGTTCCTCTATGGTTTCCTCGGTCACAGGGAGGCAGCTATCCCATTGGATGCAGGCACCCCATGTGACCTTGGTGGCCATCTTGGGTCAGACATTGTCTGTTTACGATAGCTCCCAAGTTTGGCGCTCATTTTGCAAGTGGCTATAGTAGGGACAAGTCAGCTGTCTGTCAGGGACAATGTTTAGTGTCAAGGAAAGGTTCCTGAGGAGTAGGGAAAAATGCAGGGACACGCCTTCCTACCTAGAAACCTCCCCACTTAGGTATGGACCAACCAGGCTGCACTCTGCTCCTTGAGACAGAAGCTGTCAGCACCTGACACCTGAAATCGTCTGCTGTTGGCACATCTCTGTTACATCCTTTGAGTGTTCCCAGTAGGGTTGTCTTTTCTGTCAGGCTTGTGTATTGCCAAATTTTGGTTACAATATATTCCTGTTACTCTGCACTAGGACTCTGAGTGTTTTCTGCTGTCGCACCACACTGCACATATACTGTATACGCTATATTGTCAAAAATATTGGGACACCTGACTTTGCACACACATGAACTTTAATGGCATCCCAATCTTAGTCCGTAGGGTATTGAGTTGGTGTCAGGGCTGGGCTCAGCCCTTCCTTCTCTGAGCTGGCTGCTCAGCTGTCGGCTAATTGCCAGCTCCTATCTCTCCACAGTTACTCAGCTGTTGATGATATCCTGCTCGTCGGTCCTGCCTACTTAAGCCGTTCAGTCCAGAGGTTCTCTGCCTTGGCCTTGGTCAACATCACAGAAACTATCTCCTGCGATCTTGTTCAAGACTTGCTTTGCTGTCATCTCTTATGGCTCCAGATCCTGCTTGCTGTTCCACTACATTGATCCCTGACTTCTGGCTTGGCTGACTATCCGTTCCGGTTACTGAACTTTGGCTATGTTTTGATTACGTTTGTTCTTTGTACTTTTATTATCACAAGTGTGATTTAACTGTACTTCTGTCTCCGCCTGATTTCATGGTTTCTGACAGTAGGCGAAGGCCATGAATTCAGAAGATGCAGTCAATCCACTTGTTGGTAATATTTTTTCCAGATTGGATGAACTGTATGACCGCATGGATCAGTTTGCCATGGCGTTACAAGTTGCACGGTTCACCTGGAATCTCCCACTGTGGCCGCCCAAGTACAACCTATGTTGCAGGCCAACCCTGCTGCTGCTCCAGTCTCTGTGCAGGCACCTGCCTTGAGTATTACCTCCATAAGAGGTATGTCTGGTTCTGCTCCGCTTCCCCAGCGATTTGGGGGCGATCCAGTCCAATGCAGAGGGTTTTCCAACCAAGTCGAGAAATACTTTGAGATGCTGCCCCAGGTGTTTTCCACGGATAGAAGCAAAGTAGGTTTTGTGATATCTTTGCTTTCTGAGAGAGCCTTGACCTGGGCAAACCCTCTATGGGAGACGCAAAAACCTGTTGTCTTGAGCTACCCCGAGTTTGTGGCTTTGTTTAAAGGGGTATTTGATGTTAACGCACGCTCCGCTTCTGCTGCCAAGTGCCTCATGTCCATCGAACAGAGTATGAGAACTGTTGCTGACTACGCCCTTAAATTCCACACTCTGGTAGCAGAGGTTGCGTGGAACAATGAGGCCCTTGTGGCTGCTTTTTCTCATGGTCTCTTGGATACCATCAAGGATGAGATAGCAGCCTGAGATATACCCACTGAGCTGGAGAAGTTGATCACGTTTGCCATCCTCATTGACTCCAGACTTAGATAAAGACTCTCTTTTAAGGAGCGCTTGCGGAAGACTCCTGTACTTTTGTCTCCGAGCTTTGCAGTCCCACCTGTGCCTCCCTCACCTCCCATGAAGATGAACCCATGCACTTGGGTTTCACGCGTCTCTCTGCAGATGAGAGAACCTTTAGGAGGATTGTGCCTTTATTGTGGCCAGGCAGCTCACTTTTTGAAGTCTTGTCCTACCCGTCCAGGGAACGCCCGAACCTTGAGGTCCTGTCATGGACAGACCTTAGGTGGCGTTGTTTCGTCCCCAGTAATCCAGAACGATAAGCTCCTGGTTTCAGTCACCCTTTCTTGGGCTGAGTCATCCGTAGAGATACAGGCTCTAATCGACTGTTCATTGATGATGCCTTTGTATTGAAGCACTCAATTCTGCTGCAGATGCGTGACACTCCACTTGCCATTGAGGCTCTTGATGGAAGACCCCTACAGCCTGCCAATGTGACTCATGAGACGGTTCTGTTGTCCATGGCCGTAGGGGCTCTTCATCATGAGATAGTCCAATTCCAAGTCATTTCCTCACCTATGTTTCCGCCAGTTATGTCATTTCCACTGCTGGTTTTTCGATGGACCCAGAGAAACTTTCGGCAGTTCTACAGTGGCCCGACCCGTGGGTTTACGTCTTCTGCAGTGTTTCCTGGGCTTTGCCAACTATTATCGGAAGTTTATTCGTAACTTCTCATCTCTGGTCAAGCCGCTGACTGATATGACCAGAAAGGACGGTATCCCACAGAGTTGGTCTCCGGAGTCCATTAAGGCCTTTGAGAGTCTCAAGGCTGCCTTTGTTTCTGTTCCTGTGTTGACACATCCTGATCCTACGTTACCTTTTATCCTTGAGGTTGATGCTTCTGAGACTGGTGTTGGCACCCTTCTGTCTCAACGTCCTACCTCTGAAAGCCCTATGCATCCTTGTGGCTACTTTTCCAAGAAATTGTCAGCTGCAGAGTGCAATTACAAGATTGGTGACAGAGAGCTGTTGGCAATCATTTTAGCCCTAAAAGAATGGAGACATCTCCTCGAAGGTACCACTGTGCCGGTTCCCATTCTTACTGACCATAAGAATCTCACATTCTTGTCTGAGGCTAAATGCCTCTCTCCCAGAAGGGCCCAATGGGCTCTTTTCTTGTCAAGTTTCAATTACATTGTCTCATTCTTACCTGGTACTAAGAATGTAAGGGCTGATGCCTTGTCACAATAATTTTCCTTCACTTCCAAGTTGGAGTCGGTTCTGGTTCCTGTGATTCCTCCTGATCGTATTCTGGCTACAGTTCGCACCAGCCTCACTTCTCCTTTGGGTGACAAAATTCTTGCTGCTCAGGTCCATGCTCCTCCTGAGAAACCTTGTGACCGCTGCTTTGTCCTAGAGTGTCTCCATACTGCCGTGATCCAGACTTACCATTCTCCCAAGGCTGCTGGCCACCCTGGGAAGAATCAACTCTTTTGGACCATTTCCCAACAATTCTGGTGGCCTAGTCTTCGTGCTGATGTAACTGCCTTTGTAGCTGCCTGTTCCATGTGTGCTCAGAGTAAGACTCCACGACACCTTCCAGTGGGCGTCCTAAAACCCATACCCAATGGAGAGGCCTTGGACCCACCTGTCTATGGATTTCATTGTGGAGTTACCCAACTCCCAGGGCAACACAGTTATCCTTATGGTGGTTGACCTGTTCTCAAAGATGTGTCATTGTATTCCACTTAAGAAGTTGCCCACTTCTAAGGAACTGGCTTCCATTTTCGCTCGCTTACATGGGCTACCCAAGGTGATTGTCTTGGACAGGGTTAGTTAGTTTGTGTCACGGTTCTGACAAGCCTTTTGTGCACAGTTGGGAATTCAGCTTGCTTTCTCCTCTGCGTATCACCCGCAGTCTAATGGGGCCGCAGAACGAGCCAATCAGTCCTTGGAGCAATTCCTACGTTGCTATATTTCTGACCATCATAACAACTGGTCAGACCTATTACCGTGGGCAGAGTTTGCTCACAACAGTGCCTTGAATTTTGCTTCCCGATTGTCCCCGTTGAAGGCGAATTATGGTTTCCAATCTTCCATGTAGCCTGACTTCTTTGTGCCGCAGAGTATTTCGGATGTATTTCATGTCTCCTTATTAAAACCTTTGGTCTGTAACCGCTTTACCACCTCGGTGCCACTTCCTCACCCTGTACAGGTTGAGAACAATGAGGAGTATGAAGTACAGTCCATTGTTGACTCCTGTAGGTTTTGTGGGAGCATACAGTACCTAGTGCATTGGAAAGGGTATGGTCCGGAGGAACGTTCTTGGGTCTCATGCTCTAACGTACATGCCCCTGTCCTCCTCCATGATTTCCATAGACGTTTTCCCCTCAAGCCTGGTGGTCCTCCAAGGGGGAGGGGTCATTGAGGAGGGGGTACTGTCAGGGCTGGGCTCAGCCCTTCCTTCTCTGAGCTGGCCGCTCAGCTGTTGGCTAATTGCTAGCTCCTCTCTCTCCACAGTTACTCAGCTGTTGATGATATCCTGCTCGTCAGTCCTGCCTACTTAAGCCGTCCAGTCCAGAGGTTCTCTGCCTTTGCCTTGGTCAACATCACAGAAACTATCTCCTGCGATCCTGTTCAAGACTTGCTTTGCTGACATTCCTTCTGGCGCAAGATCCTGCTTGCCGTTCCACTACATTGATCCCTGACTTCTGGCTTGGCTGACTATCTGTTCCGGTTACTGAACTTTGGCTATGTTTGTTCTTTTTACTTTTTTTATTAACCAAGTGTGATTTAACTGTACTTCTGTCTCGGCCTGATTTCATGGTTTCTGACAGTTGGCCCATCCTTTGCAGCTATAACAGCTCCAACTCTTCTGGGAAGGCTGTCCACAAGGTTTAGGAGTGTGTCTATGGGAATGTTTGACCATTCTTCCAAAAGCGCATTTGTGAGTTCAGGCACTAATGTTGGAGAGAAGGCCTGGCTCACAGTCTCTGCTCTAATTCATCTCAAAGATGTTCTATAGGGTTGAGGTCAGGACTCTGTGCAGGCCAGTCAAGTTCCTCCACCCCAAACTTGCTCATCAATGTTTTTAAGGTCCTTGCAAGGTGGAGCCTTGATCCCCTGGGCTCAAAAGAGGGTTCAATAACAGTGGGCGTCTTTCAATCTGGAAAAGGAACTGTGGGGAACATCCCTGGGGATAGGGTGAGTATAGCTGCCAGAACTTTTATATTTTAAATAGCTGTCAGGGGGTTTCGCTTAAATTAAATGCTCAAAGGACTCATTCACACTAGCAGCTGAGCTGCGCTTTAACTGATCCCCCAACTGCTACCCCCTTTTAGCTCCAGAGGTAACAGCCAGTGGTGTACACATGCTGCAGCCATGATACTTTGTTTCTTGGCAGGAATTATACCTCCTGTCGCTTTTCAGCAGGCATATCACCCACCGAATGTGACCCATTTAAGTGAATAGGGCTGCTCTGCAAGTGCCCCATGACTGTGTGCAATGTAAATGGTTGCAGAGCATTAATGTAGGGATCAAGAAGTTTATACAACAAGTTTATACAACACCTCCTCATCGCCTGTCAAATACTTTCCCCAGAGACCAAAGCTAGTGTGAATGAGCCCAAACTGGGCTTTAACTAGTACCCTTCCCAGTTGCGTGTGCTTTTGTTCCCTGCCCTACATTGTGTAGCCGTTGGAAGCAAAGAAAAATATCCTTTACTTTCAGGTATGGGTATGCATATGACTTAGTTGACAATGTTGGTGTTTCACCACTCAGCCACCCACCCCTTTCACGTGGAGAGGGTGGAGAGTCTTCAGCCCTGTGTAAGCTTTAAGCTGTGATCTAGAGCTTACAGAGGACCTCTTGTATTGCTTCTGGCCATTAAACAGTGAGGGAGCAAAATAATGTTATGTGCAGCTGAGAAGGGTGGTATTTTAAGTAGAACTATTCTTTAAAAAAATAAAAATAAATATGTGTTGTAGAATGACTTTCCCTCTATTCCTGTTCTGGAGATAACCCAAAATGTGGAACTTTCTTTTACTTTCACTTTTGGTGATAAAGGTAAACAGGACAAATGGAGGGGGTGAATCTCCCTAAAGGGGTCTCAGACAGCAATAACAACTGACAGAGATTATAATCCCTCTCTGCTCTATCCAAAAAAAAAAAAGAAAAGAAAAAAAGTTTTTCATTTAGTTATACTTTAAAATGATTTATAAAGGTTGCTCACAAGGGGACCTTCAACACCAATCTATTGCACTGGAAATAGGTTCTCTGTGTTAAATTTTTGGTGCATTGTCATACATTTTCCCATTCAAGAAGCCTGTCAGAAACACAGTGCAAATCAGTGCATGTGGTTTAAGAGCATCTGGAGTGAATAAGCTAAACTGGAAATACCCTGCCATAAGCTTCTACCAAAAAAAACATAAATGTTGCTCTTCCAGCAGAAAAAATGTATCGTCATTTAGCCTATTGTAAGTAAGAATTGCACTGCTTCTATGTGTATGTTGTGTATGTAGCAGTATAGCTGACAGTGGATTGATTTACTAAATACAAATAGACTGTGCACTTGGAAAGGGTATTTGCTCCAGAACTTAGTAAATTAAGTAAAACTTCACTTTGCGAAGAATATGTAAATAAAATAATCAAATGCAGGAAAGTAAAAAAAATAAAAAAAATAAAATAAAAAAATAAATAATTTTTGCTTGCAAATGATTGGATGATGGAAGTCAGCAGCGCTTCACCTCATTTACTAAGCCCTGGAGTAAATGGCCTTGCAGAGTGCAACCACATTTCAAAACTGCACAGTCTATTTGCAGTGTGATATGCAGCATTTAGCTGACACACACTGTGGGTGTGTGTATGTTATGTGTATTGTCCTTTGCAGGGTGACTTCTATGTGTATGTTATGTGTATTGTCCCTTGCAGGGTGATTTGTATGTGTATGTTGTGTTGCTTGCAGGGTGACTTCTATGTGTATGTTGTGTCGCTTGCAGGGTGACTTGTATGTGTATGTTGTGTTCCTTCCAGGGTGACTTGTATGTGTATGTTGTGTTCCATTGCAGGGTGACTTGTATGTGTATGTTGTGTCGCTTGCAGGCTGACTCGGATGTGTATTGTCCCTTGCAGGGTCATTTGTATGTGTATATTTTGCGTTGTGTAACGTGCAGGGTGACTCCTGTGTGCATGTTGTGTGAATTGTCCATATGTGTATGTTATGTGTTCTGTCCCTTGTAGGGTGACTTGTATGTGTATGTTATGTGTTCTGTCCCTTGCAGGGTGACTTGTATGTGTATGTTATGTGTTCTGTCCCTTGCAGGGTGACTTGTATGTGTATGTTATGTGTTCTGTCTCTTGCAAGGTGATTCCTGTGTGCACGTTGTGTGTTCTGTCCCTTGCAGGCTGTCTTGTATGTTTATGCTGTTTCCCTTGCAGGGTGACGCAGATGTGTGTATTGTATGTTGTGTCCCTTGGAGGGTAACTTGTATATGTATGTTGTGTGTTGTGTCCCTTGCAGGGTGACATATATTGTATGTTGTGTCCCTTGCAGGGTGAATTGTATGTGTTTGTTGTTGTGTGTATTGTCCTTGCAGGGTGACATGGAGCAGTGAGTGTTGTGTTGTCCTTTTGCAGGGTGACATGGAGCAGTGAGTGTTGTGTTGTCCCCTTGCAGGGTGACATGGAGCAGTGAGTGTTGTGTTGTGCCTTGTGCAGTGAGTCTTGTCCCCTTGCAGGGTGACATGGTGCAGTGAGTGTTGGCCCCTTGCAGGGTGACACGGTGCAGTGAGTGTTGTCCCCTTGCAGGGTGACATGGTGCAGTGAGTATTGTCCCCTTGCAGGGTGACACAGTGCAGTGAGTGTTGTCCCCTTGCAGGGTGACATGGTGCAGTGAGTGTTGTCCCCTTGCATGGTGACATGGTGCAGTGAGTGTTGTCCCCTTGCAGGGTGATATGGTGCAGTGAGTGTTGTGTTTTCCCCTTGCAGGGTGACATGGTGCAGTGAGTGTTATGTTGTCTCTTGTGCAGTGAGTGTTGTGTTGTCCACTTGCAGGGTGACATGGTGCAGTGAGTGTTATGTTGTCCCTTGTGCAGTGAGTGTTGTCCCCTTGCAGGGTGACATGGTGCAGTGAGTGTTATGTTGTCCCTTGTGCAGTGAGTGTTGTCCCCTTGCAGGGTGACATGGTGCAGTGAGTGTTGTGTTGTTCCCTTGCATGGTGACATGGTGCTGTGAGTGTTGTGTTGTCCCCTTGCAGGGTGACATGGTGCAGTGAGTGTTGTGTTGTCCCCTTGCAGGGTGACATGGTGCTGTGAGTGTTGTCCCCTTGCAGGGTGACATGGTGCAGTGAGTGTTGTGTTGTCCCTTTGCAGGGTGACATGGTGTTGTCAGTGTTGTCCCCTTGCAGGGTGACATGGTGCAGTGAGTGTTGTGTTGTCCCCTTGCAGGGTGACATGGTGTTGTGAGTGTTGTCCCCTTGCAGGGTGACATGGTGCTGTGAGTGTTGTGTTGTCCCTTTGCAGAGTGACATGGCGCAGTGAGTGTTGTGTTGTCCTCTTGCAAGGTGACATGGTGCTGTGAGTGTTATGTTGTCCCCTTGCAGAGTGACATGGCGCAGTCAGTGTTGCGTTGTCCTCTTGCAGGGTGACATGGTGCTGTGAGTGTTGTGTTGTCCCCTTGCAGAGTGACATGGCGCAGTGAGTGTTGTGTTGTCCTCTTGCAGGGTGACATGGTGCTGTGAGTGTGGTGTTATCCCCTTGCAGGGTGGCATAATGCAGTGAGTGTTGTGCCCCTGCAGGGTGACATGGTGCAGTGAGTGTTGTCCCATGTGCAGTGAGCGTTGTCCCCTTGCAGGGTGACATGGTGCAGTGAGTGTTGTCCCCTTGCAGGGTGACATGGTGCAGTGAGTGTTGTCCCCTTGCAGGGTGACATGGTGCAGTGAGTGTTGTCCCCTTGCTGGGTGACATGGTGCAGTGAGTTTTGTCCCCTTGCAGGGTGACATGGTGCAGTGAGTGTTGTCCCCTTGCAGGGTGACATGGTGCAGTGAGTGTTGTCCCCTTGCAGGGTGACATGGTGCAGTGAGTGTTGTCCCCTTGCTGGGTGACATGGTGCAGTGAGTGTTGTCCCCTTGCTGGGTGACATGGTGCAGTGAGTTTTGTCCCCTTGCAGGGTGACATGGTGCAGTGAGTGTTGTCCCCTTGCAGGGTGACATGGTGCAGTGAGTTTTGTCCCCTTGCAGGGTGACATGTGCAGTGAGTGTTGTCCCCTTGCAGGGTGACATGGTGCAGTGAGTGTTGTCCCCTTGCTGGGTGACATGGTGCAGTGAGTGTTGTCCCCTTGCAGGGTGACATGGTGCAGTGAGTGTTGTCCCCTTGCAGGGTGACATGGTGCAGTGAGTGTTGTCCCCTTGCAGGGTGACATGGTGCAGTGAGTGTTGTGTTGTCCCCTTGCAGGGTGACATGGTGCAGTGAGTGTTGTCCCCTTGCAGGGTGACATGGTGCAGTGAGTGTTGCTGTGTGCTGTGGTTCCTCGTCTCTCTGAGGGAAGCACAGGGGGATCCGATGACGTCAGAGGTGTGCGCTCCCCCCTCGGAGTGGCAGGAATAGCCCTGTGTGTGTCTATGTGTGTGTGCAGAGTACAGGAGGCTCCTCATCTAGCACAGCCCCCCCCTTGTACCCTGACAAGCCTCTCCCCTCCCCCTCCCTATGCTCTCAATAGCTTATTTTTAGACTCGTGCATTGCCAGCAAAACATACATTTTTTCTCCCTGCAGAGCCCGCCACA